>CM051463.1:20917921-22183421 GCA_028095005.1 Rhynchospora pubera
CTCCTTTGATTCTCTCTCGAATTTTTAGTTTTTTACACAAAATCAGTTAATTAATCTCAAGATAGTAAAAAATTTGATTGAATCATTTATATAATTGGTGGTGCCATTATTGAAAAAGGCCTAATTTTGGCGAATGCATTTGGAGTTGAGTCAATTGGTTATTGCTATACGTACAGGTTGAAAGGATGGATTAAAATAGAGAGATTGAAATTAAAAATGTGCATGTGGTCCCTTCAAAATTTGGAATTATATAATAATTTGCATGTGCTCCATTTTTAAATTAGACGTTACTTTTTAATTCATGTGCTCCTTTGTTATAGACATATGTATATATGTACGTGTTCCATTGCTAATTACTCTACATTTTTAAATTGGATGTTTCTTTTATAGGTTGAATAATGGATGCCAATTCAGCTACACCATCTTCTGGGGAACAAACACAACCCTCTGTTGAATCAACTCCACGTTTAAAGAAAGATACTGCTTGGGCATATACTAGTGAGACTATAGCTATAAATGGCAAAAGGTCTTATACATGCCTCTTTTGTCAGAGGGTCTTTCATGGTGGGGGCATTACTCGCATGAAGAGTCATCTTGCATGTGAGAAAGGTAGCATTGCAGCATGTGAGAAGGTTCCACCAGATGTTAGATATAAAATGCAATGTACCTTGAAAGAGCAAAAAAAGAAAAGTAATGAGAAGCGTAGTGCGGCAGTCGGTTCTTCTGAAACCGAAGTGCATAATTTGGATGAAGATGATGGCGTGGAAACGGCTAATTCTGTCTTAGGGAAGAGAAAAGCTCCTAGCTCTCAGCACTTACAAGCACTTTTCAAATTTGGTACGAATGATCCTTCTCAACCTTCTATAAAAGCTGCATTGCAAAGTAAAGAAAGGTGGCATGACACGGATTTGGCTATTGCTATGTGGATGTATGATGCTTGTATTCCTCTAAATGCCCTTAATTCTCCCTATTTTCAAATTGCAATAAGTAAAATAGCTACCATGGGCCATGGATATACTGGACCTACTTATTACGCCGCGCGTGTTACTTTATTGAAAGATGCTAAGACATCAGTTAGGCTGATTGTCGATAAGCATAGGGAATTTTGGGCAGAGAGTGGTTGCACCATAATGGGTGATGGCTGGAAGGATTCTAGTCAGCGACCTCTTATTAATTTCTTGGTGTATTGTTCGAAAGGGATATCTTTTATAAAATCTGTTGATGCTTCAGACATTGAGACCACTGCTGAAAATTTGTGCAATCTGTTTGCAGAAATAGCTGAAATTGTGGGTCCTCAAAATGTTGTGCATATGGTCACTGATAATGCAGCAAATTACAAGGCTGCTGGTGCATTGCTTTGTGAGAGGTATCATACAATTTCTTGGTCTCCATGTGCAGCTCATTGCATAAATTTAATCATGAAAGACATTGCAGAGATGCCTCATGTGTCTGATTTAGTTATTCTTGCTGCAAGGGTAACTGCATTTCTTTATAATCATAAATCTACATTGAATTGGCTGAGAAAGAGACCTGGCTGGACAGAGATTGTTCGTCCTGGTGCCACTCGTTTTGGCACTACTTTTATAGCATTGAAAAGCTTGCACAATCATAAAGAAACTTTGCAAACTTTTGTCACCTCTGGAGATTACAAAAGGATCAGCACAAAATTTCCAATACAAGCTAAGGATGTGAAGCTTATTATTTTAGATGAAAAATTTTGGAACAATTGTTTGATCATTGTAAGAGTTATGAGTCCATTGTTACGACTCCTGCGCATTTGTGACTCTGATGAAAAACCAGCTTTGGGTTATGTCTATGAAGGAATGTATCGAGCCAAGAAGGGTATTAAAGAATTGTTTCGCAACAACAAAACTTTATACAAGCCTTACACAAACATTGTTAAGAAGCGTTGGGACAGGATGTTACGTAAAAGTCTTCATGCCGCTGCTTATTGGTTGAACCCAGCTTTTCAATATGATCAAGGTAGCTTTAGTCGTAAACCAGAAGTGTTTAATGGAGTTCTTGATTTGATCGAGAACAAGACCATAGGTGATACAGAACAAGTAGCACTTGATTTAAACAAGTTTCGTGATCGCATTGGTAGTTTTAGTCGTTCTATGGCATTTGCTACTTGCAAGAAAACTCGTCCAGGTAACTTACATAACTTTTTTTTTGCTAATATTTTACTTTTCTTGGTTAATTGTACTTTTAAGCATCTTCTCTTTAATGTATGTTAGATGAATGGTGGAAATTATTTGGTGGAGATGTACCGGAGTTGCAGAAGTTTGCAGTTCGAATTTTAAGCCAAACAGCTTCATCTTCAGGATGCGAACGCAATTGGAGCGTTTTTGAAAGAATCCATACAAAAAAAAGAAATAGGCTGGAGCATGAAAGGCTTAATGATCTTGTTTATGTTCACTACAACTTGCGTTTGCAAAATAGGTATGTTAAAAGTATATGAGTTTTAATTAATATGATGTTAATACATATGCATATTTTATTATGTCTTCTAAATTTTTTTTTAAACACGATTAGGGGTAAATGCAAGATGAATTATGATCCAGTTGATTATGAATCCATTGATCAAACTGATAACTGGATAGTTGAGGAAGTTGAGGACGTTCCAGAAGGAGAGCTTGATTATGATGACATAGAGAACATGCTTGATGTAGAGCCCCCAAACATTGATGGTTAGTAATTTGCAAAAGGCAAAATATATTTTGTTTTGTAAAATATATACAAAAGCAAATTGAGCATCCTTCTAATGAATTGTGCTATATCATATAAGCTTGATTCTGTGTCTCATATTATCATCTTTGTGATTGAATTTATAGGAAATGAAAATAATGAGGATGACGTGGCTGATGATCAAGGGATTGATTTGACTTCATATGCAAGGAGTATTGGTTTATCTAGAAATTCTTATTATTGATAAACTCGCAGTAGTATTGTGTTTGTTGCACAAGTTTTTAATAATTGGAATATTTTTAAAGTTAAAATTTATGTTGTTATATAAAATATTGTTGTAATTTGTCCAACATAGATTAATTGAATATTGAAATTAATGTTGTAAGTTTATGGTTTTAAAGTTATATTATTTTTGCTGAAATTTTCATTACTTTTAGATGTTTTAATGCATGTATATATATTTTAAATAGGTACATGACATCATCCGGTATTTCTGACCGGTTTATCCGGTTAAACCGGTAAACCCCGTACCTATAGCTCGGCCGGTTTGACCTCCGGTACGGTATTTAAAACATTGTTATTTCATTGAGGTAGATCTTATATCAAATTTTGTTTTGAGATGAATATTAGCTGCATGACCAAACTTACAACAAATTTTCGAAAAGTTCGTCTTCATATCAGTATAATTGAATTATTAAAATTTGAATCATCCAATAGATGCTGTGGACCGAAAGTATTTTATATAGGAATTCAGACGCAAAAAATTTTAATAGAAAGAATTATTATTATTTTTTTTAATAAGAAGAAAGTTCGAACGCGTTTTATAAAAGAGTACAATCTCTCTCCTTCCTACCCGTTTATAAAACGCGCTCGAAGGCTTCGAACGCGTTTTATAAACGGGTAGGAAGGAGAGAGACTGTACCGCTTCAGTTACGTCTCAAAAGGCTGGTCAGACCTTCGTACCTATTTATAAAACGCGTTCGGAGCCTTCGAGCGCGTTTTATAAACGTGTTATTAGTTTTTCATATTTTCCATTCAAGCCGCATCATTTATCTTATTAAAACTAATATTTTGCAACAAGGTCCCTGCATGTTTCATATTTACAAAATTCTCAAAATTTTATTTCCAATTAAAGATGTATTAAATAGATATAAGAAATATATCACACATATTTTATTTGCATTTAATTGCACATATTTTTGTTTTGAACATGTGTATAATATCATTTTGTTTGAATAATTATTCGCCGATGACCCTGTATTTTTACTATTTAATTCTACAAACTTATCTTTTGCATTGTATCTCTCCTTTGTTTTTATTTTATGTTAGCCATATATAATCAAATAATATATAATATGAAAATAATTAAAATATAATTTTTTTAAAAAATTTTGAACCTTAAAATTTTAAGCAGGCATAACTTTTGATAGGAAGGTCCGTTTGGGGCGATCGAGCACAATCCGGAAAGCTGGCGACGAGATCTACACGTTTTATCGGGGTGAAATCCCGTAACGACCATTTTCGGAGCCAAAAAACACTCTCTAGACCTCCAAAATCCACTTTGAAAGTTTGCAAACCTAAAAACCACTCTAAACTACAAAAAAAAAATTTAAAATCATAAATTAATCATTAAAAAGAGAAATGCAGTAAATCAAGTGACTTTCTTGATAGTTATTCAAACAAAATGATATTAATGTCAAAATAAATATTCTAATGTCATTTTTATATAAAATTAATATGAAATTAAATGTGATATTTTAAAAATTGTAAAATTAAATGTGATATTTTAAAAACTGTAAAATAAACTACTAAATTTTCACATTAATTTTCCTATTAATTTTGAAAAAAAAAATGGTAATAACTCCATTTCGAAAAATTTACGCCTTCCTACCCGTTTATAAAACGCGCTCGAAGACTCCGAACGCGTTTTATAAACAGGTACGGTCTTATCAGTACCATTCAAAAAAAAATTTCTTCCAGGAATATTAAAAACCAGTGTTAGGTCTGGAACCAATATTTAAAACCAATATTTGATCCGCCATTTGGTAACCATCATTATCTATTACTTGATACAATTTTCCTTGCGGACCTTATCTGCCTCAAGACACAAGTTTGATCTATTAACCAAATACAAACTTCCTTACCTGACGTGGCGGACACGTGCGTTAGCAGCCTCTTGACGAGAAACAATGAACACAAGGAAGAACTTGCCATCGACCCATAAAATATTTGAATAATTATTCTCTCACCCGATGAAAATTATGCCATAAAATATAAAATTTCTAAGTTATCAAATCCGTGCATGATCACTAAATAAAATATTTTATATCAAATAATCATATCATTAAATTAAATATTCTTCCTTCATAAAAGTACAATCATATTTCATGAGGGTTATTTAGAGGTAAGATTCTTTTATTAAAAAAAAATTCCTTGTAATTATGAAAGAGGTGATACGGTTGGAAATTAATTACTGTCATCTGCAATTTTGCCATCCCTGCCATTGCTAAATATAAAGTGAACATATACAGTAAATAAAGTGAACATATAAATGATCTAAGTGAACACATACAAACAAATAAGTTCAATGAAAATAAGTTGAATATGCACGTAAACTTCTGAACAAGTGATGACAACACATATTTGTTTGTAAGTGTTCATTTAGATTGTCTATATGTTTACCTTATTTACTGTATATGTTCACTTTGTATTTAGTGATGGCTGGGATGATATATTTGCCGATGACACTTATAATTCCTGGATACGGTTCATTGCAAAATAAGCTGCCATATTTACTTTGGTCCCGGGTTCAAAATCTGAGCTCCCTAAGGTCCACCCAAACCATTCAGTATATTTTAATCTTAAAATCTCTAAAAAACTTATATTATATATTGTTTACAATGTTTTTTGAATTATAGTATGTTATTTTCAAATTAGCAAAAGTATAACATTTCAAGAAGATTTGATATAAAGCAAAACTTGTATTTTTCTTCTTAATTCCGTTTGGATGGTGTGGGAATAAGAGGAATAAGAAAAAAAGTATTGGAAAGTGTGTAACTTTGTGAAGAGTTTAGATTGTTTATAATAAATTTACTTCCTTATTTTCTTATTTTTAGGGCTCATCTAAACGGAGCCATATATATTTTTAAAAATTACACGTACGATATGATTTACATTAAAATCAATTCAATAAAAAACAAAACAATAACGCGTTACTGAATTTGTAAAGCCTTGCTGTTAAATATGAAGTAACTACCGAGGTCTAGTAACAACCATTTGGCCCGAATGTAGAAGCACGCACTGACAACACGATATCAAGTGAGCATGACCTTTCTCTCAAAAAAAAAAAACAAAACAAAACAAAACAAAAAACAAAACAAAACAAAACAAAACAAAGAAAAAGTGAGCATGACATGTACACGAAATTATGCAACTACTTTGTAACCTAGGTCGAAATATACATAACAACCACAACTTGTTCACTAATATATGCACATAATATTTCCAATCGCAAGTAATAGTCCAGAAATAGGCACATGCAATCTAGGTAACTAGTCGATTAAGTTTTTTTTTTTGATTAATTTTAGGCTTAGGGTGCACAATCAATTCAAATTTTGCTTTCCGTTTGGATAGGTGTGGGAAGAAGAGAAGAAGAGAAAAAGTGGGAAGAAGTATTGGAAAGTGTGTAACTTTGTGAAGAGTTTGAATTGTTTATAATTTTTTTTCTTCCTTCAATTTTCCTCCTTCTTCTTCTCCTATCCAAACGGAGGCTTGGGTGTGTTTGATTGTCCATAAATAATGAAAGAGGGGAGAGGCAAGATGGGAAGAGAAAAAAAAAATTTTCTTATTATTTTCTCTACTACCTCTTCATGGAAAGAGGAAAATAAGCTTGTTTCTCATTTTACTATTTGTTTAGTGGTGTCTCATCCCTCTTCCCTCTTTTATGGACAACCAACCAAACATGGATTAAAATCATCTGCGATACCTCATTCTACGGTACTCGAATCTCGATAGTCTAATTGAATCTCGGGGTGAAGATTAACAAACGGATATTAATCACGGGACATCTATCTATTAGTGATCGGACGAATCTCAAATCGGATACTAGAGAAGGGGATTCATTTCACCAAACACAACCTTAAAGTAAATCCACCAACCTATATACATTGTCTGGAAATCCGTACATAATACAATGTAAAAATTCTAACAATATGATTCTTGCAATATCTAAATGATCAAATTTCATATAATCAACATCTTGATGAGTATTAAGTGAATTCTAAACTTATAAAAGTTATTTGACAACGCATCGCTCATTCAATTCACTGATTTAGATTCGATATTTTAATTTCAAATTTAAAAAAAAAATAATGGTGAAAGTAAAATTGTGTTCCGTGCTTGACAACAGAGTATTCGTCATCTGTTTTCCGTGCTCACTTTTCGTGCCTTTTTTCATTTCTACGAAACGGAGAACGGTAAAGTTTTTATTTCATTTAAAAAATAGAACGGTTAACGAAACAAGTTTCGTCATACGTTTATGTGCAATACAGTTCAAATTTGGTTGTTCCATCACGTTTCGTCCAAACGGGATGACTAATGAAAATTTTAATACATATCGTTATCGAAACGAAACGGCAAACGAAATTGGAGATTTCGTGACCGTGTTGGATGTTAGACAGGCCTGATGGCAACCCAACAATTAGAGTACCAAATGATCACTTCCTAAAAACGTATTGTAAACTAATGTAATTAATCTAAATCAGATTTAGATATACCACAACAAAAACAACGGAAGAACATCTAGCCTGGACTTCTATCACGTAGTTTGGAATCCTTCAAGCCTGCCCTATGCTGATGCACTGGTGGAGTATTATCATATATATAGGACAGTAAACACACAATTCAAAGTGCAGATTGCTTTGAATCAAGGAGGCGTTTGTTTGTGTAGTAAAGGGTTGCATAAGTTAAGGATGCTTAAATATTTATGTAGTGTTATGTAATAGATGTTTGGTTATGTAGTAAGGATAACTAAGTTAATACATGCATATATTCATGTCAAAAGACTAAAATGCCCTTATATTCATGCCTTTAATTAATTATTATTCTTAAATCATTATTATTAATAATTAATATTACATGTTAAATATTATTAATTATAATAATTAATCTTTATTATTAATTATGATTTTTTTAACAATTATTGTTGCTTATTAAATATTATTATTTATTAATTAATATTAATTATTTGTTAATTATTAATTATTATAAAAATTAATTATTAATGATAATAAGAAATCATTTTATTATTATGAAGTATTATTAATTACTTAAAAACAAATTATTTATTAATTGTTTTTAATTAATTAATTATTATTATTGAATTATTATTAATAATAATTAATAGTTAATATTACTTGTAAAAATATTATTAATTATTATTATTTATTAATTATAATAATTAATATTCATTATTAATTATGATTTTTAATAGTTATTTTTACTTGTTAAATATTATTATTAATTATTTGTTAATTATTAAATAATATTATTAATTATTTCTAAGGGGTATTGTTGAAAAAAAAATTAAAGAGGACCATGCATAACTTATGCGACCTATTTAGGTTGCATAAGTTATGTACTCTTAAAGCATCTTATGTAAGAGGTGTTTGGTGACTAAAGGATGCATAACTTAAGTTATGCACCTTTTAAGTCACAAACAAACGGGGTCCAACTACCTTACACTCTCTCACAAGAATCTCACACTTGGTAATGGCCAAGTATGAGAGTAAAGTGGAAGTCCCTCTATCAGAAGACTCTTTCTCTCTGTATTTGAATGAAAGAGACACTTGACACTTCTAAAGAGATCAGATATATAACGAATATCTTTATCTTTACAACTTATAAAAGCACCAATCCAAAGATCTATCCAAAATTTAAACCCAAAGGAGCAAATAATTGTTTACCCAATGCAATATGGACCGTCCATTTTTGCGATTTGATCAGATCAGTGGTGTAGATTTAATAATGAGATAAAAGATTTAAATCTTTCGTTTAGACCGTGTTAACATCTGCTCAGATGATTGTTTCCTTTCTTATTATTTCTTAATTTGTGCACATAGTAAAGGAAAGAGAAAAAGTAAATCAACTCTCTCTCATCATACCAAAATCGCCATCTAACAAAATCACCTCAAATTTCCTTTTTTATTCCCACACAATCGAGTGGGCTTGTTTGCTAATCTAATAAAATAGACGTCCACCGGCGAAACGATATCAGTCTGGACCCTTTCTCAAGCAGTCCGTTTGGGATGCCAAACAGTCCGTTTGAATAAGTCTCCACTTATTTCTAACACGTACTTAATCATTAACTCTTATAATTATCCAATTTTATGCTAAATAACCTAGAAAATCATTGTAATTAGCTTATCCTAAAAAACATAAATACATCACTATATTTTCATTAGCATTCAAAGAAGCAAGCAATTAATCACGACACTTTTGATGTAATTATTGAAGTTGAAATTTTATACTTTTGTTTGAGGTTCTATAAGGTTTGAATTTGAGAGTTATTATTTTTCAGAACTGTAAATATGATATTTTTAGAAACTCTTATGCAGAATATGTAATTTTTAATTTATCAAAATGCAAAAGAAAATTTTCAAACAAAAAGAAAAAGCAGGTATAATTCTTATTTCAAATATGTAGATTAATTTGCTGGTTTTTTTCATCCGATAATAAGGACAAGTGGACCTAATACATACCGCGTGACGTACAGGCATTTGATTTGGGTATAACATTCAAAATTTTGCAAACTCTATTCAACTTCTCCCAAAGTCTTTTAACGAAATTCCTTCTTGTCCAAAATGAAGATCTTTTGTTAGTCTATAACATCTCTATCGGTCGATCGAGGAAACAGGCTAAGTAATGACGTACTTGCTTTTATTTTCGCTACACACCACACAAAAGATACAAACTCATTTATGAAATCCCAAAAAGTCCTCGAATGAAATTCCTAATTTCTCGTCTAATCGAGCTAATTCCAGTCCATGATATCCCTGTCGACTAGTAAACATGTTGTCAAAAATTCAAAGTCCATGAGGTGCCAAGATTTTCTCAAAATTTTTACATCTTCAGAAAAGAATGATGTTAATTAAGAAGGCCGATTATATCGAGAAATATCAGTCTATTATACTTCCAAGCAATGTATATATGTCAAAATAATAATTTTAAATTGGTTGTTTGACTGCCTTGTAAGCATGCCATTTTGGAAGAAGAAGAAATACATAATAGATGGACTCAGCAAGATGTAATGTTTACATAAACATTTTTGGGTAAAACTTTGAAGTAGGAAAATATCGGAATTTGGTTAACGTCGTTTTAATTAAGCTCGAATTGCGCCCGTGCCTTGGTCATCTTTAATCACATCGTCATAACATAACAATGGTTGAGCTAATTTAGATTAGGTAATTGCTTCGACTTCTCGCATTCTTTCATACAATTAGTGTGGCATGTAGGCAAAATAATTAGGTGAAACAAATTAGATTTGGGTATGGATTTTCATGTTGGTTCTCATCAGATTATTTAAATTTGGTTTTGAATTGTCTCATCTCGCGCGAGTTCAACATAATCTTAGTTTTTTTTTCTTTTTTTTTTGAAAAATTGACAGTGACTGTCACGCAGAATGATCTTTGATTATTAAACTTTCGATCGCATTTATCGAATATTATTTTTTTGTTAAAGGTGATACAATAATATGTCTTAGATTTTTTTTTTTACAGCGGAAATTAAGTTAAAAAAATGATTTGAGGGTAAATATTTGAATATAAAGATTAAAAGGGTACATTTTCAAATAAAAAGGATTAGAGCGTATTTTGCTTAAAAAAAAGGGGAAAAAAAAGGTGAGAAGACTAGCACTAGACTCACTCTAACGCTCTAATTTGAATTTTACCGAAACCAAATTTTGTCAATGATTTTAACGCTTTCAAATATAAATTTTTGGTGACTGCGATAAGATAGCACAAAAATTAAAGTTAATCGGAACTCGATTTGACCCAACTTTTAACTCCATGCGCCTCTAGCATTTTCTAGTTCAGGCCAAGTGGAATAATTCAGATTATTACTTGATTTAATTTGGGTTTTGATCAGGGTTATTCAAGTCACAGTCACATTTGGCCTGAACTAGAAAATACAACACAATTCGCAAGCCATGCCGTTGACAATGGTAATTATATAAAAAAGAACTAACATGATTGAGATATTTTGTTGAATGCATATTTGTAAGTTTGCGACTTAGGAAGCTTTCATGTAAGCTCTTGTCCCTTTAATTTTCCTTGAAGAGGAGATGCGTGTGCTGTTGATGCTCTTTCATTTTGGAAGAAAAATATGTTTTCTTCAATCTGACGTAGTATGGTTGAAAAGCAATATATGAGATAAAATATTTTTTTTCCCATTCATTTTGTTTATGGTTAAACTTTATATCTAATGATAGAGGCTTTCTTAAATATTCAAGAGAAATATGTAACTTGGTTTATTATGGAGTCCATTTTACTCTGTTGTATTTTTTGTTCATTATATGAACTCATTAATTATTTTTTTCCCCTGTGAATGGCTGGGCGGATGGTTTTACCTGATCAGTTTTTTATCCAACCGCATAAGTTTGGGAAATGATCTGTTTTACTTGACCCATTTTTTTTTTTTAATAAGTATAGTGATTTGTACAGGTCTAGATTAGAAATACCGGGTTAGATCGAGTGAATTAATTGGCGAGACTTTACAAAAAGGAAAACAAAACAACAATAAAAATAAATAAATTTAAAATTCAAAGTTTATTTTTCCCTTAGAGAGCGACCCATAAAAAATTGCATTGGGATATCTTTCTTGCTGAAAGCCAATAGTATAATTTTAAACGGATCATATTGAATGAAACCAACTTCAACTTGAAGTCAAAGTTCCAGTCAAAGTAATCGTGTCAAATAAACGATAATAAAATAGTACTGACATGACTCAGGCTACCAGACTCAACGAATTGTCACCCACAATAGCATGCCAAGCATTCTCTCAACAAATGTGTTTGGATTTTTTTAAGACTTAACGTAATAATAATTATTTTTTCCCCGAATTTGTTTGGATATTTTAAGAGTCAGTGCCATATTAATATTTATTTATTTATTTTTGCAAGAACTAGTATTTAGTCTAATGATAAAATCAATACATATTGAATGGAGGTTGCGGATTTAAACATGTGGGACTGTGGGCTCGTCAAATTTGATAAAATTTTATTTTTTGAAATTACAACGATCAATACAAACATACTTTAATTTTTTCATAACGAAATCTCCTTGGAGATAAAATATTATTTTATAAATTTCTTTATTTTATAAAAATTGTAGAAAATACTCAATCTTATTAGTTATGGACCCTCTAATTTTAGGGATTCGAAAAAAAATAGTTAGAATTTTTAAAAAACTGAAAAAAATAATCTAAGGGATATATCAATATGCAGATCATATTGAGCAGTTCAGATTTAGCTATCTAAATTTTCAATAAATGAGGTACAAAATCAAGTTTGTCATCAAATATGTTTGACTTTAGCATTACTCAAATATGTTTGAACTTTAACTAGCTTTTAGTCTAATGATAAAAAGCAATACATATCGAGTAGAGTTGCGGATTCAAACCTGCTAGATGGTGTGCCCATCAAATTCGATCAAATCTCATTTTTTGAGATTGTAGCAATCAATACGAACTACTTAAACTTTTTTCTAATGAAATCTCCTTGGAGATGAAATATTATATTTTTTTACTTTTTTTTTAGAATTTTAAATAATAATCGATCTAATAAGTTATGAACATCTAAGTTTAGAGATCCGACAAAAAAGTTAAAATTAAAAATTTATGAAAAACAAACGTGTTAATTTTTTGTTATTCGTAATAGTCCAATTATTGTTTGGATTACATGATTCGAAAGCTAATTAACTTTGCTACATTTTTAGTTAATAAAATAACACTAACTTAATACTATTAAAACAAAAGTGTTCGAACAGTATTGAAATGAAAATTATATTCACTACTTGTGTTCAATAAAAAAAAAAATCTTATTCTCTTTTAATAGTTCTTTACTCAAAAATTTATTATACAACTTTATCAAAGACAAGAAGAACAAAGTTGAGAGTTCTTCCTCAACGCTGAACAGCTTTAAAAAAGTTTATAAATTAACTTCGTAATTGGTAGATTCATGTTCCGAAGTAGTCACTATTTTAGTTTGTATAAATGATTAACAGATGAAATAAAGAAACTTATATACATATATTAGTTTCTAAATTTTTTTTTCAAATTTTAAGTTGTATAAGATTTTATTTCTTATTTGTTAAACGGATTTAGGGTCACATGTTCTTAACTAAATTTTGTGGTAATGGAAACTTTTGAACCTATAAACTTTTAAAAGTCATTTAAAGGCACATTAGTATTATATTGTTTTCTTGTCCTGAACGAACTAAACTCAACTGCTCATAAATATCATAATATAACTTGTTTTTTTTTTATCTCATATGGCCCTAATCAAAATGTTTTTTATACGTGATTTCATTTCATTTCATTACATTTTAACGAATTTTATTGCATGTGGTCTAGTAGCTCAGGTGGTAAGAGCACTTGGCTCTCTTCTAAGAGGTTCAGGGTTCAAACCCGCATGCTTGCGATAGGTTTGGCGAACCAACGTAAAAACTCAGCCATATATACAAGAAATGACCAGAGTCGGGGTGTCATTTCTAGCCTACCCCAACTTGTTTGGGATAAAAGGCTTAGACAGAGATATTTCAACGAATTTCGTTGGATCTAAATTACATAAGAATTCCAATCAAATGACACTAAATCTATTTATTTTGATCGCGAATTTTCTAACAAAAAGAAATAAAATGAAATCCATGTTAAGAAAATGGAACTTTGATCAGGGCCTATAGTGTTTTAAAAATCAGGAACCAGTCGGTTCAATCGAGATGGCCATAAACCGGCCGCCAGTCCGGTCTAAATTGCCCACCAAAACCAGCCCGTCAGGCTACTTTAATATTTTCTTTTCTCACTCTCTCTCTCTCTATAACTGGCGTACAGTTGTGGCTGATGGAGCGAATGCCATTACCTTTTTTTTCCTCCTGAATTTGCATTCAATGTGATGTATAATGTATTGATCTTCTATGAGTTCTTTATATGATCCTCATGCTTCGAGTAGAAAATTGTTTTTAATGTTAATATACTAATTTATTTATGCAAATTTTAACTCATATCTTTAATTAATATATAATAGACTTAAATTTGTTTTTTTTAAGATAATTGAGAGTCAATCCTAATGTCCATTAAGATTCTCCCAACTGAATTTCAAACATGTGACATTTCATTCAAGATTTTTTTTTTTTTTTGTGAGATGTATTATCATCTAGCACTAGATAGTTCTCAAATTTAAATTAGTCTTAAAATCGTCAAACTTTATAATATAAATAATTCACAATAAAATAGTCAAAACAGATCATATATATTAACTGAGTAATATTATAATTATTGTCATTGGTTTAATCTGGCTCGGCAGATCTGATCGATCCATTAAACCGATAACTTCGTCCGTTCAATAGCCGTCCGATTTTGAAACAGTACTTAACATAGATCACGCTAATAACAGTCGATCAGAAAATTACTTTAAAAAAAACAGTTGATCAGAAAATTTCATTCTTCAAATCCTTTCAAGCCTAAAGGAGAAAATTATTTGCTAGCATTCATTACTCGAGGAGAACGGTTGAAGTGACATTTATCAAGAGAGAACGAACGGTCCAATTCTAATTAATAGTTATCTTTAAATTGATGACTAGTTTTATTTCCACATGATAAATATGACAATATGACACGTGGGAGTTTAAAACTTCTTTTTAAATTTTAATATTTGCACAAACTGACAACCGCCCTTTCCCAGACACGGCCACTCGACCAGTGGATGGGTTGCTCTCCAACTTATATACCATAATATTTGAAAATAACTAAAAATAAATTTAATTACAAAATTTTGAAGCCAATAGTACAAGTATCTCCTCACAACCCAACTAAGAAAATATTGGCCGTTTTAATTTTTCTAAGGAGTGATATACTGCATAGAGATGCTTGTTGGAGCCAATATCTATCATAGAATTTATAATTAAATCAAAATCGTCTAGTAAAGTTAATATGGACCGTTTTTTTTTTAGATAAATTGGTTCAAGCCTCCTAATTTATTTTTAAATTAAATATCTATAAAAGACTTCTCCGGTCGGATTTCGAAGGCGCGACCTCTCACTTGAGATGCATTTTTTTTTTGCCACTAGATCAAGAGCTTATTCTTGTTAATATAGCCTCCGTTTGGATAGGAGAAGAAGAAGGAAAAAGGGAAGAAAAAAAATTATAAACAATCCAAACTCTTCATAAAGTTACACACTTCTCAATATTTTTTTCCCACTTTTTTCCTTCTTCCCACACCTATCCAAACGGAGCCATATAGACCGTTATCTTGAGATGCTCCGTTTGGATACCGTGTGGGAAGAAGGAAAGAAATTTATTATAAATAATCCAAACTCTTTATAAAGTTGCACACTTCCCAATACGTCTTCCCACTTATTCCTTTCTTCCCACACCTCATCCAACAGAGCGTAATTTTGGGGGCAATAATAGATATTTAAAAGTATTTTCTTTTATAATATGTCTATTAGTGCATGAGTGTGCGAGTTCAACGAAACAATAAGTCAAGCATTAGTGTGAGTTCAAATCAGATTTGATACCTTCATCTTAGTTTCTTCCATGCCTGTTTCGGTGAAGTTTTGAATAAGGTACCTGTAACGAATTTAAGCAGAGGCTGCTAATTTCGGTTAAGGTTTGATTTCGCCCGACCATTCTAATATAGACACCAGACTATGAACTTGATAACAACAGACAAACTATATAATGCCACCAAATGTAAAACACGTGATAAATTTTAATTAATTCGACCATTTATGGCCGGGTTGTCACTTGTGAATTTGTGATCAAAGCTTATTCCACGGTCCGTGACCGTGAGGCAACTTCCTTTTTTTCTCAAAATTGTGACAAAATTTGATACATTGTATCAGTTGAATAAACTTGGATCGTGTATTTTTTTATATTTAAATTGCATGAAAAATTACTTTTAAACGGGCTGTGCTCTGGGCAACCTCTGTAATCTTGGAAATTTCGATAATTTTTTTTTATGAAATAATAACAATGGCTCCGTTTGGATGGTTTTTTCCCAGAATAAGGAATAAGGAATAACCACTTTTTACCAATAAATTTATTTCTAACCATCCAAACTCTTCACAAAAGTTACACACTTCCCAATAAATTTATCCCTTCCCAATAAATTTCTTCCCTTCTTCCTTCTTCCTTCTTCCTACCTTATTCTCAAGGCATCCAAATGGAGCCAATAATAATAATAATAGTTTTGCTATGGCGAATCGTGACTCACAAGAGGTCAGTGAGTCGCACTCAAAACTCGTAGATCTAGTTCAAAATGACCGATCCAAACCATCCAATACGATTTTTCCTATTGAAATCTCCATGCAGACCAAATTTAAAAAAAAATTTAATTTTTTAAGTATTTTTTTTTGAATTTAAGAAAATCGTTAATTTAATTAGTTTTAAACTGTTCAAAAACAAAAGTTTTTAAAAATCCGAAAAAATTTTTATAAAAAATTAAAATATATATATATATATATATATATATATATATATATATAATTTGATCTGCATGGAGATTTCAATAAAGAGATCGTATTTGATGGTTTTGATCAAGCATTTTGAACCAGATCTAGAAGTTTTGAGCGCTACTCACAGATTCTTGATGAGTCACGACTCACCATAGCAAAACTCATAATAATAATAATAATAATAATAATAATAACGACGAAAATAATGATGACGATGATTGCAGTTCAACTTTGTTAGCAGTATTAACAATTTAACATACAACTCTTTCATTATTTAATTTTTTAAACATCAATTTAATTAATTCATTATTAATAAATAAACATCAACGCTTAAATTATGAAACATGTATTTATATTATTTATTAAAAAGAAAAACTACTAAATTTGTATAAAATGCGAATCCACATACAGACAATTCATCGAGGTATCAGTATTTCCAAAATTAATGTTGTAAAATTGCAGGCTTGCGGCGCAATCCAACATGTTGTCATGGAATCCATATCCTCTTAGGTTTGCAGAGGGCAGGGCACATCTTTCCGATCAATGATAGATGTCCCTAATTAATATTAGGTCTATCAAAATTCTTGTAATCCGTAAAAATTTGTCCGTGGAAATCATATCGGACTGTTCGGATCAAAGTCAAAAAGTCTGTAGATGCTGGTCCGATTGAGATGACAATTTTTTTTTTTTTTTTTTTTGAAGAAAGATTGTGATGACAATTGAATCCACATGACATTAGGATTCACGTAATTTGGAGGCAGAGGCACCCACTAACCAGGGAAAGCAAGGAGGGCGGATGATATCCAACTATGGACGGTGTGATCTCTCAAATATTTGTTGTTGTTATATTTTTGAAATATTTTTAACCGTGGTCTGTGATCCCTCGTTTTCATGTACCAATCAACAGTACATGATGTTGCTAAAAAAAAAAAGAAGAAAGAAAAAAATTGTAAATGATGTTGCTACGCAAAATAAAAGGAAAAAAAGGAAAGAATGATTGACAGGACAAAAAACACACAACAATGCAAGTATGCAATACTATTTTTTTTTTTTCATTATTCTTCACGCTTTCCTTTTATCTTCCTAATTCTGCCACATGTTCCCTTCCCACAGAAGAGTCGTGGCAATTACTTTTTTAATATCTCGTCGCCGATTTTGTGTCGTCTTCCAACTGAAGGAAGTTGGATTACCTGATGGCCAAGTGTCTCAATGCAGAGGATCTAAAGATGAGAATTGAGAGACACAAGCGGAAAAGAAATATTATTTGAACAACTCTATTTTCCTTAGATAATCATACTATCAAGTCATTCAATTTTAACTATAAAATATTTCGAAGAAATTTTCACTGAATTTCGAACTTATGCCTTTCATTTATAGAGTATTATTTCTAGGGAACCTCTAAATGAAAGTGATTCACAAATTAACTTTCTGTTATAAGAAAATGACTCATTTTTGCATATTTAATTGTAAATATTGCTTGTATATATTAACTTATGAATTTCATTTAAAATTTTATGGAAACAAATATCTTATGAAATTAAACAAGACTAATGTTTAGAATCAGATGCTTACATTTTAAATTTCAAAAATTAAAAAAATAAACTTGTAACATTTGTGACGCTCACACCTTTTACTAATAAAAAAAAATGCTACAGTCCAATATATTGGATGGATGATGTCCGTCCAATACGATCGTTTTCACATTTTTAAATTACAAACGACTGATCCGAACCGTTCAATATATTCTTCATATTGAAAACTAAAAATCAATTTTTACATTTTTTTAATTTTTTTTACTATTTTTTTTGGTATTTTAGAAAATTGTTATTATTGGACGATCCAGAACTTTTATATCATGCTTACATTTTCTAAAATATCCAGAACTTTTAAAAATGTGAAAACAATCGTATTGGACGGACCCATCCATCCAATATATTAGACACTAGCATTTCTCTAAAAAGAAAAAAAAACAATAAATTGGTCAATTAAACTGCGATATTAATAATGACATCAAATGCCTTTTTAATATTATTTTCTAATAAAGAATAAAGCAAAACTTTTCCAGCAGGATACCGCATACTCCGTCTCCCTTTTTTTAAGCTGCCAATATTTTGATAAAATTGTGTGTGTGTGTATTATTTTGTAAAGTTTTAGTTTCTTAAAGTCCTTTGGTGCTGCCAATGTTTTGATGAAATTGTTAATGCCATTGTTACAAAGTTGTCCTTGTATTAATTTATTTCACTTTGTGGACGCTAATTTCAAACAGTGATGAAACCTAATAATTAATTAGGCCAACTGGACCTATTGTTCGCCATTTAACTCAAATATAGGAATTGCACAAATTGTTGCTATATAATTTAAAATTTTTAAGCTTAACGATTCCTTTGCTGATTTGCAGTTGTGTAAATCCCAAAACAAAACCTAAACTTGGGATGGTCGATCCTCTTTGCTTAGCCACAAATTGTAGCAAATAATTGTTTCCAATTGTCCCTTAGACCAATTTTTGTAGCATTAACTTACTAAAGTCTGTTTATCAAAAAACTTACTAAAGTCTGACACGGTAGCACACAAAACTTCAAACCGTCAAAACTGATACGTGTCCAGTATTAAAAATGGCATTATCCGAGAAGAGCAGAGTCAGGAGACGGACTTGTTAGGAAATTCAAACCACAGAAGTGTTCATTTTCTTCATTTTTTAAAACAATGGAAAAAGTCTTTTATCTCATTTTCAAAAATAATGGAGAAATGGACAAAGAAAACCACAAGAAACCAATACGAGTTTTAAGTTCATTAAATATAGCTTCATGACACATAAAAAACATCACTGTTCTTCATTTTTGTATTTGGTTTTACTCGCTTGCATTTATTTATTTACAAGTGGTGCTATAAGGTTGAAACAATATTTTGGTATGAAATAAACAACAATTTCAATTTTAATATAATTATTCGGTAAGTTATTTTCTAGTCATTTCTTTTATAGAATATTCCCCTCTGTACTTGTACTAGAATGCTTTTCTGGCGACATTTTCTCCTCTCTCGGAATTTCTTTTTTCTGATTTTCTACGAATTTCGTCATAATTTTCCTCTTTTGTATATTCTGCGATAAAAACAGTGAACGCCAACGTGTAGCATGTCAAAAGCACGGAGTAGACGGGTTGAAAGTAACTCGTCACACCTTTCTTGAGGAATGCACCACGGGAGAACGAGATGGGAGAGGACTGGGTCCACATCCACTTGGGACCCACGTCAGCCAACATGGACTGGCAACATGTCATCATCCATTGAAATAATCAGACTGAGTAAATTCTGAGCTGTAATAAAATAATTAACCGACGCCCGACGGGTTGAATATTGTAAATTTTACAATACTTTTTTAGATAAAAATCGCAAATTTACGGAGTTTAAGTTTTTTATTCAAAACCTATTGAGAAACAAATGATTTAACAATGATGAAAATCGATACAAGTTTTATATTGCAATATTTTCTGACACAAAAGAAAAAACTTATGGGGCTGTTTGGATTTCCCAAGAAATTTGGAAAATTTCATCTTCCTACCATAAATTTATTATAAACAATTCAAACTCTTCACAAAGTTACACACTTCCCAATAAATTTATTCCTAAAAATTACAACTTTCCCAAATTCCCCAAATTCCTAAGCGATCCAAACGGCCCTATGATATTAGAAACAATATTTTTAAAGAGTTACATAACATTGATTTGCAAAGTAAAAGAAAAAAAAATGCCAATTTTCGAAGTTCGAACAGTCAATCTAAGTTGTTTTACGTGACGATCTATGTTGAAATCTTGTCAAAAATAAATTTGTGAATCTTTTAGTTTATATTTTGATTGAAGAGAAAACCTATTGATCTGAAAAATAATAATGATTTTCCCTATAAAAGAAGTAGCAAAAAAATTAAAAAAAATCTAAAATTTGTCTTTAAATAAAATTTCGTTATGTAGATATTATACGAGGAGCTCAAATTAACCGTTCATATTTTAAAAATTATGATTTAAATATAAAATAATGACATTTTTTGTTTTTGTTTTTTTGCTTTCGACTCCCTGTAGCGTAACTCGTTTGTGAACATATCTATCAATAAAGATATTAAATTGCCCAGAAAAGTATATTAATTAATGGTGTCTCATCCACCACCATATTCAAATCTTATAGAACCCTGAGCTTGATTAAATAACTAAAAATACATAAAGAGGGTTAAATCAGCAACGCCTTGACCGACGTTCGATCATGCTCAAATGCTTTCGTGTTCCTTTCGTGTTCAATGCTTCTCTTCATTTCAAATAATTATGTCGGATATGCCTATAAGAAAACTGTTTAAATAACACAACTCTTTTGCGTTCTTCTATGTATATACACGCTCTTATCATGTTATTTCTATTTTTATAAATCTTACAAATTTTAAAAGAGATTATTTTATTTATCTAAGACTTCAAAGTTTATTTCATGTAAGATTTTTTTCAATATGTTTCCATAAGTGTTTTATCCGAAATGCTTACCGTGCAAAAATGAATTCGTATGCAAACGATACATATCCTACATAATTTGATCTACATATATAATTCTTGTAAGAAATTATATTTTATTATTTTAACAATTTAATAATATTATCAAAATTTTCAAAGATAGTTCTAGGAAAATTACTTTTTTCAACCACTTTATGGTCCTTTAAAAAAATACAAAATAAAACTTTAAAAAAATATATAGTAAAGCTAATTTTTCTACGAGACTTATACTTCGATCACGATCACATTGAACAATATGAATCAAGTGTTTTTATATGAAAATCATGCATGGTTTTTAACCGTAAAATTTTTTAAAACTTTTTGTGGAAGCACATTAGCACACTCTAATAAAATCATTATATGTTAACTTTTATATCTTATTAGAAATATCTTTTGCGAAATAAAACCCAAAAATCAACTTTATAGTGATCGTAATACATAATGTCAATAATAGTTACCTACTATTTAGATAATCTTAAGTGGCATATATTCTAGTAATTTCCGGTTGGAGTTTACTTCACGTGACCTTACAAACAAGCCGCACCAAAACAAGACTCTTCGGATTAATTCAAAGCTAAATCTGCTAACAGCAGAAATCTCAATCAATTTGTTGTCGATTCTCCGAAAGACACGGTTTGTTCCAACCAGATCAGCGCAAACAAGAAAGGAATGTAGGAATGATTGTTTTGTTGGTTTGTTGTATAAATAACGATCAACTACTATAGTTGTTGCCCCTATAATTTCGGAAGGATATGTACACCCGACAAGCTTAACTCAAGACAAATCTCTCTTTTTTAATTAATTAGTTTTATCTTGTATCTTGTTGAGGTTGCATGTCTGCGCTTTTCAATTAAAGAAATGGATAGTTTTTTATTCCGGTGATGTTGTTGGTGTTTAGTGTTTATTAAATATTTGTTCTTTTTGTAAATTTAAATGTAGGTTATGCAGTAGTATAAAAAAGTTAAGTCTTGGTATTTCCTTTTTCCAAGTCAAGATTTATTCATTTTTGGTTTTGTATTGAGATTTTGGGTTGATTTAGGCTGTTCACAACATCAGATTTGATAAATGCACATGGCTTTTTTTACTTTTTTTAAAATTAAAAATGGCTTTTCTTACTTGCCTCCATCCGACATATCAAAATTTATATTTTCATGATTCGTCTTGGCTTCTTTTTAGGATGGCCACAAGTTATTTAACTGGATCATATGACCGAGCTATGCTCTACCTTTGAATTGTCTCAAACCACTTCAAGGTTTTTTTTTCATCTTAATTTGATCTCCCTTTTTTCATGATCGATCTATCCGTACGTTATATTCTTGTCGTCTAAGTTATATTTTTTTCCTTAAATAAATTATTTAAGTAAAAAAAAATACTATTCTGATACTACTAATGATATCGGTACAACCGTACGAATGCCAAATAACCCAATCTACCTTGTTTCATGTTATTTTAAAAGCTATTAATTTCTTAATTGACTTATTATTCAGATTGCTGTCAATTATTATTCACATTGATAGAATTATTATTCTTATTGTTGTAGATTTAAGGTTGGGTACTATACGTATATTTCGACAAAGAAATTATTCACATAATTGTAGTTGTTATGCACAACAATAAAGTTCTATTAAATTATTATTAGGTATTATATTCATCAAAGATTTAGATTATTAATTGTTATAAATATAATTGAGTAAGTAACTTATTCAAAATATAGTTATTCATTATGCACAAAAATGGTATTTATTATTTAGATTGTTAAAATTAGTTGAAAATGATTTTTTTATTTTTAATGAGACCAACATAATAGTTGTCATGATATTGCTAAGAACATAGAAGTGCGCTCTAGTAGTCAAATAATTAGTTTCTTATCGCTAATAATATTAGGATAACATCTGTATATAAATTTAGAAATTCTATGGTCAAATCTATTTGATAGAGGTTCCATCAAATTCGATAATATATCAAAACGAGAACTCTAAATGATTGATTTGAACTGTCCAATATGATCTTCACATTAAAATCTCCTTGGAGACCAAACTGTTATAGTTTTCCAAAAAGCATTAGTGTTTTTTCATATTTTAAGAAAAGGCTCAATCTTATTAGGTTTGGATTGGATTATTCAATAACAGCAATTTTAAAATTTAAAAGAAATTTTTTTTGAATCTCCAAAAAAATTCAATATGAAAATCAAATCGCACGATTTGATTTTTTGATTTTTTTTTTTTTGAAATTGATATTTAATCGTGTTTGACATAACGATTTGTCAAATCCATTCAATTAGATTTGATTGTAGCATCTAAAATACTGTCTTTTAAATGTTCTTAAATTCTCTTTCAAGATGATACAAGGTAGCTGTCTTCCGAATTCAACCTTAGTTGTTGGTAATATTGAATTTCGATCTTGTGGCTTCCAAAATAGGGAAATGCCTATGATCACCCGTTCTACTGCAATCCGTTCTTAGCTCAGTTTGATTGTTTCGTTGTTGAATTCATCACAAAATGATGATTAGTAAAAATTGAGAATAAAGAAAAAAAATACTAAGTTTTTAGTTAATTGACTAAATTGAAGAGTAGTAATATATGTACAATTTTCCAATAAAATTATGATAGATTTTTAGCAATAAATTCCTTTTATTATTAAGACTGCTATAGATAAAGAAGCTAATATAAAATCCCAAAGGACTGCACAATGACTAAGAAAATGAATGTGAAGATCTCACTATCAAATCTAGCTAGTTCTTTTTCCACCAATTTTGTTTCTAGAAACTCATAAAAATATTAACGACGTGATTTTGATTGGGTTCTGGCAAGTTTATTAGATTAGATAAATGGATTTCATGCTTCAAATCTAGACAAATTGATCGCGTTATCAAAAGAAAATATTTATTGTATAAACATTAGATATAAACGTATCCTGGTTAGTTTAGTTAATATCATCTATATGCTCAACGTATCTTAAGACCTTTGCAATCTATTACAAATTTTTAAATAAATATCAAACATATCTCTGTTTCTAAATATTTGACAATTCTATTTCATATGGATCGCTTTGTGCTTTATAGTGCAATTTAACAATATTATGGTTCAACTTAATGGCGCTATAATTCAGTTTAAAAATATTATATTTTATGCTAATGTTATAAACTGGTTCGGTTCAATGAAGTTAATTACTCTTTGTTTTTGGTTCAATGCTAATTAAAAACTATTAAAATGATGTTTCTCCTTAAACCATTAAAGTAGATTTAATAGTATAGTTAATTAATAACTTCGTTAAATATATCCAACCGACTATATTAATAATGATATCGATAGCAATATCGTTAAAATTTTCCATAAAAATCTAGATAAAAAGGAATTTTTAATCTTATACGACGTGATACTTCAAAAAAAATAAACCTATTTGGTATGCTTCTCTGTTTTTATAATTTATAGCCCTATCACTTCACTGTACGGTGCCTGATCTCTTGTCCACCTCCAATTGCAGCTCGTACCAGTTAAGCGGGACCACATGACCCAAACTAATTGAGATGTTGCAACCGTTGAAGCGGTACAGGTGCGACTAATGTTTCGCTTTCAAAAATGGACACCTTATCAAGCCTGAATTCGTTTCAGGAAACCTCATCCACAAAATCTAAGATTTCAATCTTCTCAAGTTTTTTTCTTGTGGATTTAGTAGCATTAACTGACGCAAGAGGTTTTATATAAAAGATGTTGTTAATTATTTTAAATGAAGTATAAGTTGCCAGAACAACATTGATACGCTCATACGCAAAATTTATATATATTTTTTCTTGAGATTTCTGTGGGCTCTGTTTTATTCGTGTGGCTTATGTTATTCTGCTTAGATCAGCAAATAATTAAATATGTTATATGGTATTAAAATTGTGCTGTTACATCATTCCTAAACAAAATAAACATTCAACATTAAACAAAATATTAAATTCTAAGAGTAGAATTATAGCGCCATCAATTTGAGTACCACCAAATACACCACTTCAATTTTTTCATTAATTTTTACAAGTTTAAAATTTAAACTATCGGTCTTTGTTCAATTAAATTTGTTTTCATATAAATTGTGTAAATTTTTAAGTCCTTCGATACTCGATTAGAGTGTCAAAATATGAATGTATTAGAACTAATCTATTATAGTTAATAAGGTGAGTTTTTTTTTTCATTTTGATTATATAGCAAAAAAAATTCGAAAAAATATAAATTTTGGTTTCCTAAAAAATTTCAATATGGAGAACAATTTGAACGGTTCAGATCGACTGTATAAATTTTAAATTTTGAAAAACGACTCCGACATACAGACAATCCGTATACTGGAGTATACTTTAGCCAATCTCTCTCTCTCCCTATCCCTATATATATATATATATATATATATATATATATATATATATAGAGAGAGAGAGAGAGAGAGAATGGCTAACGTGTCATCGATGGCACGGAGGGTCTCGTGCCATCGAGTCATTTTTCGAGATCCAAAATTCAAATGGTCAATTCAAACTGTTAAAGTTGTTCTCTATATTGAAATATCCTTGGAGACCAAATTTTATACTTTTTTTGAATTTTTTTGCTATTTATTATGATATTTTTAAAAATATTATGATTAGAGTACAACTTATATTAGAGTACAACTTATTTTTAAAAATATTGAGAAGGGGTTCTATAGTGGAGACATGGGCCCCCACCTTATATTGCTTACGTCTCAAAATCTTTCTTAAGTTGGCTTATTTAATTTTTTTATGCTTATTAAAAATTTTAGAAAAGTAATGACCATTTATTTTAAAATCTAATATATTATAATGTTAAGTTTTTATCACAACACAGTAACTAGGGATTAAATTATCAAAATAACTAGGAATGGTATTAAGTTTTTCTTAAATTATAGCTCAATTGTTGATAATGTCAACCGCTGGTGAAATAATCGAAGTTGGCATTTGCTTAATTTTTTTTAAAAAAATTCTCTAAACCTTGACTTTTTAATTGAGTACCATTTTTTTGCTTTTTAAAAATAATACTTCTAGCACGCATCTAAGATTTTATGCACATCATTTCTTAACTTAAATCCTGAAATAAAAATTTTAACTTAGATGTCAAAAAAAATTTAGGAAAGGTACTTTCTTCAATTAATGTCATTAATAGATGGACGACAATATTTTGTATTGAATGTACTTATGCTCAACTACAATGACTTTTCCTTATAGCAAAAATAATCAATTTGATATTGTTATTTAAACTGACGTTTTTACCCTTGATAATGAAGCGTTGTTATTTAGGATATATGCTAAACAATAATGTACACAAAAACTCGAATGCTCGCTAGAAATATTATTTGTTTAAAGAAAACTAAGGACCATATCTTTAGAAAATAACTTAATATACTCTCTTTTAGATCTTTATTACAGCAACATCACAATAACTAGAGATTGGAAAACCGGACAGCATTGAAATGAACAACATGTATCAGGATAAAAGCATAAACTCTAACATTTATTTATAAACACTGTTATGTAATAGTTTTTTTTTATCTTTAGAAAAAAAAAGCTTATAAGACATATTTTTACAAATTCGTTCAGTAGGCAACAATTACTAGCTTCACCCAAGTAAGTAACACTATCACGGGTACAAACTCCGACTCTTATTGGTCCAAGAATTCTATTCTCCTCTGTTCTTTATTTTCCTTTTGTCAGAATTTTTTTTTTCGAAAACTTAACAGTCAAGAAAAGAAAGTAAAACAAACATAAAAACCTCCTTCTGTCAGAATTTTTGTGTCCCTTTCTTTTTAAGTAGAAGGGAGATGAGAAGCTAGGCGCTGTGGAAAGAGCGTGGCTTTTGTGAGGATCTTCCAAATAGGTACAAACCAATTGTATGGTTGAGAAGGATCCAATTTCCTATTCATGCAATTGAATTGTGTGGCAATCTTCTAGAAACAACAGTGCTAAATTACAGGAGAGGTTAATTCGAATCGGTTGTTCGGAATGCAACCTGAGTGAATTGAAAACACAATTGCACCAATAAGAACCATGTAACTCGAGTGTATTTAACTGAAACATACCCAGTCCTTATCCAAACAATTTTAAAAATATAAATATTTTTTTAAAGAGCCCCTCAATCAAACAATTAGTTAAGATCAAAATTAAAATAAAACAAATCCATCACTGGACTCAACTACTCCCTATCCTTCCCAGGTTTTCAGATCTTTCCACGGTTTCCCTTCCTATTGACAAAGTCAAGGCAATACCACGGCATCTATCTCTCTCTCTCTCTCTCTCTCTCTCCGTACCAATAACAAAGGAAGCTAACTTACGTACCCCTTAGAAAATAAAGGGACAACCTCTATATATACTCAACCGTTGTATTCAGTAAAGGCGAGGCATATTGGCTAAGCAAGCTTAGAAACTTACAAGCCAACAATGGCAAACAAAAGCTTATGGAATTCTCTCTTCTGCTGTTTTAACCCTCAACCTCAAGACACTTCCCGAAGAACAGCCAGTAGCTCACCGTCATGCAAGTCGTTCTCCAGCATTAACTCCATGGAACTGCTGTCACCAGAAGACCTGTCAATCACACTTGCTGGCTCCAACCTTTATGTGTTCACCATGTCGGAACTCAAGAATGCGACACGCAATTTCTCCAACAGTAATTTCATCGGGTCTGGAGGTTTTGGACCTGTTTACAAGGGCTTCATTGACGAGAAGCTCCGGCCTGGTCTGAAGCCGCAACGAATTGCGGTGAAGTACTTGGACACAGACGGCACGCAAGGCCATAGGGAATGGCTGGTAAGAAAATTAATGTCACTTAGTTATTAGACAATAAAAAGTAGATTAAGTTACACTGTATAAGTTTAGTTCCTTCACAAACTTATCCTACAAAAAATAAACAGTAAAAAAATGCAGCAGCAATGATGCAGTTATGTTAACATATACAAAACTTGTACTGCTAAATTGTATTTTACTGAGGCAATTTCTGATTTCTTATATTTTTGTATATTCTTTTTATGTCATTAGGCTGAGGTGTTCTTTCTTGGGCAACTGAGAAACCCAAATCTGGTGAAGTTGATTGGATATTGCTACGAAGATGAGCATAGAATGGTCGTGTATGAGTACATGGACAAGGGAAGCTTGGAGAACCATCTTTTCAAATGTAAGTCTTTTATCTTTCTTGCTTAATTAGCTATTTTCGAAAAAGCTATTTTTCCTATTTGAGATATTCTTTTTATGCCCAAATCAATATTTGAAAAGGCAAGTTTATGCCTAGTCTGGCTTTTTTTAATTATTTATTTTTTATTTTTTTGCACGGTCGTTTTTTTAAAAGTAAGAATAAAGCTTTCAATTCAATATTTTAAAGTTAAACAGACAGTTTGAGGTT
Organism: Rhynchospora pubera; assembly: GCA_028095005.1. NCBI lineage: Eukaryota > Viridiplantae > Streptophyta > Magnoliopsida > Poales > Cyperaceae > Rhynchospora > Rhynchospora pubera. Next base: position 20,946,234 of record CM051463.1, read on the forward strand.
GGTCGTGCCGTCCATAACTTTATCCTGTTTGACAACTTCGACATATTCTCCTTTGCCTACGAATACACTGAATATATTGATATACAATTATAAATTATTTCTGCCAATTTTTAATATCATATCTTGATAGCAACTTGGTCAAATGTCCGCTGCCGGGCAATTGTAGATATTTATTAAATGATAGAATTTCTTCTTCCCTACATATCCTCCGTGTGCAGCTTACTTAATTCGAGGGACATCAATATCTTTTCAAAGCATGCTTTTCTCTTTTGTTACTATCAAATTAAATAATATTTAGTGTCTATATGTCGATTGAAAACCGACGACAGCCCTTATTAATTTAATTGGATATATTTTTTCCCGAAAATACCTAACAAGTTCATGCTTTTTCAATTTGGGACTGCTTCATTAATACAATTGGCTCTTGTTCTTTATTACTATGTTTTCAGAAATACAGAGAATAAATTGCAATTTGGTTAACAGAATTTTTTTATTTCTACCAGCTGGTGCATTTGCAACTCTACCTTGGATGACAAGAATGAAAGTCGCTGTTGGAGCTGCAAAAGGTCTTGCATTTCTTCATGAGGCCGAAAAACCGGTTATATACCGCGACTTCAAAGCCTCAAACATATTACTTGACCCGGTATGTCATTACTTTTCATCCTCACTACATTTTTTAACCATCGTGATTAAATTTTCTCCTGATCACAAAATTGATCACTTACCAAAATCTTTGTATATAATAATGTCAATCTTTTGCTTTCCTAAGTTTTTTTGTTTTAGTATATAAGCATTTAGTAGGATGCTTAGATAGGCATTCTTTCCAAAAGGTTTAATAATCACGTAGAAAAATAGGCCTGCGTTTCTCTTACGTAAATTACTTTACTGATTACTGATTGATTAATTTAAGTCAATATATGGAAAAGAAAAAACTGTTGAATAAGCTAGTCTTCAGCTTTTGATATTTTTGTGGCAACTTTTGACTGTCAGTTAGAACAGGCTGTCCCTTTCCAGATAAAGTCAAATTATCAAATTCACTGTTTAAATTTCCAAATTGTTGGCTCATTGGCTGATTAATTCAATTGACTTCGTTATTTGATAGTCCCAAGTAGCATCACTTATTCTAACACTGCAAGAAAGTGAAGCTTTCTTTCTTAAACAGAGCTTTCTTAACTTTGACGGTTACCGTGGGTTTTAAAACATATTGTGGGCTCCAAACCAGTAGAAGAAATTGAATATTATTTTTCAAGTTTAAAAAGATTTTAAAATTCATGAAGGAATAATCATGTAACTTTCAGCTGATCCATATCATTTTTTTTCTAATTATCAGGATTACTCCGCAAAATTGTCTGATTTTGGACTCGCAAAAGACGGGCCACAAGGCGATGAAACTCACGTCACGACCCGAGTCATGGGGACTCATGGCTATGCTGCACCAGAATACATCATGACTGGTACTGCATGTCTATCTATGTATGAATGTATTAATTGTCACTTGCTCAGAAAGCAAGACCATAGAATTACGTACCTAACCTTCCAAAAAATTTTCTTCCTCCTGTAGGTCATCTTACAACAAAGAGTGACGTGTACAGCTTTGGAGTGGTACTGTTAGAGCTCCTAACTGGTAGGAGATGTGTGGATAAGAAAAGGAAACCGAGAGAGCAGAACCTCGTTGATTGGGCCCGGCCTTATTTAAAAAGAGCCGACAAGCTGTACAAAATCATGGACCCAAGCCTCGAATCACAGTACTCGACAAAGGGTGCAGAGATAGCAGCGCAAGTGGCTCACCGATGCTTGAGTGAAAACCCAAAGTCAAGGCCTCACATGCAGGAAGTAGTCAAGGCCTTGGAACCTGTACTCGAGTTAAAAGACGTCCCGATCGGTCCGTTTGTGTTCACGCTTATAGTCGAGGATGACAAAGGAGAAGATGGGGAAGAGAAGGTGAGAGTAGAGGCCAAAAGACTAGACAACGAGAAGCCTCGGAGCCATCATGATAGGCACAAACAGAAGTATCCTAATTCTGCAATTCATGCAGATGATGTCTTTCAATGGAACGGCTCGTACGCGAGATCGCTAAGAGCATGCAGAAGATCACTAAGCAACAATCGGGAAAGAGGAGCATAGCCATGTAGCTGAAATAGGGTTATGATGGTGCCGGCGATCTTTGTAAATAGATTGCAAAGGATTTTCTTTTTTGATTTCTACAGAAAATTGTTGTTGGTTGTTTCTTAGATTCTTTATCTCTTTCTTTTTCCTTCTTTCTCTGTTTTGTTTATGAGGAAGTAAGAGAAATCGCATTGTAAGATTATAAAGTAAAAGATTGCAAAAGAAGAGTTTGTATCAAGATTGCTTCATTTCAATTACAGTATTTGTGTCTTCTTCAATTTATGATTATAAATTATCAAAAGAAAAATTGTGTTTGGTAATTTTGAAATTAGCGGAGCAGAGCAGAAATTTTCACACTAAACTTGGTCAATTTGATCTCTCTTACTCTGCAGTAGTACTTTTCTAATCATTGACCGCGAGTCCACGACCTCAAAGTCTACAACAGAACAAAAATTGAGTTGCACTTGTGTAGTTGTGTGAGAGTTTACTGCACTGGTGTGCTCTACAGTCTACAACCTAAAATTTGAACGCCAATAACTAGAACTTCCTATATACATATGAGCAAGATTCTAGTGCCACCACGATACAACTTATTTTAAAGAATTTCAATTCGATTGGCTTGCAGTATTTAATAGTTTACCGAAATTATGTTTCATAATTCAAGTGTAAGTCAGATTATTCGTGAAATATATTGCATGTTCGCAGCGTGCCCAAGACCAACATTCACAATACCTGATTCAATTCAGTAAAAGCACTTCGTCCAGAACCCAAAAAATAGATTTTAAAGGTACTTCCCACTCAATCTGACCATGGACCGGTTTTGGTCGGATTAGGCGTGAATCATTTTGGGCCCAAAAAAAACAAACCCTCAATTGGATCAAGTATTATGGCCTAGATGCAGGTGAAATACAGCCGAAACAAACGGATCTCTTTTCACAGCCTTGAATACAGACTATACAGTACTTGTGTCAGATGACCTAATTATGGAGAATTTTTACCATTTTTGGAGCAAGCGTTTAATATTTCTGAATTGGAAATTGGGATCTATTTCTTCAGAAAAATAAACTATCTTATTGTGCGTGATATGTTTGTAGCCTTTACTTCTTCAAAATAATTTCTTGAATATTTACAAAATCTTTCTTGTTTGGGTAAGAGAAGCTGACCCTGTTTGACATCATGAGCATGTCATGGAGCATAGATGCAAAGATGAAAGGATTGAAGATGCATATTTATGGAAAAGTTATGACATGGAATCAAGGATATTGCTCTCCATTTCATCAAATTGATGCGTCTTTTGCATCTAAACATGATTATTGTACAGGTTATAAATCAATAGTCTTAGGACTTCTTCTTTCTGCGTAGATAGTTGCTCTGAGATGGTACAGTGTATGTGTTTCTTTGTGGACCGGAGTTTGTGCAACTGCATATCGAATAATGGAGAGCTCAAGTATTGTTTTGAATGGACACTACAATTGAAAAGGACAATGGCTTAATTCATTGTAGGTCTTTATGGGCAGAGAGCACTAGCTTATATAGTGGTGGGTGATCCTAGTTTTGCTAAAACAATAATAAAAAAAAAGAGTGATAATAATAAAATAAGTAGTTAAGGCCTAGCGCTAATGGTGTTTATAATTTAAAACTGCTACTTAATGGTTGATCGTATTTTATTTATTTCTTCCATTAAAATTTTCAAAATATCTTTTGTACTTTGTTCAAGGTTAAGTGGAAGAAAGTGGTAGTTCTGGATGACAAGGTGACAATCCAATATGATAATATAGAATCGTTGACATGTGGTTGTGTTACAAAGGATTTGTCATCTCTCAGTCTAAAGATTTTCACAACTCTATCCTCACTTCTGAGGTACATAAATATACATAATTTAAATCGGTAAAAAAAATGTGCAAGACTACATATAAAATTTAAATATGTGGAAACTATCATGTGTGACTTTCATTCAATCATTCTTATTAGTTGCCAGTCCACATAGCAGACACGTGGATGTACATTGTTGCGATAAAATCCGGTTAGATATCTATTTATTGCTAAAATGTTTGTGTTAAAATAATACAAATATTATTTTTTTAAAAAAAACATCAAATATAGCTCTGTGGGATATTTATAATGACGCTGAACATTTAATCATTACGTGCAATAAGTTCCTCTTCCATTTTGCTCAGTAACTCCGTTCAATTTCCTAAGGGATGATTCTCAGAAAGAAAGAAAGAAAAAAAAAAAGAACTCCGTTCAATTTGTGTCAGTGCCATCACAGATGAAGCCCAGTTTGTGAAGTACTAAAAATTTCATTAGCAAAAATAAAAAAAAATTACAGATCTCATTTGATGAACAATCTCGATTCAGATCAAATGGTGTAGTAGCACACTAATCATTTGATGGTCCCCTTTAAATTCAGACTAAACTGCGTCAACTACTACATTCCACTCAATTTTACTGCTAAAATTATTATAATTGCTCTGAGCTGTCTGATTTGAAATAAACATTTCATAAACCATCCAATAAGTTGTCCACTATTGGGACCTAATACGTGGCCAATGTTAGATATTTTCATGTCTTTATTTTCTTCACATTTAATCATTTTCCTTTTTGTGTTCTTTATATAGTTCCATGTGCCTCTCTTTCCTTTTTACACTCCTGCAAAAGGCTGGAGGAGTTGAATCTTTCATTGTAGTGACCATTAACAAATTTGACACTTTCTGCACTCCCAAAATCTCGCTAGCTTTCTCCTTTTACAGTCTTTATTCTCTCGCCATTGCCCTTTTTCATGTCGCGTGCTTCAAAATCCAAAAACTCACCCAACTTACTAAGCATTTATATAGCAACCAAAATCTAATGAATCTTAATCTACACTTAGTTGACCAGTGACATAGCAAGGAACTGTATTGCATTCTGAGTTCTGAACCGAATCTAGAATGTCAATTTATGTCTTTCTAATTAGGTGATTAAAAACCAATAATAAAAATATATATGTGCCCAACATGCTAACGATCTTTGGATGCTTTTCGCCAAGTTACAAAATGTTTACTCAAAAATTTAAGAAATTCAACTTTTAAAAGACGCTATAAACTTCAAGATCAATATACGACTCTGATTTTAAAATAAACTTTCGATTTTGCAATTTGCTGTTAATATAGAGTAAAGAGATGGTACTAAATAATTGCTTTCTGAAGGATGAACAAATTTCATAATCAAATTTCCAGGATAGTAATTCATCAACTTTGCTACTTTAAACGGTTCTCTCACAACAACGTGTACAGAAACGTGTAGGAATCCTACTGGTAATATACAATCCTTGCAAAGCACCAACAAGCGGCCACTACAAATTCCCACTAGTTACCTCTTTTATTTGCTGCACTAGAGGTCTAGACTCTAGAGCCCATAATTCCACGTCATCATCAGCATCTTTCACGATTTTCTTATATATATTCTCCATGACACTGCTCTGCCATATCAATAATTAAACAACAGATAACAACAATCCCATGGCCTCTATTCTAAATCATCACATTGCCATTGTATGTCTTCTATCTTACATTTCTTTCTCTACCTTCAATTTTGTGTCAAGCATATCCTCTAGTACGTACATCGTCTATGTGAACCCATCACACAAACCGGCACCGTACCATACCCATGCTGCCTGGCATGCAGCCCTGTTGCAGTCACTCACCATCGAACCATCATACCACCTACTTTATTCATACTCCTCCAATAGTGCCTTTGCGGCATCTCTATTACCACACCATGTCCCGCTCCTTGCCAGCCATTCATCTACCCTCCACATCCACCCTGACACATTTGTCCCTCTCCTCACGACCCGGTCGCCAACCTTCCTCGGTTTACCTCCATACCTTTCATCTGTTCCCTCCAGCAACCCTTCAATGGATGTAATTGTTGGTGTACTTGACACTGGTGTGTGGCCAGAACATCCCAGCTTTAGTGATGCTGGTTTCTCAGCAGTTCCCTCACGCTGGCGAGGCAAGTGCGAGTCAGGACCCGACTTCTCCTCTTCAGTCTGCAATCTCAAGTTAATTGGTGCACGTAGCTTCTCCCGTGGATATCAAGCAGCAGGAGGAAATACCAGTGCAGCTTCACCGAGGGACCTCAATGGTCATGGTACACACACTGCTACCACTGCTGCTGGTTCACCAGTTGCAAATGCTAGCCTTTTTGGCTATGCTTCTGGCATTGCTCGTGGCATGGCACCAGGTGCTCGAGTTGCTGTGTATAAAGTTTGTTGGACTCAAGGGTGTTATGGATCTGATATCCTTGCCGGGATAAATGGTGCAATTGCGGATGGGGTGGACGTGTTGTCAATGTCCCTTGGTGGTGGGTCTGCTCCATTTTTCCGGGACCCAGTTGCAGTTGGTACATTTTCTGCAATACAACGCGGTATATTTGTTGCTTGCTCAGCTGGTAACAGTGGGCCCACACCATCATCACTCACAAATACGGCTCCATGGATAGCCACAGTTGGAGCTGGCTCGCTTGATCGGGACTTTCCAGCATATGCTCAATTAGGCAATGGTAAACAATACACTGGAGTTTCGCTGTGTAGCGGAGAGTGGAATGAAAAAGAAATTCTTCCGATTGTGTATAACAAGGGAGTTCAAGTCGGTAGCAATTCCAGTAAGTTATGCTTACCTGGCACATTAGACTCAGCACAGGTCAAAGGTAAAGTGGTTTTATGCGAACGGGGAATGAATGCTCGTGTAGAAAAAGGTCTAGTTGTAAAAGAGGCTGGTGGAGTCGGGATGATATTGGTGAATCAAGCAGCCAATGGAGAGGAATTGCTGGCTGACAGTCACATTTTACCAGCAATTGCTGTTGGAGCCAAGAATGCTGATATAATAAGAAATTACGTGCTTTCTGACCAGAATCCAACAGTTCAGATGAGTTTTGCAGGAACTGTCCTCAATGTAAAGCCATCTCCAGTGGTGGCAGCTTTCAGCTCAAGAGGACCTAGCACACTGGTGCCGGAGTTACTCAAGCCAGATATGATTGGACCAGGGTTGAACATATTAGCCGGCTGGACCAAGTCGGTTGCACCTAGTGGATTGACTGAGGATGAGAGGCAGTCTGACTTCAATATTGTATCTGGTAAGATCTATTTTTCAATTGCAGAACACAAGTAATTCTAAGGGCATAAAGGCTGATTGTCCATATTGTGTCTGTTTCTAACAGATTGGAAATATTCTCATTAAAACATCTTTTCCGGATGCTCTTGTTATTTGCTCCGTTCTTTATTTTCTGAGCAGCATACATAGGAATTTAAGTCAATGCTGATATTACCCAATTTAAACAGGAATTTAACAGAAGCATACCTCTGCAGATTCCTCAGTAATAGAAACTGGCATGAACATTTTTGCCCCCAGTATTGTAAGGGGATTAAAAACAGATATATTAGACTAATACCAATATCTTACTGGTACAGGAACTTCAATGTCATGCCCACATATTGGCGGTCTATCGGCATTGCTAAAGGCTGCACACCCAGATTGGAGCCCTGGTGCAATCAAGTCGGCTCTCATGACCACAGCCTATATGCTAGACAATACCGGCTCCCCGCTCCACGACTCTGCCAATGGGACCCAACTTGCAACACCATGGGCATATGGATCAGGTCATGTGGACCCAGTAAAGGCCCTCTCACCAGGCCTCATTTACAACACAACCACTGAGGATTACATTGCCTTTCTGTGCACCTTGGGCTACACAATTCAGCAAATCCAAGTCATCACTTCTTCAAATTCAACATGCTCGCACAAGCTGTCTACTCCTGGGAACCTCAACTATCCTTCTTTCTCAGTAGTGTTTGGTCAAAGGTCAAGACAGGTCGTGAAGTATCAACGGGAGGTAACCAACGTGGGTCCTGCAGGGTCTATTTACAACGTGCAAGTAACTGGGCCAGCCAGTGTCAGTGTCTCAGTTAAGCCCCAGAAGCTTGCTTTCAGACAGGTAGGCCAGAAACTGCGTTTTACGGTGACATTCAAGTCGGTTAAGGTTGGAAGTAGATGGGATGCAGAGTTTGGTTGGCTTACATGGAACAACGGGCACAATCAAGTGCGAAGTCCAATAGCTTACACTTGGAACTACTGAGAGAGAACACACGTTGCCATTTTACCACAGTAATAATTGAAAATGAGATTATTGGTCAATGCATTTGGCTATGCGTCTGATGTTAGATATTCAAATTTACGTATATTATCACATTCAGCTTTAAACAAATCTTGGAATGGACACTTTTCATATAAATAAAACAAATCACTAGAAACATACTCATGATTATGACGATGAAGAACATGTGTATACAGATAACATAATTACAACATTCAATTTACAAGAGATAAACATCCAGCAGTTCTGAGAATTTCAGGTAGTATGATATATTTTCTGTTATATTGAACATTACTAGAGAAGATTTTTGACAAAAAGGCTAAAACTTGAGGCCGAATAAACAAACACAACCACTCAACTAGCACACTAAGGCGTCATAAAAACTAACAACAAAAAACTGCACATTTAACATCAACTATATGTTAAATACCATGTTCAATAATTCAAAACAATACTAATAATATTGCATTAACAACCAAGGTATCTAAAAAGGGTGCCAAGAAAGAACCATCTTCAGCAAAAGCATCCGCTTATGCAGCACGGGTTGTTGCGTTTGATGCACCTGCATATGTCTCCGCAGGTTGGACACGACCAGACACAGCCACAGGAGCACTCTGGACAGCTTGGGGTTCGAAGCACACAGCATGATCTGCAGCAAAGAGACTTACCACAATTTGACTTGCAGCAGCAAGAAAATGGCCAGAAGCATGAAAATGCCCCACTGAAGCACTGAGGTTTAGTGCACGAACATCTCATGCAGCTGCAGCAAGATTCACTGCAGCATGAACCACAGTGGGTACTGCAACTTGGTCTACATTGGCAACAAGAAATATTGCAGTTTGAGCTGCAGCAGTTGATGCAACCGCAATTTTGCTTGCAGTTGATGCAACCGCAATTTTGCTTGCAGTTGATGCAACCGCAATTTTGCTTGCAGTTGATGCAACTGCAATTTGGCTTGCAGTTGCAGAAGGATCTGCAGCAGGGACAGCAGGAGACCTCCGGACAAGTGCAGCAGTTAGAATTACAGCAAGTACAATTGGGGTAACTGCAGCTGTCGCATGAGCACTCGCAGCTGCAGCATTCACAGTTCTTTGATTGCGGACAGCTGCAATTAGTTGGTTTCTCCAAGCAGCATATCCATGAGACACAGCAGCAAATCTTTGACCTAGTCAACATTTTTTTTAGAGCACATAAAAAATGGATAATTCTTAAAAGTTACGGGACTTGACCCCTACTTTTCTTCAAAAAAAATGGATAATTCTGGTTGGAGCCGCGAACAAAGTAATTAGCCCCAAAACAAAAAATTAGATTTTTACAGTTTTGTACTCACTAGGTTGTTACCTACTACTGAATCCCCACCAAAAGTATCTGACAACCAGAAAGGAACCATGTGAAAACCCATCAACAAACATGGATGCTAATTGTGCGATATCCAAAAAGAAAAAAAATTGCGTGATACCACCAATGCCCATCCATAATCAAAATATAAAATGTGGTTGACAACATGAGGTTATCCTAATTTACTGGTAATACGTCTTATTTCTACCCACTCCCAAACTTGTGACTTGTACCAAGCAATCATGTTCCTCTGATTTAGTATCACAGCAGCCAGGTCGAACAAATTATGGAATTCTCTGCTAATCAATTCATGTAGCCCCAAAAGAAAAATCCACAATACTTCGCCCAAAGTTCTAATCAGACATCATTCACATCTCCAATTACCTATGGTTTTTTCTTTTTTTTTCCCCTGCCCACAGCAGGTCTTGTGACTAGCCATACCCAGTTGCACACAGCCAGTAGCTTTGGGGCCGTATATAAGCAGAATTTAATTACTGCGATATTTTAAATTCTGCAGGAGGGGTATTATTGGGATTGTCTTTTTAAAAGTTAAAACTGAACTAGGATAAACAAGATGCAAATGTTGCCAGAGATGAAGAATTTGCCAAATGGCTTTAGTGCATTTCCTACTGGCCCAAGTCATTGTGAACCAAATATATTTTTTAGCGGTCATGACGAACAAAATCAGGACCCACATGAAAGTCAACAAAAATATTTTGTCATTGGTGATGGGGTCTCAAGTCTCAAAATGGTGTTAACATTTTTAATGATATTAACAAGATATCAGAAGTAAACGTGAAAAGTACAAGTAATGTTCATGGTACCTGATCCACCTCCACATGCGACAGGACCCATGTCTCTTCTTATTGCTGGAAAACAAGCACAAATCATCATAAGTCTCAAAAGACAATGTGACATATGATTGATATATGAGTAGAATCATACACTGGTATAATCGGATCTGGTTTTGTTCCAATAAACTCGTTTACTCTGCAAGGATCAAAGCAACAAGATTATTAGATTAAGTAAAAAATGCCAAGTTTCATCTGGAATGAGATGACATAGCAATCATTATCATGTCAGAGTTCATTGTGGTCCAAAACTAAAATGCAACAAAATCAAATAAACTTATACATGTCAAATGAGAATTGAATTTTCTCTATTAGAAATGCCAAAATTGTAGTGTTAGTAGACATTATTACTGCAGATTACATAATATCAACATTGTTCTTGCAACTTCCGTGTGATCCTGATCTTCGAAATTCTTTACATGGCCTTTCTTGAGATTTTGCAATTGAGAGAGCATAAATCATGTAAAACAGTGTTGCTAATATTCGGCCTTATCATATCATATAATGGAACAGAGCAATCCTGATACTGATGCCACTGCCAGTAATAGGAACTCTGGTGTGAAACCATACAAAACAAAACAAGAAGATTTAGGATATAAATATAATAGCGTACTCTTTGCAGCATCTTGAAACAGGTTGTACTCCTTCCAGTGAGTGCAGCTCTTCCTAGTTAAAACAGACAAAATCAATTAGTTAGAAGTAATCAATGTAGTAAAAAAATCACAATCCAAAGCTAATCAAAATATACAGTGAACTTAAATTGTATCCACTCCACTTAAATAAAAATTATGCAAGTGACAATTTAACCCAAGTTTTCATTTAGGTAATTGAAAAACTCTCAAATGTCCGATTCAGTCTTAGGCTATATATCAAGTAGTAATAAAAAAAAGAAAGAAAGAAAGAAAACGGTCAAGCTGGCAGTGCCACCCCAGTTTCGACCAGTATCTGACACTGTACAACACCAAATCCAATACATAATAACCCTACAGCTTAGAGTGATTTTGGCACAAATATGCTATAATGTTTTACTTGATGAAATGTGGACTAAACACTTGGCCCCAGAATATATTCACTGGTTCAAACACTACTTAATGTACATAAGCCTTTGCGGAGACAATTTAACAAAAGAAAGTATTTATAGTAAAGTAAATTCACATCACTGTATGACTAAACTGAAATTTAATACTAAGATCAGACAGCCTCAAGTTTTAATTTCTTGAGCCAAACAATAATAATAATTCAATTCTTCCACTTCCAATCAATTGCAGTAGTAAAAACACTTTTGAGTAGTAACTGTAGCTGGTTCTATCAGCCAATCAAAAACCAAATTCAACACAGGTTGAACAAGAAAACATCATCGCAAAGAGATACAATCAATTGCATTATATTAATGCTACAATATAAAACAGAAATATATGAAATCTCTTTATAATAATTACAAAAAGGACCCATAAAGAAGTTCTCCTTCTTCCATCCATATTTAAATTATATAGAAAAAAAAAGTATTTATTGACTAATTGACAAGTTACATCAGATTTCATTTTTAGATCCATAAGCAGGACTAACTCTACTACAGAACTCAAAATTACAAACCCAAAAAAGCGCACAACTTCAATGTATTAGCTTCACGCTTGCTTTGGTTTTGAAAATTTTAAAAATGGGGAATTTTTTTTAGTTTTCGGAAAAGATTTCCTAAAAAAAAAATTGCTAACTGAAAGAATAACCAACAAACAGGAAACGAGGATTTCCTAAAAAATAGAAAAGAAAAGAAAAGAAGAAAGTAGTAAAAAAAAATTAGGTAGATTATTATTTTATTATTACAACCACCACCTGAAGAGAGACCTGGGTTTCCTTTAGATTCGTGCAAAATACAGGAAGAAAACAAAAAGAAGCAGACTCGGAAACATTTCTAAATCCAGACAATCTTTCCCTCTGTGGCTCTCCCATCCAGCCCCAATGCCTGCCCCCATTGTTAGCAACTCCCATGATACCAAAACTACTCATCCCACATTACATATATAGAAATACCTCGAGAAAGCCGATTTCGCGGTTCAAGATCTGGACTTCGAGTTGCAACCTCCGACGGCCGCACAAATCGGGGTACTTGGGAGGCGACTTGGGGCAAGGAGGAGTGACGTCAGTGGCTCCCATCCGTACGTAACGTACGTTCACCTCCGGTGAGCGGACTGCAGCACCATACACGTACACTTGATCCTATTAGTTGCCAAAATGGGGATTGGGGGAATCTCGTAGGAGGACTAGATGTGGAAGTCACGAGAAACAAGAGAGAGAGAGAGAGAGAGAGAGAGAGAGAGGAAGGAAGGCAGAGGATGTGATATGATAAGGGGGTAGGGAATGGATTGGATTGGTGGGGTAGAAGCTAGCGCGGTACGAGAAGGGGTGTGGTGTGGAGTGGAGGTGTCGTCACCGCTGGTGCTAGCTGCTGGTGTTGTTTTTGCTGCTGGGTCTGGGTCTGGGTCTGCTGCAGGGAGGGAAGGGGAGAGAGAGAGGAGAGAGGAGAGAGAAGAGGAAAGAGCCCCCATTTATTCGTGCGACTGGCTCTGTCCTCTGCGCTGCAATAATAGTAGTGGGGGCGATTTAATAGCACGGAACGGAAGTGATCAAAGTGAAGTGAGAGAGTGTTTCTTTGTAGAAGAGTGTGTTGTTACTTGTTAGTAGTGGACTGACTAGTGGACTGGACTAGTGAGAGATTGGCCACAACTCTCTCTCCAGTGCGTGTTAGCGAGATTGGCTATAGTTAAGTACTCCGGAACTTTGATCTAAAAAAAATTACAAAAAGTTCATTTGATCTACTTTGTTTAATGATTTTAGGCCCATGGGGCGTTCGTCAAAAAAAAAAGAAAAAGAACTTTGATGTGGCACTGCGATAATTTTAACGAAAGCTTAATAAAAAAAGAAAATTTACAACAAAAAAAAGTCAATCGAAAACAGCTATTATAAGTGCCATCGACAGAATAACCATCCGCGTCATCGCTACTATATGTTACAAATATTCAGTTTAATAATAAAAAGGTGTTCAGTTTAATAATAAGGAGTGTTCACTTTAATGCGTCGAAATCGCACTAGAGTCAAAGTCGCGCGTGGTCAAGAGGTGCGCTAGGAGGCAGTGGTAGAATCGGAAAAAATTTAATTTGAACCGGATCAGTTCATTTCCAATTCTAATTTTTACATGTATTTTTTGTCCGGTTCGTGACCCCTTCACTTGGTTTTTTTTCTTACAACAGTTGTATTTCTGTTGCAACTAAATGAACATTTATATTTAAATAACCGAATATTTATACTTATTAAACTAAACATTCGTACTTACTAAACTAAATATTTATACTTAATAAAATAAATATGTTTGCTAATAACATTTATATTTTCTATTGCAACTAACTGAACAGTTATATTCAATTAACTGAACTTTTGGCCAAAGAAAAAAAATCAAAATGAACATATTTGGTCTAGTGAACAATTCTACTACAAGTGAATATTTGTACATATTAAAGGAACACTTATAAAAACGAAATGAACAAAAAATACGCACTGGATGAGTAGAGGAAATAGAGCGCTGCTCTGACTTTCGCTGAGGCACGATGGCACGGATGACGCAAAGTGGAATGGCACTAATCAATTTCCAATCGAAAAGATGTATTTGAAATTGTATCAAGCTCATTAATAAGGAATGTTACTGCGTCACTAGACTGCTAGACTCACTAGTCACTACCATTAAATTTGTTAATATTTTTTTTCGGCATTCGATTATACGCGCTTTACTTGAAGGTATAACTTAATTGACGATATTTATTTTTATATTTCTGAAATTAGTCCACAATAATAATAACCTTTGACGTCTTATATCATATATAATTATATATACATAATATGGTGCAGAAATCACGTCTATGAAAACAAGTTAAAAAAAAAAACAATAAATGTGTTTGTTTCGCTGTTCGTCAAGTGATTTAATTTATCAATAATCGGAAACATTTTTCGGTGAGCTGTATAAATCTTGAAATATATATAATAAAAAAAATGTTCAAACTTATTCGAATTGTTGCAATAAGAAAATAATATCAAGAATGTAGTGACAAACAATTCTCAAATGATCTATTCCTTAATTAAAATTATACATATAGCCATATGTGTTTTTATTTAACCGCTTCATCTGGTTGCTCGGTGGAGTAAAATATATTATATAGCATCGTACTTTTCGTTTCTGAACCAACAGACCGGAAATGCGTGAATCGAACTTAAGTAAAATATTCCTGCCAAATGACGTAGTTGATGTAATCTGTCTTTCGGACTAACTAGTCAAAATAATAATAAAAAAAAAGATCATATTTTCTTCGGATAAAATAACAAGCATATACGTAGTGTAAATCAAGTTCACAAATGACGTTTTAAGTCCACATTTTTATATATATATATATATGGAATTGGTTTTCAAAAGAAGTAAAAATTTTTATTGAACTATGGTTTCAAGCATGTTATTTTTTCTAAAATTGTATGTAAATTGTTGATAATAATTATATTTTATGTTTTCACGTTTATTCAACCCCCTCTCCCACTATACACCTTAAAGTGTCATTAAAAATGAGTGAACATATTGTGCATCATATCATGATGCTAGAGTATTTTGTGCATCATGACCATTTCGGTCTAGTTTTGCAAATTGACAAATCTAATTTAACTAATTTAACATACATATTGAAATCTCATAGCAAAAATTTATATATTTTTTATTTTTTAAATAACTAATTTTTTCGAATTTTTTATACTATTGATTTTTTTATATTCTTACTACTAATTTGTATAAAAAAATAGCAAGTTTTAAAAAAAATTCAAAAAAAAATTATTTACTATGAGATTTCATTATATATGTTGGATTGGTTAAATTAGATTTGTCAATTTACAAAACAACTAATTGAAATAGTGTTATGCAAGAAATTCTCCTGCATTATGATGCGTAATAGATTTACTCTTAAAAAAACTAGTATTTGCACATAAAAAAAAAATTAGAGGCCTTCATGAAGCTAGTGCAATGAATGCGCATTTAATTTATACAAGTTATAATTTGACTAGCCAAAAGATTTAATATATTCAGTTACGAAACTAGTAACTAAGTTAGAAAAGAAGTTTTCAGCAGTAATATTATTTTACAAAATATCTAACAAAATTAAAAGTGCCGTTAGACAAGTGTTATTAACTTATTATTTAATAAAAATCGCAAGTCAAACGTAAACGAAGTCGAAGTCTAGATTCAATTCCTGCAAGGTATCAATTAAATGTCAGGGTCGTTGATTCCAAAATAAGCATCGTTCATTCGTTCTAATTTACCTCTTAACTGTAATTAAAGAATCAAATTTTGATCATGACCAATGGAACCCTGCCGTTGATAGTAAAATGGAGAGGTTCGGTCCTTCTAATCGCTGTTTGGACTTTGAGAAGAGAGCGAGAGGAACGCCGCCCGTACAGCAGACCGCACGTGATGTTCACGAAGAGGTGGGCCGTGCAGTTATGGCTACTTTTTGCACAAACGGTCATGGCGTTTATTCTAATCACTGGAATACCACTGAAGCAAAACGTGATGCAAGTAAACGTTGTACTACACTAAAAAATTATGGTCAAACTAATCGTAAACAACCATCTTTCTGAATTTTTAAATTCGATAATTAATTCTGCAAATTTTTAATTTGTATCAGAAAACTTCCGTTGTGCAAGACTTAGTGGGCCAATAATTAAAAAGCGAGAAAGGTGACTCAAAGAACAGTACAAATATCGACCAAGCTGTATACTTTACAAAAATACTAATTTTGAAGAATTTATAAAAAAAAAAAACGGAACTACATCCAAATAATAGTTAAATAACTTTTTCCAAACATATTCGACAATGTCACTGTTTTTTCTAATTGTGTACGGTTGCTATGCAAGAGATTTTAAACTTTCTGAAACGCATACTAACATTGAACTCTTTTTTTTTAAAAAAAAAAAGAAAAAGAAAAAGAAAAAGAAAAGGTAACATATTGTGACCAGTTACCCCCTTTCCACTGTTAGAAGCAAAAAGCAAACCAAAAGTTCAAGTTCCATAACTCCTGAAATTACACATTTAAAGCCGAATAAATTTCCTCCTCCCCCACAAGGGCAGCACCACCATATCTAGGGATGAAAACGGATCGGATACGGAGCGGATGTAGGTCTTCCCATATCCGCATCCATATTTTTTTCTCGGATACGGATACGAATACGGATGCGTTCGAATACGGATACGGTTCGGATATTAAACGGATACGGATACGGTTCGGATATTATCGGATACGGAGTCGAATACGAATATATTTTGTCGGATACGGATCATATAACGATCAATTTATTTTATTTCATTTCTTTAGAACTTTTTTTAAATTTCATATTGCATATAAAAGTTTGTTATATATGAGAGTAGCTGAAGCATAAAAAAATTTTCATGTCATGCAATAAGTTATATTCAAACAATATAAATTATACGATAATAAGGTAATAAGGTAAGCAGTGTACAAAATTTATTCTTTCAACCAATTAAATCCAAAATTTCATCAAAATATTATATATAATATGTATAAATTAAATTATTATTAACATTATTGGTTGGATTCTCAACAAATATATTGGATTCAATAAATCACATATATAACCGTAATTATCAAATTTATGAATTAATCAATAAAATTGCAAGCACCACATAAATACAAATTTAATAGAATTGATCAATAAATTCAGTCTTTCCACAATTTGAATTCCAACAGTATATTTAACTATTCAATGTCAAATCATATCATGTTACCTTAAATGTCATCATACATTAAAAAAGTATATTAATCATATGTAATCAACATGATTAGAGAAAAAAATTAATTTTAGTATTATTATCATATATAATCGTCTCAATAATAAAAAAATAAAAATAATTTTATGTTCCAAATAAAAATATTATTATAAAAGAACTTATCTAATAAAAATTAAGCATTATATAATTAAAAGTATTCTCTAATATAGATAAGTAATTATATTAATTATCTTATGCCGTTAAAAATACGGATAAACGGATTAATATCTATCGGATACGGATAATATCCATGTCGGATACGAATACGGATCGGATATTGTCAAAAAACTCAAAACCATATCCGCATCCATATTTTTTTGGCGGATACGAATACGAATACAGATATGTTCGGATACGGATACGGATCGGATGTTATGCGTATTTTTCGGATTCGGATACGGATCGGAGCGGATTTTATCCGCTCCGTTTTCATCCCTAACCATATCCAATCCGGCCTGTAATTTTTTTGTAACAGAAACATCACACACCCCTCCCATTCCCAAATAAAAAAAAAACAAAGAAGGAAAGAAAAAGCCAACAGAACCAATAGGAATGTCAATAGATACGATACAATATGGTAAAAATTATTTTCATACCTGCATTCGTTAAAATTTTCTTTACCTACAACATACCCGTAACCGTTAAAAAATGACTTTATCCGTACCCTATCCGCACTCATTAAGGATTAGTGGTAAGGATAGAATAACAGTAAATAATGGGTAATAATAATATTATTAATTTATTAAAAAATTTATAATGTGCTAAATAAATTGCATCAAATAAATATATAGATAAAGTACAATATTTAGAAAATACTTTACTTATAACAAAAATCATGCAATTTATTCTCATGTCAATTGACATTAAAAAAATCTATATAACTAATTATAAATTATAATATAATAGAGTGCAAATTAATTTTTTTAATGAACATAAATAAATTTCGATGTAGATCAAAACTAATACCATATCTTACGATATATGCTATTTACATGATAACGGGTAACGAAATAGTCCTTATTCTCTTTATCCATATCAATACTTGTCAGTCTTACGAAAATAAAATTTTACCTATACCCACCTTATCGAATGCGGTATGAACATGATAAACGAGTAACCAGATTTCATTTACAGCCCTGAGAGCCAAGATAATAATCTTATAATCATTCAAAAAAACTTAATTATAACACATGAACCGCAATCTTAATCCTGTGGCGCGCTACACGCTGCATCATACGGACCGTCCGATCAAATTTGGATGGGTTAAATTTTTTCGGGCCTTACAATCTGTTACATGTACGAAGCTCTCTTATTCATTGAGATCTGATCGGACGGTCTGTAGTGTGTTACACGCACAGTATTTGGATTTCATGAACCGTTGCTCTACGAACAGACGGAGTTTGCTGCCACAGAGATTCGTGTGCGTGAGATCTCATATTCTCTTTCCCCTGATCATAACCCCCAGGGGTCCCACTTCACAACAAAGTGCCCGCTTGATCAATCAGCCTCATCAGGGGCAAAAGCGTAAAAGTCATGGGATTGGTCCCCACGAGACTTCGACAGCAGCGTGCCATGCTCTGACGGAGGGAGGTCCCTCCTCGACTGAAGCGCTCACGGCAGAGACGCGATCGCTGACGTGGCCAACTGAAGCGCCAGAGCGTGCACCGTACACACAGGCAAGAGCCTTTCGTGGACGCACACGTGTCGTGCCATGTGACCTTGTTCCCTTCCGTGTTCCGTCGTCTGTTTGGGATTGGGAGGGAAGAAAGATAGAATAGAACCCACAGAGTTGACATGGGCAGTAACTTTTTAAGCATCGGACGGCCTGGATCGTTCGTGTGCTTTAAGATTCGTGCAGTTTCAGCTATTCAAATATCATACATAGACCTGTCAACGGAAATCAATTACCGTTATTCCGTGACGTTAAAAATTAACGTAACGAATAACGGTAATGGATATAGTATCGTATAACTATACGTAACGCAGACGATATCGCGTATGTATATCGTAAAATTAACGTAACGAAAACGAATTGGGATGCTGCCGTTTCCGTTTATTCGTTTTGGCGTATAAAATTGCATAGGGTTAGAATATTTTGAATAGGAGAGATAATTGACGGAGAAATAGAGGCGTGGTCTGGACTCTGGAGTAAAAACCTAGATCGAATGCATCGAGCAGCTCATTCCCCTCTTTTCGCTCTCTCTCCTCTTTCGCGTGCATGTCGACTGTCGGCGCCACCTGCCCACCTCAGCACACCTCTCTTCTCTCAGTCTCTGTCCCTCTCCTTTTGACAATTTCTTACTCAACAGTACAGACGCACACACTTGAGGCTTGATTTGAGCTTTGAGTGTCGATTAGTGATGATTTTGTTCGATATGCTGTTCCTAAAACCTAGTCAGATTTGCTAGCTGTCGGGTCCTGATTGGACAATCCGTTTGTAGTCTCCAGAAATCCAGAGTACTTGAGCAAGATGAGTAGGCTTATTAGGCTGAGAAAGGGTTATCATTTGCTAGCTCAGTAGCTGTGACATCTGAGAGACAGGCGACGAGATCGTCTACCAGGACCATGGCGGCGTCAGCAATCATAATTGTTTTGGGTTTACATTGCTTAAATAAGCAAGACAACAGTAGAAAAAAAGAAAGAAAAAAGGATGAGGGTCAGAGCAGAAGAAAGATAGGAAAAAAGAAAGAAAAAAGGAGAAAGAGGAGAGTCAAAATCGCTTGCTTGTTGCTTCCCTTCAGGTAATATTTGATTTTGATTCAAAATCGCTAGGTTTTTTTCCCATTCTTTTGTGATTTTGCTCTCTGAAAAGGGATTGGAAATTGCATTTAAGACTAATGATTGTTTAATGAGGCTCAGTTAATGAGGCTCAGTCGGTAATTGCATTTAAGAGTAATGATTGGTAAATGGTAATTGCTCAAAATCTGTTGATGTCAGCATTTAATGAGGCTCAGTTAAGGCTTGTAATTTAAGACTGATGAGTAATGATTTTGCATTTAAGACTTGTAATTTTGAGCAGTTAAGGCTCAATTGATGAGTGATGATTTTGCATTTAAGACTTCTAATTTTGTATTTTAATTAAAAATTGCTTTATCAGTTTTATTAATTTATCTTTTGTGTTTTTTTTTTCCTTTGGTGTTTATTAAATTAATTTGACTCACTAATTTGTCAGTCAGCAGTCATCACTCAGTAGCCATTAGTGTCTGTGTCGAGCATTTAATGAGGCCTGATGATTGTGATTTAAGACTAATGATTATTTTCATTAATTCATCTACAAATTAGTTAATTTAATTCATGTACGGATCAAATGTGGCACTATCTTCACTGACTTATGCAGTATCTTCACTAAATTAATTCCTTTACCTTGGTATGTAGGTTGATTTAAGCATGGCTTCTTCAGACAGAGAAGATGATCCATCCGAGCCAGACCTTTCCTCAGATGAGTATGCAATTATTTATGATAATTATGTGATAATTTTATTATTAGGCACTGCTATCATTTTGAATTTGTGACACTTGTGAATTATTAATGATAATTATGTGATATGCATGCACTGTGTTAGGCACTTGTGAACTATTTATGACACTGTATAATGTATTAGCATGTATTAGGCACATTGAAGTACATATGTTTTTTATGACACTTATATGTTTGTCAATTATTAATTATTGTACATATGTTTTTTTTTATTGTCTTAGCATGGGTGTTGGGATACATGGTGAGACCCAAGAGGAGATTGAAAACATACAAGCTAATGCAGCAGCTGGTGACAATGCAGCAGCTGGAAACAATCAGCAAGAAGGTGAAAATGCAGCAGCGGGTGAAGGAGTGAATCCTAAAAAAAGGAAAACTAGAAAAACAACTTCTGACGTTTGGAAATTTTTCAATCGGGGACCAGAACAAGAAGATGGTAGCTATTATGGCATTTGTAAATTTTGTGGAGCCAGATATTTGCAAGGCCAACAAAGGGGTACAAGCTCCATGAGAAATCATATTAACAAACAGTGTCAAAAATTTCCTAGAAAAAATACTGATGCTCTGCAAAAATTTTTGCAACATGAACAATCAGAAGGTATAACTTCTTTCCTTGCTTGTTTCTACTTCTCATTGTGCTTGTGTTGTGTACATAAGCTAAATTATTTTTTCTGTGTAAAAATAGGAGGGAGCAAACTTATTCCATGGGTTTTTGATCAGCTAAAGAGTAGAAAATGCTTGGCAAAGATGGTAATTGCACATGAATATCCCTTCAACTGTGTAACTCATTTCTTCTTAAGAGCCTTCCTTAGTGAGTTGCAACCATGTTTCAAAATTCCATCAAGGAATACCCTTAGGTCAGATTGTATTAAGATTTATGAGGAAGAACAAGTTAACCTTTATCAAAATTTGGGAGAAGTAAACTGTAGATTTAGTTTTACCTCTGACTTGTGGACCAACAAGGGTAGAGATAGAGGCTTCATGGCAATTACTTGTCATTATATTGATGATGGTTGGATCTTGAGAAAAAGAGTTATCACATTTGCTCCTTTGCCAAGCCCACATACCGGCAAACACATAGCTGAAACATTTTATGATAAATTGGTCATGTGGAACTTGGATAAAAGAGTCTTTTCTCTTGTTCTTGATAATGCCTCTTCCAATGATGCTTGCATCAAGGAATTATTGGACTCAACTTCCATCAAAGATCACTTACCTGTAGATGGTAACATCTTCCATCAAAGATGTGGCTGTCACATCTTAAACCTGATTGTCCAAGATGGCCTTAATACTTTGAATGATGAGATTATACTTATCCGTAAAACGATGAAGTATATTCGTCACTCCCAATCAAGGATGGAGAAATTCAAGAAAGCTTGCTCTCAGGTAACCTTTACTTAGCTTCATATGGCAGTGATTCACATGTAGTATGTTCAGATATTAGCTAATGTTAACTTTTGTTTGTTGCAGGTCAATGTTAAGTACAAAAAACCGGCTTGGGATGTCACCACGAGATGGAACTCAACTTATTTGATGTTAGAACTGGCCTTGGAGCTCAAACCAGCCATTTGTAGGTATTGTAGCCTTGATAAGAGGTACAAACTAAACCCTGACGATGTTCAATGGGAGGCATTGAAAGCTTTAGCAGATGAGTTAAAGATTTTTTATGATGCCACATTGAAGTTGAGTGGTACCAAATATCCTACATTAAACCTCTTCTTCACAGAATTTGCTGATGTTTATCTTAGCATTAAAAATATGGCTAGTAGTCCATATCCATTTATTGTCCAGATGGGGACTGAAATGTTGGCAAAGTTTGACAAGTATTGGAGCATTGGAAATTCACTCTTGGCAATAGCTTGTGTGCTTGATCCAAGATGCAAGATGGTTGTTGTTAAATATTACATGGAACAGTTATTATGCCCTGAAGAATGTAATAGTTTTATGACCAACTTGAGACAATGCATAGAAGAATTGTTCAAAGAGTATGAGGAAGCAAATGCAAGTGAAAATGATCCATCAAACACACAAGCTGCCAGGTCAAAGAGGTACAAAACTTGCTAAGTTCTAATTGCTAAGTTTAAACTTAATTGTTATTTATTTTCTTTTAACTTGACATTTTTCTTAACAGGCAAAAGAGTGTTGCATCCACTAGTGCCACCAATAAAAAAGCTGCACTCAAGGAGTACATAAAAGCAAACAAGAATTATGAAGCTCCAAAATCAGAGTTAGAGGATTATATAGGTGATGCAAAAAATTTACACAATTAATTCTGTTAATTTTTATCTTCTGTTTTTTATATTTCTTTTTTATGTATTCTATGCAAATAGGTCAGGACCTTGATGAAGCAGATGTTGATGGGGAGTTTGACATTCTTGCTTGGTGGAAATTGAAAGCTCCTAAGTACCCGATACTCTCGCAATTAACTCGGGACATCTTGGCTGTCCCAATATCAACTGTGGCATCTGAATCTGCCTTCAGTATAGGTGGCAGAGTACTTAGCCCAGTTAGGAGCTCTCTTAATGATGAGAGCATTGAAGCACTACTCTGTGCTCAAGATTGGTTGCGAGCATCGATTAGCGGTATGATTATTTACTCACTTAATATATGTCCCAATATATGCTGTGAAGGCACTATGTCTATAAGTCTATAAGACTATAACTACAAGCTTAGAACTATATCTGAAAATTGTGTACTTCAACAAAGAAAAATAATAACACACATAATAAATTACTTAACATGTATAAATAATAAGTTACATTAAAAAAATAGCAAGTGCTCTGTTACATTAAAAAATAATAAGTTACATGTATAAGTTGAATTCAATACACTGTTATATTACAAGAAAAAATTACTTAACACGTTTCATTGTTTATACTTGTCAGAGAAAGGTGAGAATTTTGGTGATCCTCTGTGGACCACCGATGAAGGCTGTGTCAATGAGGGATGACTAGATGAGTATGTGATGGGCTGATGGGTGATGATGCTGATGGTTATCTTAGTGTCTTTTGTCTGTAAGCCAGTTTTTAGTTTTTTTAGTACTTATGTAGTGCAGTGCAGTTGTGCTTTTGTGCCACTACATGCCTTAATACACATTTGAAGCTTGGAGTGATGGTTTTACCATCATGTCTTTGGCTCCTCAGATCTCAAGCACTAATCATCAATGATGATACTGTAGTTGTGTTTGTTGGTTATTTGGTCTGGCCATTGGCTGAGATTGGTAAATCTGAGATGTTTCATTGAGATTTGGGTTGAGTTGATGCATGTAATTCAGGGTTCAAATGCGTATTTGGGTTAGGAGAGGCTGTTAAGTTTTAATTCTGAGATTGTGTAACTGTGTTTGAGTGGCTGTTAAGTTCAAACTTACAACTTGAAGGTTTAATTTTGAGATTGTATCATTATATGTTGCTGTCTTGGTTCAATTATGCATTGTTTTTTTTTCAATTTTTTAGGTGATTTTTTGTTTAAATTAAACGAGTCCCTATAGTAACGTTAAACCGTTATTTTCGTTTATTTAGACGTAACGAATAACGGAATTGATTTTTCTGCCGTATGATTAACGTAATGGTTTGTGGCACATCAATCTGTACCGTTCTATTAAGTGGCACGCTAACAGTCAGACCTATTTCCGTCATCGTTAACCACGTTTGACAGGTCTAATCATACAGCAGGCGAAATAAAATATGGAGTGGCTCAACACACAGAAGGAATGTGAGAATTTTATTTACTACTTTTTTTATAATTACGTACTGATCTCAGCATTTTTAAACGAAAAATTTTTTGAAGAAAAAGATGGATGGAATTCTTTAAATTTACATATTTGCCTCAGTTTTAAATTTATTTTTTTGGAACTTTAGATATCTTTTTAAACAATTAGTTTAAAATTTGTTTATTCTTAACCGCTGGATTAGAGAATAAAATGTGGTTTTCGAAAAAAAAAATAGTATTAAAATTCTGGATTTAAAGCCGCTATTTCTGATTTCTTTATCGATGCATGATTTCCTTAGTAATGCCAAAATGGTTACATTCATGGAATTAGTAAAAATAAAAATATACAGTAAGTCAGTAATAGAAAGAGGTGCACACGACAGCTTGAATCTATACGTTTAGAGTCATTGTTCGAATCTTATGTTTAGGTCTGATCATATTTGTACCTACGAACTTATTTTTAACCGGCAAAATTTGGTTAATTAGTTTTTAGTCATTGTGTTGGCAAATTTTTAAATAAATTATATTAGTATTATTTCTGTTTTTGGAGAAAGAAAACATAACAAATTTGCACCTACCTATCAGCTAGGTGGAAATAAAATTCATAAATAGTGGAAAATTTTATTCGAATAGATAGCATCCAGAGTTCCAAACCGTTCGTTACAAAATTTCAATACATTATCGCCCTTAGAAATTTACATATCTTTTCCTCTATTTTCAATATGACATGTATTATTTTTAAATTATAATTAACAAATAACAAGTCATTTGATCTTGAGTCTGAGATCGTCTGATGACCTTGTCCTGGTGAATGACAGCCGACGGTCAAGCGATTGTTTTATAAATTCGTATCTCGAACCTCCACTTGTCATATTTATAAATGCAACTCTGACATTGCATTTTTTTTATAAAATTTTATATATCTGGCACAAAAAAAAAATAAAAAAGAATCTAATTTTGTACAAACAAAGTGAGGTTACAATATTGCATTGTGTTCAGAAAGTTTAAGGAACCTTTGGACAGAACTTTTTAAAATTTTGTGGTTGTTAGTTTAGCCTGGTTGGATTCAAGTTTTTTTTAAAAATATTAGTCCAACCGTGTATCCTCCCAAGTTGTTGGTTAACTATTGTCCTCAGTCAATGTGTACTCGCTACATAAAAAATAATTATGGCTGTCGATACCGTGCAGTTTCACACATTTTCATTCCGTTCCGTCTAAAACGGAACAAAAACAGAAGAAAAATCAATTTGGTTTCTAAAAACGAAATGGAAATGAAACAATTTATGGTAAATGTTAGTGTTTTTTTTATAGAAAAATGGATTGAAATCAATGAAAAATGGCTGAAATCAATGAAAAATAGAGAACAGAATAAAAAAAATGAAACGAAAATGAAATGTTCTTACGTTACTGAAAATGAAACGAAAACAAAACATATCAGTCCGTTTTGTTTTTGCACGTTTGACACCTCTAAAAATAATTGTTCCTAAATTTAGTCAAGTACTAATTATCAGAGATCTCCACACTGATCTCCAGCAATGTATCCTAGTCATTAGACTCAGCTATCCTATCAACGAATAGGGAAATAAAGCTGCTAATAGCTAACTAATAGGACATTAGGACCACAGACAACTTTCTTTGATCAGTGAATCAAATATAGATCACCTGCTCATTAGCAGCAATCTTCATTGCGGTCCCAACATATTGCTCACAGTTTTCTGATTGGTGTCAAAATAAGCCCATGCTGTGTATGTGTTGTGCTTACCTCTGTAGTCATTAATAATTTTATTTTTGTTTGGATTTTTCATCGAAAGAAGCATCTAGATTTGTTTCATCAAATATCTTTGATGAAGTAATTATGTTCTTTTTCATACCTCTATTAATGTCTAATGATAAAAGTATGTCTTAGGGGACGTTTGGATCTTTTAGGAATAAGAGAAATAGCTTATTCTTAGACGGAAAACATTGGAAAGTGTGTAACTTTGTAAAGAGTTTGGATGGTTAGGAATAAATTTCCGCTTAGGAAGAGGCTATTCCTTTTGGCACCGTTTGGATACGTTGAGAAGAAGGTAGGAAGAAGAAAGAAGGGAATAAATAAATTATAAACAATTCAAACTCTTCACAAAGTTACACACTTCCCAATACTTTTCCCACTTCTACCCTTTTTCCCATCTTCCCACACCTATCCAAACGGAGCCTTTATTCCTAAGTGATCCAAACGGCCCCTCAAATAATAAAATCGAAGCGTTGGATGTTGTGTCATTTAGTTGGAATTCTCATATAGTTAGATCCAATGAAATCTTTTGAAATCATTTAAATTGAAATAAAATAAAATGAAATCCCGCGTGAAAATATTTTGATCAGGGCATTAGTTTCCATCTTTATCACGCCTCTGATGTCTAAAGAAACCTTTTTTCAGCGTAAAATGTTATAGACTAGAAAATAAGTAAATAAATTACTTATTGTGTTTTTTTTGGTTTCTTTCAAAACTCAAAGGATTTTAATACTAACTGTGTTTGGATGAGAGTGAGAATAAGAAAATAAGGAAAGATGTGAATAAATTTATTATTAAACAATTCAAAATTTTCACAAAGTTACACACTTCCCAATACTTCTTTTTTACTTCTTTCGTTATTCCTCTTATTCCCACACCATCCAAACGGAGCCAAAAGGTGTCAAATTGTCAATGTTAGACCCGATCCAATCCGAACCTAATCGTAAACTAATTTGGTAAAGCATACATCTATAATTTCTTACACCTGATTTGACTCGACCTTTTTAATTGTAATTTGTCAGATTTATTATAAAATGTTAGCATTAATAAGGTTAGTTGAACACTTTTTTCAAAAGAAAAAGTTATAAACACTCAGTTAAATTTTAATTTAGATTTATTATTTATTAACTAAGATTTAATCGCGTCTATAGATAAAAGAATAATTCATTTATAAATAACCACACTGCATAGTTCTGACCCCAGTTGAATAGTGTTTAGATCCCGATAAATTAACAAAATATTGAAACCCCTAGGCCTAGCTAAGAGAATTTGAGGGTTTTTGAGACAGGATTTGATGTACTGATCGTACTGTTAATTAAGAGCGCCATCAATGCAATTGGTTTTGTGGAGTTTGAATTTTTTTTTTTTTTTTGAGAGTTTTGTGGAGTTTGAATGAGTTATTGTACAAATCACTTTTATTTTCCGAAGGCTAAGTTAAATAAATTTTGTTTTATCTGGCCCAAAACTTTAAAAAAAATTAAAGGTGTCAAAAAATCGATAATTTAATTGCTACTATAAAAATTATTCGTCATAAATGAAATATTATGCGGGCTAATAACTTTATCATAAATCTTAGTTCGTTTTCAATTGGCGCTGGATTGGAAAATTAAATAATCCAATTTAGTTCGATGATATATTTATTATTTTTTTCAATTTGATACCCCTTCATTATTTATTTAAATAATAAGGTACATATTCGGAATCTTCGTTACAATTTTCTCTCAACGCAATTGAAATTGAACGTGTTTTGGGTCTTCAGTCTTCACCAAGGGGCCGTTTAGATCGCTTAGGAAGTTGGAGAATTTGGGAAAGTTGCAATTTCTAGGAATAAATTTATTGAAAAGTGTGTAATTTTGTGAAGAGTTTGAATTGTTTATAATAAATTTATGGTAGGAAGATGAAATTCTCCAAAATCCCATGAGGATCCAAACGGCCCCCAAATGTCTTGGGCGGGATAGAAAAACAAATTATAAAATGTTGAAACTGTACATACACAGATGTCATTGTCACTCATGTGTTGTATTTGATTTAAGTTTTAAATTCAGTGAAGCAGCGACAGATCGAGAGCGCCTTTCTCGGTTTCCATTCTATTGTCGTCGAAGCTCCTAAATGTGACTTGTTAGTTGTTACCCATTCATCCTTTTTCCTTTTTAATAGTTCTTTACCGGAGACGAGGTTTCCCAGGAAACAGCCTACATCAGCATGCCTATAACTTTTTTTAAAGCAAGTTTAAACTTGATTGTAAGAATTTTTGTGGAACTAAAACTTGTTGCTTGCTTATAACAAGTCTATATTTCATTATCCCCATTCCCCAATAGGCAGTTAACGAATCGAATTTGAGAGAGCTGTATATATCTAATCTGAGTTTGATTTGAATTTAAGGACGTATGTCGAACTGAACTAATTTGAAGATGAATAGAAGTATAGAACTCTAGATTTAGGCACGCACAATTATTATAATTTTTTATAACTTTTCAAATAAATTTGAAAATAAGTAAATTATAATTTCTATAACATTTTTGTTTTCAGATTTAATATGTTATTTTTTATTACAAGTAGTACATATTAAATAAATTTGAAAAAATTTAAAAATAAATATATTTTATATCAAACTAAGTAGTACATATTATAAATCAGATAATACGATTATATATCGAACTATTTTTGAGCAATCCGAGCTAATCTAATGATCTCGAAGGAGCAACAAAATTGTCCGCCAACTAGTAGCTTAAAATGGCATGTTTGAAGTTTCGGTCCTGACCCGATACATAAAAGGTTGGACCACTGGTATACGTGTGGTCCTATTATTTGGAGTTTGGTTAGTTTTTAAAAGCGCTATTTGAAAATTTAATCGTTGGAAGAGACACCAATTGAAGAACAGCAATAGTAAGTACAATTATACAAGCTGTTCCACGTGAGCATCTGCACTGCTGGTCTGTTGGTGTGGCGCCACCCTTTGAGCAAAACGGCTGGCGTGTCAGACTCGGCGCCACTCGCCACTCGCCAGTGGCAATGTTGCAATTTTGGAGATGGAAAGGGGTAGTGACTTGAACCGTCGGATCAAGTTTGAACGGCCGGATCAGGCTGCATTTGGTATTTAATATCTGCCGTTAATTCCTGACTGGGCTGTGGCGATTAATGCATGAAGAGGGTAGCTGCATCAGTATAAATCTAATTTTTCTTTTATTAGTTAGATATTTGGCTGGAGTTAATTGACAGCATTTAAACCATCCAGTTGATATGTGAACAGAGTTTAAAGAGACCAATTAATATTTAAGTTCGAAATAAATGTATCCAAAATGATTTGTATAATTTTATCTGAGCTAGATGCTTCCAAGATTGTAAAGCTGAATATGTATAAATACTAGCGTGAATCTCGCGTGCTGCACGATTCATTCATATAATTTTTTATTTGGATAATGATATAGTTGGACATTACACGTATAAACTTCCATTAAAAAATATAAAAAAATACTATTACATTACATAAAATTGCCACATAGAATCGAAGACACTATGCTAACCACAATGCAGCTGAACATACCCAAGCTGCATATATCTAATAATAATAATAATAATAATAATAATAATAATAATAATAATAATAATAATAATAATAATAATAATAATAATAATATTTATTATTATTATTAGGCATGCTTAAAGAAAGGGGTGATGATCATAGTAATACGATACACAAGTAATTAATTTTCAATGTATTTTCGAACAATTAGATGACAAAATAGCTTTTTCAGATTATCCAGAATTTTTTTTATATTTCTTAGAACAACAATCTTCCATATTCCCATATACAATGTATGTATTGTTCTATTAAGTTCCTATATAACTATCTATACTATACTACTTAATAAATATACCAATCCAAGGGTGTATGAACTCTTCAATTTGTGATCTAAACCGTTATAATTTAATTTGTGCACCAGATGTCTCTAAACTATTAAATTGTATGTTAACCTTTCGTCTGCCTGACAAAGAATTAAGGATATTATTTAGCGTTGTTGGCTCTTATTGTCCAGTTCGATTTTTCCTTCAAACATATTTTATTTCATATAATTATCAGACCATTTCATTTTGTTTGCTCCGTACAAAACCTAAAGCCCGCACCCGACGAACCTCGCCACCGACACACCGTTCTCTCGCCTATCTCCTCTCTAATAACGGGACTGTGGGACCCACCAATTGCGCCTCTCATCATAACCAACCCCTGATGCACCGAGATGAAGGGATGCCACGTGGGTTGGTCACTGCTGGTCCGATATGTGATATATCATATATGCCGTCGGATGAAACAAGCGCTAATGATCTTCGCGGCAACAAAGCAGACGCGCCCTCCTTTTAAATTTGATTTTGAAATTCAAATTTTGAAAA
The DNA here is from genome assembly GCA_028095005.1 of Rhynchospora pubera. Taxonomy (NCBI): domain Eukaryota; kingdom Viridiplantae; phylum Streptophyta; class Magnoliopsida; order Poales; family Cyperaceae; genus Rhynchospora; species Rhynchospora pubera. Next base: position 20,976,869 of record CM051463.1, read on the forward strand.
CCCACCTCTGCATCTCAATTCCTATTTAAACTTTCGTATAGATTTGTTATCTGTTGAGTTCAAGCTATACATATGGAGGAGATGAAGGTGAAGGGGAATACAGGACTGAGGTTATTTGTCGCTGGATGCTGGTCGTGCTTTTCTCCTCGATCCTCTTCTCTCTCTAAGGTGAGACTGTATAATAAGGTAGGTCTATCACTTTTCAATACTTAAATTTTGACTATCTTGACAATTATATGCAAGCCGATTGATCTAGAGTTGATGAGAAGTTGGAGCAGGGGCGATTTGTTATGTGCCAGTATTTGTGCACTAGCCAGCAAAATAAGGGTTTATAAATTAGTTCTTCATATAGGCATTTGAAATATTCAATTTTTTGGAAGAAAAGGTTGGCCATTCGCATGAACAAAAATAAAAATGATCTTTTCGATTGTTAAAGATTTTTGCATTCCAATCTCTGATCAACTCTTAGTTTAATCATCCGGATCTAATTGTCAGGATTGTCAAATTTAGGCATCGTCAGTTCTAAGAATAATATCTTGTATATTGCATCTTGCTTTGGCATATAGATGATATCAAGGGGAACATCTTTTATATCTACTACCATCATGTTCTATTTTCATGATGCTTGCAACTTATATGCATGAATAGGACGCGCTTCAAACTTGGATTAGTCATGTACTCATGTGGCTGGGATCGCACCACGTGGCTGGAAACTGCAACAGGAGAAACTCTGCCTACTTTGTCAGTGCCAACACTGACGCCACCGCACCTTTTCTCAGAGCTTGTGGTCTCTGCAAGCGCAGCCTCGGCCCGACGGCTATACTTTCGTGTTTTGGCTGTTTATTCAATTTTTCTTTTCAGTGGATTTGAGTCAGTTGTTGTTGTTGTTTTTTTTTGTGTGTGTAATCCAAGTAGTGATTATTACTTATTAGTGTATAGATTTAATTCGAAAGTAGTGGTTGTCAATCCAAATGATGCGATCCAATTTATATTAGGTACAAAACCATTTTTGTTAAATTTTATTTCTGATATCTCTTTCTTATATCTATGGATCTAAATTTTTTAATGTATCTGTTTTTTTTTTTTGTTTTTGTCATTTTAATTTCTCCTAAATACGTTCAAATAAAAGTGGAAAACTTGGGATTCTTTGTTCCTTCATTAACAGGCGTCGCCATGATTATTTTGCTGATTGAAATTTTTTTCACTCTGGTATAGTTTGTTTAGTTTTTATTTTTCTTAAATTTATGATTTTATGTTCATGTATTGTCTTTCTGGCTTTTTGGGTAATCGTGTTTCGTGCGTTGCTCTTTTTTGTGAGTCATTGCTGGATAAAAAGTATGATAAAAGTAGAGTTGATTGAGCCGTAATTTATTTATCTTTTTGTTGTATAAAATTGGCTGCCTATGCGGTTGCACTTTTTTTTTCATAAAAGAATGTGTATTAGATTATATTTTTTTTAGAAGACCCATGAGAATTAAAATAGGTGGCCTTGTTCTCAGAATTGTGAATTTTAGAATATGAAAATAATTTAGAACCATGCTGTTTGCTTGGGTTGTATCATAGTTTCAAGATTACCCAATCTGAATTGCTAAATGAAACAGAGTTTGCAAAAAGTTATAATTGTAAAAAATGAACTTCTAGGGCAGTATGAAATAGTTGAATTATAATTGATCCATAGATAAATTTTAGATGTTTTGCAAAATTATTGTCATAAATCTTGTTTTGATGATTTTTTTAGTTTGTTAAAATTTTGTCCACACAGTGGGAGGGCGTGTTTGCTAGTATAAGTAGGGATGAAAACGGAGCGGATTTTATCCGCTCCGATCCGTATCCGAATTCGAAAAATGTGCGTAACATCCGATCCGTATCCGTATCCGTATCCGAACATATCCGTATTCGTATTCGTATCCGCCAAAAAAATATGGATGCGGATATGGTTTTGAATTTTTTGACAATATCCGATCCGTATTCGTATCCGACATGGATATTATCCATATCCGATAGATATTAATCCGTTTATCCGTATCTTTAACGACATAAGATGATTAATATAACTACTTATCTACATTAGAGAATACTTTTAATTAGATAATACTTAATTTTTATTAGATAAATTCTCTTACAATAATATTTTCATTTGGACTAGTTGTTAGGAAACTGCTCAATTTAATTTTGTGACTAATTACCCTTAATTAATCCAATTAAAACACAAGCAATATGAGGATCTAGTACATAAGCTCATTCGACACAAAGAGATAGGTGGAATTTGTACCTCCCGCGAAATCGTATTCGCGGGGCTCGACCACGGCATGGGAGTCGGTGGCGTGCCTCCATGCGCCTCCTTCATATTAGCCTCGAGTCCACCAAGGAAACTAACCATTCTCATAGGTCCTATGCTAGTAGGAATTAGAGGAATGCTAATCCCTTTACTATTCTTGAACTAATTTAGGAATAGCTATTCTCAACACATGAGACCTAATAATAATCAATGGAAGAGAGCATAAAATGGAATAGAAAAAACTAATTTCCTCTCTTGAAGGTGGCGGCTAGAGAAGGAGGCAAGAGGAGGAGAGAGAACTAGGGTTGGAAGGCACCAACTAGTGGTCCTTATATAGAGATCAAGTCCCACCTTCTCACCTCACTATTTACTCTTTTGCCACTCTATGGCCGGCCTAATAAAGGGCCTAAATGGGCCATTTCCATATTTTGTTTATTCTCTCTCAAGCCTACTATATCAAATATATAATGGGCCTTTTCAATCGATTATCATTTCGGATCATAACGGCTAATTAAATTAAGCCTATTTATTCAATATAATTCCTACAATTATATTAAATGTTGTTGAGCATAATTAATCATCAACTTAATGATAATTACTTTGGGATAAGCATATGTATTAAATTAATTTCTATATGATCCTTTTGATATAATTAATTATAACAGTTTGCAACAGTATATAATTAATTAATCAACACATCATATTTTTGCATTCTCCAATGCAAACAAATCAATTAATACACTGTATGGTTAAAGTCCTATTTGTGTGACCCTTTGAGGATTTATGCTATGTTGGCCATGGAATTAAAATCGTTATTTAATTCCAATAATCATAAGCGGTATCTAGCAACACGTTATGATTCCCAATTCGCATAAATAGTGTACTGCTACAATATTTCAATCCTGCATAAGAGAATAAATATGTTTCTCTATTTTGATTCTTATGTCACACGATATCATCGTATAATCTAAGATAGGAATGTGTCATTCTTGCAGATTATACGTTTCTTGATCTAGAGATAATTGTATAAAGTTGCATGCAAACAATCTATCTCCATCAAGGGGCCCAAACAGATATCGTCACTCACTAAGTGAATTAATGAGGGACATACGGTTTTCTTGATGATTAGCTTTTCCCCGCACAATTCAAGAGAACATAAATAAAGTCCGTATAGCAGCCCTTATCGGGAATCAGCGGTAGACGATATTTATTGAACCTATCCTCATGTGGAAAAGATAATCATCTCAAACTTAGAACCAAAATCATAACAAAATAAACAATGACACGTAACACAATCCATATGTTTATTTCATTGGGTCAAGTCCTGTACTATGTTCCATAACATACACATATGCAATTAAGTTGGTAACTCTTTACCTATGATTTGTAGAACTTAATCATCACTTAACTTGCATACTAATCTTATATGATAATTAATGTTCCTTGTTAATTATCAAGATTATGGACCGTTTAGATTTATTATTGTCATTCTAAAGAATGATCCACAGAGATCTACAATTCAGATCCTCAACCTGAATAATCTGTCAATAATAAACCTAGGAACATATGATAAAATATCATCCATAACATAAACTAATATTTAAGTCATTAAATTATTGACTTCTAAGACATAACTCCAACACTAGTAACATAAAATTATTTTTATTTTCTATTATTGAGATGATTATATATGATAACAACACTAAAATTAATTTTTTTTCTCTAATCATGATGATTACATATGATTAATATACTATTTTAATATATGATGACAATTAAGGTAACATGATATGATTTGACATTGAATAGTTAAATATACTGTTGGAATTCAAATTGTGGAAAGACTGAATTTATTAATCAATTCTATTAGATTTGTACTTATGTGGTACTTGCAATTTTAGAATGTCTCTTATTTGCTTTCACTTTTAGCCTTTTATTTATGTGTTGATCAAAACTGAAACCCAACAAATAAATTTGCTTACTTTGATTTTAAAGAAGTATACTTCTAAAGTTGTACATTGTAATTGAAGGCAATGTTATTAAAATTAACTTTCATATTTTAAAGAAATGCTCATTTGGCTCAAATTATGAAAAATAGTAGATATTCGCATGTACTACTAGTCTACTACTGATATTGACGAAGTACTAATATAGACACTGAGTATATTGAATAACATTATATTTAGAGAAAATCCTATTGTAAATAAATAAAAAAGATTAAAATATTATCCGTATACGACAAAATATATTCGTATTCGACTCAATATCCGAAAATATCCGAATTGTATCCATATCTGTTTAATATCCGAACCGTATCCGTATTCGAATGTATTCGTATTCGTATCCGAAAAAAATATGAATGCGGATATGGAAAGACCAATCCGTATCCGATCCGTTTTAATCCCTAAGTATAAGTGTATATATATGCATGTATTACGTTCGTATCGCAAATTCAGACCCCCAATATTCTCAATTTTGATCGTATTGAATGCTAATAATAGAGATGTACGTGATTCAAATTTAATTTATCACCCAACAAGAACACAAGCGTCCTCCCAACAACAATAGTAACTTCGATCATATTATTGTACATAATTAAATGACATTTAATCTAGAAACATATATTTCATATGTTTACACTTAACATAATTAGAACAAATGTTTGCCTGCAACGGGTATACATTGATGGATGACAAGTTGACAACGTCCGTATCAAGTGAAATCATTACTTTATTTCATTATTTGAAAAAATTGACAAGAACTGTTGACACAATACCGTACAAAAATCATTTTTGTTACTTACAAATGTATGTCCTCTCAAGCTATAAAATCGGAACAATAGTTATGATGGCACTAAAAAATCCCAGCAATAGGTACATATGTCATGCACAATTCCTTGTCGTAAAAATTCACCGAAAAAAGAAATTTCCTTGCTTTCAGTATGTTAGGCATTAAAAGCGAAGAAAAAGATTCTTAATAATAAAATATATAAGCATGCCAAAAATTGAGATCCGCTGCCGTGCGACACATGGTGTAGCGCGGCATCTTGGCCGTCTGATCAAGATTCAATGAACAAGGGAACCCTGTGCATGTAACCTAGATTGATAGACCTGTAAAAAATGAACCGTCAAATTAAGATCAGAAGACTCGTACGTGCGCTGCATCGTGTCCCGCGCTACAGCGAATCCGGATTCAGCGTGCCGATGGTATATGGGGGGTATGGGGTTCATCGGAATAAATTGGACATGTCACATCCCCATCACAGCACAGGAAATCTCATGATGAAAATAGGGGAAAAAAAAGTTCAGGATGCGTCTCGTTTGAGTTTTTGTGTCCCTTCACTTCAACAAAATAAATATTTAGGATGTCTTTGGTACTTTATGTCCCTTGACTTCAAGTATTTTTTTATCCACGAATTTTATAAAACCAGCGAAAGATGCCTTTGGACAATAAAGATAAAGAAAGCAAAATAAAGTTAGATACATAGGTTGAAGCAGGCATCTTTTGCCCCCAGATAATTTTATAAAACCAGCGAAAGATGCCTTTGGACAAGTATTTTCACTTTGGACAACAATATATTTTGATTTTTCGTCTAATAAAAAAATAAATTAAACAACACATCTACCTACCTGTATCCCTCATAGATCATGCAACATATCTTTAGTTTATTGTCTAATATTATTTTGTATCTTAATTGCCCACATACGAGAGCAACTTTTGCTAGTTTCCACAAAAGAGTATTCGACAGTGAATAAATGTCGGAATTACTGGGCCTTTTATTTTTTATTTTAAAAAGTTGCTCCTTTTAAATAATACATAAAATTAATGTACTAAAACTGTGTACTCATTTTTTTGTGGCCATTAGCAGTCCAACTTTAGAGAAACATGAGAATGTAAACAGCTGCCAAGCTGCATCACAGGCTCACAGACTCTTGAGTGAGTCATTTTATGGTTAGACATTTCTGATTCAGTCTCTTTTGAGAGAGGCAAGTAACAAGGCAGGGGGGTTAGATCCCCCAATTTATCTTCAAAAAAGGCTTTGATCAGAGAGATCAGAGATTGTTATGGTTACATTCAACACGTGCAAGTCTTTGATCCCTATCCCTTTTGAAACATCAAATTGAAGCAAAATAGATATTTTTTTTTTTATCTATTAAGGAGATCAATTCACAAACAAGTGTTATATTACAAGTCACATATTCTTATATATCAGTTAGAGAGATGAGCCAATGCGAGACTTCAGCCAAAACTTATCCCCTGGGCTAGTGGCAACTCACTTCCATAGTTGATTGTACTGAAAAAAAAAAAAATATTATATATATATTAAGTCAGTATCTTCAAAATAAGCAAACATTAAAAAAAAAATAATAATAACAATGTTCATACCAGGCATGTTCTTTGTATATATATTTATTTTTCCTAAATCCCTTGGTTCTTGTGTTCGATATTAAATTTGAATTTGCATGTGTTTACATATCACTTTCTTTGTGCATTTCTACCTGAAATCTAATTAGCTAGTACACATAGTTTTTGCTGGTTTTCAAGATTTTTCATATTATGAAAACCTTTTCTATCCAGATAAAACAATACAAATTTTGAAATTAGGGTGCAAAATCAACACTAGCTAGGGAGTGCCAAAAGAAAAGAAAGGAATTACTGGTTATTAAACCTCTTAGGCTGGAAGAAAATAACATTTAAAAAGATTCACTCATTAACTATTATTCTGTAAAGGAACCTGCACTCAAACCCACTAGGCAGCCATTGGGAAGATTCAACTATAAGGTCAGATTGTGAAACAGCCGAATTTCATTGATTTCAGCTACATATTAGACTTTTCAATTTTTTTATGTTTCTGCTGATTCTGTCCTCTTTCTTTACAGAAAATTATAAAAGCGAGCATAAATCCATAAGGTCAGACCCATCAATGAGCAACCCATTGGATCGAGAAATTGACACCCTTATTTTTAGTTAGTTTGTTTCAATTTTATTTATGTCAAGATGTATCGCCAAAATGAGAACTATTTTTAATAACCGTCCATTTGTTATAATTGGACAGCTCAGAATGGCTCCGCTAAATTAAACGGAAGGTTGGTTTGATTGAAATGCCGGGCTAAAACCGGGCTTAAGTATAAATGGATATTATACTTTCTTTTGATATTTTATTTCAAATGGAATGCAACGTAGTGAACTTATATTAATAAATAATCTTTTCTGAAGATTTATATTTTATGAATAATCATGTATAAATGTTTATCATAACTATTTATTATCTTTCAATATTGCAATGATTTATATTGCATCAACTTTTTCGATACATTTTGAACTATATAAGCCAATTAATTTGTAGTGAGATTTTTATCTTTGTGTAATCTCGCACGGAAAAAGTAACTATTTTTGGGTTGTATTGAATAGGAGAATGAGATGAGAGAATATAGAACAGTATAAAACGAAACCAAGCTCATTTCTCTAAAAAATAGTTCACGCTTAATAAAGAGTTAAAGTTAATTGCACTCAGCGCATGATATAGAGAATTTCAGTTCTATAAATTTTTACGACTTTTTTTTATTAATACTAGATACGGCAGTTTCTTTGTTGCGCTATATTTTTTAAATGACAATAATTCAACATGAACTATCTTAGATTTTCAAATATATTTATTTCATAAATTAAATGATGATTGGTATGACTAATTTTTATATATTTAACAAAAAAAAAACTATTTTAATTATAGAAAATACTAAAATAAAAATATTTAAAATTATAAAAAATACAAAAAAAAACTATTTTTTATTATACAAAATAGCAGTCAAAATAGAAAAAAAAAACATCACTACTTAATTAATATTATAGATTATAGATTATAGATTTCAAAATATGAAATATAAACAACGATCACAATTTTAGATCTTCTCACGATATAATTATTTATTTATTTTGAGTCGTTGCACACTAGATTAAGATGTTATTAAATGAACACAAAAGCATCTAACGCAGCGAACTCATGAAATTGATCATCAAAAAAAAAAAAAAAAAACGAACTCATGAAATTTTATATTTATACAGACATCAGTATTTATTATCTATAAATAAAGATGCGTGGGTTTCAATGATTATTTTGTTAAATCCGTCCCGACACGGCTACTATTTTTCTTTTTCGCTGGCTGGTGAGATTAATTATTTTCAAATTAATGTAACTTTAACTCTGTAAATATTTGTGTGACGGGTACAATCGGTACTAAAATTGACCCGCTGAATCGGTAGACAAATATTTGGCAGCTTTGACTTTCATATTTTCTACCCTTTCTTATTCCTATTTTGATATCCAATGTCGTCTCCATCAATATTTTGCGCTGATCAAAGACCTTATTCCGCCTTAATTTCGCACCTGCTACGGTTCAATCCTGTCTCACACCCAACTCATCAATTCATTTCCCATACGGCCATACCCAATCCCTCTTTCACTTAGTACCGATCTAAACCTGACAGAAAATTGTCAAGGACGGCGGCACATCGTGGTACCAACGAGACCTCGACTGTTCTTTCAGCACCAATCCGTACCATTGCAACCCGGGTCACAACGAAGATCCAAACCCGATAACTCTTGTGCTCCGTTGAATCAAGTCGGAGGCGTCATACACTCATACTTCTCATTGACTGAGAAACCTGAAAACCTAGCAGCAGAGAAGAGATGCCCAAACACAAATTGTTGAACATGAGAAGAAAAGAGAAATTGATGACTGCACTCCAGGACAAAAGCCTAGAAGGAAGAAAAATATGCGACTTCTCTACTAATTTCGTAAGTTTAAGGACTAATGTTACTTAAAAATTGATTTGTAAAACTCAAGCACGCTCATCAACATCTGGTAATAGGGAGTTGCTAGTGTTAAACATATAGGACAAAAGTATTTGTCTAACATGATAAAATTTAATTTTTTAAGATTAGAATGGCCGATCCAAACCGCTCAAACTGTTGCATGTTATAAAATCTCCATGGAGAGCAAATTTTATATTTTTTCAAATTTTTTTACTATTTTTTTGGAATATTTTTATATGCTTAATCTAAAAAATTCTGAACCCTCCAATTTTGAAAATTCGAAAAAAATAGTTAAAAAATTCGAAAATATATAAATTTTGATTTTCAAAGATATTTTAATAAAGAGATCATATTGAGCGGTTTGGATCGGCCATTTCAAATTTTAATGATCGACATTTGGATCGTGTTTGACGTCCTATATGTTTGATTCTAGCATTACTCCTGGTAATAAAGAAAAATTATTTTGGTACTTTCTCTCTCACTTCATCCAAGGTGATAAATATTGGATGGTACCTTCAAGGAGGTAAATTTTGCTATTAAACTATGATTACATAATATGAGACCCTCAAAACCTTATTCAAGCAGCGTTTTGTGCCCGTGTTGTAGAGTTCTACTTTTAGTATTTTGTTGTACATAGATAATTCATCCTTCATAACAACACTAATTTCCTTTTTCTTTCATCTCCAACTAATACATTTCTGACAACCGATTGCTGAGTTTGTGTGCTTGCTGGAGATTTCGACGGGTTGAAAGGATGACGATGGAGATGGCAAGAGAGATGGAGAAGGCACGCATGGAGATGGAGCTTGAGAGAATTGAGATGACGCTCGATGCACAAAGAAGAGGGGTTTGATGCTAGGGAAAAAAAAATCCAAGGTTTAGCTAAGGATTAATCTAATTGTATTTATGTCTATCTGAGATTGAAAACCAAGTAGCATTTTATGTCCATCTGAGATTCCATGCTTTAAATTGTTCGAAATTTTGGAAGGGAGAAAAAGAAAAACACAAGCAAGCAGATAGAATGCACATAAATTTTGGTGCAATGGACGAACCCTCTGACGAGGGATCGGGTTCAAATTACACCAAATCAGGTTCAAAATTATAGCGAATATACCTATAATTTTTACTTTATTTTTTGTAACCATTTTGATGGTTGTCATGTAATCAAAATAATTTTGCTGACATCATAACATACTCCAGTTATACAACCATGCAGGTTAGTGTTCCTAATTAGATCATGAACAGTGCATTTATTGATCGAACTTTTATCAAGATACAGACAAAGCAACAAAGCAGTGCTGGTGGACCTCGAGCCTGACACAATAGATGCACTTAAGCCTGGAACTGCGGGATAGATCTTTCGGCCTAATAACTTTGTTTTCAGTCAAAATGGTGCTGGAAAGAAAGGGACAGTACACCGAGGGAGCCTAGTCGGTCGACTCCGTGCTTGACATCGTCAAGGAGGCGGAGATCTGTGACTGCCTCCAAGGTAAGAAAATCAGATTTATTATATGGTATGTGTAATTTAGTTGCATGATTCATATTAGCGTATGTACCAGATACCTGGCATTTGGTCATAATTTAGTTCTATAATAATAATATTAAGTGTAAATTAGTATCGGTAGATTGGTTACGTTGACATTAAATTAATGATATACTGTTGGTAGGACTAGGGACCCCTTAGATACCTTGACAGAGAATCATTTTTGTTCTCAATAAATAAAGGCCAGTCTTAAAATATGACATGCGAGTCCAAAAAGTGACTCTGGAATTCATAATACTATTTTCTGTTTTATTTTGTAATATATCTTTTTGGGACGAAATTTACTTATTAATGTTCACATATTTGTCGTGAAGTTAAAATAAGAGGAGCAACCTGTTGTGTTAGATGTTTGGAATTGATTGCTCTTTTAAAGGGTCTCTTCAAAATCTATTTGGCAGGTACACTACGGGAAAAAGGACCTTCTGTAACGGCACTTCTGTAACGGTTTTTGAAATAACCGTTACAGAATAGTGAGGCATTAGGCGGGAAAATTGGCGCCACAAATCTGTAACGGTTATTATGAAACAACCGTAATAACATTTCCGTCATGGTCAGGAAAAAAAATGCATCAACCTTCTGTAACGGTTGTTGGATAATAACCGTTACAGATTTCTTATATTCTGTAACGGTTATTATCCAACAACCGTTACAGAAAAGAAAAAAGAAATATATAATATCAACCATCTTCTGTAACGGTTATTAGTAAATAACCGTTACAGTAGGTTAACGTTTTTTTCTATTTTTTAATGATTCTGTAACGGTTATTTACTAATAACCGTTACTGATATGGGACGAATTTTATTAATTTTTTTATGATTCTGTAACGGCTTTTTTTTATATTTTTTTATGATTCTGTAACCGTTACAGAATAGTTCTGTATTTAGGTCTTCTTTCCCCATCCCAACAAACTCACAGCTAGTGCCGCATGCACTTAACTCTTTTCTGATCTTCTCATTTATTGCGATTTGTGGTGGTGGCTTCACTCCAAAAAAATAGCCAAAAATTTCTAAAAATTCTGAAAAAATAATAATTAGAAAGAGAATAAGAAGGAGAGCAGATTTAAGGTAAAAAAAATTAAATTTGAACCGTATTTTTTTTTTACATTTTTTTCTTTTTTATTTCGATTTTTTCATTAATTTATGGTTATTTTTGTTTTTTTATATATTTTAAGATATCATTAACCGTATTAGTTATTGTATTGTCATTGTTAAACATTTGAAGTCTTTTTAACTAAAATTTGTCTATTACGATATAGTCAAATGCTTAATTTCTGCATTCCGGGGTTTTTTTTTTAATTAAACTACACTTTTCTCAATATAGTCGAATGCTTTTTTGCGTATAAATGCAAGTGACTTTGTACATATTATGATTTGGCTGATATGTTTCTATTTTGTTGTAGTATGATGTACAGGATTGTGCTATAAACAGTATGTACCAAACTGGTATACTACAACCTATCGTGTTAGATGTTTGGACAGATCGTATGAGAAAATCATCAAAATGTATCTATTCCATTCCAAAACAAACCTTATGGTTCATACATGTGAAGTTTTGTCTGAATTTAATTTAAGAGAATACTTATCTTATATCTTAAGCTCATTTGAACCAACAAATTAAAAAGGACATCACTGTGATAAGAATGGTTTTATAAATTTTATAATTTAATTGTGTTCCTTTCAAGTAATAAGCATTTTTTCCGGCCATCACGGGACAATATCACTAAACTAAATTATACATATAAAATTTAACATAATTAAAATAATATTATAGGAATTCATGTATCGAGCAAAGCTCGATATGCCCCAGTTTTAATACATTAAACTGAATAGTATTTTTTTTAATTATTTTTCGTTAAAGTAAAACTCTCACGTAATCTTATAAATTTAAGATGCATAAACACGTCCGTACAGAATACATCATGAATCAAATTTTCTTTCATAAAAATAATTGATTCAGGGGCCAGTAACGGATCTAAATACACCAAAGGGGGTGCAATGTCACCACTATTTTTTTTTACTCCAATATTTTTTTATGTATTTTGTGGTAAAGTAGACCATATTCATAAGAAATTATGCATTTGAACCCCGTAAAAATATAAATATATTTCAATTGTTGAACCCAATAATTAAAAATCTGGATTTTTTATGTTCAAATTCTATTAATATTATTATGAAAGTTATAATCAAAATTTAGTGACACCCATTAAAAAAATTTTATGGCTCTGTCTCTGATGAGTTCCTGGATAATTAATGTGAATGCAAAATCCAAATTGTACATGAATCACTTAACATGTAGATGAACCATTATCATCATCTTAAACAAAAGATCCAATAGGTGGGACCTAACTGTACGTAACTCTTTTTTAATTAATTTATTTTTTTATTATAATTATTATTTTATTATTATGATTATTTATTTTTATTTTTATTTATTTTTTTGGGTGAAGGGAGTGGGTGCAACATTTGATTGTAAAATTTTTTTGAAGATAAGACGGAGGTTAATTCTTTTAACTTATCTTTTCAAAATTAAATGTCACGAAGAACTTTCTTAGTTATTTTTTAGTTACACAAGTAACAATCGAATAATTTTACATTTCCGGTATTTGTTGCTCATGCCAAAAGGATAACGAGGACTTGGTAAAGCAACTTAACAATTGAAACTATGTAAACTAAAGAAAGATAAAAGAGGATTGGAGCTGCTCATGTCGACGCGTGAATATGGAGCTGCTCAAGCCTTGTGGCACAAAATTGTTTATCTCAATTGCTTCCTTCAGAGTTTGAATAAAGTATGAAAAGAAAGATTCTCTAAATTAATTGTTCTTTTTTAATTTGTTAATGCAGAGAGAGAGGGAAAGATGGAGGCTTGAATTGTATTTGAAATTTCATGACATAGAGAACAGGACCAAATAGCTCCTCCTTGACAACAAAGGCATTGGGTGAGATCTCTACTATCGTTGGTTGCACAAAGTTTCCTTTTGATTCTATTACTGCCCCTCCAGTGACAATTTTGCCTCCCTGTGCAGACATTGACATAGAGGTAAAAGACACAAATTAAGAGCAACAAGGTCACATTTCTGGATGACCAGATTGAGTCCCTAGAACAATCCCTTGGCTTGAACATGTCAATGTAGCATCAATAGATGTCAAACAAAATAATACTCAAGTTAACAATACTTGTTTCCATTATAAGTGATAATAATTACATTTATCTGATTTGATACAAGGGATTTTAAAGGTTTAGATTTTGGGCATAGGGTAATGAGCTACAGACAGTGCCTTTGCTGCACTCATTTTTGCAACTCATCCAGAATAAACCCTTAAGTTATACAAATATCTGGATTAACCCTTAATGTACAATCAGTTGTGCTGCAACTTCAAATATGATGATACTTTTAATTATAGGTTATAAGAACAACTGAAAATAACCTGAGATTTGATGGCTTGAATTCCTTTCACAAAGTTCTCTTTTGAAGCAGAAATGTGGAGTGGCCCCAATAAGGTGTCTTTTTCCAATTGATGACCTATTCTGACTTGTTTATACACGTCAATTAGTTGGTCAAGAATAGTCTGGTATATGCTTTCATGGAGAAGCTACATTTTTTAAAGGGCATATGTAAATCAGAGAAATAAACAAGATACAAAGTTTAATATGTCTTGAATTAGACCCAAGTACATCTGACCACAATGACTATAGCATTCAAGTAATTTAAAATTAGTAACAATACTTCCACAAACTTCAACAGTTACCTTAACTAGAATATACTAGCTTATTGTAGTATGACCTTGTACATTTAAGACAAATAGGCTACAATTTGACACAGTGTTGTAACACTGCTATAATATTTTGAGACTTGAAGGTGGGATGCAGATTTGTGCATCATGATAGGAATAAGATACAAAATCAAGCTGACAGCGGTAATAGAGCTAACATAATCAGCATGGAGGTATGATACAGACATCCTTGGTTTAAATAATAATAGAGATTCAATATTACAAGTCTGCGGCAAGTGGTGCAGCGCTGCCCAGCCGTGCCAACAGCTGCAAACAAGACTGAACGAACTGTCAGCTAGATATCAGCATCATCCATTACTGTAATGGCATTGTTCCCACTCAGCTCATGTAAGCTTTTTCCAAACCTCTCATTCACCTTTTGTTGTACGGCAAGACCAACCTGCATTAATTCCCACAGAAAAAGAAAAAGTTCTGGTTTTAAAGCTTAGACAAATTTCTGTGTAAAAGATATCAAAATAAATCCTAAATAAAATATGAAATAAAGAAACTCTTTTGCAAATAAAAAAACATCCAATTTCTATGTTTTTAGATATAGAAGGGACCAGAAGTAGAATCAATCAGCCACCATGAAGCTGTCTCATACTAGCCAATAACCTCTAAAGGGAATTCTTCTTTCTCCTTTTTTATTTATATTCCTCTCATTATCTATCCTATTTCCCAAGAATACCCAATCCAGTAATATAACCGGAAGAAACTGTAAATAATAAACATTTGTGAAATTTTTATGGAAGTCTACTTTCTCCTAGATGAACAAAAAATGTTTACAATTTCGACAAAGTTTAATTTTCCAACAGCGAAAAAAAAACAAATCTGCAAGAGCTTTCAGACAACTTCATAAAATATGTATTATCCAATCTCGAAAAGCCAAAAGTTATCAGTACTATTTTGGTAAAGATATAATTGGGGCATTCTTGCAAAAGAGAACAAAAAAAAAAAAAAAAAAAAAAAAAACTGCATATAACTAAGTTACCTTTGTGCTACTAGTGAATGATACCAAAGATACCATAGGTACCCTCATATCAGCAGCCAACGCCTGGCCGACTTTAGCCTCGCCACCGAATGCCGTAAAAATGGCACCAAGTAAGTTGTTCTTCTCCACTACACTAGCAATCATCTTAGTTATGACTATAATGATTAGTGGGGTCGTAGGTGCTCCTTTCCTGCGATCCAAACACCATACGTTATCCTCATTCTTGTTACACTGCAATATTAAACTACCACACCCCTTTTTCCGGTTACGCATCCGCTCAGGTAATTCAATTTGTCCAATAGTTGGCAAACTTTATAACCACTCCATCCAAGAGGGACATGTAATAGATTAACATATTTATAACAACATCATTTAGGGACTCAATCTTTTGAAAAAATCCTGTAATTCACTTTTCATTAACAAACATTGTCTGTCTTTTTAATTTTTTTTTTTTTACTATAAACATAAAGAAGCAACCCACCAAACAAACAAATATTTTTGCAAGCTGAAAGTTCATTTTTACTTCCCCGTTGAAAGCACCATAGACTAACAGTCCTTCTATTTTTAAATCAATCTGAATCAATCGTGAAGAAGATAAAATAAAAAATTATAAAAAACGAGGCAATTTGATTTGGAAAATTAGATATTTTGCAAAATTGTGTCATAAATTCTGTTTTGACGATTCTTTAATTTATTAAAATTTTGCTCACACATTGGGTGTGCAAGTTTGCCAGTTAAAATTTAAAATAAAATATCTATTGAAAAATAAACTAAAACAAATTTAAAATATACTGCTATGTACAGCTAAAAAAAATTAAAATTTTTAACCTAAACGGTGCTAATGGTAATACCAAACAACGTTAACGTAAACAAAAACAGACAAGTTTAAAAAAATATATTTTTTTATCGTACATGATTGCCTTTTCATTTCTTTTTAAATTTTAACATCTCGTTATATATATCCTTCATCAGTATTCAGTATTATAAATAAAAATTCGTGGGAGTCCGTGCAGGAAAGTTTAATATGGACTCGACACGGTGTTTGACCCTAAATTTTCGCGATCGGAGAAATAGCAACCTTGAAAATCCAATTTAAATGGATAAATGGAGGCGCCTAAATCAAGAAGAAAATGGAGAGAAGGGAGGCGCTGGATGTGATCCGAATGGACTTGGAGCATGAACCGACAGGTCAAAATCAATGGATAAAATCATTGGCTCACGGTGAACCAAGAGCAGGTGAAGATGGAGGGGAGCTTCCTAAAGAAAAAAAAAGGGGGGAGAACGAATTGGGGTCTTTCGGGGAGAAGGGAGAGAGAAGCTCGAGAGGAGAAATTGGAAAAATTGAAGAAGGATCGGAGCTGAGATCGGCGTGGAGAAGCTCAGGCGATCGACAATCGGACAAGACATTGCAAGTTAGAGAGAGAGAAAGAGTTAGGTTAGCTACTTGTAATAGGTGAGAGAGAGAAGCTTGAGTGCTGTTCTTGCGTTAGAAGAAAGGGAAAAGCAATTGTATTCGAAACTAACACAAGAAAGGTAATAAACTCCAAACCTGATGTATCTTGATGATGATTGTGCAAAGAAATTGGTCGATTCTGTGTTGATTTTGCAATTTCTTGTTTTCTGGATTCACTCTTTTTCGATAAGGCTGTGTTGTTCGCCGATCAGATTAAGTCTTTTGCTTTCTTGATTCTCATACATAGACTCGAGATTTTAGGTGGAGAATAGATTTAATTGATGATTAGCTCTGTGATTATGCATAGAATTTGAGTTAATTATGTTGATCATGGTGTTTGAACGTAATTTTGTCCGATTCTATTGAATTAAAAATGCAATTGACTGTGAAATTGCGTCGGACCTCTCAATCTTGAAATCAAATTTGCTTTATCCTCTTTACTAGATTCAAGAAGTGATTAAAGCACTATTGAGGCCGATTATGTTCAAGTCTGGATAAGCCAAAGTATAATTGAAGCTTTATTAGAATGGACACAAAATACAATTGGTTCAGTTATTGTGGCATGTTGTTTAAATTAAGTAAAATGGAACTCAGAGGCATTGAATGTGAGCAGTCTGTACAAAAGTATGAAATGGATATTGTTCATTAAGCTTGGTTCCAAGTTCTCATTATTCACCATTTACAACGAGATAGAACGCCGTTCTATCTTTGAAAATCGCAGAACACCATGGTTTGACTGAGACGCCGTCTCATTAAGTCAAATTATGGTGCAACAAGAATAAAATTAAGACAAAATCAAGGGGAGGCTATGCCCAAATTTTGTCAGAATCTAAGCATTATAAATTTAACACACAGCAATCAGATTTCAGAAGTTATTATGTTCCAGGTTGTTCTATTAATCTAATTGCTTGACCCTTCTTTTGTTTCTTTGATTGTATAACTTGTGTGGTTACATGGTTGCTTCTGCCTATTAAGAAATGTACAATAATCCAAGAATGCTGCAATGTCTTGTCAATTAGGAGATTAAATAGAAGTTTGAAGATTAAATGTGAAATGTGATGTGCAACGTACTTATGATAAATATTCCAAAATTCTCTACTCGACAGAATTCTAAAGGACATCCCATTAATCGAGTCTGACCTGTTGAAAATGATATAAATTGTGTAAGTTATAATGGACTTAGTAACAATAAATGTATATTTATACCCTTTGTATCAAAATGATAGAATTCTGGACTATAGTGAAAACTGCTTTAAGAATGCTATGGATAGCTTGTATATTGTGTGTGTGACTATATGAGACCCCTTTCTCTATATCAAAGGCTTTGCCTTATCTGAAACAGTAAACAAACCTAAATAGTAAGGGGCTTTTTGGGAATATGGTGCAATAATCTTCTGTAAGCTAATTATTTCTTTCTTTAATAACAGAAGTAATGCACTAGAGTTGCCTTGTATATATTAAGATGTACCTACCTTTGTATACTGCACGATCTACCCTTTCATTTTATTTTAAGACTGACACTTGCGTATAATACATAAGTCCTGTATGTGAAAGATAGCTTCTATGATAACAGCCTTGTAGGAGTGAGGATCAGTGAACTATGTTCAATATCAAGTGCTGTTGTTGTCCTTAAAATAGAAATGATATGTCAAAAATATATAAAAGTGAATGTGTATATAGGTAGCCTGAATATTAATAGAATGTAAAGATGCATGTTTCATTCTATGTATCAAAATGCACTGTGACATATATATATGTTGTTATACTCAATTTCATTTTACTGACTAGTTTCTTTTCTCTTTGTGACAACAGGTGCTTACAAGAAACTTGAAGGTTTTGACTTTATTGCATGTAATAATAGAATTTGTATAACAGAAATTTGACATAATATAAGCTTGTAAATGCTTTAAATCAGTGAACTATGTTCAATATCAAGTGCAGTCGAAGTTTTCATTCCAGACCTAAGCCGCATCAGAGCGCAGTCGAAGTTTTCATGCCAGACGTAAGCCGCATCAGAGCGCAGTCGAAGTTTTCATGCCAGACATAAGCCGCATCAGAGCGCAGTCGAAGTTTTCATGCCAGACGTAAGTCGCGATAGCGCAGTCGAAGTTTTCATACCAGACGTAAGTCGCGATAGCGCAGTCGAAGTTTTCATACCAGACGTAAGCCGCATCAGAGCGCAGTCGAAGTTTTCATGCCAGACGTAAGTCGCGATAGCGCAGTCGAAGTTTTCATGCCAGACGTAAGTCGCGATAGCGCAGTCGAAGTTTTCATACCAGACGTAAGTCGCGATAGCGCAGTCGAAGTTTTCATACCAGACGTAAGTCGCGATAGCGCAGTCGAAGTTTTCATTCCAGACGTAAGTCGCGATAGCGCAGTCGAAGCTATCATGACAGACGTAAGCCGCATCAGAGCGCAGTCCGTCGGAGAACCTCGTCCGATCTCTTTTTATGCCTTTTCCTCCTTTTAGTTCATAGTTCAATGTTTGAGCGGAGAGGTGACTTAAACCATGGATCATCCGATCAATCGTAGCGACTGAAGATGTTGAGATCGAGATGGTATCTAATACCATGCACCAGCGAAACATCATATCTAATGCAAATCTCATATCCAAACGGAGGTTTCTGTCCTCCTTCGTCCCATCAACACCATGGGTATGTTTCAAGCAAACCACGGCGACCTAGATGGCTCTTACCTCTTCTTTCTCGTCTCTCCATGACCTCGATCGCTCGATCGACTCAAGGATCAGTGCGCATGATGCTCCAATCATCCTCCGCCGTCGTATGGAGGCACCCCCTCCTCTCTCGCGCCTCCTATTCCACCGTTTCCGCTGCCCGATCTCTTCCGTTGCTTCCTGACTACATCTCAGGTTCAAGTAACCTCAAATCGCCGGTAAATTAAGTAGAATGAATTAGCATAGATGAATACTCATTTTCTTCGTCAAAAGGAAAAGGAGGCCGTTCACAAACATACAGCTTCATTCATATTGCAACTATTAATCAACCGAAACTGATGTACCAATAGACAAGTGGACCGGTCTCTTTGCTGTTAAAATCTTTCATTCTGCACAACCCAGGTTAAGACCTGTCTGACCTTAACAATTCAGGTTATAAGTCAGTTTAATTTGAAAACTAGTTCATCTGTTTTCTCTTAAATCAATACATTCTGTCAAACTTCTACAAGAGCAGTACTTGCACATTTTATGCCATGGAACTTCAATTTTGAGTGATCAATGTGAATTGCATTTGATAAAAAAACAAAACTTATTTCTTCCTTGATGATTTGTCATTGATGTTTCCGTTGCCTTATGCAATCTGGAGTCTTCAGATTGAATTTCCAGTTATGTCGATTGTTTTGAACAACTGTAACTTGAAATCTCAGGAATACTTCAAGTTTCTTCTTTTCTTCAAAAAAAAAAATAAATAAATAAATAAAAGTGTGTGAAGCAGTAGTGGAGGCACAACAAGATAACCTTGAAGTAACATAACTGCCATTCCTGTCTGATACTTAGATTCCTGAGATCTGCTGCTATTAACCTTCTTTCTTCTTGTTAGTATGAAGAGTTTTTCTTTTTTTTTTTAAAAAAAAAATAAAAAAAAAGGAAAGGTAAGTGGAAAGCAAGTCAGGCGTTCTGCTGAGAAGACTGATCAACAGTAGCACGTTGGCATTTTTCGTTTGAAGTAGTTGCCATGCTAAGGTAACTGGTAAATACATCGCCGCTTTGGTTATCTCGAAATCTTTGCTCAAAGGCCGCTAAGCCATTTAGATGGCATATCTATACACGTTTATGCAGGGACCAACATCATATGCAAATTTTCTTTGATTATTGAATGAAAACAGGCTATGTGATTATGTGTGCAAAGTAATGTTTGACATTACTAAAATGATAAGTACAATTATTGTAAACTGACAAGTTTGCACTGAGTCATGTGTATGAAGCAAAGTACTACCTTCCCTCATGACCGGGGGCATTCGCAACAAACCGACTGCAGCTTTTGCATGAGCAGGAGGAAGTAAGCTGGTCGATGTGCAGTGACATTGGGTTTATGTTCACATCGACGGACTCTTACCAATTGCAATGAGGACTATCAAATTAGGCTTTCGCCTCTCGCCTATGTTTCCCCGACCTTTTGTTATAAGTACACATATTTTATACATGCTATAGTTGATTGAGATATAGGAGCTTGGAGCAAGTTAACTTGATGGATAAGTGAAGAACGAGGTAAGCCCTCAACATGAGGCGCTCATGAATAGTTTCTTTGTCAGACGTAAGCCGCAATCAGAGCGCAGTCGAAAATGCCTTGCCAGACTAAGCCGCTTGCGCGCAGTCGAAGTTTTCATGCAGTCTACCATGTTCCACAGACATTAGCCGCTATCCAGCGCAGTCTGCCTAAACATAGACGTTAGCCGCCATCTGGCGCAGCCTCATGTCCCACAGACGTTAGCCGCCATCCGACACAGTCTCATGTCCCACAGACGTTAGCACCCATCCGGCGCAGTCTGCCTAAAGATAGACGTAAGTCGTGATAGCGCAGTCGAAGTTCTCATGCTAGACGTAAACTGCCTGCGCGCACTCGAAGATTCTTTGCCAGACGTAAGTCGCCATAGCGCAGTCGAAGTTCTCCTTCCACACGGGGTGGTTGGTTGGTGGAAGGGAAGTTTCATTCGTCCATTTATAAAAACGATTTATAAACAAACACTCTATCGCTAGGCATGATAACCAGCGAAAGATGGAGAATAACTGAAGAATGAAATAAGACCTCAGATATAAAGTGCCCACTATGCGTCTCGTTGACATAATTGCCTGAAGACCCAATGAAGACACAGAACTAGAAGTTTAAAACTACCTTCGCTTGGGACTCGAGGGCTCGCACACCCCGCCACCTCGCTCGAAAGGTTCACACACCTCGCACACCTCGACACCTCGCAACCTCGCTCGATAGGTTCACACACCTCGCCGCCCTCTCTCGATAAGCTTGCACACCTCGCTTGGGACTCGAGGGCTCGCACACTTCGCTCGAAGATTTATCGACCTCGTCTATTTTAAGAGCTCATTTATCTCTCTGATAGGGTCAAGGAAATGTTCACCTTGTCTGGAGGCTTGAGGGCTCGTCAACAGACTATCTCGTGGACTGATTTATCTCGCTGGAAAGCCTAAAAGTGCCGCTTACTTCACCATATAATTTGAGGCTTCATCAACGACATAATTGTATTTTAACTTCTACTAGAGCTACATCTACTAGAAGCTCGAGGGCTTATGATAAGGTCTAACATGGTGCAATAAGAATCTGGCCCGATAAGGCTTAGTAAGGCCCAATAAGGATCCAACCCAATAAGGGGTTGTCCTAATTAATCAATATAAAAGGGCTTCCTCTTCTTCTAGGAGGGGGGGCCGCCTCTGGAGACTCTTCTCTCTCTCGAACTTCATCTCTCTCGAATGGCTCCTTTCCTTCTGCATGGGGCGGTTGGTTGGCGGAAGAGAAGTGGTCGTTCCCTCTTGACACTTGTTGATTCCTCTACCAAAACTAGACGTATCAACAGCCTTGTAGGAGTGAGGATCAGTGAACTATGTTCAATATCAAGTGCTGTTGTTGTCCTTAAAATAGAAATGATATGTCAAAAATATATAAAAGTGAATGTGTATATAGGTAGCCTGAATATTAATAGAATGTAAAGATGCATGTTTCATTCTATGTATCAAAATGCACTGTGACATATATATATGTTGTTATACTCAATTTCATTTTACTGACTAGTTTCTTTTCTCTTTGTGACAACAGGTGCTTACAAGAAACTTGAAGGTTTTGACTTTATTGCATGTAATAATAGAATTTGTATAACAGAAATTTGACATAATATAAGCTTGTAAATGCTTTAAATCAGTTTAGAATTAAGCTTTTCTTTCTATAAGTTGCATGTACAAAGTAGAATATGAATACTCTATTGGAGGTAATATAAATGTATACGTTTACTTATGTTAATCAGTGATGTGTCAGTGCGTAAAATATGATATGCCGAGCTTAATTGGTGCATGGTCTTAGAGGCATACAATGGTTACCTGTGCTCAAATGTAATGTGTTAAAATGCTCAAACGTTAAGGTCTTAATATGATGGTAACTGAATAATACTGCTGTATAAGTGTATGCATAGGAAAGAGGTAACTCAATAAAAGTAGTACATATATTTTCTGTACCAATACTCTCTGTACCAATATCAAGGAAGCTTTACTGATACTAACTTAACTCAACTGCCAACCTAAACTCACTTCAAGCCTTTGCATCAATTCTCTTACTGGTATCTAGCACTCACCCGAGTCAAATGTTAAATCCACACTCTGCGTCAATGTCAAATAAAACCCATCGACACCTGAGACTCTATCCATGGGTATCGATATCGTGTCAGAAACGTGTACCAGTCCCTCACTTCCCTTGCTTGGTACTGATATCATGTCAGAATTGATACCAGTGCCCCTTATTTCCCCATCGATACCAATGATAAAACAAAGACTTGTCTCCAACGCTATACCAATACTCGATCCCTACATCAGCCCCTCTACTACCGTTGTTCCTATCCCATGTTTTTATCTCTTACTGGTACTCAATACCCAACTTCTGCGCCGACACCAAATGAAACTCACCAACACCTGACATCTTGATTAATGATACTGATTGCTTGCCAGAACCATGTACCAGCTCTCTATTTCCCTTCACTGTTACCAATGCCGAAACTAACATCTGGCCCACCATTTGACACCTAGGTTCACTCTTTTGGAACATTCATACCAGCGCCTGACAATGCTCAGATGAAACTGAAATGAAATCTCTGAAACTCAATTCCTGTACCGAAACCAAAGCTAAAAATATTAAACTTGCTAAATTAAGTTCAGTAAATATGATGAAATACTTTTGTAATAAATAAAATTGAAGGTTCTGCAAGTAATTAAGGGTTCAAAGTTTAACATAACCAAATTTATGTAAAATTTTAAACTTATTAAAAAGGAATTTAAAAAGGAATAAGGTAGAATTTCTCAAAATAGCCTCAAACATCTTATGCAATCTCAATATTCAAATAAATTTAGTATTTTATATTTTTATGTTTCAACACCTAGCCGTTTGGATATTTCGAAATGACAAAAAAATGTTAAATTAGAGAATTTTGAAATTCTTAAAGTATTTTAGTATAATAAATGTCATACAAAATACCAAACACAATCAATTACCTTATCAAAAGGATTTCAAAAATGAGATAGATAAAACACAAGTGGGAATAAAACAAAATGAACTTCAAAAGACTATTTCCAAATAAAATATTTTCAAATTCATATCTTTAAAAGTAGGAATAAAAAAAATATAAACAAAAATATAATAAAAGAAACATAAAAGAATAGAATTAAAAGGAATAAAAAAAAAGTTATTAAAAACCTAAAAGAAATAAAACCCTGAACCAAAAGCTGAAAATCATGAAACCTCGACCTAAAAGCCAAAAGCCTTGAAACTCAAACCCAAATGCCAGAAACCTTAAAATTAAAAAAATCTAGAAACTCCGAAACTCAAATCCAAAATGCTAGAAACTCTGAAATCCAAACCCAAAAAGATAGAAACCCTGAAATCTAAATCCAAAAACTAAAAACCCTGAAATTCCAACTCAAAAGCCAAAGATCCTGAAATCCAAATCCAGAAATCAGAAACTCCAAAATTAAAAGCTAAAATCCTTGAATCTTAAATCCAAAAGCCAAAAACCCTGAGACTTCAACCTAAAACCCAAAATCCTGAAACTCAAATCCAGAGATTAGGAACGCCAAAACTAAAAGCTAGAAATCCTGAAATTCAAATCCGGAAAGTTAGAAGCCCTGAAACACAAGTTAAAAGCCAAATGCCAGAAAACATGAAAGTCAAACCCTAAAGCAAACCATTGAAACTCAAACCCAACATCAGCTGTAAAACCAAAAAGCCATAAAACCTAAAACACAAAGCCAAAAGTCAAATGCCAGAAGACATGAAACTCAAACCAAAGTCAAACCCATGAAACTAAAGCCGAAACTGAAACCTAAGCCTGTTCTCACAAGAAGACCGCCCAAAAGGTCCCGAGAACCAACTCTTATTAAGAAGACCGATCAAGATGGTCCCTAGGGTCCTAAAAAACCAACTCTTATTAAGAAGACCGCCCAAGAGGTTCCTAGGGTTGTAAAAGAACCAACTTTCACAAGAAGGCCGCCCAAGAGGCCCCGAAGGTTGTAAAACTCCTTGTTCTCACAAGAAGACCGCCCAAGAGGTCCCGAGAATCGACTCTTATTAAGAAGACCGATCAAGATGGTCCCTAGGGTCGTAAAAGAATCAACTCTTATTAAGAAGACCGATTAAGATGGTCCCTAGGGTTGTAAAAGATCCAATTTTCACAAGAAGACCGATCAAGATGGTCCCGAAGGTTGTAAAACTCCTTGTTCTCACAAGAAGACCGCCCAAGAGGTCTCGAGAACCGACTCTTATTAAGAAAACCGATCGAGATGGTCCCTAGGGTCGTTAAAGAACCAACTCTTATTAAGAAGACCGCCTAAGAGATCCCTAGGGTTGTAAAAGAACCAACTTTCACAAGAAGACCGCCCAAGAGATCCCGAAGGTTGTAAAATTCCATTCCACTCTCACAAGAAGGCCAGACGTTGCCCCGAGAGCTTACCAAAACTATCCCAAACAAAGAAATTCTCTCTCTAAACAAAAACCCTCATCCCAAATCAGGACCAAGCTTCCATACAAAAATTCCAAACCAAATCTAATTCAAATAAAACCCACAAACCTAAACCAACTTAAAGTCTCAAGAGTCCTCAATTGGGTCCCATTAATTAGGTCTGGTACCATCAATTGAGTATGGTTTAAGCCAAAAGATTAAGCCCCCACATAAATACAAAATCATTTTAGAGACGATTTCCCTAGCCTATTGCATATAATTCTTTAGATCCCTTAATTAGAGGTTCTTGTGAGTGATCACGAGGTAATTAACAATAGGGGCTTGCGCCTATTGGAAAGAAAGGACCCGCAAAATTAATAAACCCTTTTAAGAAGCGACTCTTGTTTTGGTTCTCTTGTTGTCAAGAGAGTCCCATACAGAGATCGAACCTTAAGGGGGGTGAATCTAAGGCATTTTCCTTTTCTCGAGGGAACCCATTCCATCCTTAGAATGACGAAAAAGCCCATACACACGGCAGCTAGCAATTTTACGTTCTTATGGTTGTGGAGCGTAATTTGTATAAACTTTGGTGTGTCGAGTATGATTTATGCAAAAAACAAACCCGTTCCTTGAACATAGGTGTAATTGGGTGCTCAAATATTTTTTCCCTAATTGTCACGACCCTTTCCATCTAAGTCAAGGAAAAAAAAAGTTTTATCGCCTCTTCCTCTTCTTCTCTATACCGAGCAACCAAACAAGCACCTTATGCCGCATAAAAGAAAAATTCTCGCCGACTCTCCTCTTCTTCATTGTTTGGCGGCACCTACCCGTTATTCTGCATCTCCTCCCTCCATTCATCCTCTACTCCGACTGATGGGGTCCAGCACGAAAATCCTAGATCTGTTTATGAAAGTAAATTTATGAATTTATGAAGGGGTGGCAAGAGGATTACGAAGCTATTGCAAAGGTGGTCAGTATAATAGCCAAAGGTTGATGTTGGTGAGTTTTGAAACATTAAGTTAAAGCAAGTTTATAATTTGAATCACTGAATTAAAAAAAAAAGTTCAGAACTGTACAACTAAATACCCACAATCCATGGCAAAATGCACAATAAAGCAAAAGGACCAGTAGCCATTTCAATGGAAATTTCTTGCAATTCGTATTTTAAGAAAAATATTTGTTTTGTTTTCCTACTTGGTCTTCCGATCTGGTTTTTTTATTCATTTTCCTTGCAACTAATTAAATTAAATTTTGGTTTTTTATTTATTACAATAAAAAGACTGATATTCTATTTCAATTTCTTATATGGTTTTATGAAATTAAGAACAATGATTAAAATTTTTATGACAGTCCATTTCTGGTATTTATTGTAACGTCTCAGATCATTGCTGGTATCAATAAATATATAATATAATGGTAATAATGACCATAATTATTGCAGTTACAATTTCATTTCGTCTATATATAGAGTCTTCTCTAGAAACTGTGTAGTTTACCTTTGAATAACCTTCAGGTAGAATTTGAAAGGTAGCTCTATAATCCTTTTCTTTTTAATCTATGTTTCCATTACCAATTTATTTCTATTTCTAATGGGACTGTTCTAAAATTACCTATTTGTATATTATATGTAGGGAACTATGTCTACTGATCTCCGGTCAATCTCGCAATTTAGTAACAAGATTCAAGAAGTAATTCATGTCAGAATTTTTGAAACGGGTAATATTTGGGGCATGGACTTTGTGCTGGTAGACAAAGAGGTATGTCATTCTTGATTTTTAGATAGCCCTGAAAACTGAAATCAACCATTTTGAACTCCTTTTATTTTTTTTTACATTTCGATGGTAGATATTTTTTTGCTTTTCTGTTAGGACAAAATATTATTTTATAATTAAAGGCTGTTAACAAATAAATTTATAATCATTATTATTCATTTGTTAACAACCTTTAATTTATTTAGAAAGTTTTGTGCTCAGTATCCAGAGATATTCTTTTATAATAGGAAAAAAAAAAGATTTGCAGAAAATCCTTAAGCCTATAAATCTCAATACTTATACTGTATATATGGTGTTTCATTTATTGTTTTCAGGAATATTGATCTGTAGTGTTGAAGAAGCTCACGATTAAGTTTCAGCTAGCATCCACCAAAATGCATATTGGATCGTTCAAATAAGACCAAACAGGGAGGGTATTGGTTTTTTGGTGCAGTATTAAATATTGCTGGGTGATGTATCTTGCCAGTGCCGTTTGAGAACAAGACAAATGACGGTCTTGCTTATATGGAGAGATGAGGGGTTTGATGATTTGCCCATCAATATGTGAAGTAAATAAGTAATTGATCCGACATGTGTAGCTTTAAGTGTCTTAATCATATGTTTAATTATAAAATTTTGATTGCAGAGGCAATGATAAAAAGTCTAAAGAGAATTCCATGGGAAATGATAGATGTTAGCTTTAGAAAGACACTGCAAAAGCTATTTGCTCATTCTACTATTCAGGTTTTCCTTTTCTTCAGGTTTCATTTTTCTTAATTAGTATATGTAAAATGAGACTGCATACCCAACTGATACATACTTATCTGGTAGAAGACCTGTAGACTTCCTGATTTCAAGTATATGTAACAACAAATTTCTCTCTTATTTTTTCTAAAGCTTTATCTATGGCTCAAATATCACTATTCTACCATTTTCTTCTTGATTTGACAATTATTGTATAACCTTTATTTACCATTTTTTTCATGTAGGTGAAGACCTATATGATAAATTTTGCTGGGGCTGATGTGATATCTCACATGATTGATGAATTTATTGTTTTGTAAATCTGACGATAAAAAGCCATAGCTAATTATTGTACCATTGTAAATATAATTTTTGTCCATAGAATCCTTTTGTCTAGGAAATGAGAAATACAATACCCTGTGCGTTATAACAAGCATTAAGAATAGTTATTTTAAAAATGAGAAAATTCTGATGTACACGATTTAATTTAAGTTAACATAGAAATACAAATAACAACATTTGGTTTCAAAATAACATATTGTAGCTGCAGCCTTTTATGTTTCCTCTTTTTTTTTTGCTGGATTTCTTTCGTCCTTTAAAGTTGATTTATTTGGTCTTTAATTTGGTTTAGTTACCAAATATTTCTTCTCTTTGTTTATCATTATAACATAATCAATTTGAGATTCTTTAAAATCTCTTTGGGGCCGTTTGGATCGCTTAGGAATAAGAGGAATAACCTCTTCCTAGCGAAAATTTATTCCTAACCATCCAAACTCTTCACAAAGTTACACACTTCCTAATATTTTTTTGTTTAGGAATAGTCTATTCCTCTTATTCCTAAGAGATCCAAACGGCCCCTTTTTGTTTTTTAGGCAGCGACTATCTTTGCAGCATAAATATAGAGGGTCTTTAACATAATTCCAGACGTGCTAATTTGTTAATGGTAAGTGCTAATCCAGCTTAAGCATGTATCTAATTTTTTTTTTCTTACTTCAATGTGAGAGTCTAACCATTTTCAAAGAATAAATTTATTTTCCAATTCAGTTTTAAGTATTGGCATGCTTGACATTTCGTGGTCTGATGAGATGGATGAAATTTATGGTTTCCCCATTAATTCTCTTTTTCAGTATCGAGGAATGGCGAGGATTAGGAATTATTTTGCAAGCAAATTTTTCTCATATTGTTAACTTGCTGGTGTCTCATGAAATGAAATAAGGGGGAAAAAAAATAAAAATCTATAACGTGCATATTGCAATTCCATAGTAAGAACAGTTAATATAATATATACCTATATTGAAGTCGGTGTTACTGATAAAACTAATGTGCCAGTATGTCTTTTATTAGTACATATACATATGGCTGCCGGATGGAATTCATTATAATTAAGAGTGGCTTATAAGAGTGTTTATCTTTTCATCATTATTATTCCTTGATATTTGATTACATTTAAGAAAACAACATTTGGTTTCAGAATTTATTGTTTATATGAATCCGGCCCATTGATCTATTAGTTAACTGCAAGGACATTTTAGGCAATTGAAGCCAACAAATAAGGTACGATTTCTCATCAGTAAGCTGAGATTTGTACAATTTTGACATAGGATTATGGCAAATATATTTCATAAAAAAAGAAAATATTGTAAAATATGCGTAGACATCTCGCCTAAAACTCCAAGGATTCAGTTGTAATTATTTGTTGTTGATTTTCAGTAGGTACATGGGTTCCTTTTTCTAAAAGGTGTATATTGATTCATATTCAATGATGGATAACCCAAAAAAAAAAGAATAATTTCTAATGGTCAAATTGCTATGGCATCTGGGTTCTTTTTGAGAGAAAAAATGCATTAATAAGGAAAATGTATACAGTGAAAATTAATGGCAATTAGTGGCTTTTGATTTAATAGCAATTAATAATAATTAACTGCTTTAATAAAATAATGCGTCGTGCGTTTGGCTATTGGTTTATTAGTTGTGAATAAAAGATTTAGTATTAATGCTATTTCAAAAATTTAAGGGGACAGCATTAAAGGCTATTGAAGAATTGTTTTTTTTTCTTTGGAAACAACTATTGAAGAATTGTTGCATGTTCTATTATCTCTTTAATATGACGATTTTGTGGTTTGTTTTTAATTTACAAATTATTCTTATTTTCCTATTTTACAACAATTTTGGATTATTGCTATGCAATATGATATATGATGTATAATATAATTATATTCTTTTAGACTATTTTTGAACAATATGTTCAAACAAATTAGCTTATCATTATTAAAGCATCATGTCTTTTGGCCATCGTTTTACAAACATCCACAAAATTTAACAAAAATTTTGTAGTATGTCAAACTAAATAAAATTGAATTATATATCTACTAAATATACATGGCTGATTTATATATATCTTAATTTAGGAACAAAATAAAAAATAATATAATAAAAATTCATATATCGAGCGAAGCTCGATGAACCCCACTAGTCTAATATAAAAGCAAAATAATAACTAAAAAATTGTCCTCGAATGATAAAATTGATCTATATAATATAAATGAGTAATTATGAAATGTTTCTTTTGTTCATTTATATCACTAATAAAACGTCCCAATTTAACTGTATTATAATTGTTTTGAAGGTAATAATACTTTTTTTCCGTCGAAATTTTGCTATGTGCTTTTGGACCTACATTAAAATTTTATACAAATATTTATCAAGATAAAAAAAATGGATATCAATACGATAAACAATTTTACATTGATACGAAAGGAAACTGCGCCATTAAGGAATCACCAATGACATGGATTTTACTTATTATTTTTAACAGGAATTTATTATTTTCTTCTCATGTTCACATACTCATTTTAATTTTTTCATGCAATAATATTGTTTTCTACAAAAGAAAATTTGCCAATACATTAGGTGGACATTATTTCTTAACCAGTGTATACTGCTGGAATTTTCTGTGCCGATCAAAACAACGTTGACCTTAAATATTAAAAATAGACAACATATATCTGTCATCAAATAATAAATTCACATATAAAAATCCGCCCACACATTGGATGGGAACTGCTGCTAGTTTTTTATAAATACGCCAATGATTATAATCGGACTGTCCGGATATTTGCCCAATTATTAGATTGTATCCAATCGATGTATTATTAAAATTGGGCCTTCTATTATAATTTTTTTTTGTTTATTAGCATACAAATTACAATGCCCCTTGGGTAGTTTCCAGGCAAAACCGCGCTTTACCATGTCATCTATTTGTTTCTTTCTTGACCAATTTGTCTAATTTAACTATTTGTATGGAACTTTTATCGCCGCGGAATAAAATAAACTGATGATCCGCGGGAAAGGGAAAGATCTATCCAGATACCCTCCGCGCGTCACAATTCGATATAAGTCCTTTCTAAATGAAGAGGAGAGAACTCATATGAATTTTTATTCATGCGAAGGTTTATTGTTTTGAGAGTCCTTTCTTTCCAGCAGGTGCAAGCCCCTGCTGTTAATTACCTCGGGAATGACCGCGAGAACCTCTGATTAAGGGATTCGAAGAATTATGTGTCTAGGCTAAAAGAGTTGTGAAATACAACTTGTTGGGTGATTATGCATGTGACATTTGTTTATGAGTTTTTTTTTTATGGTAAGTTAAGATTTTAAATTTTTAATCTAACTTGAACCACAATGGTAAATTACCGACCAGTCCATTAGTCGATCAAATACCGCTTTGTTTTGGAGTTGAGATATTTGTTATCATTTTTGACATTTGATTTAGGATTTGAGTTATTTGTTCTTGAATCCTATGAAGTACTAGGTTCTAAGTACATAACATATTGTTGACTCAGAAACAAGGACTTCGCAAAGTTAGGGTCAAGAGTGTAACCGCACTGGTCACTCAGGCGCAACAACCTTGCAACTCGTACACTGAATACAAAGCGGGCCGCTAATTCAGGTGACGAGGGAAACTTATAATCAAACTGGGGCTTTGGTCCAGTTAGACCGCTTTTGATATTATTTGGCACTTATTTGGATATAACTTGAGTTAATTTGAACTCAAACTATAATTTGATTTCACTTTTGTTAATTTGAATCAATTGAAATTCAAATTATGTTAGTTCGAGACAATTTGGGGCCTCAAACTAAATTCTAGATAACTTGAGTGTATTTGAGTCAACTTAGACTCAAATCGAAATTTAGATTGGTTTGGTTTGTATTTGTGTCGATTTGAGTTAATTTAAACTCAAATTAGAATTTTACCACAAATCTCAAACATTGAAGTCGCACAATTTCATTTTGGTTTTGTGGACTTTTAGAAATTTCTAAAGAAATTTTAATTTAATTTGAATTTCACAAGATGCATTATGATGAAAAGAACGATCAAAGTCGGATTTGACCAATCTTTAGATGATTTTTGACATCAAATGATCCATAAAACTGAAATCTTTAGAATTTTTTGAGTTTTGGGATGTTTCATTTGAGATTTTTCAAGTTTTCTATGAATTTTAATGAATTTTGACACCTTGACAAGTTTGGAAATTTTCTGGACTGAACATCCTGAGCAGACCAACCAGACCTCTAATCAGTTTAAAATTGGAAAAGAGTCTCTCTGGTTCATCAAAAATTCTGAAACCCGATTCATTTGAAAGAAGACCCGGAAAGGATTTTTTCTATCATTTTTACATAATTTTCGGAATTTGTTTCATTGGGCTTTGGGCTTGATCTTTCAGGGTCATTTTCTGAAAAAAACAGTTTTGTCAGTTAACACGATCTTTGGTCACTGGTTCAATGACTGTTTTTGTTCTGTTTCGAATTTTTACATGAGATTTATTTTATTTGAAACTAGACTTCAAGAAGAAAATTTTGGTATCTAGTATGAATTTTTCTGACTTGATTTGGTATTTTTACCGAAATTTGCAATCTAAGTCAACTTTCTGGAAACAGTCCTGAGACAGACAGACATCAGTTCAGTTTTTGAATTTTCATTTGCTCTCTGTTTGCAGTTATGACTTGAAACTTTCAGATTTGAAACTGTACATCTTGAGGCAGTTACAGTAATTTTCGTAGAATGTTTAGAGATTTATTCAAGGGTTTCAAGGCATGAACTTTCAGACATTTACTGGCACGATTTGCTGGTACAGTTTTCTGAAACTCAATTTTTATCTGATTTCAAAAATTCGTTATAATTAATATGTCCGTCCAAAAATTCTGAAATCTTTACAGGATATGTGTCATATCATGTTTCATCTGCAGTTAAAATTTCAATTGGTTCTGTTTAACCTTTTGTGAAATAAAAATAGTTTTGTGAACTGTTCAGAATGCTTTTGCTGATACCAGAAAATTATCAAGAACATTTTAGATTTAACTTATGCCAGAAATATAAAATGAAACATGACTTCTCTGAGTAAATTTCGGCAGCATAACGACATCTTTGCATGGAATTTTGATCTTTGTTGTTCAAACAACCTAAATCGAATGGACTGAGCATGCTACAGATCCAATTCAATTAGGTCCATACCATCTCCATAGGGACTGAGACATGCTGCAGATCCCTTATGAAGCAGTTTCTTATTGTTTAAATCACAACTGAGCATGCTACAGATTGTGATATAAACAAATTTCGATCGAAGTGGTTGCGCTAGATCAAAATTCCATGCCAAGAGCCGTTCTGTGCAGCGAGGATGATTAGTAGAATTTTTGTAATTTGTATACTAAACCATGGTTAGAGATGCAGACACAAGGACAAGTAAGTTGTCGTTTATTTTATCTTTGTAAGAATCAGAAAATTTCGAGAAAAGAAATAACAGAGAAAAGAAGGTATTTTGTTCTGTGCTTAACTGATGACACAATAATGCAAAATATGTTACTTAAGAAAAGAAAATAAGTTGAATAAAGAGAAATAGAAACGGTAACAGTATTTTCATTTCACCATGCTTTTACAAACCTTTCTCCTTCTTCTTTCTACATGATTTCTCTCTTTTTTTTTCAGTTTTTATTTACAGAAAATTTGTGGAAAAGAAGAACAAGAATCTCAATCTCACAGTTTCTCTCTATTTTATTTTACTCGAGACCTCTCTCTTTTTCTTCTCTCCGTTCTGTCCCCTCATTCCTGATGCGCCTCCTCTTTTTTATCAGCCTCCCTCTCGACAGTTGTTTCTTAGATATGGACATATCACATGATGAGTTGGCAAAGCTTGATTGGTCTTTCTCAACAGTTATGAGAACGTGGGTCGTTAATTTTTCTGAGAACTGAGTCCTTTGTCAGCAATTTGCGCCTCTCTGTTATCCTTTTGTTTTTTGCGCCATTTTAAAAAAAAATGAAAACCGCCTGAAACTTTTTGAAGGGCGATTTTGAAAAGGAATAATAGGCAGGGGATCGGTGACCTGGCACCCCTTCTCGCTATTAATTTCTATAACCGCATATTTTCTTTGACTACACGGTTAAGTTTGATTATTCATCTGATGAATGGGTCCCACAATTGCCTATGTGTTTCTATTCCTGTGAACCTTCCTTTTATGTTATCATTTTATTTGGCGTATATCATACATGAATTAGCTATAATAGGTATCTTCCTTGATTGGAGTCGCTGAGAATATCACAGCACAAGCACCTAATTAGCTAATCTCTATTTTCATTTATGACAACTTCTATTTTTGCTTTTTGCCTCTTTTTTTTTTTGCGCAATTAACTTCTACATTTATTATTGTGAGCAGGGAATGGTGCTTGTGATTTAATTCTGTAACATACAAAAATGAATCTCTCCCGATTTCATTCTCACAAGTCACAAGTTGCATTATCAGCTGCCGACTTCTTTTTGGCAATCTTAGTTTGTGCATCCTGTTATTAGAACATTCCTGGCTTTATATATTCTTGATTGACACCCTTCCCCATCTGCAATTTAATTCACTTTTCCATCAACTCCTCTAATCTTTCTTTGCGTCCAGTAGATTGTCTTCACAAAAAAGTGGAAAGTTGGTCAGCATATTGATTGCATTTCTTAGCTAGGCAAGGTGACAGTTTATTGCGCGTCCTTCACAGGCTCACCAACCATTTGTTTACTCAATTTTCTTTCTCGTACATCTTGTACAGAAAGACTTCAAGCCTTAGACATAATCGACATTTTCCAAAGAAGGTAATTTGATTTGTCATTTGACTGCCTCTGACCTTCTCTCCAATTCTCCCTTTTTTTGAAGGTGTAGTTCTTTGTTTCCTGTTAATTCTGAACTCATGCATGATCTAATGTTGCACCCACCATCACATGGTCCAACGTTTAGCACCCACATCCCCTTCTCATTTTTAAATCAACTTTGCATATCTTTCCTGAGTCACATACGCCTATACAAGTCATGTATACACTCCTTTCATTAAACCACGTTTTTTTATTTCGCCCCCATCAATTAATGTTAAGACATGACTTGTACAATTTTGTCTCTGAATCAAGCACATTCTTCATGAGATTTTTCTTTTATGTTATTCATCATCATTTTTTTTAACCATAAAAATTCATAGGTCAACACTATTATAACAAACGTTATAAAAGGCAATACTCGCTATATTATTGGCTGCTTGTCCATCTTTGAAAATGTTTATAAAGACAGGGTCTAAATAAGCAGAGCACGAAATTAATTTTTCAAAACCGAAACAAACTATAAACTTACAGTTATTTTATAAGTCAGTAAATATGTTTTTGGATCCTAACTCAATTTAGGCACCATGAAAGATGATAACCGTATCCTATTTAACGTGGCAGATAGATCAACCATCCTCAAATTAATCTCCATTAAATAGTCTTCTATACAAATATATAAACCAGTTTGTATCTCTTTCCAACCACAACTTTCAATACAACAATGGCTGCCCAAGAGGTGGGAATGCTGGAGGAACTAATCATGAGAATCTTTGGCATGCTTCCAACAAAGGCCCTCGTGCGATGCAAGGCTGTGTGCCATACTTGGGAGAAGCTTATCGGCGACCAGTTCTTCACTCAAACTGCCTATTCCCGCGTCCCTTATACCGCATCCTTCACCATAACCTTTGAACCCTCCTCAATCAACAAGGCCCAAGGCATCGTTCCTATGCATGCAAAGACAAACAACTTGCCAAGCACTATCACACGACTCCTGTCAAAGAAATTCAAGGTTTTGGACTCGAGTAACGGGCTACTTTGTTTGCGTAGAGATGAAGTCCTGTTGGTTGGCAATCCGATTACCTCCCTTTGGGCTGAGATTCCAAAACTTAACCAGCCACCAGAACCATACCACTTTGCTGGTGCAACAGTGTTATCTTTCAACCCTGCATCATCTCTTGACTTTTATGTGCTAGTTCCTGTCTTACTTCACTCAGAGAATGATAACAAGATTTATGATCTTCAATTCCATGTTTTCTCATCTGAAACATGGTCTTGGGAATTATCTCCAGCAATACGTCTTTATTGGAATGATGATAGACCTTACGACGCACGACTAAACAGGTTTGTTGCTGGTCCTAGAGGGGGGTCAATCTGTTGGATGCAAGGGGACGATTCATTAATGGGTTATGAGATCAATAATGATGCTGGTGGTGCCTATTGGACTATTCCTCTGCCAAATCTGCCCCAAAAAGGTCTTGCAACTAAGTGGATTCTCAACGGATATGATGGAAGCATTTATCACTTGGTTGTAATAGATGTGAAACTCATAATATGGAGGCTAGAAGGGAAGGAAAACTGGGTATTAGAAGGGGAATGGAAAAGCGAGGGGTTCAAGCGGTTCGTGTTGGTCCCGTTTGCTATTGATCGAGAGAGAGGCATGCTATTCATCAAAGGGAGGTTTAGCAATGAGTTGGCGGCTTTCCATCTCGCAAACTCGAGATGGGAGACCATCTGCAAGGATGCCTCCATTGTATCAGTATTTCGCATTGTCCCGTATGTCGCCTCTGATGTGTCTTTCGCTGGGGGGTTGGATGGAGATGATGCCATTGACAGAGTGCTTATGGATATATCCAAATCTCCAGTTTAGCTCAACTGATGTCAATATTGCCATGTATAACATATGTGAAAGAAGTTTGTATTATCTGGCAATGTCACACCCCGTATCCGAGATACGAGGCGTGAGGTGACACAGTATCTGATCATCCATCCGACGGCCCGTCAACCTACGTCACAACATAGATAAAAGCAAAACGGAGTCAGCTACAAAGCCGAGTAACCAGTTATTTAACGACGCAGCTTCTCTATAACTAATTTATATAACAAATATCAACCGATCGGATTAATCCACACATCAATAACAATAAAATAAATGTATTTCACAGAAATCAACGGGTCTAGGTTTTCTCAAATCAATTTCTCAATTCAGTTTCACATTAGCGCAAATCCCTCTCTAGGCGATTCCACTTCACATTCCATTTCACTTTTCCATTTCAAATCAAGTCACAAACAGAGACCCGTTGACTCGTAAAATACACGCAGTCAGAATTCTCATATATCATATCAATTCATTCAAATAAACAAACGGCATGTAAATCAATCAATGCGAAAATTAAATTATAGAGAAGTCTGGTTACCTGACGACAAGCAGTTTAGACAAATGAAGCGACAAAAGAACGCGACGTAGTACTCGAATTTCAAATCGGATGACCAACTGATATCAATTGAATTTTCGAGTAAACTTTGGATATTCAATTTGGGCTCGGCACATCAAACGATAAGAAACTAAATTTGCTTGGAAGGAGAGGTGGTTAAATTCATTTCTCGGATGAGAAATAATGACGATCAATGAATTTTACTAATAGACCAAAGAGTGCGTGGACTCCAAGCAAAATAAATCTTGCAATTAATTTTAACTGCAACAATTACGATTACACGGAAACAAAATTTAAATCGGTGAAAACTGAAAACAAATGGGTCTCTGGGTTGCGAGCCAAATGAAAAGTCAGAGAACTAATATGGTGTATAACCGACACCAAAAATTTTAAATAGGTGGATACCAGGATTAATAATAAATAAAATTAGGAGGAAAATAAGCATATACAACGGTGGGCATTTAAACACCATATTTTAGAAATTAATGGAGCATAATTCGGTTTTCTAATTTATACTAACTAAAAATGATCTCGGATAGGACAAAAAGGTAAAAACTTTAAACTAGCTAACAATACACATGCAAAATTTAAGTATGATATTTAGACAAAATAAAATATCCGTATAACAATATAAGAATTCCAATATTTATAAGAAATATATTTGCTATATTAAAATAAAAAGAATTCCATGTTATTGGCGGTTCAAATTAATTAATAAATACGTACAAAAATCTCGGGGTGTTACAGGCAATGTAGTTTGAGATTTGTTTTAACTTTGTGAAATAATGCGAATCAATTTTCTTTTTTAAGAAATAATCTATAATTTATTCAAAATTTAAATAATTTCCCTTTTTAAACAACCAAATAAAGTGGCCATTTTATATCTAAAAAAGCGCATCCTTTTTTGCTCAATTGTTAAGATTTTATAAAATATTTTAGACTATTTTTTGGATATAGGCTTTCTCAATTTCCATCACAATTCAGAGAGCCTACCGGCAAAGCATGAAAAAATAGCCCAGAATTTTATATTTCGGAGGAAGAAAAAAAAGATAGTAAGTTAGCCCACCTCCTAAATGGAATTGTAGTATGCAGAGAGAGCTATAAGAAAGAGAAGAATGAACAACAATTCTGATCTTAATAATTTCAATTTGGATCAGCTGGGCTGTTGAGCTAGTGGTTTGGGTTTATTCCGTCAACCAAGTCATCTTTATCAAATCACGAAGAGAACAATTTATTTTCAAATTTTTTATATCAAAATAGTTGGTTACATACCAACCTTAAAAAAAAAAAGATTTTAATTTGGATAAAATTCATGTCGAGCGAAGTTAGATTTGCTAATCAAGTTGTTATTATTGTGAGTCAAAATTTTAATGACGTTGGTAAATCAAGTAGGTGCATCTAAACAAAAAGTTATTTAACTGAAGATTTACACTTACTCAATTAGACACTCAAATAATTGTATAAACAATTATGCATTTGATACCAATAACTTGTTATTGAGTGTATATAGCAATCATCAAAATAAAAATATTAAAGTTTCAAACATACTTTTCGTAGTTTAATATATTTTGCGAAAAATTGGATGTAATTTCATACTTGTGCTTACCAAATTCGAATAAAATTTAATTATTAATTTCTTGAATTTCTCGATAGACAACCGGCTTTTAAATATGGTGCAATTTGTCAATTGCACTAAATATGATACTCGCCATCCTTGACTATGGCAACAATTTTTTACTATTTATTTTTCATTAAATTTGATATTTACAATGTGAATTTTTTTTTTTTTAGAAAAAGAGGGGGATCTAGTTATATATTACCTTACATAATGAGACTAAGAAAATTTAAGAATTTCAACTGCTATTCTTAGATTTTTTTTTTGAAAAAAAAAAGTGGGAGAGTCACTCAGTTTTTATTTTTTAAAAACGAAAAGATAACAAACAGAATTCAACTTATATTATTATATAAGAATATAAGATTAATATACAGTTTTTTTCACACTTTTAATTTTTAAAAGCCCAAAATCAATGATAATGTAATGAGAAGGGACTTGACATTCATACTCAAATCTTAAAATTTTGATGATTCAACTTATTTCATTTACTTATCAAATTTGTTGATTTTCTTCTCATATCTCATCGCAGGATTCGAAAATTTGTAGAAACTCATAAAGACAGTATTTTTTAAATTTTTTAGTAGAAATTAAATATTGACTTGCTCACTGATAAAGTTTAGTTTTTTTCCCCCTATAAACAACAAAAAGATATTAGTTAACATCTTTCAGTCAATTAGAATATATTTAAGAATATATGAAATAACATATACATGATCGGTCATGCGAAATTCTTCACTCTTGATCTACTTGGATTCTAAAAAATTTCAATGACCGATCTAACCGGTTCCACCGATCACAGGCTAGTAATCCTAAAGCAGTAAAGCGTGCCTCAAACTTCACGAGATCTCGTCCGTACATATTCATTTTTTTCTTACGAACAATGGTACATGAATATATTCAGAGCGCATTTTGTGTGTCTATGAACCCATTTCATATAATTTAACCCCATTTTTAATTGATCAACTGATAACACACCAGAACTAACAATCCTAGCTACAAGATCAAATTTATATAAAAAAAAAAAATTATTTGACAAACATTTTGTGCATCTATAATTACCTATATATTTAAGATTCATTCAAGTTCCTGGAAAGCGTTTTAAATCGGATAAGGTACCACATATAGTAATCCTCATTTCTTACTAAAATATACTACATGAAAACCAAATAATTAAAATTCTTCATGCACCTTATGTTATGAATATATGATCAACCCAACTTCATTCGGCGCCACCGCGCCAGTGCGCCACCAAGGATTTGGGAAGTCTGGACCTTTTCAGTGAATTCAGATCTGGTGCCGCGCGGGACACCGTGTAGCACGGCATCCTAGCCGTCTGATCAAGATCCAATAGACAAGGGAGCTCCGTGCATGTAACCTAGATTGATAGACCCGTAAAAAATGAACCGTCCGATCAAGATTAGACGGCTCATACGCGCGCTACACGGTGTCCCGCGCTACAGCGGATTCGGGTCCCTTTTCAGTCTATATGTTTCTAGTTTTCATTTGGGCACTAACTTTTTCAGCCTTCCAAAAAATTTAAAAATAATATTAAATTAATATAATACATTAAAAATAATATCAATATAATAATATTTTTTTTAATAGTATCACAAGATCGGAATCTGGAATTCCGATCGCAATTAGCTAAGATCGGAATCCGGATTCCGATCTTAGAATTTGACCTTTTCCCATTTTTTCTCGCTGTCCCTTTGACCTGCCACGCGTTGAGGATGTACGCAATATATTGGAGCATCTTGTATTGATTTCTTATAGATGTATATATATTTTTTTCTTCCATACTGAACAATGCTAGCGACGTGGACAAGTATGATTTGGAGATATTGTCATACATCTCTTAATAATTAATTTTATCCATTTTTTTGTCTTCAATGTAAAATAAATTGTAATTTATATTATTGTTGGAATAAATAGCAAATAAATATATTGTTTTAGATATAACATATACAAAATATCATTAAATGTACCAAAAAAAATTATATATGTTGATCTTATTATTTAGAATAATAAATTAGTAATTAAAAAAACTTACAATAAATGACTGATTAGAAAATTATTATATATAATTTGTAGTTGCTAATTATCAGTAAGGATACGAACAAACCATATTACATGTACTTTTGTTCCGATGAGGTAACATTTTTTATTATCTGACAAGTATACTAACGTTAAAATTCTGTATTAATTCATACACATCTTATTGAATACCGGAAATTTTAATTGGATAATTAGATGGATATAATTGATACCCCTGCACCTTCATCAAAATTAATTTAGATGAAAAAAAATGTTAGACAAGTCATATCGTCTAACACTTTCAATGTTAAAATTTTCAAGTCATAATTAAAAAAATGTTAAAATTTTCAATTCGTTAGACAAGTCATATCGTCTACGTTCTTAATCTTCTTATTTTTTTTATTAAAATAGTTCTCGTATTATATGCTTCTCTTTTGTTTGAGAAACATATGTGCTGATGCGTTGATCTATGGTATATGTTACTATCAAAAAACTTTTGAAACAATATTTTCTTTTCATATTTCACTGCATAGGTTTCATGTGACTTGTCTTACTGGGTGCGTTTGGATAGGTGTGGGAAGAAGGGAAGAAGGGAAGAAGTGGGAAGAAGTATTGGGAAGTGTGTAACTTTGTGAAGAGTTTGAATTGTTTATAATTTTTTTTCTTCTTCTTCCTTCTTCTTCTTCTTTCTTCCAACGATCCAAACGCTCCCACTAATACTTTCTTAATTCCAAACTTAATATATATATATATATGTCCAAAACTTATTACAGAATCCAAAATTTTTGCAGAATATATTATGTTTAGAAAATTTTTATTATTCCGAACGAAATCTCAAGATACCGGAGTCATCCTCATGTAGCAAGGATCAATCGTCTTCCTGTTTCCTTTTGAAGTATAAATTGTACCGACACAGATTTCACTTTATTACTTTAAAATCTTTCTATTTGGAACTCTAATGTATTTTTTTAATAGAAAATATATTATGAGTCTTCATGACTTATTCAACTGTATGTTAATATTTGAATTCCAAAACAGTCTAATAACGAAATTGCCAATTTAAGTTGACTAATCAGATCAGAAGCTTCTTGGAAAGCAGCATGACTGTTATTAATTGAATTTTTTATAAATTAAAAAATGTCCCATGACAGTGACCTATTTTTATTGCGTTATCTAAAAGTTTTAAAAATGCATTAGGCCATTCAAAATTATTGAGTCATATTTGATTCTCACTATATATCAATATATCTGATATCATCATAATTCAGTCATAAAGTTTAATTAAATTGGGAAGCTTTGTTGCTAGCAATAATAACAAGGAATGGCTTATTTTCTGTAGGGCATCTCTCTCAATATAAAAAATAGGTTGTCCTGTTTCATTTGTTTTTCTTTTTATTGTTTTTTGTTTTCACCTAATTATCTAACAGTATCAATTCTTCATTATTTTCTGCGTCATACCTGATGAGATGATTTTATATACATATTTTGGTAGGGTTTTGACTCCAAACTAAACCATTTGACTTGAGTTAGGTTAATTAAGGTCATTTTAATTAGGTTTTTGTATCAAGAATCAGTTACTACCATAAATCCTACTTTAATGCAGATTTTGGATAAAAAAATGGCTTGGATGAATCAATGATGATGTAGAGCTCCTCGTAAGCTTTTCGCTGGTTTTTGAATCGTCTCAAACGGAGTCCGGATGAAAGAGATATGGGCAAAACAGTAACAGTGCGCAGTGTTGAAATTTCCAAACGGACCGTCTGAAAATTCAGACGGACCGTTTGACTTTCGCAGGAAAAAACTGCTATTTTCAGCCAGATTTCAGTCGGTCCGTCTGGAGGTTCAAACGGTCCGTCTGGAACCTTCCAGAAATACCAGAAAGTGCCCGATTTGGTGGTTATTCTTGGTGGGGTGGTTATTTTCGACTCCTAACACGTCCAGAACAAACCTCCTGCGTCTCTAAACAATTCCAATGCCTATTTAAGAGGACTTTGAGGAGATTAAGGGGAGAGAAGGCTAGAGAAGCCCATACAAGGCGATACAAGGCTAGAGAAGCCCATACAAAGCCATACAAGGGCATACAAGGTGGTGTTTTAGATCCAAGGTCAAAGTTTAGGGTTAGCCATAGAAATATCCGAGAGTTTAGTCTCAAGATCAGATCGTGGCAGCGTTAAACGGGTCGTGTGCGACAGCAACGAGTCGTTTAGAAGGAGATTTCGACAAATTCAAGGGAAAGCAAGGGCAATTGGTTGTAACTTCTCTTATTTCTCATTTTCTCTTGTTTGTTCGATGTCTTTGAGTTGTTGATTTGTTGTTCTAGGGTTATGGTTGTAAACTTATTTGTTTAGTTGTTTATTTGATTAGTTATTTCTTTATGTGTTTTTATCTTTCATGATTTAATTGATTATGTGATATCATTGATTGCTAGGGTAGAATTGATTATACCAATTAGATTAAGGCCTTGTCTAGTATGGTAATAATAATCTATACCTTTGTATGAATTGATTGACCAACTTGAGGATGGTAGTAGCTGATGAGTGAAACCAGGATTTAGTAGCCGATAGGTGAACCTTTCTCGCAACGATGGTTGTGAGATATCCTTCGAATTGAAAGATAGACTTAGAAAACTTAAGCCAATGGTGATGACCAAATCTTAGGGTTTTTAAGGGAAGTAGTAGATTAACCTACGAAACCAGAACTGTAACGATGGTTAGTATCTGGTAACCTAGGATTAAAATACGATTCCACACACATATT
The DNA here is from genome assembly GCA_028095005.1 of Rhynchospora pubera. Classification (NCBI taxonomy): domain Eukaryota; kingdom Viridiplantae; phylum Streptophyta; class Magnoliopsida; order Poales; family Cyperaceae; genus Rhynchospora; species Rhynchospora pubera. The sequence goes on from CM051463.1 coordinate 21,020,833, forward strand.
AGGAATAGCTAAGCGGTAAACAATTTCACGGCTCAAACGGACCGTCTGAGATATCAAACGGACCGTTTGAGAATTGAACTGAGCAGATTAAGTTAAAACCAGAAACCCTAGAATTCAGATTTGTTGATTATCTCCCGTTTAGTTCTAGTTTGACCTTGATTTTAGACTTAGGATTTGAACCCACCTTCGATTCTTTAAACACCCAAAATAGTTGAAATCGTCTAACTAATTAATTAAAGTAAAAGACCGATATTCCAACACCGTCTCTGTGGTTCGACCCTTAGCTTTACTATGATAGATTAAATCAGGTAAAACAAGGTTATATTTTGACTAGGTTTGCACCCGATCAAAAATTGGCGCCGTTGCTGGGGACGGTTTGCTAGAATATTGGTATTTTATTTTAATAAATTAGTTTTGACACCCTTGTATCCTTGTATCTTACTTATTTTATCTTATCTTTAAAAATCCAAAAATATTCTCTATCACCATGTTTTGTTCTTTTCAGGAATTCGAGCAAGGTGATGCAAAGATGATCGTTGCATCCGACAAAACAAACGAAGAGTTCAATCAAATTGACTTGAGCACACTTAGACGATGCTTGGAGAAAATGGATGTGATAGAAAACAACAAATCTCCATTCAAATATCACATCCAAATCGAGCCAAGAAAGATGACATCCAAAAAAGAACACACCAAGCATATTTTAAGGCGTCAGCTCAACCACTTTTGGGAGAACTATGATGCGTTGAGAGGGAGAAAAGTGAAGATAAGATGAGCAAATACAAGGTGGTCAAGCTAGTGACCTAAAACAAGCGCTTCTTGGGAGGCAACCCAAGGCCAAAATTTCAGTTTCGTCAATTAGTTTAGTTTAGTTTAGATTTAGTTAGTTATAACTCATTGATCTTTGTTGTTGGTTTCAGATTTTAGATGAGAATACAAGCTTTTGGAAGCACAATGTTCGAGTCGTGCAAGTGTCAAAAAGGTCAAATGAACTTCAAACGCAACATCACAACACATGGAAGAAGAATGCGGGTTGATGAAAAATCGTACCATATGCAATAGCTCAAGCTTGGGGGAATACACCACGAAGGAGCATATGAATCGTCTCAACCCAACAAGTCTCAACAGTGGAGAAACCATCCATACCCAAACCGAAACCATTCACCAAAACCAAAACCCTAACTGTTCTGCGAAAATCCGTAACCAAACGGTCCGTCTGAGCACCACAGACGAACCGTCTGACCTGAGAGCACGAATTTTCAGCAGAAAATCAAAACCAAACCATTCAGCCGAGACCTAACCTAATCCAATCCAATGGCTAGATTTCGAGTTTTCATTGGTTAGTCGACGAACCAAAATTTTTTGCTCAATTTAGTCATATACCAAACCTTCACCTAAACCCAAACCCAAGAGTAAAATCACACCAACCCCTATGTGATTTGTACCCTTAAACCCAAACCACCCATCTCCACTACTTACAAGACATACCTTCTCCAATGGGATGAACATAGACACCTTGAAGCACATTGACATATCAAAGCAAGCAAGGCTCATGTTGCGCGACTCAACCCTTCACAATCTCGACATTGATTTGATGAGTTTCTCTTTTTCTATCTCTCTTTTAAGTTTTGTTTTCATTGCATTGAGGACAATGCAAAGTTTTAAGCTTGGGAGGGAGAATAGGAATTTGTATCTAGGACTTGCATTATAACTTCATATAGTTTGCATTTAGGTAAGTTAGGAAGATGCTTAACAAGTTCTAATATCGTGATTCGAATGAAATATTTAGGGAGTTTTAGAAAATTTTTTCAATTTGAATTGTGGGTCATCTAATTGATCGACTAGCCCCTGTGACCTTAGGAAAGGAGTAGGTATTGTATCATAATTTATCTTGATTGAGACTTAAATTTGATGATTTGATAAGTAGTATGAATGACTTGACCAATTAGAAATCGGTAAACCAAGGCAACCACCAATTGAATTAACTTCCAAACTTTGTCAAGATCGATTCTACCGACCCAAATGCATGTCAACTAAGGAAATGAACACTAAGTCTAGAGTCGAACAACCGCTGCTTTCAAATATTAAAAGTCGAAGATGTAAATACACACCCTTGTAAATAAATAAAAACATGTGCAAAAAGGGGAACTAAAAAGCGGTGCTATGCCATGGACATTGCGGAAAGCTATAGGTTATTGTGGATAGAAGAACATCCATAAATCATGGGTAAGAAACAGAAAGGCTCATGATATAAAAAAAAAGTAAAAAAAAAATCAAGGAAAACCTTGCAAATTAAATCCACCTTAATCTGGCTGACCTCTCCGCCGCGGGAAAAACGTCCTAAGCCCCGGGACAAATCTTAAAAGTGTCAACCCAAAAACTTTGAAATACAATGGGTGAGGAGTTGTACCCTTTTTTCCGCCTCACTTTAGTTCGACTTCCAATGCGTTTTCGAAAATCAATAAAGCGGTTAAAGTATTCAAAGACTTTGTTGTGAAATATATTGGTATGACATGTTATTCGTGTTGGTAGGGTGTGATCCCAGATCTTTTTGCCAAGTCAATTGTCAAACTTTGAAAAATCAACAAGTTTAGGATTTGAACAAGGTAAGTTATGGACAATAGTTACAAGCATCCTAGGTGTTTCACCTGTGGGGTAAGTGTGGGTCGTTTGGGACAACTCAATTCAGTTTGAAAAAGATTTTAAAATTGTCTAAATGATTCAATCAAATCACGGTATTATTGCATGTTAGGAATTTTCATAATTTATAAGTCTCAAGACATTATTTTAGTTTAGAGCCAAACCATTCTTCTAAGATAAATATTTGCTTGGGGACAAGCAATGTTTAAGCTTGGGGGAATTTGATGAGATGATTTTATATACATATTTTGGTAGGGTTTTGACTCCAAACTAAACCATTTGACTTGAGTTAGGTTAATTAAGGTCATTTTAATTAGGTTTTTGTGTCAAGAATGAGTTACTACCATAAATCCTACTTTAATGCAGATTTTGGATAAAAAAATGGCTTGGATGAATCAATGATGATGTAGAGCTCCTCGTAAGCTTTTCGCTGGTTTTTGAATCGTCTCAAACGGAGTCCGGATGAAAGAGATATGGGCAAAACAGTAACAGTGCGCAGTGTTGAAATTTCCAAACGGACCGTCTGAAAATTCAGACGGACCGTTTGACTTTCGCAGGAAAAAACTGCTATTTTCAGCCAGATTTCAGTCGGTCCGTCTGGAGGTTCAAACGGTCCGTCTGGAACCTTCCAGAAATACCAGAAAGTGCCCGATTTGGTGGTTATTCTTGGTGGGGTGGTTATTTTCGACTCCTAACACGTCCAGAACAAACCTCCTGCGTCTCTAAACAATTCCAATGCCTATTTAAGAGGACTTTGAGGAGATTAAGGGGAGAGAAGGCTAGAGAAGCCCATATGATATCGTCATTATTTGTAGGCATTTGGACCGTACTTGGCACTCAAATAACACTCAAACCATTGAATTATTCAATAGATTGCTATGATTTCCATGGAATTGGCTCTACCGTCGTTTCTTCTCTCATTTTACAGGACTTTGATGATTTCTGATGATTTTGGAGCATATAGATGGATTCCCGACGTAGCACGCACGCTAGACGACTCATTCCTAGCATTGGAGGCTCCTTTCTCTCTCCTGGTCGACCCGAACAATCATCTGTTCGATCCGACCAGCACCTATGGCAGCCAGACGTCATTTTCTCTCTCCTGGTCGACCCGACCAGGAGCCTGTTCGATCCGACTGGGCATCACAACAGCAGACTTGTGCAGCTATCCTTTCTCTCTCCTGTTCGGTTCGAACAAGGATCTGTTCGGTTTGACCAGGGTGCCGCCATATCACATAAGGCATTATTTCTTACATAGAAACTGATGGAAATGGTAATTTCTTGCGCCCTGGTGCCCTAGCCTTCCATCCTTGCAACATGGGACATCCATATATACACCTCTAGGCCTGAAGGAAAGAGAGACAACCTTTCATACCACAAAATTCCACTTTCCATAGGCGTTCTCCTCTCTTCCACCATTGGAGATCATCAAAGCTTGGTTCTTTGAAACGACGGCAGCAAGGAGACGAGTTTGATGACCATCTTGCAACACACCACTGCCTAGAGATCGTAGTTCGAAAGCATAAAGGAGTATTTGGTTTATTCTTCTATGTTTTCTTCTCTATTTTCAATGGGCTTGTATCTTGTTATTTCTATGTTATTTGCTGTGAGTTTTAATACTATGTTAGGCTAAATTTATGTAGTATTAGGGATAAGGTAGTAACTTAGGTTTGGATGTTGTGATTTGACTCGTTATGTTATGATATGTTTTGTTGATTTGTTTTGTTGAAGAATTATTATAATTGCTTGTTTAAATTGCTTGGTTAAGTCTAATTAACTTCTAGATGAATGGCCACATTTAGTTAAGTTCTAAAGTTAGGTTAATCAAGATAATTTAGATAAAGTATTTGGGATAAATCGTAGATCCGAAAGGGGAGATTAGTTGACACCAAAAGTGTAACTTTTAGACAAGTCCAAAAGACCTCTAGATATCCTTATGAACTCCAACAAACAAGTTTAAGTTGATTGAATTCTATACCAAAAGTTGTGAACCAATCGAGTTAATTAGGTTAGGTTGTGATTAAACCAGTTTCTAGTCCAACAAGCGACAGCTGAGGTTTAGAATATCTAGGTTTGACCAACGAACCCTAGCACAAAGCATAAAATATCATAAAAGTTCAAAATCACACACTTATACCATCTGTTCGGATCGAACAGAGTCTTGTTCGGATTGAACAGACTCCTGTTCGGATTGAACAGATTCTTGTTCGGACCGAACAGAGCGGTATATGCTTGAAAAACACCAATCGATGCACGAAAGTGATAAGTTTTGTGTTCTAGAGTCCAAACCAAGGTGAAACCTGAACCCTAAGACGCTTTTTATTATTGTTTAAACCCTAAAAACTTTACTTTGTTATTAAAATTATTTTATTTGACAAAAACAACCAAAAATATCTACTTTATTGCACTTAGATTTATTTCAACTATTTCTCCACCAAAATATTCTTGTCTAGCTTTTAAAAAAGGATAAGTCCAGTAATCAATTGTACCGTCCCTTGGGTTCGACCCTAAAGCTGTACTCCAAAAGATTAGTGAGGTTAGCTCTAGGTCTATAAATTTATTTGATTCCTAGGTTTTAAGCCTTCATCAAATTGGCGCCGTTGCCGGGGACGGTGTTGATATTGGATCCTTATCTTAGTATTAAGAGACTAGATTTTTTTTCTCTTTCTTTTTAAACTCACATTTCTTCTCTCTTGATTACAGGACTGGCAGGTAACACGCAAAGGAAGAAGTCCCCACCCCCAAAGGTCAAAGACTTTCTCCGGAGAATCCGCGAAGAAGCCAGATCCTCCTCCTTTACTCCTGTTCGAACTGACCAGTGCTCTGTTCAATCTGACCAGTGCTCTGTTCGATCTGACCAGGGCCTTGTTCGATCCGACCAGACCTCTGTTCAATCCGACCAGAGCTCTAAACAGAGAGAAGAAAACTCCGTAATGGCCGACCAACTCACTCCCGAGGCCATTGCCCAACGCACACAAGAATTGGAGGACCTCCGCCTCCAACTTGAGCAAAGAGAGGCTCGACTGACAGCCGATCGAACCCTCCTAGCGGGTCAAAGGAGGGATTTTGACAATGAGCGTCGCCGATGGACCCAAGAAGATGAAGGGAGCATCAATAACTCCGACAACGAAGATGAGGAAGATCGTGAAAGGACCCTTATGGAGTTTGGAGTTCCCAGCGCAAGAAACGTGGGCGGACCAGTGGTGATTCCAGGCATCGCCGCTAACAACATGCAAATCGCTCCCAACCACGTCGTGCTTGTGCAACAAAATCCGTTCTATGGAAACGACGAAGAGGATCCCCATGCTCACTTACAAACTTTTATTGATTGCACTAGATTGATTAAGTTTAATGGTGTTCCTCAACAAGCAATTAGGCTATTGTTATTTCACTTCACCCTTAAGGACCGAGCACAAAAATGGTATAAAACATTGAAAAAAGGGTCAATTAGGTCTTGGGATGAAATGGCACAAACCTTCTTGGATAGGTATTTTCCTTCGGATAGAGCGGACAAAATTAGAGCTGAATTGAATAATTTTGCCCAAAACCAAAATGAATCAATGAGGGATGCATGGGAACGGTTTAGGGATTTAGAAAATTCTTGCCCACATCATGGGATTCAAGAATGGATGCTCCTTAAATCATTCTACACTGGACTTTATGATAATATTAAAATCAATCTTGATTCTCTTTCAGGTGGGGCATTCAAAAGACTTGATACGGCACGAGGGCGAGATTTGCTTGATTATTGTGCAAGAAATTACACATGGTACCCTCTACTCATTCCCCGCCACTCAAGTAGTTCGAGGCAACAAGTACACACAATTTCAACTAAAGAGACGAGGATCGAGGAACTAGAAGCTGAACTTGCCGCTTACCAATCGACTCAAGGGACACATCTCCATTCAAACCAATGCGGAGCGTGCGGCGAGGAAGGACATACATCTATCAATTGTCCTCTTGCCAAAATTGGTAACGGAGGGGCCCAAGTGAACTACCTACACAATGGGCCCCCTTACGGTTCAAAGTACCAAAATAGCCCACCAAATTTGTATAGGAATGCCCAATTCAACAACAATAGAGACCAATCATTTCAAAAGAAACCCTTTTTCGATAGGGAAGAGATTCCAATTGTTGTTCAAGAATTCATGAGTGAGCAAGAAAAGATTAACAAATCTGTGGCTTTAGGGTTAGATGAATTGAAGGCCACCACTGACGAATTGAAGGCTACCATCAACGAATTTAAGGGAAGTGCAAGCACCTTACAACGCTTGGAGCGCATGATGGAAGCATACTTCTCCCGACCACCTGGCAAGCTTCCAAGCCAACCACAAGTCAACCCAAGTGCAGAAATCAAAGCCATTCATGTTCTACGAAGCGGCAATGAGTACCAAGACCCACCCGTGCCACCAAACGAAGGAAACAACCTCTCTGTTCGGTCCGACCAGAATCCTGTTCGGTCCGAACAGGAGGAACCAGGGGAGATGCAACCAATTCTTGAGAATGTTTTGTCATTCCCTCCACTCCATGAGGCATCCAAGACACAAGGCACCATTCCTGAGCCTGAACAAGCTGAAGAAGTGACATTCGCACCATCTGTTCGGTCCGACCAAGCTCCTGTTCGGTTCGAACAGAGCACAACAGTGGTCCAAAGCAAGGACAGAAAGAAGGCACAACAACCTGAGTCAACCTATAGGCCTCCTGTCCCATTTCCTCAGCGACTTGTGAAGAAGAATGAGGAAGAACGATTTCGAACTTTTTGGGAGATTCTCAAGGAATTGAAGCTCAACATTCCATTCACAGATGTCATAGCTCAAGTGCCGATCTTTGCAAGATTCTTGAAGGAGTTATGCACGGGCAAGAGATCCATGGAAGAGCTCAAAACAGTGGCCCTATCACACAAGAGTAGCGAGGCTTTGAAAAGCAAGATGCCCCCAAAGCTTGAGGATCCGGGTAGGTTTGCTCTTCCTTGCAATATTGGAAACGCAACAATCAAGCAAGCCTTGTGTGACATGGGGGCTAGTGTTAGTTTGATGCCCAAGTCCGTTTATGAAAAGATTGGAATTGGAGAATTGACACCCACATGCATGACATTGAAGCTCGCCGATTCCTCAATGCGGTTGCCCTTGGGTGTTATTAAAGATGTGCCCGTTCAAGTGGATAAGTTTATCATACCGGGCGATTTCGTGGTGATGGACATGGAAGAAGACAAGGAGGTGCCTATAATTTTAGGACGCCCCTTCCTTAGAACCGCCGGTGTGAAGATGGATGCTCGAGATGGGACGATTTTGGTTAGAGTTGGAGGAGAGAAACTCCGCTTTTCAATTGATCATGCCTTGAAGTGCTCCAACCCCGCCAACAAGGGTCATGATAAATCGCTCGCCGTCTCGCTCTCCGGATCCGATCCGATCAAGACCTAGTGAAATATGGTCAAGCTAGGGACCTAAAACAAGCGCTTCTTGGGAGGCAACCCAAGGATTTCTAAACTCTTATCTCTTTTATTTATTTTGTCATTAAAAATAGAAAATACATAAAAAATAAAAAAATAGAAAATCCATAAAAATTAGAAAAAAAAAAAAATAGAATTTGATGTTTATATTTGTTTGTTTGTAGGAAAATTTTGAGGAACAAACGAAGGAAGATGCAATTCGTGCTAGAGCACCATGGGTTACGTGAGCCAACTAACCCCGATCGACCTCATACAAATTGCACAACAACTCAAAGAAAGGAGTAGAGCCATCTTGGAAATCGAGAGAACAAACTAGGAGCAAATCGAAATGGTGGAAGCAAAAATTGGCTAAGTTCTCTTTTCCTCCTATTTACTTTTCTTTGTGATTGAATGCATTGAGGACAATGCTTGATCTAAGTTTGGGGGGAGGGAATAGGAGAAAAATCGAACTTTTGGTGGATTTTGGTAAATTTTTGCAATTTTTTCGAACTTTTTGCTTCTCTGGTCAGCTCGAACAGACATCTGGTCAATCCGACCAAAGCCTTGGAAACTTCTGTTTTTAACTTTCTCTTTGGTCGGATCGAACAGACACCTGGTCAATCCGACCAGAACATGGAAATTGCATAGATTGGTATGATTTTGGCTTGGAAATAAGTTGGTTTGCCTATTCTCTCTCGATTTGGATTTTAAACGTTAAATCTCACACTGCTTAAACTTGTTTTTGAGTCAAATAAAAATTTTCTCAAAGAACCCTAGAATGTTTTGATATCACACTTGATCTTGCACCAATGGACTGAATTGGAGTATTTTCTTTAAAATTTGAACTTGATCTTGGATGCTTAGAATTGTTATGACAATCTTAGTCGATTCTCACAAGTTTTTGCCGAGTGAACTGATTCGTATTTGACAAACTTTTGAAAAGAAATTTATCGACTTTGGAAATTGTAAAATGAATTTTGTCTTGTTGAAATTGTTTTTTTAATCGCTTGAATCACCAACGAGCAAAAATTAATGGGAAATTAAATCAAAATAGCTGTGAAAACGAGGACGCACTGAGGCCTTTTTCCACCAACTTAGCCACAAATTGGAGGGTATTGGGTTAGGTATGAATTGTTAGGAATTACAACTCAAAGAAACCGAGTAATAATTGGACAACTCATGCTTAATTCTACCGGACCCGGTGCGAAAGCATTGGTAAAGGAGTTGTTGAGTATTATGGCCCAAGTGTACCGTGGCCATAGTCGAGCAACACCCGTCTAACCTCCCTAGCGCGACATGTGCTAGTAGCAAACTCAAGGCCAATGATACCGCATTATCCTCTAGGGTGTAAAGCCCCACGGCTCGACTTGCACGGAAAAAAAAAAAAGAAAAAAAAACATTGGTGAAAAATTGAAATTGCTTTTGAGAAAAGTTCATTATAAAATTTCTGAAGTTGATAAAGGCCTTTACAAATTTTTGTGGAATGTGAAAAGGAACGGGTAATTGAAATTGAGATCGCTTTTGAAATATCAAAGGGAAGCTAGAGTTCTATTTTTTGGGGAAATACTTTACTTAGGGCCAAGAGTTGCATTAATTAAGTTGTGAACACTTAACTTGGTTTTTGATTTTGATTCTTGTTTGACTCATTTGATGAAAGTGTGAGAAATTTTAGGCATAGCAATTGATTTCACGACATTTATTGGTTTGAGATACAACTCAATGTTTAAGGTTTAAGTACAGTCCAAAACTCTAAGCTTAGGGTGTTGCTTGAGGACAAGCAAAGTTTAAGTTTGGGGGAATTTGATATCGTCATTATTTGTAGGCATTTGGACCGTACTTGGCACTCAAATAACACTCAAACCATTGAATTATTCAATAGATTGCTATGATTTCCATGGAATTGGCTCTACCGTCGTTTCTTCTCTCATTTTACAGGACTTTGATGATTTCTGATGATTTTGGAGCATATAGATGGATTCCCGACGTAGCACGCACGCTAGACGACTCATTCCTAGCATTGGAGGCTCCTTTCTCTCTCCTGGTCGACCCGAACAATCATCTGTTCGATCCGACCAGCACCTATGGCAGCCAGACGTCATTTTCTCTCTCCTGGTCGACCCGACCAGGAGCCTGTTCGATCCGACTGGGCATCACAACAGCAGACTTGTGCAGCTATCCTTTCTCTCTCCTGTTCGGTTCGAACAAGGATCTGTTCGGTTTGACCAGGGTGCCGCCATATCACATAAGGCATTATTTCTTACATAGAAACTGATGGAAATGGTAATTTCTTGCGCCCTGGTGCCCTAGCCTTCCATCCTTGCAACATGGGACATCCATATATACACCTCTAGGCCTGAAGGAAAGAGAGACAACCTTTCATACCACAAAATTCCACTTTCCATAGGCGTTCTCCTCTCTTCCACCATTGGAGATCATCAAAGCTTGGTTCTTTGAAACGACGGCAGCAAGGAGACGAGTTTGATGACCATCTTGCAACACACCACTGCCTAGAGATCGTAGTTCGAAAGCATAAAGGAGTATTTGGTTTATTCTTCTATGTTTTCTTCTCTATTTTCAATGGGCTTGTATCTTGTTATTTCTATGTTATTTGCTGTGAGTTTTAATACTATGTTAGGCTAAATTTATGTAGTATTAGGGATAAGGTAGTAACTTAGGTTTGGATGTTGTGATTTGACTCGTTATGTTATGATATGTTTTGTTGATTTGTTTTGTTGAAGAATTATTATAATTGCTTGTTTAAATTGCTTGGTTAAGTCTAATTAACTTCTAGATGAATGGCCACATTTAGTTAAGTTCTAAAGTTAGGTTAATCAAGATAATTTAGATAAAGTATTTGGGATAAATCGTAGATCCGAAAGGGGAGATTAGTTGACACCAAAAGTGTAACTTTTAGACAAGTCCAAAAGACCTCTAGATATCCTTATGAACTCCAACAAACAAGTTTAAGTTGATTGAATTCTATACCAAAAGTTGTGAACCAATCGAGTTAATTAGGTTAGGTTGTGATTAAACCAGTTTCTAGTCCAACAAGCGACAGCTGAGGTTTAGAATATCTAGGTTTGACCAACGAACCCTAGCACAAAGCATAAAATATCATAAAAGTTCAAAATCACACACTTATACCATCTGTTCGGATCGAACAGAGTCTTGTTCGGATTGAACAGACTCCTGTTCGGATTGAACAGATTCTTGTTCGGACCGAACAGAGCGGTATATGCTTGAAAAACACCAATCGATGCACGAAAGTGATAAGTTTTGTGTTCTAGAGTCCAAACCAAGGTGAAACCTGAACCCTAAGACGCTTTTTATTATTGTTTAAACCCTAAAAACTTTACTTTGTTATTAAAATTATTTTATTTGACAAAAACAACCAAAAATATCTACTTTATTGCACTTAGATTTATTTCAACTATTTCTCCACCAAAATATTCTTGTCTAGCTTTTAAAAAAGGATAAGTCCAGTAATCAATTGTACCGTCCCTTGGGTTCGACCCTAAAGCTGTACTCCAAAAGATTAGTGAGGTTAGCTCTAGGTCTATAAATTTATTTGATTCCTAGGTTTTAAGCCTTCATCAAATTGGCGCCGTTGCCGGGGACGGTGTTGATATTGGATCCTTATCTTAGTATTAAGAGACTAGATTTTTTTTCTCTTTCTTTTTAAACTCACATTTCTTCTCTCTTGATTACAGGACTGGCAGGTAACACGCAAAGGAAGAAGTCCCCACCCCCAAAGGTCAAAGACTTTCTCCGGAGAATCCGCGAAGAAGCCAGATCCTCCTCCTTTACTCCTGTTCGAACTGACCAGTGCTCTGTTCAATCTGACCAGTGCTCTGTTCGATCTGACCAGGGCCTTGTTCGATCCGACCAGACCTCTGTTCAATCCGACCAGAGCTCTAAACAGAGAGAAGAAAACTCCGTAATGGCCGACCAACTCACTCCCGAGGCCATTGCCCAACGCACACAAGAATTGGAGGACCTCCGCCTCCAACTTGAGCAAAGAGAGGCTCGACTGACAGCCGATCGAACCCTCCTAGCGGGTCAAAGGAGGGATTTTGACAATGAGCGTCGCCGATGGACCCAAGAAGATGAAGGGAGCATCAATAACTCCGACAACGAAGATGAGGAAGATCGTGAAAGGACCCTTATGGAGTTTGGAGTTCCCAGCGCAAGAAACGTGGGCGGACCAGTGGTGATTCCAGGCATCGCCGCTAACAACATGCAAATCGCTCCCAACCACGTCGTGCTTGTGCAACAAAATCCGTTCTATGGAAACGACGAAGAGGATCCCCATGCTCACTTACAAACTTTTATTGATTGCACTAGATTGATTAAGTTTAATGGTGTTCCTCAACAAGCAATTAGGCTATTGTTATTTCACTTCACCCTTAAGGACCGAGCACAAAAATGGTATAAAACATTGAAAAAAGGGTCAATTAGGTCTTGGGATGAAATGGCACAAACCTTCTTGGATAGGTATTTTCCTTCGGATAGAGCGGACAAAATTAGAGCTGAATTGAATAATTTTGCCCAAAACCAAAATGAATCAATGAGGGATGCATGGGAACGGTTTAGGGATTTAGAAAATTCTTGCCCACATCATGGGATTCAAGAATGGATGCTCCTTAAATCATTCTACACTGGACTTTATGATAATATTAAAATCAATCTTGATTCTCTTTCAGGTGGGGCATTCAAAAGACTTGATACGGCACGAGGGCGAGATTTGCTTGATTATTGTGCAAGAAATTACACATGGTACCCTCTACTCATTCCCCGCCACTCAAGTAGTTCGAGGCAACAAGTACACACAATTTCAACTAAAGAGACGAGGATCGAGGAACTAGAAGCTGAACTTGCCGCTTACCAATCGACTCAAGGGACACATCTCCATTCAAACCAATGCGGAGCGTGCGGCGAGGAAGGACATACATCTATCAATTGTCCTCTTGCCAAAATTGGTAACGGAGGGGCCCAAGTGAACTACCTACACAATGGGCCCCCTTACGGTTCAAAGTACCAAAATAGCCCACCAAATTTGTATAGGAATGCCCAATTCAACAACAATAGAGACCAATCATTTCAAAAGAAACCCTTTTTCGATAGGGAAGAGATTCCAATTGTTGTTCAAGAATTCATGAGTGAGCAAGAAAAGATTAACAAATCTGTGGCTTTAGGGTTAGATGAATTGAAGGCCACCACTGACGAATTGAAGGCTACCATCAACGAATTTAAGGGAAGTGCAAGCACCTTACAACGCTTGGAGCGCATGATGGAAGCATACTTCTCCCGACCACCTGGCAAGCTTCCAAGCCAACCACAAGTCAACCCAAGTGCAGAAATCAAAGCCATTCATGTTCTACGAAGCGGCAATGAGTACCAAGACCCACCCGTGCCACCAAACGAAGGAAACAACCTCTCTGTTCGGTCCGACCAGAATCCTGTTCGGTCCGAACAGGAGGAACCAGGGGAGATGCAACCAATTCTTGAGAATGTTTTGTCATTCCCTCCACTCCATGAGGCATCCAAGACACAAGGCACCATTCCTGAGCCTGAACAAGCTGAAGAAGTGACATTCGCACCATCTGTTCGGTCCGACCAAGCTCCTGTTCGGTTCGAACAGAGCACAACAGTGGTCCAAAGCAAGGACAGAAAGAAGGCACAACAACCTGAGTCAACCTATAGGCCTCCTGTCCCATTTCCTCAGCGACTTGTGAAGAAGAATGAGGAAGAACGATTTCGAACTTTTTGGGAGATTCTCAAGGAATTGAAGCTCAACATTCCATTCACAGATGTCATAGCTCAAGTGCCGATCTTTGCAAGATTCTTGAAGGAGTTATGCACGGGCAAGAGATCCATGGAAGAGCTCAAAACAGTGGCCCTATCACACAAGAGTAGCGAGGCTTTGAAAAGCAAGATGCCCCCAAAGCTTGAGGATCCGGGTAGGTTTGCTCTTCCTTGCAATATTGGAAACGCAACAATCAAGCAAGCCTTGTGTGACATGGGGGCTAGTGTTAGTTTGATGCCCAAGTCCGTTTATGAAAAGATTGGAATTGGAGAATTGACACCCACATGCATGACATTGAAGCTCGCCGATTCCTCAATGCGGTTGCCCTTGGGTGTTATTAAAGATGTGCCCGTTCAAGTGGATAAGTTTATCATACCGGGCGATTTCGTGGTGATGGACATGGAAGAAGACAAGGAGGTGCCTATAATTTTAGGACGCCCCTTCCTTAGAACCGCCGGTGTGAAGATGGATGCTCGAGATGGGACGATTTTGGTTAGAGTTGGAGGAGAGAAACTCCGCTTTTCAATTGATCATGCCTTGAAGTGCTCCAACCCCGCCAACAAGGGTCATGATAAATCGCTCGCCGTCTCGCTCTCCGGATCCGATCCGATCAAGACCTAGTGAAATATGGTCAAGCTAGGGACCTAAAACAAGCGCTTCTTGGGAGGCAACCCAAGGATTTCTAAACTCTTATCTCTTTTATTTATTTTGTCATTAAAAATAGAAAATACATAAAAAATAAAAAAATAGAAAATCCATAAAAATTAGAAAAAAAAAAAAAATAGAATTTGATGTTTATATTTGTTTGTTTGTAGGAAAATTTTGAGGAACAAACGAAGGAAGATGCAATTCGTGCTAGAGCACCATGGGTTACGTGAGCCAACTAACCCCGATCGACCTCATACAAATTGCACAACAACTCAAAGAAAGGAGTAGAGCCATCTTGGAAATCGAGAGAACAAACTAGGAGCAAATCGAAATGGTGGAAGCAAAAATTGGCTAAGTTCTCTTTTCCTCCTATTTACTTTTCTTTGTGATTGAATGCATTGAGGACAATGCTTGATCTAAGTTTGGGGGGAGGGAATAGGAGAAAAATCGAACTTTTGGTGGATTTTGGTAAATTTTTGCAATTTTTTCGAACTTTTTGCTTCTCTGGTCAGCTCGAACAGACATCTGGTCAATCCGACCAAAGCCTTGGAAACTTCTGTTTTTAACTTTCTCTTTGGTCGGATCGAACAGACACCTGGTCAATCCGACCAGAACATGGAAATTGCATAGATTGGTATGATTTTGGCTTGGAAATAAGTTGGTTTGCCTATTCTCTCTCGATTTGGATTTTAAACGTTAAATCTCACACTGCTTAAACTTGTTTTTGAGTCAAATAAAAATTTTCTCAAAGAACCCTAGAATGTTTTGATATCACACTTGATCTTGCACCAATGGACTGAATTGGAGTATTTTCTTTAAAATTTGAACTTGATCTTGGATGCTTAGAATTGTTATGACAATCTTAGTCGATTCTCACAAGTTTTTGCCGAGTGAACTGATTCGTATTTGACAAACTTTTGAAAAGAAATTTATCGACTTTGGAAATTGTAAAATGAATTTTGTCTTGTTGAAATTGTTTTTTTAATCGCTTGAATCACCAACGAGCAAAAATTAATGGGAAATTAAATCAAAATAGCTGTGAAAACGAGGACGCACTGAGGCCTTTTTCCACCAACTTAGCCACAAATTGGAGGGTATTGGGTTAGGTATGAATTGTTAGGAATTACAACTCAAAGAAACCGAGTAATAATTGGACAACTCATGCTTAATTCTACCGGACCCGGTGCGAAAGCATTGGTAAAGGAGTTGTTGAGTATTATGGCCCAAGTGTACCGTGGCCATAGTCGAGCAACACCCGTCTAACCTCCCTAGCGCGACATGTGCTAGTAGCAAACTCAAGGCCAATGATACCGCATTATCCTCTAGGGTGTAAAGCCCCACGGCTCGACTTGCACGGAAAAAAAAAAAAGAAAAAAAAACATTGGTGAAAAATTGAAATTGCTTTTGAGAAAAGTTCATTATAAAATTTCTGAAGTTGATAAAGGCCTTTACAAATTTTTGTGGAATGTGAAAAGGAACGGGTAATTGAAATTGAGATCGCTTTTGAAATATCAAAGGGAAGCTAGAGTTCTATTTTTTGGGGAAATACTTTACTTAGGGCCAAGAGTTGCATTAATTAAGTTGTGAACACTTAACTTGGTTTTTGATTTTGATTCTTGTTTGACTCATTTGATGAAAGTGTGAGAAATTTTAGGCATAGCAATTGATTTCACGACATTTATTGGTTTGAGATACAACTCAATGTTTAAGGTTTAAGTACAGTCCAAAACTCTAAGCTTAGGGTGTTGCTTGAGGACAAGCAAAGTTTAAGTTTGGGGGGATTTGATATCGTCATTATTTGTAGGCATTTGGACCGTACTTGGCACTCAAATAACACTCAAACCATTGAATTATTCAATAGATTGCTATGATTTCCATGGAATTGGCTCTACCGTCGTTTCTTCTCTCATTTTACAGGACTTTGATGATTTCTGATGATTTTGGAGCATATAGATGGATTCCCGACGTAGCACGCACGCTAGACGACTCATTCCTAGCATTGGAGGCTCCTTTCTCTCTCCTGGTCGACCCGAACAATCATCTGTTCGATCCGACCAGCACCTATGGCAGCCAGACGTCATTTTCTCTCTCCTGGTCGACCCGACCAGGAGCCTGTTCGATCCGACTGGGCATCACAACAGCAGACTTGTGCAGCTATCCTTTCTCTCTCCTGTTCGGTTCGAACAAGGATCTGTTCGGTTTGACCAGGGTGCCGCCATATCACATAAGGCATTATTTCTTACATAGAAACTGATGGAAATGGTAATTTCTTGCGCCCTGGTGCCCTAGCCTTCCATCCTTGCAACATGGGACATCCATATATACACCTCTAGGCCTGAAGGAAAGAGAGACAACCTTTCATACCACAAAATTCCACTTTCCATAGGCGTTCTCCTCTCTTCCACCATTGGAGATCATCAAAGCTTGGTTCTTTGAAACGACGGCAGCAAGGAGACGAGTTTGATGACCATCTTGCAACACACCACTGCCTAGAGATCGTAGTTCGAAAGCATAAAGGAGTATTTGGTTTATTCTTCTATGTTTTCTTCTCTATTTTCAATGGGCTTGTATCTTGTTATTTCTATGTTATTTGCTGTGAGTTTTAATACTATGTTAGGCTAAATTTATGTAGTATTAGGGATAAGGTAGTAACTTAGGTTTGGATGTTGTGATTTGACTCGTTATGTTATGATATGTTTTGTTGATTTGTTTTGTTGAAGAATTATTATAATTGCTTGTTTAAATTGCTTGGTTAAGTCTAATTAACTTCTAGATGAATGGCCACATTTAGTTAAGTTCTAAAGTTAGGTTAATCAAGATAATTTAGATAAAGTATTTGGGATAAATCGTAGATCCGAAAGGGGAGATTAGTTGACACCAAAAGTGTAACTTTTAGACAAGTCCAAAAGACCTCTAGATATCCTTATGAACTCCAACAAACAAGTTTAAGTTGATTGAATTCTATACCAAAAGTTGTGAACCAATCGAGTTAATTAGGTTAGGTTGTGATTAAACCAGTTTCTAGTCCAACAAGCGACAGCTGAGGTTTAGAATATCTAGGTTTGACCAACAAACCCTAGCACAAAGCATAAAATATCATAAAAGTTCAAAATCACACACTTATACCATCTGTTCGGATCGAACAGAGTCTTGTTCGGATTGAACAGACTCCTGTTCGGATTGAACAGATTCTTGTTCGGACCGAACAGAGCGGTATATGCTTGAAAAACACCAATCGATGCACGAAAGTGATAAGTTTTGTGTTCTAGAGTCCAAACCAAGGTGAAACCTGAACCCTAAGACGCTTTTTATTATTGTTTAAACCCTAAAAACTTTACTTTGTTATTAAGATTATTTTATTTGACAAAAACAACCAAAAATATCTACTTTATTGCACTTAGATTTATTTCAACTATTTCTCCACCAAAATATTCTTGTCTAGCTTTTAAAAAAGGATAAGTCCAGTAATCAATTGTACCGTCCCTTGGGTTCGACCCTAAAGCTGTACTCCAAAAGATTAGTGAGGTTAGCTCTAGGTCTATAAATTTATTTGATTCCTAGGTTTTAAGCCTTCATCACCATACAAGGCGATACAAGGCTAGAGAAGCCCATACAAAGCCATACAAGGGCATACAAGGTGGTGTTTTAGATCCAAGGTCAAAGTTTAGGGTTAGCCATAGAAATATCCGAGAGTTTAGTCTCAAGATCAGATCGTGGCAGCGTTAAACGGGTCGTGTGCGACAGCAACGAGTCGTTTAGAAGGAGATTTCGACAAATTCAAGGGAAAGCAAGGGCAATTGGTTGTAACTTCTCTTATTTCTCATTTTCTCTTGTTTGTTCGATGTCTTTGAGTTGTTGATTTGTTGTTCTAGGGTTATGGTTGTAAACTTATTTGTTTAGTTGTTTATTTGATTAGTTATTTCTTTATGTGTTTTTATCTTTCATGATTTAATTGATTATGTGATATCATTGATTGCTAGGGTAGAATTGATTATACCAATTAGATTAAGGCCTTGTCTAGTATGGTAATAATAATCTATACCTTTGTATGAATTGATTGACCAACTTGAGGATGGTAGTAGCTGATGAGTGAAACCAGGATTTAGTAGCCGATAGGTGAACCTTTCTCGCAACGATGGTTGTGAGATATCCTTCGAATTGAAAGATAGACTTAGAAAACTTAAGCCAATGGTGATGACCAAATCTTAGGGTTTTTAAGGGAAGTAGTAGATTAACCTACGAAACCAGAACTGTAACGATGGTTAGTATCTGGTAACCTAGGATTAAAATACGATTCCACACACATATTAGGAATAGCTAAGCGGTAAACAATTTCACGGCTCAAACGGACCGTCTGAGATATCAAACGGACCGTTTGAGAATTGAACTGAGCAGATTAAGTTAAAACCAGAAACCCTAGAATTCAGATTTGTTGATTATCTCCCGTTTAGTTCTAGTTTGACCTTGATTTTAGACTTAGGATTTGAACCCACCTTCGATTCTTTAAACACCCAAAATAGTTGAAATCGTCTAACTAATTAATTAAAGTAAAAGACCGATATTCCAACACCGTCTCTGTGGTTCGACCCTTAGCTTTACTATGATAGATTAAATCAGGTAAAACAAGGTTATATTTTGACTAGGTTTGCACCCGATCAAAAATTGGCGCCGTTGCTGGGGACGGTTTGCTAGAATATTGGTATTTTATTTTAATAAATTAGTTTTGACACCCTTGTATCCTTGTATCTTACTTATTTTATCTTATCTTTAAAAATCCAAAAATATTCTCTATCACCATGTTTTGTTCTTTTCAGGAATTCGAGCAAGGTGATGCAAAGATGATCGTTGCATCCGACAAAACAAACGAAGAGTTCAATCAAATTGACTTGAGCACACTTAGACGATGCTTGGAGAAAATGGATGTGATAGAAAACAACAAATCTCCATTCAAATATCACATCCAAATCGAGCCAAGAAAGATGACATCCAAAAAAGAACACACCAAGCATATTTTAAGGCGTCAGCTCAACCACTTTTGGGAGAACTATGATGCGTTGAGAGGGAGAAAAGTGAAGATAAGATGAGCAAATACAAGGTGGTCAAGCTAGTGACCTAAAACAAGCGCTTCTTGGGAGGCAACCCAAGGCCAAAATTTCAGTTTCGTCAATTAGTTTAGTTTAGTTTAGATTTAGTTAGTTATAACTCATTGATCTTTGTTGTTGGTTTCAGATTTTAGATGAGAATACAAGCTTTTGGAAGCACAATGTTCGAGTCGTGCAAGTGTCAAAAAGGTCAAATGAACTTCAAACGCAACATCACAACACATGGAAGAAGAATGCGGGTTGATGAAAAATCGTACCATATGCAATAGCTCAAGCTTGGGGGAATACACCACGAAGGAGCATATGAATCGTCTCAACCCAACAAGTCTCAACAGTGGAGAAACCATCCATACCCAAACCGAAACCATTCACCAAAACCAAAACCCTAACTGTTCTGCGAAAATCCGTAACCAAACGGTCCGTCTGAGCACCACAGACGAACCGTCTGACCTGAGAGCACGAATTTTCAGCAGAAAATCAAAACCAAACCATTCAGCCGAGACCTAACCTAATCCAATCCAATGGCTAGATTTCGAGTTTTCATTGGTTAGTCGACGAACCAAAATTTTTTGCTCAATTTAGTCATATACCAAACCTTCACCTAAACCCAAACCCAAGAGTAAAATCACACCAACCCCTATGTGATTTGTACCCTTAAACCCAAACCACCCATCTCCACTACTTACAAGACATACCTTCTCCAATGGGATGAACATAGACACCTTGAAGCACATTGACATATCAAAGCAAGCAAGGCTCATGTTGCGCGACTCAACCCTTCACAATCTCGACATTGATTTGATGAGTTTCTCTTTTTCTATCTCTCTTTTAAGTTTTGTTTTCATTGCATTGAGGACAATGCAAAGTTTTAAGCTTGGGAGGGAGAATAGGAATTTGTATCTAGGACTTGCATTATAACTTCATATAGTTTGCATTTAGGTAAGTTAGGAAGATGCTTAACAAGTTCTAATATCGTGATTCGAATGAAATATTTAGGGAGTTTTAGAAAATTTTTTCAATTTGAATTGTGGGTCATCTAATTGATCGACTAGCCCCTGTGACCTTAGGAAAGGAGTAGGTATTGTATCATAATTTATCTTGATTGAGACTTAAATTTGATGATTTGATAAGTAGTATGAATGACTTGACCAATTAGAAATCGGTAAACCAAGGCAACCACCAATTGAATTAACTTCCAAACTTTGTCAAGATCGATTCTACCGACCCAAATGCATGTCAACTAAGGAAATGAACACTAAGTCTAGAGTCGAACAACCGCTGCTTTCAAATATTAAAAGTCGAAGATGTAATTTTTGATCGGGTGCAAACCTAGTCAAAATATAACCTTGTTTTACCTGATTTAATCTATCATAGTAAAGCTAAGGGTCGAACCACAGAGACGGTGTTGGAATATCGGTCTTTTACTTTAATTAATTAGTTAGACGATTTCAACTATTTTGGGTGTTTAAAGAATCGAAGGTGGGTTCAAATCCTAAGTCTAAAATCAAGGTCAAACTAGAACTAAACGGGAGATAATCAACAAATCTGAATTCTAGGGTTTCTGGTTTTAACTTAATCTGCTCAGTTCAATTCTCAAACGGTCCGTTTGATATCTCAGACGGTCCGTTTGAGCCGTGAAATTGTTTACCGCTTAGCTATTCCTAATATGTGTGTGGAATCGTATTTTAATCCTAGGTTACCAGATACTAACCATCGTTACAGTTCTGGTTTCGTAGGTTAATCTACTACTTCCCTTAAAAACCCTAAGATTTGGTCATCACCATTGGCTTAAGTTTTCTAAGTCTATCTTTCAATTCGAAGGATATCTCACAACCATCGTTGCGAGAAAGGTTCACCTATCGGCTACTAAATCCTGGTTTCACTCATCAGCTACTACCATCCTCAAGTTGGTCAATCAATTCATACAAAGGTATAGATTATTATTACCATACTAGACAAGGCCTTAATCTAATTGGTATAATCAATTCTACCCTAGCAATCAATGATATCACATAATCAATTAAATCATGAAAGATAAAAACACATAAAGAAATAACTAATCAAATAAACAACTAAACAAATAAGTTTACAACCATAACCCTAGAACAACAAATCAACAACTCAAAGACATCGAACAAACAAGAGAAAATGAGAAATAAGAGAAGTTACAACCAATTGCCCTTGCTTTCCCTTGAATTTGTCGAAATCTCCTTCTAAACGACTCGTTGCTGTCGCACACGACCCGTTTAACGCTGCCACGATCTGATCTTGAGACTAAACTCTCGGATATTTCTATGGCTAACCCTAAACTTTGACCTTGGATCTAAAACACCACCTTGTATGCCCTTGTATGGCTTTGTATGGGCTTCTCTAGCCTTGTATCGCCTTGTATGGGCTTCTCTAGCCTTCTCTCCCCTTAATCTCCTCAAAGTCCTCTTAAATAGGCATTGGAATTGTTTAGAGACGCAGGAGGTTTGTTCTGGACGTGTTAGGAGTCGAAAATAACCACCCCACCAAGAATAACCACCAAATCGGGCACTTTCTGCTATTTCTGGAAGGTTCCAGACGGACCGTTTGAACCTCCAGACGGACCGACTGAAATCTGGCTGAAAATAGCAGTTTTTTCCTGCGAAAGTGATAAGGGAATTAAAATCTAGGTCAAATAAATTTATAACCTTGTTCTACCTTACTAATCGTTCTGGTAAAGCTAAGGGTCGAACCCAAGGGACGGTAAAAATGAGTACCGGACTTAGTTTTTCTTAAAAGCTAGACAAATAAAAATTGTGAGGATTTAATTTAAAGGAAACAACTAAATAACAATTGAAATCTAATAAAATAATTATGAAATATTTTTGGGTTGATTTTTTCTGCTTTAAAATGTCCAATAAATGCAAGCGATGTCCTAGGAGCTTAGCGTTCGATTAGTTTGGCTCTAAAGCACCTCAGCCTTCGATTTTCATCCGGACAGAGGCTTATTTCGGTCCGAAATGTAAGGGTTTCGGTCCGAAATCCTTACTGTTTTGATCCGAAATTGCTTTAGAGTTAATGTTTCGACTTGTTTTCTCTACACAATGCTATGCGAAGGGTACTAAACAACCAGACCTAAGTTAAGACCCAGCTTTCGCGATTTCGACTCTAACTTGGTTTGGAACTTGCTTTTCGCCTCATAAACAATCAAACATGTACTTTCGTCCTAATTTGATTGTTTAGGTGAGTTAAATCGGGGTTCTAGAAATATTCAAAGTCCTATCGGATCAATAAAAATTGCACCTGTCGGTCACAACTAACCTCCTCTTTCAAGTGATTGGTTTATTTCATATACTTAACTATTCAATTAATTGTTTTTGTCTAATGCCCTAACGGTGCTGCAGACATCATTAAGTAGACAATAAAGCAAGTAATTAAACTAACTAAGCAAACGATAAATCTCAACAAAACTCATCACATAAACATAGCATAAATGATCAAGTCATCACATAATATCAAAATAATCTACTAGCTATCCCTAGAACATCATAAAGGAGTCTAGCCTAACATGCTCATAACAGAAATAAAAAACATCATGCAAATAAGTAAGATACAAGCCATAAAACAACGAAACATAAGCATAAAGGAGTAAACCGAGGTATCCAATGCAAATACTCGCTGTCCTAAGGCCAAGGAATCGATGTGGAGATGCAAGATCGCTGCCGTCGCACACAAACACTGCTGCTCCTCAAGAAAACCCGTAAAAAGAGCCAAAAACGCCTAAAAACAATCGTGAATTGTGGAGAAAATCAAAAGTGGAAGAAGAGAGCCGCCTCTGGTCGAGAACATGTGCCTATATACTCCCCCTCGTCGGTCCAGAGGCGGCTAGGGCAAGAAACGCGCTTTCCCTCCTTGAAACTTGCCAAAATCTACTTTCCATAACCGGATTTCGGACCGAAATCAGACCATTTCGGACCGAAATCGAAAGCAAATGGGGTAAAATGGGCTGAAACCAGGGCCTGTGATCTATCTCGGCCCATGGTGGTGTAGTCTAGGTCTAGGCACGCATGTGTGAGCCAGGAATGAGTCATCTGGCTGAGGGTTGGGCTCCACTCTTCATGTCTTAGGCGTCTTGTCTTCAATTTCTGCGGGAATTCTACAAAATAGAGATAGAAGCGACGGCAGTACAAAATCCTGGAAAACACAATTAATAATGAGACATTTATAATGGTTTGAGTGCTATTTTGGTGCTAAGTTTGGCCAAAAATATGTATATAAATATGAGATATCAAATCCCCCCAAACTTAAATCTTTGTTTGTCCTCAAACAAAATCCTAAGCTTAAAAGAATCAACTATACTTAGACTTAAAATCAAATCATCTCAAACCAAATCAATCGTCTATGTTTTACTCAAAATTTCACATGGTTGTACAATCTTAAAGCAAGTCCGAAATTTCTAATCAAGAACAAGAGTTTAGGTCTCTTTTGGATTGAACTTGTGCCTCTCTTAGCCCTAATGGATTTCATTTGTCATGTCAAGAATCCTAGCTTCTCTATGTCAATTCAATTGCAAACTCAATTTTATTCGTCCGTTCTTTTTCATAACTCACAAAAGTTTGTAAAAGGAATTTTATCCAAGTTGAAAATTTTATAACGAATCCTTCTCAAAGCAATTTTTGTTTTCACCAATTCAATTTGTGCAAGTCGAGTCGTGGGGCTTTACACCCTAGAGGATATAATGCGGTGTCATTGGCCTTAAGTTTGCTACTAGCACATGTCGCGCTAGGGAGGTTGGACGGGTGTTGCTCGACTATGGCCACGGTACACTTGGACCATAATACTCAACAACTCCTTTACCAATGCTTTCGCACCGGGTCCGATAGGAACTAATTATAAACTACCCAATTATAACTCGAGATCTTTGAGTTATAATTCCTGACAACTTATAATTAATCCCAATACCCTCCAATTTGTGGCTAAGTTAGTGGAAGAAGGCCTCGGTGCATCCTCGTTTTCACAACTATTTAAATTTTTTTGTCAATTTAGAATTTTGCTCGTTGGTGATTCAAGCGTTTACACACATCCGGATTCATCTTATAATTTTCAAAGTTTATAAAATCCATTTTAGACAAAAATTTGCAAGATATAAAATCGTTCACTCGACAAAAACTTGTGAGACTTGACTTAGATTGTTTTGACATTTTTATTTTTTTTTTCAAGCATCCAATTTCAGATTCTAGACATTTGAACTAAATACCAATTTGGTCTATTGGTGCACAAGTCACGTTAAAGCATTCTAAACATCGAAAGTCCTTGAAAAAGAAATCTTAGAAATGCTTTTAAAATTTCAAATAGTGTAAAACAGAGAAAAACTTCATTAAATTGATTAGACCAGAGACAGATCACGCATTAAAATTAAGTTCAACAATTTTCAGACAATTCTATGCAAGATTGCATTATCCAGAAGGTGATTTCGGTCCGAAATGGTGCCATTTCGGACCGAAATGAGACAGAAAAAATCAAAATTTGACCGAAACAGAGACAAAAAATAACCCAATTTTGCAACACATCCAGAATTCCATTTTATTGCTGATCCCCCCCCCAAACTTGAATCAAGCACTGTCCCTAGTGCTATACATTCATCACATAAAAAATAAAGAGAAAAAGGAGGAGAAATTACCAAATCAAGAGGGCGGAGAAGCTGGGCCATCAACCGGCCCGTCATGTGGCTGCTGTGCTGGTGAATGGGCAGATGGCAAGCTCGAGGAAGAAGGTGAGGAGATCCACTCTGGTGGCCAGTGTCCATGCCGCAAGTAGTGATGATTCGCATTGGCAAGGCGACTCAATTCCTCTAGCTGCTGCCCCTGTCGTGTAACCGCTGCCTGAGTCGCCGTGGTGGTGTCAACGAGGGTCCTCATCATCCCACTCCACTCCCCATACCACGGAGGGTACTCAATAGGAACATCACGTCGCTGGGAGCTCTCTGGTATGTCTGCATGTGGGGGCTCCGGAGCTGGTGGAACTGCACCCATCTGAGGTGCTCCCTCAACATAATCAAGTG
This sequence comes from Rhynchospora pubera, assembly GCA_028095005.1. Taxonomy (NCBI): domain Eukaryota; kingdom Viridiplantae; phylum Streptophyta; class Magnoliopsida; order Poales; family Cyperaceae; genus Rhynchospora; species Rhynchospora pubera. The sequence continues at coordinate 21,046,485 of CM051463.1, forward strand.
GGACCAACCATGTGCGACGGTCCCTGAGATCAATCCTGTGAGGATAAGGTAAGAAGAACCCAGGGCGGTTCTTCATGAGCCATCTATACCGGCAATCAGAAGCAGACCTCACAATATCGAGAAAACGCATCTCCCTATATCTATCAATGGTGGCTCTGGACCATGCAGTGCAGTCAGTCCTAGCAGGGAGGCGTAATCCAGCAGCCTGTGCAATAAGTGTAACATAAGCTCCGATAGAAATGGCCCCAGAACTAATCTCATCACGCTGCTCGAGCCAATGCTCTACCATCAACCTAGGGATACAAATCCTCTCTGTAGTCAACCTCATAATAGCATCCATGAGTACAAGGTCACTAACAGTGCACCGTCTGACTGTCTCCCCACGAGCGAAGACAGTGGAAGCTAAACACCTATGCATCAATCGCAAGGTAGGATGCTCAATCCATGTGGCAAGAGTATCTGACCCTGGGGACCGTGTAATCCCACTCCATACATCCTCCCTATCCAGAAGGCCTCCTACCTCAGCAATCCTCCTAACAGGGTGTCCCTCCTCTGTCCCAAAAAGCACACTCAACGCATCTATCTCTGATCTCCACTCCCTATCCATCAACCTGTACTGAATGTACTCAATGCCATCCAAAGCAAACACATCCAAAGAAGAGAGAAACTCCATGGTGAGCCTCCTGTAGGACTTAACATTGATATTCCAAAAATCTGGTGTAAAACCAACTCGCGCAGTCAACTCCAAGAACTCGTCCCTAACCCCAAAAGTAGCCAAGACATCCAAGTCCACTAATCTGGTATGCTGAAACTCACGGCGGTAAATCTTCCTGAAATTCTCAAATTGCCTCTTGGTAGGCATGTGAAAACCATATTCTCGCTCAAATGGGGCGGCCGCCGGGTCATACTCTTCCATAGGGTCATTTTGAGGTGGTGGGGGTGGTGGTGCTGCCCCCTGGCGCCCCTGGGACCTAGTGACTCTCCTAGAGGGGTTCATGGTCACTCAAAACGGTCAATCCAGAGAAGGGTTTCGGACCGAAATGGTCTAGTTTCGGACCGAAATGGGACGAAAATGTGCAGAAAAGTCCCTGGAAGTGAGCAAATCACACCAAACTCTCGGGTACACCCAAGGAACACAAGCACGAAGCGACAGCAATTTTCTTAGCCCCTTATGAAGTCCAAAGAAGTGAAACCAAGAGGAAAAAGGAGGAATCCGACCTTAATGTCCATGGAAGTCGGTGAAAACAAGATGCGTGAAAAGATAAAGCCTTCCTAGTCCCTGGTGAGTCAGACTAGAGGCCGAGATGCTGCTGGAGGCCCTATAGGAGTCAATTTCGGACCAAAACAACCTCTAGGCCGCCACTTTCCTCGGAGAAATCTGCCGTCGAGAGGCCTCTTCACGCGAAACCAAGGTTGCCTATGGAGGGAGGATGGGGAGGTGGTGCCGATGGTGGGTCGATCTCGTGGAGAGGTGGAGAAATGGGGGTTGCGTGGTGGTGGTGGTGTGGTTTCGGTTTGAAGAGAGGAGAGATGAAGGGGTGTGGTGGGTTTTCGAATGGGGAAAGAAAAAAAAAAAAAAAGAAGACGGAGGGGGTGGGGTTTAGGTTTTGGATCGGGTGTGGTTGATGGGTAGTGGGTTGTGGTTTTGGAAAAACACATCCATTAAGAGGTGGATTTTCACTTGAGAAATTGGGCCTGCAGAAAATGTAATACAAACAAGATAATGAAGCCCAGTAAATAATGAAAATAATAAAAGGCCCAAAATTCCAATTAAATCTACCCAAAACAGTTGAGACAGGCTTCATTTCGGACCGAAAGGATGAGAGTTCGGACCGAAATCTAAGTGCAGATGTAAAAATTTGAAGTTCTGTTGGTTATTTCGCAATGAAAATTTTTCAGTAAATGCACAGAGAGATAAGGGAGATGTTGGTGCAACGAAAGTCCTGAATTTGTCGCCGAAATTTAAAATGTTGATGCGAGGGTGCTGCTCTTCTCGTGTTTCCTAAGTCGTTCCATGTTGCAACTCGCATGAGGTCGTGTGTAGGTCATCTTCCCTGACCAGTGGTGCTCTAGCACGAGTTGCTGCCTTAGCGATTCTCAAATCGATGCCCTTTTTGCCTACTAAAAAAAAAAAAAAAACAAACAAATTAATTCTAGAAAATAATAAATAAACACGTTTACAATTTTTTAAATTTTTTTTTCTGGTTTTTATGATATTTTGAAGTTCTTTTTCTGTTTTTTTTTTTTTTCAACAATAAATGTGGACGAAATGAAAATGAAAATTAGAGATAAGAAAAAAAAGAAATTGAAGGAGAATCTTGGGTTGCCTCCCAAGAAGCGCTCGTTTTGGGTCATTAGCTTGACCGTCATTGACTAGGTTTCTATTGGAGGTTCGGAGAAGTAAACACTAGCCACTTTTTCCATATCCTCGTTGGCGATGTAGTGCTTAAGTCTTTGGCCATTGACTTTGAAAGGCTCCGAATCCTTGTCACAAATATCAATAGCACCGAAAGGATAGACCTTCACCACTCGAAATGGGCCAGACCAACGCGATCTCAACTTGCCAGGAAAAAGCCTCAATCTCGAATTGAATAATAGCACCAAGTCGCCTTCCTTGAATTCTCTCCTTGAGATTCTCCTATCATGCACAAGTTTCGTTTTTTCTTTATAAAATTTAGCATTTTCATAGGAGTTTAGGCGTACCTCATCCAATTCATGTAGGTCCAATATTCGCTTTTCACCAGATTTTAGCAAATCCATGTTGATGGCGCGAGTTGCCCAATACGCCTTGTGCTCAAGTTCGACTGGCAAATGACACGGCTTGCCATAGACTAGCTTAAAAGGGCTCATGCCAATGGGTGTCTTGAAAGCGGTTCGATAAGCCCAAAGTGCATCATCAAGTTTGCTTGCCCAATCCTTGCGTGAGCGAGCCACCGTCTTTTCCAAGATGCTTTTGATTTCTCTGTTGGACACCTCAACTTGCCCACTTGTTTGAGGGTGGTAGGCAGTGGCCACTTTGTGAATGACACCATGTTTCTTCAAGAGGCCATCAAAGTGTCGATTGATGAAATGCTTGCCACCGTCGCTTATCACCGCCCTTGGCACACCAAATCGAGGGAAGATGATTTTGGAGAAAAGGCGAATGACTGAGCTTGAATCTGCTGTCTTGCATGCAATTGCTTCCACCCACTTTGAGACATAATCAACAGCTACCAAGATGTACTCGAATCCATGTGAACTTGGAAACGGCCCCATGAAATCCACGCCCCATACATCAAAAATTTCAACTTCAAGAATAGGGTTAAGAGGCATTTCATTCCTTTTGGATATGTTGCCTGTTCTTTGACATTGATCACAAGAAGAAACAAAAGAATGGGCATCTTTGAAAAGAGAGGGCCAGTAAAAACCTGATTGGAGTACTTTGGCTGCGGTTTTAGAAAAAGAAGCATGGCCACCATAGGCAGAGGAATGGCAACTTGCAAGAATGGCTCGAACCTCATCATAGGGCACACACCTTCTAAAGACATTGTCGATTCCAAGCTTGAAAAGATATGGCTCCTCCCAAAAGTAATACTTCGAGTCGGATTTGAGCTTCTTCCTCTGTTGTGGGGTCATATCAGAAGGCACATACCCACTTGCCAAAAAATTAGCCAGATCCGCATACCAGGGCTCCTCTGTTCTGCGCTTTTCCCTTTCATTTCGGTCCGAAATAGGGACATTTCGGTCCGAAATCATTGCTGTCGCCATGATTTCTGCCACCAGATCGTCATATTTCGGTCCGAAATGGTCTGGTTTCGCCCCGAAATATGCCTGTACAGAGAACAACTTTTCATCTGGAAAGAAGTCGTTGATAGGGATTGGGTTACCTTGTTCCTCTTCCCAATGAAGGCGAGATAGATGGTCTGCCACTAGATTTTCTGAGCCTTTCTTGTCCTTGATCTCAAGGTCAAATTCTTGGAGAAGCAACACCCATCGAATCAATCTAGGCTTGGCATCCTTCTTGCTTAAGAGATAACGGATGGCGGTATGGTCAGTGTACACGATCACCTTGGAGCCCACAAGGTATGACCTAAACTTGTCAAGCGCGAAGACTATGGCGAGGAGTTCCTTTTCTGTGGTTGTGTAGTTGACTTGGGCAGGGTCTAGCACCTTGCTAGCATAGTATATGGCCACTGGTTTCTTGTCCCTTCGCTGCCCAAGAACTGCCCCTACTGCATAGTCACTTGCATCGCACATAAGCTCGAACGGTTGGCTCCAATCTGGTGGTTGTAGGATGGGTGCTGAAATGAGAGCCTCCTTTAACCTACGAAAGGTATCAAGACATTCATCATTGACAACGAATTCATTATCTTTAATTAGAAGGTTAGTTAGAGGTTTGGCAATTTTTGAAAAATCTTTGATGAATCGGCGATAAAATCCAGCGTGCCCCAAGAAACTTCTAACATCCTTGACACTTTTTGGCATATCAAGCTTCTCTATCACCTCGATCTTTGCCTTATCAACCTCTATGCCCTTCGATGTCACCACGTGCCCCAGTACGACTCCTTGTTGCACCATGAAATGGCACTTTTCCCAATTCAAGACCAAGTTAACTTCTTCGCATCTCTGCAAGATTTTAGAAAGATTAGCAAGGCATGAATCAAAGCAAGTGCCATAAACAGAAAAATCATCCATAAACACTTCCATTTCTTTTTCAATAAAATCTGAGAATATGGCCATCATAGCTCTTTGGAAGGTTGCAGGTGCATTACAAAGACCAAAAGGCATACGCCTATACGCATAGGTACCATAAGGACAAGTGAAAGTGGTTTTTTCTTGGTCATTTGGATGGATAGGTATTTGGAAGAAACCGGAGTAACCATCTAAATAACAAAAATATGAGTGATTAGCAAGTCTTTCAAGCAATTGGTCAACAAATGGAAGTGGGAAGTGATCTTTTCGTGTCGCGGTGTTGAGCTTGCGATAGTCGATACACATCCGCCATCCAGTCACCATTCTTGTTTGAATCATCTCATCTTTTTCGTTCTTGACCACTGTTGTACCTCCCTTCTTGGGCACCACATGCACTGGGCTCACCCACTTGCTGTCAGAAATCGGATAGATGATGCCTGCGTCGAGAAGTTTGAGAATCTCCTTTTTGACCACGTCCTTGAGATTAGGGTTGAGTCGCCTTTGCCCTTCAATGGACGGTTTGTGCCCTTCTTCCAAGAGAATTCTATGCGTGCAAATGGAGGGATCGATACCCTTTAAGTCGTCGATGGAATAACCAATTGCACCCTTGTGAGCTCTTAATTCTACCAAAAGTTTCTCTGTTTGATCTGCATTCAGCCCAGCATTAACAATAACAGGGAATGTTTGATCTGAGCCAAGAAATTCATACCTTAAAGTCGCTGGAAGGGGCTTTAATTCGACCTGAGGTGGAGGTTTCGGACCGAAATTGATTGGTTTCGGACCGAAATCCTCTGCTGTTGCTGCTCTGGCCTCCTCCAGGGACAGGTTTCGGTCCGAAACTGGGCAATTTTGGTCCGAAATCACCTCTGGCAGGGGAATTTTTCCATGTTCATGGTTAGGTTCGAGCTCCTCCATGGTCTCCTCGACTCCTATGGCTTCCTGCATATCAGAGAGAAAAGATTGGTACAAGTTAATAGTAGTTTCATATTGGATTTCAAGGGATTCTTCAATTGTGTGCTCAATCTCTTCGATCATGAAGCATGATCCGTTGGTGGTATTAGGACACTTCATGGCGTGCTTGATGGAGAAGCGAAGTGTTTCCCCTCCCACTCTAACCAAAATCGTGCCTTCTCTGGCATCCATCATGACTCCCGCGGTACTCAGGAAAGGACGCCCCAAAATAATTGGAACCTCACTGTCTTCTTCCATGTCCATCACCACAAAGTCGCCTGGAACAAGGAATTTGCCAACTTGCACTGGGATATCTTTGATTTCACCCATAGGCAAACGCTTGGATGAGTCAGCAAGCTGGATTGTAATATTTGTGGGCAACAATTCACCAAATCCTATTCTTTCAAAAACTGACTTGGGCATCAAGCTTACACTTGCCCCCATATCACATAATGCTTGTTTGATGAACTCCTTTCCAATCACACAAGGCAAGACAAACCTGCCTGGATCGCTTAACTTAGGTGGCATTTTACTCTTTAAGGCCTCACTGCTTATCCTTGTTAGAACTATCGCTTTCAACTCTTCCAAGGATCTCTTTCCAGTGCATAATTCCTTGAGAAACTTGGCATAAATGGGCACCTTAGTGAACACGTCAGAGAAAGGAATGGTGATATGGACCTCCTTTAGCATCTCCCAAAATCGCATGAACACAACGTCATCTTTCTCTTTGGCCAACCTTCTGGGGAAAGGAATAGGGGGTTGGTATGCAACCTCTGGGTTTGAACTCGCGGTCTTTTCCTTCCCTGGATGCTCTTTCCGGGCCTCTGGAACACACATTTCGGACCGAAATGTGTTGGTTTCGGACCGAAGTGGAGGCTCTGTCAGCCCCTTTTGTGCAGTTGATGCATCGGTTTGAGTCCCATTTGCTCCTGCTGCGTCCTGGAGAGGGGGGAAAGGTAGCACTTGCACCAGAACCGGTCCTCCACGCTCGTTGTGGTGTGTGTTATTCGCCTCGGCTTCATTTGGCATAGGAGGGTCCTTGTATTGCATGCCACTTCGCAAGGTGTGCAAAGCTTTGCATTGGTGGGCATTTGGATTCACCTCCGATTGGCTGGGCAGCTTCCCTTGTTGCCTTGAAAAATGCGACTCCATCATTTGCTCCAACCTAGTCAAAGTCCCTGCATTATTTTTGAGTTCCTCAGTCAACATTTGATTAAACTTGCCTTGTTCATGCATAAAGTTTTGGACAACCGACGGTATACCCTCCCTATTGTAAACAGATTTTCTTAGAAAGGGTTGGTCACGACCGTTGTTGTTAAAATGGTTATTTTTGTACAAGGTTGGTGGGTTGGTGTTTTTGTATTGGTTCTTTGGCACAAATGGTCTATCCTCATTGTTGTGATAATTAGGGTGGTTCATGTCTGCCCAATTGGCCTGCTCTCTATCACTCAAAGAATAACTGCGACTAAAAATATGTCCAGGAAAGTAAGAAGGCTCGCTGTTAAGCGAGTTGACTTGATGCCCCTCGCTGCCTCCTCGCGCAAGCGGACAATCAATTGACCTATGCCCTTCTTCGCCGCATGCACCACAAAAGTTAGAATTGAGGTGAGTGCCCTGAAGTGAGTGATATGACGCTAATTCCGCTTCGAGCTCGGCAATCCTTGTGTCTCTTGCTGTGATTTCATGCACTTGTTCCTTGCTAGATGAGCGACGATTGTTGGGAATCGGATACCACTCGTAGTTCCTGGCGCATTCATCAATCTTGTCACGTGCCTGCGCTGCATCTAGTCGCTTAAATGCTCCACCTGAAAGGGAATCAAGGTTAATTTTAATATTGTCATAAAGACCACTGTGGAATGCCTTAATTACCATCCAGTCTTGGATACCATGATGTGGACAAGAGTTTTCTAAATCTCTAAATCTTTCCCATGCATCCCTCATTGTTTCATTGTCTTTTTGTTGAAAATTGTTAATTTCCTTCCTAATTGTGTCTGCTCTGTCAGAAGAGAAATACCTATCAAGGAAGGTTTGTGCCATTTGGTCCCAACTCCTAATAGACCCTTTTTTTAAAGTTTTGTACCATTTGATGGCTCGGTCCTTAAGAGTAAACCTAAATAACAAAAGTCTAATGGCTTGTTGAGGGACACCGTTACACTTAATTAAACGAGTGCATTCAATAAAACTTTGTAAATGAGCATGGGGATCCTCTTTATCATCTCCGTAAAACGGATTCTGTTGCACAAGTGCCACATGGTTGGCCGTGATTATCATGTTATTGGCTTCAATTCCTGGGATCACCACTGGCCCGCCTATGTGGCTAGCTTTTGGAGCTGCAAAGTCCATGAGAGATCTGTTTTGCCCCCCTTGCTCCTCTCCATCTGAGTTATCATGAACGCTCTCGTCGTCATTCTCCCATCGCCGCCGATCGTCTTCAAGTGCTCGCCTTTGATTCTCAAGGTTAGTACGATCGTTGGCTAATCTGGCCTCCCTTTGCTCGAGCTGGAGCCTCAGGTTCTCAAGCCTCTGGGCCTCTGCTTCGGCGTTGATGGGCCCTTGGTTTGCCGCCATTTCCTCTGCTGTTTCCTCCTCTGGCTGTGGATTTCGAACCGAAATCAGAGGGTTTCGGTCCGAAATTGGTGTGTTAAGGGGTGCTGGTTGAGTTACAGAGGGAGTCTGGCTAGAGGTCGCTTGGTCAATGAGTTCTGGATCAGAGTCAAGCCCCCTGGTGAAGTACTTGCGCACGATCTCGGGCTTTGACTTGCCTTTCTTTGGTTTCCCGGCCAGTTCTCAACCTGCAGGTAAGAAGGAAACAACGAAAAGATTAAATAAAACAGAAAAATCTAGTCTCTTAATACTAAAATAAGTACTCGATATCAAAACCGTCCCCGGCAACGGCGCCAATTTGATAAGGGAATTAAAACCTAGGTCAAATAAATTTATAACCTTGTTCTACCTTACTAATCGTTCTGGTAAAGCTAAGGGTCGAACCCAAGGGACGGTAAAAATGAGTACCGGACTTAGTTTTTCTTAAAAGCTAGACAAATAAAAATTGTGAGGATTTAATTTAAAGGAAACAACTAAATAACAATTGAAATCTAATAAAATAATTATGAAATATTTTTGGGTTGATTTTTTCTGCTTTAAAATGTCCAATAAATGCAAGCGATGTCCTAGGAGCTAAGCGTTCGATTAGTTTGGCTCTAAAGCACCTCAGCCTTCGATTTTCATCCGGACAGAGGCTTATTTCGGTCCGAAATGTAAGGGTTTCGGTCCGAAATCCTTACTGTTTTGATCCGAAATTGCTTTAGAGTTAATGTTTCGACTTGTTTTCTCTACACAATGCTATGCGAAGGGTACTAAACAACCAGACCTAAGTTAAGACCTCAGCTTTCGCGATTTCGACTCTAACTTGGTTTGGAACTTGCTTTTCGCCTCATAAACAATCAAACATGTACTTTCGTCCTAATTTGATTGTTTAGGTGAGTTAAATCGGGGTTCTAGAAATATTCAAAGTCCTATCGGATCAATAAAAATTGCACCTGTCGGTCACAACTAACCTCCTCTTTCAAGTGATTGGTTTATTTCATATACTTAACTATTCAATTAATTGTTTTTGTCTAATGCCCTAACGGTGCTGCAGACATCATTAAGTAGACAATAAAGCAAGTAATTAAACTAACTAAGCAAACGATAAATCTCAACAAAACTCATCACATAAACATAGCATAAATGATCAAGTCATCACATAATATCAAAATAATCTACTAGCTATCCCTAGAACATCATAAAGGAGTCTAGCCTAACATGCTCATAACAGAAATAAAAAACATCATGCAAATAAGTAAGATACAAGCCATAAAACAACGAAACATAAGCATAAAGGAGTAAACCGAGGTATCCAATGCAAATACTCGCTGTCCTAAGGCCAAGGAATCGATGTGGAGATGCAAGATCGCTGCCGTCGCACACAAACACTGCTGCTCCTCAAGAAAACCCGTAAAAAGAGCCAAAAACGCCTAAAAACAATCGTGAATTGTGGAGAAAATCAAAAGTGGAAGAAGAGAGCCGCCTCTGGTCGAGAACATGTGCCTATATACTCCCCCTCGTCGGTCCAGAGGCGGCTAGGGCAAGAAACGCGCTTTCCCTCCTTGAAACTTGCCAAAATCTACTTTCCATAACCGGATTTCGGACCGAAATCAGACCATTTCGGACCGAAATCGAAAGCAAATGGGGTAAAATGGGCTGAAACCAGGGCCTGTGATCTATCTCGGCCCATGGTGGTGTAGTCTAGGTCTAGGCACGCATGTGTGAGCCAGGAATGAGTCATCTGGCTGAGGGTTGGGCTCCACTCTTCATGTCTTAGGCGTCTTGTCTTCAATTTCTGCGGGAATTCTACAAAATAGAGATAGAAGCGACGGCAGTACAAAATCCTGGAAAACACAATTAATAATGAGACATTTATAATGGTTTGAGTGCTATTTTGGTGCTAAGTTTGGCCAAAAATATGTATATAAATATGAGATATCAGAAAGTCAAACGGTCCGTCTGAATTTTCAGACGGTCCGTTTGGAAATTTCAACACTGCGCACTGTTACTGTTTTGCCCATATCTCTTTCATCCGGACTCCGTTTGAGACGATTCAAAAACCAGCGAAAAGCTTACGAGGAGCTCTACATCATCATTGATTCATCCAAGCCATTTTTTTATCCAAAATCTGCATTAAAGTAGGATTTATGGTAGTAACTCATTCTTGACACAAAAACCTAATTAAAATGACCTTAATTAACCTAACTCAAGTCAAATGGTTTAGTTTGGAGTCAAAACCCTACCAAAATATGTATATAAAATCATCTCATCAATACCCTTTAACGTGTGGCAGATCAAGGTCATTTTGGATTAGTTGTTTGTTCAACGCGTGGCAGGTCAAAGGGAAAAGGCCTAAGGGACAGCGAGAAAAAAGGGGAAAAGGCCTAATCCTAAGATCGGAATCCGGAATTCCGTAATTACCGTCGGAATACCAGATTCCGATCTTGTGATACTATTTAAAAAAATATTATTATATTGATATTATTTTTAATATATTATATTAATTTAATATTATTTTCAAATTTTTCGGTTCAGCCTTTGACAGCCGACCCATTCCTTCTCCAGGCCTGAAATCTAAGTCCAAGGACATGGACCCAGGAGTCCAGGACCCTTTTTCTTTCTATTTGGTTGGGCCTTTTTCTTAGCAATCGGATAGGTTTTGGACTTTTGGTGGGAGACGATCCGGACAACAATAAATTTGTCCGCACGACATTTGTGGACGAAAATGCCCCTTATTACTTCTGATTTTGTTTAATTTCTTTTAAAGATTTTATTATATTTTCTTTCCATCTGTATTGCAAAAAGAAAAATTCACCTTTATTATTCTTTTGAAAATATAAATTTTTAGATTTACTACATGATTATTATTTTCTTCAGATCTGAATACTCTTTATTTGAATTGAATTTCACGGAAATAAATAAAATTAAATCATGCTTGAAGTTGTCAATATTTTTTTATAGAATAATTGATGATTCAATCGAAACCAACTTCTCATATATAGTTTAGAATAAACGAATCAAAAAAGGACAAAGATAGGATAAAGTTTGTTCTGAAAAAATGTTGTTCAGAGAAGGATAGTAGCGTCATCTTTTAAAAAATGGTGTTGCTTAGATGATCTTCCCTGCTGTTCGGATCACCACCCTGTGTTTGGTATTGAAGATGTACAATAGACAAGATAAAAAGGTTGGCATGCAAGTATGCAACCGATCGAGGCGGTTCTTATGGAAACTCCATTTCATATCTTCAATTGTCAAATAAAACGAAAACAAAATCTGATTTTAAGAAAATCGAGATAAAATTGCTTGATTTTCTTATATAGTAAGACAATTTGACTTCACGCTGATAATAGAAATTTAATTTCAAGACATATTCGGGTAATTAATGTTGTTCCATATCAAAATAAAATTCGAGCTATGAAAATATTAATGTCTGGAGTTTATTTGATCCGAGGGTAATATAATTAATGCAAAATTTTAATCTCTGCATAAAATTGATATGACGGGTTTTTTTTTGTTCTTGCATGTGTCAACTTTTAATTTTTTTTTTTTACGTTCAATATGTATGCATTGTTTGAAACATAGAATAGATCAATAATTCGATTTGTATTTGAAAATTTTAATATGTATTATTCCCAAATAAAATTGTAAATAGATTCCTCATCAGCATAAAAATATGCTCGAAATCTTAATTAACAATTAAAATTTATGAATTACCAGCTGTCCGTCCTTTTTGTGGCTAAAAATACGCATGCCAATTTGGGGCACTTCACTGGTAGGACGTCGATTTGTTAAATAAGTATAGAATCGATATTGGTATATGTGATGAAATCGATATATCAGCTTCCCTTATCATATGCTGATTTTGATGGTGTGGACAACCTGATCTTATTAATGCTACAAAATGGTTTGTTCACAACAATGAATGTCTCAAATCTGATCTAATCAATTACCCAAAGAAAATCAATTTTTATTCTGACACAACTTTTGGGCCCATTGGAAAATATTTAAGATATACGGCCCGATATTTCTGAGACCATATTTAGTAGCATGAATGATAACGGCCATCTGCAGTTCTGTCATCCCTGTCATCGCTAAATATAAAGTGAGCATATACAGCAAACAAAGTGAACATTTAGATGATCTAAGTGAACACTTACAAACAAATAAGTGTTGTCATCATTTGTTCAGAATTTTACATGCATATTCAACTTATTTTCATTAAACTTATTTGTTTGTATGTGTTCACTTAGATCGTCTATATGGTCAATTTGTTTGTTGTATATGTTCACTTTATTTAGATGGCAGGGATGGCAAAACTGCAGATGTCAGTAATCAATTTCCATTTAGTAGCACATCAGTCCGAACGAAATCCGTAGTCCAATGGACTACGGTGATCTCGTCGTCCGTCTGATCAATAATGGATGGTCCGTGATTATAACCAGATTGTAAGGCTCGAAAAACTTTAACCGTTGAGATTAAATTAGACGGCAGACCAGAGGATCTCGATCCATACTCACATGGCAACATCTAAAAGACTTAAAACGAATCCCTGCTCTCTACTTCACATATAGTATTTTCAGCAAATCTTCCATTTTTTACACTATTTTCGTGCTTCCATGGTTTTTTTTTTTCATGAAATAAATTAGATGGGGTAGAGCGCGCCATTAGCAACCTAAATACATCTCAAAACAACAAATCCTCGAGTGGGCCTAACATATTATGCAACCGATTATTTTGTACCATTTATATTTTTTTATTAATAAATTTATTTTTTTGAGGTTCTGACATAAATATGGTCAAAGGGACAACTGCAAGTTAAAGCTTTGTTATGAATCTGCGATAATTCTTTATAATTAGTTCACTGCGTGAATTTATAATAATCACTGTCAGGCTAAGTGCATTACTGTGAATAGTTTATTTTGTTATCACGAACAACAACAAAAAAGAAAGAGACAAAACAAGCTTGGTTTAATTAAACAATTTAAACTACAAGCTTCTTCTGACAGCAACAATTATAAGTCAAAACCATGATTCAAATAACCTGTTCAAGCATCATGAACATTAACAAAGATAGGTAGAATCTGAACTTGCAGCATGTCCAGTGAACTGATTTCTCTATTTGCAACATTAACTATGCAAACTGGTATGGTGTCATCTTACCCGTACTGGTACAGTGACCAGCCGAGACAGCAATACCAGGCTCATTTTTTTTGTTATCATTTTTGTTAAGGTTTTACCCAATTAAGTAACATTAGGCTCTAGCTAAAGTCTTAACATGGCCTAGAGGGGTTCATAGGAGAATAGGTAATTTTTTCTTTTCCAAAACAACATGAAGTGGATAAATAACGGTGATGCTGACCCAAAAATTAAACCGTAACCTCCAATCAAAGCAAAAGGATCTTTCCATTTAAACCCAAAACAACCAAACACAAGAAGATAATAATAATCTATTTTCCAATTAAAAATCATGTCGTTGCTCACACGACAAGCAAAGAGTTTTCTACGCAAGGTATCACCTAAAGTCAAGGCTAAGAAAAAAAAAAAAAAAATCTCCTTTTTACACCCTCAGAAAATTTCAAATTACTTGTTCTTTTTCATTTTATTTAATCATGCACAAGTGCACAACTATTTTCTTTTACCTTTGAACTTGTAATACAAGATGATAATTTGATAATTTCAAATTTGTGAGCCATTGAGACGTGCAAAATCACACCATATATCACAACCCACAAGGCCACAACGACTAGTAAAAAAAAAAAAAAAAAAAAACCCAATACCGAACAAATATAACATGAGGGGCCCACAAATCAGGCACAGGCACAAGGGTTATCAATAGTAACCAAAACCTCATCTCCTCCTCCACTCCTAAAAACAAGATATCCAACCCCAAGTCCTACCACAATAGCAATGAAAACGCCTCCATTAAACGACATCACCGCAAGCATCAGCATGTACCCGATCGCCGAATTGACCGTGAAGATCACGGCCGTAGCGGATCTCGCGAGGCTCCATCCCCGAATGGCTCTTCCATAGAGAAGAGGAGTCTCGATCGACGGCTCGGAGGAAGCGGGTTTCGACTCGGCGAGGATCTTGAATCGGACCCGACGGTCCTCCATGTACTGGTAGAAAGCGGAGGCGAGGAAGAGCGCGAGGAGGGAGAGGGAGTAGCTTAGCCATGAATTGGTTCGCCAGAAATCGAAGAGGATCGTGACGTTATTGCCCCAGTAGAAGGTCATGTGCATCATCTTGAAGCAGGGGTAGAATTGGAAATTCGCTGGATCGGAGAGAGTGGTAGGTTTAGTTGAGGTTTGATTGGAGATGGGAAGAGAAGGGAGGTGTGAGAGGTAGAGAGAGAGAGAGGGAGGGAAGAAGTACCCTTTTCTGGTATTCGAAGTCAGAGATACTACGCCACAGATCAGGTTTTTCTTTGCTTAGCGCTGGACCTGGTCTATTTAGATAAGTTATGACCATTTGGTATAAAATGGTTAGTACTTAGTAGTAGTACAGATTCTACAGAATTACAGATTAGTATTTAGTTCGGAACCTGGACTGGAACCTAGTTAACATTAGTTTTTACTCTTTTACGGAGAGGCCTCTGACGAAAGAATTATTTACTATGGCATCCATCTTATGTAAAATTGTCGCTGTAGGGGTTTTAACTTTTAAATGAGCTACTCTTTGTTTCGGGGCTTCCACTCAAGTCTTAAGATGAGTTCTTTTTTATATAATTCCAGCTGTAGCGCGAAAATTGGCACACTAGGTTGACAATTTATCAGATTTGATTTTCCAGATGAATGGTTTTTTTTTTTTGGAAAATTTTTCTGTTCCAATTCAAAATTGAGAATTTATCATCGAAAACTAAAATTTTATGTTTTTGTCATCCTAAAATTCAATTTTCTTCAGTTTTTGTCACTTTGTCCTATTCAATAATATATTTAACATTAAAATAATAAAAAATTCTAACTATTCTACCCTGTCGATTTTAAACCAGTTGATTACAGCCTAATCTACCATAGCCGACTCATTCGACCATTATTTATGTCTTCTTCGTGCGAGAGAGAAGAGACGAAGGTCATCGACAGGGTATAATAGTCAGAAATATATTTTTAAATTATTTTAATGTTATATGTTATTAAATAAGACAAAGTGACAAAAAGTAAAGAAATTTGAATTTTAGGTTGGCAAAACAAAAAAATTTAGTTTTGAATGGCAAATTATCAATTTCTTCAGTTTTAGGTGGCACAATTTTCTTTCTTTTTTCTATCTAACTCTTTGGGATCATGTTATTATTATCTACATCCATTATCTCCAAAAATTAAATCAAGTGCAATATTTTCATGTAGTATTATTTAAAAAATATTAACATATATTCTTTTTATTATGTTGCTCTTAATGTACTTGTTAGAATTAATCGTCAGCTTATATAACTAATTAGTAATTACATATAAAATAATGTCACCATAATTAATTGATATAATAAATGCTAGTGAGTTTGATTTTACTTGAAAATTCTACGTAAATTATAGTTACAAAAATAAAAGGGCTTTGGCCTCCTCTCTAATAGTAGCGATTTTTTATTCAAAAATTTTAGTCAAAATTGGACCGTGTTTTTCAAATTAAAAGATTCAGAAGTCTAACTTTATATTTAACATTACTCTGATTATATACATAAATGATAGGCTTTTGTTTAAAGTTTTCATCTTAAATGATTGTTCTCAATAAATACCGTACTATTTTCATTTACATTGAGGGAATTTTGGAGATCAATTATAAACCAAGACTAGCTAAGTTGCAAAAGCGATCGCCGAAAAGGAAGGACTTGCAATACAACCAAACTCATTAGTACAACTGTACTGTTGTACTGCATATGTACAATTTTAGCAATCAATGAATCAAAACGAACGGAGCGCCTCCATGCTTATTGCTTATGCAAAATTATGGAGACGACGGCGTAAATAAGCTGTTGAGTCGATCGTTTTGTTCTATACGACGAAATAGATTTTTTATTTCGTTGATCGTTTCGTCCAGACGAAATGATCGAAATTGACGGAATTTTCGTGATTTGCACATGTACGAAACCGTTTCATTGTTGCGTTAACCGTTTCGTCCAACCAAATGAAATCGTTTTGTTATTTCGTTAATTGTTTCCTCAGGACGAAACGAAACGAAAAACAGTTAAAACGACTTCCGTTTTCAGCCCTATCCATGCTGGTGCGCTGATTGCCTGGTTATACCCATTTTGGGTCTAATATATAAACCCAAATTACTAAACATATTTTGCTTTCAATTTATTTGATACCTAAGCACACAAATAAATGATTTTTTATAATGAAAATTTGAAAAATTTCTGAATACAAAAGATATTGTTTTGTCAATATTATTTTTTTTATATCAATAGGAAAAATTTTAGGTAACCTAAAATCCTAAATTTTAGTAAAAGAAGTTCAGTAAGTTAGATCTTTGGGCCTGTATTTTAGTAATTGGGCTTTGTCATGGCGATTTAAAAGTTGGGCCTAGGAACAGAATATTTGGGAAGTTATTTTAGGCCTTGGAGGAAGAATGGATGATAATATATGCTAACATATATCCTAACCAAAAATTATAAGTTTCATCTCTAATTTTATCATCCCTGTCATATCTAAATACAAAATGAATACATAAAATAGACAAGATAAACATATAGACTATCAAAGTGAACACTTACAAACAAATAAGTGTTGTAATATCTTGTTTAGAGTTTTATATTCACATTCAACTTATTTTTATTGAACTTATCTTTTTGTATGTATTTACTTTGATCACTATATATGTTCACCTTATCTATTTTAAGTGTTCACTTTCTGTTTACCGATGACGGGATGACAAAACTATAGATGACAGTAATCAATTTTCTATCCCAACATGCCAGTATCAACCTAGCTGTCTGTAATTTGTAATCTTGTAGTAAAAAAAATATGCACGGAGGAACGGATGTATACTGGCAAATAGCTTAGAATGTCGACTTTAAAAATGAGAATTGCTTTCCAACATCTCTATCATCCCCAAATCTTCATTAATTATCTAACATATCTTCATTAATAAGAAAGTTCAAGGGATGATGAAATCATCCCATTCATCCTCATTGCAAATCCAGCGTCATCCCATAATCCCATATCTACTCCCAGCATATAATTCATTGAAATTCCGAGCCGTAACATGTAATAACAAAATATACAAATTCAATATATGTAACTGTTGAAGTTACATATGTAACTGTTAAAGTTAATATATATAACTTTTGAAGTTATATATATACCGTTGAAGTTATATTTGTAACTGTTGAAGTTAAAATATGTAGCTGTTGAAGTTAAAATATGTAGCTGTTGAAGTTATGTATGTAGCTGAAGTAGTTAATATAAATAATTGTTGTAATTTGGATACTAACCGTTGTAGTTAATATGAGTAATTGTTATAGTTCTCGTGGGGACCACAAATAGAAAGGATGGAAGGGAGAATAACAGTGGGGACCAAAATAGAAAAGAATGGGAGGGAGAGAAATAGTGGGGACCAAAAATATTCCAAAAATAGAAAAAAATTAAAATGAGTTCCCACTGGGATGATGGGATGATGGATCTTGGGGATGATCCTTATCACCCTCGTTTAAAAATTACCGAAATAAAAGGTAAATGCAAAATCTGTTGAAATAAATTACGATTGATTAATCCTTTGATCATTGATTAAATATTTGTTTGGATTATCTAAGAATAAGACTAGAATTTGTTATTCAAAGTAAAAAATTTTATTTCTAAACTATCGATAAGATTTTTGGATTTAGAATGTTATTTTTAAGTGGTGTAATATTTAGATTAAGTTTTTATTACTAGAGTATTTGGATCATCTTTTTAATTCAAAATTAAAAAGGGGTTCAACAACTTCTTAATTCACATGAAGAAGATGATTCAAACATCTTTAGAATAAAAAAAAATAATCTGGATGTTGGACCACTTAAATATAGCACTTTGAATTCCAAAAAATTTATTCTTGATCATTTAGAAATAAATAATTTATAACCTGAATAACCAATCTAAATTTTATTCTTTTTAATACGGATTAAAAAGTAGCCCCAACAACTTCTTAATCACGTTATTAAGAAGACGATCAAAACACAATAGAAAATAAAAAAATATTCCGGATGTTAGACCACTTAAATTAACACTCTGTATCTCTAAAAAAAACTTATTTTTGATCGTTTAAAAATAATATTTTTTTTACTCCGAATAATTAATCCTAATTATTCTCAGGCCATCAAATGGAAAATGCCCCCTAAGTTAGCGGATTACTTGATCAATGACCAATCAATTCTTAAAAAATTATACTTTATTTGATACATTGATATAAATTGATGGGTTATAGTAAACTTTAAAACTCTTTTTTGGTTTGCAAATCGAATTTGCGATCCTATTTCTTCAATACCAAAAAAGAGTTTGTTGTGCATCCTAATAATGGTACGTCGATTGGACAAGAGATATTGTTGGGAACTTGATTTCATATTTTTGTTAATGATTTAGCGACAAGAGATATCGTTGATGTGGACTATAATTTTTATGTTAGGAAAATATATAATTTAAAAAATGTGGAATTAATAGGTGGATAGCAGGATAGGTGAGTTTGTTTTGGTAATAATATATGCATGCCTTTTTTCAGCAATAATACTGGTGGATAGGTGATTTTTTATGTTAGGAAAAGATATTTCTCATTTTCGGCGGATCACGGATGTGGTTTGCATGCTTTTTTCTTTTCACCGATAATATATGCGTGAACAATGAGTACAGGTAGGGCTGTACAAGAAATAAAAAAACCCGTCCGACCCGTTTAAGCCGACCGACCTGACCCGTATTTTAACGGGTTGGATAATAACGCGGGTTGGTCGGGTTTGGATTTTATCAACCCGGTTGCACTGGGTCGGGTTACATTTTTTATTCTCGGAAACCCGACCCGAACCGTTCTGTTAATTAACAAAACTATAAAATCGCCTTTCTCCAGAGATATCCCAAATTCCCAATATCTCATTTATCATTTATTCTTTTTCTTGGTAACCCCAGCAGACACCTCGCCTCCTCCCCTGGCGTTGCCTCGACTCCTCCGCTCTCAACCTCGATCTCCATCTCTTAGACCACACATCACATACTATTAGCCAATCACGACTTCACGAGACCTTGAAAAATAGTACGAATTTGATTTTAATTTACTACAGATCTATTTCAAAAATCTCCATTATAAATGGTTAATTAATTCTGTTGTCTAATACCCTATTTATCTTTCCATTACAATTTATAAATAGAAACTTGGAGCTTGGAAATTGGGCTGGTCGGTGAAGGTCTCAGGAGTTTCGACGACTCAACTATTGAGCATTGAGCTTAGAATATTGAGACGAGTGAGTTAACAATAAAGAGATACTAAGATTGAGATACACGAGAACAAGAGTGGAGCAACACTTTCAAACTTTTGCTTCACCGAAAGTTCCAGGTAATTATTTCTTCCTTTCTAAAACTTGAATTATTGAGTTATTATCAAAAAAATATTTCTTTCCTTTTAATAGTAGGATAACCAGATTTCATAAATAACAAAAAGTAGACATAGAAAAATAATATTCCATTCCTTTTAATTATTTTTGTACTCATGGAATTATACGGCGAACACATAAATTATTTTTCTTGTCTTATAAAGACTTATCCATTCTCTTTGATATATTTATTTTGTGTTTAAACATATTTTAATCTTTTTATGTACTTAGCATGTCAAATTCATTTCTTTTTTCTTTGTCAAAAATTGCAACAGAGGTAATTAAAACATAGTCTATGTATATAATATTGTTCAATTATTTTGTCTGTGTATATGAAATTGGTAAAAAATCGAAAAGGTCTGTGTATATAATATTGTTCAATTACAAGGTATGTGTAATCATTGATTACTTTGTCAATTTGACAGTTTTTTTGAAAATTATAATTCTTTCAATGCGTGATACAGGCATACAGCCGTGGTTGGTGACGTAGGACATTGATCTTGTATTAGGTACATGGTTCTGATTTCTGAAGAATTAAATTATCTAAGTTGAGTATAGTTATGATAATCTTTGAAGTTGGTTGTCACTTGTCACCATATTTAAGTTGAGTAAAGTTTATGAAACATAGGTAAATAATATTGTTCAATTAACTAATATAGCAGTACATTTTTATTGCAGGTAAAAGGAATCAAGATTGAGAGTCTCGGATCTTTGAATTTTAATTATTATTATGAATTTATTTGTTATGCTTTTTAGATTTGTATTTTGAATGTAATTTGAACTCAAAAGTAGAAGTCTCCTAGCATTGTTGCTATTTTTGGCAAGTCTTTTAAACTTAAAAGAATTATTAAGTCATTTATACCCTAAAGCTACTGATGTCTGCTGCTATTTGTACCTAAAAGTGTTTTGTATGTCATGTGCTAGTTATTTTTATTTCAATCATGTGATTTTTTTAATTTTTGTACCATTGAAATTATAACCCGTTAAACCCGCGTAACCCGCATAACCCGTAATAACCCGTACGTGAAAAATCATTCCGGTTGGGTTGGGTTACGGGTGGGTTAACTAAAGAAATTTTTTAACCCTCTACAATTGGGTTGGGTTGAAATATTGGTAAAAAATTACAAACCCGTCTGTTGTACAGCCCTAAGTACAGGACATGTATAATACATGACAAAATTTTTAGTCTTGGCCCCATTTAAATACTTATTAATTTTAATATTTAAAAGTCGATTTTAAAAATCAATAGTGCAGTATCATATTGCTTTGTGCATTAACTCTGATATTATCTTTTATTACATAAAAATAAAAATAAAATAGTTGGATAGGTGTTGAAATCCTCGTTGGTTTTAAAAGGGGCCTACCTTGTGCTTTGACTTTTTGCGTTTGACTTTTCTGTGATCGGAATTAAATGAATAATAATAATAGTTACTTGCAATTAATCTAGTACTCTTATTGCTGATATTTTTTGAATGCGCTGGTGGGTAATGATAAATAATAAATTTTACCTCTAAAATTCTCCTGCATGTGACCTGAATTTAGAGAGTGGGTGTTTGAAACTGATAAATGTAATCAAGGTTTGCCTTCTAAACTTGAACATGTTATGGCTTATGGGGTTGGTTAATTTTGCAAAAAAGTATTTAATTTAGATAGAGGGTTAGTTAGTTTTACCAAAAGTTGTTTAATTTAAACTAGTTTAGATGCCCTCATATATGGACAAATAAGAAATAAAATAATATTAAATAATAAAAATATATTGCTTAGTCTAGCATAGTTACAAATAGATTTGTTATATAATTTGTTTCTTTATTAGATGGAAAATCAAAATATATTGTTACTTCGTATGACAATTAATATTCGACCACAGATCTCGATCGAACGGCAAAAACATTTGTTTACATGCTAGATCTAGCGTGTAATATCTTTACTGTCCATGCATTTATAAGTAGTAGAAATAGGTGATATAATTTATCAATTTGTGCAAGGTAAAAAGATGATGACCACTTGTGTCAACCAATTCCCCAACCAATCCTTTATACAGGCTATTTGGCCATGAACTTTTTGAGGGGTCCTTTTGTAATTGGAGGAACCTCAATAATCTCTAAAAATTATTATATGAGGGGTCCAAAAAGTCGTTTCAGATACATTTTCAGTGCGGTCCGCTGAACTGTTTGGCACGTTTTTGCTTCAATAATTCTGGTAATAATAATAAAAAAAATACTAAATCAATCAATAAGAAGTATTGAAAAAAGTAGAGTTGAAGAATGCAAGTCTAGAGCAATTCCAATCTGCTGTTGCGCGACAAACTTTGTAGCGCAGGAAATCGAACCGTCCACTGAATCGAACGGTGTGAGAATGAATCGCCATCTTAGTGGATAATCCCACCTTATCGGATCGGTATTATTTCCTCTCCTCTCCGTTTCCGTATTGGATCCGCAATCTGAAAGAGTTATGTGTTGCGATTTGGAGGAAACCACATCTATGTTCCTGTATCCTTCTTGCGATTTCATTTCAAATTTCTCGACCCAAATTAGAAGAGAAGGGAGTCAGCGAGCAGTGATTTCTTCTTTCTCATCCCAAATTTCTCGTCCCTCCGTCCTCGTACGGCAAGGGAGTCGGCTCGCAGCGTGTAGTGTTCTTCCATGGCCGTATTGTTCTTCCTCTACATGTGTGAATATCTCCTTGTCATCTAACTTCCATGGCCGCTCCAACATCTCCTATTCAGGTATTTTCTTTTCGATTAGACAGTTCAAAACAGAAAAGTTGGATACTGCTATTTCATTCGAGAATAATGGTGCATATGGATTTATCTAATGTGGGTACATTCATCCCCATTCTGTCGGGATATAAGCAAACATAGGTAAATTAAAGCATTGTGGTGAAAATCTATAGATCAGAATCAGAAAATTTTAAATATGTTTTAAAAAATTAAGCAGAGAGAAATGGTTTAGGCTACAATAAAATTGTGTTCCACTGCGTTGAAGCAAAAAAGCTTATTAAAGAATTGAACACATTAAACAATATTGATAAAGAGAACTGTTAAGTTTGTCAAAATATGAAAATTAAGAATACAGCATCATTTGCAATGTTTGCTTATTTCTTTTTTCTTTTTATTTTCCTTTTTCATTTCTTTGTTTTACTAGAAAGAACCCCTACTTGAATTTGGTTCCTATGCCAAAATCAAACAAGAACATGAGAAGTTCAGATAGCTTGTAGTTTCTTTAAGGGTTTTTTTTAAATAAAATTTTGGTACCAGCTATGGGCGTGGTACATGCTCCATATGTATTTCCAGTCGCTTAATTAAGAATTGGGTTCTTGTTTTATTGTAAAGGCTTGTAATTATATATATACTGGTACATGATGCTATGGATTAATTAATTGCAACAGGATGCTATGGATTCTTTGATGAGAGGGAGAACTGTCCTTGTAATTGCACACTGCCTCTCAACTGTTAAAAGTGCATATAGTGTAGCTGTCATATATGATGGTCAGATCGCTGAGCTTGGGACCCACGATGACCTACTCAGCTAGAATGGCATGTACACTGCTCTAGTCAAGTGCCAATTACAACAAGGACCCAGATTTGAAGCTGAAATTGACATGGATAATGAGCAGACTTCAGTAATACTTGAATGGACCTCTTATGATATATTTCTCATGGTGTTAAATAGCAAACACATAACCAGTGATCTACTTTTCAGTGATAGGAACTTGTGCTGTATTAATACAAGCAGGGATAGGAATCAACTAGCGGATACGTTACCTAAATATGCTAGGATGAATGGGGTTAATTGTATTGATTTTACATTTCCAACTTGTAATATCCCTGTAACAACACAAGTTACTTGAATGAAATGGAAAAGTATTTTTTTTTATGTGTGACTTGTAATATTCCTGTAACAAACTAGTTGTTGTTGATTACAGAGAGCAATTACAAGGGTACTAACGGGTCTTGATTAACCACTTAAACTCAATCTAACTAATATACAAGGATTTATATAACTGGTACTGGATGCGTTGGAATTGGCGCTGGTAATAAAAAAAATACAATTAACTTTGTTTTACTGTCTAGTAGTCTGACAATTCTCAAATATACAATTAACTTAAATGCAATTCCAGATCTTGAGGCTTGATGTAAGGAGCAGATAATTTTTATTTAGAATATTTAGTCCCTTCAAAAATTATGTACCCAATAATAGATGAGAAACTGGTACAAACATGTATCCAAATCAAGAGAAGCACATGTACAAGCATTAGATTAAGCACACTACAATAAAACATCATAAGTAACATCAAAATCTAAAAACGCTAAAAAAACAGAAGAAAGTTACAACAAGAAAAATAAACTCTCTAACAAAAACACACTGCCTAATCCCCAAGTAAATTCTCATGCATTGTTCTCAAACTGAGCCTGGCCATTGTCAGCAAGAACATTATCACTTGCCACCTAGGGCTGATCGGTACCAGTATACACCTGAGGCTGTTCATTGTGATTGGAAGGTACAATTATCAGCTGTGCATTCTTCAAAAGATCTGCAAAAGCCGCCTGTTCACCTGTCCAAAAATAAAACAGATCTATAAGATTAATCTGATCATAGAGCGAAAACGTTCTCCTGCTACAATTTCTCAAATCAGAGTTTATCATAAATAATTTCGCAGCTCATCGCCATTAATGAAATGAAATCAAATTGCAAAAACTAAAAGGTGAAGGAAAAGGGAGAGGAGAAAAGAACCAACCTGAGAGAAGAGAGAGTGTGGTTGGTAATGGTGGGGCTAAGTGGCTACTTTCTAAGCGTCTTGACGAGATGTGGCACCATAGATGCTATCTTCTGTCTTGAGAGAGGAGAGGGGAGTTTCTCTGTGTTGACGGGGAAAGAAAGAAGGGGGCGACGAGGGGCTTCTTGAGGTCACCAATGGTGCTTGAGTGAAGGGAGAGATGGTGAGATCGAGAGCGAGAAAGGCAGAAAAATAGAGGCTGGGGGTGGTGTGCGAGTGAGAGGAGGAGAAAGGAAGCGGAGGCTTGACCTTCGTCCTTCGATCTAGGGTTCATCTGAGCGACAGAGACGGTGCTTTGGTTCATTTGCGAGAGAGAGGAGAAGAGTCGAAGAAAAGAAAACGGGTCAACTAATCGCAAATCCAACCCGATAATCGATAAGAGGGGGAACATAGAAAAAAATATCTGAGCCGTCAGATTTCACGAACGGTTCGATGTGTCGCGCGACACAGCTTGTCGCGCAACAGCTGATTTGGATTGAGTCTAGAGCAATGTTTTCAAAACCGTACCGGATACCGGAAATTTCCGGTAATACCGGAAACCGGAATGGTGACCGAAACGGCGGTATCCGGTATTGTGAGAGGAAAAACCGGAAAATTTCGGAAAATACCAGGAAATACCGGATTTCCATCATCTGACCGGTAAGGGTGTCGGTACGGTTTTGAAAACATTGGTCTAGAGTTGAAAAATACCATTGCCTTTAGCCGAAGGAAAAGATTTGATTCCTACTGTGGCATGTTAACCTAAAGAGGTCTTGGGATATGCTATGAAGTATGAACCAAAACTAGTAATACAAATCAAGGTTGAGTTTCTTCATTCTCCTGAACGAACGAGTCAATTAGGTCAGGTCAAAGATGTTTGTTTGTATTTGTTTTCTTTCTTATTTCTTATTAGATAATAGATATCACTGACACCTCATCCATGTTCTCGGCTCTTGGGTTTTATTAGGCTTTTCTGGGGTCATCTTTGTGTAGTGCGTAGTGTGAACTTTTCTGCAGTTTTTGGTTCTCCAGCTAAATAAATAAATAAATCATCTAGCACAGCACAACTTGCCACTTCTAAAAGAAAAGAAAAAAAATAAAAATAAAAATAAACAAAATAAAGAAAAGAATAAAAAAAGCTGAACCCTAAATTCGCCTCCTCCTATCCTTGCATAATAACCGCGGAGCCCCCTTTCCTTTCCTTCTTCCAAGTTCCAAACCCAATCATCTTCTTCTCATTTCTCATTTCTCATTTCCAATTCCAATCGACTCAGCGCTCCAACTCCAACCTCTTCTCTCTCTCTATTTCAATCTCTCCTCGACCTCGACCTCTCCCTCTCTTAGTAGTCGAAGCACAGTATCTCTCCTTCTTCTTCCTGATAGTTGGTTCTGGAACAACAACTCCATTGGCGATGAGTTTGCGCAGCGTACAAGGATGAGCTCGGATTGATTCTGTGGTGAATGTGCCCGTGTGGTGGTTGTGTTGAGGTCGGAAGGATTCTAGATCTGATTGAGCGCTTTGAAGACTAGGAATCGGAAGGTTCGAGTTTGCTAGATTTGTGGCTAGGGATTGATTTTGCGAGGAGATTGGAATCTGATTGAAGAGGTGTGTTTGAAAGTCGCGTTCTTCTGTCTCTCTCTTTTTCTTCTCGCTTTCGATTGTGAAGTTTACTCGGAAAAGTGAACAAAAGGTGTGTTAAAAATAGATGAATCTGAATCAAGTTCTATCTGGTGCCGAGATTGAGCTTTATTTTATGCCAGAGCTTGATCGCTGGTAGTAGTTCGATTTCTGATTGAGATAGTGAGAATCGAACTTTGTTTTGTATCAGGATCGTTCATATTTCTGAAATTACTTGAATATTTGTTCATTTCTCTCTGGAAAAAGGAGAGGGATCTCAGGTAGGAAAACACCAATGGGGAGGAGAGAAGGAATTTGTACTGGGTAGTTTACCACAAGTACAAGTAGATCTGTTAAAAGTACCAGATCACAGGAATCTAATAATATGATATTGAATCATTAAATTGACCTTGTATTGAGGATTTATTTGTGCACTTAAACTGAAAAAAGGGGGGATGGACATCTTATTTGCAGAAATTTGACCTGTGGAGCCATTTTAAGTGGTCACAAGAGGTGTGGAGTAAAATAAAATCTGAAGAGAAAGGTGCTTTGTTTGGAAATATGCTAAGCAGTAGTAAAATTGGCTTGGAGCTGCCTAGGGACATAGACTCTTGTGTTAACTGGAAGACTGCCCCTAAGGGAAGACGGAGGGCTGTCAGGCGGGGCCGGAACTCAGTTGGCGGGGAAAGCAACAGTAAAAAGACCGCTACAACAAGCTCAAATGGCAGTGACAATGCCTCGGATGAAGAATTTAAGGATCCAGATCAAGTTTTGGTTTCAGAATCTGAGCAGGTTTGTTCATTTTTATCCTTTTGATGTTCCATGCCACATGTTAAGGTTGTCTTTGAGGTATCTAATGTAAAAACAAATTTATGTATTTGCAGTTAGGTGTGACAATTCTGGGTAGGCGCTTTAGTGATACATTTCAGAGTGTCCCAATCAAGAAAAGGATGCGATTGCTGACTGGTTCTCATGCACCTCTCGACTCAAGTCAGATATCGACTCTAGATATCGGTTCAGCTTCCTTTGTGGAAGGCTCGTCGCTTGACGACCATGTTGATTTCTCTGGAATTTCAATGCTTGCTGATGCTGCCTGTAAAAGTGACATGCCAGACGAGGACGCCAACAACTTTCCAGTTTCTGGAGTTCAATCACCTAAAGGAGAAAATGGTGTGCTCATGCCTCCGGAAGTTTCTAAAGTCCAGTCTTCTAAAAATGAGGATAATGTTGTGCTTTTGGAGAGTTCTTCTACTATCACTGTGACAGCAGAAATACAAAATGATGGATCAGACACATCATCTAAGTCTGACAAAGTCCCACGGGATATAAGGCTTCAGTGGGATCTTAACACTGTGATGGATGCTTGGGATTGCGACCAACAAGAAGGTGGCGATGTTTCTAATTGTGAGCAGAGGACTGCTGCTGTGGCTTGTAATACTGAAGTGTGCAATCACCCCAAGGAAGAACCGGAGAAGACTGGGAATGAGGATCAAGAGGTTACTATTAGGAATAATGGAGATGTTCTAGGGCTTACCACACCGAAAAGAAGTTTTGAGTTGCATGGGACTGATTCGAAGAAAGAAGATGACATTGTTACTGAAGTCAATCCAAAGGATTCTATTGTGGAATCTATCACCCCTTCTAGAAACTGCCCAGTCGTGATAACTCCACCATTTGGTCCTATTCCAGCCAAGGAGGAAGTCGACAGTGACAATGATTTGCAATCAAAGCAATCAAGCCAATTGTCTGCTTCTGTAAATGAACAGTTATCCATGTGCAAACTACCTGAAATCAAAGAAGAGTTAGAAGGGTCTGGGTCTGTCACTGACAAGCCGCTTGAAGTTAATCCCAAACTGGAGCTGACCACTGGACCTGAACTGATCTCTGAAGAATGCCCCAAGGATTTTGTCGCAAGTGTTCCTGCTCCTGGTTCTGAACCCAAGGATGCTTTGACTGGTAATGATCAGGCAGGAGTTGATACCATGATAGGAGATTACAGGATGGATCATGACTCCGTGACTGGAGATGACAAAGTGGAGCGTAGCGCCATGCAAGGCAATTCTGATCAACTTGCCGAGGAGAAGAATCACGTAGATCCTCCACATATTGAAACCAGCCTGATGCAGACAGTTGATAATGATGAAGGTCGTACCAAATATGACACAGAAATGATAGACCAAAAAGTTGATTTGTCTTTAAGTGATAAAGTTGGCGCCGAAATGGAAAAGCATGGAAGTTCCCTTGAGTTTCACAATGATGGTGATAATTCTGACTTTTATCCACCTAAGAAGGATCAAGAAGAAGATGACTATCAATATGAAGATGGAGAACTAAGAGAACCAGCCATGCGCTACTGGGGAACTGATGGTTTTGAGGAAACAGAGACTGAACGTGGGCCCTGTGAAATTGATGACCGAGGTAATTGTCTCATGGAAGCTGTGCCTGGTGCTGCTGTTATGGGCTCTCTCACTCATGATGCTCCTCATGGAGAAGAGAGACTGTTGGTGGCCGATGCTGGTTTACAAATTGATGATCGCATGGACACTAACATGATTGTGAAAATGGATTTGAATACTGAAGGTCAGGCTGAACGGTTGGAGAATGGCCAGGCAAACAATGGAGGTGAGAATGACAGTGGAGAGTACATGCCTAATTCAAGGGCGAAGACAACAGGATGGGATATGCAACCAGAAACTTCTAGAAGAAATAGCGAATCTCCTCTGAAACCGGAAAGTAGACCAGGTTCACCGTCTCTCAGGGGAGATATGTCATTGCACATTGATAAGCCAATATCTGCTGATGACCCACTTAGGAATGATAAGTCTTTTATCAGATCAAGAAGGTATATGTTTCTGAGTTTCATATTTCACAGCTGATTTTTCTTTTTAAATTTTTTATATTGCTGTGTTGACTGTGGTATTTGTTTAGGTCCAGAGAAGATGACATGCATGCAAGAGACGATAGAAGTCCTCGAGCTTCTAGGATTTATGGACGGGGCGGTCCCTCCCGGCACCCTGATACTAGCCGAAGAGATGAACATTGGGTTGAAACTGGGGTCTCTACAGGTCGCACTCGTCATAGGACAACAGAGTTTGGTGCCCCATCTTATGCTCCATCTAATTCAGGAAATGCAACTGCAGCTTCTATTGCAAAGGTACAGAGCAATGGCTTCATGGTGGCCCCAGATGGCACTTTAGTGAAGGCTAGTGGGTCCCATACCTCCAGAAAATGTCAGAATAGCTCATCCTTATATCATGGGTCCCCAACCGAAAGAGATCACCGGGGATTTGGTTCATCCAGAGAGAGGATAATGAGCCCTGACAGATTTGGTGGCACTCGGGGTGGCCGACCTTGCAGATATGCTGTAGAGCCAGCAAGGGACCAATATCATAGACCTGTTATGGAAATTAACCCAGGAAGAAGAACCCAAAGAAGTTTCTCCCCACATAGGGGCCCCATACGCCACATATCTCCATGTCACATTGGGTCTCCTTCTAGGTCAAGAACCAGGTCGCCTAATGTGTGGGTCTCTCCAACACCAAGAGTTCGCTGTCTCGCTGATCATGAGCCAAGGCATGAGAGAGGGAGGTCACCGCCTCGTAGAGTTAGACCTGATTATGATGATCAGTTAGGAGCTGTGAATTTGGTGCACAGAAACCACCACCATGTCTCACTTCATACCCCGAGGTGTGTCAATGATAGGAGGTGTGTCAATGACAGAAGCCCGCCACGAAATGCTAGGTTTCATCCATTGGACTTGCCAACACCACAACTACATCGGGTGAGGGATGAGTTCTACCACCACCCAGTGCATTCTGGGCGATGCAACGGGTTTGACCATCGGAGGGGGTTTGAAGAAGATCGGTTTGAAATGGTCCGTCCTGAGAGGTTTATCGAGAAAACTGTTAATGGAGATGGGTTCAGGCCTCGTAATTCAAGCCATAAAGCATCTGAGTCTTATAGGAGGGGTAGCCCAAGAGGGCTTAACCGTAGTTTTGATGGGGATGTGAATCACAGAGGCAAGGAGGAGAGGGATAGTTTCAAATTTGGAACAGGCGGGAGGCGTAATAATGGCAAATATGAGAAACGTGAGATGCGGGATCGCAGTGGCAATGATGATGATGCAGCTGCGAGAAGAAGACTATCCTAAATTGAGGTGACATGGGCTGAACCAACATCTCTATTTTTGATAAGCAAAAGCTTAATAACATGCACTCTTTTAGGTTTCTAGGAAGTTGTATATATTTTAGATCGCCAGTAGGGCTTTGAAAATTTCTGTCATTTCTGTGTTTTACAGTTTTTTTCTTTTTCTCATACCATCTTTGATCTATTCTAAATTAATTTCTGCTTTTCCTAACCCATTTGTCCGTTGGGTGGTTTTGTCTGCTTATGATGTCAGTGAGAAGAAAAAAGAAGTATGATTCGTATGAATCACCCAATAAATTTTTTATTTGAGTTTTGATGTTTAAATTAATTTCTTATTTTATGAGATGCTTTGTGTTTGCCTGCTACCAAGGATGGAAAACATGCGGATATTATTTCTTTGCCAAAAAAGCTAGTTGTGTAGCAAATTGTGTAGCGTTCCCAAACTAGAAGTCTAGAAGTACCCCGGGTACAAAAAAATAAAAATAAATAAATAAAGGTAAATGAAAATTGTCCTCTCATCTGTATGCTCTCGGAAAGCGATTCTCACGATTGCTGTCAATAAGACTGGAAACCTTGTGTTGGAAGTCATGTGCACATGGACTGCTAGATTATTTTGCTATTATGTTTTTTTGCTTGACGCAGTTGCCTTGTCATTCCCCTTTTGGTCAAACTCACTATATTTGATTCTTTATTATGTTATGGGGTGGGGTTTCCAGTCCCTATCATAATAACACTCGCATGTAAGAGCATCATGTTTTGACAAGAAAACTATGCCTCCTTGATATCTGGAGACATCGATAAATAACAAATTTGAATCAGCATCAGGAATTTTCTTTGTTATAAGTATCACAAGTTGATTTTCAGTAGAATAACCATACTGTTCCCGGTTGTTACAACTTACAAATATATAATTTTAATGCATCTAATTAACCTAATTTACTGCAATGACCTAAATTATGCCTTCATCGCCTCCATTCCTTGTTATAACTCAACTTAAACAACCATGTCTCAAGATGTCCTTAGCATCTATTGTAATATTCATCATTATTGAAAATTAGGCAAGCATGCTTGCTCTCCGTTAGTGGGTTAAAACTAAGAAGCACATATGCTGGTAAAATTGCTTGAGAGGATTTAGGAGGTAAACTTGTCTCAGAGCATTTACTAGCACAGTTATCAATACACTAATTATTAAATAACAATTAGAGGCAAACACAAAGCATGACTTCCTCTGGAAACCCAAGTAACTAGTGAAATTCTTAATGAAGCAATATATTATTAAACCGCCCCTATATTTCTTCCATTTCTGTCAGCACATAGGTCAACTTGCGCTCTATAGCAGGTTAAGTACACTTTATCAGATAGAGATAGGACCAAATTAAATACATATTCTGGTGAAACTTTGAGCCGTCAAAGCATTAAAATAGGTGGTGCATGTAAAGAGATCTAATCCAAGATATTGCTTACCTAAACATGCAACTATTCCAACTTAAAGAAAAGGAAGCCTTCAATTGTTATTTAATCAAGCCCAACTGAGCCCTCACTTTTGTGAAACAAATAAACAAATATGTTGTCTCTTACCAGATTTATGGCCTTTCTTATCATAAAAAAGCCCAATTGTTTTTTGTTTTTGCAATCAACAAAACCTGATTTTTTATTTTCATATCATTGTCCCTATAAATGTTGTTGTGAATTTCAAAACATAACTCGTTAAAAAATAACCAAGGTCAAACGATAAATACCAAATTGCCCTTTTTCTGGTTCGGTTGGCATGCTGGTCACTTGCAGGACAGTATCCTCTGCAGAGTGCCAACTTTTGATCTAAACCCTTTCGATCTAATCTCGACGGTTAACTAACGGTTCAGATCAAAGGTTGGCAGAGGATGTAATTCCCCAGTTCAGGTTTACTCTGTGAAGTGAGATTATGATTAGAGGACTAATTGAGCAAAATTTCCAGAAGATCTAATTCAAGATAGCTTAGCCCAGATGTACTGGGATTACAGGCTTCCACAGGCATTAGGACAACAACCTTTGTATTAATTAACTTCCAGACAGATTCAGATTCATTATTTTGTTTCATGACAGACAATCTTTGACCTAACACCAGAGCTTAATTACTTGTTTGCATGCTTTTAGTGTGATATTTCATTTGGAGTGGCTCTGTGGTACACTGGAAAAATATGAACAGTCATTATTAATTTTATCACATGTTTGTTATTTGAGGAGACAATTTTCTCATAAGGACATTACTGTATTTGTACATTTAACGTAACATCTGACAAGAATTAAGGTGGCTAAATGGGATGTATTTTTTTTTCCCATTAAACATACATGATGTTATCGAAAAAGTTAAACAAATTACTTTCACCTTTCCGATATTGCCCTTATGCTATGGATGGTGAAAATCAATTGTGATTTTTTTTCACTAAAGGTGGTGTATTGGAGCAACTTTATGTAATTTTGTTGAATGCTAATCGTCCATTTTATGCTTGTGCAATCCATTAAAGGAAAGATGAGACCGGTACCTGATATTATTTAACCAGCTTCCTGTTACTTTAGCTGTCTTCAACCAGCAGCTACTTAACAAATTCACAATGTGTATATGAATTCTGGTGCAAGCTTTCAGAAAAAAAAAATTAAGAGTTGATTTTCCATGTGGCGACCTTGTGTCATAAACCTGCCACAGTCACTGCAACTTGTGTTTACCGATCAATGCCATCAGTACTGACAGACTAAATAAGCTTTTAATCTATGAAACTTCTTGTGTCTCCTCTTAAATCTTAGAGCGAAAGCACAATTGGCGGTATATGGATCAGAAAGAAGGATCAGGATAATACATCAATGGCTTATTAGTAATTTTCTCTTTCTTTGTCTGCCTCCTCTTACCCAAAATGTTAACTATTTTTGTTAATCTTTGTTGCCCATGGTAGTTTGTATAACTGATTTATATTTACTGTTACATTTATTCATTTCCAGTACTATTGTGCGTCAAAGCTTGCTTTAATTTGCCAACAATATATACAAGAATTCTTTGGAACTGTACGTTTGTAAGTTTGTTAACTCTCATGTTAGCATGAATACGCCCCAATGAAGAGGGATCTAATGGTACCTGATGGTTTGGGATATAAGTATAACTGAGGCTGAAGTGCAAAATTTCAGATTTCAGGGTGGAATTTACATATATTATCTTAAACCTCACCATCCCTGATTAAATTAAAACTAAACTTGGTACGGAGAAGATAAATATGGATCGAAGAAAAGAGACTGGGAGAGAGAGTAATGCCATTTTCTACTAGTAAAAGTAGTAAAGATCACAATCTCTTTCCCTTTCAGATTTCAAACAGTACAGATAAAATCCAACGTCAGCAAATAAAGCCAAGATCATAATAAGAAAATGAGAATGAAAGTTTCATCACGACTCGTACAAAAATTAAAAGAGTTCTCTCACGGCACGCCTTCAGCCAATGGACTGCCATGTGGGGATTTCTCCCACCTATTATTAATTATTTTCCATTCTCTCCTAAAAACTGATGTCGACTCCTACCTAAATATACGTCTATCCAATCCTCTTTTATCTTTTTTTTACTTTACAGAGTTTCAATTGTTAAGTTGCTTTACCCAAGTCCTCGTTATTCTTTTGGCATGAGCAACAACTACTGGAAATGTGAAATTATTCGCTTGTAACTTGTGTAAATAAAAGATAACTAAGGAAGTTATGAGGCGAAAATCCTCTGCTAATAGTGAAACTTGACATCCAATTGAAGTGGCGGGTTCAAAACTAGCTAGAAGTTCTTTGTGATATTTAATTTCGAAAAAATAAGTTAAAAGAATTAACCCTCGTCTTATCTTCAAAAAAATTTGACAACCAAATGTACCACCCACCCCCTTCACTCAAAAAAAAAAGAATCATAATAATAATAAAAAAATAATAATTATAATAAAAAATAAATTAATTAAAAAAGAGTTACGTGCAGTTAGGTCCCACCTATTGGATCTTTTGTTTAAGATGATGATAATGGTTCAACTACATGTTAAGTGATTCATGTACAATTTGGATTTTGCATTCACATTAGTTATCCAGGAACTCATCATGCTGGTTGATTTGGGCCGACGAAGCCAGAAAATTTTTTAGTGGGTGTCACTAAAATTTGATTATAAATTTTATAATAATATTAATAGAATTTGAACATGAATAATCCGGATTAACAATTGAAATATATTTATATTTTTATGGAGTTCAAATGCATAATTTTTTTATGAATATGGTCTACTTTATCACAAAATACATACAAAAATATTGGAGTGAAAAAAAAATAGTGGTGACATTGCACCCTTTGGTATATTTACATCCGTCACTGGCCCCTGAATCAATTATTTTTATGAAAAAAAATTTGATTCATGATGCATTCTGTATGGACGTGTTTATGTGTCTTAAATTTATAAGATTAGTAGATTACGTGAAAGTTTTACTTTAACGAAAAATAATTAAAAAAATACTATTCAGTTTAATGTATTATGTCTATATAAATATAAAATTTCATGATCGCTTCGTTAAATACTTTTGTGTTCATTTAATAGCATCTTAACCTAGTGTGCAACGACTCAAAATAAATAAACAAATAATTATATCGTGAGAATATCTAAAATTGTGATCGTTGTTTATATTTCATATTTTGAAATCTATAATCCATAATCTATAATCTATAATCTATAATCTATAATATTAATTAAGTAGCGATATTTTTTTCCTTACTTTTGACTGCTATTTTTATAATCAAAAATAGTTTTTTTTGTAATTTTTATAATTTAAAATAGTTTTTTTTGTATTTTCTATATTAAAATAGTTTTTTTAAATATATAAAAAATAGTCATACCAATCATCATTTAATTTAGGAAATAAATATATTTGGAAATCTAAGATAGTTCATATTGAATTATTGTCATCTAAAAAACATAACGCAGCGGACCGACTGCCGTATCTAGTATTAATAAAAAAAAAGTCGTAAAATTTGATAGAACTGAAATTCTCTATATCTTGCGCTGAGAGTGCAATTAACTTTAACTCTTTATTAGGCGAGAACTATTTACAGAGAAATGAGCTTGGTTTCGTTTTCTACTGTTTTATATTCTCTCATCTCATTCTCCTATTCAATACAACCCAAAAATAGTTACTTTTTCCGTGAGAGATTACACAAAAATAAAAATCTCACTACAAATTAATTGACTTATATAGTTCAAAATGTATCGAAAAAGTTGATGCAATATTGAAAGATAATAAATAGTTATTATAAACATTTATACATGATTATTTATAAAATATAAATCTTCAGAAAAGATTATTTATTAATATAAGTTCACTACGTTGCATTCCATTTGAACCTCGAAAATAAAACATCAAAGAAAGTACACTATCCATTTATACTTAGGCCCGGTTTTAGCCCGGCATTTCAATCAAACCAATCTTCCGTTTAATTTAGCGGAGCCATTCTGAGCTGTCCGATTATAACAAATGGACGGTCATTAAAAATAGTTCTCATGGCCTATATATCATTCTCCAATTATAATTGTACAGAGAAGTCAAACAGAGTATGAGATCTGAAATCATGCGCCTTCGTACCGTCTCGTCCGCTCCCTAGATTCTCTCTTTCAAGTTCCACCAAAAAGCCAAAGCACCGTTTCTCATTTAAACCTCTCTCTCTCTCTCTCTCTCTCAGTTATTATTAGCACACCGCAGATCAGTGCCTCTCCAAAGCAAGGTTTCTTCTCTCTCAAAAGCTTATCTAGATCTCCATCACCTCGTTTAATTTCCCTAAATAGAGTAAACTCGGTTCAATTTCTTACTTGTTAGTACCATCTCCTGACCTAAGAGTTGTGATTCAAAACAGCTACGCATGAAAATTAGCTTAAGTGGATTGTGTATTTAGCCTCTTTTTTATTTTCTTTTGTAATATCAGAAAGCATTTTAAATGGTGGGATTCACAAAGAAAGAGCACCAGTTTCTCTCTGAGCTTGGCCTCGCGCCTCGCAATCCAGGATCGTTTGTGAATGGCATCTGGAAAGGCAGTGGTCCTGTTGTCTCTTCATCGAATCCGACTAATAACCAGGTTAGTTTCTTATCTTGAATCTAGTTTTTTTTTTTTAATTTGATATGGTATTATCTGACTTTTGGTTTGTTGAAATTTTAGGTGATTGCGGAGGTGGTGGAGGCATCTCTTGAGGACTATGAAGAAGGAATGCAAGCCTGTGCTGAGGCTACCAGGATCTGGATGCAGGTTGGTAATTTGGAAGAAAAGCTCAATGGAACAGGATTGTAGTTTCATTACCTTTTATTTTAGAGATTGTAGAATATATTTTATTTTCAGTTGTTCTGGTAAATATCTGAAATTCTGAACATTTTAGTTTTCCAATTATAGCTACCGGAAACTTTTTAGTGTTTTAAGTGAGATTCTCAATGGACAGAGTATGGTTAGAAGGAGTGGGCAAACTGGCAAAGGGAGGGAATGATGATATGATTTTTTATCTTTGGTTATGCTAAAGGCATAGTATACTTTAAGTATTTAATATTTTGAATTAGGGTAATTACTTACATTTTGTACTGAATTGAAGCATGTGATATGTTTTTCCCTCCAATTTGGGTTAATATGGTATTAGTACTGACATTGCAATTAGTGGCTTTTGTGTTACTGATTTTGATGGAAGTTATATTAATT
Organism: Rhynchospora pubera; assembly: GCA_028095005.1. Classification (NCBI taxonomy): domain Eukaryota; kingdom Viridiplantae; phylum Streptophyta; class Magnoliopsida; order Poales; family Cyperaceae; genus Rhynchospora; species Rhynchospora pubera. Next base: position 21,083,461 of record CM051463.1, read on the forward strand.
TTGGTTAAAGCACTTTTTCTTTTGTTGGATGTTAGATTCCTGCTCCTAAGAGAGGAGAAATAGTAAGGCAAATTGGAGATGCTCTGAGAGGCAAGCTTCATGAACTTGGCCGACTTGTTTCCCTTGAGATGGGCAAGATACTTCCTGAAGGAATTGGTGAAGTTCAGGTACATTTCTTTTTTCTTTTTTTGTGGAAAAAATGTAGATAGTTGTTACTTGGTAATACACAGTGTTGAAAATCGCATGCTGCTTTGTTAACATACAGCAAAACATTTTTTCCCCTTATCTGCAAACTATAGTTCTTTCATGATTACAACTGAGGAGCACCTTCTTGTAAACTTTGAGCTGTTTAATTAGTATGAACTGAAAAGATATGAATTTTTGCTTCTTAATAAGTATTCCTGTTAGAGTAGTAAAACAGAAACTGCTTTATCTTTTCATTATTTTCTCTGAGAACAAATATTAGTTCAATCTCGCAGTTGGATGTTTGCTTCCAAGGATGACGTTAGTAATTAATCTTTTAAACTCTACAAGACATTCATATCATTGGATTGATTCTTTATTTGCTTATTTTTTGTAACCTTAAATCTTAGTTTCTGTAATGAGAACTAATGAATGGTCCAATTTTCAATTATGCAGGAAATAATCGACATGTGTGATTATGCTGTTGGATTAAGTCGGCAGCTGAATGGATCAATCATCCCATCTGAACGTATGTTTAATTATCTTGTTACTAAAATACAGAAGCAAATATGGCTTTGTATAAGTCAGTGCCTTGAGAAAATCATCTAAAGCACAAAATGTTGCCTGCTGTAGTTTGAAATTTAGAGGTAAGCATAGACCTGCTGGCATAAACACAAATCAAAATATGGGCCAGACTTTTATAAGTCATTTGATTAGTCTGCATCAGTAATTTCAATGATCGCATGTTGTTTCATTCTTTCTTTGGATGTTCTGTTGTCTAATGCTTGCTGCTCCACCTTTTCTCCCTGTCACAGGTCCAAATCACATGATGATGGAGGTGAGTAGAAGCTAAACTCTCAGATTGGTAAAATATTTCAGATTTGGTATTTAAGAAGAGTAGTGCTTGATTGTCTAAACATATTTGTATGACAGGTGTGGAACCCCCTTGGAATAGTTGGCGTCATAACAGCCTTTAATTTTCCATGTGCTGTACTTGGTTAGTCATTTTTCTTAGTTGTTGCTTTAGTAAGATAGTCATCATAAAAGGGAGGTGTTATTGCCACGCACTATAAATTATGATGTTGTGATGTTTAATAAATGAAAACCTTGTGCTTCGCAGGATGGAATGCATGCATTGCCCTTGTCTGCGGAAACAGTGTTGTTTGGTAAGATTTAACGTCTTTTTTAGGATGCTTCTTTTAAACTGAGTAAGATAATGCATATTTTCCAAACTGAGTTTTGAAATCAATTTGGAAGGACACCTGAAATTATTACCATGGAAATAGGTGCATAATGTGATCAAGCCGCAACCTTTTAGGTTTATATGATGGAGACATATATTTTGTTTGATGATAATGTTACCTTACTGATTGAGCCATCTTATATGATCTACTGAAACTAAAATTAAACAAATTTATTATGATGTTGGCTGTCGGGTCCCAAGTTTGGATGAACAGTATGATGCAATATGTCTGAACCTCTGATGTAATTTGAAAAGTTAAGGACAACATATATCTTTTTAACTTTAAACTAATTAAATATTATTCAGTGCTATTAGGGCATATGTGACATGAGTGAACATCTGGTACAATAATTGATAAAACATCTGGTGCAACTCGTAGAAGGACTGTTAGTCTATGGTGCTTTCAATGGGGAAGTAAATATTATTTGTTTGGTGGGCTGCTTCTTTCTGTTTATAGTTAAAAAAAAAAGATTAAAAAGACAGGCAATGTTTGTTGATGAAAAATCGACGAGAAAACCTATGGTGCATACTAATGTACGGAAGCTTCAGTGCATACTGATCCGAACTCTTGGATCTGTTTCAAAATGACCGATCCAAACCGTCCAATATGATCTCTCTATTGAAATCTCCTTGCCGACCAAATTTAACATTTTTTCGATATTTTTAAGTATTTTTTTCGGATTTTTAAAAACTGCCATTTTTTAACGGTTCAGAAAAAATTAGATTAGCGATTTTCTTAAATTTGAAAAAAATACTTAAAAATTTCGAAAAAATGTAAAATTTGGTCGGTAAGTAGATTATAATAGGAAGATCATATTAGACGGTTTGGATCGGTCATTTTGAAGCAAATCCAAGAGTTCAGATCAGTATGCACCGAAGCTTCCGTACATTAGTATGCACCATAGGTTTTCTTAAAATCGAGTCCCTAAATGATGTTGTTATAAATATGTTAATCTGTTACATGTCCCTCTTGCATGGAGTGGTTGTAAAGTTTACCAACTATTGGACAAATTGAATTACCTGAGAGGACGCGTATATGGAAAAAGGAGTGTGGTAGTTTAATAATGTATGGAGTTTGGATGGCAGGAAAGGAGCACCTACGACCCCACTAATCACTATAGCCATGACTAAGATAGTTGCTAGTGTACTGGAGAAGAACAACTTACCTGGTGCCATTTTTACGGCATTCTGTGGCGGGGCTGAAGTTGGCCAGGCGTTGGCTGCTGATACGAGGGTACCTTTGGTGTCATTCACTGGTAGCACAAAGGTACCTTAGTTATATGCAGTATTTTATTTTTATTTTTTTTTCTCTTACAGATTTTTTTTTTGTTTCGCTGTTGGGAAATTAAACTTTGTTGAAATTGTAAACATTTTTTGTTCATCTGGGAGAAAGTAGACTTTCATAAGAATTTCACAAATGTTTATTATTTACAGTTTCTTCTGGTTATATTACTGGATTTGGGTATTATTGGGAAATAGGACAGATGATAAGAGGAATATAAATAAAAAACGTGCAAGAGGAATCCCCTTTAGAGGTCATTGGCTTCCAGTATGAGACAGCTTCATGGTGGCTGATTGATTCTACTTCTGGTTCCTTCTATATCTAAAAACATAGAAATTGGATGTTTTTTTATTCTAGTTCTGGGTTCCTTCTGCATATGTTTCAAAACATAGAAATTGGGTGTTTCTACTTTCAAAAGAGTTTCTTAATTTCATCTTTTATTTAGGATTTACCTTTGATATCTTTTACACAGAAATTTGTCTAAGCTTAACAACCTGAACTTTTCCTTTTTCTGTGGGAATTAATGCAGGTTGGTCTTGCAGTACAACAAAAGGTGAATGAGAGGTTCGGAAAAAGCTTACTTGAGCTGAGTGGGAACAATGCCATTATAGTAATGGATGATGCTGATATCCAGCTGGCAGTTCGTTCAGTCTTGTTTGCAGCTGTTGGCACAGCTGGGCAGCGTTGCACCACTTGTCGCAGACTTGTAAGATTGAATCTCTCTTATTATTTAAACCAAGGATGTCTGTATCACACCTCCATGGTGATTATGTTAGCTCTATTACCCCCGTCACCTTAATTGTGTATCTTATTCCTATCATGATGCACAAATCTGCATCCCACCTTCAAGTCTCAAAATATTATAGCAGTGTTACAACACTGTAAAATTGTAGCCTATATGTCCTAAATGTACAAGGTTATACTTCAATAAGCTAGTATATTCTAGTTAAGATAACTGTTGAAGTTTGAGACATCTATGAGATGAACTCAATGTAAAACTGCTTCAATTTGTGGAAGTATTGTTGCTATTTTGAAATTACTTGAATACTATAGTTATTGTGGTCAGATGTACTTGGGTCTAATTCAAGGCATATTAAACGTTGTATCTTGTTTATTTATTTTTCTATATTACATATTCCCTTTAAAAAATGCAGCTTCTCCATGAAAGTATATACCAGACTGTTCTTGACCAACTAATTGAAGTGTATAAACAAGTCAGAATAGGTGATCCATTGGAAAAAGGCACCTTATTGGGGCCACTCCACACTTCTGCTTCAAAAGAGAATTTTGTGAAAGGAATTCAAGCCATCAGATCTCAGGTTATTTTCAGTTGTTCTTATAATCTATAATTAAAAGTACCATCATATTTGAAGTTGCAGCACAACTGATTGTACATTAAGGGTTAATGCAAATATTTGTATAAGTTAAGGTTTATTCTGGCTGAGTTGCAAAAATGAGTGCAGCAAGGGCACTGTCTGTAGCTCATTACCCTGTGCTCAAAATCTGAACCTTTAAAATCCCTTGTATAATTAGATAAATGTAAGTATTATCACCTAAAATGGAAACAAGTTTTGTTAACTTGAGTATTATTCTGTTTGAAATCTATTGACGCTACATTGACATGCTCAAGCCAAGGGATTGGTCTGGGGACTCAATCTGGTCATCCGGAAATGTGACCTTGTTGCTCTTAATTTGTGTCTTTAACCTCTATGTCAATGCCTGCACAGGGAGGTAAAATTGTCACTGGAGGGGCAGTAATAGAATCAGAAGGAAACTTTGTGCAACCAACGATTGTAGAGATCTCACCTAGTGCCCCTGTTGTCAAGGAGGAGCTATTTGGCCCTGTTCTCTACGTCATGAAATTTCAGGTACAATTCAAGCCTCCATCCTTCCCTCTCTCTCTGCATTAACAAATAAAAAAAGAACAATTAATTTAGAGAATTCTTTTTTTCATACTTTATTCAGACTCTCAAGGAAGCAATTGAGATAAACAATTCTGTGCCACAAGGCTTGAGCAGCTCCATATTCACACGTCGACCAGAAATTATCTTTAAATGGATTGGGTAAGTGTTATACACTATAGGTGTAGTCTCTTAGCTTTATTATTAGCAAAAAAGTTTGCAAATGATGATAATGGTGTTCTTCAAGAACGGGCTTGATTTATTGTAAGAAGAAATGTTTTGTCCTCTTGTCACAGCTAATCAAATTTAAGAACAGTTTTCAGATTTGTCCCACAATAAATAGGTTTAGCAATTACTGAAAATAAGAGGGCTTACCTGCAATTTAATGAATTATAGAGCTATTTCAATTTGTCTCTAAATTAGGCCATTCTTATATTTTATTCTGGCAAGTTCTTCACACAAGCTTCTTGTCTGTTAGTAGCTCCAAGAATAGCTACATTTATTATTTAAAATTCGATTGAATAAATAAAACTGATGGACTTATTCCTGTCATAGCTATTTGTTAGTAAATATTGGTACGATCTTAATTCCATAAGTTCTGGTCATAGTAGTTAGTTCCCAAGTTTAATCGTAAAAAAGTGCAGAAAGCTGGGAACACTGATGCATTGTTGCCAGCTCATTGATACTAAGATAGTGGCCAGTTGCTTTACGGGGTGGGAGAAGTTCCTTTATTGTCTGGAAAATTTCCTGTTTTTGACAAACATATGGCTCAATATTCCAGACATTTTCACATGGGGTGCTCAATTTGAGGGGGGTTGGGAGGGGTGGGACCGTGGGATTCATGAAAAGAGTGGGAAAAATGTAGGGAGTGTTGAATACCTGTTTTAGAGTAATCATGCAATCAGAAGTAGTAAATGTACCTGTAGGCTGTAGGCATGCCAAATTTAGTTTTAGTTGCTTTTTTAATATGATATTATGGCATATATCTTGCAGGCCAGTTGGAAGTGACTGTGGCATAGTAAATGTGAATATTCCTACAAATGGTGCTGAAATAGGTGGAGCATTTGGTGGCGAGAAGGCAACTGGTGGTGGCCGTGAAGCAGGCAGCGACTCATGGAAGCAGTACATGCGACGAGCCACTTGGTAACTTCACTATCTTTCACTGTGAACTTTTATCGTTTCATATTTTTCGTGGGTGCTATTGTTAGTTGCATGAGTGATTTGCACCTGAAGGATCTCAAAGGCTGATACAGGGTACCTATTGTGGGCTATTTTACTCACTGGCCATGTGCAATTAAGCTTCCAGACATATCAGCCTCATTTTGGCTATTCATCTTGAGATAAATAAAATTGAAACAAACTAACTAAAAGAAAGGGTGTCAGTTTCTTGATCCAATGGGTCTGACCTGATGCATTTATGCTTGCTTATATAATTTCTGTAAAGAAAGAGGACTAAATCAGCAGAAACATAAAAAAAATTGAAAAATCTAATATGTAGCTGAAATCAATGAAATTCGGCTGTTTCACAATCTGACCTGATAGTTGAATCTTCCCAAATGGCTGCCTAGTGGGTTGAGTGTAGTTCAACAATGAGTTCACTGGTCACTGCTAACCTGACCTTAAAGTTATTTTTGTCCCTTTAAAGAAGAATAATTAATGAGTGAATCTTGTTAAATGTTATTTTCTTTCAGCCTAAGAGGTCTAATAACCAGTAATTCCTTTCTTTTCTTTTGGCACTCCCTAGCTAGTGTTGATTTTGCACCCTAATTTCAAAATTTGTATTGTTGTATCTGGATAGAAATGCACAAAGAAAATGATACGTAAACACATGCAAATTCAAATTTAATATCGAACACAAGAACCTAGGGATTTAGGGAAAATAAATATATATACAAAGAACATGCCTGGTATGAACATTGTTATTATTTTTTTTTTTGTTATGTTTGCTTATTTTGAAGATACTGACTTAATATATATATATATATATATATTTTTTCAGTACAATCAACTATGGAAGTGAGTTGCCACTTGCCCAGGGGATAAATTTTGGCTGAAGTCTTGCATTGCTCCTCTCTCCAACTGATATATAGAATATGTGACTAGTAATATAAAACTTGTGGTGAATTGATCTCCTTAGAGATTAAAAAAACCTCTTTTGCTTCAATTTGATAGTTCAAAACGGATAGGGATCAAAGACTTGCATGTGTTGAATGTAACCATAACAATCTCTGATCTCTCTCGATCGCCCTCCCCCTCTTCCAACCAACCCCCCCTGCCTTGTGAATTGTCTCTCTCAAAATGGACCGATAACTTTGCATACTTAAGTCTAACCAGAAATGTCTCACTCAAGAGTCTGTGATCCTGTGATGCAGCTTGGCAGCAGTTTACATTCTCATGTTTCTCTGGAGTTAAGACTGCTAATGGCCGCAAAAAAATGAATACATAGTTGTAATGCATCAAAATTTTATGTATTACTTTAAAGAGGAACTTTTTTAATAAAAAAAAAATAAAGGCTCACTAAAGTCGACATTCATTCCCTATTGAATGCTCTTTGTGGAAACTAGCAAAAGTTGTCCTCGTAGGTGGGCAAAGTAAAGAACAAAATAATATTAGATAACAAAGATATGTTGCATAATCTATTAACTTCAATTTGTTTCTTTTTTAAGACGAATATCAAAATATATTATTGCTTCGTTTAACGATTGATATCCAACCACAGATCAAATCAATCAAACGTCACAAATAGGTGGATACACGCTAGATTTAATGTGTAATATTTTTTAGATCCGTGTGTTTATAAGTAATAGAGATAGGGATATTAAACGTATTTTATCTCTGTAGAGAAGTTGTTAAGTTGACGAAGCTATAACATGCCAGAAAGCAATTTGTACTCAGACGAGTTTGTTTAAATGTAATCTACATTCCGAAAATTTCCATTAGTGAATTATTTTGTTTATTTCTTTACTTTCCATTAGTAGTCCGTTTCTTATATTATTTTCATTGTCTGATGTTGATTTTGTTTGGGAGAAAAGGCTTAATTGTTGTGTTGTGTGATGTTGATTTTGTCGACTTCAAATTTAATACAAGTTTTATTAAAAGTATAAAACAGATAAGTAAGTTTACTCTTTCTGATTTAATAATAATTGTATTGGTTGTTGTTGGTTGGAGAAAAATATGACTGTGAGTATAATAATTTACATTATTATTTTGCAATGGAGCACGTGCATTTGAATCCTGAGGTGGAACTGTGGAAGGTTGTCACCGTGCAATAATGAAAAAGGATCAATCTATTGATTGAGATTGTGACTTGTGAGTGTGACATCCTTTATTTTATTAGCCCTTTTCGCATGGACGAGAGAACAATTTAAAGAAAGATATCCCAATGCCTCTTCATCAGTATATTAATTGATTGCTATTGCCATTGATCATCTTCATTCATAGATTAACTTTTTTACAAGTAAACGCTTGGAGATTGATAATCATAGTCCACATTTTTGTACAGTTAAACAATGAACCAACTGACAGCGTGGATCATTTGTTTTGAAATTCGTATAAGCTATATGTCTTTTTATTTTTCTGTCAGTTAACTGTGCAGAACTCTGATTGCATTTATTAGTTGTTACTACTGGTCTTTAGTATCTCTAATTCTCTATCGACTTTTTTCTTGAATTTTCGATCTGGCTTATGTTGTAAAGCATACATAAGTTTTATGAAATTTGAGTATCATTTGATATTTCATCAACATGATAAATGTGGACCGTTGCAATTTTCACTGATAAATTAAAGGTAAAACATGTATCAAATTAGATTTTTTTTAAAAAAAAAAAGTATGACATGGAATATCAAATCTGAATTGTTGGATTTCAACATATATTCTATTCTATTGCTATTTAAATTGTCAATAAACTAATCAATTATCAATAAAATAACACACTTGATAGTTTATAATTTCTGCATAAGTGTGTAGTAAAGACATGGGTCGCTCTCTTCCTGTTGCATGTGCTAGTACTATTTCACCAAGCAAACCATCTCCGTATACAGTAAAGAGCGCTCAGTCTTTTGCTTTTATGTGACCAATAGCAGAAAGATTTACATGTGGTTTTATTACATCTCTCGCCTACTCATCAATAAATTTCTACCGTAGATGATTTCTTGGGTCTACATCAGTTGTGATCAAGTGTGAATTGATCCTAGTATCCGATGAAAATATATATTGTCGTTGGAGATTATAAGAAATAGTGAACTTAGAAAATTGATAAACCATATAAGCGATTTCCTTTTTAACAGTACCCTGTGAATCTGGCCCCACCGCCCCACGTATATGTATTGTATATGTACAAAAGTTGAATTTGACGTGGGGAAAGTGAAAGCGCAAAGACTAATTAAAACAATCACTCAAATACTCAATCAAAGGCAAAACCAGAAAACCCAGGAATACAAAATATCACTTTTGATTCGGGACTGATAAGAATTATCTCCGATTTCTATCATCCTCATCATCCTCAAAACGTATTTTTCATTTTTAGAAAACGAGTAATTTCTATTTTCAGAAATGTCTCTCCCAACGCTCATCCTCTCTCCCATCTCTCATCCCTTCTCTTCCAGCGCTCATCCGTTTTCGCTCACTTCCCCTCCCGTTCTGCCTCCCTTCCTCTCTAATTCACTATCTTCCTTTGTTCTAGTTAAAACGTACAACTGTTTTAATTAAAAAATATAACAGTTCTGTTTAAAATACATCAATGTTATAGGTAAACACATAAATGCTCTAGTTAAATATGTTCTGGTTACGAATTGTTTAACTCCCTCCCACCTCTCCCTTCTCCCTGATCCCCAACGCTCATCCTCTCCTCCTCTACTTCTCTCTGCATCATCCTCCCTCTTCTATATCATCCCTTGAACTTTCCGCATTTTCTAAAAATGGAAAGAATTAACGTGTCTGTAGAGGGGATGATGGAGATGATAGGAGGGAGGTTGACGCAATTCCGCTTTTGATTTAGTAACTATTTATAAATAATTTGTACGGTACAAAAATCTTTTGATTTAGTAAGTCAAAAAATTTTAAATCTGATTGAAAGGCTATTTATAAATATTTAAATTAGTAGATTTAATTCTCGTTTTATATTGAAAACATAGTACGGTATAACTAAATCATTTCCGGTTCCATATTAATTTAAGTCCAACCATCATTCGCTTCACTCATTAGGTCATGTAAGTCAATAGGAGAATTAATATCATACTCCCCAAACTGCATTAAAGAGTTCTTAATGTCACTTTTAAGGTGAGTATTGAATATTGCACCATCGTATTTAAGAACAATGGTGATAATTAACAAGGACCTTAGATGCGTATACTAGCTAGCTTCTGAACGTACCTCTATATCATATATCCTTTTTGGATATTACTTGGTGGATTTAAATTTTTAACCGAGTTGAACGTACCTCTATATCATATATCCTTTTTGGATATTACTTGGTGGATTTAAATTTTTAACCGAGTTTTAATCCTGATTAATTATACTGTCCGTAATTTGGAATGAATGGTTTAGATTCCGGTTCATTAAGAAAAAAAAATTACTCGACTGCATATTTATTATTATTTTTTTTAAAGAAATATTTCATATCTAAATTAAGTGTGTAATTTGCGGAGTGCACTACTAAACATTGAAAGAATATCAACGTTGTGTGCTTAATAAACACGGCAAGGTTGCGTGCTTAGTACAGTTTTGAAGAAGCAAACAAGGCTGTCTCGTGTCCCCTTGGCCTAACAAAAAAGGGGAAATGCTTGAGAAATACCAACAAAAAATAGTAAAATACCAATAATATCACAATTTATTTTATATGCATTACATTTAAAATGCTTTAATATAATCTCGATGTGTTTTATGATCTAGTTGGTATTTTTATATCTTTCAGCTTTTAATGCTCTAATATATAATCTGTGTCTATTTAATTCATGATTCAGTAATCAGTACTTTATATATTTCTTTTCTAATTTATATTTTAGTTTAAATGTTTTATTATTTTGTTATTGTTATATATGCTTTATTATTCAATTTTAAAATACTTTAGCTAATTGTTTAATGTTAAGCACCTGTGCTCTATGATTTAGATTTAGCATCCAATCTATTAAAATATTTGCTTTATTGTTGAGATTTAAATATCCATCAGTGTAGCCATCGTCCAAATTGAGTCTAAATAGTGAACATATGTAGAGGTGCGCAGCAAGGTTACCAAAATAATTAATTAATAGGTAATGCGATTGCAATCTATTAAATATTTACTTTGTTGTCGAGATTTAAATACTTTGTTATTCGAACCATCGTCCAAATTTAGTCTTAATAATTTATAATGCCTTTAATGTTCAGTCCATGTGTATTATTATATATCCAATTAATTTTTTTTTTCTGTTGGAGGTTTGCTGAGTTCAATCAGAATAGAGATAGCTCGTTAATATGATTGATTGGTCATTTATAAGTCGAATAGATTGTGAAATGAATATGGTATTGTGTTGGTATCAGTATATCGTATCCAAAAAGTAATAGATAAAAAAAGTATCTAATACAGCTTGACAATAAATAAAATAATGTTAATTATCTGATAATACATAGCTTTTCAAAGAGAACAAAAGAAATTTAGAAGTGGCAAGGTCGAGGTGTCAACTCAGCCCACGTTTAGCCGCAACTAATTCGGATCCCCAAATCTTACTACTTACTAGACCTAGGCCTGTTCAACGTTCGTAACGGCAATGGAATGGGCCATTTCATTTGCCGTTTCGTTCTAGCAACGGTATGTTCATTTCGTTTTGTTTTCCGTTCCGTTTCAATAAATGATATGTCATTTCATTCCGTTATTCGTTCCATCTAAACGGAACGGAACGGAATAACGTGTTTTTACACTAAAAGCTGCACTATTTGTCGAAAGGGAAGCGAAATAGACCATTCCGTTTCAGCAACAGTATGAACTCTCATTCTGTTTACCGTTTCGTTTCTAAAAACGAAATGGTATTGTATACCGTTTATCGTTTGGACGGAACGTCAACGAAAAACGGTAAACGATATACGGTTAGACCTGTCAAACGTGGTTAACGATCACGGAAATGCGTATGACTGTTAGCGTGCCATTTATTAGAACGGTACATATTGATATGCCACTAACCGTTACGTTTATCATACGGCAGAAAAATCAATTCCGTTATTCGTTACGTTTAATTAAACGAAAATAACGGTTTAACGTTAGAAAATCTTACTCGTTTAATTTAAACAAAAGACCACCTAAAAATTCAAAAAACCATGCATAAAAATTAAATTACACAAGTACACAAAATGAAGCGCTTTTTTTTTATAATTGCCCATGGTCCTGAATTCATTAAAATAAAAAAGTTTCAAACCTTACAAACCAGTGATCATCACTTAACATGATTTAACATAATTTAAAATCCTGTGCTCTAACTAACCTAAATACCAGAATCTCAGCTACACTTATCAGAAAAATGAAAAGTACAAAAAATAAACTGAAAAACAGTAAACATAGGGAAAAAAAAACAAACTAACAATTTCTAAAGCACCAGGTATAGGTATAACAAACTAACAATTAAACGCTTCAATTACACAATAAAAAACTTGAAATTATCAACTAATTTCAGCAAGTAAAAACTCAAAACCTTGCAAGTTTCAATCGAAAACTCGTTTTTCTTCCAAAATTTCAAAATCTTACCAGTAAATCAAAAAATTCTCTCTTTCCCAAACAAAAAAGCAAAAAAATAAAAAACTCATACCATTTTCAATCGTTTCTTTCCCAATCAAAAGATCCATACCAGCAAATGTTGCAGCTCCAACAGATGATAAAAAACAAAACAGTCATGTCTCGATTCTGGCATCAAGCGGAGGGAAGAAAGAGATACCGGCGACATTATGTTGCTACTCGGGCTGCTTTTGCTGCATTCCTTCTCCGTTGAAGAGCTTTCTCTTGCTTTAGCTCCTTGTCTTTGGTGTGAGTTAGGGTTTCAGCCAAGAGAGGGAATGACAAGGAGAAGGGCTTGGGGTTTAAGCCAAAAGGGAGGTGAAGGAGATGAGTTCTATTCGGATCTGATTCTTAACGGGTCGGGTTTGTGGAGTTAGGGTTTAGATTTTGGTGAGATGGGGTCTTGGAAGAGGAAAGGTACGACGACAGTAGAGAATAGGAAGGGGAAGGAGAATGGGTGGCTTAGGTGGAGGTTGCGAGGTTGAGGCGGAGAGGGGGTTGCGGTTTGGTGATGGCGAGCTGGTCGAGGCTGAGAGAGGGAACTGGGTTGGGGTTTATATGGCTGTGTGAGAGAGAGAGCAGAGAGGGAGGGGTTGCAGGTCTAGTGGTGACGCGTGAGTCTGGGAGTGAGGTTGAGCGGAGAGGAGGTGCTATGAGGGAGTAAGGCGAAGGGGCAGAGGTGGGTTTCGGCTGAGAGAAAGAGAGAGAGATTGAGAGGGGTGAGCGGCTGAGAACGAAGATAGATTAGATCTAGGGTTGTGTCTCGAGACCCTCCTCTATCTTTCCGCTGAATAACACTGCTCTTCAAAATATTCTAAACCTGTGCAATTTTATACGGTAAAACGAATTAACGGAAACGGTAGGGTCTAAATTCGTTATCGTTACGTTTATTATACGATACTTAAGGGCCAGATCGTCTGCGTTAAATTTGATTATACGAAATATAATCCAGTTCCGTTATTCGTTCCGTTAATTCTTAACGTCACGGAATAACGGTAATTGAGTACCGTTGACAGGTCTATATACGGTCGTCAGGCCTAACTAGACCCGCTCAAAGACTAAAACGTGGCCACTTGTTGTTGTTGGGCATCAATGTGGGGCCAACCTTCCTAGCTAATGATTTATTTACTAGACTTGTAGGTTTGTGTGAACTTTTTTATTATTTATTTATTAATTATTAATTATGTATATTAGAAAATTACCTTGTCAGGGGCGTCTTACATTATATGTAAGGAAATAGAAACTAACAATATTTTGTTCAGATTTTAATTTATTAAAAGCACAAATATGTTTAACGACTGTACCATCTTGGCCTGCAATCTGCAATGCAAATTTATGTGTTGTTTAAACAAACCATTAATGTGATTGGTTTAGCTTCAACCGTTTCATGCAACAAGTTTTGTTAAGAAAAATGTCACTACCACACAAAAGGGCTTTTGCAACTCTGGATTAGCAACCGTTATTTATAAAAACAGTCATTTGCTTAATCTGTGGCATTATCGTGATATAATATTCAAACCTTTATCACTGTTTTAAAATAAAACAGTCATTAAAATTAAGCGTGAGGAATAGAAAAGAAAAAATTCATAGAAACATTGTGACTGTTAATATTAAATAAGAGTCACAAAAACCTTTAATGACTGTTAACTAAAAATAACAGTTGTTGTAAATCCTACCAAAATTAACTGATGATTGGACGACTTATGGTCTGACAAGCGGGTCCGATTTTTTGCAACTGTCTATATTTAATAACGATTGCACTATTTTTTCAACCTTTTAACAAACAAGGAAATGAGATTCTAATTTATCAATCAACGTGATTACCAAACAATGTTGCAATGAGATTCTTAATTAATAGATTTGTTCAAAAAAAAAAGGAAAGAATTTTCGGTAGGTGCACCGATTACGTGCCCTGAAAATAATTACATAAAGCTTATCATATATTTCGGTAGGTGCACCAAACAATGTTGCAATGAGATTCTTAATTAATAGATTTGATGAGCTATTTTTTGTAGACATTATCCTATAATTTGTCGATTAATGATTATGTAACAAATTTTCTCAAATTACATAAAGCTTATCATATATTTCCATATAGCTAATAAGTTGCATATTATTTTTTGAACAAATCTAATTACCTATCGAAAAAATGTACGTAGGTGTACCAGAATTTTTAAACAAATCTATTAATTAAGATATGACAAGCTACCGTAGATAGCTATATGGAAAGATATGATAAGCTCAAAAAATTATAAGCAGCATTTGTTTTGAACAAATCTTTCCAACATTCCGTAGATAGCTTTCTCCCTTTTGCACTGTAGCACGAGGTGCAAAAAAAATAGCCGGCAAAAATTAAGTTTATAGTTTCATACTAAATTCTATTAATTTCATATTTTACGCCACTTCAAAAAAAAAAATAGCAAAAAAATTGTAAAAAATCTGAAAAAAATAAGCATTAGATAGAGAAAAAGAAGGAGAGCAAATTGAAGGTAAGAAAAATTAAATTTGAATAATATTTGATATTTTTCTTATTTTTCCCTTTTTATTTCGATTTTTACGTATTTATTTGTGACACTAATGATTTATTATTTGTTTTTTTCATATTTCAGATCTCATTCAAGGAGGGAAGAACTAAATCACTTCTTTTATTATTTTGAGGTATATTTTCGTAACTTTTTTTGTTTATATTTTTTATCACAAAATTATGCATTAATTGTATTTGCATTTATCTTAATTAAATGTATTGTCATATAGGATCAAAATACCGGAATGATACTGAATTTATGTCGTTGCCCGTCCGAGATTAATCCATTAGGGATTAATCTCGGATAGTCCCCGTTTGGGACTGCTCTTTGGATACTCTGTCTCATTTAGGATTAGCGAGCGGTACACTAGATGCAATCTGGTATTTGAGAAAAATTTGACAGTATTTCTCCTTATGTTCCCACGAATACGTACGCACGAGCAATCGTGTGCTGGCGTATTCAGGGAACATAAGGGGAAATGCTGCCGAATTTTTCTCAAACGCCAGAATGCATCTAGCGTACGCTCGCTAATGAGACAGAGTATCTAAAGAGTGGGTTAGGATGGTAACCGGCCCTGAAAACCTCGTGTGATAATTAAATTGACCCATAACCTTAAATCCTGACTTGTAAATAAACGTTATTTTTCAGATGGATCGAACATGGATGTATGTAAGTGATCGGCTTGCTTCAAAGAAATTCATGGATGGACTTACAGAATTTATGGATCGTGCTAAAGAGAATATGAAGCTGACGGGTGAACATAAAATGCGTTGTCCATGTAAGAAATGTCAGAACTTGCTGAGATGGTCTGATTTTGGAGTTGTGAGCGATGATTTAGTTAGGCGTGGATTTATGCCTGGATATACCCGATGGATATATCATGGAGAGTCTCCGGAGGAAAACATATTGGATGATGAAAATGTAGAGAATGGAGATATTAATGCATTGGATGATGAAAATATAGATAATTATGAGAACACAATGGATGATGAGAATGTATTGGATGATGAAAATGTTGAAAATTTGGAAAGCGATGTACTAGAAAATGTTGAAAATACACAAGTTAATGATGATTTGAATGAAATGATGAGTAATGTGGAAGAAGATTTTGTTGATATCCCTGAAGTTTATGATATTTTGCGTGACCAAGAAAAGATAAAATTATATCCTGGTTGTGATATGTCAAAAGTTACTGCTGTTTTCAAATTGTTTAATATAAAAGCAAAAAATAGATGGAGTGATGCTAGTTTTACATCTTTACTCAGACTTTTAGGTGAAATTCTTCCAAAAAATAATGAGTTGCCGGATTCAACATATACGGCAAAAAAACTATTGTGTCTTTGAGCTTAAAAGTGGATAGAATTCATGCATGTCCGAATGATACCAATTGGTACAGTAATCAATTCTGGGCTTGACCCCAAAAAGCATGGAATCAGCAATTGCTAAAAATAAATGGCATTAATTATACATTAAATTTGCGATAGCATGAAATCAGCATTTGGTAAAAATAGATGGCATTAATTATACATTAAATTTGTGATAGCATGAATCAGAAAATTGCTAAAAAAAAAGTATTAATTATACATTAAATCAGCGAAATTAATTGCGGTAAAAATTGAAACAATTAGATTAATTTTGCGGTAAAAAAGGAAAAATAGAACAGGTTCTGCAACTGTTATTATGTTTCAATAGTTGATGACTCTTTTAGCACGCCTATTTAAACATAAAAAAGCAATTTCGGCAACTTTTATTATTAAATAACAGTTGTAGGTCATTTCTTTTACATCTGTTATTAATAAAAAACAGTCATTGAAAATATGTCTTTTGCCACTGTTATTATCTAATAACAGTCATTACTTTTATGATTGTTTTTTTCGATTTTGCAACTCCCCGATTAGCAACTTTTCTATCAGTTGTAGAAGGGATTATTTTAAGAGTTGTAGAAGCCAAAATTTATAGTAGTGTTTGTTTCCTCTCAGAAAAGAAAATGTGTGCGCCATATAAAATATATATGCTGGAGTAGCATTTTTTTTTTTTTTGGGTAATGCTAAGAACTAATTATTATCCTTTTTGACGCATTGCATGCGTGTCTTTATCCAACAATTCCTATATCTCCGTTTGTTGTTTTTTTCTTTCTGTCTTGTTTCTATTTTTCATGGCGATCATGAGTTATTCCATGAGGTCGTCGTCAATAATGTTGGTCCTTTTGTTTTATTTTTATAATTTATTAATTTTTTTTTTTTTTTGAGGTAGGTATATAAGTCATCAAACATGCATGTTTTATCGATAAGTACGATTCATTATATGGGTTAATTCACTCTTGACACGTGGTTCACCAAAAGCTGTAATAATTGCAACCGGGTCCCACCTCTCACTACGTTATACCAACGACAAGCTATCCCTTTTTAAGTTTAACAATTCTCTCCGCAGACAAGAGACTCACTAGAGTCTAGAGAGAACCCAAGCTTAAACGCAACCAATCCATCTCATGGTTTGAACAAATAAAATAACATATATAGATAAAGAAGAAGAAGGTACCGTAGCGCCTTCAAACAGCCGCGAATCTATTCATCTAAAATGGTTATAGCCATAACCACCATGCATGTTCAAACCTAGCAAGGTTTTATACTTTCCATTCTCAGCCTTCTTTATTTTGTCAAAAGCTATGTCCATGCCGGTACCGGTACCGGCACCGGCGCAAGATCTTGAGTCAGCAACATGTGAGTGTTGTGGCTTAACTGAGGAATGCACCTCAGGATACGTGAACAAGATACGGGAAAGGCATCACGGCCGTTGGATCTGTGGGTTGTGTGCTGAGGCGGTGCGGTATGAGATGTGCCAGTCTGAGTGGCAAATATCCATTGAGGAAGCAATTGACCGGCATGTTGGGTTTCTAGAAAGGTTCAAAGCTGGAGCAGCACCACCGCCTGAGGTGGCGTCAGAACGACTAATCCAAGCCGTCTGTCGGTTGCTTCGTAGGAGTCTTGACTCGCCGCGTTCTGCAGTTGGAGATGGGACTGAAAGAACTCGCGAGCTGGAACGCTCTCGAAGCTGCTTTGCAGCTCTAGGCAGATGAATTTGAGGTAGTAAAAAAAGTGTTAATTTGTGAACTATGTTTGATTCTGTGTTTGTTTAGTATCCGTTCTTTAGTGTCTTAGTAATTTCTCATTTTATGCTTTTTAATTCTAAAATAGAGGCCTATTTTGTAAAAAAAAATAAATAAAGTGCAATAATTCATCCAAAATATTCTAGTTGGTGTTTGGTTATGTTTTCCCCATAATTCTGAAGAAAAAGTGGCAAGGAGGATCTCTTTAACGAATTAAGTATATTTAATCCGCTTAGTGGCTCTTTAATTTTTATCTGTTTTTTCCTCTCCTAGTCCTTCGTGTAACTAATATTGATAGGTAGTTTATTGCTTCAAGTTTGAAATGGGGCTCAGCAGTTGGATCAACAAATGCGTACAACTTACAGAGAAATGGGAACAAAATGCTTCTCACATCACACGTACCACACGGTCCGCATACTTATTAACTAGCATTAATTTTAGTTTGGTTTAGGGAACTGGGGACATTGTCGGTTTATGTTTGTTCGTGTATATTGCATGAAGTTCTGATCATTTATTAGGAAAGTATTGAAAGTAATTAAGATGGACTAGTTGATAATTGGGCTCATTTTCCGTTAAGAAATCTAAGTTTTCTATTACAACTTAATTTCTAGTCCATTGCAATTCCAGGCTTTTACTATAAAAAACAAATGTATAAATAAAAGAAACAACTCCCTCCTGACCTAGACCCCAAATGCAACAATAGGAACATAACAATTATAAATCCATAAAATATTTTCTCTGATTCAATAATACCGTTTTACTTGTCATCAAGCCTAGAGAAATGTTTTTGTTCTTGTCTGTCTTATTCAGGCAAAATTTCAAAGCAAACACATGCTAGAAGTCAAGTTTATTAATGGAAAGATAATGACCCGACATCGATTTAGGACGCTTCATGTTTAGTTTCTGAAGATGACATTTACACACGAGGAAAACATATCTTTGTTCTTTGTGAATAAACAAAAGGGGAAAAAAAAGATGCACTTAGTTTACTAGTTGCGTAAAAAGGAAAGTTTAAACAGTTTCTGTTAGCGCCCTAAAGATTGCCCAAACTGGTTAGCAGACAAGAATATATAAATAAAAAAAATACCATTAGCACGTGCCTTCTACAACTATCAATTTACATTTACATATTTGATTTTACATGCACACACAAGCGAACACACTAAATACTATTAGACCAAAATCAAGTAAGAAGCACTCTTTGCAATTGAGGATTTTGCATTCATTGGGTCAAAGTTATGTAGCCTCTGAGAACTATAATTTGTGTGGCGACCCACTATAGCATGGACCCTCGACGCCCTACAACACGCATGGCATACAATAGATCTACATTTATACCAAGCCGGTAGCCATTATGGTGGACTGATAAGGTGATGTGAAATATTTCCCACAAACCTCATGCCCGGACCAGCAGCTGATAGACATTGCAGTTGGTCTCTCCATTGAGCCGCTTCAATGATTCAAAGCTCCTTCTGCTACCCATAAAATCAACCCGCTTGAACAAAACAAAACCCTCTCTTACAGATTCACTGCTTGCGTAAAGAGAACGAAGCCGATCTGCATGCCTCGAGTCCGTGTGGATTCCTGCTTCTATTTCAAGATCTGACAAGTTCTCCTGAGAGAAATATCGATATGTTTCAATCATACTTATATAAATACGAGCAATTACACTGGTACACAAAATACGGAAGATACATTACTGTTACAGTAAATCAGAAAACCAAACTCTGGTACTGCATACCTGATAGAAGTTGTATATATGATCCAACAACTGTATACAAGTGAATCCATTATTGCTGAAGAATGTTCTAGATGTGGGCCCCATCTCATCAAAGCGATCAATAGGAAAAAGTATCGTGATCAAATGGTTCTTAAATACTACCTCGCTTATCTCACTGTGACAAAAGGGAGAAAAAACACACAATATTAGAATAAGGTTTCAAATTTCTTGTCAGTGTTGAACTGCTCAATAACACTGTATATATCAAACCTTTCTTTAAGTGGTCTGGACAAACTGTTGGCAAAGAGGTCTGCTTCATTAAGCTCTCCATTTGTGTCATGAGCTGGAGGAGTCTGCTGCTCGCTGGCCTCTTCAGACCATGAAGAGTCAGTATAAGTACATGCTGATGTGGTGGGCTCTGAAATGGACCAACAGATTGAATCCAAGAGGCTGGTTGGTGTGATCGGATGAATGGGGACTTGACACGACTGGCTTACACCAAAAGAAAGTTGATAAATAGTTGTCCTCAGGTTATGATCGCAATAAAAGAATTTTTTTTTTCTGTGATCATTGCAAAATCTCGACCATACATATTCAGTATATACCCTTTCAAAATCAGAAATGATCTTTATAAAGTATACCACACAATTTGGAAAGCCCTGCCATAAATGTTTATTCAAATATCCCAAAAGAAGAGGTGTTTTGGCATTTCTAATTAGGAGATGGACAACACATAGACAACATTATTTTTCATGTTTTAGAGCATATCAAATGCTGCTCGTTTTATTTCTATGAATAATATTTGATGTTGTAGGGGCATTCACAAATAATTCATATTAATTCCTGCAATAATAAGGGAGTAAATGACTTCCTTTTTCAGACATTGGTCAATGGATATGGAATGCTTATAAAACACCAGTTAACAGGAAAAATAAAAGGTAAAAGTAAAAGAATGCAAAATTAATTAGCAACTCGTACTTGCATGCGGCGGCTGCGACGGTCCCGCACTCCCTGCTTTGCCAGCTCAACAATTTTCTTTCTGTCCTCAATACTTTCTTTTGGTTTTCCATTTGATGGGGAAATTTTGGTGCTCAAGGAAAAAGGTGAGGTGTTTCTGTTCCCTGCATCCTACAATATTTATCATAGAAATTTCAATCACCTTCAAGGTTGTAAAAAATTTTACTACGCTGAAAGTATTAAAATAATTCGTGACCAGGCACAAACAGACCAGAAAAAAACAATAATGACATAACAGCTAAAAGAGCACTGTTCATGGTCTTTTTTGACTTACCTCTTTAAATAATCTGGTGTTTTCCAGAGTGATGGCCACATGCTTTGCTAGATCTGAAGAGAGATGCACTAGGCGCTGAAAACTCTTCTCCTTTACTGTTTTGAGTATCCAAAGTGGCTGCATGTACAGGATTGAAATAAGGTTAAAAAGATTCAGATAATTTGATTTCTTTAATTTTTGGGATCTCTGGTAGGGTACTTAATTACGCAACTGATTAGCTTAGTTAGGCTTAATGGACACCTAATTTACTTTAGTTGGGGGTTATACCAGTAGAAGGAACTTGTTTTCATCATACTGGCTAGGTAAAATACTGGCATGCACTATGCACACATCAGTCAAATTGTGTGCCTGTCAAATTCTGAAATTGGGAGTAACAATACTTACAGTTACAATTTTGTTGGAGTGAGCAATGTATTTATGTATTGTGGATCCTTCACAGATTACATAACTAGCTTTAGAACCAATGAACCAGTGTTCCAATAATTTTGCACCTTCTCGAGTAACCGCATCAGCAATCTGCACACCACATAGTTTTACTTATAAAAAGATCCAAAGAAAAAATAAATAAATAAATAAAGAATGAGAAAATTATGAAGGGTTATGAAGAGATGACTTGACAAGGAAGAAAGGCACATGACTGGTTAATCAGAAACTGAGAAAAACAAAAACCGAAACACTAGAAAAAACAAAGCAGATGAAAGAGAAAAATCAAGAAAGGCAGGAAAAAAGAAATGGAAAAACAACTTCCAACAAACTTGCCATGGTGCACTTAATGGATATTATGAATTAATCAGCTTTTATTAGTCACCCCCTTTAATATGTCTAGCATTAAAATTACATGCAAACAAATCAAGTAACAAGAAAGAAAAGAATCAAAGTGTCAATAGGAAAATGCAATTAATTGCACCTCAGAAAGGACTTTCTCACAATACAAATTTTGACAATAATGATAATTTTGCATGGTAAAATGTAGGTGCCGTTTTTTTTTTCCCCTCTCTCTTTCCTTCGAGGGTACATAAACAGATGAGCTTGAGTTGCATCAAGGGCCCATAATTTGCTTACCTTACTTTTAGTTTCTGCTGATATATCAGGATCCATGTAGATGGCATCTTCAGAAAAAATATGTCGGCTGACCTCAAATTCTCTTTTTGATGATTTGGCCTCTTCGATAGCTGCTAGGGGAATACAGGACCTCTCACTTCCAGGTAGAACTGCAACCCGATTCAACTCTCCTAAAGGCAACCCATTTTCTCCTAGACTTCTTATGCTGTATAATGATTCATCCAACCTCACTGTAACAAAGAGTATTGCATAATTGGGATACATAAGTTCCAAGATCAATTTTTATATGTTACTTGTAGAACTTCTTGTGACTAGATTTCCTTCGTAATAAAAACCTTCTATCTGAACAAAGCCTGAGCAACACGACTGGAAAATAACTTGAAAGCAAGTATAAACGTACCAATAAAAATAGAAAATATCCTTCAACAAAATTTATGTCCCCATAAATGGTACCATGCTTAAGGCCAAAATTTTACAGGAATACTCAACTTGGAGCAAACAGTAAGGAGATAGAAGTCCTTCATCCAATTCTTGTTTTCATTTTTAACACAAATTGGATAACATATAAAAATCAAATGTAATAGGCAATAAATACTTACCATTTTTCCTTACACTGTCCACAAACCATCCTAGTTTAACTACAAATAGGCCATTTCTGGCACCATGCTTAATTGCATGGTCATACTTCCTTCCACCAGAGCTGTGTTCTTGTTAAGGAAATACACTTTACATCAGTACTTTTTGGGAAAATAGCAAAGCTAGCAAGATAAACAGTAAAAAAATTTGACAAGAAGGAAAAAAGAAATAACAGCTAGCATGGCAGAAAAGAAGATAATAACAATATTACCAAGGACAAAAGAGAGAAACAAAATTAAAAATGTAGGGATTTATTATGAATTGAGAAAAGGATATTTGGACCACAAGATGAGTGCATTTTGGATGCAAGCTCCCACTGTACTGACCACCTAACCTCTCTGTGGCCTCCATTACTTGATTTCTTGCTTCTGTCATCAAACAATTTAAACCTTGCGTTTCATACCCATATCATTAAATGCACACACCTTGGATTTCAACATCTAAATTGGGCACTCTTTTATGCAGGCCTGATTCATACGTGGACTACCATGTACAGGGCAACTCTTCTATTGGTACTGGTTAACCATATCACGTCATCTTCTTTCCTGAAATTTAATTTTTCTGGTCTTGCTTGGTGTCTAATTACAAAATTTCTGGTAAGACTTATTTGGCACAATTAAGGACCCACAGACTAAGTTGAGGAGTAATAGGGTTATGATGAGATTTAATTGCACAAGTTATGAACTACAAAATTCAGTCAAATTAGCGGCCAATTAAAGTGAATAGAGGGAAAGAAAAAAGCTCGAGAAATCGTAAGCTAATCACCTTTAGATAGGCCTGTAACACAAATAACCAGCCCATGAAAGGGCCCATCTGTCAGTCTGTCGGTGGGACCCAAGAGAGCAGCGGACGAAGTTGTTGACATCATCTCGGTCGACCTGACGCTACAAAATGCAGGTCGAGTGCCTATAAGAAGTCTAGAGCAGCCCTTGGAAGTTATCACCTCTACTCCATTATAAGCCATTGTTATATAGTTCTCCTTCCCCAGATAGCAGCAGTTTGTCTTGCAAAGAAGAGATCATATTATTCTATGTGCTGTTATCTCAATTCTCACCAAACTCACCTAAAAAAAAAAAAGCAAGGTTTAGTACTTCTGCTCTTCTAGTAGTTATCAAGTTGACCTAAATAAATTTAATCAAACTCAATACTAAAAGTATTCAATCAAAGGGCAACTGCTACCCTTCCTCTTCCCCAGCATTTTACACAGGTATAGACGTGTGATAAAAGATTCCACCCATTTTCAATTAAATTAAATTGACAATTTTACATCGTGTGAAGCAAAATAAAAAAAAATAGAAAAGAAGAAATGGACGTGAAATAGAGTTGCCATCATGGAGAGGACATATTACCTGTTTGTACTAGAATTGGGGAAAAAAACAAATAACTTTCTTGATTTCATAAAACAGAAAAAACAAACAAGATAAACGACAAATGGAAAGGTTTCTCGTTCCAATTAATTTCCTGTTCACGAGATAAATAAAGGCCATGTACTATCTTTAAACTGTCAGTACCTGTCAGTAAAATCGATTCCATCATAAATACAGATAAATATTATCACAGTATGAATTTGAATCTGAATTAAGAAGCAATTCTAAAGCATAAAACTATTACTTTGACTAAATTATCCAATTAACAGCTAATTACCCTAACAAAGTTAAAATTTCAAAACCGAAAGCTACTAAATTAGACGAAGCAGAGAAATTTCAAGATTAAAAACAGAAAGATAACATCTCTAATCACAATTTGTAGTCCTGAACTACCAAAATGAATCATTACCCCAAACCCAACAAAAATTTAAAAAATGAGGAACAAAATAACAATAAACTTCCCAAATTTCAAATAAATGAAAGAAAAAAGAGAGAGAGAGAATTACAAACCTGCGTTCGCCTAAAGCTCCTCTCGTGCGCACGAAGCGACGATGACGCCTCTCCTCCTCGCCTCTTAATGCGGGTCGGGTTAGTTAGTGCGATACCCAATAAAGGAAAGAAGGTTCGATTTCGTGGGAGTAATGATTTGGGGGTTGGTTATTGCCTTATCGGGTGGAGGATCAGGTCAGGTCAAGGATAGAAAGTAGGAGAGGTTAGAGGTGAGGTGGTGCTTTCTAGGAGAGTTAAAGCGTTTCGTCTTCTGTGCTGTGCGAGAAGGAAGCGGTTCTGGTTTTTTGAGAGAGAGAAACAGGAGGGGGGTTACCGTTGTGAGCGAACTTAGGAGATGTTTATGTTTCGAAAAATAAATTAAAATTAAGGACGTGCGTGGAAAAGTTTAATTATATATATATATTTAAGATAATGGATGGTCAATCTGAATTTCTTTTTGACGGCTTTGTCAGTGCCCTTTATTGTTTATAGTTATATTCACCATCGTATCAAAAGAAAGAAATTATATATATTGAGTGATACACAATAATAGTGTATTTAACATTTTTTTAATTTACTAAATTCGGAATTACGCACTGCAATTGATGGCAAAGATTACTAAATTTATGAGTCAAAGATACAAGGTTGTAGTGGCAATATCTTATTCACTTTGGAAAACAATGATTAGAATAAAAGTATGAAAATAGTAGGAAAAGTAGTAAATTTCTCTATTTTGGAAGGAAATTCGAAATTAAAGTTGTACTTCTTGGGGCTATCAGCTAGGGAATGGTAAAGTTGTAAGATTCTAGGATTATATTTGTTTAGGAGAATGCAATTTAGCAAGTTATTTTTCTTATTTACATAAAATTTGCTCAACTTAGATTGCAACGTGTATGATTATTATTACACATGGCATAAGTCTAAAGTTTAATAGGTCTTTGACAGGGATTCTTTTACAAAAATTACATGAGTTGATTGACATTATACAACATATTATACTCAATGATGAAGATAGGCCTATTTGGAGATTACACTCCAATGAAAATTTTTCTACTTAATAATGCCATAATTTTTTTTGAACTTTGGAGGGATAAAAGTACACTACAACAATCTTTGGGTGGAAAACCAAAGTACCGAATAAAATTCAAAGCTTCATGTGGTGACCTGATAGAAATATGATTCTTATTAAGGACAACCTTTTGAAAGAAAAGTTGGATTGGCTCCTCTAAGTATAGCCTTTGTGATCAGGATGAAAATTGTAGATACCTTTTTCTTTCTTGTACTTATATACAACATATTTGGTTTTGGATGGATTTTTTCAATCTTGGAATTCTTTATCGGATATAGTTAATATTTCTTTGTGCTTACAAAATAATAATAAGAAAATCTTTTTATTAGTGTATAGTTCTTTGTGTTGGAATATCTGGTTAATTAAAAATAATTTCATCTTTAATAAGGCTGCACTCCTACAACTAGACAATTTTTAACCGCCATTTGTGCCACTGTGAATTATTGGGCAGGTTTGGCTAAATTATAGGTGAAAAATTGTATTGTGCACTAGACACCACAGGATTGAGATTGCATTCCACTTCAGATGGTCCCACTTTCAGAGAGTGTGTCACATGTGGAGGATGCGAATGTGGATGGAAATTGGTTCTGTTAAAAATTTGATCAAGAGGTGCGCGCAAGAGGGGTCGAAATCTAGTGAAGAGATTAAAGCTGGTTGTTGAAGTAAAATAAGGAAATGCAAGGAGTTGATAAGAGTGTTTAACAGGATAATTAATTGTCTTTAACTTTCAAGACGTTTGGTTGGATCAAAACTTTAAAGGACTGCTTAAGTTGCATTGGTTACCTCCAATGACTTATGAGCTAAAAATATTTTTTTTTATGATAGAGTTGATGAGAGAGCTTCTATAGAAAATATCAGGGGCTGTTTGGATGCTCTAGGAATAGGAGGAATTTTCTATTCCTAGGCATAAATTTATTATAAACAATCCAAACTCTTCACAAAATTACACACTTGCCAATACTTTATATCTAGGAATAAAAAATTTCTCCTATTTCTAAGCGATCCAAATGGCCCCTTAAATAATAAAGTTCAAATTTCAATATCGATTTTTCAAAGAAATTCAAGTTTAATCTGAACTTGAACTACAATAAGTATTGATGTTTTGCTTTGTGATCAGTTGATCACACAAAGTTGAATTCGAGTGTGAATACTCTAGGGTAATGTACGAAGTTCTGCATATCATTCAAATAAAATGCCACTGTCATAAATGCAGTGTGAGCTCTTTGCTGTCTAAAAAAGCAAGTTGCCAACCGCAATCGATTAGAATAAATAATCAAAAGTTGGTATTACAAAAACAGAGAAAGAAGAAAAAAAAAAAAAACAGAGCTCTTTACTGTCTTATTCTACTAGTTATACTTATATCCTATGAATGAAATGAGAGCATTAAAACAAAATTAGGAAGAAATTTCCGCTGCGTTAGAATCATCATTTCTATGAAATCCTTTGGTTGCAAATACTGCATTGCTAGGCGTAGATAGGAGAAAAATCATTTATTCAATTTACATATAATTCATATTCCTAAAAGATGGTTAAAAAAGTCCCGAGTAACCATGTGTACAGTAACAGCAGTAGTCCAATTTTTCTGACAGAAACAGTTTCATTGGTCTACATATTGGTCTATTGGCTAACACTATAGAATTAAATATGTTATTTGATTTTTTTAAAATCGAATGCCGAAATATCTGTTAATTTAATGGCTCGTCATGAAAATTTTTATTTTCTTAAGTGTTCAATTTAATTGGTGGCTTGAACTCCAATTTATCTTAAAAAAAATGTTTAATTTTAGTCATGCTACCATGTTTGAGTACATGAACGCACAATTTAAATAAAATACAACAGCCGGGATCACTGTTAACTTTTTTTTCCCGTTTTAGTTAATTTTTGTTGGGTGCTAATGACGGAGCTAATAACAAAAAATAGCCAAAATCAAATATATGGCTGTATAGAGTTGACTTAAACTTGACTTGACTATAACTCAAGCGGGAGACAATTTAAACTCAATCTGTCTACGATTTGAGTTGGCTAGTGAGTCAAGTCAATTCAAAATTTTATTTATTTAATTTATATATTATTTTCAATTAAAGCTAATTGATATATACAACAATATAAACAATAAAATTGTACTATTTATTATATTTTTTATTGATTTGAAGCAAAATATGTGCATTTCTCCATGCATATATACTATTAGTTTTGAATAAAAAATTTTGGTCCGCTTTAAGAAAAAAACAAATAACTTTTTTGTCATATCAAGCCAGCTTCTTATATAATCCAAAAACATTTCAAACTAAAAATGCGGTACAAAGTTTGAAAATTCATAAACATTCGTTCAATATTAACAAGATTACTACATGAAAAAAATGTTTTGATTTTTACTGTACAATTTCTTTTGGGACATGTTACTCGGAAGCAGGTAGCAAATTAATAGGTGAAGAAAGATAGGTACAATAGTAACCACACGCAATCAAAGTTCACCTTTTCTTGTAGCAAAAGGCCTTGACGCGTAGCTTTTGAGAAAAGGCTGCAATTTGTCATTGGCTTGCGACCGTTGACCTGAAACAAAAGACGGAATACCTAATGGTTCAGATTTTCTATAAACATATATAGGCATCAAAAGTGTGTTGTTTATTACTGCCGAGGAAAAAACCAAAAAACTATAACAGAGAGATGTAAAAGATTTTTGGGCCTGAACGACGGTCACTTGGTTATATAGAAATATATTAGGCTTCCGTCACAGACTGAAACTAGATCGCTTGTTCCTTTCTGATACTTCTTCTTCTCTGGAATGATTTGGTTTCGGAATTCGAGGATAAAAGTGTGCTTCGTTGTGGATATTGACCACTTATTCGAGTGAATTTTATTCCAAAGATGTTAATTTTGGTTAAGAATATATGAATTTTATTTAACAAATAAAGACTTTTAATGTTAAGAAAACATCATTTAGACTATTACGTATGAAATGGTCGTTTTTTTAAAATAAAACTTGGAATTAATAACAACATGATTAGGTCTCTAGAAGATCATGTTAGCTAAGCAACCCTTATCAAATTTAAAAAAATAGTATTTATATATCTTTATTGACATTTAGATAAGTAATATACAAAATTTGGAAGTTGATGCAACTAACCATTTACAAATTTCTTTTTCAAATTTGTCAAAAAAAAATTGTTAATGAAATTATTTTTAAACAATTATATCAAATTTGATGCATATATTATGGGAATTGCTTTATGCACGCCTCCAAATTGGAGATCCACTCCTTTGTGGACTAAAATACCCTTTGCATTCCACTAATTTACACCTTTCAATTCACAATTTAGTTTGGACGCCAGGGGTATTTTCGTCAAGAGGAAGTGGATCTCTAAATACGGGAAGTGCATGAAGCAATTCTCGTATATTATTTATATGAAAAATAATGCACCTTTATTTATAGTGTTTTAATTATGATCATTTTAACGTAGCTTGCCACAGCTGAGAGAAAATATATATCATATCGCTTTAAGCAAAATTCTTTCCAACCTATCCAAAGATGACATACAATGATACGAGTAGAATTAGTGATTTTATTCGAAGGATTCTACCAAACTCCTTGCAGAATACTGGTCTCCTTTTTCTAACAAAATTTTTTAATGCACATTAAACCTAGTCATCTTCAACGATCACTTTCTCTGTGTTTGGACCACTTTCCTTGTCGGGACAGCAAAGCCTCTGAATCATATCCGGTGTGAAGGCGATAGTTAGTAATATAAAATAAAACAGTCTTATATGTCTATCAGAAAATAGAAAGAAAGAGAGAGATCTATTAATCTATTATTCATTTCTAAGGCATTCAAATATTTACTAGTACATCTTTCATATTAATGTTCATGAAACTATTTTAGAAAAGAGAAAGAAAGAGAGAGATCTATCATTTATGGTCCATGAAACTCTTTAATGTTCTTTTATGTACTTTATTGCGATATATTGAATTAGTTATCTGTAGTTATTTTTTAAAGAAAAGGAAAAAAATATATCTATCATTCATTTCTAAGGCATGCAACATTTATTTGTACATCTTCCGGATTGTCTCCAAACCAGGAATTTTATGGTCCATGAAAATATTTAATGTTCTTTCATGTACTTTATTGCTGTGTTTTGAATTCTAGTGGCAGGTTTCTGTTTTAAATTTTTCGGATTTTTTGTTTTTTTTTTTGCATGTAGTCTGTAGAGAATATAGAAGGGGTCTAGAACAGTCGAACTAGACCAGTTCAACCGATTAGTTGATTTGATCCGCTTCATAATCTGAGTTAATTCTATTATTTAGCAAATCAATCTCGAGCTAGCTTATATGACTGAAACTATAAATCGATTCGAAACAGCTTGCTTTTTTTTTTTTTTTTACATTTTTAACAAATCAATCTAGAGCTAGTTTATATGTTTGAACTATGATTTCACTGTGCTCCGACTTGCCGAAAATTCGTAACCTCCAAATCAAAGGGTAGAACCATAGAAGTTGGGAGTGAACTCTTCACAAATTTACTCTATCTATTCCCTCATCTCTCCTTCCATTCCATTGTTTATTTTCATTTGTGGAGCAAATAACAGGGCGGAAACAAATGTTGGTATACTCTTTTTGTAATCTTTTTCATTCCTACCATTACCTCCCCTTAGGGAGCTGTCCTGGAGAGAACCTAAATGTTTAGCTCATTCGATCTTTAGTTTGGTAGGTCATAAATGATGCATCCTTTATTAGGAGGCAAAAACAAAAAGCAATCCGTAAAATTGGTGATCCTCATTTGCTTTCGTTTACTTTATCGGTCACGGACTCACGAATTGCAGATGAATTGAAAACGTGCCTTATGTGAAGTGGTGGCACGATATGAATAGATGACGATAATTGGTGGAAATTCGGTAATCAAGAGCAATCTGGGGATTATTGTACTCTAACATGCTGCTACCTTTTGATTCGAGTGATGTAGGATATATTGCTTGCTTCTTAAAATAAGAACAAAAAATAAAATGTTAAAATTGAATTGTCATTTTGGTTTTCGTATCGGCACAGAAAGCCCACGAATGGAGTTGGTTTTTACTTTTTAGTGTAAGTCTCTCTCCGTCTCTCGGTCCAATTACACTAAAGTGATTTCTCTTTATTTTTAATTGAGCCCAAAGGCCCACAGTGGAAAGCTCAAGGGCTCAAGCTGTGAAACGGTGAACTATGAACTCACAAATCACAATTTTCCTTCTCAGAAATGATAATGCCATTTGCTAAAAAATCATTTCGCACGATAGCTGCTGTTACAAATGTTCGGTTTAATATTTAAAAATATTCAGTTAAATACGTCAATTATGATTTTATTACATAGGACCGCAAGTCAGTCGCGTCAGCCTTGGAGATAGAGCGTTAGGGGCATAGTCGGAAAAAAACTAATTTGAACCGGATCGGTTCATGACCCCTTCTGATTTTTTCATGTGGTTTTTTCGATTCGTGACCCCTTTGCTTGACATGCACCTATTAAAAAAAACTGAAAATAATACTTAATAAACTGAAAATTTGTTCTTACTAAACTAAACACTTATACTTATCCAAATGAACATTTTTTCTTATAATATTTATATTTTTTTATTGCAACTAACTGAACATTTATTCTCAATTAACAGAACATTTGTACTCATCTAACTGAACATTTGTAGAAATGAATAACTAAAATGAATAGAAATAATAATCTGACGACTAAACATTGGATACGATGGCAGTAATCAATTTTTCATCTCCTTAGTATATAACATGGAAAACGGTCACGAAAGAATATATTTTCATTAACCATTTGTCCATTTCGTTTATATACAGCATAAAATAGAAATTTATTGCGTTGACCGTTTTGTTTCAAAAGACAATAAAAAGATTAATTTTTTTTATCAAAATAATTTAAAATGCGCAAAAGACCAACAAGGCCTCTTGTCCCAGTGGTCCAGTGGATGAGGTTGACGTTGTTCACAGTGCAACTGTATTCGATTTGTTGCTTTGGTAATTAATTTTCATTCATATTTTTTATCCCACATGAATAATTGATTAGTTCGATACTATTTCCGGTTCATTAAAATTTGTTCATAAATACTTAATAAGAATACATTTAAAATACATAAAATGACAAAAATAGTAAATAAATGAACGAAAGAGACCAGTTTCGTTTGTAAACGAAAAGAAAAAGAAAAATAATTTTATTAACTGTTTCGGAAGAACGAAACAAGACATTGAAACTGATTGCGTTTGCAACCCTAGTTCTCCATATTTTCTTATCTGCCTAACATCCATTACATTTATATACAAACTTGGCCCCCCTAAGTCACCGACCTTCCCAATACATTTAAAGAAATCATCAACCAATCAAAATGGATTACTTCAAGCGAGTCAAATAGGGCAGTCGACTTCGCATAAAGGTGTGTTTGAACGGAGAAGAATAAGATTTTGATAAAAATAAAAATCAATTTTTTTATTTTTGTGCAATCCAAACAACACAGGTGTGTTTGGATGAAGAAAAATAAGGTTTGGATAAAAATAAGGATCAAATTCTATATTCTTGTGCAACCCAAACAACACAAGAATAAAAAATTTGGGCCCTTATTTTTATACTAACAAAACCATGGTATAAGAATAAGAAATTTGAACAAGCACGTATACCGAAATTCCTTATTCTTATTTCTTATTCAACCTCTCATCCAAACACACCCTCGGAATAAGGAATTTGGACTCTTATTCTTATACTAACAAAATCATGATATAAGAATAAGGAATTTGAACAAGCACGCATTCTGTTTTTATTCCTTATTCAACTTGATATATCCAAACACACATAAATAGAGATAAACAGAGTGAATCCGAAACATATATTAATAAAATTAGAGGTAGATTACAATCAATCACGACTGACGAACGAGACTGTCAACTATGATGAAATCTCATTTTTTGAAATTCTAACAATTGATCCAGACCGTTCAATGTGTTATACATATTGAAATCTCATTGGAGACCAAATTTTATATTTTTTGAATATTTTTAGTGTTTTTTTGGTTTTATAAAATTCTTAATCTAAACAATTCCGGACCCTTCAATAACAATGATTTTTAAAAATCTAAAAAAATAGTAAAAAAATTCATAAAAATGTAAAACTTTGTCTCCAATGAAATTTCAGTTTGGAGAACAAATTGAACAGTTTGGATTAGTCATTAGAGCCTCAAAAGTAAAAATATAATCGCAGCTGACGGGTCCATCCGTCAGTCGTGGCTGATTTTAGTCTACCTCATAAAATTATATTTTATATTATGTTAAGCGGATATGAATACTAATATTAATACGAATATAAACAAATAATTAAATTTAAGATAAATTGTCTCATACAGATACGGATACGAGATAGATAATTAGCGGAACCAGATTGGGATAAAAAAAAAGATAATTAATAACATGTTAAAAAAAATAATTAACAGCATGTTACAATAAAACATACATGTATATTGAAAACAAGTATTTTTAAATAATAAGGAAAATATTTAAAGTGGGAACATTGATTGAAAAAAATAAAAATTGCATGTAGCAGTTAATATTCATATAAGACTATAAATTTATGAGATTATTTCAACAAAAACATGAAGAGGAGAAAATTATTACTTGAGATGCACAACTAATGTTTTAGTTTTTTACTTTTTTTATTAGCTAAAGAAGTAAGAGCGAAAAAGACTCGTTCCTCGCACCTTTTTCGGATGTTTAATTTTTTTCCCCCATCAAATACTTTCTTTTGAATTAAATTAAACATATCAATATACACAATCCAGAAATTTTATAATATAATACAAGCATTAATTGTTAGTAATTTTAAATAGATATATATAGGTAGACATATTTGCATTTTATTTAGCATGAAGATGATAATGTGATAATTAATTAGATGATATTAGGAAATGAAAGAAACACGAATCTCATTCCTATCCGTTTCTTTTATGACAGGCTACAAGCTGACCAGGTGGGAAAAAAAAAATACAATTTGGCCATCAAAAGACAATACATTAATCCACAGAATTACATCCGCATCCGATACTGCTGATCCACAGTTCTCCCGACAGTATTTCGATCCTTACCGTTCAATCTCCTCTGCGTATCTTGGCCCTCCGATTTAGCTCTTCTTCTCCGTTCGATTGATTTTGTTCTGGAGAGTTCTCAGCTGGCCAGCTGCCCACCGCTCTCTACCCATGTGGCTTCCGTACGGTGAAGAGTCAATACACTGTCAGTTTGTACTCGCTGACCTCTCTGTCTTCCTCTTTTTCCCTCTCCCTGTACTGCTCGATTTTTCTTTCATCTGCTACTCCGTTTTTCTCTTCTCCTCTGATTGATTTTGCCTGGTCAAAAAGGTAAAGAGAACAAGTCGAGGAATGCTTGGTTGTTTTGCACAATTTTCGAGGTCAGAGAGCGGGACTCCTCGCGGCCGATCACGACGCCCTCCGGCATTGCCTCACCGATTATATTGTAAGGACATCGTCCTTATTCGCTCCTCTTCCAGTTTGGTACGAATTCGACTTTTTTTCTATCAATTGTTCCTTCATTAGGTTCTTCTTCATCTCTTTGTGTCTCTTCTAGATCGATTAGTTTCTATGCTTCTTCCTTGATTTATGGAGGTGGGATTTGGCCTTTCTACAGTTCTTTTACTTTTTCTATGATTCTTCCTTGATCTATGTAGTTATCCTCTTTTCCCAGATTTGGCTTGCGTATGGTACAGCCAAGGTGGATGCTGGTAGCATTGATATATTAAAAGGTACCCTCTTTTTCCCTTCTCTCTTGATATCCTCTTAGTTGTTTTTCAATAGAACCTATGCCTGCACATACAAAAATAAAATTAGGAAAGACACAAAAAAATTCTTATCTTTCTTTTCTGATTTCCTTGATTTTCTTCTTCAATTTTACTGTTTCACTTCCATGTGCATTTTTTATTTTCATCGTTAATTTGGAATTTTTTTCCTGTTTGCAGTTTGTTCCTTCTAATTTTGCCCTCATCTCAATTTAGCCTCTGATGATTTTTCCAATGGAATATTTTTAAGGTTTGCTTTTTCCTTAAAGAATGATAATTTCTTTTCTGTTATGTTATTTTTGCTAATTTGTGCTCAAGCAAGTAAGATCCAGCTTCAATTTTGTGAAAATAATGAGTACCACCCATGGAACTATACAAGTTATTCTGCAGATACAATAGTTATCAAGCTTGCAGATGAAAACAAATCCTTTTGGATAATGAAATGGCATCTGAGGCTATTAAATCGTTGCCTCTTGAATTGTAATTTTCCAGTCTTTTCTTTTCCATTCAAAATCAATTATAAGTTATGAATCCTCCTTTCTCTAAGAAACAAGTGTACATGGGTACTAAAATTTGGTTATCCTTAGATGTTGATTTATATTACCTAAAAAATTTCGTGATCTAAGGAACTATAGTGCAATGGAACAAGTTTAGGGGCACAAAATTTTGCATATATATTGAAGCTTTATGGTTGGTAGATTTGAATTGTTGAATTGTATTCTGATCTAATTTTGTTGAAGTTCAGTTGATCTGTTTACAATGAGTAGATAGACCACTATGAACCTAATTAAAGAAGCACGTACTAGAGCAATAAAGAAGGAAGTAAATTTTAGGTGAAATAATAGCTAACATTATTTTGTACAGATTTTTGAGGTGGAAAGAACAGCAACACAACAAGAGATAAAGAAGGCATATCGCAAATTGGCCTTGCGACTTCACCCTGATAGAAACCTTGGGGATCAGGTACTTTGTAATTTAAACACTACTACTGTATTTTCGTATTCATTTTTAGTTCTTTTGCATTTTGCTACCCGTGCATGACTTTGTTTTGAAATGTTTGTTGGTTGCATTTAATATCGCATTGTTATATTATTTGTTGTAAAGGTGGTTCAATTAGCTTTTGATTAGTTCTTCCTAATTGAAAATGAGTTCTTTTGGTGTTTTGCTGTTGTTCATTTTGTTATTTATCAGATAAAAAATGAATTGAACAAAGATAGCCCAAGTTGATTTGGCTTTTGCTTATCAAGTTTTATGAACTGTTTATTGTGAAAGAAGCACTATTGCAAAGGGAGAAACTGACAAAACCAAATTAAAACTCAAATTCTTTTATTGTTTTACATGAAGTTTAGAGTAAAAATTTGAGGAGTTTATTGGTTAACTTAGTGGTGTTTGTTGAAATTCAATTAATTTTCATGGGAATGATCATACTAATAAACTTTTTGTTTCTAAATTTGTAGGATAGGAAAGATACTGATGCAAATTTGAACCCTAACTCGACTCCTGACAGCCAGGAGAAATGGGCCAGCAATACTAATGAGTGGCCCCTGTGCCCCAAATTAGTAGATTTACCAGATGTGAGTTAAAGTCTTCAGCAGAGGAAAATTAAGTCATAACCAATCTATGGTTAGATACCTTATATCTCAGATAGCCTAACTTTAAGTTTTAGTTAATCATTTTGTTGTGAGTAGCTATATTTGTTTTGTTGCATTTTATCTTATGCAATGCAATGTGACTGGATAAAAAATCTGATGAGTATAGGATTGGACATAATGGACAACAAGGAAACCTTAGTGATTTTTTTTTTCATCCAGTACTATGCAGCAATATCCAGTACAGATTTATACAATACTGAAAACCAAGAGCAAAAACCTAGGTTGCAATACCATACAAACATTGTCATTGGGTACAAAACAAAAGACATTGTCATCCAGTAAGTGTGGGGTTTAGTTATAGATAGTATTCTTTGGTCAATGGAATTTTACAACAACTATCGTTCTTTTTTTGTTTATAAGTTTAGTTTATTTCAGCTAGACATTGATTTGACAATAATTGAGTCATATTTTTCTTTCCGATTGCAGGTCTTGCCATATTTTTCTTTTTTCAGTATTAATCAACTGATTTGTTGATGTGGATCTTCATTGGAAATTCTCTTTTTGACAACACAGATATACATATAATCGATGGTGCTGTTGACTGCTAAGGTATTTTTTGTAAGGGTTTACTGGTTAAGGGTATTAAGTTTACTGGTAAGAGGAGGAGACGAGAGAGTGTATTAGAGAAAGAATGGCAATCTTTATTGAATGATTTTGATTACAGATTTCCTAAAGCAGTCTAGCTTATATAGCGATAGTAGATGCATTGTAGTTATTAAAGATTTACCTTAGAGAAAATTTGCATCTTGACCCCATTAAGATCGAACAACCTAATGGAGAGAATTTATCTCATTCTAGCGTGTAAGTCCTTATTAGTATTAAATGGGGCCGTTTGGATGTTGTAGGAATTTGGAGAATTTGTAATTCTAGGCATAAATTTATTGGGAAGTGTGTAACTTTGTGAAGAGCTTGAATTGTTTATAATAAATTCGGCATATGAAATTCCGGGAATTTGCAATTCCCTCTTATTCCAACCCCATCCAAACGCCCCCAATTGATCTTAACAGGGTTTTCTCGATTTAAGCCCAAAATTTTCAATTGCCGTGAAGTGTCAGCCATTATTTGTAAGTGCTGTTAGAAACTCGATGATCATATCGACATGAAATGTGTTATTGCTTTATTTGAAAATTTCACAATTAGTTGTGTTTGTTCATTCCAGCATTTCAGAGTCAGAGGAGGAAGTAAAGTTGCCTCTTTGTACATATACTATATATACACTTTGATAAGTTCATGTGTTATTATATCTTTAATCATTGGAAGGAAAATTGTTTTCCGTTGACAAGGTGAGATGTGCAGTTTTATGGATTTGTTTCGTTGAAGATCAAATTAGCAACAAGTGATTTTATTATGTTTCATGACTAATTTTACCTGTGCTATTTTTGCCTTTTTAGTCGTGTTACAGGAGGAACTACATGTCAAGCTATCATCGTTCCTGTAGTTGGAACAGAAACAGATATAAGAGTTCAATTGAGAGAAGCTTATTTGTCTTGGAGTGATTTCTGCTCATGTATACCTGGCGTTGCAAAGTATGCAGCCTTTACTTTTTACTATACATTTATTTGTATACTTCATTGCCTTTTTTTTTTTTTTTGCATATGCA
Organism: Rhynchospora pubera; assembly: GCA_028095005.1. Lineage (NCBI taxonomy): Eukaryota > Viridiplantae > Streptophyta > Magnoliopsida > Poales > Cyperaceae > Rhynchospora > Rhynchospora pubera. The sequence continues at coordinate 21,121,142 of CM051463.1, forward strand.
CTTATTGGAAAAGCATATAGATGATAAGAAAGGAAAAAAAAGTAACTTGCTGCATTAATCTTGAATACTGTGAGACATTTAGAGATCAGATTGTCACAGGAAAGTATTTGCAAATACAGATTGAATGTCTTGAATATTATGTCACATCAGTTTGACTGTAAGGAGAATATAGCGCATAAAAAAATTAGTAAATTAGTACCTTAAATAAAATAATTAGTACACACTATTGTCCCGTGGATTTCTATTATGGTTCCTTAATTTGGTAGCTACTTGATCAATTTAATTTGGCAGCTGCTTGATTTGGTTTGATGTACTTTTATTTTAATTTTTTTAGCAGTACCATATGTATCGTATGTTGGTTATTTGATTACTAGCTTCCATAGCTGCTTCTTTCATATTTTTCCAAATTCTATTATTATTTCATATAGTAGTAATAATTCAAATATTTTATTGTCAGTTTGCACAACAACTTTTAAATAGTAAAGAATCTGAAAGTATCACCATAACTAAAATTCAACAATAAAATTTAAAAATTTAAAAATAGATCGCGCAACGCGCGAAAACCCACTAGTCAAAAGACAATACATTAATCCACAGAATTCCATCCGCAACCCGATACTGTGGATCCACAGTTCTCCCGACAGTAACTCGATCTACACCATTCATTTAATCTCCTTTCATCCTGACCTTCCGATCAAGTTGTTGCCTTCCGTCTGATCCCCTTCTTCTAGAGAATTCTTCGTTGGTCCTCCATTTGACTCCTCCCATCCATTCTCTTCTGAAGAATTCTCTCGCCCATGTGGGTTGTGTACAACCGTTCTTTACAGGGTGCTCCTGGTCCGTGCGCCACTCTCTCTGCTCCCTTTTCAATGTTGAGCAGTGTTTCTTTGCGGTCTATAGATTGGATCTTCATCTATTCGTGTGTGCACCAGTTTTTGTGAGCCGGAGATTTGCTTCCTGCCTGTTCCGTATTGCCTTTCCATGGTGTTCGTCTATTTGCGCCTTTCCCTCTTTTTTTCTGTCTTTTCACACTCACTGCTTGAGAGTTTGCTTTTCTTATATCTTTTATTCTTCCTTTTTCTTTATTTTTTATTCGTTTCTATTTTCTGCTTGATTTCCGACCATTGCTGCAAGTTGGGGTTCCTTGCTCTATTTCTTTTCCCTATTCGTTTATTTCCTGAGGTTCCTCTCTTCTTCATTTTTTTTATTTCGCTTGCCGTTCCAATTTGGGGTTCCTTTTTAAGCTTATTGTTTTTCTTTTTCCTCCTTCCAGGTTCACAGCTATGGCGTCTCGAGGGGCTATCAGTTGATTTAATGGCATGTCGTCCTTCTGCATTTCTTCAACGGAAGTTACGTTTTTCTTTTCACCTTTCTACAACATAGTATTCTTTGCTTCTTTTTTTCCTTCATTCTGATTTTCCAAATTTCGCTGCAGGAGGCTGCAATTGTTGTCGCGGCTTCAAATATTTTCCTTTCTGGTATAATACCCCACCCTTTCTCAATTTAATTTGTTTAATAGTTAAAAGTATTTTCTTTTTAAGTAATGAGGTAGACAGTTTATTATAAACAAAAATATTGAACTAATCATGGATTTGAGTTCGTGTCACTTTAATTTTTCATGTCTAAATGCACTTATATATGACCATGGATGTTCAGTCAAATATGCATTAATGAACCTCAATAGCTAATCTCTGGACTTAGATCATTGTTAGAAGTTTGATATTTCTTTGTTAAGTTCTTAATTTTGCCCTTCGTGCTTTTCTTAACCTATCAGATTTAAAAGAAATTCTTTTAGATATAGTTTTTCAAACGATGTTGTTGCTTACAAAGTTTATCGAACGGTCATTGAAAACATATATTAATACAACATATGATAAACTTTGGGCCTAGCAACAAATATTGTTTGAGAAACTGTGCCTAATAGAACCCCTTTGCAATGACACTCCTAACAGAAATAAATAGACGACAATCTTGCTCATATAATTACTAATTTCTTCTTCTTACTTTCAGCTTGCATTTCAGTTGAAGTATGCAGTCTCGCATGTGAGTTGAATTACACATATTACATAATATTTCATTATTCAAAAAAAAAAAATAGTGAGTCCAATTGTATTTTTCTTGCAATTTAATTTGTTAAATAGTCAAATATATGCTTTCACAACTTGAATATATAGTTTCTAAGGAGCCTTATATTATGCATTCTGTAGAGTTTACACTTTTGATTTGCCATGGAGCTGAGCACTACTGCGGATACTCAGGTAGCAGCAATACAATTGAATCTAGAGTTTATTGCTGCCTATAGTCTACTACGTTTTTATTCTTTTTTTTTTCCTGCGATAATACATATTACTTATAAATAAATAGAGGAGCAATAGGGCAAAAAATATGCGGCTGACAACTATGTATTTTTTGTTGGTCGTCATGCTAATCAACTATTGCAGTCAGTTATTAGGAATAATATGTACTATAACAACAATGTTAATCTTTATGTTAACATCAAAATTATTTTTTGTATACCATGGAGATTTTGCTTTAAAACTGGTGAAGAATTTTCTATGAATGATTAGTTTTCTGTTCAGACACAAGTTAGATTGTTTTCAAATGAATTTATAAATTTTATATTATTAGGGACAAAATAGTTCATGCTGAAATTTTCGAATCAAACCCTATTTTCAATATATTCTTCTATCTTACTGTTCTTAGGTGGCAATGCATGCAAGAAGATCAGCAAGGCACCTCCTGTGGTTCTCATCGGCTTGAGCTTTTCTTCCTAGCTGAGAGCAAGTTATAGAGGAAAAAATTAATATTTATTTCAGGTACAAAAAAATAACATTTTTTGTGCTGAGCTTTGCATTAGTATTAGCCTGATCGAGTGTTTTCAGCCTCCCTTAGAGCTAATGCATTTTAAGATTTCAATTATTGGGGGTTATTGTAAGCTGGTTGTTGAATCTGTCGTTCTTCGATATAGCCGATCGTTGTCAATTTGCATTGATGCGGATAATTTTTTTACCTCTTTTCAACACAACCATGTTGCAATTAGAATGTCATAGTGTTGTACTATGGGTACATGCTTAATTGGTGAAGTTTTATTTAGTATATTATAACTTTATGTGAATGTCTATTGGTTGATTGTTTTTGTTTCTTGCTTCTTGACCTTTCTTTTATTTGGATTCATATAATACAAATTATCCTTGCCACCAAAGTGTAACTGTATGGCTCCGTTTGGATGCGTTGAGAATAAGGTAGGAAGAAGGAAGAAGGGAAGAAATTTATTGGGAAGGGGTAAATTTATTGGGAAGTGCGTAACTTTTGTGAAGAGTTTGGATGGTTAGAAATAAATTTATTGGTAAAAATTGATTATTCCTTATTCCTTATTCCGGGAATAAGTCATCCAAACGGAGCCTATAGTGGTAAATGGTAACATTCCGTCGACCTCAACCTACTTGCAAATTTAGATTTTTCTAATTTAATTTTTTTTCGGGTTGCTCACAAAATTCCTTCTTGCGGCTTGCAAGTTTAACAATAGTTAATTTTCTTTGCTTAAAACTAATGTTATATATTAGATTCTTGAGGTATTCTATTCAATTGCATTACTGAGGTTAGAAGATGGTTAAGTCAGTTTTTTATCCTTAAGTTTGTACATGTAAGAAAGGTTAAAAAAAAAAAAAAACGTATGAGTGTTTCAATAGGGCATGCCTGGATTTGCATTTCGGTTTAGGATTCTTCAATCTACCGATCCTCATTTTTATTAGATACACTGTGATAGTAAGGATTTAAGAAAAATAATATAATACACTTATAAATTCCACTGTAATAGTAAAGAATAATCAGGATAAACTATTGAGCTAAAAGTATAGAACTGATCGCACAATCTGTAGAAATTTCACTATAATAGTAAAATCCAAAAAAATTTATTAAGAACAAAATAAATGGCGCAACGCGCGAACGCCCACTAGTATATTTTAAGGGATAGATTTTTTTTTTCCTAATTAACATTCTTGCCGTCTTTTCGAAGAAATTAACTTTTTTTAATTAAATTTCACACAAAAATTAATTTATTAGATAGAAAATAGCTATATTTTTTAATTGTTTTTTTATACAATAGAGAACACATCTCTAGATCGATTACGTCCATTCCCCTACATTAATTCTCACTCTATGTTGCCTACGGGTTTTTTCCTCAAAAAAAAAAAAAAAAAATTCTCACTCTATGTTAAATTAAATTCTAATATAAAATAAAGAAAATATAACTCTACTGTTTCTTTTATTTCTTTTCCGTTCACATATATATATAATATACTTTACTAGTTTACTTTAATAATTAAAAAAAAAACCAAAACCCTTCTTAATCCCACCGCACAACTCAAACGTCCAAATTCAATCAAACGGTGCACAGATACCTGAAGCATCTCACCACTGACCACTCTCCGCTCCAATAGAAACACAGCAGCCAGTCAGTCAGCAGATGAAATGCGTGCCTCTTCCCGCTTGTCTAGAACTACGCAAAACAAAGAAAAGAAACGAATACTTTAGCAATTCATACAGCTCACACCACGCGCAGCTGGGAGAGAGCGCAGCCCCAATCTGCGGCAACTCCCCTGGAGCCGTGCGCGTGCGTACACTATTCGCACAAGTGTCAGGACAGAGATGCGATGCGCTTCCAATCGCATCTGGTCGGGTTCCGACGCGTGTTGTCTTGTCTCTCTCCACTCTCCAGTCCACTCCTAGGGTTTTCACTCCTCCATCATACTTTCTCCATCACTAGTGAGTTTTAAGTTATTCACTAGTCACTACTTTATTTACTTCATTGCCTTGTCATGCGTTCCCCTTCCCTCGGTTACCTACTCAGAATATTATTATTTTCTTTCTTTATTTTTTAATGGTCATCAAGTTAAGAGTCTTACCTCCTTGTCCCCTGCTAGGCTATATAATTGGAAATTTAGAAGATTTTTATTGAATTGTATGGACCCTTGTGTGGTAAAGTCATTCCAGATTTGTGGTCATTTTAGTTTGTAATAGAACTTTATAGCTAGCCTAGGATCATCTTTAATTTTTGTTGACATGGTCCCCATCCTATATTCCTATCCTTGGAAAGTAAATGATTGGTTGTGGGATGTAACTATTTTGGAGGAATTTTTAGTATTTTCTATTTCAATGAAGAATTTCTTTGTACCGACACACTGCTCCAATATCTGTGTTTGGGTCATGTATTACGGATTTATGTGAAATTAATCTTTGGCTAGCTAATTGTTACAGCAGCACGCAATTTGTAATTTGAATTCTTTTTTGAGGAATGGGTTAAGTTAACTTTAACTACAATTTGCTTAGATTATATTTAAACCATTAAGCATTGCAAATAACTACAACTATAGTGGAAATGGCAACAGAAGGAGAAACACACTGAATGCAACACATTACGGAATTACTTAAGGACGTGTAAATATATAAATTTTAGTACGTTCTTTGAAATTGCTAATTTGGACAAGTAAACTCTATTAATTTTGCCCATTACATTATTTTAGGTTGCTATTCCGGAATTGAATAACTAAGTAGATTTAATGAAGTCCGGAGTTCATTAAAGTATCTTCCCTTTTGATATTTTCTTTTATCAAGATATTCATTGGTTGTTGCGCCATGCACATGTGCTTTTCTGGAAGATAAAACAGTTGCAAAAAGGGAAAAGATTTGATCAAAAGAAAAGAGAAGATCATCATATGCAAATAGGTATCACACATGGGTGAGGTTGTGCTAATCAAAGAAGTCAAAGAAAGGGATTATAACAAATGTATCCAGCTTAAAACGTACATAGGACAATTTTTTTAAGAGAATAGTTGCAATTGTTTATTTTTCCTCTTGTACCATTGGAATTTTGATGACAACAAAGTATGTGGTCTTAAACATAAGACTGTAGCTACTAAATGGTTCTATTAATAACTTAGTGCTGTTATTACTTCAAGTCATGTCAAATCAAATATTATATATTACCATATTTAACAAAATAGTACATCAGTAGTACAAAATGGGAAAGGAAAGGTTCCTGTCCAGAAAGGATGGCCAAACTTGGAAGGGATAGAGTACCCTCTGAATTCAAAATCAGCTATTGAAAATCTCAAGCCAAGAGGCAACAGCGCCCCATAAAAAGCACTGGAACTTGGACCTATAACATAGGCCATAGCCTCCACTGTTCCATTTCTTGTTAAGCTTTTCTGCACTTACTACTTTTTTTCTTATTTAATATTGCACCTCTTAATATATCGTCTCCAAAGCAGATATCTCGTGATTCATCTCAAATTGCTTCTTCTCTCTGTAGCTGAGTGCAAATGAGGGTATGGGTTTCAAAACCTCACTTTATTTGTATTGAAAGGGATGATTGCTATCTCACTTTCTTTTTTTTTGGTTTCCTTGCTTTGACATAGATCTTCAATTGGATGTTCAACAAGCCACATGGGCGCCAAGAAGCCAGCAGACGTGGTCATAGCAGTCCCTCGTTAGCTTGCCGTGAGTCCTTTAGACCTACATTTGAATTTGCTTTTCTTTATTTGTATTCTGTCTGACTTGATTGTGTCCCTTCTTTCAGTCCGTCTCACTGCTTTTTGTTGCCTTTGGAACATTGTTATGTCTTTCCCCTATTTGGTTGAGTGTAAACATGCCTGTTTGGTTAAAAGTTCACCAGCCTTATATAACTGGTCCATCTTTGAGCATAAGTAAATATTTGTTGTAGCAATGTAGCTTTCTAAACAAAGCTAGATTTGAAAAGCCTCTTGGGGTTTATATCTTCTGCGAGATGGACTAATTAGGTTATTCCTGTTGATTTACTGGCTGGAGTTTTGATCCCATTTAGGAAAATCTGTTTTTTCCTGATAATATATATGCTGGGATTTTGGTCGATTGATCCAATTTATAGAACAATCCATGAGAACCCTTTAGGACATATGCTCAGCGACTCTCCACATTTATTCTGTTAATTCCCATTTATGCACAGTATTTAACCCGTTATAGATAATGTTGATGGTCACAATATGTACTAAGATGTTATCCCTGAAAGTATGAAACAAATGTAAATGTAGATTTTGGTCTAAATTGCCACGGGTATCTCCAATTTTATAAGTCAACCCTGGTACTAGGTTAAGCATGAAAAACATGCAGGAACCTCATGTCATGCATTTTTGTATACCAATCAGTACCTTTTTTTTTTGGCATAAAACATCGTGGTCCATAGCCTACTATGCGGCTATAACTCTCTAGTTTTAAAAGATAATGAATTAATTAGAGTGGTCCAGATGTCACTTGGTTCAATTAGTTATATTATTAAACTTGATTATAATTGTCTCGAGGTCAATTTGGTCAAATGCCAACATCATGCTATATCTGATTGTCAACCTAAAATAACTTTGCAGATATGAGCATTCCAAGTTCACCTGAGGAAGAATTTATTGAATGGCCAGTATCATTGCTCTCCATTGGCACATTTGGTACAAATACATCGAAGGAAGTTAAAAATGGCTTCACATCTGACAACAAAATCGTGGAGCAAGATCTATCAGACCACACATATGAAGTAGCAACTCTACTAAAAGAATTGGAAAAGATGGGATTAGAGAGAGGGAATTTGGCTGAGGATCAATTCATGGATTGTTCAACAAGCTTAACTGATCCCAACTGTGAGGATTATGAAAATATTTTCAATAAACATAAGATTGTTTTAAGCAAAGGGAGGGACTTGTCCAATAACACTGAAAGTGCTCTAAAGAAAAGATCAATTTCATTTCTCCTTAAGAAAGTGTTTGCTTGTCGGGGTGGCTTTGCACCAGTACCTGCTCCAGGGCTGAGGGATCCCTTCTCCCAACCAAGGATGGAAAAGGTATGGTTCTAATTTGTTTGAAAAATTCGATCATTTTGGTATGCTCTTTATCTGTTTATTTTTATATAAACATGCTACAATTGGTTCCACAAAATTGCCATGGAGCCTTCAAAAAAACAATTGTTTTCACAAATATGTCGTTGATGGAGATCCGTTAGAAAGATTGTGTAAGAGTTTTGTGTGTACTGATGCATGAATAGAGCCCGAAATACTTTGTTCCAATTTTATAATGCATGAATGTTATTAAGCTTTCGGGAAAAGATGCATATAAATTTTGAAGTTGTTATATAGTAAAGCTGTGATGAAAAAAAAAACAATTGCTTTTTTGATTCTTTTCCCCCCATCTTTTTATTGAAGGATCAAAGAACCATACTAATTTTATACTAAAAAAAAAGTTATCATTTCAGTTTTTCCTCTCTATTTTAGGCATCTAGGGGAAAAAATGAAAGTCACGTTCTGGCTCTTTAGACTGTTAAAATTTATTGTAATACTTTTAACTGAAAGAGCTTACAAAATTGGAAGTTGCATGGTGGCTATTGGACTGCCAAAAAATTTGTTATTTTTAATACACTTTAACTGAAATCTGTTTCAATTTTTCGTATTAGATTTTTAAGCACCTCTTACTTAAGTCATTCACTATTTTTTCGTATGCACTATGCAATTCTGGATTTTAATGTAATTTTTCTTATTTGATTAGCTTTTGAAGTCCATACTTCGCAAGAAAATATATCCACAAAATACCGCACCAATGCCTACGAAGTACTTGCAGAAGAAGTATCATGAAAAGTTGAGCATTGAACAAACAACAACACAGGAGAAGGGGGATGATGGGGAAAAGTGGGTCAAGACTGATTCAGATTGTAAGTGTCTTATTCAAGGAACATTTTGAGTTGAAATTTCTGTACTTCGCTTGTCACTAAATTTCTTTTGTTCTTTGTTTTGCAGTTATTGTTCTTGAGATCTAGATTCCTTTTGTGAAGGCTTTCAAGGGGCTGATGAGGAAAAATCAATGGATCTTAACAATTCAAGCATATTATTTTTGCATTTCACATGTCCATTATGTCCTTTTTTTTTGTTTTTTCAAAAGTAAAGTGTTTGGCAGAGCTTCAGTGGTACAACCTGTGATCCTTGTGCTTTGTTCACAATACATGTTTCTCAGTACCTGTGATCCTTTGCTTTGGTTCTGATTTCCCTTTTTTCCGGTCAAATGCTTTGACCGTTCGCTTCTGTTATTTTTTTCTTGTCAATACCGATATGTTACCACTAGGCGATATTTGTTTTTTCCCATTTATTTGGGTTTATCATTTGTTTTGAGACCAGGATTATCTTTACCCCTTTATTATCATTTTACTAGTTTAATATATCATGTTTAGAATTTTTGCCATATAGTTGAGGAAAATAGCACAATGTTGATGTATGGGCCTATGGGGCACAAATCCTGTGGGCCCCCAGCCATTTACGTGAGTTGTTTTTACCCGTTATGGGCTTACGGCCGTTTTGGTTGTAATCTGACATATTGACAATGTCAAGTCATTCATCAAAGATATCCTGTTATCTCTAGTTAGGCTCTTATCAGTTATCACATACTGATACAAAAGACATGGAAGGATTCGGATTCCTATGAAAGTAGGCTTTGTACCTCTGTCATTCATCAAAGATAGTAACTGCAAACTTTTGATTGAGGTCATTGTATAAAGTTTGTAGGTTCGTTAAATTCTGATTAAAGTATCCTGTTATCTCTAGTTAGGCTCTTATGAGTTATCACATACTGATACAAAAGACATGGAAGGATTCGGATTCCTATGAAAGTAGGCTTTGTACCTCTGTCCTCTCCTATTGTCCCATTTTATCCAAAGAAACATCTGAGGAACAAAATTAGTCCGCAACCGACTCATTCATAGGGGTGCATAACGTCTAAAACGACCACGAAACTGCTCATTTGCGTTAATCGTTGCATTGAGGAACGGAAATTTTATACTTCTTGCGTTAATCGTTTCTTCCGTCTAACGCAGGTTTCGTTGATCGTATCGTTCACCACCACGATCAAAACGACTAAAACCGTTTTTGGCTGTTTAATCGTTTTCCATTCTTATCAAACAGAGACAAGAGAGAGAGAAATGAACAAAAACTTGAAATGATCAGAAAATCATACAAAGCAATTCAATCAGAAATGCGTACAAAAGCCATAACATTAATTGTCATAGAGAAATGCATATTACACATTCAAAAGCAATTCAATCAAACATTCAAAATCCTTGCTCTGGATAAAGCAAGAAAATCCAAGTACAAATGCACCATTAATTGGTTGAGCAAAAAAAAATAGGAGTATAATTTATACACAGTGAAATCTTTGTCAGAAGCCAATCAAGCATGCAACTGCTTCTGTCCTTACCAGTTGCAACTTGTAGCTCACAATCGAGCAGCTACAGCTTCTGTCCATATCAGCCTTTAATTCAACTCCAAATTCTTCCCAGAAAAATCTGTTTTACGAGCAAATCAGAAAACCAAATCAGCAAATTTTATTTTACCAGCAAAAAAATATTTCAAATTCGGTTTTTACCATCAAATTTCAAATTCTCTTTCTTCTTACTAGCAAACCAAAAAAAGACAGTCCAGAAAATCAAAGAAAAAAAGAAAGAAGGGGGCGACAGAAAAATTGATTACCTAGATTCAAGCCAAAATTGAGCAAGCTCCTCATCTCTGATGGTGTCTGCTTCTACTATTGCTGCTATGCCCAATCTCTTGCAGCCGTGTAGAGAAGGGAGTGAGGTAATAGAGAGAGGAGAGGGAGGCAGTAAGAGGGGAGAGAGAGTCTCTGATGGAGGCGATCAAAGATCAGAGAGGAGAAGGCAGTGGTCATGGCGCAGAAAGAGAGAAAGAGGAGGTAGCAGAGAGGTGGGTGGTCGGAGAAGAGAGGTGGATGAGAGGAGGTAAAGGTGTTGTGGTCGGAGAAGAGAGGTGAAGAGAGGTGGATGAGAGGAGGTAAAGGTGTTGTGGTCGGAGAAGAGAGGTGCTGTGGGGGTTTTGAGAGGAGATGGGTCTCGAAAATAAGAGCTAGCTTTTCAATCAAGCCCCTTTTTCTATCAGCTCCGGGACTTGTTTGCCGGTGCTTTGTCTAAGCTTGCACCTCGATTGGGTCTGAAGGGGCGATTTTGGGCGATAATCATGGCGATTTCTAAGTCAATTTGGAGGTTTTGCCTTAGCGGCCTTATGCTCGTGTGGTGGAACCACTGGGTGGCTGAGAGGAGATGGGTTTTGAGAGAGAGAGATAAGGTGAAGAGGAGAGAGGAACAGGGTGGTGCTATGGCGTGGGTTCGAGGGAGGGGAAGAGAGATGAAGGGAAAATGGAGAGAGGGGAAGGAGCGGCGGAAAACCCTAAAAGGTCTGCATTGTTCTCTCCGCCTTCATCTCCTCTGCAATCAATAATTACAGCCACGTAGAATGTAAAACGAAACAGACGAAATAACGATAACGAAATTGGTACATTGCGTTAACCGTTTCGTTCCTGAGACGAAACTGGTTTCTATTTGCGTTAACCGTTTCATTTTTAAAACGCAACCGAAATCTTTAACCGTTATCGTTTCGTTTCGGACGAAACGAAACGGTTGGACGGTCCAAATGGGTGCCCAACTGCGTTGTGTACTTCAGTAGTTGTGTTTGATCCATTTGGAACGATTTAGGCGTGTAGCCGTATAGGCCACTTTAGGCCCAATTTTATAAAGGTTAACCGTCAGTCCGTCATCAACTGGTCTGTTGAGTTATTTACCCAAGGTCCTGACTCCTGAGGTAAAGCTAGTTAGAGGTACGTCATCTATATGAATTCTTGTCCGTTCCCGTGCGGGACAGTTCAGCACAGTCTTCGAACCGTCCGATCTGATCTGGACGGTTCAGGTCTATCAATCTGGTTACATGCACGGACCTTCCTTTGTCATTGAGATTAAATTATATGGCTGTGATCTGTGCGCTGGACGGTCCCACGTGGGATTAGATTCCATTTGCATCTATATGGTACGGGTACACATTTTGCATAGTTTTTTAACCTGATAAATCATTTTTTTGGCTAGCAATCGACCGTTTATTAAAACTTACTTTAAGAATACTGGAAATAGAGTTTTTTTTCTAATTGATGCTACTTGCTCACATTTTCACAATAAATAGAGAAAAAAATTTTCAACTCAAAAAACTCCTCTCTCCTGCTAGAATTGGCACGATAAAGAGAGAGAAAATCTACTTTAGCTATGGTAGCCATCTCGTTAAAAAGAGCATTCCTATGATTTTATTTGCTCGGTTTAGTGTGAAATGTTCAATGTAATCTTCATAAAGTGGTCAGGAAAAAATATGCATGGTGCATATATGGTCGTATTACATTAAATAGACAGAAGACAAAAGAGCATCACATGCATATTTTTTCATCGTCTCAATTTGGATGGATTTTTTTAAGTCCATTGTGTCTTTTCATCTTTCTATTAAATTAATTTTTCCAGCAACAATTAATTTATTTAATTATAATAAATAATCATTGAAACAAGATCAGTTCTCGCTTTTTGGAACTCTTTTTGAGGCTTAAAACTTTCGCAGTATATAAGCTTATCCTTAAAGAAATATGGTCAACTCCCACCCGTGATTTTTATTTTTTTGGTGATATGCTATTCCATTTCTTAGTTCAAAAAGAAAAATGAAAAAAAAAGCGGACTGCTAATTCCAACATAAAAAAGTGTTCTTATTTTCTCCAATTGACTATATTCAGTTTCTAAAATTACATTAAAAAAAAATCATCTTCTCCCTCCATTCTTTTTCATAATCACATCTATATAATTTTTTTTTATTAATTATCTAGTAGACTAATACCTACCTACCTAGGCGATGCCCAATAATTGAACCAATTGTATCGCTTATATTAACCTTTAAACATTAAACAACACCATAAAAATTCGAGTCGCGTGACCGACTGACCGGAAATGCAGTGCAGCACCGCACCTACAACTACAAGGCTACAACACGGTCTCCCCACCAACTCACAATAGACCTCGACCCCACATGTCAGCGACCCATTCTACACGAACCTGTTTTCTCTTTCACTCTGACTTTTGACTAGTACGATACGATACGATCAGTCTCAGACTCTCAGTCGCTAGATCCAGTCTACTTCTCTCTCTCTCTCTCTTCATTTCTCCTCTCGCCTCTCTCTCTCTCTCTCTCTCTCTCTCCAATGGCGAAAGCGAAACCAACTCTCCGTACGGCTCTGATCGGAATCCTACTCTCTCATCTCATCTCTCGCATTGTAGATGCGTCGGTGCACGATTACCGAGGCCAGGTGTTCGCGCCGACGGGGAACGCCTTCATCCTCCACGCTGGCAGCGAGGGTCTCTACGCATCTCACCACTCCGGCCTCCTCGATTCCAACTCCACTGACTCAGAGTCGGACGGAGGCTCCTTCATACGGTAACAATGCCTTGACATTGACATTGCTTGTTAAGTGGGGATGTTAAGCATGATGCTATTCCTTAATTTTGGTTTGGGATGTGATAGAGAGAGTGGGATTTGTAATTTTGAAGAATTTTGATGATTCGTGGAGTGTTTAGTGGATTTGGAACTGTCGGTGGGTAGATCTGGAAATATTAGTGTGTGTTTGTACTCCTAGTCCTACCATCATGCAAAATTTGCATATCTGATCCTTCAAAAATTGTTATTTGTACCATTCCCCCAAATAAGACATTGTACACAAGGCATGTATACTGCTTCCAACATAGACCTTTCCTTGCTTATCAACCAATTGACATTTTTCTTTGCATTTGTCTATATAATACTGGTCGATATTTACTTTTACCAATGTAGTAGTCCTGAAAATATAACCTAAGCTGATGCATTTAAAGAACTGAAAGGAAACAAAAATAGAAAAATGGAATTGATGAGAGGAAACGTTATTTAATGACTGTATATTTTGAATACATGGTTTTAGTTACTAATATGAAAATTTGGAAGTCAGTGGAAATTGAACCATTTTTTTGTTCAATGCATTTAGGCATATAGTTTTTTACTCTTCACCAATTTATTTGCTGAAGGATAGTGAGAAGTAAACAGGTAACTGATGCAATCTTTTTTCTGACAAGCACACAAAAAGGTTCCCCCAAAATTAATTGTAAATGTATGTTTCTTAATTTCAGCTTTGACAAGATCACTTTTAAGAGGCTAGAAAAGTCCCTTGAGTTTACCAAAAATACTGACTCACCGAAAGTCCAAGCAATAATTTTTGAAGTTGAAGATCGAGAGTCAATCGGGGGGTCAGCATATGGGGGGCAACGGGCAATATGCTGCACTGCTGATCTGGCCAAACTGGGTGCATGCACTGAAGGCAACGTGATTTACCGCCCATCAACCCAAAATCCCGGTTGGCCCCGACTTCTAGAAGCTTCCTTTGAAGGCAATAGCCTCTATGCAATTATGCCATCAGAGACCATACCTGTATTGCGCACTGGAATGTACAATATGTACTTTGTATATTGTAACCCTGTGCTTGATGGGTTGGAGATAGAGGGAAAAACCATTTGGAAAAACCCTAATGGATACCTACCTGGTAGAATGGCACCTTTAATGTACTTTTATGGGTTCATGTCCTTTGCATTTGTCGTCCTTGGCGTATTTTGGTTCTCACAGTATGCTAGATTTTGGAAGGAGGTGCTTCCGCTCCAAAACTGCATAACCCTAGTCATTACGTTGGGCATGTTTGAGATGGCATTATGGTACTTTGAGTATGCTGAGTTCAATGAGACAGGTATTAGACCAATGGGGACTACTTTCTGGGCTGTTACCTTTGGGACGGTGAAGAGGACAGTAGCACGGGTTGTAATTCTTGCGGTCTCAATGGGCTTTGGTGTGGTAAGGCCTACACTTGGGGGCCTCACATCGAAGGTTCTCATGTTAGGGGCAACCTTTTTTGTTGCATCAGAGACTCTCGAGTTGGTAGAGAATTTAGGTGCTGTAAGTGATCTCTCTGGAAAAGCTAGGATATTCTTGGTGCCTCCTGTGGCTTTGTTGGACGCTTTCTTTATTATTTGGATCTTCACTTCTCTGTCAAAAACCTTAGACAAACTCCAGGTGGGTGAACGTGGGCAACCCATCTGCTTTTTTCCTTGAGTATTTTTTTCCCAAAGTATATTGTAATGTTTGTTTGCTATAATGACCTGTTCACAAGTTGATATACCAAAATTGAGAAAAGATGGTTAACTTACCCTTATTTTTTCCTTTTTTCTCCCCTGAATATCTCAGGCAAGGAGGTTAATGTCCAAGCTGGATATCTACAGGAAGTTCACAAATGCACTCGGGGTCACTGTTTTGTTATCTGTTGCATGGATTTGTTATGAGGTACCTTTCTTCTCTTTCATGTAAATAAAAAATCAAACTTATTATTCGTAAACTGGTGAGCTCATCCCAGAATAACCATTAGTGCTCCAATTTTGTAGTTTAACCTAATTTTTGCTTCAATTAACCTATTACACAAATAAGCATCAGTATCCTATGTAGATCATTCATGCACCCAATTTAATCTGAGTACAACACATCTGGAATTAAGCTCTAGATGGCCATTAACAAAGGTCAAGATTCTTGAACTGGTACCAGCATCTCATACCTGTATGCACCTAGCTGACTAAAATGGTACCACAATTCTGAATTTATCATGTAAATCTTGAGATGGACCAAATTTATTGGTAACCACTTTTCAATTGTATACCTACTTTCAGGCAGATTTTAAGTCTTACAAATTTCTTTCGATAGCTTTATTTCAAATCAACTGATGTCTTCAACGAGAGATGGCAGAAGGCTTGGATTATACCAGCCTTTTGGCAAGCCCTATCATTTTCCCTCCTTTCGGTTGTATGTGCCCTTTGGGCTCCTTCCCAAAATTCCAGAAGGTTAGTTTCCATTTTTCAATTTAGTACTGTTTCTTAATCATATTCCATTGTCCATAGTTATTACGTTCTGAGTTACTCTACTGAATATCAATTAAAAACACAATATAGCCTGCACCAACCAATAGTCAAACCTGACAATATCTGAGACCATTGAGTTATAATTTATTATGTCCTGAGTTACTCTGCAGCGCCCTACAGTCAAACCTGATAATTTCTGAGACCATAATCCTTTGCTGGAACTATTAGATGTGAGAAAGAGTTTAAGAATTAGTTTTTCTTCCTTTTTAAATGTTGTAGATGTTGATTTTTCACATTTTACTAAGATGTGTACATTTTGTTGGATGTAGATATGCTTACACGGATGATGGAAATGAATTTTTCGATAAAGAAGAGACCCTAAATCTTTCACTGATTCGACCAGGACCCATTTCTATGAAGGATGCCCGGGTCTCTGCTCCTATGTCAGATCCAAAATCAGTGATTGGGATCCCAACTACCATTCTAAACAATGGGGATGTTGAGGAAGATAAACGTGAATAATTTCATTAACTAAATAATCAAAAGCACGAGATTTTGGAGGGTGAAATATAAAGTATCCATGCCTTTGTTAAGGAAAATAGTTTGCTAGATTACCTTTTTGTGCCACCAAATAGAAGTTGTAGGGTGTGTAATGGTTTCTAGAAGTATGTTTAAGGACCTTTTGATAGATTTAGTTTGATTTTGCTATATTGTTCATGTAGTTATCAAACAGATAGATCATTTCGACAGATGCGTCTATAGTAATCCATTTGTATTCTTTCTCCCTTTTTTCTGTTGCATTGTTGATTGATGTAGGGATGAAGTACTCTCAAGTAGAATCGTCTCATCAGAAAGTACCGGCTCATGTGCATCTAAACTTGTAACCTGAATCACTCTGTCATTGTCAACAGTACCTCAGGACTTTTTCAATTTAAGGCTCTTATCAGAACCAGAGAAGAGCGAGAAAGGAAAGGAAAATAAAAAAAAAAGAAATTTTTTTTAGTTTTGGACGGGAATCCCAAGGGTCAAAATTTTCTCGCCAATTCTCGTCGGAAGAGAATTCCTAGGCCTCCTTCATCGGTTCCGATCAGCGGATTTAGAGAAGTGATTTTCATTTCCATTTCTCGTGCTAAATAAGCGGTTCCAACCAGAGCCTAAGTAAGTTGAAATCAGGTTGCAAATTTTGCCTAACCAGATATAACCAAAATTGATGCTGTTTAAACTTGGTTCATGTTCGGTTCACTGGCACATCTAGTTTATTTCATAATTAGTGTACTAGTTACCTGGCCATGGAGGCCTATGAGGAATTAAATGGCAAATCAAGAATTCAATTATTCCTTTAGAATGTATTGGGAGAGTACTCAGAAAATCATGCTGCAAATTTATTAGTAGGTATGCAATTAATGATGTTTGTATCTGAAGTAAATATTATCAGCAAAACTAATAGTTTGCTAGATCAATCTGCATGTCACACGGCCTATTATTGATGTTAATATCTGAAGTAAATATTATCAGCATCTGCTCTGTAGTCAGTTCAGCACTATTGTAACGTAGTTCCATTTGAGCACTAGTGTATATTTAATTAGCTAGTGTCCAGTAACATGCAGATTGATCTATTTAATTAGCTAGTGTCCAGTAACGTGCAGAATTGTCGTTATTATTATTTTTTTTTTCGTAATTTGACTTCTTACAACGACCGACCTCACTTTCCAATATACCTAAATGCTATGTGAAATCTTCCAGCAAATTTTCGTTGTATGCATGTAGGCGGGGTAGTTTAGCACTATTAACGCATGTGCAAATTAATGTAATTAATAACGGAGATCTATTTACATTGAAGTCACGTGATTTCTCCATCTTTGATCTTTCTCATTTGCATTCCTCTATACATAATCCTCCTGTCTCATGTCTAAAATCTTCTGAGACACAACTACTCCAGAGAAAACAAATAATTGGGATTTTTGTTTTGGTTTTGTTTTCTCTGAGAAAGTCACGTTTGGGCTTTGTTTTGGTTTTGGTCTTGGCTTTGTCTTGATTTTGTTATTTAGTCGGCTCTTTCTTATGCAGCTCATCGGCATGCCGGCGATATTCAGCGACTTTGATAGCTCTGGCTCAGCCAAGGCTCTTCACTATACCTTTGTTGTAAGTAACTTTTAAGACTCTTCAATATTTTGTACCTGAACTGCTGATAGGATGTGCATTTCAATTATTCACGTAGGCTGTAATGAGAGACTGCTTTAAATTCTTGAGATTGTCTTTTATTAAATCCATTCTAACATTGGAAAAAGAGCAATCAGAGGCATGATTAATTGACTGGTGCTTTGTTCTTTGATTTTCGAGGGAGACGGAGAATAGACGGTTTCTGCACAAAAAGTAAAAAAGTTCTAGCTCTTAAGGCTTTGCTCCAGAATCTAGAATAGAAGGGAAAGGGAAAGAAAGATATAGAAAGGAAGAAGAAGCTCATTACACCCCAAATTTGGGGTGACTTTTCATTTTTTTCCATTTTTTTGTATAGGATTTCCCCAGGTTCTCCTTGATTCACCCTCATTTTTCCAGAAAATTTAATATTTCTGGAGCAGGGCCTAAGTTACGGAATAGTAGGCTAAGAGAAGAAAGAGAATAATTTAGTTCCGTCAAACCGTGAAAAAATCGCGCAATAGGAAACCGTTTACCAATAATATATTTAATTTCCTTTTATTTTATTACACCTGATATGTATATTTTGTATAGCATGGACATAGGCTTTTAGATTTCTGTTTAAAACAATATAATCAAGTAATCAACTATATACTGAGAAGATACATACCCTCTAGTAGAAGACTTACGAATAAGGCTACTGTCAGAGTAATTGAAGAGAATTAGGCTTAATTAGGGATAGTTGAGAAGAGAGAATTAGATGAGAGGAAAGCAAGAAGAGAAATGCATTTAATTTTTATAATTTAAGAAATGTATTCATGTGTTAAAATCTTAAAATGTTTGAGGGCCTTCTTAATTTTTTTTTGGATTAAATTTTTACTTATATACTCACAAATTTATAAAAAATATTAATGATAATTTTAATATATTTTACATAATTTTTATATCTTACAAATTTCATGAATGATAATTTTTTTATTTTTTGATTGCTTCGTACCTTTCCTAAAATTTTGTAACAATGATGCTTTACATTTTAATGCTTTGAATTTACCAAAAATCTTCTATAATTTATTTATTATTTTTTATTTTATTGTTATATTACATAGGTCTTATTATTTTAAAAAAATTAAAATATATAATATAAATATAGAGTAATGATATGGTGCATCGTGAGTTTATTTTTCATATTTTTTGAATGATAAATCTAATTTTAATCACCGCATTCAAAATATATCAAATCTCATAAGAAATGAAAAAAATACATTTTTAAACAAATCATTCAAGATTTTAGTTCTTTTATTTAATTATTTGCAAGCCTTCCAAATTTCTTGTCTGAAATTTCACAGATGTTCTTACAAAATTATAAAAGTTCCAAAAATATAATTTTTCTGTTTTATATTTTTATCAAAAAATATAATAAAATTAATAGGTAGTTAATGCAAGCATATGACATGCAAACTCTTTTCCACATGAGAGGAAAAAGAAAAAGAAAAAAAATAAAATAAAAGGTCAACTCTTGTTCTCTTATCTGAAAATATAGGTTGTTAATGCAAGCATATGACATGCAAACTCTTTTCCACATGAGAGGAAAAGAAAAAAAAAAAGGTCAACTCTTATACAGACTGTATATTCCTAGTCCTAGCTATAAAAGGAAAGTTACTGTCATATACATTTAGCAAAAAGAAATGAAAAATCCAGCCGAATAGCTCAGTTGGGCCCCCAACTTTGTTCTCTCTTTTTCCTCCCTCGTTTACCCGAAATTTTAAAAAATAGTATTAAATTAATATAATATATTAAAAATAATATCAATATAATAAGTTTAATATAAATAGTATCACGAGATCGGAATCCTCCGATCTAAGCTTTGATCGGATTCTGAGTTTCCGATCTAAGCTTAGATCGGAATCTGAGATTCCGATCTTAGCTTTTTAATTTTTTTATATATTATTTATTTATTTATTTAATTTATTAATTAGTTAAATAATTAGAAAAATAGATAATATATTGTAAAAATATTGAAAAAATATGGAAAAAATCAGGAATAATTAAATTAAATTTTATATGTAATTTAGTATTTTTTGGGGAAATTAAATTTATTTTCATTTTAATTAATTTATTTAATTAAAATATAAATTTTTATAACTTATTTAATTAAAATATAAATTTTTATAACTTATTTAATTAAATGAATTGTACCATTTAAAAAGGATTATAAATTTTTAGAATTTGCAGGGATACAAAGGCATAATCCTTTCAGAATGTTCAAAGTTTTATTAATTCTTTCTGCATTTGCAGGGATACAAAAGCATAATTTGAACATTAAAACTTTAAACATGCTTAACTTTTGATAGGAAGGTCCGTTTGGGGCGATCGAGGACAATCCGGAAAGCTGGCGACGATATCTACGCATTTTACCGTGGTGTAACCCCGTAACGACCATTTTCGAGGCCAAAAAACGCTCTCTGGACCTCCAAAATCCACTTTGAAAGTTTGCAAACCTAAAAACCACTCTAAACTACTAAAAATGTTTTTAAAATCATAAATTAATCATTATAAAGAGAAATGCAGTAAATCAAGTGAATTTAGTCTTTTTTCTCCGTCTCAGTTTAACATCAATCTCGTGTGATTCCTTTCTAACGCAATCCATAAAGTGCTTCCTTGATCATGAGACTCGATATGATTGTTTAATATATAATATGAAAATAATATATACAGAGGACGACATATCAAATGGTTGTTTAAATTAATTAAATAAATTAATTAAATTTATATTTAATTAAATAAATTAATTAAAAGGAAAATAAATTTAATTTTCCAAAAAAAATTCTAAATTACATATAAAATTTTTTTAATTATTCCTGATTTTTTTATATTTTTTCAATATTTTTAGAATATATTATCTATTTTTCTAATTAATTATAACTAATTAATAAACTAATAAAAGGAAAAAATACTAAATTACATATAAAATTTAGTTTAATTATTTCTGATTTTTTTCATATTTTTTCAATATTTTTACAATATATTATCTATTTTTCTAATTATTTAACTAATTAATAAATTAAATAAATAAATAAATAATATATAAAAAAAATAAAAAGCTAAGATCGGAATCTCGGATTCCGATCTAAGCTTAGATCGGAAACTCAGAATCCGATCAAAGCTTAGATCGGAATCTTGGATTCCGATCTAACGTTCGGAATCCAGGATTCCGATCTCGTGATACTATTTATATTAAACTTATTATATTGATATTATTTTTAATATATTATATTAATTTAATACTATTTTTTAAAATTTCGGCTCGTTTACGAATAGCAGAAGAAAGCAAATCGAGAGACGTCCCAGACGCGTAGGCCTCTCAATGTTTCACAGTTTCGAACGTATTCGACTATTCGTCCCGTTTCGTCTAAACAGAACGTTAAACGAACAGAAAATCAGTTTTGTTTTTGAAAACAGAACGGAAACGGAAATGAAAAAAAACGAATGAAACGTAAACAGAACACGAAAATGGACGGAAATGAGCTGAAATCAATAGGAAATTGAAGATGGAACATTAAACGGAACAAAAATCTGTTTTGTTTGACGAAACGAAACGGAAACATAATAGATTTTTGTTTCGTCGTCTGGAACAGAACGGAAGCGAAACAGCCCATTTCCGCGTTCCATTTTCACGTTTGACAGGTCTACAGACGCGCATCCTCAGCAGTAAAAAAAGGACCGCTCAAAGTGGTCCTTTTTTTAATATGTAAAAATTTTTAATTCAATGTACAATTCAAACCATTGATCTTGTTAAATTTTACCGGGGATACATTTTCATATAAGTTTTATAAAATTTGAAGTCGATTTAATACTTGATTAAGTGATCAAATTATGAACGTATTAGAATTAATCTAACCAGATTTGTTCATTTGTTGACCACTTGATCTAGTATTAAATCAACTTCAAATTTTATAAAATTTATATGAAAATGCATCGCCGGTAAAATTTAACAAGATTAATGGTTTGAATTCTCCATTTAAA
This sequence comes from Rhynchospora pubera, assembly GCA_028095005.1. Lineage (NCBI taxonomy): Eukaryota > Viridiplantae > Streptophyta > Magnoliopsida > Poales > Cyperaceae > Rhynchospora > Rhynchospora pubera. The sequence goes on from CM051463.1 coordinate 21,143,090, forward strand.
TTTTAAAATTTTTAGATATTTAAAAAAAAAAGAAAGGAGCGCTTGGAGCAGTCCTTTTTTTTACCGCTGAGGATGTGCGTCCGAGCCGTCCCTGATGATTCCGAACCAGCATCCTCTGCCTTCGATCCAAACCGTCCGATCTAACATCGACGGACAGAATTTTACGTACCGCATGAATCTCGCCGAGCCTGTATTAATCACAGGACATCCATTATTGATCGGACGGTTCAGATCAGAGGTTTGCAGAGAGGATATGAATTCATCCCTGATGACCTGACCTGATGATCTGATCTGATCCGATCAGTTTGTTATTCTTGCAATTTTGCCTGGCTGGCCATTGGCGTCGTCGAGTCATTTACTCCCGCTTGCGCTTAGTAAGTAATTAGTCTCTCTGTGTGATCTATCGCTGCTACAAGTACAAGTTTAACAAAGGATTGAGCTGATATATATGAGATGATGAACAGAAAAATTTATTCTTGTGGATGATACAAACTGCAAGCTGCATGGTTGATAGTGTCTCCTACCTAGCATTAGCAAGTGGGTCTACTAAACCATGTTAAATTGCTGGACACTACATTGTTTCGATTTATAAAACCGATGACATTCCTTTTTCTTATGAAACTATGCACTTGATACAATTCTTACACAAATAATTGGTTAAGAATAAAAAGGAAAAGGAATTACGGATTAACATACCTTGAATCTTTGGTTGTGTCCTTGCATAGGTGAAGCCAGTTACATCCTCCTGTAAGCCTCTGCATATGTTTGATCTGAGTTCACACCTTGTTATAGTTTCTGAGTGCACATACTTTCTCATTATTCTTGGGTTGCTAACATTTTATATTTAAGTTCCTCCCTTTTTAAACGAGCGAGATATGCTTAATTTGACTTTTTTTTTAAAGCGCAAAAATAGGGTTTGAAGACCCCATCTTTTCATTATGTTTTATTTACCATGTTTTATTGCCAAATTTCTACATATACAGATTTTTTTTTTTCTTTCCTAAACAGATTCAAGAAGTTTCCTACACCCGAGTACCCGACTATGCAATCACACAAAGAACATTCTCACTGTGAATGGATTATATCCAGGGCCTACCATCTCTGCTCGCAAAGGGGACATAGTCTATGTCCAAGTCATCAACAAAGGGAACAAAAATATCACCATCCACTGGTATGCATCACCACTCACACATGAAATACATAACAATCACAAGTAACTTGCACGCATGCCCATTGTATTTTGTACCAGGCATGGCGTAAATAATCAACCTAGAGATCCATGGTCAGATGGTCCAGAATACATTACCAAGTGCCCTATTAATTCAATCCGGAGCCAACTTCACGCAGCGAATCCAATTCAGAGAAGAAGAAGGCACACTTTGGTGGTATGCACATATAGTGAATTCGACAGTGCCACTGTTCATGGTGCCATTGTCGTTCGCCCCAAACTCGGCTCCAGCTTTCCCTTTCCCCAGCCACACAAAGAATTCATCCTAATTCTGGGTGAGTGGTGGAATGCAAAGTTGCAAACATAACAGATGTATACAATAATGCAATGCAGAGTGGTTGCGACTTTCAAATCTCTGATGCCAATACCATCAACGGTCAGCCCGGTGACTTTGCGCCATGCTCTGCAAATGGTAAATTTTACTTTACTTTGAAAATATAATAGATTATTATATAGTAATAAGGCAAAATTGCAAAATTTTTTACTTCATATTATAAAGACCTCAATTGGAATAGATTATGATGATATGCAGAACATAAACAAGAAAGTACGTTCAATCATTTGAGTTGGTTAAATACTATTAGAGTGTTAAATACATGTAAGTCTACCTACATACAAATATATTAATAAACATAATTAAAAATAAAGATTCCATAATTTACACTTACAGTTCACTCTTGTTTTTCTTGACTTCAATTAAGATGCCCCAACTTAATTTTTTTGTTCTCTCTCTATTAAATCAAGATACTTCTAAAATGCAAGTGGACCAAGGCGAAAGTTATCTCCTCCGTGTAATAAACGCAGCCATGAGATCTGAGTTCTTCTTCGCCATTGCCAATCACAACGCAACTGTTGTTGGGAGTGATGCAAGCTACACCAAACCCTTATGTGAATAAATATTATGATCACCCCAGGTCAAACTTTCGACCTCCTCTTAGATGCCGACCAATTCCCCAATTCATCCGCACCATATCGTTACTATATTTACGCAAGTGTTTGGATGGAGCGAGAATAGAGAATAAGAATAGAGAAAAACTTATTTTTTATTCTTTATGCAAATACTAAGATTTTGTTAGAATATGAATAAGGGCCGGAATAAGTCCAAATTTTTTTATTTCTTCGTCGTTTGATTTTCACCCGAATAAAGAATAAGGGACTTATTTCTTATTTCTTGTATTAGCAAACACACGGAAAACCAATAGTACCGCTCCACCGCCCATACCTGTTTCCCCCTCCTTGCCAAACTTTGACAATACTAGTGCCGCAACTGTGTTCACTGTCGGACTTCGCTCATTAGTGAGTTCTGACCATCCAGTGGATGTTCCACAAACTGTTGACGTGAGTATGTACGTCACACTAGCTGTGAATAAAAGAAAGTTCCCAATTGGATTATGTCCTGGTCTTACCAGTGAAAGATTTCAGTAAGTTTATTTCAATTCTGTGCTAATAAATATCGTTCTGGATAGAATTAGAACATTTCACGCGATTGTGTATTTATTTTAATTCTGTGCTAATATATGGTCTTACCAGTCAAAGATTTTCAGAACAAAGCAAAGATTCACGGGAAAGCAGAATATAGTTAACAATCACACACTCAAAATTACAGTATTTACATCGAGTTACACAAATATCCCAATAAAACGAGGAATAAAGTGTAGTAAAAAAAAAATCAAAGCGGATTGACGATATATTTTTTTGCGTAATTGCCGTATATAATCCAATCCTTTTAAATTTTTAAGATTATAAACTAATTTTCCATTATATAAAGAGTTTAAATATAGATTATAGTGATCAATGACATGGAATGAATGCACAATCGCGTGAAATATCCCAATTCTGTTCAGATCGCTCATTATTTGCAATTTATGTGCGTAATTATTATGTATGATCCAATCCTTTTGAATTTTAAGATTATAAACTTATTCTCCACTATTTAAAGAGCTTAAATATAGATTATAGTGATCAAATTACTTAAAATGAATGCACAATCGCATGAAATTCTCCAATTCTGTCTAGAACGCACATTATTTGCAATATAGCGTAATTGCCATGTATAATCCATCTCTTTTGAATTTTTAAGATTATAAACTTACTCTCCACTGAATAAAGAACTAAAATATAAATTATAGTGATCAAATGACTTGAGATGAATTCACAATCGCGAGAAATTCTCCAATTCTTTCCAGAGCGTACATTATTTGCAATTTATGCACATAATTACCATATATAATCCAATCCTTTTGAATTTTTAAGATTATAAACTTATTATCTACTGTATAAAGAGCTTACATATAGATTATAGTGATCAAACGACTTGAAATAATGTACAATCGTTTGAAATTCTCCAATTCTGTCCAGATAATAAGTCATTTGATCACTATAATCTATATTTAAGCCCTTTTTACAGTAGATAATAAGTTTATAATCTTATAAATTTAAAATGATTGGATTATACATGACAATTACGCACATAAAGTGCAAATAATGGGCGTTCTGGAAAGAATTGGATAATTTCAAGCAATTGTGCAATCATTTCAAGTCATTTGATCACTACAATCTATATTTAAGCTCTTTATACAGTGGAGAGTAAGTTTATAATATTAAAAATTTAAAAGGATTGTATTATACATGACAATTACGCGCATAAATTGCAAATATCGAGCGTTTTGGACAGAATTGGAGAATTTTAAGCAATTGTGCATTCATTTCAAGTCATTTGATCACTATAATCTATATTTAAACTTGTTAATACAGTGGAGAATAATATTATAATCTTGAAGATTCAAAAGGATTGGATTATACAAGTCAATTACTCACAGAAATTGCAAATTGTGATCGTTCTGGACATAATTTTAGCTTTTTCACGCGATTGTGCATTAATTTCAAGTCATTCACTCATAATAATCTATATTTAAGCTCTTTATACAGTGGAGACTAACTTTATGATCCCAAAAATTCAAAATGATACGATTATACATGACAATTACACACATAAATTGCAAATAATGAGCGTTCTTGACAGAATTGGAGAATTTCATGCAATTGTGCATTATTCAAGTCATTTGATCACTATAATCTATATTTAAGCCCTTTTTACAGTAGATAATAAGTTTATAATCTTAAAAATTTAAAAGGATTGGATTATACATGACAATTACGCACATAAAGTGCAAATCATGATTGTTCTGGACAGAATTGGAGAATTTCCAAAGATTGTGCATTCATTTCTTGTCATTTGATCACAATAATCTATATTTAAGATCTTTATACAGTGGAGAATAAATTTATAATCTTAAAAATTCTAAAGAATTGGATTATACATGACAATTACGCACATAAAGTGCAAATAATGAGCATTCTGGAAAGAATTGGAGAATTTCAAGCAATTGTGCAATCATTTCAAGTCATTTGATCACTACAATCTATATTTAAGCTCTTTATACAGTGGAGAGTAAGTTTATAATATTAAAAATTCACAAGGATTGGATTATACAAGACAACTACGCACATAAAGTGCAAATAATCAGCGTTCTGGGCAGAATTTGAGAATTTTAAACAATTATGCATTCATTTCAAGTCATTTGATCACTATAATCCATATTTAAACTTGTTATACAGTGGAGAATAATTTTATAATCTTGAAGATTCAAAAGGATTGGATTATACAAGTCAATTACTCACATAAATTGCAAATTGTGATCGTTCTGGACATAATTGGAGCATTTCACACGATTGTGCTTTCATTTCAAGTCATTCAATCACAATAATCTATATTCAAGCTCTTTATACAGTGGAGAATAACTTTAAGATCCCAAAAATTCTAAATGATAGGATTATACATGACAATTACACACATAAATTGCAAATAATTAGCGTTATGGACAGAATAGGAGAATTTCAAGCAATTGTGCATTCTTTCAAGTCATTTGATCACAATAATCTATATTTAACCAATTTTTACAGTAGATAATAAGTTTATAATCTCAAAAATTCAAAAGGATTGGATTATACATGGCAATTGCGCACATAAAGTGCAAATAATGAGCGTTCCGGAAAGAATTGGAGCATTTAACGCGATTGTGTTTTTATTTCGAGTCATTTGATCACTACAATTTATATTTAAGCTCATTAAACAGTTGAGAATAAGTTTATAACCTTAAAATTTCAAAAGGATTGGATTATAGATGGTAATTACGGACATAAATTCCAAATAATGAGCGTTCTGGACAGAATTGGAGTCATGGGATTATGTATTCATTTCAAATCATTTAATCACTATAATCTATATTTAAACTTGTTATACAGTGGAGAATAATTTTATAATCTTAAAATTTAAAAAGGATAGGATTATACATGACATTTACGCACATAAAGTGCAAATAGTGAGCGTTTTGGAAAGAATTGGAGAATTTCAAGCAATTGTGCAATCATTGCAAGTCATTTGATTACTACAATCTATATTTAAACTCTTTATACAGTGAAGAATAAGTTTATAAACTTAAAAATTCACAAGGATTGGATTATACAAGTCAATTACGCACATAAAGTGCAAATAATAAGCGTTCTGGACAGAATTTGAGAATTTCAAGCTATTATGAATTTATTTCAAGTCATTTGATCACTATAATCTATATTTAAGCTCTTATACAGTAGACAATAAGTTTATAATATTAAAAATTTAAAAGGATTAGATTATACATGAAAATTACGCCCATAAAGTGCAAATAATGATTGTTCACGACAGAATTGGAGAATTTCAAACGATCGTGCATTCATTTCTTATCATTTGAGCACAACAATCTACATTTAAGCTCTTTATAGAGTGGAGAATAAGTTTATAATCTTTAAAATTTAAAAGGATTGTATTATACTTGACAATTATGCACATAAATTGCAAATATTGAGCGTTCTGGATAGAATTGGAGAATTTCAAGCAACTGCGCATTCTTTCTAGTCATATAAAGTGCAAATAATGAGCATTCCGTACAGAATTGGAGCATTTCACGCGATTGTGCATTCATTTTGAGTCAATTGATCACTATAATTTATATTTAAGCACAGTAGAGAAAAAGTTTATAACCTTAAAATTTCAAATGGACTGGATAGATGGCAATTACGCACATAAATTCGAAATAATGAGCGTTCTGAACAGAATTGGAGAATTTCACGCGATTGTGCAATCATTTCAAGTCATTTGATCACTACAATCTATATTCAAGCTCTTTATACAGTGGAGAGTAAGTTTAAAATCTTAAAAATTCACAAGGATTGGATTATACAAGACAATTACGCACATAAAGTGCAAATAATAAGCGTTCTTGACAGAATTGGAGAATTTTAAGCAATTGTGCATTATTTCAAGTCATTTCATCCCTATAATCTATATTTAAGCTCTTTGTACAGTAGATAATAAGTTTATAATCTTGAAAATTTAAAATGATTGGATTATACATGAAAATTACGCACATAAAGTGCAAATAATGAATGTTCAGGACAGAATTGGAGAATTTCAAACGATCGTGCATTCATTTCATATCATTTGATCACAATAATCTATATTTAAGCTCTTTATACAGTGGAGAATAAGTTTATAATCTTTAAAATTTAAAATGATTGGATTATACTAGACAATTACGCACATAAATTACAAATAATGAGCGTTCTGAACAGAATTGGAGAATTTCACGCAATTGTGCATTCATTTCAAATCATCCGATCACTATAATCAATATTTAAACTTTTTATAGAGTGGAGAATGATTTTCTAATCTTAAAAATTCAAAAGAATTGGATTATACATGACAATTACGCACATAAAGTGCAAATAATGAGCGTTCTGGAAAGAATTGGACAATTTCAAACAATTGTGCAATCATTTCATGTCATTTTATCACTACAATCTATATTCAAGCTCTTTATACAGTGGAGAGTAAGTTTAAAATCTTAAAAATTAACAAGGATTGGATTATACAAGACAATTACGCACATAAAGTGCAAATAATGAGCGTTCTGGACAGAATTTGAGAAGTTCAAGCAAATGTGCATTCATTTCAAATCATTTGATCACTATAATCTATATTTAAACTTGTTATACAGTGGAGAATAATTTTATAATTTTGAAGATTCACAAGGATCGGATTATACAAGTCAATTACTCACATAAATTGCAAATTGTGATCGTTCTGGACATAATTAGAGCATTTCACGCGATTGTGCATTCATTTTGAGTCAATTGATCACTATAATTTATATTTAAGCACAGTAGAGAAAAAGTTTATAACCTTAAAATTTCAAATGGACTGGATTATAGATCGCAATTACGCACATAAATTCGAAATAATGAGCGTTCTGAACAGAATTGGAGAATTTCACGCGATTGTGCATTCATTTCAAATCATTTGATCAATATAATCTATATTTAAACTTGTTATACAGTGGAGAATAATTTTATAATCTTGAAGATTCAAAAGGATTGGATTATACAAGTCAATTACTCACATAATGTGCAAATAATGAGCGTTCTGGAAGGAATTGGACAATTTCAAGCAATTGTGCAATCATTTCAAGTCATTTGTTCACTACAATCTATATTCAAGCTCTTTATACAGCGGAGTGTAAGTTTAAAATCTTAAAAATTCACAAGGATTGGATTATACAAGACAATTACGCACATAAAGTGCAAATAATAAGCGTTCTTGACAGAATTGGAGAATTTCAAGCAATTGTGCATTATTTCAAGTCATTTCATCCCTATAATCTATATTTAAGCTCTTTGTACAGTAGATAATAAGTTTATAATCTTGAAAATTTAAAATGATTGGATTATACATGAAAATTACGCACATAAAGTGCAAATAATGAATGTTCAGGACAGAATTGGAGAATTTCAAACGATCGTGCATTCATTTCTTATCATTTGATCACAATAATCTATATTTAAGCTCTTTATACAGTGGAGAATAAGTTTATAATCTTTAAAATTTAAAAAATTTGTATTAAACTTGACAATTACGCACATAAAGTGCAAATATCGAGCGTTCTAGACAGAATTGGAGAATTTCAAGCAATTGTGCATTCTTTCAAGTCATTTGATCACAATAATCAATATTTAAGCTCTTTTTACAGTAGATATTAAGTTTATAATCTTAAAAACTCAAAAGGATTGGATTATACATGACAATTACGCACATAAAGTGCAAATATTGAGCGTTCTGGACAGAATTGGAAAATTCCAGAAGTAGAGAATTTCACGCGATTGTGCATTCATTTCGAGTCATTTGATCACTATAATTTATATTTAGCTTATTAAACAGTGTAGAATAATTTAATAATCTTAAAAATTTCAAAATGATTGGATTATACATGACAATTACGCATATAAAGTGCAAATAATGAGCGTTCTGGAAAGAAATTGAGAATTTCAAGCAATTGTGGAATCATTTCAAGTCATTTGATCACTATAATCTATATTTAATCTCTTTATACAGTGGAGAGTAAGTTTATAATCTTAAAAATTCACAAGGATTGGATTATACAAGACAATTACGCACAGAAATTGGAAATATTGAGAGTTCTGGACAGAATTGGAGAATTTCGAGCAATTGTGCATTCATTTCATGTCATTCAATCACAATAATCAATATTTAAGCTCTTTATACAGTGGAGAATAACTTTATGATTCCAAAAATTCAAAATTATAGGATTAAACATGACAATTACACACATAAATTGCTAATAATGAGCGTTCTTGACAGAATTGGAGAATTTCAAGCAATTGTGCATTATTTCAAGTCATTTCATCACTATAATCTATATTTAAGCTATTTGTACAGTAGATAATAAGTTTATAATCTTAAAAATTTAAAATGATTGGATTATACATGAAAATTACGCACATAAAGTGCAAATAATGATTGTTCAAGACAGAATTGGAGAATTTCAAACGATCGTGCATTCATTTGTTGTCATTTGATCACAGTAATCTATATTTAAGCTCTTTATACAGTGGAGATTAAGTTTATAATTTAAAAAATTTAAAAGGATTGGATTATACATGACAATTTCGCACAGAAATTGGAAATATTGAGAGTCCTGGACAGAATCGGAGAATTTCGAGCAATTGTGCATTCTTTCAAGCTATTTGATCACAATAATCTATATTTAACCTCTTTATACAGTGGAGAATAATTTTATGATCCCAACAATTCAAAATGATAGGATTATACCTGACAATTACACACATAAATTGCTAACAATGAGCGTTCTTGACAGAATTGGAGAATTTCAAGCAATTGTACATTATTTCAAGTCATTTCATCACTTTAATCTATAGTTAAGCTATTTGTACAGTATATAATAAGTTTATAATCTTAAAAATTTAAAATGATTGGATTATACATGAAAATTACGCACATAAAGTGCAAATAATGAGCGTTCTGGACAGAATTTGAGAATTTCAAGCAATTGTGAATTCACTTCAAGTCATTTGATCACAATAATCTATATTTAAGCTTTTTGACAGTAGATAATAAGTTTATAATCTTTAAAATTTAAAAGGATTAGATTATATATGACAATTGCGCACATAAAGTGCAAATAATGTTTGTTCAGGAAAGAATTGGAGAATTTCAAACGATTTCCGCATTCATTTCTTGTCATTTGATCACAATAATCTATATTTAAGCTCTTTATACTGTGGAGATTAAGTTTATAATCTTAAAAATTTAAAATGATTGGATTATACTAGACAATTACGCACATAAATTGCAAATATCGAGCGTTCTGGACAGAATTTGAGAATTTCAAGCAATTGTGCATTCATTTCAAGTCATTTGATCACTATAATCTATATTTAAACTTGTTATACAGTGGAGAATATTTTTATAATCTTGAAGATTCAAAAGGATTGGATTATATAAGTCAATTACTCACATAAATTGCAAATAATCTATATTTCTGCATTCATTTCTTGTCATTTGATCACAATAATCTATATTTAAGCTCTTTATACAGTGGAGATTATGTTTATAATCTTACAAATTTAAAATGATAGGATTATACTAGACAATTACGCACATAAATTCCAAATAATGAGCGTTCTGAACAGAATTGTAGAATTTCACGCGATTGTGCATTCATTTCAAGTCATTCGTTCACTATAATCTATATTTAAGCTCTTTGTACAGTAGATAATAAGTTTATAATCTTAAAAATTCAAAAGGATTGGATTATACATGACAATTACGCACATAAAGTGCAAATAACGAGTGTTCTGGAAAGATTTGGAGAATTTCAAGCAATTGTGCAATCATTTCAATTCATTTGATGACTACAATTTATATTTATGCTCCTTATGCAGTGGAGAGTAAGTTTATAATCTTAAAAATTCACAAGGATTGGATTATACAAGACAATTACGCACATAAAGTGAAAATAATGAGCGTTCTAGATAGAATTTGAGAATCTCAAACAATTGTGCATTCATTTCAAATCATTTGATCACTATATTCTTTGTTTAAACTTGTTATACAGTGGAGAATAATGAGCGTTCTTGACAGAATTGGAGAATTTCAAGCAATTGTGCATTATTTCAAGTTATTTGATCACTATAATCTATATTTAATCTCTTTGTACAGTAAATAATAAGTTTATAATCTTAAAATTTTAAAATGATTGTATTATACATGACAATTACGCACATAAAGTGCAAATAATGATTGTTCAGGATAGAATTAGAGAATTTCAAAAGATTGTGCATTCATTTCTTGTCATTTGATCATAATAATCTATATTTAAGCACTTTATACAGTGGAGAATAATTTTATAATCTTAAAAATTTAAAAGGATTGGATTATACATGACAATTACGCACATAAAGTGCAAATAATGATTGATTTTTTTTTTTAGAGAACTTGGTAGCGACTACCAAGTGAAAACAGAAAAAACTGAAAAAACTAGATCCTTGGAGGACTTAGCAGTGCTTTAAAAATATCTCTTGCTGAGAAATGACCCAGTGTAGCAATGCCTCAGTATTTCTGACAACCCCTCTAAAAATGCGGTTATTCCTTTCCAACCATGTGGCCCACAAAACAGTGATGGAAACTATTGGTTTAGAATCTTTCCTGTTCGCTGGAACGTTGCCAAGAGCATCATTTAAAAGCTGTTTTACTTCGGTGTGACCGACTGATGGAAACAAATTCTTAACTTTGCTCCAAACTTCCTTTGTGTAAGGGCAAAGACAGAAAATGTGAGAAGCCGTTTCAAGGCTAGAAGAATTACAAAGACAGCATCCTTGTTGGACTGGAAAATTTCTCCTGATCAAAGCTTCCTGAGTAAGCAGCCTGTTTTGGTAAAGTAAAAAGGCAAAAAATTGAATTAAGGGAGGCAATGATAGCCTTCCCTGGAAAACAGTTTTGCCAGCAGAAACTAACATTGTGTAGGCTGATTTCACAGAGAAGCGACCTGAGGGGTTCCACTTCCAGGTGCAAGTATCTATCATGTTGGAAGCTGCTAGGTGAGGTAGTGATAGAACTGCATTGAGGACATCTCTATTCCATGGGGCCTGTAACGATGCATTGGGATGATGGCAAACCTTGTTTACAGTTAGGTATGGTTTAATAGGTAATGGTTTGCAATAAAAAAACATTAAATGTCCATTTCCCCAATCTGAAAACCAGAAAAGGGTACTCTTACCATCTCCCAAGCTGAAATTTGTGGATATTGAGAAAATGTGTCTCAGTTTCAGCAGATCTTTCCAGAATAAGGATCCTCTTGATGTCCAAGAGAGAGAGTTGTATGTACTCAGGATGCTAGCAGCGATCTCGTCACTTGGGCCCATTGTGATATAGGTAAATCAAAAAATCGCCATATCCATTTAAGTAGTAAGGAAGTGCAAATAATGATTGTTCTGGACAGAATTGGAGAATTTCAAAAGATTGTGCATTCATTTCTCGTCATTTGATCACAATAATCTATATATAAGCACTTTATACAGTGGAGAATAAGTTTATAATCTTAAAAATTTAAAAGGATTGTATTATACAAGGCAATTATGCACATAAAGTGCAAATATTGAGCGTTCTGGACAAAATTGGAGAATTTCAAGCAATTGTGCATTCTTTCAAGTCATATAAAGTGCAAATAATGAGCGTTCTGTATAGAATTGGAGTATTTCACGCGATTATGCATTCATTTCGAGTTATTTGATCACTATAATTTATATTTAAGCTCATTAAACAGTGGAGAATAAGTTTATAACCTTAAAATTTCGAACGGATTGGATTCTAGATGGCAATTACGCACATAAATTCCAAATAATGAGCGTTCTGAACTGAATTGGAGAATTTCACGCGATTGTGCATTCATTACAAATCATTTGATCACTATAATCTATATTTAAACTTGTTATACAGTGGAGAATAATTTTATAATCTTAAAAGTTCAAATGGATTGGATTATACATGACAATTACGAACATAATGTGCAAATAATGAGCGTTCTGGAAAGAATTGGAAAAGCAATTGTGCAATCATTTCAAGTCATTTGATCACCGCAATCAATATTTAAGCTCTTTATACAGTGGAGAGTAAGTTTATAATCTTAAAAATTCGCAAGGATTGGATTATACAAGATAATTACGCACAAAAAGTGCAAATAATGAGCGTTCTAGACAGAATTTGAGAATTTCAAGCAATTGTGCATTATTGCAAGTCATTTGATCAGTATAATCTATATTTAAGCTCTTTGTACAGTAGATAATAAGTTTATAATCTTAAAACTTTAAAATGATTGGATTATACATGACAATTACGCACATAAAGTGCCAATAATGATTGTTCAGGACTGAATTGAAGAATTTCAAAAGATTGTGCATTCACTTCTCGTCATTTGATCACAATAATCTATATTTAAGCACTTTATACAGTGGAGAATAAGTTTATAATCTTAAAAATTTAAAAGGATTGGATTATACATGACAATTACGCACATAAAGTGCAAATAATGATTGTTCTAGACAGAATTGGAGAATTTCAAAAGATTGTGCATTCATTTCTTGTCATTTGATCACAATAATCTATATTTAAGCTCTTTATACAGTGGAGAATAAATTTATAATCATAAAAATTCAAAAGAATTGGATTATACATGACAATTACGCACATAAAGTGCAATTAATGGGCGTTCTGGAAAGAATTGGAGAATTTCAAGCAATTGTGCAATCATTTCAAGTCATTTGATCACTACAATCTATATTTAATCTCTTTATACACTGGAGAGTAGGTTTAAAATCTTAAAAATTCACAAGGATTGGATTATACAAGATAATTAAGTGCATAAATTGCAAATTATTAGCGTTCTGGACAGAATTTGAGAATTTCAAGTAATTGTGCATTCATTTCAAGTCATTTGATCACTATAATCAATATTTAAACTTGTTATACAGTGGAGAATAATTTTATAATCTTGAAGATTCAAAAGGATTGGATTATACAAGTCAATTACTCACAGAAATTGCAAATTGTGATCGTTCTGGACATAATTAGAGTATTTCATGCGATTGTGCATTCATTTCAAGTCATTCAATCACAATAATCTATATTTAAGCTCTTTATACAGTGGACAATAACTTTATGATCCCAAAAATTCAAAATGATCGGATTATACCTGACAATTATGCATATAAATTGCAATAAAGAGCGTTCTTGAGAATTGGAGAATTTCAAGCAATTGTGCATTATTTCAAGTTATTTGATCACTATAATCTATATTTAATCTCTTTGTACAGTAGATAATAAGTTCATAATCTTAAATTTTTAAAATGATTGGATTATTCATGACAATTACCCACATAAAGTGCAAATAATGATTGTTCAGGACAGAATTGGAGAATTTCAAAAGATTATGCATTCATTTGTTGTCATTTGATCACAATAATCTATATTTAAGCTCTTTATACAGTGGAGAATAAGTTTATAATCTTTAAAATTCAAAAGATTTGTATTATACTTGACAATTACGCACATAAAGTGCAAATATCGAGCGTTCTGGAAAGAATTGGAGAATTTTAAACAGTTGTGCATTCTTTCAAGTCATTTGATCACAATAATCTATATTTAAGCACTTTTTACTGTACATAATAAGTTTATAATCTTAAAAACTCAAAAGGATTGCATTATACATGACAAATGACGCGCATAAAGTGCAAATAATGAGTGTTCTGCACAGAATTGGAGCATTTCACGCGATTGTGCATTCATTTCGAGTTATTTGATCACTATAATTTATATTTAAGCTCATTAAACAGTGGAGAATAAGTTTATAACCTTAAAATTTCAATAGTATTGGATTCTAGAAGGCAATTACGCGCCTAAATTCCAAATAATGAGCGTTCTGAACTGAATTGGAGAATTTCACGCGATTGTGCATTCATTTCAAATCATTTGATCACTATAATCTATATTTAAACTTGTTATACAGTGGAGAATAATTTTATAATCATAAAAATTCAAAAGGATTGGATTATACATGACAATTACGAACATAATGTGCAAATATTGAGCGTTCTGGAAAAAATTGGAAAATTTCAAGCAATTGTGCAATCATTTAAAGTCATGATCACTACAATCTCTATTTAAGCTCTTTATACAGTGGAAAGTAAGTTTATAATATTAAAAATTCGCAATGATTGGATTATACAAGATAATTACGCACAAAAAGTGTATATAATGAGCGTTCTGGACAGAATTTGAGAATTTCAAGCAATTGTGCATTCATTTCAAGTCATTTCATCAATATAATCTATATTTAAGCTTTTTGTAGAGTAGATAACAGGTTATAATCTTAAAAATTTAAAAGGATTTGTTTATACCTGCCAATTGCGCACATAAAGTGCAAATAATGATTGTTCAGGACAGAATTGGAGAATTTCAAACGATCGTGCATTCATTTCTTGTCATTTGATCACAATAATCTAAATTTAAGCTCTTTATACAGTGGATATTTAGTTTATAATTTTAAAAATTTAAAAGGATTGGATTATACATGACAATTACGCACATAAAGTGCAAATAATGAGTGTTCTGGAAAGAATTGGAGAATTTCAAGCAATTGTGCAATCATTTCAAGTCATTTGATCACTACAATCTATATTTAAGCTCTTTATACAGTGGAGAGTAAGTTTATAATCTTAAAAATTCACAAGGATTGGATTATACAAGACAACTACGGGCATAAAGTGCAAATACTGAGTGTTCTGGACAGAATTTGAGAATTTTAAACAATTATGCATTCATTTCAAGTCATTTGATTACTATAATCCATATTTAAACTTGTTATACTGTGGAGAATAATTTTATAATCTTGAAGATTCAAAAGGATTGGATTATACAAGTCAATTACTCACATAAATTGCAAATAATTAGCGTTCTGGACAGAATAGGAGAATTTCCAGCAATTGTGCATTCTTTCAAGTCATTTGATCACAATAATCTATATTTAACCTATTTTTACAGTAGATAATAAGTTTATAATCTTAAAAATTCAAAAGGATTGGATTATACATGGCAATTGCGCACATAATGTGCAAATAATGAGCGTTCTGGAAAGAATTGGAGCATTTAACGAGATTGTGTATTTATTTCGAGTCATTTCATCACTATAATTTATATTTAAGCTCATTAAACAGTTGAGAATAAGTTTATAACCTTAAATTTTAAAAAGGATTGGATTATAGATGGCAATAACGCACATAAATTCCAAATAATGAGCGTTCTAGACAGAATTGGAGAATTTCATGAGATTATGTATTCATTTCAAATCATTTAATCACTATAATATATATTTAAACTTTTTATACAATGGAGAATAATTTCATAATCTTAAAAATAAAAAATGATTGGATTATACATGACAATTACGCACATAAAGTGCAAATAATGAGCGTTTTGGAAAGAATTGGAGAATTTCAAGCAATTATGCAATCATTGCAAGTCATTTGATTACTACAATCTATATTTAAACTCTTTATACAGTGGTGAATAAGTTTATAATCTTAAAAATTCACAAGGATTGGATTATACAAGTCAATTACGCACATAGAGTGCAAATAATAAGCGTTCTGGACAGAATTTGAGAATTTCAAGCAATTGTGAATTTATTTCAAGTCATTTGATCACTATAATCTATATTTAAGCTCTTAGACAGTAGATAATAAGTTTATAATCTTAAAAATTTAAAAGGATTCGATTATACATGACAATTGCACACATAAAGTGCAAATAATGTTTGTTCAGGACAGAATTGGAGAATTTCAAATGATTTCTGCATTCATTTCTTGTCATTTGATCACAATAATCTATATTTAAGCTCTTTATACAGTGGAGATTAAGTTTATAATCTTAAAAATTTAAAATGATTGGATTATACTAGACAATTATGCGCATAAATTGCAAATATCGAGCGTTCTGGACAGAATTTAAGAATTTCAAGCAATTGTGCGTTCATTTCAAGTCATTTGATCACTATAATCTATATTTAAACTTGTTATACAGTGGAGAATAATTTTATAATCTTTAAGATTCAAAAGGATTGGATTATACAAGTCAATTACTCACAGAAATTCCAAATTATGATCGTTCTGGACATAATTAGAGCATTTCATGCGATTGTGCATTCATTTCATGTCATTCAATCACAATAATCAATATTTAAGCTCTTTATACAATGGAGAATAACTTTATGATTCCAAAAATTCAAAATTATAGGATTAAACATGACAATTACACACATAAATTGCTAATAATGAGCGTTCTTGACAGAATTAGAGAATTTCAAGCAATTGTGCATTATTTCATATAATTTGATCACTATAATCTATATTGAGCTCTTTGTACAGTAGATAAAAAGTTTATAATCTTAAAACTTTAAAATGATTGGAATATACATGAAAATTACGCACATAAAGTGCAAATAATGATTGTTCAGGACAGAATTGGAGAATTTCAAAAGATTGTGCATTCATTTCTTGTCATTTGATCACAATAATCTTATTTATGCACTTTATACAGTGGAGAATAAGTTTATAATCTTAAAAATTTAAAAAAGGGTTGGATTATACGTGACAATTATGCACATAAAGTGCAAATAATGATTGTTCTGGACCAAATTGGAGAATTTCAAAAGATCGTGCATTCATTTATTGTCATTTGATCACAATAATCTATATTTAAGCTCTTTATACAGTGGAGAGTAAGTTTAAAATCTTAAAAATTCACAAGGATTCGATTAGAAAAGACAATTACGCACATAAATTGCAAATAATTAGCTTTCTTGACAGAATTGGAGAATTTCAACCAATTGTGCATTATTTCACTTCATTTCATCACTATAATCTATATTTAAGCTCTTTGTACAGTGGATAATAAGTTTATAATCATAAAAATTTAAAATGATTGGATTATACATGAAAATTACGCCCATAAAGTGCAAATAATGATTGTTCATGACAGAATTGGAGAATTTCAAACGATCGTGCATTCATTTCTTGTCATTTCAACACAACAATCAATATTTATGCTCTTTATACAGTGGAGAATAAGTTTATAATCTTAAAAATTTAAAAGGATTGTATTATACTTGACAATTATGCACATAAAGTGCAAATATTGAGCGTTCTGGATAGAATTGGAGAATTTCAAGCAATTGCGCATTCTTTCAAATCATATAAAGTGCAAATAATGAGCGTTCCGTACAGAATTGGAGCATTTCACGCGATTGTGCATTCATTTTGAGTCAATTGATCACTATAATTTATATTTAAGCTCATTAAACAGTAGAGAAAAAGTTTATAACCTTAAAATTTCAAATGGACTGGATTATAGATGGCAATTACGCACATAAATTCGAAATAATGAGCGTTCTGAACAGAATTGGAGAATTTCACGCGATTGTGCAATCATTTCAAGTCATTTGATCACTACAATCTATATTCAAGCTCTTTATACAGTGGAGAGTAAGTTTAAAATCTTAAAAATTCACAAGGATTGGATTATACAAGACAATTACGCACATAAAGTGCAAATAATAAGCGTTCTTGACAGAATTGGAGAATTTCAAGCAATTGTGCATTATTTCAAGTCATTTCATCCCTATAATCTATATTTAAGCACTTTGTACAGTAGATAATAAGTTTATAATCTTGAAAATTTAAAATGATTGGATTATACATGAAAATTACGCACATAAAGTGCAAATAATGAATGTTAAGGACAGAATTGGAGAATTTCAAACGATCGTGCATTCATTTCATATCATTTGATCACAATAATCTATATTTAAGCTCTTTATACAGTGGAGAATAAGTTTATAATCTTAAAAATTTAAAATGATTGGATTATACTAGACAATTACGCACATAAATTCCAAATAATGAGCGTTCTGAACAGAATTGGACAATTTCACGCAATTGTGCATTCATTTCAAATCATCCGATCACTATAATCAATATTTAAACTTTTTATAGAGTGGAGAATGATTTTCTAATCTTAAAAATTCAAAAGAATTGGATTATACATGACAATTACGCACATAAAGTGCAAATAATGAGCGTTCTGGAAAGAATTGGACAATTTCAAGCAATTGTGCAATCATTTCATGTCATTTTATCACTACAATCTATATTCAAGCTCTTTATACAGTGGAGAGTAAGTTTAAAATCTTAAAAATTCACAAGGATTGGATTATACAAGACAATTACGCACATAAAGTGCAAATAATGAGCGTTCTGGACAGAATTTGAGAAGTTCAAGCAAATGTGCATTCATTTCTAATCATTTGATCACTATAATCTATATTTAAACTTGTTATACAGTGGAGAATAATTTTATAATTTTGAAGATTCACAAGGATCGGATTATACAAGTCAATTACTCACATAAATTGCAAATTGTGATCGTTCTGCACATAATTAGAGCATTTCACGCGATTATGCTTTCATTTTAAGTCATTCAGTCACCATAATCTATATTGAAGCTCTTTTTACAGCGGAGAATAACTTTATGATCCCAAAAATTCAAAATGTTAGGATTATACAAGTCAATTACTCACATAAAGTGCAAATAATGAGCGTTCTGGAAAGAATTGGAGAATTTCAAGCAATTGTGCAATCATTTCAAGTCATTGACGACTACAATCTATATTGAAGCTCTTTATACAGTGGAGAGTAAGTTTAAAATCTTAAAAATTCACAAGGATTGGATTATACAAGACAATTACGCACATAAAGTGCAAATGATAAGCGTTTGTGCAATCATTTCAAGTAATTTCAAGCTATTGTGCAATCATTTCAAGTCATGATCACTACAATCTATATTTAAGCTCTTTATACAGTGGAAAGTAAGTTTATAATCTTAAAAATTCGCAATGATTGGATTATACAAGATAATTACGCACAAAAAGTGTATATAATGAGCGTTCTGGACAGAATTGAGAATTTCAAACAATTGCGCATTCATTTCAAGTCATTTCATCAATATAATCTATATTGAAGCTCTTTGTACAGTAGATAACAGGTTTATAATCTTAAAAATTTAAAAGGATTAGTTTATACCAATTGCGCACATAAAGTGCAAATAATGATTGTTCAGGACAGAATTGGAGAATTTCAAACGATCGTGCATTCATTTCTTGTCATTTGATCACAATAATCTAAATTTAAGCTCTTTATACAGTGGAGATTAAGTTTATAATTTTAAAAATTTAAAAGGATTGGATTATACATGACAATTACGCACATAAATTGCAAATATTGAGCGTTCTGGGCAGAATTGGAGAATTTCGAGCAATTGTGCATTCTTTCAAGCCATTTGATCACAAAAAATCTATATTTAAGCTCTTTGTACAGTAGATAATAAGTTTATAATCTTAAAAATTAAAAAGGATTGGATTATACATGACAATTACGCATATAAAGTGAAAATAACGAGCGTTCTGGAAATAATTGGAGAATTTCAAGCAATTGTGCAATCATTTCATGTCATTTGATCACTATAATCTATATTCAAGCTCTTTATACAGTCGAGAGTAAGTTTGAAATCTTAAAAATTCACAAGGATTGGATTATACAAGACAATTACGCACATAAAGTGCAAATAATGAGCGTTCTGGACAGAATTTGTGAATTTCAAACAATTGTGCATTCATTTCAAATCATTTGATCACTATAATCTATATTTAAACTTGTTATACAGTGGAGAAGAATTTTATAATCTTGAAGATTCAAAAGGATCGGATTATACAAGTCAATTACTCACATAAATTGCAAATTGTGATCGTTCTGGACATAATTAGAGCATTTCACGCGATTATGGATTCATTTTAAGTCATTCAGTCACCATAATCTATATTGAAGCTCTTTTTACAGTGGAGAATAACTTTATGATCCCAAAAATTCAAAATGATAGGATTTTTTTTTTTTTTTTTGACAAGCTAGGTTGTGGCTACCTAGGGAAAAATGATAGGATTATACATGACAATTACACACCTAAATTGCTAATAATGAGCATTTTTGACAGAATTGGAGAATTTCAATCAATTGTGCATCAAGTCATTTCATCACTATAATCTATATTTAATCTCTTTGTACAGTAGATAATAAGTTTATAATCTTAAAATTTTAAAATGATTGATCATACATGACAATTACGCACATAAAATGCAAATAATGATTGTTCAGGACAGAATTGGAGAATTTCAAAAGATTGTGCATTCATTTCTTGTCATTTGATCACAATAATCTAAATTTAAGCTCTTTATACAGTGGAGAATAAGTTTATAATCTTAAAAATTTAAAAGGATTGTATTATACATGACAATTATGCACATAAAGTGCAAATATTGAGCGTTCTGGACAGAATTGGAGAATTTCAAGCAATTGTGCATTCTTTTGAAGTCTTATAAAGTGCAAATAATGAGCGTTATGTACAGAATTGGAGCATTTCACGCGATTATGCATTCATTTCGAGTTATTTTATTACTATAATTTATATTTAAGCTCATTAAACAGTGGAGAATAAGTTTATAACCTTAAAATTTCGAAAGGATTGGATTTAGATGGCAATTATGTACATAAATTCAAAATAATGAGCGTTCTGAACTGAATTGGAGAATTTCACGCGATTGTGCATTCATTTCAAATCAATTGATCACTATAATCTATATTTAAACTTGTTATACAGTGGAGAATAATTTTATAATCTTAAAACTTCAAAAGGATTGGATTATACATGACAATTACGAACATAATGTGCAAATAATGAGCGTTCTGGAAAGAATTGGAAAATTTCAAGCAATTGTGCAATCATTTTAAGTCATTTGATCACTACAATCTTTATTTAAGCTCTTTATACAGTGGAGAGTAAGTTTATAATCTTAAAAATTTGCAAGGATTGGATTATACAAGATAATTACGCACAAAAATTGCAAATAATGAGCGTTCTTGACAGAATTGGAGAATTTCAAGTAATTGTGCATTCATTTCAAGTCATTTGATCACTATAATCTATATTTAAGCTCTTTGTACAGTAGATAATAAGTTTATAATCCTAAAAATTTAAAAGGATTAGATTATACCTGCCAATTGCACACATAAAGTGCAAATAATGATTGTTCATGACAGAATTGGAGAATTTCAAACGATCGTGTTTTCATTTCTTGTCATTTGATCACAATAATCTATATTTAAGCTCTTTATACAGTGGAGATTAAGTTTATAATTTTAAAAATTTAAAAGGATTGGATTATACATGACAATTACGCACATAAAGTGCAAATATCGAGCGTTCTGGACAGAATTGGATAATTTCAAGCAATTGTGCATTCTTTCAAGTCATTTGATCACAATAATCTATATTTAAGATCTTTTTACAGTAGATAATAAGTTTATAATCTTAAAAACTCAAAAGGATTGGATTATACATCACAAATTACGCACATAAAGTGCAAATAATGAGTGTTCTGGACAGAATTTGAGAATTTCACGCGATTGTGCATTCATTTCGAGTCATTTGATCACTATAATTTATATTTAAGCTCATTAAAGTGGATAATAAGTTTATAACCTTAAAATTTCAAAAGGATGGGATTATAGATGGTAACTATGCGCATAAATTCCAAATAATGAGCGTTCTGAACAGAATTGGAGAATTTCACGCAATTGTGCATTCATTTCAAATCATCCGATCACTATTACGCACATAAAATACAAATAATGAGCGTTCTGGAAATAAATGGAGAATTTCAAGCATTTGTGCAATCATTTCAAGTAATTTGATCACTAGAGTCTATATTTAATTTCTTTATACAGTGGAGAGTAAGTTTATAATCTTAAAAATTCACAAGGATAGGATTGTACACGACAATTACGCACATAAAGTACAAATAATGAGCGTTCTAGACAGAATTTGAGATTTTCAATCAATTGTGCATTCATTTCAAGTCATTTGATCACTATAATCTATATTTAAGCTCTTTGTACAGTTGATAATAAGTTTATAATCTTAAAAATTTAAAAGGATTGGATTATACATGACAATTATGCACATAAAATGCAAATAATGATTGTTCAGGTCAGAATTGGAGAATTTCAAACGACCGTGCTTTCATTTCTTGTCATTTGATCACAATAATCTATATTTAAACTCTTTATACAGCGGAGAATAAGTTTATAATCTTAAAAATTTAAAAGGATTGGATTATACATGACAATTACGCACATAAAGTGCAAATATTGAGCGTTCTGGACAGAATTGGAGAATTTTGAGCAATTGTGCATTCTTTCAAGTCATTTGATCACAATAATCTATATTTAAGCTCTTTATACAGTGGAGAGTAAGTTTATAATCTTAAAATATCACAAGGATTGGATTATACTAGACAACTACGCACATAATGTGCAAATAATGAGCGTTTTGGACAGAATTTGTGAATTTCAAGCAATTGTGCATTCATTTCAAGTCATTTGATCACTATAATTTGGACATAATTTAAACTTGTTATACAGTGGAGAATAATTTTATAATCTTGAAGATTCAAAAGGATTAGATTATACATCACTCACATAAATTGCAAATTGTGATCGTTCTGGACATAATAGAGCATTTCACGCGATTGTGCATTCATTTCAAGTCATTCAATCACAATAATCTATATTTAAGCTCTTTATACAGTGGAGAATAACTTTATGATCCCAAAAATTCAAAATGATAGGATTATACATGACAATTACACACATAATTTGCTAATAATGAGCGTTCTTGACAAAATTGGAGAATTTCAAGCAATTGTGCATTATTTCAAGTCATTTCATCACTATAATCTATATTTGAGCTCTTTGTACAGTAGATAATAAGTTTATAATCTTAAAAATTTAAAATGATTGGATTATACATGAAAATTACGCACATAAAGTGCAAATAATGATTGTTCGGGACAGATTTGGAGAATTTCAAACGATCGTGCATTCGTTTCTTGTCATTTGATCACAATAATCTATATTTAAGCTCTTTTTACAGTAGATAATAAGTTTATAATCTTAAAAACTCAAAAGGATTGGATTATACATGACAATTACGCACATAAAGTGCAAATAATGAGCGTTCTGGACAGAATTGGTGAATTCCAGAACTAGAGCATTTCACGCGATTGTGCATTCATTTCGAGTCATTTGATAACTATAATTTATATTTAAGCTCATTTAAACTGTGGAGAATAATTTTATAATCTTAAAAATTCAAAAGTATTGGATTATACGTGACAATTACGCACATAAAGTGCAAATAATGAGCATTCTGTAAAGAAATTGAGAATTTCAAGCAATTGTGCAATCATTTAAAGTCATTTGATAACTACAATCTATATTTAAGCTCTTTATACAGTGGAGAGTAAGTTTATAATCTTAAAAATTCACATGGATTGGATTATACAAGACAATTACGCACATAAAGTGCAAATAATAAGCGTTCTGGATAGAATTTGAGAATTTCAAGCAATTGTGCATTCATTTCAAGTCATTTGATCACTATAATCTATATTTAAGCTCTATATAAAGTGGAGAGTATGTTTATAATCTTAAAAATTCAAAAGGAATGGATTAAACTTAGCAATTACGCACTTATAATACAAATAATGCGTGTTCCGGACAGAATTTGAGAATTTCAAGCGTTCGTGCATTCATTTTAAGTAATTTGATCACTATAATCTATATTTAAGTTCTTTAAATAGTGGATAATAAGTTTACAATCCTAAAATTTCAAAAGAATTGGACATGGCTATTACGCAAATAAAGTGCAAATAATTAGCGTTCTGGACAAAATTGGAGCATTTAACACGATTGTGCATTCATTTCAAGTCATTTGATCACTATAATCTATAATTAAACACTTTATACAGTTGAGAATGAATTTATGATCTTAAAAATTCAAAATGGTCGGATTATACATGGCAATGACGCACTTAAAATACTAATAAATATCATTCTGGACAGAATTGGGACATTTTACGCGATTGTGCATTTATTTCAATTCATTTGTTAACAAAAGTGGCGGTGCTCGAGTATAATACAACAGTGGAGATTGTATTTCTGGGCACTAACATGCTAGGTGGAGAGAACCATCCGATGCACCTGCATGGACACAGCTTCACAGGATTTGGCAACTTCAACAACCAAACAGATTAACTTGATCGATCCACCGCGCCAGAGCACGATAGGTGTGCCCAAGAATGGTTGGGCAACAATCCGCTTCAGAGCTGCTAATCCTGGTGAGTTTTCTTTTGAACTTCTTGAAAGTGACTATATATTTCTTAAATATATTGGTTGAATTTTGTTATGTTTTAAGGTCTATAATTGGATAGAAATTGTTTTTTTTTTCTTTTGATTTTTTTTATAAAGTGCAATGCAACTTATGTTAATCTGATGCAAGTTAGGACTAGCTTTTTACGTCACGTATGGTCACACTGGCTAAATAGTTGTTCCACCGATCCTTGATTATCCAGCTGGATCTTTTCGATTTTTCTTAATTATGAGTTACCATGGAATAAACTGAAGTCAATCTTAAATTTTTCTTTATTACTATAATTAGGTGTTTGGTTCATGCACTGCCATGTTGATCGTCATATGATTTGGGGAATGGATGTTGTATTCATAACAAAAAATGGTAACAGTACAGATGCCAAAATCATGCCTCTCCTCCTGCAGACAAACCTCCATGCTAGTGTTCCAAAATGATGGTTTTGTTACTGACCTTTGGTGATATTGCTTTCTTTAATTGATGAAGACAGTTTATATTTGTAATAGGAATTTGATTGATTTGTTTAATATTTACATAAATAAGGACATGTAGAAAATGAATGAATATAGCTAATAGGTATGCTCTCTATATATGACTAGATTTATACTTTGCACCTCCGCACCACAACTATTATCTAGTACAAAATTAGTACGGTAATGTGTACTGAGTTAATCACTTGTATTATGTGATTTGCCAAATAAACAGAAAAACAATAATGTGCTTGCCTAGTTCATACAGGTAGTTGAACATACTTAAATGTTGCAGTCAGTCGAATGCACTTGCTCGATTTTTCAACATGAAGATAAAAGAGCACATTTGAGCCTTTCACCAATCAGGTCAGTTGCTTCGAAAGAGTGGAACATGTTGGTATTGGCAGTAATATTAGAAACCAGTAATCTTCATTTTGCCTCATCTCACCTTCTAATTAGTGGCATCATAAGTTAAAAACTGGGAGCTTTCCTTGGACTTACTTCAGGCCTTACTGAGATGCAAATCCAAGCTGATGCGCCGCTACAGAAAAAATTAGCACGCCCCCTCATAAGTTTTTTTTTTTTTTTTCTGGAATTGTTGTAGTAAACCATGAAAATCATCCTTGGGTAGCATCTTATTAAATAAAAGGTAAGCCCAAATAATTGATGGGAAATTCAGCATAGCTTCTTATTCCGTCCATATCTTGATTCGAGGCAAATGTATCTCATAAGATCTGCGATATGCTCACAATACATGTATATCTGCAAGCAAGTATATGTTAAACCCAACCATATTAATTCAAAATTTGATGCCAGTAAATATTGCAAGACAGCATGTATAACAGATACATACAATAATATGAAACAGTTTCTAGATAAAAACACATACAACAGTTCAAATATACACGCACGCACGCATACAAATGTGCTTTAGAATATTGACTATAACTTCAAAATTTGACACGCCAGTTCATACCAAAAAAATAATAATAAAAATAAATAAATGAAATATAGTGCTAAAATTGAACCCAAAAAAAATAGAAAAACAAATAACACCTTGCTGAGAAAAATAAAGATCAATCAACAAAGATGGTTGAGATAAGCCTTCATAAATTGGCCTTTCAACTACTGCACCGCAAATACTTTCCCAGTCATTAGATATACAAGTCCCAACGCAAGCTTATTCCGTACTAACTATGGATTAAAATTCTATCACACACGATACCACAATCGTGTAATAGCCCTCAATCGTAAAATACAAACCCCCTACCCCTCAAAACCCCTGAATTTCTTTATTTTCTCCATTAAACGTCAAGCAAGATAATTAAGAAAAGGCTCAGCTTGAGGAACAAGATTCTTCAAGTCCTCTTTAGATGCCATCTCAAAGTCTTCAAATTGGAATCCAGGGGCACAAGTGCAACCTACCAAGGAATAGTGAAGCTCTGGGTCCCGCTTCTTGGACTTGACAAGCACACTGCCATCAGTGGCAAATGACTCGACATCTAGGGTAGGGAAAGCGCCAAACCATACATTTGGTGGCACCGTGTACTGTGGACGGTGGCCTGCATCAAGGTCTGGGCCCAGCACCGTCAACTCAATGTCCCCGTCATCATGCAGCTCAAAAACCTAATAATTAAAAAGCAAGTTACAACCAGCATTTGTTGTTCGTACAATTTCCAATTTCCTTGCCTTGTTAGATCTTTTAATTGGGCAATTTAGGGCAGAACATCAATAACTAAAGTTTGATTGAGGTTTAACAGCAGAATTACTGGTCCCATTAAATCCCACATAGGCAAAATGCATATGAACACACCACCAGCTTATTTCTATACACCAACATTGGTTAGAACCCACAAAACAGTATAATAAATAGAGGTCTAGGGATGCGGCAGCAAAACATTACCACCTCTCTCTCCATCCCTAGAATTCCTCGTGCGTTGGATTCAAAATCAGAGGCTTAGATAGAGGGGTAAACTGTTCATTCTTCTATCCAGGACATATATGTTTTCAATAGGTAATAACTAGGCAATTGGGCAATTACAACCATGCTCTTCAAGTACAGATTGAGGTTTATTAGAAAAATAGGAGATAACTAGGTAATCTGGTAATTACAACCATGCTCTTCAACAGATATAATGTTTGTGCCTGTATGTACGGTTTAAATTTTGGTGTACTCCGAAAAACTGAAACTTTGCTCAAACCTTCATTTCAGATTGTGCACGGCATTGCCAGTATTAAGAGGGCTTGTAAGTGTAAACAATTAGCATAAGTATGTGATGGATCTAATCTGTTCTTTGTCTCAAGGACTCTTAATTATACTGTAGCACCCCAAGTGAAAGATGCATCCAATTTCAACTCAATAAATTGCATAAAAATAGTTCCAGTCATGAAACCCTCAGCTACCCTCCAATTGCACAACAGTTACTCGA
Source organism: Rhynchospora pubera (assembly GCA_028095005.1). Taxonomy (NCBI): domain Eukaryota; kingdom Viridiplantae; phylum Streptophyta; class Magnoliopsida; order Poales; family Cyperaceae; genus Rhynchospora; species Rhynchospora pubera. Next base: position 21,171,056 of record CM051463.1, read on the forward strand.
TTATCACATTATTACAAGAAAACCAAAAAGGGCTGCCAACTGGTAGTACCAATATATGTACCAGTGTACCACCATACAAATTCATACAGTATTTGATCTAATGAAAGCTCCATCACATAGAAAATTTCTAGCAAAGAACACCAAAATTTGGCATACTTGACATTACATGCAACATTATCACATTCAGCGAACAAACACTTTGAAACATTAAACCTTCAGATTTGTGCAATGGAATAAACAAATATTCAATCTAATTTTAACAAGTTTTCTTTACTTCTGTTTACCCAAGTTTTCCTACATCAAAACATATTACTCCTGCAAAGAAGATTTATTATAAGACTAGGAGTTTGCATGAACTGGTTATCAAACATTCAAACTGTTTCAGTTAATGATCAAATTCAGGGGCTACAGAACCATGTTACACTGATTTCGTTCAAAGCAATTTGCTGATTACTTTTGTCGCAATATATGGAAGTTATTAGCACATAGCCCAACAACAGGTTGCTTTAACTGCCAGTATGAGTAATACCTGGTACTATATGAGAATATTGCAAAATCTTTGATGTAATTTGCAAGGGAAAAAAATGTGTGTCATGATCTCTGATGAAATTGAACTGTTGAAGAAGAGAATAGGTCAAACCGTGAGGGGCTCTCCCATGTAAAAGTGCCAAGTCTCAGAGCATGGTATGCGGTGGAGTCGGGAGATGCTGCCAGCTGGCAATAAGAAGTATATGGCAGTGCTCACTGCTCTATCTACTTTGTCTGCATACAGTTCCAAGTATAACAACTATTAACAGAAAAATAAAACACTATTTCCAGTTCTGTAAGGGAAAAAAATGATTGCTAATAATCATGAGGGATGTAAGACTCAAGAAGCTAATAATTAATGTACTAGACTCAAACCTAACAAACTTGCAACATACAAGTCTCTATCAAAGGGACAAGAAAACAATAACAAGTTACAAAAAATGGCTAATTAAATACAAACATGCCAATTTTAATTTAGGAAAAAGATCAGTCGACTCTACTCAGTTAAACCACCAATGGTATATCAGATGGCAGGAAGTATGTTTGCCTTACCTAAATAAAGTAATTGGCACTAGTGAATTTTATTCTTATTTGTAAAACAAAATTACATTACAGTTCATTGTATTAATTCCCCAATACATGAACTACACAATTCCAACAAGACCTATCCGCAACTCGGGAATCAAACTTTAAGCAAATCTTATATCAATAGTATACACAAAATTTGGTACCAGTGAGTGATTAGCTTACATTGAGGGGGGAGCTGAGAGGTGGAGAGAGTAATGGAGGAGTCCCTGAAAGTCTCCGTAAAAAACCCTCCTTCGACATGAGGCTTCAGATCTAGAAGCGCCACCACCTCCGAAGACTTCTTTGTCGGATGCATCTCCGCTTCTTATTTCAAAATTTTAATGGAGAAGATCTGATTTGAGGACTGATCGTTTGTTTGATTGATCTCGGCGTGTTGTAATTCCAGCAGCGTATTCACGCATTAGCTGACTAAATTAAATTATTATTTCTTCAGTTAGACCTTTTGCATGTAACACCTTTATTTATGTAATATTTTAAAATTGGATGGTATGTTGTTATCAAGAGTTCGAGTACATATTTTTTTCTCGTGTAATTGAGCTCGTGTCATGCTCGTCTATAGTTATCAATAAAATAAATGTTATTAAGTTCATGGTTATTGTTAGAATACATGTTAATAAAAAATATATAAACATGGTTAAGTTTTCAAATATTTATGTCACATCCTCTCTCTCACCACTCACCACTCACCACTCACCAGATCAAAATCTTGTTTTAAGACGAGATTTCATTTCATTACAAAATTTTTTATCAAAATGAACGAATTTGATGAAATTTTCACATAATTAGATTTAACGAAATCTTAATTAGACCTGAAATTAAGAAGGAATTAAAAAAATAATTAAACCAGCTCTTGATCTAGTGATAAAAAAACAATGCATCTTGAGTGAAATTAAGATCGCAGGTTCGAAATCTAACTAGAGGTTTTTCAAAGACATTTAATTTAAAAATAAAAAAGTTTAGAAACTTGATTCCCAATTTATCTTAAAAAAAATTAATTACAGGAAAAAACTAATTTAAATGATCAGAACATATTCTGGTCAACTAGAGAACATACACTTTAACATAGATTACAGTGTTTCTGATCCCAATCTAGAACCAAACAATTTGATTTTTTTTTTTTTGCGATTTTCTATTTTAAATTCTTTTCTAATCTTTTTTTTTCTTGACTTGTGTCTTTTGGCCGGAGATTTATTTCTCAATAATTAAAAACAATAATAATAAAAAGGAAATAAATTAAAGACAAACCAAGTAATTGAATGTTAATAAATAGACTAAATTTAGTAAAATACTCTGAATAACAAATTGTTAAGAACAAGACGTCAAGACAAGACTATCTGACCAATAACTAGATTTGGGCTCGGAATAACCGTCAAATATGAACAACAAGAGTTAGTCTAGGATTAAATTAACTAAGTTTCAAAAAAAAAGGATTAAATTAACTCCACTCCACTTTAACGGTCTGGAGACCGGAGGAACCATTTAACTAATTCTTAACGGTTTCTGAACTATTACAAAGAAACACCATTGAAGTGGAGCCAGAATCTGACATAAAGTTCGGCATTATATGAGATGTTGTCTAAAACTCGGGTTGCTTGATTATTACTTTACTTATTAATTATGATTTTAAATTATGATTTGATCTATAAAATCTGGTCTACGAACTATAAAATATGTGAAAAAAGCCATATTGATTTACAACCAGACTCGCATGTTATTTCTTGTACAACTTGAGCTAGTCTCTAAAATGTCATATTGTAATTGAAATCCTTATTGAAGGGATATAATTATCATGCTCATGATGCATTGCATGATTTATATTGAGAGGTTGATTGAACTGATTGATATATAAAATGTTATATTATTTGATTGTATAATGAAATGTTGTTTTAAACTCAGTCATTAGTTAGTTTCTAATCATGTACTTCGAGGTTTGTGTGGCTGAAATTAAATACCGCACTAATAATTTTTATAATCACCTCACTCTCCACTTTGTGGGTTCCAAGTTGTAGACCGAGCGGGATTGAGTTGCAGACTAAACCATAAACATTTTAAGCAGAAGCATGAAGTGTGAGACTTTTAACTGTTCATTTTGTATAGTTAACTTGTACTTTTGATATTGTAAAGCTAACCGCGATGCTACTTGTACAAGTCTAACTAGTTGAAATTTGCCTTATGCTAAGATGTAATGATACTCATAAACTTATAAGTACTTATTTACATTTAGATTTGTGATGTGTCAGTCTTGCGGGTGCGTGAAGGTAAGCACTCAGTCGTGACGGGCTGTGATACTCCGTGGCTACGGCTTTAGGGTGTCACAAGGATGTCCGTAATTTCTGCGCCTTTGGCTCCTTTTTTTTAGATTATTCAACTTGTCAAACTTGATTCATTCACTTGATGCAATCTCGATCTAACAAAATAGAGACTATAAAATAAAGCGACTAATGCCTAGAATTTAGTTTTCAAAACTTACAAAATAGAGAGTGACTGAGTGATAGAGACCAGCGCTTGTATATGTTGTCCTCAAATTAATTAAATTAGTGGATCGCTTTTATGTTGTTTTTTTTTTTAAAAAAAAGGTAATCGTCATCTAATGAACTTTTTAAACCTCTATAGTTGTTTTTATTTATTTATAATTGCTTCATTTTATGCCTTCAATTTTTGCTTCAGTTTGAAATTGATTAATATTTTGAGTTCGGTATCAATTCCATTCCATTAATTTATACAAATTCACAGAGATTTGAAAGGTGGAATCCATCCCAGACTCCCAGTAAATCTTGTAGGAAGCTATTAGTTGCTTTTTTGGATGCATTAATGTAGATTATTTGGTTAAACAAAAAGACGACATTTTTTTAGGTGACTATACCTCGCTCAGCAAAAATAAATCTTCCACAAGTCGAAAGAAATTTGCCAAACTAGGATGCTTGGGGAAGACATGTTAGGATGCTATGTTCCGTGATTTTGAAGATTTCAATTGTGGTTGTGGATGAGATCTTTTCTTAGATTTTGTAAAAGAAAGATCTTGTACATATCAAAATTAGGAGGAATAGGGTGGTTCCGTGAATCAAACACGCTAGGTAAAAATAATAAAATTTTGGGTCATATGGACATCAATGAATTATTTTATTGTATTTTTGGAAAATCTATGCATTAAGAAATATTTGAGACATCAATAAATTTCTTTATTTTATTTTTGCAAATCTACAATGCAAATTTTTTGCATTATTTGGATTTGATTCGAATTTGATTGATCTCGTCATGCACCTAATATGAATAATCATGTTATGTTGATGATCTACAATAGCACATGTTCATGTATATATTTTATTTTAGAGATCTTGATATCGGCTGCGGAGAAAATCTATATGTTTTCTCAAACATAAATAGAAAAAACTATATGTTTATTTAAACCAACAGTTCATCATCTAAAAAAGTAATCTGAATAATCATGCCTCACTACACTAGCATTTAATTAAGTTCAATGATTCAATACATTGGAGTATTGGAGTAAACCAAAAATACCAGTATGCATTAATTTATACTTTGAAATCAGATTCCGAGATTTTATCGGGCTATGATGAACATAACTAAAAGAATGTGGCAGTACCTTTGATTTCTCTGGTATACAAATGCCGACTTGATCCTCTAACCATTCTAGATTGTAACCAGAACGCAATATTCTTGAAACTCTTGATTCTTCAGCACTGAAAGTTCTTGTTTCAAAAATATGGATTTTTTCAAGAAATTTTTGTGTTTTTTCATACGATAGCTTTAGATTTTTGAAATTCTAGTTGAAACAACTAGGAATCCTATCACTCTCATCGATAGGCCAGTGCTCCAAAAAACAAACAAGAGCGGCAAGTGTACATCCACCAACATATTTTTAGGCTTATTCCCATTCGTCCCCTTAGTAGCTGTCTTAAATTCCCTAATGATAACTCGGTGAACAATTATAGCCCAAGAATAATTTAGAAGATTATCGAAATCTTCTACAAGAGGCAGTAAGCCTATGGTTATTTGGTTATTTAAAGTAGGAAACGATACCGTTGAAACTAAAAACAATATCATCAACGATACAAACTTCTTCACTTTATCAGCATGTCCCACGAGTTCTTGCAATACTTCTTACAACTGTGTTAATGAATTTGGTTTACCAACGAAATATTCTTTGGAAAGCTCAGAATCATTATCCTTCAACTGCCTTTTTGTATAATTTGATGTATAGAAGTTAAAATCTATACCCTTAATCTTTAATCTTCAAACCTACAAATAAGAAATGAAAATCATGGAACATTGGGCTGCAGGAGGCAAAGAAAAATAGATTTCGCCAAAAATCATAAATTCTTTTAGTACTCCTGAGTTTGATTGGAGTAGGTTACAATCTATAGAAGGTGAAGGGGGGATTTTGTTTAGGTTTCACTCTGGAATATTTCAATTAGTATATTCTCTAGTTTAAGATTATTCTATTTCAGCCATTTTGAAAGATAGGCAACTGAATTTCAATTTTGGGATGACAATTGTTTATGGACCCAATGATATGAATTTAAAACCACATTTATTGCAAGAAATTGCTAGTTTGAGAGAATTATGGAGTTGGCCATGGATTCTTAATAAAAACGCTAGTGAACAAAAAAAAAATTACCAATTACAAGTGCAACATCTTTCGGGCCAAACACAACTTTGTTTCGATGAAAGTTAAAGGTACTATCATTAGTGTCAAATGACCTTAAAATCTTTGTCATCAAGTAATTGGGTATATTGGCAAAATGCAAGAAGAATAGATGTGCAAGGCTCGTCTTACGCTGCTCTTCCTAATGCTGCTTTGTCAAGTACTCTTAATTTTTTCAAAAAAAATCAGCAACCATCTTCGCACGACAAGTTAAAAAAAAATACATGACAGACTTATATAAGTTGCTAGTTTGCTATAAATATCCACATCTTAGAAAAATTTAAATAATAAGAATAATAATAATTTAAATTAACAATTAAAGAACACAAAATCTAACCGAAATCTTTCTTGCCCAGTGCTGATGAGGGATCGACGAGATTTTCTATTAAGAGGGGAAAAAGAATATTTGGCCAAATTAACATGCTCCAAAACAATAAATTTGCTCATTAATTTCTCCCGAATTCCTATCAGCTGAGCAAAACCTTTTGTACTTGCCCATTAATTTTTTATTTTTTCATCAGAAAATAATCACAAATAAGAAAAATCTGCTCATGAATATTTGCTCAGCTGCTCATGGAGGTGACCTGGGGAGAACCTGGAGTAACCCTATATAAAAGAATGAAAAAAAATTGGGATGTTGGTTCACCCCCAAATTCTGGAGCAAAACGCTTACTCCAAAAGAGGGGAATAGAAAAGAAATGGGGAGAGGATGAACTAATCATATCCTGTCTAAGAGTTGTTTCCTGTTCCAAAACTTAATTTTTAAAGGAGAATGGAGGGAAATGTGGAGGAATGAAGGAGGATAGAAGAGAACTTCTTAGGTATAAAAGAGGAGAGAGAAAAAAAACTTGTCTAATCTAATCTAAAATACTTCAATTTCAATTCAGGAGGTTACTGTTCAATTATCTGAGCCCTTCGTTTTCTCCTCTGCGCCGATCCATCGCATCTCCTTCGTCCGTTTCCCACTTGTGCTTTTCGCTGGGGATTTTCTGATTTTCTGTTCGTCATTCTCTTTGCCTGATTGTGTGTCTCCTTCCCCTCATGAGTTCTTCCCTAGGGCTCCTGTTATCTCATTTCTAGCCCCTTTCTCTTTCATCGGCGCAGTGGATCCGCATTCCCTCTTTCCGATGGCGAGTGGATCCGCATTCCCTCTTTCCGATGGCGAGCCACGCCCCTCCTGTACCTTCCCGTCATTCCAACATGTACGGCCTAATTCAGGCGCCTTATGGGGTCTCCAGAAGCCTCTCCACGCCACTGTTGCTCTGGGGAGGTCTCCGCTTGCTTTCTCGCGCTATTTCTTCCCTTCTTCTGCTCCGTTTGTTTCCGACGAAGGCATCTTTTGCCGATTGCTTTTCCCCTTCTTTGTTCCTTCTCTTTTTGTGTCTTGCTCTTAGTTTCTGCCAGTCTGTGTCTCTTTTTTTCTTTTTTTGGCTCAGTTATGCTTCTTCTGATCTTGAAAAATGTCTTCTCCTTTTCGTCTGCAGGTTTCGTCTCTTTGCTCCTGCTTTGCGCAGCTCCTGCACAGCTCTTCTCATTGCTTCGCCAGCTGCAGCTCTCCAGGTATGTTTTCTTTTTATTTTTTTTCCCTCTTTTGGTTTTCTTCCTTGGATGTTCTTTATTTTTCCTGCTGTTCTGTGTGGCAAAAAAAATCCTGCTGTCTGCAGTCAGTTTTTCTCCTTCCTACTGTCTGTACTCAGTTTTTCTCCTGTTCTGTGTCGCAAAAGAGTGATGCTGGCTCCAGATGTGCCTCGCTGAACCTCTTTGTTGGTTATTCCTTCATACATTGACCAGCTTAGATAGTGCATGAGACAGATCAATCGCCAGCAAAACAATTTCTTAGTTTTCTCATGCTCCATATTGGTGGATCGGGAAGTTTTTTTGCTATCAGATAATAGTTTTGCGCTTCTATTTTTCTGCTTGGAACATTATTCTTTTTTTTCCATTTTCCTATCAGATAACAGTCCTCTTTCTTTTCTTCTGTTTTTTTTTATTTCCTCTTCAGAGTCAGAAATTGTCTCTGGTCAACAAAGAAGTCTGCCTCAATTGACTATATCAGCAGTCCTTTCTCATCCTGTTTTTTTGGGTTGTTTTTCTTTTCTGTGCTAGCAGTGTTGTTTCATTTTGTGCCTCTTTACACTTTCAAGCTGCATGGTTGATACAAACTGCAAGCTGCATGGTTGATAGTGTCTCCTACCTAGCATTAGCAAGTGGGTCTACTAAACCATGTTAAATTGCTGGACACTACATTGTTTCGATTTATAAAACCGATGACATTCCTTTTTCTTATGAAACTATGCACTTGATACAATTCTTACACAAATAATTGGTTAAGAATAAAAAGGAAAAGGAATTACGGATTAACATACCTTGAATCTTTGGTTGTGTCCTTGCATAGGTGAAGCCAGTTACATCCTCCTGTAAGCCTCTGCATATGTTTGATCTGAGTTCACACCTTGTTATAGTTTCTGAGTGCACATACTTTCTCATTATTCTTGGGTTGCTAACATTTTATATTTAAGTTCCTCCCTTTTTAAACGAGCGAGATATGCTTAATTTGACTTTTTTTTTAAAGCGCAAAAATAGGGTTTGAAGACCCCATCTTTTCATTATGTTTTATTTACCATGTTTTATTGCCAAATTTCTACATATACAGATTTTTTTTTTTCTTTCCTAAACAGATTCAAGAAGTTTCCTACACCCGAGTACCCGACTATGCAATCACACAAAGAACATTCTCACTGTGAATGGATTATATCCAGGGCCTACCATCTCTGCTCGCAAAGGGGACATAGTCTATGTCCAAGTCATCAACAAAGGGAACAAAAATATCACCATCCACTGGTATGCATCACCACTCACACATGAAATACATAACAATCACAAGTAACTTGCACGCATGCCCATTGTATTTTGTACCAGGCATGGCGTAAATAATCAACCTAGAGATCCATGGTCAGATGGTCCAGAATACATTACCAAGTGCCCTATTAATTCAATCCGGAGCCAACTTCACGCAGCGAATCCAATTCAGAGAAGAAGAAGGCACACTTTGGTGGTATGCACATATAGTGAATTCGACAGTGCCACTGTTCATGGTGCCATTGTCGTTCGCCCCAAACTCGGCTCCAGCTTTCCCTTTCCCCAGCCACACAAAGAATTCATCCTAATTCTGGGTGAGTGGTGGAATGCAAAGTTGCAAACATAACAGATGTATACAATAATGCAATGCAGAGTGGTTGCGACTTTCAAATCTCTGATGCCAATACCATCAACGGTCAGCCCGGTGACTTTGCGCCATGCTCTGCAAATGGTAAATTTTACTTTACTTTGAAAATATAATAGATTATTATATAGTAATAAGGCAAAATTGCAAAATTTTTTACTTCATATTATAAAGACCTCAATTGGAATAGATTATGATGATATGCAGAACATAAACAAGAAAGTACGTTCAATCATTTGAGTTGGTTAAATACTATTAGAGTGTTAAATACATGTAAGTCTACCTACATACAAATATATTAATAAACATAATTAAAAATAAAGATTCCATAATTTACACTTACAGTTCACTCTTGTTTTTCTTGACTTCAATTAAGATGCCCCAACTTAATTTTTTTGTTCTCTCTCTATTAAATCAAGATACTTCTAAAATGCAAGTGGACCAAGGCGAAAGTTATCTCCTCCGTGTAATAAACGCAGCCATGAGATCTGAGTTCTTCTTCGCCATTGCCAATCACAACGCAACTGTTGTTGGGAGTGATGCAAGCTACACCAAACCCTTATGTGAATAAATATTATGATCACCCCAGGTCAAACTTTCGACCTCCTCTTAGATGCCGACCAATTCCCCAATTCATCCGCACCATATCGTTACTATATTTACGCAAGTGTTTGGATGGAGCGAGAATAGAGAATAAGAATAGAGAAAAACTTATTTTTTATTCTTTATGCAAATACTAAGATTTTGTTAGAATATGAATAAGGGCCGGAATAAGTCCAAATTTTTTTATTTCTTCGTCGTTTGATTTTCACCCGAATAAAGAATAAGGGACTTATTTCTTATTTCTTGTATTAGCAAACACACGGAAAACCAATAGTACCGCTCCACCGCCCATACCTGTTTCCCCCTCCTTGCCAAACTTTGACAATACTAGTGCCGCAACTGTGTTCACTGTCGGACTTCGCTCATTAGTGAGTTCTGACCATCCAGTGGATGTTCCACAAACTGTTGACGTGAGTATGTACGTCACACTAGCTGTGAATAAAAGAAAGTTCCCAATTGGATTATGTCCTGGTCTTACCAGTGAAAGATTTCAGTAAGTTTATTTCAATTCTGTGCTAATAAATATCGTTCTGGATAGAATTAGAACATTTCACGCGATTGTGTATTTATTTTAATTCTGTGCTAATATATGGTCTTACCAGTCAAAGATTTTCAGAACAAAGCAAAGATTCACGGGAAAGCAGAATATAGTTAACAATCACACACTCAAAATTACAGTATTTACATCGAGTTACACAAATATCCCAATAAAACGAGGAATAAAGTGTAGTAAAAAAAAAATCAAAGCGGATTGACGATATATTTTTTTGCGTAATTGCCGTATATAATCCAATCCTTTTAAATTTTTAAGATTATAAACTAATTTTCCATTATATAAAGAGTTTAAATATAGATTATAGTGATCAATGACATGGAATGAATGCACAATCGCGTGAAATATCCCAATTCTGTTCAGATCGCTCATTATTTGCAATTTATGTGCGTAATTATTATGTATGATCCAATCCTTTTGAATTTTAAGATTATAAACTTATTCTCCACTATTTAAAGAGCTTAAATATAGATTATAGTGATCAAATTACTTAAAATGAATGCACAATCGCATGAAATTCTCCAATTCTGTCTAGAACGCACATTATTTGCAATATAGCGTAATTGCCATGTATAATCCATCTCTTTTGAATTTTTAAGATTATAAACTTACTCTCCACTGAATAAAGAACTAAAATATAAATTATAGTGATCAAATGACTTGAGATGAATTCACAATCGCGAGAAATTCTCCAATTCTTTCCAGAGCGTACATTATTTGCAATTTATGCACATAATTACCATATATAATCCAATCCTTTTGAATTTTTAAGATTATAAACTTATTATCTACTGTATAAAGAGCTTACATATAGATTATAGTGATCAAACGACTTGAAATAATATACAATCGTTTGAAATTCTCCAATTCTGTCCAGATAATAAGTCATTTGATCACTATAATCTATATTTAAGCCCTTTTTACAGTAGATAATAAGTTTATAATCTTATAAATTTAAAATGATTGGATTATACATGACAATTACGCACATAAAGTGCAAATAATGGGCGTTCTGGAAAGAATTGGATAATTTCAAGCAATTGTGCAATCATTTCAAGTCATTTGATCACTACAATCTATATTTAAGCTCTTTATACAGTGGAGAGTAAGTTTATAATATTAAAAATTTAAAAGGATTGTATTATACATGACAATTACGCGCATAAATTGCAAATATCGAGCGTTTTGGACAGAATTGGAGAATTTTAAGCAATTGTGCATTCATTTCAAGTCATTTGATCACTATAATCTATATTTAAACTTGTTAATACAGTGGAGAATAATATTATAATCTTGAAGATTCAAAAGGATTGGATTATACAAGTCAATTACTCACAGAAATTGCAAATTGTGATCGTTCTGGACATAATTTTAGCTTTTTCACGCGATTGTGCATTAATTTCAAGTCATTCACTCATAATAATCTATATTTAAGCTCTTTATACAGTGGAGACTAACTTTATGATCCCAAAAATTTAAAATGATACGATTATACATGACAATTACACACATAAATTGCAAATAATGAGCGTTCTTGACAGAATTGGAGAATTTCATGCAATTGTGCATTATTCAAGTCATTTGATCACTATAATCTATATTTAAGCCCTTTTTACAGTAGATAATAAGTTTATAATCTTAAAAATTTAAAAGGATTGGATTATACATGACAATTACGCACATAAAGTGCAAATCATGATTGTTCTGGACAGAATTGGAGAATTTCCAAAGATTGTGCATTCATTTCTTGTCATTTGATCACAATAATCTATATTTAAGCTCTTTATACAGTGGAGAATAAATTTATAATCTTAAAAATTCTAAAGAATTGGATTATACATGACAATTACGCACATAAAGTGCAAATAATGAGCATTCTGGAAAGAATTGGAGAATTTCAAGCAATTGTGCAATCATTTCAAGTCATTTGATCACTACAATCTATATTTAAGCTCTTTATACAGTGGAGAGTAAGTTTATAATATTAAAAATTCACAAGGATTGGATTATACAAGACAACTACGCACATAAAGTGCAAATAATCAGCGTTCTGGGCAGAATTTGAGAATTTTAAACAATTATGCATTCATTTCAAGTCATTTGATCACTATAATCCATATTTAAACTTGTTATACAGTGGAGAATAATTTTATAATCTTGAAGATTCAAAAGGATTGGATTATACAAGTCAATTACTCACATAAATTGCAAATTGTGATCGTTCTGGACATAATTGGAGCATTTCACACGATTGTGCTTTCATTTCAAGTCATTCAATCACAATAATCTATATTCAAGCTCTTTATACAGTGGAGAATAACTTTAAGATCCCAAAAATTCTAAATGATAGGATTATACATGACAATTACACACATAAATTGCAAATAATTAGCGTTATGGACAGAATAGGAGAATTTCAAGCAATTGTGCATTCTTTCAAGTCATTTGATCACAATAATCTATATTTAACCAATTTTTACAGTAGATAATAAGTTTATAATCTCAAAAATTCAAAAGGATTGGATTATACATGGCAATTGCGCACATAAAGTGCAAATAATGAGCGTTCCGGAAAGAATTGGAGCATTTAACGCGATTGTGTTTTTATTTCGAGTCATTTGATCACTACAATTTATATTTAAGCTCATTAAACAGTTGAGAATAAGTTTATAACCTTAAAATTTCAAAAGGATTGGATTATAGATGGTAATTACGGACATAAATTCCAAATAATGAGCGTTCTGGACAGAATTGGAGTCATGGGATTATGTATTCATTTCAAATCATTTAATCACTATAATCTATATTTAAACTTGTTATACAGTGGAGAATAATTTTATAATCTTAAAATTTAAAAAGGATAGGATTATACATGACATTTACGCACATAAAGTGCAAATAGTGAGCGTTTTGGAAAGAATTGGAGAATTTCAAGCAATTGTGCAATCATTGCAAGTCATTTGATTACTACAATCTATATTTAAACTCTTTATACAGTGAAGAATAAGTTTATAAACTTAAAAATTCACAAGGATTGGATTATACAAGTCAATTACGCACATAAAGTGCAAATAATAAGCGTTCTGGACAGAATTTGAGAATTTCAAGCTATTATGAATTTATTTCAAGTCATTTGATCACTATAATCTATATTTAAGCTCTTATACAGTAGACAATAAGTTTATAATATTAAAAATTTAAAAGGATTAGATTATACATGAAAATTACGCCCATAAAGTGCAAATAATGATTGTTCACGACAGAATTGGAGAATTTCAAACGATCGTGCATTCATTTCTTATCATTTGAGCACAACAATCTACATTTAAGCTCTTTATAGAGTGGAGAATAAGTTTATAATCTTTAAAATTTAAAAGGATTGTATTATACTTGACAATTATGCACATAAATTGCAAATATTGAGCGTTCTGGATAGAATTGGAGAATTTCAAGCAACTGCGCATTCTTTCTAGTCATATAAAGTGCAAATAATGAGCATTCCGTACAGAATTGGAGCATTTCACGCGATTGTGCATTCATTTTGAGTCAATTGATCACTATAATTTATATTTAAGCACAGTAGAGAAAAAGTTTATAACCTTAAAATTTCAAATGGACTGGATAGATGGCAATTACGCACATAAATTCGAAATAATGAGCGTTCTGAACAGAATTGGAGAATTTCACGCGATTGTGCAATCATTTCAAGTCATTTGATCACTACAATCTATATTCAAGCTCTTTATACAGTGGAGAGTAAGTTTAAAATCTTAAAAATTCACAAGGATTGGATTATACAAGACAATTACGCACATAAAGTGCAAATAATAAGCGTTCTTGACAGAATTGGAGAATTTTAAGCAATTGTGCATTATTTCAAGTCATTTCATCCCTATAATCTATATTTAAGCTCTTTGTACAGTAGATAATAAGTTTATAATCTTGAAAATTTAAAATGATTGGATTATACATGAAAATTACGCACATAAAGTGCAAATAATGAATGTTCAGGACAGAATTGGAGAATTTCAAACGATCGTGCATTCATTTCATATCATTTGATCACAATAATCTATATTTAAGCTCTTTATACAGTGGAGAATAAGTTTATAATCTTTAAAATTTAAAATGATTGGATTATACTAGACAATTACGCACATAAATTACAAATAATGAGCGTTCTGAACAGAATTGGAGAATTTCACGCAATTGTGCATTCATTTCAAATCATCCGATCACTATAATCAATATTTAAACTTTTTATAGAGTGGAGAATGATTTTCTAATCTTAAAAATTCAAAAGAATTGGATTATACATGACAATTACGCACATAAAGTGCAAATAATGAGCGTTCTGGAAAGAATTGGACAATTTCAAACAATTGTGCAATCATTTCATGTCATTTTATCACTACAATCTATATTCAAGCTCTTTATACAGTGGAGAGTAAGTTTAAAATCTTAAAAATTAACAAGGATTGGATTATACAAGACAATTACGCACATAAAGTGCAAATAATGAGCGTTCTGGACAGAATTTGAGAAGTTCAAGCAAATGTGCATTCATTTCAAATCATTTGATCACTATAATTTATATTTAAACTTGTTATACAGTGGAGAATAATTTTATAATTTTGAAGATTCACAAGGATCGGATTATACAAGTCAATTACTCACATAAATTGCAAATTGTGATCGTTCTGGACATAATTAGAGCATTTCACGCGATTGTGCATTCATTTTGAGTCAATTGATCACTATAATTTATATTTAAGCACAGTAGAGAAAAAGTTTATAACCTTAAAATTTCAAATGGACTGGATTATAGATCGCAATTACGCACATAAATTCGAAATAATGAGCGTTCTGAACAGAATTGGAGAATTTCACGCGATTGTGCATTCATTTCAAATCATTTGATCAATATAATCTATATTTAAACTTGTTATACAGTGGAGAATAATTTTATAATCTTGAAGATTCAAAAGGATTGGATTATACAAGTCAATTACTCACATAATGTGCAAATAATGAGCGTTCTGGAAGGAATTGGACAATTTCAAGCAATTGTGCAATCATTTCAAGTCATTTGTTCACTACAATCTATATTCAAGCTCTTTATACAGCGGAGTGTAAGTTTAAAATCTTAAAAATTCACAAGGATTGGATTATACAAGACAATTACGCACATAAAGTGCAAATAATAAGCGTTCTTGACAGAATTGGAGAATTTCAAGCAATTGTGCATTATTTCAAGTCATTTCATCCCTATAATCTATATTTAAGCTCTTTGTACAGTAGATAATAAGTTTATAATCTTGAAAATTTAAAATGATTGGATTATACATGAAAATTACGCACATAAAGTGCAAATAATGAATGTTCAGGACAGAATTGGAGAATTTCAAACGATCGTGCATTCATTTCTTATCATTTGATCACAATAATCTATATTTAAGCTCTTTATACAGTGGAGAATAAGTTTATAATCTTTAAAATTTAAAAAATTTGTATTAAACTTGACAATTACGCACATAAAGTGCAAATATCGAGCGTTCTAGACAGAATTGGAGAATTTCAAGCAATTGTGCATTCTTTCAAGTCATTTGATCACAATAATCAATATTTAAGCTCTTTTTACAGTAGATATTAAGTTTATAATCTTAAAAACTCAAAAGGATTGGATTATACATGACAATTACGCACATAAAGTGCAAATATTGAGCGTTCTGGACAGAATTGGAAAATTCCAGAAGTAGAGAATTTCACGCGATTGTGCATTCATTTCGAGTCATTTGATCACTATAATTTATATTTAGCTTATTAAACAGTGTAGAATAATTTAATAATCTTAAAAATTTCAAAATGATTGGATTATACATGACAATTACGCATATAAAGTGCAAATAATGAGCGTTCTGGAAAGAAATTGAGAATTTCAAGCAATTGTGGAATCATTTCAAGTCATTTGATCACTATAATCTATATTTAATCTCTTTATACAGTGGAGAGTATGTTTATAATCTTAAAAATTCACAAGGATTGGATTATACAAGACAATTACGCACAGAAATTGGAAATATTGAGAGTTCTGGACAGAATTGGAGAATTTCGAGCAATTGTGCATTCATTTCATGTCATTCAATCACAATAATCAATATTTAAGCTCTTTATACAGTGGAGAATAACTTTATGATTCCAAAAATTCAAAATTATAGGATTAAACATGACAATTACACACATAAATTGCTAATAATGAGCGTTCTTGACAGAATTGGAGAATTTCAAGCAATTGTGCATTATTTCAAGTCATTTCATCACTATAATCTATATTTAAGCTATTTGTACAGTAGATAATAAGTTTATAATCTTAAAAATTTAAAATGATTGGATTATACATGAAAATTACGCACATAAAGTGCAAATAATGATTGTTCAAGACAGAATTGGAGAATTTCAAACGATCGTGCATTCATTTGTTGTCATTTGATCACAGTAATCTATATTTAAGCTCTTTATACAGTGGAGATTAAGTTTATAATTTAAAAAATTTAAAAGGATTGGATTATACATGACAATTTCGCACAGAAATTGGAAATATTGAGAGTCCTGGACAGAATCGGAGAATTTCGAGCAATTGTGCATTCTTTCAAGCTATTTGATCACAATAATCTATATTTAACCTCTTTATACAGTGGAGAATAATTTTATGATCCCAACAATTCAAAATGATAGGATTATACCTGACAATTACACACATAAATTGCTAACAATGAGCGTTCTTGACAGAATTGGAGAATTTCAAGCAATTGTACATTATTTCAAGTCATTTCATCACTTTAATCTATAGTTAAGCTATTTGTACAGTATATAATAAGTTTATAATCTTAAAAATTTAAAATGATTGGATTATACATGAAAATTACGCACATAAAGTGCAAATAATGAGCGTTCTGGACAGAATTTGAGAATTTCAAGCAATTGTGAATTCACTTCAAGTCATTTGATCACAATAATCTATATTTAAGCTTTTTGACAGTAGATAATAAGTTTATAATCTTTAAAATTTAAAAGGATTAGATTATATATGACAATTGCACACATAAAGTGCAAATAATGTTTGTTCAGGAAAGAATTGGAGAATTTCAAACGATTTCCGCATTCATTTCTTGTCATTTGATCACAATAATCTATATTTAAGCTCTTTATACTGTGGAGATTAAGTTTATAATCTTAAAAATTTAAAATGATTGGATTATACTAGACAATTACGCACATAAATTGCAAATATCGAGCGTTCTGGACAGAATTTGAGAATTTCAAGCAATTGTGCATTCATTTCAAGTCATTTGATCACTATAATCTATATTTAAACTTGTTATACAGTGGAGAATATTTTTATAATCTTGAAGATTCAAAAGGATTGGATTATATAAGTCAATTACTCACATAAATTGCAAATAATCTATATTTCTGCATTCATTTCTTGTCATTTGATCACAATAATCTATATTTAAGCTCTTTATACAGTGGAGATTAAGTTTATAATCTTACAAATTTAAAATGATAGGATTATACTAGACAATTACGCACATAAATTCCAAATAATGAGCGTTCTGAACAGAATTGTAGAATTTCACGCGATTGTGCATTCATTTCAAGTCATTCGTTCACTATAATCTATATTTAAGCTCTTTGTACAGTAGATAATAAGTTTATAATCTTAAAAATTCAAAAGGATTGGATTATACATGACAATTACGCACATAAAGTGCAAATAACGAGTGTTCTGGAAAGATTTGGAGAATTTCAAGCAATTGTGCAATCATTTCAATTCATTTGATGACTACAATTTATATTTATGCTCCTTATGCAGTGGAGAGTAAGTTTATAATCTTAAAAATTCACAAGGATTGGATTATACAAGACAATTACGCACATAAAGTGAAAATAATGAGCGTTCTAGATAGAATTTGAGAATCTCAAACAATTGTGCATTCATTTCAAATCATTTGATCACTATATTCTTTGTTTAAACTTGTTATACAGTGGAGAATAATGAGCGTTCTTGACAGAATTGGAGAATTTCAAGCAATTGTGCATTATTTCAAGTTATTTGATCATTATAATCTATATTTAATCTCTTTGTACAGTAAATAATAAGTTTATAATCTTAAAATTTTAAAATGATTGTATTATACATGACAATTACGCACATAAAGTGCAAATAATGATTGTTCAGGATAGAATTAGAGAATTTCAAAAGATTGTGCATTCATTTCTTGTCATTTGATCATAATAATCTATATTTAAGCACTTTATACAGTGGAGAATAATTTTATAATCTTAAAAATTTAAAAGGATTGGATTATACATGACAATTACGCACATAAAGTGCAAATAATGATTGATTTTTTTTTTTAGAGAACTTGGTAGCGACTACCAAGTGAAAACAGAAAAAACTGAAAAAACTAGATCCTTGGAGGACTTAGCAGTGCTTTAAAAATATCTCTTGCTGAGAAATGACCCAGTGTAGCAATGCCTCAGTATTTCTGACAACCCCTCTAAAAATGCGGTTATTCCTTTCCAACCATGTGGCCCACAAAACAGTGATGGAAACTATTGGTTTAGAATCTTTCCTGTTCGCTGGAACGTTGCCAAGAGCATCATTTAAAAGCTGTTTTACTTCGGTGTGACCGACTGATGGAAACAAATTCTTAACTTTGCTCCAAACTTCCTTTGTGTAAGGGCAAAGACAGAAAATGTGAGAAGCCGTTTCAAGGCTAGAAGAATTACAAAGACAGCATCCTTGTTGGACTGGAAAATTTCTCCTGATCAAAGCTTCCTGAGTAAGCAGCCTGTTTTGGTAAAGTAAAAAGGCAAAAAATTGAATTAAGGGAGGCAATGATAGCCTTCCCTGGAAAACAGTTTTGCCAGCAGAAACTAACATTGTGTAGGCTGATTTCACAGAGAAGCGACCTGAGGGGTTCCACTTCCAGGTGCAAGTATCTATCATGTTGGAAGCTGCTAGGTGAGGTAGTGATAGAACTGCATTGAGGACATCTCTATTCCATGGGGCCTGTAACGATGCATTGGGATGATGGCAAACCTTGTTTACAGTTAGGTATGGTTTAATAGGTAATGGTTTGCAATAAAAAAACATTAAATGTCCATTTCCCCAATCTGAAAACCAGAAAAGGGTACTCTTACCATCTCCCAAGCTGAAATTTGTGGATATTGAGAAAATGTGTCTCAGTTTCAGCAGATCTTTCCAGAATAAGGATCCTCTTGATGTCCAAGAGAGAGAGTTGTATGTACTCAGGATGCTAGCAGCGATCTCGTCACTTGGGCCCATTGTGATATAGGTAAATCAAAAAATCGCCATATCCATTTAAGTAGTAAGGAAGTGCAAATAATGATTGTTCTGGACAGAATTGGAGAATTTCAAAAGATTGTGCATTCATTTCTCGTCATTTGATCACAATAATCTATATATAAGCACTTTATACAGTGGAGAATAAGTTTATAATCTTAAAAATTTAAAAGGATTGTATTGTTCTGGACAAAATTGGAGAATTTCAAGCAATTGTGCATTCTTTCAAGTCATATAAAGTGCAAATAATGAGCGTTCTGTATAGAATTGGAGTATTTCACGCGATTATGCATTCATTTCGAGTTATTTGATCACTATAATTTATATTTAAGCTCATTAAACAGTGGAGAATAAGTTTATAACCTTAAAATTTCGAACGGATTGGATTCTAGATGGCAATTACGCACATAAATTCCAAATAATGAGCGTTCTGAACTGAATTGGAGAATTTCACGCGATTGTGCATTCATTACAAATCATTTGATCACTATAATCTATATTTAAACTTGTTATACAGTGGAGAATAATTTTATAATCTTAAAAGTTCAAATGGATTGGATTATACATGACAATTACGAACATAATGTGCAAATAATGAGCGTTCTGGAAAGAATTGGAAAAGCAATTGTGCAATCATTTCAAGTCATTTGATCACCGCAATCAATATTTAAGCTCTTTATACAGTGGAGAGTAAGTTTATAATCTTAAAAATTCGCAAGGATTGGATTATACAAGATAATTACGCACAAAAAGTGCAAATAATGAGCGTTCTAGACAGAATTTGAGAATTTCAAGCAATTGTGCATTATTGCAAGTCATTTGATCAGTATAATCTATATTTAAGCTCTTTGTACAGTAGATAATAAGTTTATAATCTTAAAACTTTAAAATGATTGGATTATACATGACAATTACGCACATAAAGTGCCAATAATGATTGTTCAGGACTGAATTGAAGAATTTCAAAAGATTGTGCATTCACTTCTCGTCATTTGATCACAATAATCTATATTTAAGCACTTTATACAGTGGAGAATAAGTTTATAATCTTAAAAATTTAAAAGGATTGGATTATACATGACAATTACGCACATAAAGTGCAAATAATGATTGTTCTAGACAGAATTGGAGAATTTCAAAAGATTGTGCATTCATTTCTTGTCATTTGATCACAATAATCTATATTTAAGCTCTTTATACAGTGGAGAATAAATTTATAATCATAAAAATTCAAAAGAATTGGATTATACATGACAATTACGCACATAAAGTGCAATTAATGGGCGTTCTGGAAAGAATTGGAGAATTTCAAGCAATTGTGCAATCATTTCAAGTCATTTGATCACTACAATCTATATTTAATCTCTTTATACACTGGAGAGTAGGTTTAAAATCTTAAAAATTCACAAGGATTGGATTATACAAGATAATTAAGTGCATAAATTGCAAATTATTAGCGTTCTGGACAGAATTTGAGAATTTCAAGTAATTGTGCATTCATTTCAAGTCATTTGATCACTATAATCAATATTTAAACTTGTTATACAGTGGAGAATAATTTTATAATCTTGAAGATTCAAAAGGATTGGATTATACAAGTCAATTACTCACAGAAATTGCAAATTGTGATCGTTCTGGACATAATTAGAGTATTTCATGCGATTGTGCATTCATTTCAAGTCATTCAATCACAATAATCTATATTTAAGCTCTTTATACAGTGGACAATAACTTTATGATCCCAAAAATTCAAAATGATCGGATTATACCTGACAATTATGCATATAAATTGCAATAAAGAGCGTTCTTGAGAATTGGAGAATTTCAAGCAATTGTGCATTATTTCAAGTTATTTGATCACTATAATCTATATTTAATCTCTTTGTACAGTAGATAATAAGTTCATAATCTTAAATTTTTAAAATGATTGGATTATACATGACAATTACCCACATAAAGTGCAAATAATGATTGTTCAGGACAGAATTGGAGAATTTCAAAAGATTATGCATTCATTTGTTGTCATTTGATCACAATAATCTATATTTAAGCTCTTTATACAGTGGAGAATAAGTTTATAATCTTTAAAATTCAAAAGATTTGTATTATACTTGACAATTACGCACATAAAGTGCAAATATCGAGCGTTCTGGAAAGAATTGGAGAATTTTAAACAGTTGTGCATTCTTTCAAGTCATTTGATCACAATAATCTATATTTAAGCACTTTTTACTGTACATAATAAGTTTATAATCTTAAAAACTCAAAAGGATTGCATTATACATGACAAATGACGCGCATAAAGTGCAAATAATGAGTGTTCTGCACAGAATTGGAGCATTTCACGCGATTGTGCATTCATTTCGAGTTATTTGATCACTATAATTTATATTTAAGCTCATTAAACAGTGGAGAATAAGTTTATAACCTTAAAATTTCAATAGTATTGGATTCTAGAAGGCAATTACGCGCCTAAATTCCAAATAATGAGCGTTCTGAACTGAATTGGAGAATTTCACGCGATTGTGCATTCATTTCAAATCATTTGATCACTATAATCTATATTTAAACTTGTTATACAGTGGAGAATAATTTTATAATCATAAAAATTCAAAAGGATTGGATTATACATGACAATTACGAACATAATGTGCAAATATTGAGCGTTCTGGAAAAAATTGGAAAATTTCAAGCAATTGTGCAATCATTTAAAGTCATGATCACTACAATCTCTATTTAAGCTCTTTATACAGTGGAAAGTAAGTTTATAATATTAAAAATTCGCAATGATTGGATTATACAAGATAATTACGCACAAAAAGTGTATATAATGAGCGTTCTGGACAGAATTTGAGAATTTCAAGCAATTGTGCATTCATTTCAAGTCATTTCATCAATATAATCTATATTTAAGCTTTTTGTAGAGTAGATAACAGGTTATAATCTTAAAAATTTAAAAGGATTTGTTTATACCTGCCAATTGCGCACATAAAGTGCAAATAATGATTGTTCAGGACAGAATTGGAGAATTTCAAACGATCGTGCATTCATTTCTTGTCATTTGATCACAATAATCTAAATTTAAGCTCTTTATACAGTGGATATTTAGTTTATAATTTTAAAAATTTAAAAGGATTGGATTATACATGACAATTACGCACATAAAGTGCAAATAATGAGTGTTCTGGAAAGAATTGGAGAATTTCAAGCAATTGTGCAATCATTTCAAGTCATTTGATCACTACAATCTATATTTAAGCTCTTTATACAGTGGAGAGTAAGTTTATAATCTTAAAAATTCACAAGGATTGGATTATACAAGACAACTACGGGCATAAAGTGCAAATAATGAGTGTTCTGGACAGAATTTGAGAATTTTAAACAATTATGCATTCATTTCAAGTCATTTGATTACTATAATCCATATTTAAACTTGTTATACTGTGGAGAATAATTTTATAATCTTGAAGATTCAAAAGGATTGGATTATACAAGTCAATTACTCACATAAATTGCAAATAATTAGCGTTCTGGACAGAATAGGAGAATTTCCAGCAATTGTGCATTCTTTCAAGTCATTTGATCACAATAATCTATATTTAACCTATTTTTACAGTAGATAATAAGTTTATAATCTTAAAAATTCAAAAGGATTGGATTATACATGGCAATTGCGCACATAATGTGCAAATAATGAGCGTTCTGGAAAGAATTGGAGCATTTAACGAGATTGTGTATTTATTTCGAGTCATTTCATCACTATAATTTATATTTAAGCTCATTAAACAGTTGAGAATAAGTTTATAACCTTAAATTTTAAAAAGGATTGGATTATAGATGGCAATAACGCACATAAATTCCAAATAATGAGCGTTCTAGACAGAATTGGAGAATTTCATGAGATTATGTATTCATTTCAAATCATTTAATCACTATAATCTATATTTAAACTTGTTATACAGTGGAGAATAATTTCATAATCTTAAAAATAAAAAATGATTGGATTATACATGACAATTACGCACATAAAGTGCAAATAATGAGCGTTTTGGAAAGAATTGGAGAATTTCAAGCAATTATGCAATCATTGCAAGTCATTTGATTACTACAATCTATATTTAAACTCTTTATACAGTGGTGAATAAGTTTATAATCTTAAAAATTCACAAGGATTGGATTATACAAGTCAATTACGCACATAGAGTGCAAATAATAAGCGTTCTGGACAGAATTTGAGAATTTCAAGCAATTGTGAATTTATTTCAAGTCATTTGATCACTATAATCTATATTTAAGCTCTTAGACAGTAGATAATAAGTTTATAATCTTAAAAATTTAAAAGGATTCGATTATACATGACAATTGCACACATAAAGTGCAAATAATGTTTGTTCAGGACAGAATTGGAGAATTTCAAATGATTTCTGCATTCATTTCTTGTCATTTGATCACAATAATCTATATTTAAGCTCTTTATACAGTGGAGATTAAGTTTATAATCTTAAAAATTTAAAATGATTGGATTATACTAGACAATTATGCGCATAAATTGCAAATATCGAGCGTTCTGGACAGAATTTAAGAATTTCAAGCAATTGTGCGTTCATTTCAAGTCATTTGATCACTATAATCTATATTTAAACTTGTTATACAGTGGAGAATAATTTTATAATCTTTAAGATTCAAAAGGATTGGATTATACAAGTCAATTACTCACAGAAATTCCAAATTATGATCGTTCTGGACATAATTAGAGCATTTCATGCGATTGTGCATTCATTTCATGTCATTCAATCACAATAATCAATATTTAAGCTCTTTATACAATGGAGAATAACTTTATGATTCCAAAAATTCAAAATTATAGGATTAAACATGACAATTACACACATAAATTGCTAATAATGAGCGTTCTTGACAGAATTAGAGAATTTCAAGCAATTGTGCATTATTTCATATAATTTGATCACTATAATCTATATTGAGCTCTTTGTACAGTAGATAAAAAGTTTATAATCTTAAAACTTTAAAATGATTGGAATATACATGAAAATTACGCACATAAAGTGCAAATAATGATTGTTCAGGACAGAATTGGAGAATTTCAAAAGATTGTGCATTCATTTCTTGTCATTTGATCACAATAATCTTATTTATGCACTTTATACAGTGGAGAATAAGTTTATAATCTTAAAAATTTAAAAAAGGGTTGGATTATACGTGACAATTATGCACATAAAGTGCAAATAATGATTGTTCTGGACCAAATTGGAGAATTTCAAAAGATCGTGCATTCATTTATTGTCATTTGATCACAATAATCTATATTTAAGCTCTTTATACAGTGGAGAGTAAGTTTAAAATCTTAAAAATTCACAAGGATTCGATTAGAAAAGACAATTACGCACATAAATTGCAAATAATTAGCTTTCTTGACAGAATTGGAGAATTTCAACCAATTGTGCATTATTTCACTTCATTTCATCACTATAATCTATATTTAAGCTCTTTGCAAATTGTGATCGTTCTGCACATAATTAGAGCATTTCACGCGATTATGCTTTCATTTTAAGTCATTCAGTCACCATAATCTATATTGAAGCTCTTTTTACAGCGGAGAATAACTTTATGATCCCAAAAATTCAAAATGTTAGGATTATACAAGTCAATTACTCACATAAAGTGCAAATAATGAGCGTTCTGGAAAGAATTGGAGAATTTCAAGCAATTGTGCAATCATTTCAAGTCATTGACGACTACAATCTATATTGAAGCTCTTTATACAGTGGAGAGTAAGTTTAAAATCTTAAAAATTCACAAGGATTGGATTATACAAGACAATTACGCACATAAAGTGCAAATGATAAGCGTTTGTGCAATCATTTCAAGTAATTTCAAGCTATTGTGCAATCATTTCAAGTCATGATCACTACAATCTATATTTAAGCTCTTTATACAGTGGAAAGTAAGTTTATAATCTTAAAAATTCGCAATGATTGGATTATACAAGATAATTACGCACAAAAAGTGTATATAATGAGCGTTCTGGACAGAATTGAGAATTTCAAACAATTGCGCATTCATTTCAAGTCATTTCATCAATATAATCTATATTGAAGCTCTTTGTACAGTAGATAACAGGTTTATAATCTTAAAAATTTAAAAGGATTAGTTTATACCAATTGCGCACATAAAGTGCAAATAATGATTGTTCAGGACAGAATTGGAGAATTTCAAACGATCGTGCATTCATTTCTTGTCATTTGATCACAATAATCTAAATTTAAGCTCTTTATACAGTGGAGATTAAGTTTATAATTTTAAAAATTTAAAAGGATTGGATTATACATGACAATTATGCACATAAATTGCAAATATTGAGCGTTCTGGGCAGAATTGGAGAATTTCGAGCAATTGTGCATTCTTTCAAGCCATTTGATCACAAAAAATCTATATTTAAGCTCTTTGTACAGTAGATAATAAGTTTATAATCTTAAAAATTAAAAAGGATTGGATTATACATGACAATTACGCATATAAAGTGAAAATAACGAGCGTTCTGGAAATAATTGGAGAATTTCAAGCAATTGTGCAATCATTTCATGTCATTTGATCACTATAATCTATATTCAAGCTCTTTATACAGTCGAGAGTAAGTTTGAAATCTTAAAAATTCACAAGGATTGGATTATACAAGACAATTACGCACATAAAGTGCAAATAATGAGCGTTCTGGACAGAATTTGTGAATTTCAAACAATTGTGCATTCATTTCAAATCATTTGATCACTATAATCTATATTTAAACTTGTTATACAGTGGAGAAGAATTTTATAATCTTGAAGATTCAAAAGGATCGGATTATACAAGTCAATTACTCACATAAATTGCAAATTGTGATCGTTCTGGACATAATTAGAGCATTTCACGCGATTATGGATTCATTTTAAGTCATTCAGTCACCATAATCTATATTGAAGCTCTTTTTACAGTGGAGAATAACTTTATGATCCCAAAAATTCAAAATGATAGGATTTTTTTTTTTTTTTTTGACAAGCTAGGTTGTGGCTACCTAGGGAAAAATGATAGGATTATACATGACAATTACACACCTAAATTGCTAATAATGAGCATTTTTGACAGAATTGGAGAATTTCAATCAATTGTGCATCAAGTCATTTCATCACTATAATCTATATTTAATCTCTTTGTACAGTAGATAATAAGTTTATAATCTTAAAATTTTAAAATGATTGATCATACATGACAATTACGCACATAAAATGCAAATAATGATTGTTCAGGACAGAATTGGAGAATTTCAAAAGATTGTGCATTCATTTCTTGTCATTTGATCACAATAATCTAAATTTAAGCTCTTTATACAGTGGAGAATAAGTTTATAATCTTAAAAATTTAAAAGGATTGTATTATACATGACAATTATGCACATAAAGTGCAAATATTGAGCGTTCTGGACAGAATTGGAGAATTTCAAGCAATTGTGCATTCTTTTGAAGTCTTATAAAGTGCAAATAATGAGCGTTATGTACAGAATTGGAGCATTTCACGCGATTATGCATTCATTTCGAGTTATTTTATTACTATAATTTATATTTAAGCTCATTAAACAGTGGAGAATAAGTTTATAACCTTAAAATTTCGAAAGGATTGGATTTAGATGGCAATTATGTACATAAATTCAAAATAATGAGCGTTCTGAACTGAATTGGAGAATTTCACGCGATTGTGCATTCATTTCAAATCAATTGATCACTATAATCTATATTTAAACTTGTTATACAGTGGAGAATAATTTTATAATCTTAAAACTTCAAAAGGATTGGATTATACATGACAATTACGAACATAATGTGCAAATAATGAGCGTTCTGGAAAGAATTGGAAAATTTCAAGCAATTGTGCAATCATTTTAAGTCATTTGATCACTACAATCTTTATTTAAGCTCTTTATACAGTGGAGAGTAAGTTTATAATCTTAAAAATTTGCAAGGATTGGATTATACAAGATAATTACGCACAAAAATTGCAAATAATGAGCGTTCTTGACAGAATTGGAGAATTTCAAGTAATTGTGCATTCATTTCAAGTCATTTGATCACTATAATCTATATTTAAGCTCTTTGTACAGTAGATAATAAGTTTATAATCCTAAAAATTTAAAAGGATTAGATTATACCTGCCAATTGCACACATAAAGTGCAAATAATGATTGTTCATGACAGAATTGGAGAATTTCAAACGATCGTGTTTTCATTTCTTGTCATTTGATCACAATAATCTATATTTAAGCTCTTTATACAGTGGAGATTAAGTTTATAATTTTAAAAATTTAAAAGGATTGGATTATACATGACAATTACGCACATAAAGTGCAAATATCGAGCGTTCTGGACAGAATTGGATAATTTCAAGCAATTGTGCATTCTTTCAAGTCATTTGATCACAATAATCTATATTTAAGATCTATTACAGTAGATAATAAGTTTATAATCTTAAAAACTCAAAAGGATTGGATTATACATCACAAATTACGCACATAAAGTGCAAATAATGAGTGTTCTGGACAGAATTTGAGAATTTCACGCGATTGTGCATTCATTTCGAGTCATTTGATCACTATAATTTATATTTAAGCTCATTAAAGTGGATAATAAGTTTATAACCTTAAAATTTCAAAAGGATGGGATTATAGATGGTAACTATGCGCATAAATTCCAAATAATGAGCGTTCTGAACAGAATTGGAGAATTTCACGCAATTGTGCATTCATTTCAAATCATCCGATCACTATTACGCACATAAAATACAAATAATGAGCGTTCTGGAAATAAATGGAGAATTTCAAGCATTTGTGCAATCATTTCAAGTAATTTGATCACTAGAGTCTATATTTAATTTCTTTATACAGTGGAGAGTAAGTTTATAATCTTAAAAATTCACAAGGATAGGATTGTACACGACAATTACGCACATAAAGTACAAATAATTGTGCATTCATTTCAAGTCATTTGATCACTATAATCTATATTTAAGCTCTTTGTACAGTTGATAATAAGTTTATAATCTTAAAAATTTAAAAGGATTGGATTATACATGACAATTATGCACATAAAATGCAAATAATGATTGTTCAGGTCAGAATTGGAGAATTTCAAACGACCGTGCTTTCATTTCTTGTCATTTGATCACAATAATCTATATTTAAACTCTTTATACAGCGGAGAATAAGTTTATAATCTTAAAAATTTAAAAGGATTGGATTATACATGACAATTACGCACATAAAGTGCAAATATTGAGCGTTCTGGACAGAATTGGAGAATTTTGAGCAATTGTGCATTCTTTCAAGTCATTTGATCACAATAATCTATATTTAAGCTCTTTATACAGTGGAGAGTAAGTTTATAATCTTAAAATATCACAAGGATTGGATTATACTAGACAACTACGCACATAATGTGCAAATAATGAGCGTTTTGGACAGAATTTGTGAATTTCAAGCAATTGTGCATTCATTTCAAGTCATTTGATCACTATAATTTGGACATAATTTAAACTTGTTATACAGTGGAGAATAATTTTATAATCTTGAAGATTCAAAAGGATTAGATTATACATCACTCACATAAATTGCAAATTGTGATCGTTCTGGACATAATAGAGCATTTCACGCGATTGTGCATTCATTTCAAGTCATTCAATCACAATAATCTATATTTAAGCTCTTTATACAGTGGAGAATAACTTTATGATCCCAAAAATTCAAAATGATAGGATTATACATGACAATTACACACATAATTTGCTAATAATGAGCGTTCTTGACAAAATTGGAGAATTTCAAGCAATTGTGCATTATTTCAAGTCATTTCATCACTATAATCTATATTTGAGCTCTTTGTACAGTAGATAATAAGTTTATAATCTTAAAAATTTAAAATGATTGGATTATACATGAAAATTACGCACATAAAGTGCAAATAATGATTGTTCGGGACAGATTTGGAGAATTTCAAACGATCGTGCATTCGTTTCTTGTCATTTGATCACAATAATCTATATTTAAGCT
Source organism: Rhynchospora pubera (assembly GCA_028095005.1). Classification (NCBI taxonomy): domain Eukaryota; kingdom Viridiplantae; phylum Streptophyta; class Magnoliopsida; order Poales; family Cyperaceae; genus Rhynchospora; species Rhynchospora pubera. Next base: position 21,200,683 of record CM051463.1, read on the forward strand.
CTTTTTACAGTAGATAATAAGTTTATAATCTTAAAAACTCAAAAGGATTGGATTATACATGACAATTACGCACATAAAGTGCAAATAATGAGCGTTCTGGACAGAATTGGTGAATTCCAGAACTAGAGCATTTCACGCGATTGTGCATTCATTTCGAGTCATTTGATAACTATAATTTATATTTAAGCTCATTTAAACTGTGGAGAATAATTTTATAATCTTAAAAATTCAAAAGTATTGGATTATACGTGACAATTACGCACATAAAGTGCAAATAATGAGCATTCTGTAAAGAAATTGAGAATTTCAAGCAATTGTGCAATCATTTAAAGTCATTTGATAACTACAATCTATATTTAAGCTCTTTATACAGTGGAGAGTAAGTTTATAATCTTAAAAATTCACATGGATTGGATTATACAAGACAATTACGCACATAAAGTGCAAATAATAAGCGTTCTGGATAGAATTTGAGAATTTCAAGCAATTGTGCATTCATTTCAAGTCATTTGATCACTATAATCTATATTTAAGCTCTATATAAAGTGGAGAGTATGTTTATAATCTTAAAAATTCAAAAGGAATGGATTAAACTTAGCAATTACGCACTTATAATACAAATAATGCGTGTTCCGGACAGAATTTGAGAATTTCAAGCGTTCGTGCATTCATTTTAAGTAATTTGATCACTATAATCTATATTTAAGTTCTTTAAATAGTGGATAATAAGTTTACAATCCTAAAATTTCAAAAGAATTGGACATGGCTATTACGCAAATAAAGTGCAAATAATTAGCGTTCTGGACAAAATTGGAGCATTTAACACGATTGTGCATTCATTTCAAGTCATTTGATCACTATAATCTATAATTAAACACTTTATACAGTTGAGAATGAATTTATGATCTTAAAAATTCAAAATGGTCGGATTATACATGGCAATGACGCACTTAAAATACTAATAAATATCATTCTGGACAGAATTGGGACATTTTACGCGATTGTGCATTTATTTCAATTCATTTGTTAACAAAAGTGGCGGTGCTCGAGTATAATACAACAGTGGAGATTGTATTTCTGGGCACTAACATGCTAGGTGGAGAGAACCATCCGATGCACCTGCATGGACACAGCTTCACAGGATTTGGCAACTTCAACAACCAAACAGATTAACTTGATCGATCCACCGCGCCAGAGCACGATAGGTGTGCCCAAGAATGGTTGGGCAACAATCCGCTTCAGAGCTGCTAATCCTGGTGAGTTTTCTTTTGAACTTCTTGAAAGTGACTATATATTTCTTAAATATATTGGTTGAATTTTGTTATGTTTTAAGGTCTATAATTGGATAGAAATTGTTTTTTTTTTCTTTTGATTTTTTTTATAAAGTGCAATGCAACTTATGTTAATCTGATGCAAGTTAGGACTAGCTTTTTACGTCACGTATGGTCACACTGGCTAAATAGTTGTTCCACCGATCCTTGATTATCCAGCTGGATCTTTTCGATTTTTCTTAATTATGAGTTACCATGGAATAAACTGAAGTCAATCTTAAATTTTTCTTTATTACTATAATTAGGTGTTTGGTTCATGCACTGCCATGTTGATCGTCATATGATTTGGGGAATGGATGTTGTATTCATAACAAAAAATGGTAACAGTACAGATGCCAAAATCATGCCTCTCCTCCTGCAGACAAACCTCCATGCTAGTGTTCCAAAATGATGGTTTTGTTACTGACCTTTGGTGATATTGCTTTCTTTAATTGATGAAGACAGTTTATATTTGTAATAGGAATTTGATTGATTTGTTTAATATTTACATAAATAAGGACATGTAGAAAATGAATGAATATAGCTAATAGGTATGCTCTCTATATATGACTAGATTTATACTTTGCACCTCCGCACCACAACTATTATCTAGTACAAAATTAGTACGGTAATGTGTACTGAGTTAATCACTTGTATTATGTGATTTGCCAAATAAACAGAAAAACAATAATGTGCTTGCCTAGTTCATACAGGTAGTTGAACATACTTAAATGTTGCAGTCAGTCGAATGCACTTGCTCGATTTTTCAACATGAAGATAAAAGAGCACATTTGAGCCTTTCACCAATCAGGTCAGTTGCTTCGAAAGAGTGGAACATGTTGGTATTGGCAGTAATATTAGAAACCAGTAATCTTCATTTTGCCTCATCTCACCTTCTAATTAGTGGCATCATAAGTTAAAAACTGGGAGCTTTCCTTGGACTTACTTCAGGCCTTACTGAGATGCAAATCCAAGCTGATGCGCCGCTACAGAAAAAATTAGCACGCCCCCTCATAAGTTTTTTTTTTTTTTTTTCTGGAATTGTTGTAGTAAACCATGAAAATCATCCTTGGGTAGCATCTTATTAAATAAAAGGTAAGCCCAAATAATTGATGGGAAATTCAGCATAGCTTCTTATTCCGTCCATATCTTGATTCGAGGCAAATGTATCTCATAAGATCTGCGATATGCTCACAATACATGTATATCTGCAAGCAAGTATATGTTAAACCCAACCATATTAATTCAAAATTTGATGCCAGTAAATATTGCAAGACAGCATGTATAACAGATACATACAATAATATGAAACAGTTTCTAGATAAAAACACATACAACAGTTCAAATATACACGCACGCACGCATACAAATGTGCTTTAGAATATTGACTATAACTTCAAAATTTGACACGCCAGTTCATACCAAAAAAATAATAATAAAAATAAATAAATGAAATATAGTGCTAAAATTGAACCCAAAAAAAATAGAAAAACAAATAACACCTTGCTGAGAAAAATAAAGATCAATCAACAAAGATGGTTGAGATAAGCCTTCATAAATTGGCCTTTCAACTACTGCACCGCAAATACTTTCCCAGTCATTAGATATACAAGTCCCAACGCAAGCTTATTCCGTACTAACTATGGATTAAAATTCTATCACACACGATACCACAATCGTGTAATAGCCCTCAATCGTAAAATACAAACCCCCTACCCCTCAAAACCCCTGAATTTCTTTATTTTCTCCATTAAACGTCAAGCAAGATAATTAAGAAAAGGCTCAGCTTGAGGAACAAGATTCTTCAAGTCCTCTTTAGATGCCATCTCAAAGTCTTCAAATTGGAATCCAGGGGCACAAGTGCAACCTACCAAGGAATAGTGAAGCTCTGGGTCCCGCTTCTTGGACTTGACAAGCACACTGCCATCAGTGGCAAATGACTCGACATCTAGGGTAGGGAAAGCGCCAAACCATACATTTGGTGGCACCGTGTACTGTGGACGGTGGCCTGCATCAAGGTCTGGGCCCAGCACCGTCAACTCAATGTCCCCGTCATCATGCAGCTCAAAAACCTAATAATTAAAAAGCAAGTTACAACCAGCATTTGTTGTTCGTACAATTTCCAATTTCCTTGCCTTGTTAGATCTTTTAATTGGGCAATTTAGGGCAGAACATCAATAACTAAAGTTTGATTGAGGTTTAACAGCAGAATTACTGGTCCCATTAAATCCCACATAGGCAAAATGCATATGAACACACCACCAGCTTATTTCTATACACCAACATTGGTTAGAACCCACAAAACAGTATAATAAATAGAGGTCTAGGGATGCGGCAGCAAAACATTACCACCTCTCTCTCCATCCCTAGAATTCCTCGTGCGTTGGATTCAAAATCAGAGGCTTAGATAGAGGGGTAAACTGTTCATTCTTCTATCCAGGACATATATGTTTTCAATAGGTAATAACTAGGCAATTGGGCAATTACAACCATGCTCTTCAAGTACAGATTGAGGTTTATTAGAAAAATAGGAGATAACTAGGTAATCTGGTAATTACAACCATGCTCTTCAACAGATATAATGTTTGTGCCTGTATGTACGGTTTAAATTTTGGTGTACTCCGAAAAACTGAAACTTTGCTCAAACCTTCATTTCAGATTGTGCACGGCATTGCCAGTATTAAGAGGGCTTGTAAGTGTAAACAATTAGCATAAGTATGTGATGGATCTAATCTGTTCTTTGTCTCAAGGACTCTTAATTATACTGTAGCACCCCAAGTGAAAGATGCATCCAATTTCAACTCAATAAATTGCATAAAAATAGTTCCAGTCATGAAACCCTCAGCTACCCTCCAATTGCACAACAGTTACTCGATTATCACATTATTACAAGAAAACCAAAAAGGGCTGCCAACTGGTAGTACCAATATATGTACCAGTGTACCACCATACAAATTCATACAGTATTTGATCTAATGAAAGCTCCATCACATAGAAAATTTCTAGCAAAGAACACCAAAATTTGGCATACTTGACATTACATGCAACATTATCACATTCAGCGAACAAACACTTTGAAACATTAAACCTTCAGATTTGTGCAATGGAATAAACAAATATTCAATCTAATTTTAACAAGTTTTCTTTACTTCTGTTTACCCAAGTTTTCCTACATCAAAACATATTACTCCTGCAAAGAAGATTTATTATAAGACTAGGAGTTTGCATGAACTGGTTATCAAACATTCAAACTGTTTCAGTTAATGATCAAATTCAGGGGCTACAGAACCATGTTACACTGATTTCGTTCAAAGCAATTTGCTGATTACTTTTGTCGCAATATATGGAAGTTATTAGCACATAGCCCAACAACAGGTTGCTTTAACTGCCAGTATGAGTAATACCTGGTACTATATGAGAATATTGCAAAATCTTTGATGTAATTTGCAAGGGAAAAAAATGTGTGTCATGATCTCTGATGAAATTGAACTGTTGAAGAAGAGAATAGGTCAAACCGTGAGGGGCTCTCCCATGTAAAAGTGCCAAGTCTCAGAGCATGGTATGCGGTGGAGTCGGGAGATGCTGCCAGCTGGCAATAAGAAGTATATGGCAGTGCTCACTGCTCTATCTACTTTGTCTGCATACAGTTCCAAGTATAACAACTATTAACAGAAAAATAAAACACTATTTCCAGTTCTGTAAGGGAAAAAAATGATTGCTAATAATCATGAGGGATGTAAGACTCAAGAAGCTAATAATTAATGTACTAGACTCAAACCTAACAAACTTGCAACATACAAGTCTCTATCAAAGGGACAAGAAAACAATAACAAGTTACAAAAAATGGCTAATTAAATACAAACATGCCAATTTTAATTTAGGAAAAAGATCAGTCGACTCTACTCAGTTAAACCACCAATGGTATATCAGATGGCAGGAAGTATGTTTGCCTTACCTAAATAAAGTAATTGGCACTAGTGAATTTTATTCTTATTTGTAAAACAAAATTACATTACAGTTCATTGTATTAATTCCCCAATACATGAACTACACAATTCCAACAAGACCTATCCGCAACTCGGGAATCAAACTTTAAGCAAATCTTATATCAATAGTATACACAAAATTTGGTACCAGTGAGTGATTAGCTTACATTGAGGGGGGAGCTGAGAGGTGGAGAGAGTAATGGAGGAGTCCCTGAAAGTCTCCGTAAAAAACCCTCCTTCGACATGAGGCTTCAGATCTAGAAGCGCCACCACCTCCGAAGACTTCTTTGTCGGATGCATCTCCGCTTCTTATTTCAAAATTTTAATGGAGAAGATCTGATTTGAGGACTGATCGTTTGTTTGATTGATCTCGGCGTGTTGTAATTCCAGCAGCGTATTCACGCATTAGCTGACTAAATTAAATTATTATTTCTTCAGTTAGACCTTTTGCATGTAACACCTTTATTTATGTAATATTTTAAAATTGGATGGTATGTTGTTATCAAGAGTTCGAGTACATATTTTTTTCTCGTGTAATTGAGCTCGTGTCATGCTCGTCTATAGTTATCAATAAAATAAATGTTATTAAGTTCATGGTTATTGTTAGAATACATGTTAATAAAAAATATATAAACATGGTTAAGTTTTCAAATATTTATGTCACATCCTCTCTCTCACCACTCACCACTCACCACTCACCAGATCAAAATCTTGTTTTAAGACGAGATTTCATTTCATTACAAAATTTTTTATCAAAATGAACGAATTTGATGAAATTTTCACATAATTAGATTTAACGAAATCTTAATTAGACCTGAAATTAAGAAGGAATTAAAAAAATAATTAAACCAGCTCTTGATCTAGTGATAAAAAAACAATGCATCTTGAGTGAAATTAAGATCGCAGGTTCGAAATCTAACTAGAGGTTTTTCAAAGACATTTAATTTAAAAATAAAAAAGTTTAGAAACTTGATTCCCAATTTATCTTAAAAAAAATTAATTACAGGAAAAAACTAATTTAAATGATCAGAACATATTCTGGTCAACTAGAGAACATACACTTTAACATAGATTACAGTGTTTCTGATCCCAATCTAGAACCAAACAATTTGATTTTTTTTTTTTTGCGATTTTCTATTTTAAATTCTTTTCTAATCTTTTTTTTTCTTGACTTGTGTCTTTTGGCCGGAGATTTATTTCTCAATAATTAAAAACAATAATAATAAAAAGGAAATAAATTAAAGACAAACCAAGTAATTGAATGTTAATAAATAGACTAAATTTAGTAAAATACTCTGAATAACAAATTGTTAAGAACAAGACGTCAAGACAAGACTATCTGACCAATAACTAGATTTGGGCTCGGAATAACCGTCAAATATGAACAACAAGAGTTAGTCTAGGATTAAATTAACTAAGTTTCAAAAAAAAAAGGATTAAATTAACTCCACTCCACTTTAACGGTCTGGAGACCGGAGGAACCATTTAACTAATTCTTAACGGTTTCTGAACTATTACAAAGAAACACCATTGAAGTGGAGCCAGAATCTGACATAAAGTTCGGCATTATATGAGATGTTGTCTAAAACTCGGGTTGCTTGATTATTACTTTACTTATTAATTATGATTTTAAATTATGATTTGATCTATAAAATCTGGTCTACGAACTATAAAATATGTGAAAAAAGCCATATTGATTTACAACCAGACTCGCATGTTATTTCTTGTACAACTTGAGCTAGTCTCTAAAATGTCATATTGTAATTGAAATCCTTATTGAAGGGATATAATTATCATGCTCATGATGCATTGCATGATTTATATTGAGAGGTTGATTGAACTGATTGATATATAAAATGTTATATTATTTGATTGTATAATGAAATGTTGTTTTAAACTCAGTCATTAGTTAGTTTCTAATCATGTACTTCGAGGTTTGTGTGGCTGAAATTAAATACCGCACTAATAATTTTTATAATCACCTCACTCTCCACTTTGTGGGTTCCAAGTTGTAGACCGAGCGGGATTGAGTTGCAGACTAAACCATAAACATTTTAAGCAGAAGCATGAAGTGTGAGACTTTTAACTGTTCATTTTGTATAGTTAACTTGTACTTTTGATATTGTAAAGCTAACCGCGATGCTACTTGTACAAGTCTAACTAGTTGAAACTTGCCTTATGCTAAGATGTAATGATACTCATAAACTTATAAGTACTTATTTACATTTAGATTTGTGATGTGTCAGTCTTGAGGGTGCGTGAAGGTAAGCACTCAGTCGTGACGGGCTGTGATACTCCGTGGCTACGGCTTTAGGGTGTCACAAGGATGTCCGTAATTTCTGCGCCTTTGGCTCCTTTTTTTTAGATTATTCAACTTGTCAAACTTGATTCATTCACTTGATGCAATCTCGATCTAACAAAATAGAGACTATAAAATAAAGCGACTAATGCCTAGAATTTAGTTTTCAAAACTTACAAAATAGAGAGTGACTGAGTGATAGAGACCAGCGCTTGTATATGTTGTCCTCAAATTAATTAAATTAGTGGATCGCTTTTATGTTGTTTTTTTTTTTAAAAAAAGGTAATCGTCATCTAATGAACTTTTTAAACCTCTATAGTTGTTTTTATTTATTTATAATTGCTTCATTTTATGCCTTCAATTTTTGCTTCAGTTTGAAATTGATTAATATTTTGAGTTCGGTATCAATTCCATTCCATTAATTTATACAAATTCACAGAGATTTGAAAGGTGGAATCCATCCCAGACTCCCAGTAAATCTTGTAGGAAGCTATTAGTTGCTTTTTTGGATGCATTAATGTAGATTATTTGGTTAAACAAAAAGACGACATTTTTTTAGGTGACTATACCTCGCTCAGCAAAAATAAATCTTCCACAAGTCGAAAGAAATTTGCCAAACTAGGATGCTTGGGGAAGACATGTTAGGATGCTATGTTCCGTGATTTTGAAGATTTCAATTGTGGTTGTGGATGAGATCTTTTCTTAGATTTTGTAAAAGAAAGATCTTGTACATATCAAAATTAGGAGGAATAGGGTGGTTCCGTGAATCAAACACGCTAGGTAAAAATAATAAAATTTTGGGTCATATGGACATCAATGAATTATTTTATTGTATTTTTGGAAAATCTATGCATTAAGAAATATTTGAGACATCAATAAATTTCTTTATTTTATTTTTGCAAATCTACAATGCAAATTTTTTGCATTATTTGGATTTGATTCGAATTTGATTGATCTCGTCATGCACCTAATATGAATAATCATGTTATGTTGATGATCTACAATAGCACATGTTCATGTATATATTTTATTTTAGAGATCTTGATATCGGCTGCGGAGAAAATCTATATGTTTTCTCAAACATAAATAGAAAAAACTATATGTTTATTTAAACCAACAGTTCATCATCTAAAAAAGTAATCTGAATAATCATGCCTCACTACACTAGCATTTAATTAAGTTCAATGATTCAATACATTGGAGTATTGGAGTAAACCAAAAATACCAGTATGCATTAATTTATACTTTGAAATCAGATTCCGAGATTTTATCGGGCTATGATGAACATAACTAAAAGAATGTGGCAGTACCTTTGATTTCTCTGGTATACAAATGCCGACTTGATCCTCTAACCATTCTAGATTGTAACCAGAACGCAATATTCTTGAAACTCTTGATTCTTCAGCACTGAAAGTTCTTGTTTCAAAAATATGGATTTTTTCAAGAAATTTTTGTGTTTTTTCATACGATAGCTTTAGATTTTTGAAATTCTAGTTGAAACAACTGGGAATCCTATCACTCTCATCGATAGGCCAGTGCTCCAAAAAACAAACAAGAGCGGCAAGTGTACATCCACCAACATATTTTTAGGCTTATTCCCATTCGTCCCCTTAGTAGCTGTCTTAAATTCCCTAATGATAACTCGGTGAACAATTATAGCCCAAGAATAATTTAGAAGATTATCGAAATCTTCTACAAGAGGCAGTAAGCCTATGGTTATTTGGTTATTTAAAGTAGGAAACGATACCGTTGAAACTAAAAACAATATCATCAACGATACAAACTTCTTCACTTTATCAGCATGTCCCACGAGTTCTTGCAATACTTCTTACAACTGTGTTAATGAATTTGGTTTACCGACGAAATATTCTTTGGAAAGCTCAGAATCATTATCCTTCAACTGCCTTTTTGTATAATTTGATGTATAGAAGTTAAAATCTATACCCTTAATCTTTAATCTTCAAACCTACAAATAAGAAATGAAAATCATGGAACATTGGGCTGCAGGAGGCAAAGAAAAATAGATTTCGCCAAAAATCATAAATTCTTTTAGTACTCCTGAGTTTGATTGGAGTAGGTTACAATCTATAGAAGGTGAAGGGGGGATTTTGTTTAGGTTTCACTCTGGAATATTTCAATTAGTATATTCTCTAGTTTAAGATTATTCTATTTCAGCCATTTTGAAAGATAGGCAACTGAATTTCAATTTTGGGATGACAATTGTTTATGGACCCAATGATATGAATTTAAAACCACATTTATTGCAAGAAATTGCTAGTTTGAGAGAATTATGGAGTTGGCCATGGATTCTTAATAAAAACGCTAGTGAACAAAAAAAAAATTACCAATTACAAGTGCAACATCTTTCGGGCCAAACACAACTTTGTTTCGATGAAAGTTAAAGGTACTATCATTAGTGTCAAATGACCTTAAAATCTTTGTCATCAAGTAATTGGGTATATTGGCAAAATGCAAGAAGAATAGATGTGCAAGGCTCGTCTTACGCTGCTCTTCCTAATGCTGCTTTGTCAAGTACTCTTAATTTTTTCAAAAAAAATCAGCAACCATCTTCGCACGACAAGTTAAAAAAAAATACATGACAGACTTATATAAGTTGCTAGTTTGCTATAAATATCCACATCTTAGAAAAATTTAAATAATAAGAATAATAATAATTTAAATTAACAATTAAAGAACACAAAATCTAACCGAAATCTTTCTTGCCCAGTGCTGATGAGGGATCGACGAGATTTTCTATTAAGAGGGGAAAAAGAATATTTGGCCAAATTAACATGCTCCAAAACAATAAATTTGCTCATTAATTTCTCCCGAATTCCTATCAGCTGAGCAAAACCTTTTGTACTTGCCCATTAATTTTTTATTTTTTCATCAGAAAATAATCACAAATAAGAAAAATCTGCTCATGAATATTTGCTCAGCTGCTCATGGAGGTGACCTGGGGAGAACCTGGAGTAACCCTATATAAAAGAATGAAAAAAAATTGGGATGTTGGTTCACCCCCAAATTCTGGAGCAAAACGCTTACTCCAAAAGAGGGGAATAGAAAAGAAATGGGGAGAGGATGAACTAATCATATCCTGTCTAAGAGTTGTTTCCTGTTCCAAAACTTAATTTTTAAAGGAGAATGGAGGGAAATGTGGAGGAATGAAGGAGGATAGAAGAGAACTTCTTAGGTATAAAAGAGGAGAGAGAAAAAAAACTTGTCTAATCTAATCTAAAATACTTCAATTTCAATTCAGGAGGTTACTGTTCAATTATCTGAGCCCTTCGTTTTCTCCTCTGCGCCGATCCATCGCATCTCCTTCGTCCGTTTCCCACTTGTGCTTTTCGCTGGGGATTTTCTGATTTTCTGTTCGTCATTCTCTTTGCCTGATTGTGTGTCTCCTTCCCCTCATGAGTTCTTCCCTAGGGCTCCTGTTATCTCATTTCTAGCCCCTTTCTCTTTCATCGGCGCAGTGGATCCGCATTCCCTCTTTCCGATGGCGAGCCACGCCCCTCCTGTACCTTCCCGTCATTCCAACATGTACGGCCTAATTCAGGCGCCTTATGGGGTCTCCAGAAGCCTCTCCACGCCACTGTTGCTCTGGGGAGGTCTCCGCTTGCTTTCTCGCGCTATTTCTTCCCTTCTTCTGCTCCGTTTGTTTCCGACGAAGGCATCTTTTGCCGATTGCTTTTCCCCTTCTTTGTTCCTTCTCTTTTTGTGTCTTGCTCTTAGTTTCTGCCAGTCTGTGTCTCTTTTTTTCTTTTTTTGGCTCAGTTATGCTTCTTCTGATCTTGAAAAATGTCTTCTCCTTTTCGTCTGCAGGTTTCGTCTCTTTGCTCCTGCTTTGCGCAGCTCCTGCACAGCTCTTCTCATTGCTTCGCCAGCTGCAGCTCTCCAGGTATGTTTTCTTTTTATTTTTTTTCCCTCTTTTGGTTTTCTTCCTTGGATGTTCTTTATTTTTCCTGCTGTTCTGTGTGGCAAAAAAAATCCTGCTGTCTGCAGTCAGTTTTTCTCCTTCCTACTGTCTGTACTCAGTTTTTCTCCTGTTCTGTGTCGCAAAAGAGTGATGCTGGCTCCAGATGTGCCTCGCTGAACCTCTTTGTTGGTTATTCCTTCATACATTGACCAGCTTAGATAGTGCATGAGACAGATCAATCGCCAGCAAAACAATTTCTTAGTTTTCTCATGCTCCATATTGGTGGATCGGGAAGTTTTTTTGCTATCAGATAATAGTTTTGCGCTTCTATTTTTCTGCTTGGAACATTATTCTTTTTTTTTCCATTTTCCTATCAGATAACAGTCCTCTTTCTTTTCTTCTGTTTTTTTTTTATTTCCTCTTCAGAGTCAGAAATTGTCTCTGGTCAACAAAGAAGTCTGCCTCAATTGACTATATCAGCAGTCCTTTCTCATCCTGTTTTTTTGGGTTGTTTTTCTTTTCTGTGCTAGCAGTGTTGTTTCATTTTGTGCCTCTTTACACTTTCACAAGAAAAAATAATAAAGGGGGCGTATTCTGTTTATGCATCATAGTAGGAACTTGCTTTCCATCGGCAGACTCTCCTCCTAAACTATATGAGGCTGGTCATGCATTGTCTTTTCTTTCCTTATTTGTTGTTTCTTTTTCATTTTGTCTGCACATCCTCCTATTTCATTGCTCTGTATTTTTCTTTTTTCCCTTATGTTTCTTTGCATTATATTTTTGCCTTATGATCTTCAATTTTCTATTTTGCAGGTTCTTCCTCTTCTTTTTCTGCACCTTCTTCTTCTCTGCCCTGCTCTTCATTGCTTGATGTTCTTCTTCTCTGCGCTGCTCCTCATTGCTTACTGGGTATGTTCTTTCTCTCATCATCTTCTTTATTATTCGTTGCTGTAATTTGCAGTGTTTAGTACATTGTCAGATTTTTTTTGTTCTGCTCCACTAGCTATCAGTTTTAGTCCTTCGCTTCAGAAAAGAAGCATCATCAGAAAGAAGCTATTAGTTTTAGTCCTTTGCCAGTGTAGCATGCGTAGTTCGATTTATTAGAGAACATTCGGTGCTTTTTTCCTCTGCTCACTGAGTATTCAGCTGTCACATGTTGTGTACATGTGGTTTATATTTATATTATTTTTTTTACTGTATGCATTTAGTTCTTTTCTTGCATGGCTCGCAAGAAGAGGTCTCGCTCCTCTACTCAGGTAGCATCATCGTCTACTCAGGATGCTACATCTTCGTCTCCTCTTTTGGGTTGGTTCCTTCTCTGTCACCTTCTCCGCTCGCCTCTCTCTTTTCTTTTTCTCTTTCTTTCTCCTCATTCTTTTGTTCCATCTATCTATTCTTACATCGGATAACTCTGCTAGCTTTCTCAGTTTCTTTCGGTCTCCTCCATCTATTTATTTCTTCTGTTCTTTATTTCTGTTGCACCTGTGTTGCAATCGGCTTCTCTATATCGGATCACTGTTCTGGATATTTCTATCAACTGTGCCGTGCACATGATGCTGTCTGTCAATGCGATTGTTGTCGTTCTAAATCGGTATCTTCGTGTCTTTCTTTCATCGCAGCCTGTCCTGCGCAGCGGCACAGGCCTGGCCCAAGAGGAAGGATTCATGTCCTTCAAGCTGATCAACCAGTTCCTCCGCCTTCTACTCCATCTAACTCTTGCTTCCCCCACCTTCTGCTCCATCTATTTCTGGCCCTTCTCTTCAGCAATATCGTTCCTCTTTGGGTCTGTCATCTTATCTTTCTCATCTCAGTTCTTTTTTCTTATTCACATTAACCCTATTCAATTTTTAGTGCTTTTTTCTCTTTATGTTCTTATTCTTTTCTTCTGCTTTCCGCATCTATTCTAGGACCCGTACCGGTCCTGCTTGATTTTGGAAATCCCGATCAGGTCTGTCCTGATTGCCATGCCCTATTCTGGTATCAGGAAAGGTCCAAATCTGCATCGACTGCTGCAGGTCCAGTATATACACTTTGTTGTCGCAAAGGTAGGGTTTCGCTCCCTCCTATTGAAGACCCACCTGAGCCACTACGTACATTACTCGATCCATCTGCTGGTCCTGACTCTACCCACTTCCATTCAGCTATAAGAACTTACAACTCCATGTTTGCTTTCTCTTCGATGGGTGTCAGAATAGACCAGCAGATCAATAGAAATACCGGTCCATATGTATTTCGCGTGTCTGGCCAGGTCTGTCACCGCATAGGGTCTTTGACACCTCCAGAAGGTCAGCGGCCTGCATATGCTCAGCTCTATTTTTATGACACAACAAATGAAGTTCAGAACAGAATTGCATCAGTTCCGAATGGTTGTCTCACGAATAGCCCGCGCAAGCATATAGTTATGCAGCTGAATGATATGCTCTATGAGCACAACATCATTGCTCAAGGGTTCAGAACTGCTAGGGATCGTATCGGTTCTGCAACTGGTCATGACTTTTCTCTGCGCATAGCTTCCTCACGCAATCAGCAGGGACCGCAGTATACTGCGCCTGTTGCAGATGAAGTGATTGGCTTGGTCGTGGGTGATTTTACTGAGATTTCTTGTAGGAGAGATATCATCATTCATTCTCGATCTGGCCAGTTACAGCGCATCAATCCTCTCCACCCGAAGTACTTTGCTCTCCAATATCCTCTTTTGCTTCCAAGAGGAGAGGACAGCATCACAGAAGATATAGAATATGACACCTCAGCTGCAAGTTCATCTGATGTGCAAAGATCTCACATCACAATGCTTGAGTACTATCGGTACAGGCTGCATTTTCGCACTGATGAGAGCTCCACATTGTTTAGGTCTGGCAGGCTCTTTCAGCAAATTTGCGTTGATATGTATGCATGTATTGAAGATGCTCGGCTTACTTATCTCTATCATAATCAAGATAGTCTTCGTATGGACTCTATACAGAACATAAGGGATGCTGTTTTACAAGGAGACATGTTTGGTTACCAAGTAGGCAAACGTTTCATTCTCCCTGCATCATTTGTGGGTGGGCCGCGGTACCTTTTTCAGAACTATCAAGATGCTCTTGCAGTCTACAGGTCTCTTGGCCCACCTCATTTATTCATTACGTTCACATGCAATCCTGCATGGCGCGAAATCCGTCGAAATCTTATGCCTGGGCAGCAGGCAAGTGACAGGCCTGATCTCACGTGCAGAGTTTTCAGGATGAAACTTCAAGAGATGATCAAAGATATCAAAGAACGGAGCTGTTTCGGTGCTGTAGCAGCATGTCGGTCCCTATCTTTCTTACCTCTTCTTTCAGTCGTTATTGCTGCAACATTCTCTGCACAGTTCTTTCTTTCCCCTTTTTTTGTCTTCGTACCTCTTCCATTACTTAACTGCCTTTCTTTTTCCCGTCTGTAGTGATCTACACGGTTGAGTTCCAGAAGAGGGGTCTTCCTCATGTCCATATTGTTGTCTGGCTAGCTGATAGAACTGCTCTCTCCAATGGATCTGGTATTGATTCTATTATATCAGCTGAACTGCCTGATCCATCGGTTGATCCAGAGGGCTATGCGGTTGTTTCGCGCTTTATGATGCATGGGCCGTGTGGAGCGGCGCGTCCTAGCTCCCCGTGCATGGAAAACGGAAAATGCAAGAAGTTTTTTCCAAAGGATTTTGCTGAGAATACTGTTCTCACTCATGATGAATTTGTTCAGTATAGAAGGAGGAACCATGGAATCACAGTTGAAAAAAATGGTTCTATCCTAGACAATCGCCATGTTGTCCCTCATAATATCAAAATGTTGCTTAGATATGATGCTCATATCAATGTTGAGCGTTGCCATTCCTCTTCAATGGTCAAGTATCTTTTTAAGTATATTTCAAAAGGTCATGACCGTGCGATGGTAGCAATTCAGCGTTCCACTGATGCTCCATCCACATCATCTCATCAGCCTGAAACAGCACAGACTGCGGTCGATGAGATACGTCATTATCTTGATTGTAGATATTTGACGCCGCCTGAGGCGATATGGCGTATTTTCTCATTTGATATTCATTACAGCTATCCATCAGTTGAGAGACTTCCTGTGCATTTGCTTTCTCAGAACAATGTTGTTTTTAGTGATTTCCAGGAGTTAGATGAGATAGCAGACAATGACTCCTTTGGATTCACCAAACTGATGGCTTGGTTTGAGCTCAATAAGAAGGATGAGCTCGCAAGAACTCTCACTTATATTGAGATACCATCAAAATTCACATGGAAACAGGATGAAAAATCATGGGCACGCCGCAAGCAAAACAGGAAGCGACTTGCAAGAATGTTATTTGTCCATCCAAATGCTGGTGAGTTGTATTATCTGCGCATGTTGCTCAATATTGTGCGTGGCCCTACATCATTTGAGGATATTAGAACAATAAATGGTCTTCTCTATTCAACTTACCAACAAGCTTGCAATGCTCTAGGTTTGCTTGATGATGACAATGAGTGGTTGTACACGCTGCAAGAGGCAGCTGTTACAGCATCTGCGCAGCAAGTGCGCAGACTCTTTGTCGATATTCTCCTATACTCAGAGGTCACAGATCCAGCTGAGCTGTGGAATGCATGCTGGCGATTGATGGGCGATGACATCTTATACAATATACGATCACGGTGCAGACTTCCTCAATTCAATTGCAGTGATGCAATGTTAAAGGATCATATACTATATGAATTAGAGGACATATTGATCAGCCGCGGATCTTCACTCGAATCTGTCAAAATTCCTCAACCAATTGAGCAGAGACTGTATGAAACAAATAACACATTATTGGCTCAGCAATTATCATACAATACTGTTGAATTGCGGGAGCAAGCACCCGTCTTGCTTGCCAGTCTCAATTCTGAACAAAGACATATCCTTGACCTCATTCTGTTGTCTATCCAGAATAGACAAGGCAAGCAATTCTTTGTTTATGGACCTGGTGGAATAGGCAAGACACATCTATGGTATGCACTGACAGCTAAGCTCCGATCAGAGGGCAAGATTGTTCTAACAGTAGCATCTTTAGGTCTGTCATCACTCCTTCTACAAGGAGGCGTGACAGCATATTCACGGTTCAAGATACCAATTGAACTGACAGAAAAATCAACCTGTGATGTAAAAAAAAACAGCCAACTAGCAAGACTCATAACAAGTGCTTCACTCATTATATGGGATGAAGCGCCAATGAGCAACAGACTGTGCTTTGAAGCACTAGATAGAACTAGGGGTGAGCAAAAAGCTCGTAACTCGTGAGTTACTCGAACTCGACTCGTGAAAAACTCAGTTATAACTCGAGCTAAAAAAAACTCGAGTTGGTATAACTCGAGTTGAACCAACTCGGTTAATCAACGAGTCGAGTTTGAGTTAGGCTCAACTCAGCTCGTTGACTCGTGAGCTGACTCGTAACGTAATAAATTTAAATTTTTTTAAGGTTATCAACATGATCTATGAGTGTTAATATTGAGTTTCAAGACATATTTTGTTTCAAATCATGGAAAAAGAATAAAATTGATAATATATTTTATTTTTATATTATTGTATATAGTAATTACTTTAATTTTGAAATAATATATAAATTAAAAAATAAAAATTTAAAGTAGACATATTCATGTTAAGTTGGCTCGTGACTCGTGAGCCAACTCGAGTTAGAGACGAGTTGAGTTTGAGCTAACTTAAAAAACTCGAAAGTGTTTCCAACTCGAGTCGAGCTAACTCGAGTCATAGCCGAGTTGAGTTTGAGTTGGCCCCAACTCGCTCGAACTCGGCTCATATACAGCCCTAGATAGAACAATGAGAGATCTCCTGGCTTCCACAGATCCATCATTAGCTCATGCACCTTTTGGTGAAATTACAATGGTGCTTGGTGGAGACTTTAGACAGATATTGCCAGTTGTCCCTCAAGGTTCTAGGCATGATACAATAGGCGCATCAGTTGTTCGTTCTCCTCTATGGGACCGATTTGTGGTGCTGCGCTTGACACAGAATATGCGACTCATGCGTTGCAGGGATGATCCCGCAGAAGCAACAAGAATCGCAGAGTTTGCTTCATGGCTTCTTGCGGTTGGAGATGGAAATCTCCATGCAGTGCCTCTTGATGATGCTGGGATGCCCGAATGGATAAAGATACCATATCAGTTTTTGATCGACTATGATAGTGATGACCAACAAGCGATCATAGATGAAATCTATCCAAACCTGCATGCCTCACAGATATATGATGATTATCTCCGGCAGCGTGCGATACTCGCACCAAAAAATAATCTGGTTGATTCATTGAATGAGAAAATCCTGTCTCAGCTTCCTGGACAATTATTTCAGTACTATAGTTCTAATACAGCTGCTGGCAAAGATAAAATAGATGATGAACTACGCGGTACCTATCCAGATGAATATTTGCAGAATATAACCTCTGGTGGTTTGCCCTCGCATTGCCTTGCTCTCAAAATTGGTGTTCCTGTCATGTTATTACGCAATATCAACCAACCTAATGGGCTTTGCAATGGCACCAGGATGATTATTACTGAATGTGCCGATAGATATCTCAAGGCACGTATCATTACCGGCAGCTCTATAGGACAGGAAGTCTACATTCCTAGAATAGTCTTTATCCATGAAGACGGCAACCTGCCGTTCAATCTTAGGAGGAAACAGTTCCCTGTTCGCATTTGTTATGCAATGACAATAAACAAGAGCCAAGGCCAGTCACTAGATAAAGTCGGTGTTTATCTACCAGAGCCAGTTTTTGCTCATGGGCAGCTCTATGTTGCATTATCAAGAACAACTTCTCCTGATGGACTCAAAATACTCATATCTAATACAAGCAATGCACCTCCAGGCTACACAAAGAATATTGTCTATAAAGAAATCTATTCAGAATTAGGTAACCAACAATGACTATCATCTTGTCCTCCCTGATTTTACATAAAAACTGCTCCCATAATTTAGTACTCTATCTCAACGCCTTTTTTTCCTATTGTTTTTTTGCTGATTTTATTCCTAATGTGCTGTCCTTTTTTTTTTAATCTTCATTGCTTTCAATTATCTGCAGACCAACATGTTGGACCTGGTGAAGATCTCAGATCTCCCTAATAGGCCTCACTCAGTCAGAATACAAGTCAGAATAATCAGAGTCTGGGCTGCAAAAGGCCCAGATAATCCAGCCATCTGGTATTATGCAGCTATTATAATGGACAAACATGTATGGTTATGTACTTCTTATTTACTCCATATTATGCACATATTGTAGCTTATTTCAGTTATTGATAGTGATTTATGTCA
This sequence comes from Rhynchospora pubera, assembly GCA_028095005.1. Lineage (NCBI taxonomy): Eukaryota > Viridiplantae > Streptophyta > Magnoliopsida > Poales > Cyperaceae > Rhynchospora > Rhynchospora pubera. The sequence continues at coordinate 21,219,499 of CM051463.1, forward strand.
ACATCTATCACTCCAGAACGGTGTTATAGAAGCCAGGATATCGAAGGATCAGCACCAGCGACTCTCAAGGTTATTAGAGGAAGGCCGTCTCTGTGAAATTGCAAAATTCTCTGTGAAGGCTGCTCCCAGACAGTACCATGCTGTCAAAGGAGATCATATCATCTCCTTTACAAGACAAACTACTATCACACCACTTGCTGCTGCTAACCTAGCAATACCAATGCATTACTTTGATATTCAACGATTGGATGCTGTGGGTACTGAAATCACAGACACCAATAAAATGATAGGTATTTATTGGACCATTTTTAGGCCTATTGTACATTGTCTTTCATTACCGCTTTTTTTGACACATTGCCTTGCTTTCTTTGGTGCTGTTTAATTCCAGATGTGATTGGCAGGATTGCTGGATTTAGTCCTGTTAGACCCGATACCGAGGCAGACCAGCGAAAGCCTGCACAGATGATCTACCTAGCAGATGAAAGGTCCTCCTGCACACGATATATTTTTTCTCCATTACTATACATGCTATTCAATATCTTCTCCTTATCTATCTTTCGTTCCACTAATATATCTCAAACATTGTCTTTTATCTTTGCAATCTGTAGAGGTTATATGCTTGAGGTCACGCTGTGGAGGCAGTTCCTCCCGTTATTTGATACAGAAAGACTTCATGAAGAATCGAAAAATGCTCCTGTTATTATTATCTGTGCTGCGGTTCAGATTAATGAATGGGATGGTTAGTTCTTTTTTCTGTTATAGATCTCTGCTCTTCCGCGAAATTCATCTCATAAAAATTGTGCAAGTACAAATAGATTTTCCAAGTAAAATAGCACAAAACGTATCTTCCTCACTGATGTACATATCATGATAACTCATTTTATTTAGCCGCTCATCAATTCTGCCTATGCAGATATCTATAATGTGAAAGCCATCAGTTCAACAAGGTTCTATTTTGACAAAACTATCCCAGAAATCGCACGCTTTGCTGCAAGGTATGTGATGCCTCCACAAATTACCCTCCTTACATTGCGTGATAAAAAAATATTTACCACAGAGCACATTTTTTCCATGCAGTTTACCACCAGACTTGGCACCAATCATACTCGACACTGAAGGTCCACCATATGATGGGGCACAAGTTAGAAGGGCTGTCCAACAGATTGAACAGCTTGACCCGCAAGCAATCACGATTGCAGAATTTCTGGCTATTCCAGTTACCACGTACTCCGTAAGGATATTCCTATTTGTCAAACAAATTATATCTACTTCTGTTCTTCGGGTTAACAAAAAAATCGCCACTTGCACCCACCATGATATACACAGAAAATAACTCAGAGGACACTGTTGTGGCAATCGTTGCTCTGTGCTTTCAAATTGCTCAGTTCAATTATCTGATGCCACTCTCCTTTGCAGGACACTCTGTATAAATGTGTTGCGTCAATTACTGATCTCATCAACAGATATGAATGGCACTACGACGCATGCAAAAAATGCACGAGTAGGTTAAGTAATAAGTACTGCTACAGATGCGCTGTGCGCAGGGATGACTTTATCGATTGGTACGTATATACACTATATTAATAAATTAATTCTTAGCTTGTATTGAACTTATTTGCAAAATTCTTTTTTTATTATTTCTGATAAGTCGTTGTGTATGCTTGTATAAATAGATGGAAAAAGAAAAAATATGTTGTTTTTGCAAGGTGTTAATTTATGTCACGATTTATCTGATCATGGAACAAGCATCAAATGATGACTATTTTTCATCATTAGTCATTCACCAATCTGATTTTCAAAACGAAATTCCATTAAAATTAAAGCCATTAACAAAGGGAAAACAAAAAATGCACGATGATCCAAGGTAAAACACAAACCTATTCTCATCGGTCATTCTTTAAGCAATGGGAACTATTAGAAGGGAAAGAAGGCAGAGCAAGTGTCAGTGGCATTTCACTCTTAAATTTTATAAATTAGATTTTCACAATTATTATATGACCAATATTATAGAATAGAAGGGTATATAACTAATTACAGAAAATTTGGAGGATACATGGCTGATTTTCCCAATAAATAAATACACACACACAAAAATACATCTGTGTTCAAATTGACCATGAAATTTAAAAAAAATAAATTCTGCCCTGCTGTCCTCATCGTATCTATCTTATTTGGACAGGTACAAACTTGAGCTTCGAGTGAAAGATCAGACAGGAACAGCAGTCTTCACAGCGCTTGGAAAAGTCGCAAAAATTATTATTGGTGCTGACGTCAAAGCGATGGTCAAAGAGCAGGACACAACAGATGATGATGCGCCAAAACAAATCCTAGAAATTATTGGAAAATCATATCAGTTCACTGTTCTTCCAAAGGAATCAACAAAATTTGAAGGCGTCAGAATGAACACTATTATCCGTGTAGATGCAGTCCCTCCAAGCAGCACACTCTTTATCCAAACTGACCATCAGGATCTGCCTCCTCCGCTTGCCCACCCAACAGAAGCAACAACAAGGTAAGCCATGCTCTATTCAGCAATGCACAAAATCTATCCTTAATATTTGTGTAGTGCATCAGCACTCCCATGCTATATTTGCATATCTATTCTCATAATTATCTCGATGATATTCCATTGTTGTTGCAGCAAAGCTCTCTCTGATGACATTATCTCACTTGGGCCAGCTCAGTCACCGCAACAACTGCCAGGATCCACCCCTTCTACACCACCTCCGCCACTGAACATCACCACTCCAGTCACAGACAAGCATCAACCCTCACCAGATACAAAAGGGTTCTTTTATTTAATTATACAATTTACTTATCTTCTATTTACTTTGTTACTCATCATTTCACAAAAATATACCTCTTTGGCCAAAAAAAAATAGAAAAACACAGCAAATTAAATACATGTATCGTTTAGTAAAGAGTGCTCATCTCATGCAGCAAAGAACCTGCACATCAGGAACAACACAATCCACCATCCAGCACTGTTAGGAAGAGACTCTTTTAAGAAACAGAAACAATCAACCTGAAAAGGTAAACATTTGTCACCAACAATAGTTTTGCTCTTCTATTTTTCATTCACTCATTCAGTCTCTCACACAGATATTATTGCCAATAAAATGTCTTTTTTTAGTGAGGAACCTGCTCAGCACACACCTCTGACAATGCATGGGCCACACGGTGCTCCTGATGAAACTACAAAGGAATCGTTGTCACCTGAATCTGTTGAGTTCACTCTACACAAAACTCAATCCAGGTACTAAACAAAACAAGAACATTTCATTTTATGGCGTCATTTCATGTTATCAAACATTTAACTCCATGACAAAAATATGTTAATTGCAGCCATGTTCCTTAGGAGCTCCCGCTCATCGAAAGAAAAATCATATTTTGTGTGTATAGTTTCATCGCCGCGGATCTCAGCTCAGTTAGTCATATTTTGTTGTTAGTACTCCATAGGCGCCTCTTTTGTGTCTTTGATCCTGTGTTAGTCTTTCTTCCCGTCATGCAAAAAAAAAAAAGAAACTATTCTGCTCCAGAGAAACAGACTTCTATTGATCCTCCTCTGATGAAATTATAGGAGATCAACTGGTCAGGATGGTACACTTCTCAACATCCTCTTCATCATTTCTATACCCAGTTGATCTTCTATAATGGTTTACAGCTAAACTGCCTTGAACTATTATCAGATTAGATACTCAACTGTTTCTGTATGTATTTATAAGCGAAAATCTATGTTTACTACATGTCTTTCTTTCTTCGCTCGCATTCCCTTGCACAATAAAAATATTACACGGTACACTGCATATCTTTCTTTCTTTCTTCGCACGCATTGTGAGCACTGCACTTACCCTCATCAAATTTGGACCACCCAGCAAAAATTAGATACCTCATGATGAAATACTTCCATCAATATTGCAAGTATCTTAGATTAATCATACATCGCGCGAAGCGCGATGAGGAAGCTAGTTACATCCAAATTTGAAGAGTAACTCAACTTCCATACTTTCCTCTTCCATCACTTCCTCTTCCTTTCCAAACAAGCAAAGTCGCTTATCCTTTTTACTTGTCTCTTCACTTTATCTGTTTTCTCTCCCTAAATTCATCAAATTTACCTCAATATTTCCCAAAATACAGCAAGTACTGTGACACATTTGGTGGGAGGGAAAAAGAATACTCGATTTTTAAAACTTAATTACAAAATTTGGGTTCGAACGTGAGTCCAACGAGAGATTGACATTTTTCCGTGCGCGATTCTTGGTTTTCTTGAGAGACGTCGCCATTAGAGATCATAAAGGGCAGCAAGGTAGATATAGTCGGAAGTGACAATGAGAGAGAAAGAGAGAGAGCAAGAGAGGCGGAATCTAAGCGATAGGGTTTTTTATTTTTGTAAGATAGATTATTGGATCGTAATAAGTAGGCTTTTGAATGAATTTGAATTTTGTGATGCATGTTAGGATTTTAAAGATAGACCGTTGACCGTTGAAATCTCATCCTCGGACAGTCGGACTAGGCAAGACCGACTATTGGATTTCTATTTTTCATTTTTTTAGCACAAAATAGATTTTCTCACTAGGCAAGACCGACTTTCACCATAAGAAAGATAGAGTTTTTTATTTTGGGGGCTATATCCATTTCATCCTCGGAGGACTTAGTAATTTGAAATCCCGCTAACAATTTTTTGGAAACTGCAATAAAAATTTTCCAGGAGGAAAATCTATAACGCCCGGTGGCCGGTGCTTTGAACTTTTTTTTTTATATAAAAGAAGAAGGCAAGTTTGTTTCGGTCTCCGATTTGAATTCTCATTGTACAATTAGAGCTCAGAATATAATATCGCCTTTTTGAACCTTGTAAAATCATACTCCCCCTAGCCTGCTGACGGAGGATTCATCCACGTCATTCCGTGGACGTTCCGTCCTCATAGAACGAGTGGCGGAACAGATTTTGGTATATGTTTTCGAAACGGAACGGATTTCGACATACGTTTGTGTGAAATACAGTGTAAATTGAGTCGTTCCGTTACGTTCCGTCCAAACGGAACGGCTAATAATTTGTTCCAGTACATATCGTTGTTGGAACGGAACGACAAACGAAATAGTCCATTCCATTGCCATTGTAAACGTTAAAGAGGCCTAACTCCCCCAGACCCTAGTTCCCAGACAAACTATGGAACAGAACTGACATAGATAGCGTGCGGTCTAAATTAGACTTTGGCTTCAGTCAAGATAGACTATTTCCAAAAGGAAGATGGACTTTTGTTTCGGGAAAAATAGACTTTTATTTTGAGGGCCATACCCACATCATCCTCGGTGGGTTTAGTAATTTGAAATGTCATCATGCTGTAAAACATAACCGACAAACTATTGAACATAACTGACATATGTATATAAAGTTTAGGGAGAGAACAGAGAGACACCATTATCAAAAAAAAAAAAAAAAAACAGAGAGACACACAGAAGAAAATAAAGGACAAAGCAGGAGAGGGGGAGAGAGATGGATTTCAAGATGCTTGTTGCTATATTTGTCGTATCGCTTTTTGCAAGAATTCCTACATCTAGTGCTTCGGGTACAGATGGTCACTACATGGTTTGCAAGATTGCCCAAGTAATTTTTTGAACTTTATATATATATTTTTTCTGGTATTTATCGTTATTCCAACTAAAGTTTTGAATCATCTAACATAACCATGCTAAATAATTAGGAAAACCACAACAAAATGTTAATAAAAGGAGGACAATATGTTCATTTAAATTACAATTATTTTAACATATATTAGAATCATGCACTCAGATTATACAAATCATTTTTGGAAAATACAAAAAGCTATACTTAAAATTATAATAAAATTTCTGCTGAATTACCTTTTGCGTCCTTCGCTATAACATGGTATAAATATTCCAAATGATAAAAATTTTATAGAGTTATCTCACTAGTACTGCATCAAGTGCCGTGTTAAAATTGCTACCATCATCTGCTAATGGAGATCTCGCATCCATGTGCTCCTGGGCTGACAATGTGCGTACTGCGTATCCTTGGTCATCGGCACTACATTATACTCTTGGCTCCGTTTAGATGGTATGGAAATAAAAGGAATAAGAGAAGAAGTATTGAAAAGTGTGTAACTTTGTGAAGAGTTTGGATTATTTATAATAAATTTGAAAGTAAGAAGAAGTTATTACCTTATTCATGCACCCATCCAAACGGAGCCCCTGATAACTTGTGTACCTATAGCTACTCTAGTAAGTTCTTTCAAGTTTTTTCATTTTATGATTCACTTAACTTAAAAATTGTTATAATTTCAAAAGAAACTAAGTGAAGGGGGCCATGATAAGAAAATTAGAATAATATATATATGCATGTAACATACTGATTTTCTGAGTTCTGAATGTCTTATTCACAAATATAATATTCCATTTGACGGTTGTTAAAACACATAACAATAGAAATAATTATATGTACATATATGATTTTTAGGTAAATAGTTTCTTTTACATCTATGATGAAATTAATGGCGTTTTATTATTTCAATCATTTATCAGGAGATTGTCATGATAGTAGCGGAGCTATTAATAATTATACCTCACAACTTAGAACTTATCCTTCTACAACTTGTAAGATGAAAATTTTCATCCCAAGACATTAATCTGAACACACAATCAATTATTCTGTGATAGATACACTGTCCTGCATTTAGATTCTACAAACTCTTATAAATTACAATTGAAACCAATGCATACTAATGTAGTAGTCCAATATAGTGTTTTTTCGTTCGCCAATGTTTTTCATCAAGATATATATACTTATAGATTGCTCAATTTTTGACAAAATAAATAATACTCAAACCATAATGGTATATGTACTTCACACGTAAATTATGTATCAATATTGATGACCGGCAGTTTAATTTTCCTCAATATTATTCTCGATATAAATTTCAAAATAAAACTATACAATATGAAATGCTTTACTACCCTTAATAATGATTTTTTTTTTTCTTCTTCTTAGACAACTTGACTCAAGCACTCATGTTCTTATCACATTTCATGGGAGATGTTCACCAACCACTCCATGTTGGGTTTACTACTGATGCTGGTGGGAATAGCATTACCGTTTATTGGTACAACGTTCAGACCAACCTTCACTCTCCGTTTGGATAGGGTGTGGGAAGAAGGGAAGAAGGGAAGAAATGAAAAGAAGTATCGGAAAGTGTGTAATTTTGTGAAGAGCTTAGATTGTTTATAATAAATCTATTCTCTTAGGCTCCGTTTGAATTCCATTTGGGAAGAAGGGAATAAGAGAATAAAGAAATAAATTTATTATAAACAATCCAAACTCTTCACAAAGTTACACACTTTCCAATACTTCTTCTCACTTCTTCTCTTCTTTCCTTCTTCCCACACCCTATCCAAACGGAGCCTTATTCCCTTCTTCCCAAATGGAATCCAAACGGAGCCTCAGTGAGTAATCCACACTTCACTGCATAAAAAAAAATATACATGTGTATATATGTTGACACGTTTGTTTTATATTAATTAGGTATGGGACACAAAAATAATCACAACCTCAGAATCCAACTACTTTGGAAATGATGTGAATAAAATGTCTGATTCAATCAAAGCAAATATTACGGTATATCTAGCTACAATTCAAAAATTTTATTATTTTTTTTATTTCCATCACTAATGAAAATATCTAATATCAAGTATTTTTAACAATGAAGAGAATAGTTTATGCTTTATTGAAAATGATTTTTTTTTTTTTGTGCAGTCTACCCAAATAAGCCAATGGAACTCTTGCGGTTCTAGTACGGCCGCTTGTGCAGACACGTAAGATATTAATTACTTAAAAAATTTCAAAGTTATAATTTTCCATTCGCTTTTGAAAAATATTAAATAATGCTTGAAAACGCACAAATTTCAGCTTTGCATCGGAGAGCATTCAACAAGCTTGTAGTTATGCATACAAAGACGCCCCTAATGGTGCATACTTAGGATGTGTTTGGTTGGACAAGGAATAAGGAATAAGTCTCTTATTCCTTATTTCTGTGAAAACCAAACGAGAAAAAAATAAGGAATTTGGGCTTATTCTGACCCTTATTCATATTCTAACAAAACCAAGGAATTTGGATAAGGAATAAGGAATAAGCTTTTCTCTATTCCTATTCCCTATTCTCACTCCATCCAAACATACCCTTAAGCGGTATGATATGTGTGTCGGATAAAACTAAAACATAGATCAATACCTTCAATTTAGATGCCAAAAAAGGCATGCTCAAAACAATAAAAATCAACAAAATATGGCATTCTTATTCTTTTTTGAAGTTATAAAGTTGCACTCACTAACATAAAATGTATCACCATTCTATTTTTTTTTTTTTTCCATTGCAGATACTTATTACTTATCTCGAAAATCGATTGTAAATACAAGAATTGCTCAAGATGGCGTGAGATTGGCTAATTTCCTCAACCAAATATTTGTGTAAAAATATAATGTATCATAATGAGTGACACATTTGTAATAAAGAATAACCGTATTAAGATGACAGTCATGAGCTCCTGTTATTTTGCAATTAATGTAATAAGTTAACGATCATTGTTAATATCGAAATTGATGATGGTTGTTATGGATTGCTTCTATTTTACAATGTAATAACTAACGGATCAAGGTTGGCGATATTTTATTGATTTTAATTTTTTAAGTTGAATTTTATTAGTGCTTATGGCGTTAATTTATTTATTTGAACGTGGAATTTACAAGTTACAGGAGGCTCAGGTCAACTGGTCAACTGGATCAGGTTGACCTGGCTCAATCGCATTCCTTTGTGGATTGTGTTGGATTCCGGATGGGCTGGATAGTCTTCTTTCTAGGCCCAGTGCTCGTGAAGCCTTTATGGGCTTTACTGGATTAGTCTTAAATAGAAGTAAGGAATATGAAAACTTATGGACCGAAGTAACATGGACTAAAACTTTATATATGTTCGAGTTTCACTTCCACAGTTCCTCTTTTCTAGTTTACTAGCAGCAGTGCCCGCTCAATGTGCGGGCAATATTTTATTTGTTATTTTTCAAAAAAGTTAAAATCTTTTAGGAGTTCTATTATCATATGAATCATAAATATTCGTAGATATCTTCGGACATAAGAGTGAATAGAAGAAAAAACTCTTGCTTAATTCATGATACACATAAAACAATCAAATGTGAAAAAAAAGATAAAATTGAAGTTGTAATTATAATAATTAAAATTCGAAAGTGACAGAGGTAATACAAGTTGAAAATGAAAGTATATTGCAATATATAAAATATAATACAATTCCATACTACAAAATAAAGACAAATGATCCCACATTGATATCATTCCATACTATATTTGAACATCAGAATTAGGAAGCTATTTACCGAGCTTGTGAAGGCCAAGTTTCAATTCATCAAATGAGATCTTGTTATCATTATTGAAAATTCATTTTTTGAAATAATTCCTTTATATCAGCAACCTCTTCCACCGACAAATGCTGAACTATCACCTACATTTTAACAAAAAGAATAAAGATTAGGCCTCCTTTGCTAAATAAAATCACCAAATCCTGCAAACAAAACCATTATAAGAATTGAACATAGGTGAAAAAATGATACTAAAAAGCCTTACTCTCATAGCCCTTTTCTTGAACTTGTTCATGACAGAAAATTGCTGAAGCCTTGCTCTCACAGTCTCCCCCACAAGTTAACATTCAGTGCTTTCTTGATGTTATGCAACCAGGGATGATCTACAAGGGAATTTTTGTCAGAATAGTTTTCTTGTATCAGAACCTACTGTACAGATGAATAATTTTTTTGTGTTAGTTACATAATATAAGACTGTCATACCAAGAACTTGCTAAGCTGTCAGCCGCTTCTTCAGATCAGGATTCGACATTCCTCATACCAGATCATTGGCGTTGTCAAAAATCCTAGGCCAGGGTTCTCTCTTGAAATCAATCACTGACCTTATAATAGCTTGTGCCCCTCCTTGTTAAATTTCTACATCAGAGGAAAAGGTCTCGTAAAATATTTTGATTTACATAATTTCATGAAACAAAATCATCTAATTTAGATTAATTTCAATTTTCGGGAATTGATTTGCACACCCCATGAATTGATAAAACACTCTAAAACAACTATATAAAGACCAAAATACCCTTAATTTAATTTATAACTCCATGCATTAGAATCTCGCAAACCAGGGTAGTTTAGTCTTTAAAATTCGTTTTGGAGTGTTTTATCATTTTACGGGGTGTGCAAATCAATTCCCCATTTTCTCATCACAACTTGAAAAAATTTAATTTCAATTTTCTTGTTGCAACTTGAAAAAAAGAGAATGGATGAATAACACTAAATATGAGAGAGAATAATAATGACGACATCTATAATATAGGAGAAAGAAAGAACTCCATACCTGACTTTCTTGCTGAGCTTCACCATCCTGATGCGATACTGTGTCATTTTTGTTAGCCTTTGTTTAATTTTTTGCACCAGCAACTTTGGCCAATATTCCTATGACGTCCATAATATTCTAAACATAAGTAATGAAAGATTAATGCTATACCAAAACACATTCTTACATAGTATATACTCACAAAAACAGTAGGTGCATACTATTGCTTGGTCATCATATAGATGTACCAGTATGAACTACAAGACCTGATAGGATGGTACTGAAAAAACTAACTAAAAAATTTGGTGCAGTCGCTTAACCAGATACTAATGTCACTCAGCATTCCTAGATCAATAAGGATTACATAAAGGTGCTTTCAGTAATTCAACATCCATATAACATCAGATATATTTAATCTTATTGTTGTTGACCAAAAAGCTGAAAGTTACACGCATATAATTATCACAATCTTCATAACTAACAAGAACGTTTTTGAAAACCAATAGCTATTTTCACATTAATTTAAGTCCAGAAAGACACATCAAGGATTGAAGTGCAAAATGAAGTCATAAGCGTTCCTTTTATAGCTTATTAAAATATGTGCTCTTTGTAGTCTATTACACAACAACCCCTGCACCCCATCAGCACCGTACCAGTATGGTACCAGAGAAAAACCAACATGTCAAAGATCGGTACAAGACCTGTAACATTTTACCAATTTTGTTTGACAGTGATTCAATCGTTCTAAAGCAAATTAATTATAATAATTCCATAAAACAGGATATCACACTCAATTAACCTTCTACATTTTTTTATTTTATTCGTCCAATAAGCAAAACTAAATAAACCAAATTAACTAAACTAACTTTAATTTTATCAAATTATGGATCAAACAAACTAAACCAAATTCAATCGGAAACCCTCGAGTCGTCTCTACGCTCCTTGTACTTTTGGTCATACATGGCTTGTCGGAGATGCTCGATCTCATCCTTCATCTTTAGTGTCGATCTCATCCACCTCTGTATTTATACATAATAGATAGCATGAAAATAATCTCATTTACAGACCTGACAACTAATTAAAAAAAAATCAACATGTTCTTACCAGTGGCCCACTATCCCTCATCTCCTTGTACTTGAATATCACCTTATAAAGGAGTAAATTTGGTGTAACTTTGCACCAACAAAGGAAAATAATCGCAAGGGATGAGCTAAATGAGCGATGGTTAATACAGAAGATAAAGAGAGACGATAATTTGTTGTAAATTTTATGTAGATGCTTGCTATGTATCAAAATAAAAGGTTGATACAGAATCAATAGACAACTAACCTCCATTTTTAGATAGGTATTTGGGTCTAGGCATAAATTCAACCCAATAACAAAAATCTGATCCATAATTTATAATTAGATCCGAATCCAATTAAGCAAGCTTCTATTCAGATATCGATCAAAAAGGTGATCGATGCCACATGTTTCATTATAGAAACTTAAATTTACAGTGTTTGATAAAAAGAAAATGAAAAAAATGGTAATAAAATGACCCTAATCCCTACTACTGCTTCTCCTATGAGTAGCATCCATGTTCACTCTACCCTTTTGACTCTACCAGTATACTTGTAATCCAATAAAAACACAACTAACAAAATTGGAATACTACTACGATTTAGCATCTCTACATTCAACAAACACAGATGTTAAGCAACATGAAGAACTTTTTAAATTACTTGGTAGCATCACCTGATTCAATACTTGGTAGCACAGAGTTGCTCCATGGATGACTTTTCATTATTACCAATATACAGCAGTTGAGATGTTAAAAAGTCAGCTAAAATTACTTCATAATAAATCTTTTATTTCAATAGTAAGCAAATAATAATCAGAAAACACTAATAAAACAATGAGATAACAATGTTGGGCCATAATTGAAATTTACTGAAACACTAATAAATTCGAGAAACAATAGGAAAAAACAAAAAGTTACTTTTAAGCTGATATAATAGATACCTTCCTAGGCATCATGCTGCTAGGTGCTAGCTTGCCCATAACTTGCTATCTCAATCCACCAAGGCAGTGAAGACATTAAACCAAAACTAATGTCTAATGATCACATGCCAAATTGACCTCCTGAGCAAAAATTAGAGAGAAGGAGATAGTCAGAAAAAACAACTACGAGAAACATAAAGAGAATATGCTATTAAGAACAAAAAAATAAGAGCTCACGAGCCTCCATTATTTAAAAAGATGTCATGGTTGAATAATGACACCCAGCTCACCACCATTACTGAAAATTTCAGTCCCAATTTTCAATAAAACCTTACCTTATTGTGGTACGCTTAGATTGAGAAAAGAAGGAACAGAAAACAAATATCTGTATAATAACTGAAAATTTATTACTGATTTTTCTGTGGTGCATATTGAAACAAAAGAATAAAAAGGCAAAATAGAAAAACTAAGTGTTGATTAAGACTTTTAGGTACATCTCTTTGCAAGAAATCAGAAGTTTGAAATGATAAAGTAAATTGGGATAAACAAGTAAACAACAATCTAAAAAGAAACCACTATTCAGGAACAAAAACAAAGGAATAAAAGTGAAATACAATTTAGATCCGTACCTGGCAAAGGAAGAAACAGGAAGATCGTTGAGAGCGGAGAGCAATGATGTTGATCAGTAGGTGGTGAGGGAGGGTGAGGAGGGCAGTGAGGATTGCCGAGTCGGAAGCAATAGCGTGGTTGTGGTGGAGAGAGGTGAGAGAGGAGGCACCGAGCAGGCGAGCAGCAAGCACAGCCACACCATCATACCGGGAGGAAGAAGGAGATGGAAGACCGGCAGGAGATGAAGAGCCTATACGTAAAACCCAAGATTAGAACAAGAGAGGAGAAGAGAGCGGAGAAAGTAAGGACAGCGGGAAATGAGAGATGAGAAGAGGAGAGGAGAGGAAAGTGGAAAGAGAAAAGGACCTGGAGCGTGAAAAAAAAACCCTAGACAACGGAGAGGATACGTTGCCATATGTGGAGAGCGGGGAGATTCGATCGCTAGAGAAAACCCTAGATAGCGGAGAGGAGGGTGCGGCGCTGGAGTGTGTTAGAGAAAAGACCTCTGGTGAATCGAATGAAATTATTCCATAAGAAATGCAAAAAAATAAGGAACGGAGCGTCGAATCGAAGTCTGGTGTTACGCGGTTTAAAATCAGCGCAATTCCGCTCCGCCAGCGAAAGTTAACAGCTCTATCTCAAAGGTTTAAATCTTTTAACTCGTTGTTCAATCCAGACCACTGATCTGATTAGATCATAATCAATCTATGGTCTATATTGCATTGGGTAAACAATTGTTTGCACCTTTGGACTCAAATTTGGATAGACCTTTAGACTGGTGCTTTTATAAGTAGTAAAGATAAAGATTAGTAGTTTATCATCTCCAGTTTTACTAGTTACTACTTACTACCAGTCACACTCGCCATCGTCGCCAATAATTCCGTCCAGTTTCCTCCCCAAGTTCTATATTCTGACATGCGGGGCCCATTCACTTCTCTGTCGCTCGACGCTTCTCGCCTCCGTTGTTCAATCTCGCTTCGCTCGTTTGGATCCTATCCTTGCAAGGTTAGAAAATGTGCCTCACTTTTCCTCTTCTTTTGTAACAGTCATCACTTTTGATTTGAGCAGTGAGCACTACCTGTTATTTTGTACTGACCCAACTTCTTGAATAGAAAGGACAAACTCAAAATGTGAGTGCTCTCGGTCTAATTTAGCTCTTATTTATTAGAATATTAGGTAATTTCATTTGTTATATATAAAGTGCTCCTGTTTTTTGTGGAAGGGAAAATGGTATCTGGTATCTGGGGATAAAATTTGATAAGAGTATTGGTCTCATATTGATTGTTTTTCACTTTTTTGGGTGCTCATGTACATGGAGAGGGTATCGATTGTTTGTTACTTCCTAAACAAGTATATATATAGGAATGTCAAAGGGAAATTAGTTCCTTTTTAATCTTATTTATTCACAAATGTTATCATTTATTTACGTAGCACTTACCATTTAAGGCAGCAATATACAATCGGATTGGACCACTATCCCAGAAGAGATGGTAACCCTCACAGGTGAGATCGTGACAAGGCTTCCACTACCAACAGAATGTATGTCCATATCCGTGCAGTTTGCATGGCATGGCGAAGTGTCCTCATTCCCTTCCCCCTGCCATCTCCCCCACCAAGTCCCCTGGCTCCTACTCCCTCAGCTTGGTGTAATGTTTCATGCTTTTATGTTTTTACAATCTCATTGTCCAAATGCATCTATGGCTCCTCCTTTGGCTGGCTTGTGCTGAAGCATGATAATAGAGCGTCGTTGCTCAAGCCCAGAATTTCCATCGATCTTCCTCCCTTGGCTGCAAGTGGTCTGTTCATGTGGCTGAACGTTACAGACATTGCACCCAGAAGGTAGTGCTGTATTGCAGTTTATCTGAGCCTGATTGTGCTGTGGTTGCTTGCTCTCGACCATTGTCAGATTGGTGTTAGTTTTCTGCCAAATTGGTGATACTCAATGGACCAGATCACCAGACTATAGGAGAGGTCGGGTGTGTTTGGGCATCAGTTGGATTTTACCTGGTATAACAACTTACCCTGATCAAAATGGCAATTTTTTAGCATGGGATTTTATTTCATTTCATTAGAAAATTTTTGATCAAAATGGATGGATTTGATGCCATTTGGTCAGAATTTCTTTGTTATTATTTAGACCCAATGAAATCTCGAGAAATCAATTCCATGAAATGAAATCCCACATAAAAATCATTTTGATCAAAGCCTTAGTTTATGCAGTCAATAGTAATAGGAAGTATCAGTTTATGACCCTCAGACCCAATGCGTGAACCTATCCTTAAAAAATCAAATATAATAGCACTAAAGAACACATAAATCTGGTTGAGGGAGATACGGAATCTTGCGGGCCTCTTTTAATCAATTCTCCCAAGTCCCAAGTATATTGAAGGTAAATGGCTAAATGATAAGCAGTAATGATGTCAAATGAGGGACAATGGAAACTGTGCGCTATTTCTCAGTCATGATAATTGCACTAATCTGAGGAGGAGCAAGGGAATGAAATTTACTATGATGTGAGGCATGATTTGGGCATACACTCTTTTGGGGTTGGCATCAGTCAGTTGAATTTGAGAAGTGCTACTGATGTATCGCTTAACCCTGGCCCCTTGGAAGTATTCCCTGCTGGATGTGGAGGGTGCTTGTGGTTTACACCTAGCTTGATCTAGATATCCCAGGGAGTTGTAAAATATTATCTTATCCACTTGTTCCAGGTATTTGATCAATCACTTTTCTTCTTTCAAAAATGCTATTTCCTATTCCATTTTTGTGCTTTCCTAACTTTGAACTGAAGCATTCTACCTGCTTGTTTAGTAAATTAAAAAATAATAAATAAAGATTGCAGACAACTATATGTTGCAGAGTCCCATAGGCCTTGAACAGTTTTTATTGTTTTGAAACTAGCACTTGAACTCTTAGCGAACTGAAAAGTAGAAAATTTTAGTTTTGATAAATTAGGATTGTTTGACAGCACTTTGTGTTATTCTATGGAGATTTCCTTTTTTTTTTTCCTTTTTGGAAATTTTCAAAACAAAAGAACTTGCCAAAATTAAATGGGGAAAAAAATGAAAGTTAAAAGAGTTATGAGTTAAGACACAATCATCTGGGTTTTCCTTGTGGATATGAATCAATTTACTCTATGTGGATACAATATTACATGAGAGGCTGTAACCTATTGCAGCAATACCTTTTTATAACTTGATGTTGCATCCTTGGCACCCCCAACTAGGCAACTATATGGTTATCAACTGTCAAGCCTATCCATTGCAAGTGCCTTAAAACATTTTGCACAAATGTCCCTTCATTAGTTGAATGCATTTTGAATTTGGTAAATGTCCAGCTTGAGACTTTTTGGACCTGTGGGAATCTGTTGATTTTATGTTATTATTTTGTTATATCTATAACAACAGTTCAAGGAACCATACTTTTCTGAAGAAATTTCTTGGTTTTTGCATACATGCCAAAAGTCTTCACGTCTTTCTAATGATTTTAAATTGTTTGTTTTGTAAAGGAAAACAAAACAATTTGGATAACATTGGCCGATTTAGCAGTGATGATTCATACATGCAGCACACTTCTAGCTTATCATACCTGTAAATGGTTGATTTGTGTATGTTGAAGTTCAACCTACAAGTAATGTCATGTTAGGAATTAATCCAAATTAAATGTAGTATAAGTTTACCATTGCATATTCTTACTGAATGCATTTGAATAAAGTTGTCTCACTTATCTTTCAGTCTTTTATCTGTACTATTAAAGCATGGATTTTTGTGGCTGATGAAATGAGAATTCTGCCGCTAGGTGGAATGGAAGAATGTTGAATTGTTGCAAGTACTGTAGACAGACGATGGTTATGATATGTCTGAACAATTTTCTGCTTATATCATACTTGTGATTCTTATCAGCTTGTTCTAGTTTGTTGATTTATATGTGCAATTTGAGTAAAAGTGGGGATTGTTGAGTTGTGTTTAAAATACTTTAGGGCACATTAAACTATGAATTTTGGTTTATGTTGTTACTAATATGTAGTTTATAATTATAGCCTTATATGATAGATTACTGATCTTATTATTTTAGTCTATGGACAATTTGCATTTCTTTGTTTCAAATGTTTTGAAGAAATGTGTCAAATGTTTTGAGGATAACTGAAATTGAAAATGACGGTACAAGTAGGATACAAATTGCTCGTCAGCTAATTAATCACTAATCATGTGTTTACATTATCATTAACTTGTCCTACATGTGTTTTGCATATTATAGGTAGTTCAAGGATTTTGAATATTTTATGCATTACATCATGCACTTCTCTCAATTTTTACTACTCAATTCAGTACCAGTGTTATCGAGCTTTCTTCATTCAACTGTATTGTATACATCGCATGGCGTGAAAAACAGTAGTAAACTGGTAAACTTGAAAATTATAATTCACCAATTTGTAGATAAATAACTTATATTTTATTGATCTAATTTTACAGTGGGCATTAAACTAGAGAACTCTTTAAGTGGCAATATCAACACTGGAGCCTCTTCCATCTTATTCTGCATTATTTTGTACTAAATTGCACTAGTGACAACCAGTGCTTATCTTAATACATGAAAAACAACTTGTTCTTTTTGAGGAACCACAGACAATAGTGGTTGCTAGACACAGTTCTTAGCAATGGCAACAGCTGCAAGAGGCTTCTTCATTTCCAAAGATAGTTTCAGCACCTCAGACAGATCAACAGGATCACTATCCACTGGGCCCCACTCAAAACGTTGCACAAGCCTAGCAACCCAAAGACTGACGGTGACCAGACCAAGGTTCTTACCAGGACAGACACGCCGGCCAGCACCAAATGGTGCTAGTTTGAGGTCCCCGCCACGGACATCTATGTCGACACCTCCTTCAGACGCCATGAAACGGGCCGGGTCAAACTTGTCTGGGTTGGTCCAGATGGAAGAGTCATGGGTGATTGCCCACATGTTCACCATGGCTGTAGTACCAGCTGGCACTACCATGCCATTGCTGAGTTGTATGTCATCAGTCGAGAGGCGGGCCCAGGAGAGGAGTGGACCAGGAGGATGCACACGAAGGGTTTCTTTGACAACTGCTTGGAGGTAAGGCATTTGTGCAACATCAGCATCCTGGATAGTACCTGCGGAACCCACAATAGAGTCTATCTCGGCTCTGAGTTTGGATTGAACGGTTGGGTGGAGGACAAGCTCGGCTATGGCCCACTCTGTGAGGAGTGCTGTTGTATCAGTCCCACGAAAGATCATCTCCTACATGTGTAGATAAAAGACATGTAAGTAAATATTGAAGGAAAAAGAAAATGAAGAGCAATAAAAGTTAAGTCTTATGATAGAACTACCAGTGATAGTTGTTCTGGAGAAATAAATGTGATTAATGCTGTATCCTACTTATTAAAAACCCTTCTAGTCTTTCATTACTGAACAGTGAAACCAACACAAAACAGAAACAATCCCAATATTCAAGGGGAATTCTACAAATTCATGTTTAAATTCTTGTTTCACATAGCATGTGATATAAATTGAAACTAATCTTCACGTGCTTCTCAGAATTTAACCTACACATAGCATGTGAGAGGCAGTTAGGCAGCCAATGTTTCAGCTGTGTTGCCACCTTTATAGTATTGTGCTAGGATACAATGTTTCAGGTTTTTGGCAGTTAACTAAATTAGGATTCGGTCTTCCATTGTTACATGTAAATGGATAAAATCTATATAAAGCGTTAGATAGTGAACTGTCAACTTAAGCCATAATTTGTATAGATAAATAGAACAATAGACATACCCAAAGGACTGCAACCATATCATCTTCACTGAGCTTCTCTTCCCCTTCAAGAGAAAGCAACACATCGACAAAATCACCATTGTCGCCTAACCGTCTCTCACATCCTTCAAGGGACTTCCTGTGCTCATCAATGATTTCGGAAACCAGCTTTCTGACACGTGACACTAGATCTGCACACCGTTTCTCAACCCGTGACGGGTCAAACATTTTTGGTAACCAGGAGAGGTGATCTGACCAGTTAAAGGCCCCCAGCAAAGCGAACCCTTCACGAACCATCTTCTTTAAGACCTCAGCATCGGCATTCTCTTCTGACAGATTGTACCGCTTCCCAAAAATACTTCCCATGATATTGTTCAAGGCTGCACCTTGCAGGTGATTCCGCAATTTGACTGAACCGGTACTGGCCATTTCAGACTCAATGCCAGAAAGCATGGCGCTGCAGTCAAACTGCCGGCCGGGTTCATGAGCTGTAATGCGCCGTGGTGCAAAGAGGTGTGTCGAAGCGATGCGCCTGAGCATACGCCAGTATGTCCCACTCGGTGCAAACCCAATGGCTCGGGCAAACATCAGTTCACGTGCGGAACGCTTCAGCGGCCGGTCAGCGAAATTGGGGTGAGTCAGGATCTCTTTTGCGACTCCTGGTTCAGAGGAAACAACAGCAGGAGTTGAACCAATGGAGAAGGCCATCAGTTGAGTTGCCCGGTTAGACTTGGACAGTTTTGCTAAGGTACGGTGTGGCAAGCCCCGAGCGAGGGAGAAGATACTTCCAAATAGAGGGATGCCACGTGGTCCAGGGATCTGGGTGGCACCTCTGTGCGAGCGACCATTGGCCCAGGCAGGGCCACCTGACGAGAGAGCCCATCCAAGAAGGACAGCTGAAATGGAGGCAACGAAGAGTGAGACTACAAGAAGAGAGTGGTCGGCAAGGACTTCACTGCCCAGAAAAGCTGGTAGAGTGAAAACCCACCAACTTGAGTCAGTAGAGGATGATTGGAGGACTAGTGCCATGGTTGATGATATTCGATGTGCTGTGTGGACAACAGAGGCTCCAGAAGGTATTTATAATGGCGCTTGGTCTGGACTCTGGAGCAAAGGTGCCAAGTGATCAATGGAGGTTATTTTGTTCTAACTTTGTCCACAGATGAATCAAATTATTAAATGTAATGGATTTCTGTTTTAAAAGCTGCCAATATTCAAGTATTTGCTCTGAAATAATATCACTCATTCCTGTTTTGCTGATTGTTCTTGTCATGCTCAGTTTGCTAGTGGTCATCATTACTTGAAGCCTAATTTTGTTTCGAAAAAGATTGCTGTTGTTCATATTTTATATTCAATGGTTTTAAAAGACCAAGGTTAGTCAATAATACAGTCAATGTCTGTTTGGAAGCATTCAAAACTCAGCTTTTGTTTCGGAAAAAGGTTTATATACTTCTATTTTTATTCATCAATAGTTTTGAGGCTCCATTTTTTGTGCATTTCATTTTGGAATGTTCTCAAAATAATTCCTGCTTCGGTTTATCTTGTCCAGTTGTCCTCCATGTTCCATGTTACTTTTCTGATAATTTTCCTTCTATAAATCAACTTAATAGAGCCTAAATTTTGAAGCAACAAGCAGACCAACCTTATATATAAAAAAATATATTTGCAAATTGCTTAATTCTACAAAATGTGCAAATCAGTTAGGTTTTCAAAAATAGAAAAAATCGAGGCCGATTAGATAGTGGGATTAATGAACCTTATTGTATATAAGTCAAGATTTTATTAATCAATTTTTAAAATGTCCTAGTCATAACATGATATTTGTATGTAATACATTCAATAAATTGTGGAAAACTGTTAATGGGTCAGAACACAATTGTATTCCTATGCTTTCGAGTGTATCATACGTGAGACCATGTTTCTGACTATATTTTCTCTTGATGAATGAAATTTGCTTATATGTCTTGATTAATGAAACGATATGATGAAGTCTTAACTCCATATTTGCTGGTGATTGATAACAAATCTTTGCTCAATGCTCAAATACTGATATAAGAAACACATTAAATGGTTAAATCATTTCATACTAGTGCCCATGAAATCTAATTAAACTTCTATGAGATTTTCTTTTCCAATTTTTTAACAATCTAAATTATTTCTATCGAGTTTCTGGCGCCGGATAACTTTGATCTGGCATTTGATTGAAAAGATTCATGTGCTTTTACTGATAATTACTGCGTTAAATTTGAACGATTCACTAATAATAATAATAATTTAATTTACGAATTTTTTTTCCTTTTATCAAGTACTATATATTCAGATAACTTTGAATGACACATGGGATGTAAAATTTAATTTCAAATACAATAATTAAGATTTAAAGGAAATTAAATTTGTTATAATAATAAAATAGTAAAATACTAATTTACAAAATCTGATAGAGAAATTCTCATAATAAATTAAACAAGTAAATTGAAATAAATTGGATTCTGGCTGTCTGATCTTTAATTTAATTTCTAAATTTGACTGCGTTCCCCTCCGTGCGAGTCTGTGTCTGAGGTGATCAATCCCTCATTCCCTCTCATCTCTTTTAATCTCTCCTCTCTTTCCCTTCGTCTACCTCACACTCAGATGTCAAACCACAGACCTCAGCCCTCTCCTTCCCCTCTCCGTTCACATCCATCACAGATGTCTCACACCCACACGGCCACACCCACGCACTCTACATTCTCTTTTTGTTGTGTTAAGGGCTAGATGTCTCTATTAAATTCTGTGCATGCTTGCTTCAATCTTAATTAATTATAGCCTATAAAAATCAAAGTGTAGTAGTAACTTGATGTTTTACATTAATTCTTGTTTATTTGATCTGTTAAGTTCCTTGTATAGCTGCTATATCAGAGTATCCCATCTCTTATCTCTGTATGTGTTGCTTTAGGGCTCAGGGATCTATTTCTGAAGTTTTCCGAATTTAAGGACTAATCTGTAAAAAATCTCGAACTGTTTTAGGATTTCGTTATGATTAATTCTTTTAGTAGGGTCTGATCTGTAATTACTTAGTAAATAAAGACGATCTAGGGTTGTTTCCGAAATATGACATAGAGCAGCGGGTCGCATCCAATTTCGATGTCGGATTTAGAGTTATAATTGTGGGATCAGATTTGATCCTCTAAACCCGCGTGCTAAGGCTGCAAAACGGTCGAAACATAGGACGAAACATTTTTTCTTTTTTCGTGTTTCGTTTCGTCCTGTGAACGCAAGAATTCTTAGTTGCGTTTTAGCGTTTCGTGTAATCGAACGGTTATGACCGTTCAATCGTTTAAATATTTTTTTCCTTATTACCAGAAGCAGAAGCTTAGATACAGAAGATACAGTGCATACCATTTTTTTTTACCAAAAACACTAAATAAATGTCATTATGCTCTAACTAACTAAGCAACTCCAGTAATTTCACCCGTAACGTTAAGGATCATTAATAAAATCAAAACATGTTGGTTGTTGAAAATCATTAAAAATATTCCATTGTCACCACTCACCAGAAGAAAGAAAGGAAAATTGCAGTATGGCTTCGCTTCCTCAGGCACCGTCGACTAGAGAAAGAGAGGAGAGGAGTGGCTGCAAGGCAATGTTTTGAAAACCGGACCGGACCGGCCGGTTCGATCGGTTTAACTGCGAACCGGACCTTAGTCTGGTCCAATATGGACCGGTTTTTTTGGCTGTTAGTGAACCACACGAACAGGCCGGTTCGGTCCGATTTTAGCGGAATCGTTGAACCGAACCGCCGGTTTATACCTTTTAAATACATTTTTCATGCGGTTTAACAAAATTCTCATAAATTGAGGTGCAAAAAAATGCAATACCATTGGACTAGTTGGCTTTGTTGTAAATAAGTGAACATTTAATTTATATAAACTATTTAGTAACAATGATGTCCTCCGGTTCTTTTCACCGGTTCGACCGGTTGAACCACTTGAACCATCGAGCCTTTAGCTTCAACGGTTCGATGGCCGGGTCGGTTTTCAAAACATTGTGCAAGGGAAGCAGAGAAGGGAAGAGGAAGGGAGGCATAGATGAGAAGAAGATGTTGGTATTGTCGATAGAGGGCAGAGAGAAGAAGGAGAGAGAGGTGCACCGGCGGAGAGAAGAATGGGAGAGAGGGGTTTGGGATGGGAGAGACGAAGTGCAGTGGCCAGCGGCGCAAAAAATCTAATCGTCACCATTGTTTTCTCCGCCTCTTTTTCTCTAAAATTCAATTAATAGCACTGTCCTAAAATTGTGTAACGAAATAGACGAAACAACAATGATGAAACAAGTTTGTTTCATCAACCGTTTTGTTCCATAGACAAAGCAGGTTTTGAGTTGCACCTTCCGTTTCGTTTCAAAAACGAAACCATATTCCTTAGCCATTTCTCGAAACGGTTTTCGTTTTCACCCCTATGTTCGACCCTGGATTTTATATCAGAAATGATAATTGTCGTATGTAGACATGTAGTTTTATCATCCCTTACCATAGCTAAACACAAAGTGAACGCATAAAATCGACAAGATAAACGTACAGATGATCAAAGTGAACATTAACAAACAAATAAGTGTTGTCATCTCTTGTTCAGATTTTTATATGCATATTCAATTTATATTTATTGAACTTATTTGTTTGTATGTGTTCAATTTGATCCTATATATGTTCACCTTGTTTATTTTATGTGTTCATTTTCTTTTTAGCAATAACAAGGGATGGTAAAACTGCAAATGACAGTAATCAATTTTCTTATACATGAATTGGACCCGAGATTAAGAAGGAATTAAGAAAACAAATCGGGGCTTAAGTAATAATTAATCAAAGGAAAAACAAATTTAAATAATTAGAAATTTCTTTAGTTAAAAGTAGGAATTTGGAAGATAACGAGAATATACTGTGATTAACTAGAGAAAAGATACTCTGACGTAGATCGCAGACTTTCTGATCCGAATCTAAAATTGAATAATATTTGTCTAAATTATATCATTTGATGATATGATAACTATTTAGGTACGATGAGACATTCGGGTGAAACAGATATAACAGAAGGTACAAATATTGGCTGTTCTATACGAGACATACATTTTAGGTACGATGAGACATGCTTCCACCTGCCTAACAGAAACATGTTTATTTTTTTTTAAAAAAATTGTTATGATGTTTCAGGGGAAAAAAAAAACAAAAATAATATTAGCATATAATGTTTGCAAACATTACATACATAACAAATGTATATTTGTGAAAAATTAAAGTAAGTTTTTATCTGTCTAAATTTTGTACAACACATATATTGTTTCTTATTAATTAAGATAAGATACCATTAGAATTCCCACGTCCTTGTGCACATACTAAACACAATCTATATATGCCCAGCTAGACTGACAATAAGGGATGTAAATGTCGGTTAACTACTTCTAGAAATGTCTTTCTAGTAAAAAACTGTAAAATTAAAATCCAGTTAAAATATTCCTTGTTATATTTAAAACTGAAACATTTAAAGCCTATCCTATCAAAAAAAATATATATTCAAAATCCATCTTATATCTTAAAATAAAAAAAAATAACTCCACCATAACCAAACTCCCCAAGTGGCTCCGTCACAGCTCACAAGGCCTAACTAGTCCATGCAGACTCCATGAAGTCATGGACCAAGTGTAGTGTAGTTCTCTGCACCAACACTCATGTGGCCTCGTATACAACATAATTTACATAAACACCAGCACTGCTGTTCTCTACTCAGATTCACTGCATTTCTTTTCCTCCAATCTCAACCTTTCTCACTTTTTTTATCCGGAGGATGTTTGGAACTCTTGGAATAAGATCTTATTCGGAATTACTAATTCTAGAGGTTGCCAAACATTATTTAGAACAAGCAAAAAGCTTATTCGGGTCCTTATTCTTGTTCCAACAAAATGTTAGAACTAGAATAGAATAAGCTAACCATCCAACAACAAATCATTATTTTAATATTTTTTCTTGTTCTTATTCTTAACTAACCACCCAAACAACATCTCTTAATCTAAGAATAAGCAATTATTTAACATTTCTTATTCACCACTCTTGTTCTAAAATAAGCTATTTTATTCTTATTCACCACACTTCCAAACACACCCCAAATAGATGAACTGCCGTTGCTATTTCCGAGGAGGAGAATAACATAGCATATATCAAATAATCCCACCTCCGTGCTCTAATAGATAAATATATATATCCGAATTATTTATATTTATTTAATTATTGAGTGTTGAGCCCAATACACCGTCAGATGGACGACAGCCTGGACCCAGGCTTGACCCACTCTACTCCCCTATATATTTTTAATTAATTATTATTCAACTAGGCTGTATCATGAATTTGTTTTCTTGTGCTAATGTGAGATCGCACTGGCTTCTAATTATGTATTATGTATTAATACATTTCCGACGGTTTGTTTCCTCCAGTCCGACGTGTCCTGTTCCCTATTGGCTCCGTACAGCTAATTGCGTAATCTCTCTCCTTAAGTCCCTTCAAACGTCCCCATGCGCCATACCTCGTGGTTCCTGGCTTCTCTACAATTTTGTTGGTTTAAATATATGTCGAATGTGAAACTTTTTCCCTTTAATTTTTTTTTTAAATAAGGCCAATTCTGTGAAATAAAATTTATTCCTCTTCTGTGCGCAAGCTGAAATTTAATCTGTTACTGAACTTCCACGTTGGATAGTTAAAAAATTGAAGCAGAACCATTTATGACTTATACTTCGATAATTCAAGCTTGTTTTTTTAGATAAAAATGTTATAATATCATGAAATAAGTAGAGTTATCGAAGAATCGGCATTGTTTCTGCTGACCTTGACTGCAATTTTATTTGAATATAAATTAAATCACTCCAAATTGAAATTTAAAATTAAGTAGAATTATCGAGTTGGAGTTAATTTGAGCGCGAATTGATGAACTCGAGTTCCATACGAGCTCAGTATCATAGAAGTTTGTATGAATTTCTTATTATTTAAGATAGCTAATGTACAAATAATTACTATTCATTATTCTGTATCTTATATGGGGCTGTTTGGTAACACGAAGAATAGGAAATAGGAATAGAGAAAAGCTTATTCCTTATTTCTTATTCAAATACCAAGGTTTTGTTAGAATATGAATAAGGACCGGAATAAGTCCAAATTCCCTATTCCTTAGGGGTGTGTTTGGATGAGCATGGAATAAGGAATAAGAATAAGAAATTTCGGTATACGTGCTTATTCTTATTCTTGTGCAACCCAAACAACACAAGAATAAGGAATTTGGGCCCTTATTCCTATACTAACAAAACCATGGTATAAGAATAAGAAATTTGGATAAGCACGCATACCGAAATTCCTTATTCTTATTTCTTATTCCATGCTCATCCAAACACACCTTTGATTTGGACCGAAATAAGAAATAAGAGGCTTAATTCTTATTCCCAATGGAACCAAACACACCCATAGTTACTAATATTTTATTGATCTTATAATAAAACTTTGGAGAAATTTATTACTATATATATAAATAAATATATTATATATTAAGGGTGTGTTTGGATAACTAAGGAATAGGGTATAAGAATAAGAATTTTCGGTTTGCGTGCTTATCCAAATTTCTTATTCTTATATCATGATTTTGTTAGTATAGAAATAAGGACCCTTATTTCTTATTTTTGTGTTGTTCGAATTGCACAAGAATAAGAATAAGCACGCAAACCGAAAATCCTTATTCTTATACCCTATTCCTTAGTCATCCAAACACACCCTAAGTTTTTACTATATAATATGAATTAAATTACATAACAAGTTATTTCGAGTTCGAATTCGAGTAGATCGAACAAAATAATTTCGAACCTGAACTCGTACACGAACCGAGCTAATCAAAGATGTAAATCAAGCCAATCGAGTTCGAATTGAATAAATCTAGAGCAAGTCTACAAATATTTTTTGACACCCCTGCGGCTAAGAGACTTTTTAACAATTAATTGTTGGACTATTTATAATAATTATAAAATGTTACTCGAACTCGCGAAATCACGTGAAATTATTGCAGACGAGAGTCCGATCAGCTTCGCAACATATCACAAGCGCTAGCTGTGATAACCGACACGTGTTCTGATGCCAGTGGTCTGCTGGTTGTACCCTCACGTCGGATGACGGGAATCTCCCGGTCACCCAAGGTGATGTACTGATGTCCTCCTTATAATCTTATTTCTCCATTTCCAACGCAATGGAGCTGTCATGGACTTCTAAGTTCTACTTGTCAACCATGTTGCATGCTTACGCACCTTAAATATTAAACCAAAAAGTGCTAATGGTGAAGGTACTACTATGCAAACTCGTTAACCATGTTTCAAGGACAATAATAAATTTTGTTTTCTTTTTATTGATTAGGGACCCAATAACGCAAACTTTTCTGGGGTAAAAATAATTAATCAAACAACCAAATCTCAGACTAGCATAAGATGTCCTCATACGTGGGCAAATAAAGAAACAAAATAATGTTAGACCATTAATATATATTTCTTAATTTACCAACGATACAAATAGATGTGTTATTCAATTTATTTCTATATTAGATGGAAAACCAATCAATAGTGTTGCTTCGGCTGGCGATTGATATCCAACCGCAGATCAAACCAATCGAACGGTAGAAATTCATGTTTATACGCTAGACCTAGCGTGTTACACCTCTTCGTATGCGTGCGTTTATAAGTAGTATAGATATAGATAATAGTTTATAATGACATATAATGAGGGCAGTCGTTAGAGTTATTTCTATAAAAAATTACCAAATTTTTTTGAATTTTGAAAACTTTAGTATTACGGTTCCTCTTTGGAATAGACGTCCGTTTTAGAAGAAAGGGTGCTTATGTATATGGTAAGAAAAAATATATATAATTTTGTACAGTTAATAAATGAACTTAAGTTTCTTTATTCTCAATATTGAGAAATGAAACCACCTAATTAGTTTCAATCTGTGATATTTAATATGGTCGATAATCA
Organism: Rhynchospora pubera; assembly: GCA_028095005.1. Taxonomy (NCBI): domain Eukaryota; kingdom Viridiplantae; phylum Streptophyta; class Magnoliopsida; order Poales; family Cyperaceae; genus Rhynchospora; species Rhynchospora pubera. The sequence continues at coordinate 21,247,290 of CM051463.1, forward strand.
ACTAAATTAGACATGGGCACATGGCATGAGTATCGAATATTTAAATCTGAAAATAATTTACATTACAATTTGTATAGCTTTTGAGTCGAACAATTAAAAAATTTTAAATAATATATTAGCTAAAATTGCAGAGGTTGCGGTTCAAAATCAAGCTTGAAATTTTTTTGGTAACTTTCAATTTCAAAATAAATTAGGAGGCTTAACAACTTTTCATGTTAGCTAAAACTGTATTTTGTAAGCAAAATATTGTTAGATTTTGCTTTAGATAAGTAATAAGTTAATTGAAAAAAAATATTCTTTTATTTAGAAAACTTGACAACACGACGATTTGTATATTATGTTTCATGTAGGATTAGATCGCAAGTTCGAAATCCGGCTGGAAAATCTTTCATAGACATTTAATTTAAAATTTAAAAATAAGTTGGATGACTTAGATCCCAATTTATCTTAAAAAAATAAAATGTTTCACGCAGGATTTGACATCACGTCTGAACGGAACTTCTATGAGCATTTTTTGAAATGAAAATTTGATATTCTTCTAGTGAATTTTGCTCAAAATGAAACAAAACAAAAACAATGAGAGAAAAAAAAAATGAAATTAAACTGTTAACAGCAAAAGGATGTGATCTCTAAAATTATTTGATAAATTTAACAATATCTTATAGGATTAACTAAAATTAAACGAAGATAAAAAAAAAGTTGACGACATCGATTGGCATATATAAATTACTAGTAAAATTGTAATTTGAGTTAAAACGAGTTTCTAATTTTTATTGTTGAAAAAATCTTATCACATTATGTTTAACTTGTAGATATTTAATACTGAAGTCCTCTGATTTGCAAAATTACCGAGTCGATTATCTCAGTAGATAATAACCTTTCACCAATACACTAACGGCTGTATTTCGTTCAAATTTTTAAGAAAATGTCTTGGACGGGCAACCTTCAGTCGACAAAGTCGACTGGACACTCGGGTTCTTTCGAAAACGGAGAAAACCACAAGCGTCTGCAACCAGCTCGCCTTTCGCCGGAATATTCTCTCCATTTCTGTCTTTTGCACAAAGTCAAACACTCTCCGAAGAAACTATTCCATGGACCAGGTCTTTTCCTACCATCCAATGACACGTGGGTCCCGCAGTCCATCAGAATACAATTGCTGGAGTGCTCCCACGCTGGACATGGTCCACCAAGCAACTCAGCTCGTCTACTGCTCACTTCCTCTCATTTCGTCTCCTCACTCTCTTCCCTCTTCCCTCAGCTTTTACACAAAACATCCCGCTCTCTTCACCAAAACAAAACAACACAAAAGAAATCAAATCAAGAACCATACGACCGATCCGCCATGGACGGATCGGAGGAGCTCGATCTGGAGGTGGCGGAGCAGGTGATAATGCGATGGGAATCCACCTCAGCCTCCACCTTCTCGCCTGATTCGGCTCTCCTCTTCTCCGCCAGCGGCGTCCGTCGTGCGGAGGCGGAACGCTACCTCCGCGCCGTCGACCGACTCCGTCTCTCGACCAAGGATTCGCCTATCGCCGTCAACAGCCCTCGCCGCCTCTCCTCCGGCTCCGCCACCTCCTCCGCGGCGCCTACTCCGGTGCCGGCGTTGCAAACCGCCATGGCGCGCCTAGAGGACGAGTTCCGCCATATCCTCGTGACCCGTTCTCTTGACATAGAGATCGATTCGTTAATCGATCTGGGGTCTCTCTCCATTAACAATAGCTCCGTATCAGGGGAGCTCTTCCCTGGCAATGAAGACCAAGCAACTGAAGAAGAATCTGAATCCGAACGGTCTCGGTCACCAACACCCGTACCCGTTACAGAATCAGTATCTGAACCCGCATCCGAGCCATCATCATCATCAGTACCCGTACATGAAGTCCAACGGGAACCATTGCCGAGATCAATATCTCCACCGGAGCGCGAATGTAAACCTGAAGCATTGGCAACTCGGGTACCGGCACTAGTATCGGTCTCAGAATCGACACCCACATCTGATCCAAAGTCAGAAGGAAGCACTAGCAGCTCTCTGTCACAGAGGAACAGGTATCTTTCAATGCGTAGTATAAAACAAATCGACCTCTTCCCACCAGATGCTATTGAGGATTTGAGAAATATTGCAAGTCGGATGATTGCTTCTGGGTATTGGCGTGAGTGCATGCAGGTTTATGGGTCGGCCCGCAAACCTTCTGTGGACCATAACCTTCGTCGTCTGGGCATAGAGAAGCTGAGCATAGGAGATGTTCAGCGCCTTAGTTGGGAAACGTTAGCCTCCAAGGTTGGACGGTGGATTCGATCTGCCCGTGCTGCAATCCGCATTATCCTGGCAAGTGAGAGGAGGCTCTGTGAGATGATTTTTGATGAGGAAGGATTGGATGAGGCGCCTTTTGCTGAGGCTGTAAAAGGCGCCGCATTGCTAGTGCTTGGGTTTGCGGAAGCAAACTCGATCGGTCGCCGGTCGCCCGAGAAGCTGTTCAAGATGCTTGACATGTATGAATGCTTATCAGATCTCATGCCTGATATCTCGGCAATTTTCAACTCTAAATCGACTGAACCGATACGTCAACAGGCCGAAGAGATACTCCTGCGTCTGGGTGATGCAGCGCGAGGGATTCTCTCTGAGTTTGAGAATGCTGTGATCAAGGAAACGTCGAAGTCCCCAGTGCCGGGTGGCACGATACATCCACTAACCCGGTATGTCATGAACTACTTAATGGTAATCCCTGATTACACGGAAACACTTGCCAAACTGATTACCTCTCGCCCCTCATACCGGTTGGCTGGATCCGAAGAGCCAATTACAATTGATGATGATTTCCCCCAACCCAAGGCCCAAGACCCAATAGCTTACCATGTGGTTTGGATAATTTTTGTGCTACACCGAAGCCTGGATATCAAAACAGGTGGCTATAAAGATGTTGCCTTGTCTCACCTCTTTGCCATGAACAACATACACTACATAGTGCACAAGGTGAAAGATACAGAGGAGCTTCAGGAGATGGTAGGCGAAAAGTATCTTCAGAAGCTTGCACTAGCTTACACCAATGCTGCAATAAGCTATGAGCGTGCCACATGGCTTCCCATTCTCCGCTGCCTCAGAGACGAAGGTTTGCACGTGACTGGAGGGTTCTCATCAAGTGTTTCAAAATCAACCTTGCGAGAGAGATTTAGGTCATTCAATGCATCCTTTGAGGAGGCACATAGGTTACAGTCGATGTGGCAGGTACCTGACACTCAGTTGAAGGAAGAATTGAGGATGTCTATTGGTGAGAAGCTGCTCCCAGCATACCGGTCTTTCTTGGGAAGGTTCAGGCAACACATAGAGACTGGGAAGCATCCAGAGCTGCTTATCAAATACTCTGTAGAGGATCTTGAAGAGGCTATTTTGGATTTCTTTGAAGGCACTCAGCCTCCTTCCATTCTTAATAGGAGGAGGTCACAGTAACAGGAATAATAATGGCTTAATTAGGTAATTCTTTGATTTTTCTGTGATAAAGTGGAGGTTTGAATAAAATTGAGAATTCTTCAAGGTGTATGTAGCGTGTATAGGTACAGTCACACTTTGTGTGAATTTTTTTATTTTTATTTTTTTCCACTACGCGAGAGGAAATTTTTTTTGGAAACGATTGTTGAAATTTGAGTTGATGAGGGAATCCATGAGATGGTGTTGATATGAACAATCAGGTTTTGGTACCCGTCTTCTGGACGGTATGGGCATAGCTATTTCTTTTCCTTGTATTTCAAGTTATCAGAGCTTAGTTGAGTCACTGATGTATTTTTGTTCCTCGCTCAATTTTGGTATATTGATAGTTTAATGTGAATGGATGATGGTATGCAAAATCCTGACCGTCTGTCTGCTAGCTTAACATGTCCATGTGTGCTTCTTGTTGCAGTGCCAATTTATACATTGTAATATGATTATTTCTCTCCTTCCCGGGAATTAGTGCCTTCCAAATGTTTTCGTGGTATTCAGTATCGAATCAGGGTTTGGTACCTCACCAGCAAGGTCCAAATATAATTATGTGTGCTTGGTGGAACTATCCAAGTTAAGCTGATGTTTAACTGCTTGCTTTCTTTTCATTTGAACATGTCTTTTAGTTATTTGTCGTGTATATATGTTTACCTTTCCATTTAGCCAAGTTTGTAGCATTACTAATTTGAATTTATTACTTGAGCTATGGTATTATATGCTGACTATAGAATAGCTTTCAACTTTGGCATTATTTGACATGAATTTGTTTCACTGCACGCTTGTACTTTTGTTGGCGCGTCTCCAATGGGGGAAATGAAATCCTGTAACATAGTAGAAGCACCAGACCCAGTTTAATTGTGTCAATTAGGTAAATCTTAAAAACAATATTAAGATAAATAAAATTTTAAAACTAATAATCTTGAAATGGATAACTCAATCATAACAATAAGATTCACTCGAAATCGAAATCTTTTAAATTGTGTAGTATCTAAAAATGACTTAAATGATTCTAGCAAAATCAAAGCTCAAATGACTAGATTAATTGAGCTCAAATCAGAATTTAATCTGATAAGAAAAATTAATTAAATTGTTAATATGAATTGCAGCATTCTTAGCCACACAGTTCCTGCCACAGAAAATCCTAAAGAACAATTTTTTAATAAAATCGAAACCCCTTTCTCTCTCCCGTGTCATTTCTTTCTTCTTCCTCGTGGGCTCGATCTCATCCTCGCTCTCTTCTCTTCTTCTCCGTAAAAATATCGAAGCTTAAAAAAAAATCGAGGCAGACGGATTAGCTGTGGCGAGCCAATGGAAACCATCCACCTAAGTCGGTTTTCCTTTCTTCGTCCTTATCTTCTTGCCTAAACCGATTGAGGCGGTGAGAGAGTTGAATCTCTGACTTTTATCATGGACGTTGGATGTGTGAATTCCTTGATCTCCACCGTTCCCTCTCTGTTCTCCTCTCTTCTTTTCCCTTTGGCGCTTTGCCTATAAATAGGGCAAGTGAGTTGAGATTTTGTTCTTGTCGTCGGTTTGAGAAAACCTTAGAAAAAGAGAGAGAGAGTGTGAGAGCAGAAAGGAAACTTGAGAGGAGAAATTAGAGAGAAGATTAAGGTATAACCATCCCTCGTCTTTCAATTTTAATTAATTATTGAGAAGTTTCTGTAAACCATGGAGGTGAGGCCGAATTTAAGGCTTTTGAGTTCGGTTGAAATTAAGAAGGTTATGCATGAAATTTAGAACAGTTAAATAGTTGGGTTAGAAGCCGAACTAATTAGTGGTGGGTTTTGATGATTGATGTATTTTTATAATTTCTCAATTAATTTTGGGATTTCTTCTATTACCCGACACCATAGGTAGATGGAATAAATATCACTTCATAGTTCATACCACAGTACCTATGATCCATAGTGTGATGTACATACCACCTTTGGTAATCATGATCTAAAGAAAGATGAATACTATTCAGTTCATGGGGATGTTGTTGGTGCCGAGAGAAGTAATCCAAACTTTATAGAATATATACTTGGTTTAACAGCTATCAGAATCTTAGCATATGTTTATACCAATTTATAATTTTGATGCTAATCTTGGGTTAGTTGAAGTTGAGGCCGAATGGTTCTTGGTACTGTTCTGGTACAATTCTGGTATGGACATCAATGGTTCAGGGGTATTTTTGTGAAGTTTCAGGGGCCTTTATAAAAGAAATTTAGAAACTTAGGGACTGCTCTATAAAATTAAGACGATAAATAAAATGAAGATATATTTTTATGGGCTATCGGATTTATTTAAAGTAAATGGATCAAGTATAAATTTAAAACTTAACCAAAGGTTAAGTTAATTAATTGAGGGCTTAAGAATAAATAAAATTAATTAAAGGAAAGGCCATTAGAAATAATTGGGTATTCCTTTAGTTAGGTTGGATTCGATTTTCGGGAGATGATGAGAATAGTCCGAGTAAGTCAAGAACAGATACAATGACGATTAAATCACCAACTTTCTGATCCCAAACAAACCAATCAAATAATTTCGATTTTAATTTTTGATTTCCAAATTTTTTTTTTGATTTTGGATTATAATTTTCTGATTTAAATTCTCGATATGACAAATAGCTAAATAATTTAATAAATATTAAGCAATGCAAACTAATTAATTAAGTATTAATTAAATAAATCAAATATAGCACAACTAAATGAATATTGGGAGAAACACTATATAATAAATAAGTGAATATTTTCATTCTAAAATATAATTCATAACTTATATAATAAAAATAAATATACTCTTAATGACTGGAAAGTCAAAACCAATCATTAATAATAAGATAAAATACTTAATAATATATTTTAAAACAGAATCCTCTTAATGAATAATCTGAACTTAACCATCCAAATCTCAACCAGTCTGGTTAACTTAGGCCGTCAGTATGGTAACCCAAGAACCGCCAATAATTAGATTATTTAGGTTACTTTAAGTATTTAACAGTTAGTAAGAAAGTCACTTGTTTTATTAGGAAACCGAACTAGAATCACTTGACACGTGACTATCAAGCCTAGCAAACTGTTAAGGGAGAGAACCCAAGTATGATGGCCGTCAAGCATCCGAACCATCATGAGATATTGAGAAACTATGCTTAGCCTCGCTAATCAGGTGCGGAATTACGTTGGATTTTTGTTAAAGTTTAAGTAATTAATAAAATATGTTTTATTCATATGCATATTGGAAATTCGTTTGCCTGCATGACCGTATTCAAGCATTTTTAAATGATAGTGCCCAAATATTGATAAAACTGCATTTTGAGATGCATGTTCTCCGCTTTGAGATATTTGAAAGAAATACAGTCAGATATTTGAATATGCCATTGTGATTGATAAATCCGACTCATGAATGATCTGACTGAAATGATTTACTGTGATATGCCATGACATGCCTGACATGATATGTATGCTCCTGGTCAAGAGTTACATCTCTCATGCCGGCCAGGTAAGGGAAAGATCCCTCATGCCACCTGGTCAAGAGATGTAATCTCTCATGCCGGCCAGGTAAAGGAAAGATTCTGTATGATTTTGTATCACTCTCCGGAGTCGGTTGGCCCCCGGCTTCGGCCAGTTCGATAGCGCTATGCGGATATGGAATTCCCTCATGCCACCTGGTCAAGGGATAAGTCCCTCATGCCGGCCAGGTAAGGGAAAGGTTTCCTTATGTGCCCATCCGGATGGGAAAGGGACCTGAGTGATTATGACTGTGGAAATTATGTGAATGAAATGTGACATGTTCCGACTGATGATATGCTCGGACCCCTGACACGCTCAGTTTCCTATCATATACAGACATGTGTTGTCTGCGATGGGATTCGTGCCACGTGTTCAGTTCCGATATGTGCAAGATTTATGCCTTGTCAGATTTTGTTATCCTGTCCAGCTTTGATTAAAATCATATGCAAGCAATCATGTTTATTTGTGACATCTTTTCAAATGAAAAGTTATAAGTTTTTTTTATAAAATTGAAACACACATGCTTTATTTTATTTACGGGTATTATTTCTAGAACTTGGATTTTAGCTTAAATCCACGTACTGGAACTAAAACCCGCACTGAGAATTTATTTCTCACTCCGTGCTTTTGCATGTTTTCCACAATGGATGTGGGTTCCAGGTTGCAGAGACGGGCTCGATCAAGTCAAGCGAAGTTAGGCCAAAATTTATCTTGCCATGATGACTCAATGGGTCATAGGAGACAACGTGGTAGATCATGGTAAGCTGGAACTTAACCCTTGTAATTAGTAAGGAAACGCCTTGCGGGTGCACAGAGATTGTGTATTCGCGGCGGAGATTGTCAAGCCCTATGTGTCGGGGTGTGACAGTCTCTTTGGTGGTATCAGAGCATGGTTTTAAGCCTTAACCAGACCTATAATACGCGAGTGTGGGTAGCAGCTGGGATCATAAATAGTATATACATATATATTTAAGTAATGAGTAATTTATAAAATTAATTTGAGATATGATGCTGTAAATAAATCGACAAGCAGTAATATGTTCGTAGGTAAACATTATGATATGTATAAGTTATATAAATACGAATTGATATAGTAACTATATTCTTCCAAATTTACTTAAAATTTTAATGTAGTACATAATGCATTATCCTATTAGAACTTAATTACATGGCATGATTTATATCCTATATATTAATTTAAGTGATAGTATGATCTTCATAAAATAGGTAGATAATATATAATTTATAAATAAGAGGAATATGTTATTGATAATTTAAGTTTTGATATAAACTTAACCTTATTTGTTGTTAAAAACGATATTACGTAGATAAACGAATTTTAGATGACGCTACTTCAAGAGACGACTCGGCTACACAAGAACTACCAGTGTTGAAGAAGACTGTTGAAAAACAAAACAGGAATACAAGTCCCATAGTTTGCATTGAACCTGCAAAAAGGAAAGTATGTACCAAAGTAGTTATGGTACAACCATAATAAGTTGCCTTGTCCTTAACCCTAATATAATCACTTGAATAATGATTATTTCGGGTATGGAAGTAAGGACAAATGAGCTGAAGACTGTTCCAAAATAAATTCAATATGGAACTTTGACAAGCTCAATGAGGCAAACGTTATGGGAAAATACGTCCCCTGATCTAAGAATGAGATGCAATTCTCATAATAACTTGAAAGAATTTGGAGGACGTATTCCAAAATAACCTCTGGATATTACTGGAAATTCATTCTACCTATTATTCTATGAGATGATCTTTTTGTCCTTAGACACCTACATTAAGTCATCTTATAGTTACGAGTACTCAATGAATGTACTTGTATAAAATAAAATAGGTTAGAATTTTAACCGGAGGACTCGTTAATAGCTTATAAACTATGAACTTTGCTAAATAACTGGATAACCCAAATGTTTGGCAACCAGAGGAAGTGCAATTTAACCTTCCTGAATAATTTCATCTGTACTTCGAATGTCGAGTATATGATGATTGAGTCCTTAAGCTATTAACATTTAAAGCAATTAACTTGTTAAGATACAAGTTATAATGCTTGTTTGATGATAAGTGGATATCTCAATTATTCCAGTTAATTTTCAAATATCTCAATATTTCAATAAGAACATTTTTGAGATTTTGTCTGGAATAAGAGATTAAATATTTAAATATCTTATCATTAAACATTGCGCCATTAATTTCTGTTAAAACATAGTAAATTGGGTGCAATTAAAATTATTGCTAGTCGATAACTTATTTGACTAGGCAATTCACTCTTGAGACACATAAAGGAGGTGACTTGAAGTTAAATCAATATGTTATTATGAACATATGTAAATATTGGTATAAATAACTTCAACTTATCCTTACTTTATCTAGGAAGGTCACTTGCTATATTCGTTAACGACCATTAAATTAAATAGTAATGTCGTTCGGATTTGCAATTCTTGAAAATCTGATAAATCATACCTTAGTGATTTGTTAGATGATCGAAGGACTACAATTGTCTTATGGTGGTAGAATAAATACATTATCTCCATTGGTTGTCAATAATTTTTAAATCCATACTGGATTGTGAAATTATTCAAGATTAGTTAATAGCTATGATAATTCATATTCTTAAATCACAATATATTCACTAGATGAATTATTGTAGATTTATAGAATTAAGCTATAACTATCAACCAATTGGAGATAACAATTTAAAATAAACTTTCCAAGTCTGATGGAAAGTTATCAATGACCTTGAGGGTTATTGTGTAGATAAATTGTTATACCTAAAAGTATTTCTCAATAAAGAGAAATAAAATGCTCAAGAAACGAGTCAAAAATATTCAACACCAATTTCAGTCATATTAATCTCAAGGCGAATACTTATGCTATATCCTTATTGAATAGCATATGTTTCTTGTTGACTGAAACCATTTGAATATAATGACCTGACTCGAAATAAAGAATTCTTAGTGTGACTTGAGCTAATAAAAAACTCATGACTTAAATATTCCGTAATAACATGATTAACGGATATTTTAAGTTAAAATAAGATCAGTCATACTAAAGAAACTATGAATTCTTTAAAGATGAATAAGACTCATGAAGATATATCGATTCTTACAAGAATAATCGACTTTCATTCTTGAAGAGAATTTTAATAATGAAAGTAGAAACTAGAATCGATTATATATTTTATCTTGAGTCGGTAAGAGAGAAGAAACCCATCATCTAGAAGAAACCTTTGTACTTGGAACAGAGTTTACCAACACTAGATTACCTTGTCCATTTGTTTATTTGGAATGTGTATGCTGGAATAAGTAAGATAGATAAGTCTATTCCGTAATCAAAACATCACTAAATTTTAAAATCTTGCTTGTGAAAATCAGCAATCTGAATCCAAATTGATCTTAAAAAGAAATATAAATAAATACAAAATTTAAAATACTAATCATACCGAAATATATAGGAAACAACTACCATGGAATTTAACAGTTAATGAAGACACTAAAATATCTGTGTACGAAGATTGAAATCGGTATTGGCCGGTCACCAATATTGATATTAATCTTTTATATATTAAGTATTACTTTGCTTCCTTGACTGACCATCAAGAAAGTTAAAGTCATACTTTGATATATGTGTACCAACAACCAAGAGGAAAAAACAATTACTAAGAAGAACCAAAATAATAAAGAGAATAGGATGGAACGATACTAAAACAAGTTAAAACATGATGAAACTAATCTCAAATATATATTAAACTTAACTCCTTTGAAATTTCGAGGACAAAATTTTTTTTAAGGGGGGTGGAATGTAACATAGTAGAAGCACCAGACCCAGTTTAATTATGTCAATTAGGTAAATCTTAAAAATAATATTAAGATAAATAAAATTTTAAAACTAATAATCTTGAAATGGATAACTCAATCATAACAATAAGATTCACTCGAAATCGAAATCTTTTAAATTGTGCAGTATCTAAAAATGACTTAAATGATTCTAGCAAAATCAAAGCTCAAATGACTAGATTAATTGAGCTCAAATCAGAATTTAATCTGATAAGAAAAATCAATTAAATTGTTAATATGAATTGCAGCATTCTTAGCCACACATTTCCTGCCACAGAAAATCCTAAAGAACAATTTTTAATAAAATCGAAACCCCTTTCTCTCTCCCGTGTCATTTCTTTCTTCTTCCTCGTGGGCTCGATCTCATCCTCGCTCTCTTCTCTTCTTCTCCGTAAAAATATCGAAGCTTAAAAAAAAATCGAGGCAGACGGATTAGCTGTGGCGAGCCAATGGAAACCATCCACCTAAGTCGGTTTTCCTTTCTTCGTCCTTATCTTCTTGCCTAAACCGATTGAGGCGGTGAGAGAGTTGAATCTCTGACTTTTATCATGGACGTTGGATGTGTGAATTCCTTGATCTCCACCGTTCCCTCTCTGTTCTCCTCTCTTCTTTTCCCTTTGGCGCTTTGCCTATAAATAGGGCAAGTGAGTTGAGATTTTGTTCTTGTTGTCGGTTTGAGAAAACCTTAGAAAAAGAGAGAGAGAGTGTGAGAGCAGAAAGGAAACTTGAGAGGAGAAATTAGAGAGAAGATTAAGGTATAACCATCCCTCGTCTTTCAATTTTAATTAATTATTGAGAAGTTTCTGTAAACCATGGAGGTGAGGCCGAATTTAAGGCTTTTGAGTTCGGTTGAAATTAAGAAGGTTATGCATGAAATTTAGAACAGTTAAATAGTTGGGTTAGAAGCCGAACTAATTAGTGGTGGGTTTTGATGATTGATGTATTTTTATAATTTCTCAATTAATTTTGGGATTTCTTCTATTACCCGACACCATAGGTAGATGGAATAAATATCACTTCATAGTTCATACCACAGTACCTATGATCCATAGTGTGATGTACATACCACCTTTGGTAATCATGATCTAAAGAAAGATGAATACTATTCAGTTCATGGGGATGTTGTTGGTGCCGAGAGAAGTAATCCAAACTTTATAGAATATATACTTGGTTTAACAGCTATCAGAATCTTAGCATATGTTTATACCAATTTATAATTTTGATGCTAATCTTGGGTTAGTTGAAGTTGAGGCCGAATGGTTCTTGGTACTGTTCTGGTACAATTCTGGTATGGACATCAATGGTTCAGGGGTATTTTTGTGAAGTTTCAGGGGCCTTTATAAAAGAAATTTAGAAACTTAGGGACTGCTCTATAAAATTAAGACGATAAATAAAATGAAGATATATTTTTATGGGCTATCGGATTTATTTAAAGTAAATGGATCAAGTATAAATTTAAAACTTAACCAAAGGTTAAGTTAATTAATTGAGGGCTTAAGAATAAATAAAATTAATTAAAGGAAAGGCCATTAGAAATAATTGGGTATTCCTTTAGTTAGGTTGGATTCGATTTTCGGGAGATGATGAGAATAGTCCGAGTAAGTCAAGAACAGATACAATGACGATTAAATCACCAACTTTCTGATCCCAAACAAACCAATCAAATAATTTCGATTTTAATTTTTGATTTCCAAATTGTTTTTTTGATTTTGGATTATAATTTTCTGATTTAAATTCTCGATATAACAAATAGCTAAATAATTTAATAAATATTAAGCAATGCAAACTAATTAATTAAGTATTAATTAAATAAATCAAATATAGCACAACTAAATGAATATTGGGAGAAACACTATATAATAAATAAGTGAATATTTTCATTCTAAAATATAATTCATAACTTATATAATAAAAATAAATATACTCTTAATGACTGGAAAGTCAAAACCAATCATTAATAATAAGATAAAATACTTAATAATATATTTTAAAACAAATCCTCTTAATGAATAATCTGAACTTAACCATCCAAATCTCAACCAGTCTGGTTAACTTAGGCCGTCAGTATGGTAACCCAAGAACCGCCAATAATTAGGTTATTTAGGTTACTTTAAGTATTTAACAGTTAGTAAGAAAGTCACTTGTTTTATTAGGAAACCGAACTAGAATCACTTGACACGTGACTATCAAGCCTAGCAAACTGTTAAGGGAGAGAACCCAAGTATGATGGCCGTCAAGCATCCGAACCATCATGAGATATTGAGAAACTATGCTTAGCCTCGCTAATCAGGTGCGGAATTACGTTGGATTTTTGTTAAAGTTTAAGTAATTAATAAAATATGTTTTATTCATATGCATATTGGAAATTCGTTTGCCTGCATGACCGTATTCAAGCATTTTTAAATGATAGTGCCCAAATATTGATAAAACTGCATTTTGAGATGCATGTTCTCCGCTTTGAGATATTTGAAAGAAATACAGTCAGATATTTGAATATGCCATTGTGATTGATAAATCCGACTCATGAATGATCTGACTGAAATGATTTACTGTGATATGCCATGACATGCCTGACATGATATGTATGCTCCTGGTCAAGAGTTACATCTCTCATGCCGGCCAGGTAAGGGAAAGATCCCTCATGCCACCTGGTCAAGAGATGTAATCTCTCATGCCGGCCAGGTAAAGGAAAGATTCTGTATGATTTTGTATCACTCTCCGGAGTCGGTTGGCCCCCGGCTTCGGCCAGTTCGATAGCGCTATGCGGATATGGAATTCCCTCATGCCACCTGGTCAAGGGATAAGTTCCTCATGCCGGCCAGGTAAGGGAAAGGTTTCCTTATGTGCCCATCCGGATGGGAAAGGGACCTGAGTGATTATGACTGTGGAAATTATGTGAATGAAATGTGACATGTTCCGACTGATGATATGCTCGGACCCCTGACACGCTCAGTTTCCTATCATATACAGATATGTGTTGTCTGCGATGGGATTCGTGCCACGTGTTCAGTTCCGATATGTGCAACATTTATGCCTTGTCAGATTTTGTTATCCTGTCCAGCTTTGATTAAAATCATATGCAAGCAATCATGTTTATTTGTGACATCTTTTCAAATGAAAAGTTATAAGTTTTTTTTATAAAATTGAAACACACATGCTTTATTTTATTTACGGGTATTATTTCTAGAACTTGGATTTTAGCTTAAATCCACGTACTGGAACTAAAACCCGCACTGAGAATTTATTTCTCACTCCGTGCTTTTGCATGTTTTCCACAATGGATGTGGGTTCCAGGTTGCAGAGACGGGCTCGATCAAGTCAAGCGAAGTTAGGCCAAAATTTATCTTGCCATGATGACTCAATGGGTCATAGGAGACAACGTGGTAGATCATGGTAAGCTGGAACTTAACCCTTGTAATTAGTAAGGAAACGCCTTGCGGGTGCACAGAGATTGTGTATTCGCGGCGGAAATTGTCAAGCCCTATGTGTCGGGGTGTGACAAATCCCGTCCCGCGCGGGACTGTCCAGCAGTGCGCTGTGAGCCGTGTGATTTAATCTCAATGGCAAAGGGAGCCCCGTGCATGTAACCTGATTGGTAGGCCCGAACCGTCCAGATCGGACGGTTCGTAGGCTGCGCTGGACGGTCCCGCGCGGGAGCAGATAAGGATTCCCAATGGGGAGGCCTATCATTTTCTTTACTTCTGTAAAGTACAGTACCAAATTTCATGGCCTCTTTTCAAGGGAATGGAAAGTTTTCTTGGGTATGTGAAATTCATTGTATGTTGCTTGTTCAACAATGGCATCCTTGTGATAACAATAATGACGACGGATGTGAGTTGTCCTTGTTTATTATAACTGTCATGAAACATTTACTTTGTTTGAGTCCCATTTTTTGCTCAGAATTAGTGGCACAGCTGGTACTAGTAACTAGATATCGACTGTTGGATCAATCCTTCCGGGTAAGGTTGAAAATAAAGGGAAACAGTGGTGAGACAATTTCTATCGTGAAGAAAAATCAACCTTTCAGGTAAAGTTAAAATCTGCATTTGAAGCGTCTCTGTTTATCCAAATAATAAATCGGGTGGGATCTTATTATACTATATAATTTTCATCCGGCCAGAACTAAACATGTCTAAAACATGAATAGCACCTTTTCACATTATGAGTGTAACAATCCGCCATTGTCAATTAACATCTAAATTGCATCAATTTTTAATCCTTTGAATTAATAGAAAACATTACCAATATTTTTATACAGTTTCATTATCAACATTGTACTTGCTATTTTTGTTTTGAGAATTGAGTCCTTTCAGTATTTTAGTACTAGTTTAATGTATTATAATATTTACGATTGTATTTTTTTTTTAAATCAGTGGTTAACACCGCCACTTTTCTTTATTACAGAAGAAAATGTTACCCAAAGTATATGAGTAATGCTAGAACCAAACATATAGGACGTCAAACACGATCCAAACGTCGATCATTAAAATTTCAAACGATCGATCTAAACCACTCAATATGATCTCTATATTAAAATATCCTTGAAAATCAAAATTTATATTTTTTCGAATTTTCTAACTATTTTTTTCGAATTTTCAAAATTGGAGGGTTCAGAACTTTTTAGATTAAGCATATAAAAAATATTCCAAAAAATAGTAAAGAAATTTGAAAAAAATATAAAATTTGGTCTCCACGGAAATTTTATAACATACAACAATTTGAGCGGTTTGAATCGGTCATTCTAATTTTAAAAATTAAAATTTTATCATGTTGGACAAGTGCTTGTGTCTTATATGTTTGACACGTACTAGCCACTCCCAAAGTATATAGTACAGATCAAAGCATAAACACTCACAAGACAACTAAATCGGCACCGGCACCCCAATATTTACGATTTATAATGTTAAACATCTAAATTTGATATTTTATATGTTGTTAAGTTAAACATGAATTATTTACAATTTAAAATTTGCGAGACCAAAAACAAACCATTTAATAACGCCCACACTTAATGCTACTAAATGATATTTAAAATCTCGATTTTGATCGTATAACAATGTTTAATGTGTTCATTCCTTTTGAGTTTTGATTCCAATGGCATAAAAATGCATCGATCTAAATTTACGGTTTAAATAAATAACAGCATATATCCAATATTCTGTATTACTAAGAGTAGCCCAACCCAAACAACACGGATCTTGCATCACCAGAAATTGAAGACCGGACTGGTTTCATCAAATCACTGGACCCAAAACGAGAAGCATTGAACTATGTCGATGCATTTGATTCCTCTTAAAAGAAGCTTCTCGCAAACTTATATTTGACTTCTGATTTTTTTTTTGTTTACTTATGTATTGTAACAGGCAATAACATTTTATTAATGATGAAAAGTCTAAACCAATTGGTACTTACGTACTACTATGAAAAATAATTAAAGCACATAAGACTCGCACCTATTTTTATAGAAAACCAAGGAGATAGTATTACATGCTGTCATGCTGATGGTGTCAAGCATGATCCTTTAAACAAAGTCTAAATGGAGCGTGCATGTTAGGCAGTTATGCACTAATTAATTAGAATCTAATGAGATCACCATACAGTTAGAACATCGAAGTAGAGCCCACAACTTTCGTTTTTTGTTTTTTTTCCTTTCACGAGTGCACAGCCCACAACTGAAGCATTCCAATTGCTATCATAGTTATTATGTCATTGGACTTATTAAAAAAAAAAAAGCTAAGTCATTGGATAGGCGACGAATGGATCCCACGAAAATAACTTCTCAGAGGTGTGTTTTGGAGGAATTCACATTCTTTGTAATGCTATTGCTTGTCACTAAGTTCACACTCATTATTTTTTTCCCATGGAGTTCCAGATCCATAAATAAGAATTAAGTTTTTTTTTTGGGAAAATAAGAAATAAGTTACGTACCCACTCAACTTGCTAAGCCATTTACAGTTTACGTCAGCAAATCGTTTCATAGGGGTAAAATAGTCATGAATTGGAGAAAACTCAAAAAAATAGTAGTTGCGTCTCCAATCCAATGATTCCAAATTTCTTAGAAAAATCGTTTCATAGGGGTAAAATAGTCATGAATTGGAGACAACTAAAAAAATAGTAGTTGCGTCTCCAATCCAATGATTCCAAATTTCTTAGAATAATTTGAATGGAGTTTAACTCTTCTAATAAATAAGGTTTTTTTGTTCTTATTATAATAATTTTGTTTATAAATTAAAATGAACAATCTGAATTGAAATTTAGTTATAAAATTATGTTCACAGCAAAATTTGCCTAATAATTAATGATTATTTTCGAATTTTCTCTCATTATGCACAAAAAAAAACTGTGTAAACCGTTTATCCGTACACTTTTTAACATTAGAAGTTCTAATTTAATATCTTCGTAAAGGATTCTTCGCATTTGTATTTGGCAGTGCAAGGATGTCAACTCCCCCGGTTCAGTGCAAGGATTCTTCGCATTTTTGATTAATTAAAGCCTGCATGCATGCTTTGCTCAACCTTACATTCATTTCATTTTGTGCCAGGAAAATATTTCTCTCTTTACCCTTTTCTCCCATTTATTTGGACCTTTTGTATTGCCAATCCTTTTTTCTCACATTTTTGTCTTCTTTAAATGCCGCTTGATATTTTTCCACTTTCCAACCAAAAAAGGACTATTAGAAATTTAAAACTACTCCTCTTGGAACAAGACATACCAGTGTCAATCATGGGGAGCAATGAAAAAATCAGCAAGGAATTAAAGATTTATGATATGCAATAACAAACTTAGTTTGACATGACAAGAAGGTCATTCAACTATCCCCTTCTAGGAGTACTCCGCAATCCAAGCTTGTTTCCAATCTGCAATTCCGCTGTGCCTCGGTGCTTGTCTGGCTTTGGGTTCTTCATTTAGAAATGAATGCCTGCAAGACAAAGGAGGAGGGGAGGTGAGTTTAAATGAGGCTTAAATACATCATAGGTAATGTAATATGTTCAGAGCAGGATTTTGAAACTATTTCCGTGTTGTCAAGAAAAGTTGCATTTTTGGGGTAAACTGCTCCCAGGTATAAGGCAAACAATAGGATATACTGATACAAATTGGTGCATAAATCCTTCCTATTGCACTATAAAATACACATCTAAAGAGAATGAAAATTGACCGAGAAAATATTGCAGTGCCCTGGATCAGCTAAATGAGCTGACAAGTTGTCAAGTGGGCTTTCTCCAGTGTAGATAGCTTGGAACAAGAATCCAACAAAAGCAAGCATGGCCAGCCTGCCATTTTTTATCTCTTTAGTCCTCAGAACCATAACAGGCTCTGGTGAGCCCCGGCCCCACATCATGAAATCAAACCACAACCCGCCTGGGTAACCCACATCAGGCTTCGGGTTCTCCCGATTTGGAAATTTGGGTTCGATATCGACGCAGCCTGGGTTCAAGAAGTCAGCCCATCGGCGTCCCTCAGCCCAGCCCATTAGAATCATTTGAACCACAAAAAGGGTTAATGGATCGGTAAAGTACTGTTGAGAGCCAGCTTCAAACCTGTCATATATCCAATTCAGTGTGTTTGGAGGAAAAATACTATATATAGTTCAGTAGCATGAAATTAGTTGCTTTAGAATTATTTATTGGTAAATGATGCAAGTACTCAAGGAGATTCTTCCGGTAAAATACCATACTGCCCCTGCCAATTTCTGTAGGTTGGTGGAATATGAATAGCAACTTCAAAAAATAAAGAGAAAACACATTGCTCGAAAAGAGCAAAAAACTAGTAAAATATTAGTCAGACAGGTACACAGAATTTCGCGTCCGACACCATACCTGCCCATACAGAATGTAACCAGAGCAGTATCACAACAAGAAAAGCAACCCTCAATGTACCCTTCCAGTGAAATGTTAAGAAAGGTCGCATACTGTTACATCTTATCAGGATTATATAGCATGATTTTAATGAAAAAAGCCTTGTTGTCGGAAGTACCATGAAAAATTATCAATGAATCCGAGTTTCTGAAGGCACTCTGGAACAAGGATACCAGAAACTGCAAGCATGGCCCACCGGCTGTGCATTAACTCTGCCTGTGCAAACCACCTCAGAAGCTCTGGATCCGATCCTGCAATCGTGATAATAAAAATATGATTACAGGATGGTTTGAATATCAGAATGTCTCTATGTGCTTTTTACTGGATTTTCTTAGAGCAAAGGTGGTGGTCAAAGTCATCCAACAAGCTTTTTTGTTTTTATATATATTTAACGTTCACAGGGTTTCAAAACCTTGACCCCTTGAAGGCCTACCAATAGGAATACATGGTCACACATTTCAGTATGGACTGCTTTCAGCAGTTCAATTCAATTTAAGCACCACTTTAGAAATATGATAAATTCATCCTCCAGATAGTGTTTATGCAGCCCCTTTACTGTACTGGCCTGGTACTGAACAAAGCTGAATTACAGAAGTTAGAAGAATAGAGAAAGATTCTTCAATGATCTCTTTTGATAGGAGCAGTAAACAGAAACAACAAGTATAACCACAAGATCCAGTCTTTCTATATTTGACCTATACCACAGCAATCAAAAATAATAAAATATAAAAAGTATTAGACCAGCTCATGGCAAGTTAGGTTCACTTTTAGTTTGCATGAGTGGGATGTAAAAATAAATTAAGTACATACCTAATCCAAGAGGATCAAATCCGAAATCCCCCGGGAGGCTACAAAGATAAACAACAAAATATATATATAGTAACTCTGTGCTCCAAATAGCTCAAGATAAGTAGATAACACTTTCTCTGAAATTTCTTTTTATATAAACACTTTCTCTAAAGATTTTATATAACGTTTTAGTTAAAACAGAAAACTTTCAAATTTTGCAAGATATGTGCACCAAAAGAGATTTAAAAAGGCGCGCAGAATAGTTTAGGGGTCCATTATTTATTAAATGGCACATGCCACATATTTAACTTTTCTGAAATAAGTTCTCATACAAACTTACCTTCCATCTAGCCATGGGGGAGGAGAGCTGCCAGGGAACCAAAGAGGCCTATCAGGGGGCAGTGGCTCACACACACTTGACACGCCTCCCTTTGTTCCTCTTACCTTTGTTGTGATCTTGGAACAGGTAATAAAAAACCTTCTTGTTTGGTTTGTGGCATGTGCTCTAGACAAGCTACACACACAATTTACAATTACAAACTGAGTCATATGGAGTATAGTAGTTGGCTTTCAGAACTGATACCCTTTAATTTGCTCAGTTCTATGGTGCACTTATAACTACAGACTAATCTGGTACTCCATTCAGAATCTAACTTAATACAAATGATCAGCCTATTAGATATTTTTTCAATTGATTTCCAATATGTGTGATTAAGTAATGCAGAATGGATCAAATGGTGTTATAAATCTTCAATTACCTAATTCATTCAATTAGTACCATTTCATGAAAAATACAACCACTTTCCTTTTCTCCGATGAAAATCTTGTTGTAGGAACCAGTAAGAAAACTTCTAATTATGCCAATTAAACCTATGCTTCTTACTCTGAATAAGTAGTGGGTTGAATGAAGTTGTGGTTCCTGAACTCTATGTAGAGTTGTGTATAAACTGTTAATTTATTAGGCTGAGAGGTGTCAAAGAGAAATTTTGTCGAACGTGTTCTCAGCAAGTCTTGTTTTAACACAAGATACATGTATCAGACAAAAGAAAAATTTCACAGCAAATTTTACTTGGACATTACTACGATAAATCAATCATGTACCTCATTATATGGTCAAGCAATTTTAGACATTACTACGATTAATGATGTTTAGACATCTATGATAGTTGATTATCTATTCTTAGCAACAACAGTTAGTGTATATATGCATGTGTAACTGTAGCAAAATTGTAGTTTTATTTGAAATACACAGTTTGTTATGGATTGATTTGTTGCCTAATTTATCTAATAGGGGAAAAAAAAAAATTGGACAGCAAGAAGCCATAAACGTTGAAGCTACACAAACCTGACATTGAGTTTAGAAATTAGACACGAGCTCGGAGCAAGCGCCATGTGTGTGTTTAAAGCACCGACTGAATGGAGAGAGAGAGAGATGGAGGGAGAGAGAAGAGAGCGCGCGCTTTATCTAGAAGTGAGGAGACAGATGGCCTCAAGGACAGATATCCAATGCGTGCTTGCCACGTGGAGAGCAAAAGTTTTCCAGGCCTGTTCTGTAGGGCCTTTCGCATGGGTTTAAATGGCCCAATGTTTAGCAGTCCAACTGACACGCTAGCAAGAACGAATTCTGAATTTCAGATATGGTAGAAAATCTGCTCCTCCAAAATTTTAAAATATTCTCCTTGTTACATTTAATCTCTACATTCAATTATAATTTCAATAATAAAATTATTTAACATAATATAAATTAAATTATAACTATATTTAATAATAAAAAATAATTAAAAATGAAATAATAACTTATGTCATTATAAATTATTTCTCCACATTTAAATTAAACTTGACATAGGTACTTGCATAAAGTATTTTTTCCTCATATCTCACACAAAAACCTCCTAGTTCAAGTTTTCAACGCATAAAATATTATGTTTAATTGTGGTGAGTTGTAATTTTAAAAAGGCAAAATTGGATATAACCCTCTCAAATCTCCTTCAATAGAACATAACCCTCTCTAATTTTCAAAATTGAATATAACCCCCTCTAATCATATCTTACTAGGATATAACCCCTTTCCATCAATTTTAATTATTTTCAATTAGAAAAAAATCAACAGTATATTCTTATGACCAAATTACCCTCACGTTTCATCTTCCTTAAGGGTGCCGTTTGGATCGTTGGAAGAAAGAAGAAGAAAAAAAATTATAAACAATCTAAACTCTTCACAAAGTTACACACTTCTTAATACTTTTTTCCTTCTTCTCACACCTATCCAAACGGAACCTTAAATACCCATTTTCTTCTCCATCCAACCCCCCCCCCCCCCCCCCCCCCTAATCCCCCATGTGGCCATGTGTACCGAATAATAATTTGGACGGATCAAGTTCCTTCGTACCCTCACGTTTCATAATTATCAGCTTGCAAGTCTACATCAGATTTCACAAAACTGCAATTACTTAACGACCAGAAAGAAAGAAAACAAAAAATTGACTAATAAGCAACTCAGAAACACCTCTCCTCAGATATCATCTTCCCTCCACCTCACTCCACGTTCCGCTGCCTTCTTTTAAAACCCAACACAAAAAAAAAAAAAAAAACCCGTTTTGCCCCTCCTCCTCCCATGGCCAAAACCTCGTTGAATCACTCAACTACTCTCAATTCCTCTATTATCTGATCCACTAAACATGCTCGACACCTCACGATTCAATCGCCGCCGTTTGATCCCGGCCATCACCGTTCTCTGGATCGTCGGATTCGCACTGATCTACCTCTGGCAGACCGACTCGTTGACTCGGATCCAGTTGTTCGTGCGGGCCCCACCAACAACGCCTCCCCCGCCCCCGCCCCCGCCCCCGAGTCAGCCTGCTCCGAGAGGGTACAGAGCCGTGGTGTACAATTTGACAGATTTCGGTGGGGTTGGGGATGGCAAGACTGTAAATACCGAGGCATTTGAGAGGGCAATTGCGGCAATTAAGATTTATGAAGATAAAGGAGGGGGGCAGCTGAATGTGCAAGCTGGGAAGTGGCTCACTGCTCCTTTTAATCTGACGAGTCGTATGACTTTGTTCCTTGAAGAAGGCGCAGTGATTCTCGGGATTCAGGTTAGTAAGTAGTAAATTATTTACTGAGTTGTTAGCTATAACATGAAAATGTAGTAATCAATACAATGTGTTTTTGGGATGGGTTATTATAAACTGAGAAAAATAGCAGTGTTAGTAATGGTAATGTGCTTTTGTGGGTCTGGTAAATAGCATTACAGAGTAAAACTTGAAGGTTGTAGATGAATGGAAATGACCTTCTGATTTAGAAATGTTTAATTAATTGTGGGTCTGGTAGTTAACGTACTGAGTAAAACTCGAAGGTTGTAGAAGAAAGGAAATGAGCTTCTGATTTAGAAGTGTTTAAATAATCAAATGGATTAAGTATGGAAATTGGCCTTTTTAGTGAGGAATTGAGAATTGGGTACTTATGTACAGTTCGATTGGTTCTGCAGCAATGAATGCTGGGTACTTTGTTAGCACTGGATGAATTGTATGCTGCAAGCTGGGATCTTTTACTATTTCCCTTGTCCCAAACAATAAAATTATGAAAATCACCACAATGCCCATTCTTGGTATTACTGTCACATAAAGAGGCCTCTTTATGTTTTGCTTTGCAAATACAGATTTGAGGCCAATATGTAGATTGTGGCATAATTCAGGAACATCTGTCAATTTGGTCGTTGGACAAAATGATGTCCAATTGAAGATTAATAAAAATCTCTGAAAATCAATCCTTGCTGTGGTCTAATTGTGTAATGGTCTATGGAAGTTCAACAAACGCATGTCAGATAAAAAGCAGATGATTTCACAAATGACCATACTATTTTATTGTCACATATGCTTTACCAAAGGTTATGCATTAAGATAATAAGAATCAGAAAATAAAGTTTCTTTCATATACAGCATACTTTACCTAACAAAATAGTTTGGTAATTGGTGACTAGTTTGCATAGCGTGGTCTAGTACCAGCTTGACTAGTTTTTGTTCCATAATTTGTGAACTTCCTTGGTTTGCTTAGTGCTTAATTGAAGATTGAAGATTGAAGATAAATTGTGGCTATGTTAGGTCATCTTTAAGTTGCAACAATTGATACAATTCCCTGTTGCATTTATAATCAAAAGTGAGAACATAGTAATAGGAAACTTTAGGCAAGAGCTTGTATACCTTTGATCTGGGGGGTCATTACCATCTCCCTACCATTTTTTTTCTCTGTGCCTCCTTCCCCAGTATCCCACCTGAATAAAAAAAGTGGATCATGGTCCCATAAGCTGTTGATGGGCTTCGTACCCTGTGTGATATTTAATCCTTGCTTAAGTTAGAATTCCTACAGAAATCTCAATTAAATACAGAGGTCACAGCTAATATAACAAAGAAATAGCATACTGTACTCAACTCTAATAACAGTTCCAAAATGGTATGATACTATGATATTAATTTGAGCTGCACTGCCTTACCAGCATTTCTTGAAGGCAGCAAATTATTTTATTTATGTTATTTTTCTCTTTTCAGGATGAGAGGTATTGGCCATTAATGCCTCCATTGCCATCGTATGGCTTTGGAAGGGAGCAGGCTGGACCTAGATATGGGAGTCTTATTCATGGCCAGCATTTGAAAGATGTTATTATAACAGGTATCTTTTAAGTATACTTCTAAATGGTCTTCATTTGTTATTTTTTCTTAATTGCAATTTTCAATTAAATACAGTACTAACGGACACATAAGATTACATTGAAACTAGTTGACTATACTAACTTGCATATATTTGCCTGGTAATCTTTTGATTAATTGTCATGGGTATGGTGAAATGAAGTTCCCTACAAGTTTAGTTACTAACCAAACCTTATGATTTGCAAGGAAAAATGATAATTTACTGTTAACTGAATTTCTTACATGACTCATTTCTTAATATCCAAACTACAAAGGACAACAAAGAGAAATTTTCGAACAAATATGATGAAGATTTTCTAGAGGAGAAAAAATTTGAGGTTTTTTGAAATTACACTGTAGTACAGAAAACATATCCTGTAAGTTAATTTTTTTTTATTTCCTGATTTCATTCGCACAATTACTATTATTACTATTTTGGTGACTGTGATATTGTTGGGTTTCATTTCTATCCTTCCCAAACTTGTTTGGAACTAAAGGCTCTGTTGCTGTTGATTTTCATTTGCACAATGCCAAAACATTACCCTCTGAATATCTGTTTGGAATTTATCAAGGGTTACTTGCAGGCAGTTCACCAGTATAGTACTGAGGCTTTGTAGTAGCAGTTCTACAATTATGCAACTAATTGAAATTAAGATACCAAGTGTGCTATTAACTTCTTAGATCAATTTGGCCTTAAGAATCAATTTATGCAATAGATCTCTTTAGTGTTTTACTCCCCATTGTGTAAAAAATGAACTGAGTTAAGGAAAAGAACATTTAACATGCTGAGGTTGGTTTGCAATTAATAAGAACTACTATTGGAACTGACCGAAACGTTAGCTTTATTAACCTTAAATGAGAAAATATTTGTTTTAGTTATCCTCGTTTTGTTCTTTTGCCTTCCTAAAACAGGTCATAATGGGACTATAAATGGTCAAGGGAAGAGTTGGTGGACAAAGCATCGTAAGAAGCTGCTGAATTATACACGAGGCCCACTGATACAGATAATGTGGTCCCGTGATATCATTATCTCCAATGTAACATTGCGTGACTCCCCTTTCTGGACGCTTCATCCCTATGACTGCAAAAATCTGACCATTGCAAATTTGACCGTCTTGGCACCTGTCAGGGGGGCTCCGAATACAGATGGGATTGATCCAGGTTCAAATTAAAATTTTTCATACTGTGTTTTAATAAACAAGTCTGTCACAGTTCAAGTAGCATTGTAATTGTGGCGAAAGAACTAGTTGAGCTGAGCATGACCTACAATCCAAACATTGTAAATTATGTTTTTTTTTTTTTTTCTCTCTCTTTAGTTGATTCATTTGAATTGATTAGGCGAGGCTCGGTAAAAGTTAAACATTGATGCACATCAATGTGAGGCTTACAATTTTGTAAGTTTATATCAGACCTTCCTTGTATCCTAGATGAGACTCTTGGCTAGCATGTTCTGGTAAAATATCAGCTTACTGGTCCAGATTGTAGTCTTTGATGTAAATTACAGAAGATTGCTATTGAGATTTCTGTATTTTTTTTTTGTGGAGAAACTAGATAGCAGCTATTTAGGAATTCATTTGGTCATCAAAAAGTTGCATTACTAAGTAATTATGGTTATATTTTTAAGAATTACTACTTTACTAGTATTGTGGTGCCAAATTGCAGATTCATGTGAGGACGTGTTAATAGAAAACTGCTACATATCTGTGGGTGATGATGGAATTGCAATCAAGAGTGGATGGGATCAGTATGGCATTGCATATGGCCGTCCCTCCACCAATATTAGCATCCGCAATCTCACTATCCGATCTGTTGTCAGGTTTGTTCTTTCTCTACTGACCAAGATTCTGCAGAGTTGAGCAATTTTTCTGGATCGGGCTAAATTAGCCTCACTTTTTTTTGTTTGAAAACTCAATATTAGAAATGCAAGGGAATTATGTGACCTTTTCTTTTCTCTTTTCTTCAATCCAACTGATCATTTAAGTTTCTTGTTTTGGCTTTAACAGTGCGGGAATATCCATTGGCAGTGAGATGTCAGGAGGGGTCTCTAACATCTCGGTCCAAAATATCCACATATGGGAGTCAAGGCGAGGGGTCCGAATAAAAACAGCACCTGGCAGAGGGGCCTATGTGAAAAATATTCTATACCGTAACATAACATTTGATAACCTGCGAGTTGGCATTGTGATCAAGACAGATTACAATGAGCACCCCTTTGGGTATGATCCGAAAGCCTTACCCGACATAAAAGACATCTCTTATTTTGGTATCCATGGCACTGGTGTGCGGGTCCCAGTTCGGATTCAAGGAAGCCCTGAGATACCCATTAGGGACGTGGTTTTTCAAGATATGTCAGTTGGGATTACTAACAGGAAGAAGCACGTCTTTCAGTGCTCCTACGTGGAGGGTCGGGTTATAGGGTATATTTTCCCAGCTGCTTGTGAGAATTTGGATATTTATAATGAGAGAGGTGAGCTGGTCAGGCGATCAGATTCACAGAATGTTTCAGATATTGATTATAGTTTTTGATGTTAGACTTAGGGTTTTTTTTTCAGCGATTTTTTTAGAGCGTTTTTGTTCATTTGTGCTTGGGCAAAATGCATTGATCATGTGCATTCCACTCTCCAGATTGCACTCAAGGGGCTCATAATCCCCTTGAAAGAAAATGAAAAAAAAAACAGAAAGTTGGGGTTGGAAGCACAATCGACCACTATTCATTAGATTCCATCATGCTTTTCTTCATTTTTGTACATGTGTTTGTTTATTTAGAAATATAATATATCATTCTTTCTGTAATACTGCACCTGTACATAGTACTTCTGTACTTGCATCCTTTACGTTGCTTAATGGAAAAGGTGCATATCGCAGCAGCTATAATTCTTTGAATTAATTCTATTTTACCAATTATTTTTGCTTAAGCATTTCCTGTGTTGAAAGCTCTGTCAATAACAATTTACTAATTCTATTTCATGTCCAGTTGTCAGTCATATATTTGTGCTTTAGGTTTGAACTATGTTATATTTGTTATGTAACGTGCGTCTCAGTGTAGTTCGAGGTATTTGTAGTTAAAATTTTTTTTGAGCGTTCGCCACGTGTCCAGTGTCCTCGTCCATCCAATGGTTCCTAAACTGGGCCAAGCCCGCGTCGGTCCGAGCACTGGGCCGGATTGGGTACGGATCGGGTAACATCTGGAAATTGAGAACCGATAAGTCTCGTTCGAGCCACAGCCACTATCAGAGGCAGGTGATCCGGACAGCATTTAATTTCTCCGAACAACATCATTTTTTAATAAAATGACGCTACTACCCTTCTCATTCCGACCAACATAATTTTTTTTTAGGAATATACTATATCATATATATAATAATATATCTTTGCCTATTTGAACGTTTTCGTTAAATTCTAACTATATATCTGATTCCCAATATGATTTATCATTTTTTTCATTAATTTTTTGTTTAATTTATGTTCTTTTTTTCTAATATTTTATTTTCAATTGACTCAATTATCTAATTGAAATCTGTTATTTCATGAAATTCAATTCAAAGTGGGAGTACAAATTAATGTATTTAAATCTGAATTTATAATTTTCTAATGAATTGATAACAGTGACGTTCTCTCTTTGTTACACAGCTCTTGGCGACATAAATGGAATAATTAAGAAAATAATATAGTTATGGAAAAATATAAGAATAAATCTTGAAAGAAATATAAGGAAATCAAAATACAGGGGCATTTTTGTCAAAAAATGTTGTGCCATCAAATGTGCTGGTGTCCGGATCATCTCCAGCCTCCAGTTTCCTTTCCTGGTTCCGAAATACTGGTAGCACTAGACTAGGCCACTAGCACATCTTTTTTTTTTTTTGAGGAAAAAACCCTGATCCAAATCCTGTGTCGCGCGACACAGGATGTAGCGCGCAAAAAGACAAAAACGATAATCCCTCTCTGGAGAATGCTTTAGACACACCTACATTCGCTTTAGACATTATCTTAATTTGTTTTTGACATATATACCCTCAACACTTTCTTGGCTCTATTTTGAAATCGCCAGATACACGCACCGCAAAATATAATGACCAAATTAATAATATTCTCTAAAGTCTAAATGCATTGCCAAATATGCTAGATTCTTCATGAATCCTATTCGTACTTTAGAAATTTTATAAATGTCTTACGTAAAGAAAAAAGATTAAGAAATCTACTAATTTTAGAAAGGCACATGATGTATTTTTATTGTTGACTTTATTTTCAATGGTGAATGATTATGTATGTATAAATGCTGAAAATATTATGTGATGTACAAGTTATATATTTTTAAAAATATTCAATGGTGAATTGACTATGATGTGTACAAATTCTGAAAAATATAATCTGATGTGCTAAGTATTTAGTGCACTCAAATATTTTTGTAATTTGATAAAAGAAACTAGGCATCGTCAGACCTTGAAAGGTTTTCTAATATTATAAATAAATGATATAGCAAGCATGGAAGTATTATTCATTTATACACCGGCAAAAGTACAGTAATATTTGTACATGAAAAAAATACAATAATGATAGAGACTGCCAATTATACCGCTGAAAAAAGGTTTGTCATTTTTATTTTCATGGTACATTAGAGTAATGTTATCTAATCGTGCGTGTCGTATTGTGTCGTGTCAAACACGATCGTGTTAGAGTCTCGTGTCGTGTCGTGTCGACACGAACTACTTTTTTAATCGTGTCGTGTCGTGTCGTGTCGTGCTTAATGGTGTGAAGAGGCAACACGGCACGCATTCTGATACGACACGACTGACACGATCGTGTTGTGTCGTGTTGACACGTCGTGTTAGTCGTGTGAAATCGTGTCATATTATTTTATTATTTTTAAAATTTTAAAAAAATTAAAAGTAAAAAAACTACTAAACATAATAATTCATTATTTGATTAAGTTTAAACTTTTTATTAATATTTTTTATAAAAAATAATAATTAGATTAGAACACTATTATGATTTAAATGATGGTAAATAATATGATATAGTATTACAAATTGAAAATAAATTATTAATTTTACTTAAATAATCAAAATTAATAATTAAATTTGTGTTGAGGTGTCGTGTTAATTCGTGTTTGTGTCGTGTTGCGTGTCGAATCGTGTCGTGTTGAATTGTGTCAAACTTACTAATGTCCCAACACGACACGATAACACGATCGTGTCGTGTCGTGTCGTGTCAACACGCACATCGTGTCGTGCTAATACGATCGTGTCGTGTCATTTTGGAGAACACTACGTTAGAGAGAACGCCTCATAAGTTGATAAGAAAACACAATAATTTCATATCAACCCTTGAACTATCTGAATTGACAATAAAATTTGAAAACAACATAAAAAAATAAAAATAAATAAAAGTATAGCCTCTAAAATGGTGATTAAGAACGAAGAACTAAATTTGCACCAGAAAATTTTGAGTTAAAATGAGTTTGTTAAGAAAATTGATTTTTCAGTAGCGGCTAAAAATTGACCTAAGAAAATTTTATGTTTAAAACAGAGTTTAATTAAAGAAACTTTATATGAGACAGCATAATTGTTGGATGACGGAGCAGCTCTTGCCGGATCCAAATCCTGTGTCGCGCGACACAAGATGTAGCGCACAAGAAGACAAAATTCGATAGCGCACAGTGTGATTGAAGTGTTCAAAGAAGGGCTAATGGATTATCACTTGGCTGTTCCTACCATTAGTTTTGGGCAAATAAATTTTTGACATATATACTCCTTCAATAAAAGCAAAAATCAGCAAATTGATATTGTCATTTCCTCCAAGTAATTATTTCAATAAAGTTATCTTGATTAAATTATCGCTTAAACAATAATAAAAAGAATGTCTAAGCTGCCACTTGTAGAAAGCTAATTATGATAAATTATTCATTGAATTTGGATTTATTTAAAAATCTAATATTTTAAATTATGTTATCATAAAAATACAATATTGAATAGTCATTGGATGCCGGTAAAGATGTTGTTTACCTTGTTAAAAAATAAACTACCGACAATATTGCTTTCTAAATGTTAAATGTTGATTCAAATTTTTTTTAAAAAAATGATGTCTTTGATGTGTCGTATATATAGGTGTCAAACGTGTAGAAACAGAACATAACCGGTATGTTTCGTTTTCGTTTCGTTTCTGGTAACGTAATAACATATCATTTCGTTTCAACGAAACAGCTTTCCGTTTTATTAACTATTCCATTCCTTATTTTCCACTGATTTCAGCATATTTTCCATTGATTTCGGTCATTTTTCGGTAAAACGGAACACTAACGTGCATTTCGACCCGTTCCGTTTCCGTTTCGTCTCTGAAAACGCAACTCATTTACCATTTTGTTTCTGTTCGGACGAAACGGAACGGAAACTGTCGACGGCGCTACATAATTTAAAATATTATATTTTTAAATAGATCCAAATTCAATGAAATAATTTATCATAATTATTCTTTCTAAAAGTGACCGCTTAGAAATTCTTTTTATTATTGTTTAAGCGATAATTTATTTAAGAAAAATTTATGTGAAATAATTACATGAAGAAAATGACAACATCTAATCGCTGATTCTTGCTTTTATTAAAGGGGTATATATGTCAAAAAATATTTGTCCAAAACTATTCGTAGCAATAGCCAAGGTGATAGCCCATTAGTCCCTCCCTATAAAAAATTTAATCACTGTGCGCTATAAAATTTTGTCTTTTGCGCGGCACAGGATTTGGATGCAGCTCTTGCCTTACAGGGAATATATGTGTGTCCAAACTCCAAAGTACTCGCCCCCTCCTTTGAGTAATTCAAACACTATGCGCTACATAATTTGTCTTTTTGTGCGCTACATCCTGCCGCGCGGCACAGGATTTGGATTCAACCCGTAGGCAATTCCCCAATTAGGCCACTAGCACATCAATTCCCCAATTAGACCGCCTTCTCGCCCGCTCCAAATTTCAAATCTCCCTCCCACCTTCCCCTTCCCTCCTCTCTCTCTCTCTCTCTCTCTCTCTCTCTCTCTCGCGAGATTATGAGCTCAAACCCTAATCACCCATCGAAGAAGAAACCATGCATGTCTCAAACACTCCCGCTAACCCAAGCTTCCTCCGCTCACACCAACGGAGACGACGACGACGATTTCCAGGATCCCATCTCTCTCACGTGCTCCTCTCTCCGCAAAGTCGCTAACTCTCAACCCTTGAGACCATTCAATGCTCCACGTCCAAAGAAAAGATCGAGGTCGGTCGGTTCTTCTGGCAAGGAGAATGCTTCTAAGGTTTTTCATATATTGAATGAAGATCTGGATTGTAGTCTTTCTTGCTCTAAGAAAAATTTGTCTCTCCCAGTAGTAGCTGAAGCCCTAGATAGAAGCTCTCAGGTTTGCTGCTCTTCGTCAGGATTTTCTGTTTCTGAAGCTCCAGAAACTGGTTCGGGAGCTTCTGGTTTTTCGGCCTCTGACTTTGATGAAAATGGGAAAAATTTGGGGGAGTTTGCATCAATCGGAGCAAAGAAATCAGAACATGAGGGGAATAGAGAGGTTAAATTTAATCTAGAAGGAAGTTCTGTTACTTCGAGTGAATCAAAATTAGAAGAATGTAAACCCTACCTGCATAATGGTGAAGTTGAAGAGAATTTTGAACCAGGAACACAGCTAAATGAATTGATGGATCTTTGTTCTGAGTTAGACAGTCAGCAAGATTTCAATTTTGATCGAGAGAATATTTTCTTAGAAGAAAATGGATCTGTAGATTGTCCTTTGTGCGGGCATGATTTATCTGATCTCAGTGAAGTGCTGAGGCAGTTGCACACAAATGATTGTCTTGACAGAGCTAACATGCATGAGGTGGGTATCTTTTGAAATGTTTTGATACAATATACATACCTCATCCCCTCAATTTAGCCTCAATTGTGCCAGTGGTCCTTAACTATAGTCGCCTCAATTCCTGTTCATAAATGATGATTTTTCGTCTTTGCAATTGCTGCTAGTCTCTAGTGGCATTTTTTAAATGTCTAATTTCTTGTTAGAAATTTGTAACTTCTAGGTAGGTGTCTTTTTCTTACTTTCATTTTTCTTTTAAAATTTATGTTTGTTTCTTCCTTTGTTGGGGCGACTTTGGAAAATATAAAATGCATATCAGGGTATATCCTGATTTCCTCATGCAGACTGTCGATGTATCTTTATAAAAAAAAAATTGGGCACCAAGTCAATCCAAGTAAGCTTCATTAAATCTGAATTGAATTGCTATAAATTCTCTTCATCTTCAGGAAGCTAAATAAAACTATGTAATGAAAGGAAAAAACAATGGATAAGAGTACTTAACTGCTATCAATTGAAGCTATACCAAACATGGTACAATGATCCATCATTGAATGTGCAGGCACCTGATATACGCAACGAAAAGTCGAGTTTGATGGGTGGAAATGCTGACTTGATGGCTGTTATTGAATGGCTGAGGGATCTTGGCTTTTCCAGATATGAGGAGATTTTCATAAGAGAGGAAATTGATTTGGACTCTCTCCAGTGGCTAACAGAAGAGGTATCTCTATGTCTAAGATGTTACCAAAACACTCTCCCTACAACCCCAATTTTTCTTCCTTATGCACTCTGCTCTTTCCAAATTTTTACTCCCATAAAAAAAGCAGAAGAATAGCCAACAAAAAGGAGTTAAGTTAGATGGATAAATATGAACAAGATAATGTAGAAACCTAAGGCTTTACTCCAGAAAACTCAATGAAAAGGGTGGGAATGGAAGGGAGAGAAATGTTTCCACTAAGAGATTGAGTAAGTTAGTATGGAGCATTTTCCTCTTCTCTTCTCCAGTTTTTTTGAATTCAAAGCAAGGGACAACTCGTCAGCTCCCTCTCCCCTCCTTTCCCTTC
Organism: Rhynchospora pubera; assembly: GCA_028095005.1. Classification (NCBI taxonomy): domain Eukaryota; kingdom Viridiplantae; phylum Streptophyta; class Magnoliopsida; order Poales; family Cyperaceae; genus Rhynchospora; species Rhynchospora pubera. The sequence goes on from CM051463.1 coordinate 21,280,314, forward strand.
TTCTTGAGAAAAGCCTAAAAAGGCATAAGAAAAAAACAACACTACTATACATGTACCTTCCATTACCAGCATTTTCTGCTGACAATTGGCACTCTTGCTGATTTAATCTAAAAAGTTATGACTTATGAGGTATGCTTCTTTTCAATTGTTGGTGCTTTTTCTTGACTAGTGTTTAGAAAAGGTCTAGTGTAGACATCATGGCTTAACTGAGCCTTAAAAAACCAGTCAATCATGCACATTGGATTGGTTATATAATTCTGGTTAAATTCAGTTTGGCATAGGAGCCAAGTTGGTTGCTTTATAAACATGGTATGTCAGCATATGTGATATCAGCAATGGGGCTAATTCTCTTGCAACTGTTTTATTTCACTACAGGATCTACTAAACATAGGAATAACTGCACTTGGACCGAGAAAGAAAATTGCAACTGCAATAAAGGAGTTGTGTTATAAGAACAATCATAGTGCCCTAGCTATGCAAAACAGTGATCCTAGTCCAGTCAATAGTGAAAGGACTAAAGTACGCATTGCTGGCAATAAATTAATCACCGAATTTTTTCGAGGTTCAGATGCTGTGATTAATGGTGCTTCCAGGCTTAGAAATCCAACTGAAAGCAATTACCAAGCAGTTGTGAATATTAAGAAGAATTCTATAAAGAACAGTATTGGCAAGAGAGTGGCCAGAGATGTTCCTCCTTGGTGTTGCATAGCAGGAACTCCATTTCGTGTGGTACTAGAAAATGCTCTTTGTTTTCAGTTAGTTAACAACCTTTTGTTAGCATGATTTAAATTAATCATTAACTATAAGGTGTGAAAAGTTATAAAGTTATTAGAAACGCGCTAACATTAGGCTTTGGGTTAGCAAAATCAGAAGGCAAATTAATTTCATTTACATTGAGTACAAATTTGGCTCATCCTCAATCTGAAACAGATGATTGAAAATACTTGCATAATTGACTGGGTAAATAATATCTTCTTAAGCTGAACACAAAAGATTGACATAAGGAATCTGAAAAGATGAAATTACCATTTTATTTTGTTTTAGAACTCTATGCTGGTACAAGGGATGTACAATTGTTATTATCATTAGTTTCATTGTTTGTTTTTCTTGAAGAATGATTTGTTGGACAATTTGATCATTGTATGTGTCAGGATGCATTTCGCTATTTAAGTGGAGACTGCTCGCATTGGTTTCTTACGCACTTCCACATTGATCGTAAGTAACAAGTTGCTCTCTGATGCATCTGATTACTGACTAATCAGCAATGATGATGTCTGTTTCTTCTGCTGTTAATCGTTGGAAAGTTAGGCTGGTACCGATTGGCTCGTCCTGAAACTATAGACTCGATTCTTTGAGGATTCTACTGATTAATTTGACCATTGAACAATTCTTTTTGAGCAGATTACCAGGGTTTGACAAAGAACTTTTGTCATGGAAAGATATATTGCTCGTCAGTTACAGCACGCCTTATTAACCTTAAAATTGGCATACCATGGGAGAAGATTCATATCTTGCCTCTGAACCAAAAGATTGTTATAGGAGGTGTAGGTGTGACTTGCTTTGATGCTAACCATTGCCCAGGAGCTATCATTATTCTTTTTGAGCCTACCAATGGTAAGGTATGTTTCCGTTTCCTAAATATTCTGTGGGCATATAATGAAGGGAATAAAAAACACGTTGTATGGCTATATTTGGTATTTCGGTAAAGCGTAAGAAACTAAAATAAGAATTTTGAGCATGATTTTATTGATTTTTAAACCTTTAAAACTGCTTCTGTTGAATTAGTATGAATATGAGATGCATCTGCAAAGCTTGGTATATCCCAGTCTCTATTCTGTAGAAATATCTTACATTGAGCAGTTAGAAGGACATAAATGACCACAATCAAAGAATAAAAGAAAATTAAAATATCACTTAAGACTTGTAGCATTGGGTTTATCAGGCCGTGTTGCACACTGGAGACTTCCGGTTTTCATCAGAAATGAGAAATATTGCCATTCTGGGGACGAGCAATATCCACACGCTCATCCTGGACACCACCTACTGCAATCCTCAGGTACTCCATTTTCCTTGCTAACAGCGAGATGATTATTATTTTTATTTATTTTATTTATTATTATTATTTATTTATTTATTTTGCCCATACAGAATTGTGCTGCGAAGATTCTCTAACACCATATTTCTGTTGGCTATAAATTTTTTCTTGTACAAACATGGATCAATTGATGTTTTTTCTTGGCTATAAATTCAGGGAATTGGTTTAGATGTTTTGCAGTACTTGAATTGGAATCAGCTTTTATTTTGTCATAGGTGGCATACTTATCTGAGGTTGATATTACTATAATGTACTAGCTGAAACTCTGATTTTTCAGCATGGAAGTTCCCCTATGATAGTGAACATAATATTTACCTTAAAATGCCAACAGACTCTTCCTTTGACATAATTTAATTTATATTACTTTTATGCTGTCTGTCTACAGTATGATTTTCCAAAACAGGAAGCTGTGATTCAGTTTGTCATAGAGGCCATTCAAGCTGAAGGTTTCAATCCTAAAACACTGTTTCTTATTGGTAGCTACACAATTGGTATAGTGTCTCTCTGGCCCCCTCTCTTTCTGAGTTGATTGTCAATTTTTGTTCAGGATCTGATTTTGCCCTTTGGGCTTCTTTTTGTTGTTTGTAAATGACAATTGGTTCTTTAATTCTAAAAGATAATGAATTATAGAGTTCTTGAATGACAATTATCTCAGGATCTGTTTCAATGTAATGTAGGCAAAGAGAGGCTTTTTGTGGAAGTAGGAAGGTTGTTGAAAAAGAAGGTATATGTTGGAGCAGCAAAAATGAGCATTCTGCGGTGCCTCGAGCTTCCAGAAGAAGACATACATTGGCTCACTGTAAATGAAGCTGAAAGTCACATCCATGTGGTCCCAATGTGGACTCTGGCTAGCTTCAAGCGCCTCAAGCACATTTCAAACCAATACACCGTAAGTAAAACACTTGAAATGTGACTACTTCAAATCTGATAAAAATAATTTGCTCACCACAAGACAAAATTGTTTATTCTAGTACAGCCATAGTACAATATGAACAAATGGAAACACCTATTACAGAGATTTTCTATGCAGGTTTTAAGCACTATTGACTGTACAACATGCTGTTACTAACATAAGTTGCCATACTCCAATGTTGAAACCTAAAAATATTTAAAGGTCTTTATTGAAACTTTGAATTTGGTCGGCAAATTCAAAAGTCAAAGAAGCCATTAAGATAGTGCTATCTTGCTGGAAATTGTTTGAATAACTGCATGGAGTGTGATCACATCAGGAATTGTATATTTTTTTTTCAGAATTTTTTTTTGAGTTTTGAGCGTATGGGGTTTTGACATAAAAGATGTTGGATGGTTTCTAAAATTGTATATAAACATTTATTGATTAGTAAAAGAAAATGTATTTTTTTATTATCAAAATGAATATGATAATTTAATGAGACTTTAAGAAGCAAGTTTGTTATTTTTAAGCAAGGTAGTCAGCTGCAATTGAAAGAAGAATCGCTTGGAGGTAAATTTAAATCAGACCCTAGAGTGAAAGGCATTTGAGATTATTTCTTCTAATTTTTTCTATACATTTCTAATTTGTAAAAGTTAAAAAACAAACATCATGTATGAAATCATGAACAGGGCCTTTATGACTTAATTGTTGCATTTTCACCAACGGGTTGGACATTTGGGAAAGGGCGGAAAAGGACACCTGGAAGAAGGTGGAAGCAAGGAACTATTATCAGGTACATCTCCCTCTCATGGTTTTCCTCTTCTATTATTAAGCACATCATATTCAATTAGATGCTGGTACATCATTGCAAATACTAATCATTATAAGTCTGGTGAGATGTTACAACTGTTAACCGGCAGAATTTGAGCTATTGATCATATCACTAGCAGTTTTGGAACATTCACCTTTACCTGTCGTGTATCTTAGGGTCTGTACCCAGTTGGATTAATATAAACAAAGACAAAATGGAATTAGCTTAAACTCTTGTATCATAATTGGTAAATACTAAATACAGAACTGGCAATGAACCTGACTGGTATATATGGTATCGACTATGGAATTATGCTGTTAGAAATATAAAAGAAATACACAAGTTTTCCAGCACATGGCGGGTGGGGATCTCTTTATAAAGGATTTATTTATATACAATTTGAGCAATATTTTTCAAATAAATTAGGTGCATTGTTGGACATGCAGATTACATACTGGAGTTTCATACAGCTTAAAAATATTATTTGAAAATGCATTATAGGTTTAAAATTGAGAAACTTCAATTTGTTTAATGATCGGGTAAACATGCAGTCATGCCTAAAACTGAAAGTGTTGGATTCTTATACTAGTTTGTTTTAGAATATAATCCATATCATCAGGGTAGGCCATATCATCAACGTAATATATGCCAAATTATTAATAGATTCTAATGTTAGATTTACTACTTAATTACACTAGGATCCAACTCAAGTGAATCATTGTTCAAAAAAAAAAAAAAAAAACTCAAGTGAATCATATACTATTAGAATTAATCATAAGTGCGAAATCTTATTTAAATTTATCCGGATCTCAATGGTCTTGATTAATTCTTTTACTTGAGAGTCCGTCGCTTGTATCTTCTTGCATCAATGTTGACTCAAGACCTTAGCAACGCTCCTATGCGCGCACCAAGGTTGGGAGAAAGGCTTTCGAAGAGATCAAGACTGACCTTTAATTGCCCTTTTCTAAACTTGAGCAAGAACTTTTAACTATTTGATGGAATAAGAGAGAGGCTAGAGAGGCTGCTATCAACGCATGTATGCAGCACACACTTGTAGATGTCTTGTCTCGTGGGGACCAAACCCTTTATATAGAGAGAGCCAAGGGTATGGAACTATAATCTTGGCCCCCAAACAATGCCATAATTGTCCATCATAATTAGGCAGTGTTTCCTAAAAATACTACCTATAATAGTCATCACATCCTATGAACAGATTCTGCCTTACCTTCTCAGCCACATTTTGAAAATTACCATATTGTACAATGCCCAAGATACTAAGCAAAAATTAGCCCACAATATGCTAGATTATTTTCTAACCATAAATAATTCAGCATCTAATCCTTCAAGTGTTTTATCACTGGATGGCAGAAGGCAAGGTCTGCTGCCCGCCTGTCTTAAGTGTGATTATATGTTTGTATTCGGTCATGTAAATGCTCGTGTGGTTCAGCTTTTTAGTTGGGAACTTATTTATTATGCCAAAGAACAAAATATTACATTAGGTATACAGTGGTGTCATTAATTATATACTAGTAAATGTTCTTATGCATTGACTGATTGACTAATGAAATCATTATCGTAATGGCTTAGCAGGTGCAATTATTTATATTCCTATGATTGGTTCATCAAAGGTTGTGGCTAGTTGGTGTCTTGTGAATTTTACTATTGAGGCTTGTAAAATTGTTTTTGGAAAAATCAGATATAACCCCTGAAATCTTCTCCATTTGGAAGTAACCCCCATCTAATTATGTTTATTAAAAATCCTTTTTGTTAATCATAATAATTTTTTAATTATAAAAAATCAAATTTTAAATCTCATGACCACAATTCCCCTTGCCCTCAATTTTAATATCTAACCTGATTTTTTTTTTTATGGGAAATAAGTAAGAGAGCGTCCCACCATTTTTCCTTTTAACTAAAATAAGAAGTACACTTCGCCCAACACAAACCCAAATCTGCTACATATCACATCAATATAGCTCTAATCAAAATGAAAGCATACCAGGCACTGGTACCGCTATATGTTGGTACCGTGCCACTTTATTATCTATTTTTCCACTTAAAACACATGAAAGAACTACAAGTTACATATAAACTTTTAGAATAAATGAAGCAACAACCCATGTCTAAGCAGAGTCTGAATAGCTAAAAAGGATTTCACCAAGGAGTAGGATTCCTTTTGTATTCATTGTGGCGCAAGTAGAAATATCCCAACAAGTCAAATCAGTGATACATTGGCTTGTGTTTTATTGAATTGAGATCAATTTGGTAAGACTATTGTTTGCTTAATATCATGGTGGTCCTTTACCATATCTGGATAAATCATACCAATCTCATTGAATTCTTAAAGAGGTGAACATTATTTCAGGCTATATATCCCCTAAATATATATTGATGATTAATTCAAAGCTTATGAATATATAAGCAATGTTGCATTAAATATCATACTGATTGCTACTTTTGTTTCATCCTGATTTCTTTTTCTTTTCTTTGCACTTTTCATTTTGTCAACTGTAGGGTTATTGCAGTCTAAAAACTATAATCAAGTTTAGAGCCTTCCAATAAACATGTTTAGTTTCAAGTTGGCATATACTTTTTGGAGAGGAAACACAAAAAATTAAAGAACCACAATGAGTATCCTAAGGCTGTGCTCCAGGAAAGCATTTTGCAGGGAAAGAAATGGGAAGTTAGGTGAAGATCCACCATTTACTCACTCCAGGACGAATGGAAATAAGATCAGAAAGTTAGATAAGGTAACAAACTTCCATTACAACCATGCTTTTTGTTAACCTTCAAATCGGGGTGTAAGAAGAGTTAGACCGGTTAAGTTACATAAATGCTCCTAAACAAAGTTAGCGCTGATAGAATTTGACACTACCGGAAGGGTATAATAGTCAAAGTAACTACTTATCTTATGTTTCCTTCCTCTCCTTTCTTACGGTCCTGGAGCATGTAAATGTAAATTAATTTTGTCTTTCCTTACCTCCCTCCCCATCCCTTATCATTCCTTAACTTTCCATTCCTTTATACATGTTGCTCTGGAGCATAGTCTAAGTACCTGGTAAGTATTCAGAGAGCCCAGCATATTTGATCCTAACCAAATAATAAACATGTTGATTTTTTTGAATTAAATAATAATTATAATTATGTTTAATAAAAGGGGTTATATCCTGATAAAAATAGTTAGAGGGGTTATTCCCGGTTTAATTTAAGATTTTTTTAAGTTATTTCCAAATGGAGAAGATTTCAGGGAGTTATATCCATTGCTATTGTTTTTCTGGTTTTGAATTTTTCTTTATGTTTATTGCAACTTCATTTGTTCTGACTTAGTAGTCATACAGTTTAGATCAAGGACATTCCAGTCACGCCAGATAATGGTGCTGGCGTGTCTCTTATGACTACTGTTCCATGAAAAAGGTACTAAGGTGGCATCTATGAATTTCTTGCAACGAGACGTAACTCTTTATTTCAAAGAATCAAAGTTTCAAAACTCGGCATCTGGTGTTTATATTATCGAACAGATATGAATACCAGGTGGGTCTTTAATTCACTAAAAAAAGTGGCTCTCTACCAGTCCAATAGAAGATAGGCATCTTAACTGTGTAGGATGTGACTGGCTCCTTCAATACCACCACATAAATCTGATTGGTTGAGCCAGCTGATGTGGACTCATGTTCAAAAATAGAAAAGCATGAAAATGGTTTATTAGGTTTATCCAACAGTGATAATGACTTAATAGGTGCATAAATAATACTAAAGTATTTGGGGTATGAATATTCTACAGTGGAATATTGGTTTTGAGGCTTGATTAGGTTCAGGTCAAGGCTGTCTTGTCAACTTATCATTCAGCACAAAGAAGTCTTACGTTTCCAATTGCGGCTGATATGAGAAAAATTTTACTGGTCCCAGTCTGTATGGGATCCAAGGCGGAGGATTCTGTGGAGCAATAATGATGCGGGGTGATAAGGATCATCCCAAGATCCATCATCCCCGTCATCTCCAGTGTGAACTCATTTTAATTTTTTCTAACTTTAGAATATTTTTGGTCCCCACTATTTTTCTCTCTCCCATTCTTTTCTATTTTGGTCCCCACTGTTATTCTCCCTTCTATTCTTTCTATTTTTGATCCCCACAAGAACTATAACAATTACTCATATTAACTACAGCAGTTAGTATCCAAATTACAACAATTATTTATATTAACTACTTCAGCTACATACATAACTTCAACAGCTACATATTTTAACTTCAACAGCTACATATTTTAACTTCAACAGTTACAAATATAACTTCAACAGTACATATATAACTTCAAAAGTTATATATATAACTTCAACAGTTACATATATTGAATTTGTATATTTTGTTATTACATGTTACGGTTCAGAATTTCAATGAATTATATGCTGGGAGTAGATATGGTATGATGAGATGACGCTGGATTTGCAATGAGGATGAATGGGATGATTTCATCATCCCTTGGACTTTTTTATTAATGAAGATATGTTAGATAATTAATGAAGATTTAAGGATGATGAGGATATAAGAATCTATGGGATGATGGAAAGCAATTCCCGATCCCGAATTCTACTGAGACCGACCCATGTATTAGCTGCCAAATGGGGTCTCATTCTCATCCTGCTTTTCTGAATAATATTCCTTTTATGGCGTTGCATAAACAAACAACTGTGTATAATATAACTGATCTAATATATCCAGCTTGTATAACACTTGCTTATGTGGGTGGTTTGAATACAATGGAGCAAATTATACAGAATAGTTTTCAAGCATCAATAATTGTTTTTCGGCCCATATGTATTGCATAATATATTTTTTATAACAATGTATGATGCTATTTTTTGGTACAAAATGTGAGAAGAATTTTTTTTATTGTAAAGAAAGAGAAAATCCTATATAAAAATTTAACGAATGCTTGTATTTTAGTCTATTTATATTTGCATATTTTCCCCTTTATAATGACGTGTGTCGCTTTCTTTTGTTTAAAATGAGACGAAAATGTTACATAAAAAATCCAACGAATAGTGTGAAATGTTTTGCAGAATCTTTTTTGTTAATCAATAGTCTCTCCAATTTCATGCTCGCCTATTGCACGTAGTCTGCCCAAATTATTGGCAATGAGTCAATGACCATATTATTACAAACCAGAGCAATTTAATAAATCAAATGCGGTTTCTAGAAACCCTTAACCAGCTAGTCAATAAACTAAGAACTCACGAAATTAAGGCCCTCATCGAAATCTTACCTTTTTAACACGGAATTTCATTTCATTAGAAATTTTTTGGCGAATGGATTTGGCGTCATTTTGTTCAAATTTTTATGTAATTAGATCCAATGAAATCCTGAGGAATCAATTGAAATGAAATCCAGCATAAAAATCATTTTGATCAAAGCTTAAGTTATATTTTTGCTACTCCAGAAAATTAGTAGCACAAGAGTTTCTCTTTATTTTCTTCCCTATTTTTAATTTTTTTTTTTAAAATCGTGGTGCTCAGCTGACGAGATTATAATCTGATGGTAACAAGTATTTTCTACAATGAAAAGTCAAGATCAAAATTCAATAGAAAATTGGAAAATTTGATTTGAAAAAGATGCGTGATTATAATGTAGTATATGCCTATATAGGCTTATATATGGACTTGCATAAAAAAGAAAGGATAGAACAAAAGAATCGGTCTTCTTTGGTTGGTTGTTAGTACAGTGCTATGAATAAAAGGCAAACTGTATTTCTGTTATGATCAGTTGGTCCACAAACGGAACTTCGTTGGATCGGATGAAAATTTAGTAATAACATCAATAAACAATATTAGGTTCTGGAATGGACCATAGTCAAGTACTTGGTCGGTTAGTCAAAATTCCAACTACAATCCAAGGAATCAGTTAACAATTCAATGTTGTCCCAGTGTCAGACTGTCAACAGGCGAGATGTATATAAGATGTTTGCGCCGCTTTCTGTTAAACCAATTCATACAGTTACTGCTACTTCAATACACTTCTTTTTAAACTTTTTGACCGAAACTGTTGAATGATTATAAATTGACATCGTGGAAAAAAAAAATCTGATTGGAGCTATTCATTCATTCTGATTTCGACAGGACAAAAATATCTAGAATAAGGCAACGAAAATGTTTTTTTTTTTTCAGTTTCCATCCAGGAAACATTTTTTTTTTCTTTTACTCATGTATTTTTGAAATTTTTTTTATTATCAATGAAAAAGATACTGGGCTTGAACCGTACTTTTCTTCAAAAAATAAAAAAAAGGCAACGAAAATGTAATAAGGTAAAGATTTCTTGACAATAAAATTAAGGTGTTAGTCATGACAATTATATAAAAAAAATCTTTAATTTTTAAATTTGACATTTAAAATGCAATTTATACCCTATAATTACAATTCTTATCCCGTCCCGCGTGGGACGGTGCAACGCACAATCTCCACCATCCGATCTGATCTAGACGGTATTTTCTAGGGACCGTCCAGATTAGATCGGACGGTGGAAGATGGTGCGCAGCACCGTCCCGAGCGGGAGGAGATCTCGTTTGCTATAATTAAATACCACATAAATAAAGATTGATAAAATTTTATGCAAGTTTTACTGTTCATAAAAGGACTCACAAATTTGGAAATAGTTTAACATTAGTAATGTTTGATAGAATGTCAAATAATATTTATATTATAATTTTACACTAATCATACCAATTTAGTATTAAGTTTTGTCCATCAGCCAGTTCCAAAAAGATATGCTTCCAATACTTTCTTTAAGAGCTCTTTTATAGGAAAATATTAGCGAGTCAATCAGAATTAGAATTATTAACAGCGAGTTTGTCTAACAATCATATTTTATGAATAATTCTTTAAATATGCCTCACAAATTAATTTGTGTATGCTTTAGAATGCACATTTATTTATTGTCCTGATGTACAATTGTTGATTATGTCGATATACATATATTGTTGTTGCCTATTTGGATATATATATATTTTAGTTATATCAGAAATAACTTATTCATACGGTCTTGACTAAGTTAAAATATATTTTTAGAGCTGTCAAATAGTTGTCTAGATCTTTCGAGCATGTCTTTAACATCAAAATTAATGCATACCTGAACATTAATGTCGAACTCGAAGCGCACTTAATATTATATGAATTAATTATGTACAGAAGTTTAGTTCATGATTTGATGAAAATCGATAAATATTGAGAGGAATTCAGACAAGAAGATTTATAAAACTAATTATTATATATATTTTTACGAATAGTTGTGATAGCAATGCAGAGTGAGAGTGTGAATCATTAAAATTTACGAGGGACCATGAGAAGTACGGGCCATTTTACTTTTTGTTTCCTTTGCACAGACTAACTTCAACAAAGATAAGCTGCATCTGGACCCTTCAATTAAAAACGTGTGTCCACATTGAGATTTCATATTCAACTCACATAGTCACATCATGTTTTTGTTGTGGACACAAGTGCACAATTTTTCCATAGACAACTTTGGCTCTCTATAATCTCTATCGTACGTCGAACGAAGCTACAGGGACTATATATTCACAAGCCATATAGAACAAACAGTACATACCATTATTTATTGAAAGTTTGGAACAATTCATATAATTTTTATTGAAAAATAAACCGGAAAATGACCCTCAAATTTTATACCTATAGTGATTTAATTATCAATTGGATTATTTTTTAAAATATAAAAACTTATATATATAATTAAATATTATTGTTTAAAATTTATATATAGTTTTAAGTATAATATAAAGAAATTTGAAGTATAACATAAAGAAAATAGTAGACTACTATTTCTTTTTTAAGTATAAAGAAAGAGAAATGCTAGTGTCCATATATTGGACGGATGGGTCCGTCCTAAATGATCGTTTTCACGCTTATAAATTTCTAATGACTGATCCGAACAATTCAATATGTTCTCCCTATTGAAAACTAATAAGAAACCAATTTTTTACATTTTTTCAAAAATTTTTACTATTTTTTTTGGGTATTTATAAAAATTCATGATATAAACATTATGGATCGTCCAATAACAATGATTTTCTAGAATACCAAAAAAATAGTAAGAAATTTTGAAAAAAAATATAAAAATTAGTTTCTTATAAGTTTTCAATATGGAGAACATATTTAACAGTTCGGATCAGTTATTTAAAATTTAAAAACATGAAAGCAATACGGATATCCGTCCAATATATTAATTATTGTTGTTTCTTATTTCGTTATCTTAGTTTATATAAGAAACAACTTTATACGGTCTTGAGTCTTGACTAAGTTAAAATATATTTTGTACAGCTATCAAATAGTTGCCTGGACCTTTCCTGCTTGATTTTAACATCTCAAAAGTAATGCATACCTGAATATTATGTCGAATCACATGCACTTAATATTTTTATATCAATGTACAGAAGTTTATCTTATGATTTTTATGAGAACTGATAAAAATTGACAGGTATTCAGAGAAGAAGATGAGTTTAGCTATGGTGAGATGCATCACAAAAAACTTTCCGTGAGATGCGATCAAAACTCATGAATTTGGTTCAAAATGATCGATCCAAATCATGCAATATGATCTCGCTATTGAAATCTTCTTGCATACCAAATTTTACATTTTTTCAAAATTTTTAAGTATTTTTTCAGATTTTTAAAAATGACAGTTTTTGAACGGTACAAAACTAATTAGATTAACAATTTTCTAAAATTTTAAAAAAATACTTAAAAATTTTGAAAAAATGTAAAATTTAGTCTGCATGAGATTTTAATAGAGAGATTATATTAGACGATTTGAATTGGTCATTTTAAACCTGATTTATGAATTTTGATCGCATCTCACGGAACGTTTTTTGTGATGCATCTCACCGCTAAACTCGAAGAAGATTTATAGAAAATTAATTATCCCAATTTTTACGAACAATTATGATAGCAGAGTGTAAGTGGGAATCATTAATTTACGACAGACCATGAGAAGTACGGGCCGTTTTATTTTTGTTTTTTCTTGCACAGACGAATGAGACCACTTCAACGAAATAATCCGTACAGACAAGCCACAGTTAGTCATTTAGACCCTTCAATTCAAAACGTGTTGTCTACCTTGATATTTATTAGTCACGTCATGTTTAATTTTGTTGTGGAAACAAGTGCGCAAATTTTCCAAAAAAAATTTCGGCTCTTTAATCTCTATTGCTGAATAAAGATTGACTATCCTAGTCTCACAATGACTCTAGCTAGAATTTTGTACCTTTATACTAGTCTCACAACTATTTTTTTTTAAATATAACAAAAAAAAAACCAAAAACATATGTTATTGTTTAAAATTTATATATAGTTTCCAATTTTTAAGTATAAAGAAACTATTAATACACTACTTCTAGATATCATTTTAAGTATAAAAAAAATTATTAGATATAAAGAGAGATCCATGAAGTATATAGATGTATGCGGTCACATATGCATTAATATGAAACTAGTGGAACTTCGGGCGTTGCGGGAACAAAATTTTTTAATTGGTAATAATTTATACATATAGTTTTTTGGAAAATGGATAAATTAATGATTGGCATCAATAAAATTGGATATCGGTTGAAAAATTCTGTAAATATTTAAAGCATAGAAATTTTTTTTAAAAAATTAATGTATGTATTTGGAGCATCTAAATAAAATTTGATAAAAAAAATAAATCAAAGGAAGCCCTTTAAAAATTAGAAAGGAAAAAAAATAAAATTATTGTGATTTTTCTAAAAGCATAAAAGATATTTCAAATATTGAAAATTAGAATTTTAATAGCATTATATTTTTTGTGATCATTCATATAAAATTCGATGGAAAAAATGAATTCAGGAAGGCCTTCAAAAAAAAAAAAAATCTAACACGTAATTTTTAAAAAATATATAAAAATATGTTAACTATTTTAGATCAAAAAAAAAATTTTGTATAATTAAATTTAGTAAGTGTATCTTCATAAAATTTCATGTATAAATAAAATTGGGAAAAATTTCAAACAATTTAAAATCTATATACATTTCTGAAATCATAGAAATAAATATTATGATGTTTCCAAAATTATTTTAAAAATTTTAGGAGCGTAAAATTAGAAAAATATAATATAATTGGATTTTTCATATTTTTATGGGCACGTACCTCAAAATTTAAGTCAAAATACTTTTGTAAAGGACCTCAAACAATTTAAAATATAACATATATATTTCTGAATTTTGATAATGGAGATATCCGTTGTTTGCTCTAAATGGGGACGAAGAAGGAATACTTTTGGTCCAAACTCCAAACTCCAAACCGGCTATATTACTTGAGACTAGCAGCAGTGCCCGCTCAATGTGCGGGTAATTTTTATTTGGTATATTTAAAAAAATTAAAGACTTTTAGTATATATTATTTTTGTGTGATTTTTTTTTTGTTCTTAAAGAATTCTTCTTAAAAAATTAGACTATCTTCAAACCGTAAATCTTAATTTCAGCACCACATATTTTGCTAAGCTGAAATTAGCATTTTATTTTATTAAAAAAAAAAGAAAATGAACAAACCAGGTGAAGTTAGTTTGTTAATTTGGTTAAAAAAATGTACAGTGAAGTTACTTTATTATTTTGATTCAAAAAAAATTAACAAACCAGCTGAAATTAGCATCAATAAAAACTAATAAATTTCTTCTCATTGACTAATTTATTATATATACTAATATATAATTAAAGACGATATATAAACGTCTATAATAAACAAGAGATGTAACGGGATTGTACAGGGAAACATACCAAAAGTAAAAGACTATCCAAGGAAAGAAATCAAGCTAATGCGTTAACCAATTGAGACAAAATAAGCAAGTATTCAATGATATTTTAACGGCTTTGAATTATGTATAATCATTTAGTAAAATTTTTGGATAAAAGCATAAAACCCAAAACATAATTAATAAATTTGTGTTTGATTTCATTTGATTTATGTTACCAAATAGGTTCCAAATAATGATCTCTCTTTCTTTGTTTCCTCAATTGTAATAATCATATCATTTTATTGATGGCCTCCAACTCCAAATTGAAAAAAAATCTTACTGAAATAAAAAGGAACCAAACAGAAAATATACACAAACAATTCCAAACAATTTCTTTTCTCTAACGTAATTCATGACATACATAGGAAAAAAAGTCTAGAACAATTAACTATTCCTTAAACAACTAACGCAAATAGCTTCTCTCAGTAGCTAAGTGCCAAGTGTATAAAAAAAAAACCAATATGAATTGCCTACGGGCTTTATTTCCAAAAAAAAAGAAGTACATAAATAAAAACCTAGTTAGTAGTCCAGACTAACTTACAATGGAAAATGCAAAATCAAACAAGGAAAAAATAGGAGCAAAGATTATTGAACTATGCGGGTATCAGCTATCAGGTTATAGCATGTTTCTAGTTTGTCAATGTGTGCCGACTGCTGAGCCCACAACTAATTATCAAGTGACTAAATTGCCCTTCTTCCATACAGATCCCTGAAGGCTTTACCGGTGGTCCATTTTGAAAAGGACTTTTCCATCTAAAAATGCATATAAATGAACCAGAAAATTAATTAAAACCACAAAATAGAGATCAAAGAGCCAAATAAAGAACAAATTCGTGATGAACCTACCTCAATCCTTGATAGCTCTTCCAGAGCTGCTGTCTTTTTGTTTTTTTGAAGCAAGGTCCTTGACGTTATTTATCAGTTCATTGCTCCTACTGCATTGCTTGTTTTAAATTATAGGTCATCCAAAGCTACATGAGATTAATTATAAGAAAAATTATGTAAAAAAATTTCCAGATGTATGAATTAAAATTCTTATGAATTCAAATAAAAGATTACCGATTATCATACCAAATTGAATAATCAGGAACAGATGGGGTTTTCATTTTCTGCACCACATTGATGATCTGGTTGTTTAGGTCTTCCAAATATGTTTGAAGGAAGTACTGCATATTTTTTCTAGCATCAAGCTGGCTCGTTTTCAGCCTATCAATCTCTTCAGTTACAGACCAACAGGAAAAAGCAACATAAATAAAGGTATAGATGAAGGGAAAACCAATTACTGTACCGGATGGGACTTCGTCTCTTTTTCGGCATCAACCTGATAAACATTTTACCATATGAGACTGGCATTATCAATGGTTCAGAATTTTAAAGATGCCATATTCACATGGTACCATGGCAAAAAGGCATTCATAGGTGACTTTTTGCTGTTGTTGCCTCCACTGCCAGCATGGCTGCTGTTGCCGTTTTTCTCGAGGGCTGACAGTGTGAAGAGTAACTAATTTATGCTGAGACATAACTAAAAAGAGAGATGTGAAGAATTCTAATTTACCCTTATCAATCTCCACTTTTGAGTTTGGCAACAATCAATCTCCACTTTCGAGTTTCCAAAGCTACCCTTATCAATCCCTCATTCAAGGTGAGAGAAATAATACAAAAGTTAGGTATACATGAGTACCTTTGGAAGGAACTGTGGGGGTAAAGGAGATATAAAGTTAACAAGGCATCTCTTGTGCCTAGAGTGTGTGAGATTCTTGAGGCCTTTGCAAGGATACAAAGAAAATTGCCTGAAGTAATCAAGGAAAAATTACAACATTTACCTTCCCCATAATGAGCAGCTAGTATTTCAGGAGGAACTCCTTGCATACCAAATATCTCAATTTCTGTTGATTCTCGGTCAGGTTTCGCATTTGGAACTCTGCATAAATTTTTATTAAATTAAAAAGGTTGTTCAGAAAGGATAAAGCAATGAAAGCAAGCTGCACGGCTCAATTAGGGATAGAACAAAATGTGAATGTATCTTCAATTTTTTTTGCTTTGTGGCCGATAATACGCTGGCAATGGATATGACAAAATAGGTGCACAACTAAGTTACGAGGATCGATATGCATGCTCCTATAACTGATAAGGATACAACAATAATGACTATGACCAATGATCCACTTTTAACAAATATGACCACATAGGTGCACAACACAAAGGAGGACCAACATGCATGCTCCGATAACTGATCAAGGATGCACTGATAATGATATTTTGTAGGCCAAAGACCCTGATATAATACTTGGTAATTAAGGAGAGGTGTCACTAACAACTATAGACACTGCATTCATTAAATACAAATACCACGATAGGACATAATTCTAACGCCTATCCAAATTAAACTGTATTGCATTGTTATTCCTCGTATCTTGGAAACAATTTATCTTCACTGTCAAATTGGTTCCTTACTGAGTTAATCAAGTCTTATTATTCCTTTTCTTGTTAAAGATAACAAAAGAACAAATTCAAGTCTATAGCATTAACATAATAATTGCAGATTCACACCAATTCTAAATAAATTGAGCAGACAAAATCAGTAAAAGAAAAGAAAGAGAGATACTTGGTGACAGATTCAGTAAATTTAAGTGTTAACACATGAAGATTAAATCTATAACTGAACTAACAATTAGACCTAGTCAAATTAATTAAAAGGAGCATCTGTAAGTCAAATTACATCACCACTAACAATGTTAATTTGCATATTACACAAAAAATAAATTTTCAAACTGACTGTTCTAATCCAAACATGCAAAATATTGTTGTCATGGAAATTCTCAAAAAAAAAAACAAAGAAAAAAAAGGAAGAAGCAAACAAAAGCGGTGTAAGTACACTTACTTCTTTAAACCAGGTCGGAGCTTATTGACCCATCTGAGGCGACAGGACTTTCCAGTGCGCATGAGTCTTCCTTTGAATTGAATGGAGCTCCAATTGTGGTGCCCGTTAACAGCCACCCAATCAAGTAGTATTGTGTCTTCCTCCTTCGACCAAGGCCCCTTCTTGAATGCCTCCATTGATTTCTTCAATTCCATTGATTGGAAATTGTGGTCTGAGATGATTGGAAGCCTATATCAATTGAATCAAAGAGGAAAAAACAATTTTACCTTGTAGGGATCCATGGCTTTTTTCTCTGCCGCCTCTGTCTCTTTTCTTCTTCTTTTACCCTCTGCATATTTGTCTACTATATCAATCGGAGGGGGCGAACGACACCGGAGATCGCACATGGAGGAGGGGCTGGCGAATGAAGAGGAGGAGACGAGCGTCAGGAGGAGATGAGTCAGAGACTTGGGATGGGGCGGAATTGGCGGAGGAGACTTGAGAGTGAGTAGGTTTGATCGAGAGTGAGCGCGGAGGAAAGAGAAGGTTCAGCGATGATTCTGAAGGCGGCGACAGCAAAAAAAAATTAGGGTTCAGCGATAGAAGGAAATAGGGATAACGCAGAAGCAGAAAGAAGGAAATAGGGATCTGCGTGAGATACTCCGCTTAATATACGGTGAAGCGATGATTCTGAAGGCGGCGACAGCAAAAAAAAATTAGGGTTCAGCGATAGAAGGAAATAGGGATAACGCAGAAGCAGAAAGAAGGAAATAGGGATCTGCGTGAGATACTCCGCTTAATATACGGTGAAGCGCTGCACAAAACAAAAAAAAGGCCAAAATAATATACGGTGAAGCTGGGATTCGAACTCCAGATGTGAAGCTACGAAAATTTGGTACCTACCAATCCACCGCCCTGACTTATTTGTGTGAAAGGTCGACTCCTTTGTAGAAATAGCAATCTGAACCATACATCATATTGATCAATGGTTTATAATGTGCTAACAAAATTGTTTGGACCCCTTTGTGTGAAAAACCCTGACCTTGCTAAGGGTGCTTTATAAGTAGTAGAGATGGGCTAAAATCAGCCACGACTGACGGATGCAATCGTCAGCTACGATCAAATCTCAATTTTCGATATTCTAACATTTGATCCGAACCGTTCATTGTGTTCTCCATATTGAAATCTCATTGGAGACCAAATTTTACATTTTTCTGATTTTATTTACTATTTTTTTGAGATTTTTAAAAATCATAGTTATTGAAGGGTCCAGAATTGTTTAGATTAAGAATTTTGTAAAATATCAAACAAATACTAAAAAATTTCAGAAAAATATTAAAGTTGGTCTCCAATGAGATTTCAATGTGGAGAACACATTAAACGGTTCGGATCGACTGTTAGAATCTCAAAAATTGAGATTTGATCGTAGCTGACGGTTGCATCCGTCAGTCGTGGCTGATTTTATCCCATCTCATATTAGTAAATTACTTTGTAGTTTGCATTGATGTAATATCCCTTGATCCCTTGGCAATTTGGCTGTGGCTCACTGGCTTGTCTTTTATTGGAGAGAGATCGTGCACTGTGCACGACGTGGGAGCAAGATGGTCCATCCACCAGCCAATAGGAATTCATGTTGCGACGCTATCTGAATTTAAAATGAAAATCAAAAGGTCATCCGTTAAACGGCCCATCGGTCAGCCACACTGCTCCAATCACTGTTCCTGGCAACGTGCCTTATCCAACGCCATTTAATATATGTTTCAATATACAGGACATGATATAGTCAATAATATGCGGACAAATATGATACGTACATTAATGCAGCCGTATATATATGTAAATATGCTGTTAAGCGGCTTTATGTCGTCGCATTTGTGATTAGACCTGTCAAAGTTCGAACGTTTTAACGTTTGAACGTTCCGTTAACGGGCCACGGAACGTTAAACGGAGTCCAAATTGGTTACGTGTGGGCCAACGGAACGTAAGTGAAAATGGCGGCCCATTTCCGCTGAAATACGGAACGTAAATGTCAGATGTTATTTCCGTTCCGTATATTTACGTTTTAACGTATATTCGATACAGATCTGATTGCTGAAGTATGGAATAAGTCTAATTGCGGACGAGTGACGGAGGAAACTAGGGAATAAACCCTAGGTAGCGCCGCTGGGTCTCACGCTTCATCATTTCACCTCTCGCTCTCGCTCTCTCTCTCTCAGTCCTCTCAGTCTCTCACCTCTCCTCTCTCACAGCACACTGCCCATGGCAACCTTGTGGTCTGTGACGCCTCGTCGACCCAAGCGTGACGATGGCAAGCCAGATCACACACGTCTACACCAGCTGTTCCTCTCTTTCTTCGTGTCTCTCTCTATCTCTCTCTCTTGCTCCCTGTCTCCATCGCCGTTTCCGTTTCTCTATGAACTGCAGCTAAGTAGCTATAGTCATGATTACTGATGAACAATGATGAAGTTTTGTTTGATTTTGTATATATGGATCCTGAAGGGGAAAAAAGGACAGAAAAAGAGAAGGAAAAGAGAAAGAGAGTTAGAGGCAGAGAAAGAAAGAAACAGCGAAAGAGAGATAGAGGAAAGGGAGTCTCGGGAGTCAGGGAGAGGTGGTGTTCTTCAAGTAATGATTTTTTTTATTTTTACATACTTTTTTTTTGGCCTTTGTTGATCTATTTATAACTGTTTTTTTTTTTGTGGTTTGATGCCATATACAACTGATTGGGGGTAAAGCTGGAAGCAAGACGAGGTGTGTTTTGAGGTGTGCTTGCCTCATCGCCTGCTTGCTGCTTGCTAAGCCACAATTTCTGATAATGGTACATTTATTTTGGTATATCTCATCTCGAGTTTTTATTAGCTGTAATTAATAACGCTAACAGAGCTTCATACCAATCATTGGTAATTAATAAGTAATATGATACATTAATAGTTATAGTTACTAATCATTGGTAACCGAAATTAATAGGTGTAATTAAAACTAACAGAACAATTAATATTGAACAACTAATCATTGTGTATTTATGTAGGTTTAGTTTTGTCTGTCATTAATTACAGAACAGTTAATAGAAGTATTAAATAAACCGTGTCTGTCAACTGTCATACTTTGATCTTCTGTTGCATTGTGTTGAGTTAGGATTATTATTTGTGTTGAGTTCAAATTTTTTTTATGGAATTTTCTGAGTAGACTTTATATTTAAATGCTCCTAAATTCTTGTATTTAGGACTACAAAAATATATATTTACACTTTTCTGTTTACAACTCTTGTGAACTGCAAAAATCTGTATATCATTTGTGTTTACAAAATTAAATAAAGAAGGATTTCTCTTGTAAATGGCAAATTCAAATTAATAATGAAAAATTAATTTAACATTTGTCTCTTTTTTTTTTCAGATTGATAATGGCAAATACAGAGAGAGAGTGCATCTGAACCAGATTTAGAGCTCTCTGAGGACAGGTATGAATTTTTTATACTATTTGAAATTTTTACATTACATGATATCTTATATGTTTAATATTACTTGAAATTTTTATATTACATGATTTGTGCTCATTTTAATATTACTTATATGTTTATATATTGCAGCTTTGGATTAGATCCAAATTACACTCCAGAGGAGATCCAAAGAATTGAAGTTCAAGCTAGAGCAGCTGATGGTGACACTCAAGCCACAGCTGACACTCAAGTTCCTCAAACTCAAGCCCCTCAAACTCAAGTCCCTGAAATTGAAACCACCAAAAAGAGGAAAAGAAGAGAGAAAACTACCTCCAAATTTTGGCAGTATTTCACAAGGGGTGAGACTAGAGAAGATGGCTTCTATGATGCAACTTGCAAATTCTGTGGACATGTTTATGAAATGGGGAATCAAAGGGGCACTGGTTCATTGATGCACCATTTTAAAAAATCATGTGAAAAAGTGCCTAAATCCTTGAGAAAAAAACCTGATGCTCTACAAAAATTATTACAAGCTGGTACTACTATAGGTACATATTTAAACTATCTGTATTTTTTAAATCATATTATATTTTGTACAATTTAAATTGTAATGTGTACTTCTATTTTCTATGCAGCACCAGCCATTGAAGTGTGGTCATTTGATCAAATGAAATCCAGAAAAGGCCTTGCAAGAATGGTAATTGCTCACGATTACCCTTTCAATTGTGTAAATCACTACTTCTTGAAAGAATTTTTGAGAGAATTGCAACCTCAGTTTAAAGTACCATCAAGGAATACACTTAGAGCTGATTGCTTAAACATTTATGGTGAGGAAAAGGACATGTTGTATGATTTGTTTAACAAGTTAGATTGTAGGTTCAGTTTTACTAGTGATCTATGGTCTAACAAGGGTAGAGATAGGGGTTTTATGGCTCTAACTTGTCATTACATTGATGAAAGTTGGAAGTTGCACAAGAGAGTTATTGCATTTTCCCCTCTGCCAAGTCCTCACACAGGCAAGAACATTGCTGATGCCATATATGAGAAGTTAGTGTTGTGGAATTTAGATAAGAAAACTTTATGCCTTGTACTTGATAGTAGTAGTGCTAATGAGGCTTGCATTAAGGAAATGCTTAGTGGACCAATAATGAGTACATTGCCAGCTGATGGACAAATATTTCACCAAAGATGTGGTTGTCACATCTTAAATCTCATAGTCCAAGATGGACTGGCTGTGTTAGATGATGAGATAAAAACTATTCGAGAGACGATGAAATACATTCGTCACTCGCAATCAAGAATGGAGAAATTCAAGAGAGCAGTAGCTCAGGTTCATTAAATGAAACTCATTTTTTATTTAAATGTGTTGTTCATGTGCAATTTTTATTAAGTATGTTGTATGCAATTTGTGCCTAAGTATGTTGTATGCAATTTCAGGTAAAGGCTCCTGATAAAAAACCTGCATGGGATGTTCAAACAAGGTGGAACTCCACCTATCTCATGTTGCAATTAGCTTTTGAGTTGAAACAAGCAATTGAAAGGTTTGCCGTTATAGATAAAAATTCTGACCTAGTGTCTCATCTAAGTAATCTTGATTGGAACAAAATGAAGGCTTTACTTGATTGTCTAAAGGTGTTTTATGAAGCTACTTTAAAACTGAGTGGAACCAAATATCCAACTCTGAACTTGTTCTTTCCAGAGTTCTGTGAAGTTTGTTTAACTATTAAGAAGATGAGGAATTCCAAATATAGTTTCATTGTAGACATGGGTAAAGAAATGTATGCTAAGTGGGACAAATATTGGGCTGGAGGTAACATGTTGCTAGCAATTGCTTGTGTGTTTGATCCTAGATCAAAACTTGGTGTTGTTGAGTATTATATCAAGGAGATGTATCCTAATGACTATGAGTCATTCATGGCCAACTTGAATCATTGCATTAATGCATTATTCAAAGATTATGAAGAAGCATACAATAGGCTGTCACGTGAAGAAGTTGGTAGCTCATCACAACAAGTGAGGTATACTCTCAAGTCTCAACTTGTTATTTATTTATTTGAATATGTGCAATTGTTCTTTATCTGACTTTAATTGAATTCAATTAGCATATATATGCATTCAATTTTCAGTTACATGCATTCAATTTAGTGGAGTAATGTTGAGTTGAGGATAAAATTATGTGCAACTGAATGAGTCAATTACTCAAGATAGAAACCTTCTTGTTTACTAATATTTGTACAGGGGTATTGTTGGAAACATAGTTTAGTTATTCACTGGAATAAGAATGAGTAAAGCTTGGTAATTTACTTCAATGTTTGTTTCATAGGCAAGCTGGTAGTGCATCATCTAGAGAAAGTGAAAGTGACACAAGGGCTGGATTGAAAGATTACTTGAAAAATAAAAAAAGGGTTGATCCTAAAAAATCAGAGTTAGAGGAATATCTAACTGATGCATTAGATGAGAACAGCTTGGATGTTGAGTTTGATATCTTGTCATGGTGGAAACTAAAGGCAGCCAAATACCCAATTTTGTCCCGGCTTACTCGAGACATCCTAGCTGTCCCAATCTCTACTGTGGCATCTGAGTCTACATTTAGCAATAGTGGTAGAACTCTCAGCCCAATAAGGAGCTCATTAAATGATGAAAGTATTGAGGCTCTTATATGTGCTCAAGACTGGTTGAGAGCTTCAGTCACTGGTACGGCGGTATTGTATTATTTGCATCTATTAGATATACACTACACCTTTGTCATATGTACCTATTAGATATACACTAACATGCATCTTTATATTGTGTTATATGCAGAAATTGGTGGAGACTTTGGTGAGGTACTTTGGTCTGTTGATGAAGCGGTACCGGATCCGGATGGCACTGCCACCAATTAATGGGACCTTTGCTGAGGTACTCTCAAAGTCTCAATCATTTTGGTACTCTTTGGCACATTGACATTTTGGAACAGTTGAAGCATGGAGTTGTGTTAACTCTTTGGCTCCTTGTGTACTTGCGTTATGTACTTGTGTGTATGCTTGGCATTTTGGCATTTGGAACAATTGATAATGTTATTGTAATTGCGTGGTTGAAGCCTGGAGTTGTGTTAACTCTTTGGCTCCTTGGATCTCAAGCAGTCACTTTCAATGATGAATTATGTGTTTATTGTGTTTTATGTTTTTTTTATCTATTTAGCCAATTTGGCTGAGATTGGTAAAATCTGAGGAAGAATCTTGAGATCTGAGTTGAGTTCAATGAGTTAACATGCTCTAGTAGTCGTAATTTGCTATGTTGCATTTTGTAATTTGCCAAATTTGTAGGATGACTGGATACAGTATGTGTTGTAATTTGCTTTCAAATTTGCTATGTTGACTGTTGAGTATATTTCCTTCTTTGCTATGTTAAAATTGCTATGTTACAATTTACAATTTTATTTGCTATGAAGCCTATGATATCATCTGTTAGTATGTTAAAATATTCAAAGGAAAAAACGGAATGAACATATTAACGTTTTTAACGTTTCAAACGTTTAATCAAACGTAACATTAAGCGGAAGCAAAAATAGTTACGTTTAATAAACGTAACGTTAAACAGTACAACTAAAGCATTCCGTTAACTTAACGTAACGTTAAACGTAAGGGACTATTTCCGTGGATGTTGTCAACGTTTGACAGGTCTATTTGTGATATTGCTATATGTGGCATGCCTATGTGTGGGTTTGTTCACTAACCAATATATTTACATTTAAAAATGCGATCACATGTGAACTATATAGATATGTCCCTATGCTGTACATGACTGCATGCATAAGAGTACGAGTCGTGTATTCATAATTGGATCTAGTTTTTCAATATTTATGTCCAATTAAATATTTAATTTGAGATTTTAACTTAATTATTTAAATCCTTAGGTTATTCAAGTATATTACTGTAATTTTCTGATTTGAAATTACAATTATATTCTTAAACACAATATTTAATTTGTTAGTTTTGAAATAATTTTTAAAACAGACATCCACATATATATGCTAGTGCATATAAATACACATAGCGCATCTACGTACACTATGTAGTCATCAACCACGCACCTGCATAATCGCAACTGAAATTCTCGAAACTGGTTCTAATCAATTAAACTAATTACTATATTTACTAATAATACTCTTTACTCTTTAATCTTTGACAAATGACGTCTCTCGAATGCACGTACTTTCAATTTTTATTTATTATTTTTTTCCTAATTAGTAAAATTTTTAGTTTTCATATTTCTTTTATTATAATGGAAATTTAAATTCAGAATGATTTTTTCGAAGATCGGTAAACTTGATATCAAATTCATATTTTAAATTTTTTTCACTGACACTTTGAATGATCTACTCTTAGTCATTGAATCTGATGATCAGTACTCTGTCAACTCTTATATTATAGTAACTCTCTTTCATCTGAATTTAGCAGCATATATATTTTAGTATTTTGAATGGAAAAGTATATGAAATGAACAATTTGGATAATACTGAAATTCATCCACTTAACACAAATAATTCAAAATAGTGATAATATATGAATTTTATTATCATGTCTAGTGACATCAACAAATTAACCTTAATTTTAATTAGCTGCTTTTATTTTGTACTATTGCTGTTTTATGTAGAATGCACACTAACACAGAAGTAACACTTAATATTAAATTATGCAAGAATTCTATAATATGCATACAAAATATATATTATGCTAAATTTATACGTACAAAATATAATTTGGCCCCTTCTAGATACAATTATTTTATGTATTAATTAAATTAAATTTGCTATAATATGCATACAAAATATAGTTTGGCCCCTTTCTAAATCTAAGAATTTCAAATTGGTGCCTCCATTTTTTTTGTTCCCCCCTGCTGTGTAGGCAATTAAGAAAACAATATTAATTTTAATTTCTTTGATCGTGTTGGAAATCATAATCCGAATGTTTTGTATATTCGAGTTACCTAAATTCGGCTATTATTTAATTTGTATTTTTTACTAACTTCGTGGGTGTACGTGAATGCGATCAGCTTCTTACTTTATCAAAAGGAAAAAAAAGAGCTTAGCGTTCACACACACACACACATACATATAAAACCAAGAACAAAAAAAATTGCTTGTATACGGCGCCATGGATGGAATGGTACTTCACCAAAATGATGCTTTAAACTTTTTTTTTGTTGTTTTTTTTAAGGTATGGCGACGAAATGCCTCAAAATGTTGTGCTGAAAAGTAAAAAAAAAACAAACTGAATACAAAGAGCTAATATTCCGAGCTTTAATTTCAGTATGAACTGCAAATATATATGATCTTCTTTAATCAGTGCATCAGTTAAAAAGTTCATTATCCATATATAAAGGAGTTATGTATACTTTCTAGATGATGTAGCAAACATCTTTAAAACATCACTTCTTTAAAACATCCTTTCATGTCTACCCGTAAATTAACAATTCATCAATTCAAGATATCAAAGAAAGCAAAAATTTATTGTGGTTGTGTAGTATACTCAGGGGTAACTTTTTAAAGGAAAGGAGAGGCAGAATTATATTTCATAGGTAGAAAAAGTATTCAAAAAGTTCTTCATCAGTGCATCAGTTAAAAAGTTCATTATCCATATATAAAGGAGTTATGTATACTTTCTAGATGATGTAGCAAACATCTTATGAAAAACATGAAATAATATATACTCCTCTTTATCCTTGTTTTGGTATCAGTTCCGTCAGGCAACATTCTATGTTAGCAGTACAGAAAATTACATCCTTCATTTTTATTTCTTTATGTTTTCTCGAGTAACTTTCAATTAAAATAATGCGATTAATTATGGTAATGTTATATTAATTTGTTTGCACAAGAAAGAAGAAACCGCCTATATCGGTTCTTATCTTATGATGATAGTCGCACTTCAAGGATATATGACAAAATTTTCTAAAAAATATTTTCTACTTGATCATAGTGGTATGCGAAACATTTAATATTGTGTGATATTGTAAGATGCAGATAAATTAAGGATCAATGTATAACGCTTCACTTCATCGGATAATGATGATGGTCATATAAATTCTCATGGAACAGTTATAAAATGCCAGTCCCACTGACGGTAGGCATCTCCATGAATGAATACATACATTAAGATTCAGCTCTTTATTATTTCTAGCTTCCAACTCTAATCTGCATATATATAATTCATCAATTCAAAAGCGACAGTAAAGAAAACGAAAAGATCACTTAAATTTGGCCACAATGACCAGGTAATTAATCCTTGTGGAACAAATTGAATTGTTAAACAAACTATGAAGACACCCTCAAGTGTGATATACAATATCACTTCTTTAAAACATCCTTTCATGTCTACCCGTAAATTAACAATTCATCAATTCAAGATATCAAAGAAAGCAAAAATTTATTGTGGTTGTGTAGTATACTCAGGGGTAACTTTTTAAAGGAAAGGAGAGGCAGAATTATATTTCATAGGTAGAAAAAGTATTCAAAAAGTTCTTCATCAGAAGTTCCACAACCTTGAAGTAGAATCATGATCCTCTTCCTCGGTGTCATCCGGCACATGCTGCACTGATCCTGGCGGTTGCATGAAATCATAGTCGTAACAATCCAGACCAGCTTGACTTGCTGAGACTGGTGATGCAAGTGCATCCACGAACGACCAATCAAAAGGGTTTTCATTATCATTCCCTTTTTTGACATCGTGTTCATCAGATGGTTCGCATATGTCCTGCGGCTGGATAGTTCCAGTACTAGTTCCATTTGCATGTCGTGTTGCTGCTTCTTGAATTTGAGCAGCTGAGAATGATTGGCCATCTGAATTGGAAATTTCTGGCGGCGAGTCAGGGAAGTTAAGGCGACTGATCACATCTGGATGGGGCCCGCGAAGGCATACAGCTGCTGCATCAAATGCACGTGCGGCCTTCTCAGGGGAGTCGTAAGATCCAAGCCAAATCCGTTCACGGCTGTTTGGTAGTCTTATTTCGGAGACCCAACGCCCCCACCGCCGCTGTCTCACACCCCTATACTTCTTTTCTGTATTGTTGTCGTTGCTAGTGGTGTTGTTATTGCTGCTTGAAGGTAACATTTTATGGATTTGATGATTGATTTTCACTCTATTCGCTATGCTTCTTAGGATTAATTTAAAGCAATCTCTCTACCTTTTCTTAAAAGAAGAAAAGCAATCTCTCTACCTTCCTCCTTCCCTCTTTCTTTCTCTATGAATATATAGCTGAAGTAATTCCTCAGAGATGGTGTAATTCTACCATAACTTGACTTTCAACTTCGCTCAGCTTTCCTCATGCCCTTTCTGTTGTTAAAAACAGAAGAAGCCCCCAAAATAGAAGTAACAACAAAAACTAAAAACAATGAAAGGATTTTCAGAACATGATGCAAGATCTATAATTTTATTAGTAAAGAGAAGTGGCTGGTGTAGAAGTCAGCATGTGACTGTTGGAAGATAATATATATCTCTCCATTTATGTGCTTTGTTTAAGAAAAGGCGAAGTGGGTTATTGTTAACAATCGATTAAGGGAAGCGACAATTTAAAGGCAATATAATGCGCGTGGGAAGGACGAGAGAGAAGCTCTTTTCAGGCTACTGGGTTTAGTTCGGTGTATGTGTCTTTATAATTACCGCACGTTTTTGAACTTTCCTTAGTTTTGTCCACGACTTGATGTGTACTATATTGTTGATTGTATATATGGTAAGGATATGCATCTTCTTTTCAAAAAAATTATATATGTTAGGAGTTCATCGCATTTTGTTAGGTCTATCATGCAAAATTAGCATAAAGGAAGCTAGGAACTAGTTGAGCAATTATTTTTCACTAAGCGCCGTTTAATTGATTAGTTACGAATAAGAGCTATTCTGGACTAAATAGCTAATCTGGATTAATAGACAATCCAAACAGTCTAGGATTAAGGGCTTATTCCGAATCAGAGTAAGATTAATTAATCTGACTAAATGTTAGAATAGAAAGTGAGATTAAAATTTTAGTTTGTTAACGGTCAAAGATAAAACTCATTGTTATTCTTACATCATCCAAACAAAAATCTTTATTATATGAGATTAAGCTTATTCTTAAGAATTTGAGACTAACAATTTTAATCCTGAATAACTAATCATCTTATTCTCATACGATTCAAACAGAGCCATAAATTATAGATTATAGTGTCTTAAAAAAATACAGCAAACTACAATTGTCTCATAATTTCATGTAGGGCCGGAGATATAAGAAACTAACTTAATTTGCAACTCAAGTGACCAAAATAAACTGGCGGAATTGATCCATGCAACGTACGTTTGAAATACTATCATAAGAAATTAAACTTGCAATGTATTGAATTTTTAATTTGTACTTTACAACATTAATTAAAGTGTTGAATTCATAAATTAATATTATTTGGATGCGACCATTGTTACAATGCGACTATTTCTTATATTTTTATTCTGCAATCTGGAGACAGAAATTCTGGAGATCCTTATTCTTCGATCCGGTGTATGTCTCCTTAAGGGTATGTATGACCTTTTATAATCATGATATCGTTAGGTGGGGACGGAAAATGTGGAAGCTTAATCGGTGGGTAATTATTAGGTATCTGATCTTGTCCCTCGATCGAGCCACTAGTTATTGTTAGTTTTAATTATTTCTGAATACTGATACAGTACCAATTTTCATTACACTACAGTACGTACTACACACTCGGCAAGGGACGCTATTAATAGTTTGCTTTTACATAGATCAGCGAGGCATAAGTAGGTTTGCTGGTTTGATATGTGGTCCCATTTCTTAAATCCAAATTTCAGATATGTTAGGATTAATTGTTGGGGGATATTCATACTCCTAATTTTCATAACACCTTTACTGAGATTTTTTTTTTAAAAAAAGTCTTTAATCATTTCTTTGAAAACCCAATTAATTGGTTTTGTAATTTGTCAAATATTTTCATTAAATTGGAAAATTGATATTCTCTGGGTTTTCTTGCAAAATTTTTACGGCTGAAATTTTTAGAATTAATTTCATGGTTGAGTTAACTTGTTAAAAATATTATCTTTTTCTTAAATATATATGTTTTGTCTATAGATAGGAAGTTGAATAAAATTTGGTTTTGACAAATTAGTATATCAAAATTATTTCCCTATGGTGTTGCTTCTTTAAGGATTGAATTATATATATTAATCTGAAATTTAGTTAATTGAGTATCAAACTGGTTTCTCTATATACTTGAACCAAAGAGGTACAAATGCTAGTCTTGAGCCTATAGATATAAGATATTCCTTCTATAAATTCAATATTGAAATGCACTTGGCTTTTTCCTTTTTAGCGAGTCAAAGCATTCATCTACACTTAGTTAGAATAATAATAATAAAAGATATATAATAACAACATATATATTGCCGTATGTCTTTAGATACTTTTTCATATTCATATATTAGATACATCGCTTTACTAAGATATATGCGCTACACTGACTTTGACAGCCTCTCATATATTCATATTAGATAAAATATTGCTGCATTCAGACAGTAACAAAAGTGAAATCTTTCAAATGAACGTTAAAAAAAACAAAGCATGCATGATAGGCCACGCGTCGATCGATACTTAAAAGTTTTAGGCTGCTTACTCAAATTAAGGCCCGTGATGAGCATGCAAATTTCATTCTTAAGTTTTCCCCACAAAATTTTTGACGAATAAAGCTAAGATTGACTTTTTTGCTTGAAAGGGACTAGGAATAGGGCTGTATATGAGCTGAGTTCGAGCGAGTCGAGGATAACTCAAACTCAACTCAGCTGTAACTCGAGTTGAGTTGAGCTGAGTTAGAAATACTTTCGAGTTTTGTAAGCTAGCTCAAACTCGACTCATCCCAAACTCGAGCTAGCTCGTGGGCTCACGAGCTAGCTTGAAATAAACATATATCCTTTAATTTTTTATTTATTTAATTCATATGTTATTTTAGTATTAAATTTTTTTGACATATACAATATTGTAAACAATAAAATTGTTGTCTTTTATATTCTTTTTATTGATTTGAAACAAAATATGTCTTGAAACTCAATCTATCATATGTAATATTATCTAAAATATAAATATAGAAGAAGAAAATTATTTTTATTAATTTATAAATTTATAGTACTCATAAATTATGTTAATAATATATATTTGAAATATAAATTTATTATGTCACGAGTCAGCTCACGAGTTGCGAGCTGAGTTGACTTCAACTCAAACTCGACTCGTTAATCAACCGAGTTAGTTCAGCTCGAGTTCTTCCAACTCGAGTTCCGTTGGCTCGAGTTGCAATCGAGCTTTTCTGAGTCGAGTTCGAGTTAGCTCACGACTTACGAGTTTTTTGCTCACCCCTAACTAGGAATATATATTTTCTAAAATATATAGAGTCAAAATGTACATTTGACTTAATTTTTTTCTTTAAGATCGCGTTGACTAAAAACGATATATAGCTTGTTTATGCAAGTGTTATAACACGCACTAGTAGAAATATAAATGACGTATAGGATTAAACAATTAGATGCACTAAGAAGCATCATGAATTGTACTTTACTATAATGATAAAGTGAGATATATATAAATAATATATAGGTCAATTTCCGGTGATTTTATATTGCAGTAAAGTGTGTGGTGGGTCAAGGCAAGTGGATTCATGGGGGAAATTAGAAAGAAATGATAATTGCTGAAGAAAAACAAGAGAGAGAACAAAATTGAGAAATATATGTATAATAGGAAATAATATATGTACATTCACAACAGTACATAATTAGTACAAACCTCTCGAAATAAAGCAAACGACATGGTATGTGCGGCTGTGAATATTTGTTGTTGCAAAAGTCTGAAATAAGTTTTCTTAGTTCAATTTTAAAATTTTTAATGAGAAAAAAATGGAAAATCTCTGTTTTGTGATGTTTTAAAATCCTAAACATGAATATATACTTTCTGGTCTTCTGCATCCATACATTTACAAGTCAATTTTAGACGTGTATATATATGCAGGCAGAGCCGCAGAAACAAGGTAGATCAGGTCTCCTAAAGTATGCAAAGATACGTAAATTTTATAGACGCATGCGTTCACTTTCTTACATTAATTTGTTTTGGTATCAATAGTGAATGTTTTTTGTTTTATGTTGACAAAATATTAGTAAATAAGGCGTTGAAAAATATTTTCCTTTTAACATTTGAAAAGATTAATTAATGTTGCTGCTTGTTTATATATTGATCTGATTATTAAAAAATATACTATATATATATATATATATATATATATATATATATATATATAGTGGATTGATAAAATACACTCTGGTGTATGGATCGTCTCCCGTACACCAGAGTCGTTTATGAAATCCAAAAATCAAACAGTCGATCCGAACCGTTCAAGTTATTCTCCATATTGAAAAACTCTCGGAGACCAAATTTTACCATTTTTCGAATTTTTTTGCTATATATTATGATATTTTCAAAAAACACTACAATTGGAGTATTTCAAGCCCTCCAATTTGAAAATATCATAATATATAGCAAAAAAATTCGAAAAAATATAAAATTTGGTCTCCGAGAGTTTTTCAATATGGAGAACAAGTTGAACGGTTCGAATCGACCGTTTGAGTTTTGGATTTCAAAAACGACTCTGGTGTACGAGGACGATCCGTACACCAGAGTGTATTTTATCACCCCTATATATATATATATATATATATATATATATAGTGGATTGATAAAATACACTCTGGTGTATGGATCGTCTCCCGTACACCAGAGTCGTTTATGAAATCCAAAAATCAAACAGTCGATCCGAACCGTTCAAGTTATTCTCCATATTGAAAAACTCTTGGAGACCAAATTTTACCATTTTTCGAATTTTTTTGCTATATATTATGATATTTTCAAAAAACACTACAATTGGAGTATTTCAGGCCCTCCAATTTGAAAATATCATAATATATAGCAAAAAAATTCGAAAAAATATAAAATTTGGTCTCCGAGAGTTTTTCAATATGGAGAACAAGTTGAACGGTTCGGATCGACCGTTTGATTTTTGGATTTCAAAAACGACTCTGGTGTACGAGGACGATCCGTACACCAGAGTGTATTTTATCACCCCTCTATATATATATATATATATATATATATATATATATATATATGTTATTTTGCCCTTAAATATTAATCGAATTTTCGGCAAGAAAATATTGTTTGTATAATATCTCGATTTTATATATTCACATTTGCAATTATAAGTTGTTAAAATTAAATATTATATATTTGTTTAAACATATATTAATTTGATCATGTTGTCCTTTTTTTTTTATATGGTAAGATAGTGCTTACATATACGGTTCTAATTCCTGTTGTCAACACTGCTTCTATCACGTTCTAGCAGCAGTGCACACGTACAATATATATATGTAGTAATACAGCGCTTGATATAATGATTGAATTACCAATATGCACATATCTAAATGCTTAACAAGTGCCGCAGCTTTAATTAGTTGTGTAGGACCACTTTTTTTTTGTTTTTATAAAAATCATCCCGCAGGACCACTTAAAACTATTAAACAATGTACTAGATTATCTGTTTTTTATGAAGCAGTGAGACTTTAGGTCGTAAGCTTGGCAACTTGGCAAGTCAAATGTTCAATGGTTATGTAAACATGCCTTTTTCTTTCCAAAATAAAATAATCAATTGAACACCTTTTTGACTCGCGTAGTGCCTCCGCGGTTTCTTGTAAACTAGGCGACCGTGGTGACGTAGTCATGCCATTCGATCAATGTACAAATTAATCAAAACACGAGAGAGGCCTGATAAGCTAAAATTCAAAAAAAAGGACCGACATAAACGACCACCGGAAACCAAACCACAGAACATCTCAAGTCTGCGCCTGTTACTTTCTTCCTAAATTTGCTAACCACACACGACAGCCACTATAATAATTTTTTTTAAAAAAGGTTAATCGTAAGCACTATAGTTAATTAAAAGGGTGAATTAGGTTTATGCACTCATAAAATTGAAAAATAAAATATGTCATCACTAAATGATAAATTATTTTTAAGTCATTGCTAAATAACAAAATTAGTTTTATGCCATATATGGATCAATTGATATGACCATTATACCTTTTTAATATGCCACTATAAAAGATTAAAATTCAAAATATACCACTGTAAAATATTAAAATTAGAAATATGTCATCGCAAAAGAAATAATTAGTTTTATGCCACTATAAAATAATTAAAATCATTTTAATGCCACTATAAAATTGTAAAAAATAATTATGCGCCATTAGAATCTTTAATTTTCTTATAATCTGTTAATAATTATTGTATTTACAAATCTGATTATTACTAATATTAGTCCCAACTAAAAGTATTTGCAATTAAAAAATTATAAAAAACGTTACTTCCAAATAATCAACGAGTGGTGCATTTGAACATGATATTCGGGCAAAAAAATTGGAACTGGTCCGTTTGGTCCAAATAATTATATACTGGTAACGCATCACTGGAGACATCCATTGACTCTCTATTGTTTGTCTGTGTAACTATCCTTGACAATATTCGCAAAAAAAAACTGAACGAAAAATATCCAAGTATAACAGTGTAACATAATTTTGATTAATCGTGTTTGTTCAAAAAAGTACTGGTCAAACTTTATTAACTAACTAGGCAACGGGTTTCATTAACAAACTCAATTGATCCCTAAAGACAATTTGGGGTATATTTTAAAAATCAGAATGGCATATATTTATCTAATTAGAGTGGCATATTTGTAATCTTTGAAGAGATTAATGGCATAAAATTAATTTAATTATTTTATAGTGGTAAAAAACTAATTTGTATTTTAAAGATGACATATCTCTAAATGCCAATTTTGATGATGACATATATCGAATTATTCCTAATTATAAAGGTCCGTTTCCTCTGAAATTATCAAGCAATCTGGATTTTCATTTGTTTCTTCGGAAAAAATTTCTTACAAAATTTTCAACTGAAAATTCAAACTTTCAAATTCGAATTTTTCCATTCAAAAGCTGCACACAAAACTTTTAAGATCACCTCTAATTAACACTCCTAATAAATAGAGTCAACCGCTCCAGCCCACAAAAGAAAAACTTCGAAGGTAAACATAAAATGTTTATTTCCTTTTTGAACATCAACATGACAAAATCTTCACGTAATAAAATATGTGTAAGAGGCAGAGAGCGATTAATTGTCCAGGTTTCATTCTCAATCTATTTATTTAGCAATTACAAATTTCTGATTCTTCGGAGGCAATTGCAGAGGGAATTGGATTCATAAAGCTCAAAACGTGCAACAAAACACAAAAGTAATATACTTATCAAAATCCTTTGTTTATTGAATTAAGTGCATGCCCTGACTCAGAAAGGAAAAATTGATGGTGACTGCAATAAAAAAAATACATAATTAATTAATGAGAAGGCCAGGTCACCTGAAAACCATGACATGCGTGCGTCACAGTAATATAATAATAGGGTTGCAAACAGTGGCCAAACTAGAATTTTTGTGTGGTCCGTAAATTTTTTTTATTGAAAATATATATAATGTAACGTCTAATATAAATATAATATAATAATAATTTTTAAATAAACAACTCTAAAATAATGTTACATAAAAAATTAATGAGAAATCAAATATATATGGCACCGTTTGGATGCGTTGAGAAGAAGGTAGGAAGAAGGAAGAAGGAAGAAGGGAAGAAATAAATTATAAACAATCCAAACTCTTCACAAATTTACACACTTTCCAATACTTCTTCCCACTTCTTTCCTTCTTCCCTTCTTCCCTTCTTCCCACACCTATCCAAATGGAGCCTATTATAATAACAAAAAAATCTAAAATAATATACTTAATATACAAAAATAATAATTCAAAAATCAAGACAATAAAAAAATACGTCAATTTTTTCTGAATTTTTATTTTTTTCATAATTTTTACATAATAGGTTCATTAGAAGCCTTATTGTACACTTATTTTTTTATATTATAGATATATAAAGATGAGAGGCATACGAAGAAGTTCGGTCACATTCAAACCACAATATTTCAGATCTTTTGTTGTGTTTGAAATTATTTTGACAGGAACAATATTTAGTATTTTTAGTGACAGTTTTTATATAATATCCGAATTATATTTTTGATCTTCTGTGGTATCTTTTGTTTATAATGTCCTAACAAATCATGCAATGCGCGAGATTCGCGCTAGTATATATATGCTACAAATAATTATTCATCCAAATATTCTATTCTATTCTAAAATTTGTCTTAATAAGATTCATTAGGAAGGAAGAAATAAAACGATTAGTCATGAACAAATACTACCTGGGTACATCTACGATTTTTTAGGTGTCGTTATTCAATTCAAATCAAACACGACATGTTCAGCTGGGTCCTTCAAATTGTTGAGATGAGTCCCTAACTTCTTGTGATTTTTTTTTGAGGTGGGTCCATGGACCCACCAACTTCTACATGGTTTCGTCCCCGGTTGCAAATGAATACGGTACAATATGGTATGGTATGGTAGAATGTATTTTCATATCCGCACCGGTTAAAATTTCTCTACCCATACTTGTTAAAAATTGACTTTACTTGTATCCTACACGTATCCGTTAAGAATCAACGGTAAGAGTAAGGTAGCGATACATAATAGATAATAATAATAATATTATTATTAATTTAATAAAAATATATAATGTTCTAAATAAATATATGAATAAAGTACAACATTTAGATAATACTTTAGATATAACAAAAATCATGAAATTTATTAATTCTCATATCAATGGAATTCAAAACATCTATATAACTAATTATAAATTATAATATAATAGAGTGCAAATTAAATTTTTCATCAACATAAATAAATTTGGATGAAGATCAAAACTAATAACATATCTTACGATATATGCTAATAACATGATTATATATACATATATGTTTGTAAAATTTTATCCGTTAGAAAATGATGAGTACAAAACAGCATTTATTCGTACAGTCCTCAATAACTTAACAAAATTTTTTTTACCCGAATCTATACCAGTTAATTTAACGAAAACAAAATCTTATCCATATCCATCTTATCGAATACGATACAAATAGGTAAATGCGTAAATAGATTTCATTGACAGCCCTAAGTAATAACCGGTATAATAAAAGTAATTCCCCCCCTAACTTTAATTAATTTATTTAATTTTTTTTAAGATAAATTGGAATCAAGTCTCCTAACTTATTTTTAAATTAAATATCTATAAAAGACTTTCCAGTTAAATTTCGAACCTGCAATCTATTGGAGATGTCCACAAATGTTTCTAGACATGGCCCAATATGGTCAGCTGTGTAATACATATTGTCCAAATGAATATACACGTCCTAGGATGCATGTATCATTTCCTCGTATCTAATTCTTTCAATTATTCAAGTAAGACATGAATCACGTGATACAACACAGAATACGGCGCGGCACAAATATTAGTTTTCATATGATGACATGCATGCATGTTCTCATTTTCCACCCGATTTTTGGAAAAAAAAAAAGAAAAAAACGAAATCTTTACATCGTTTAGAACCCTTATGCGGCATGCTCCTTGCCCTCCGATGTTTGTGTCTTTTCGCTCACGCCTTTCGGCCGGCCTCTCTGTGCGTAATTTTCAATCCGACCATGTAATGAGGAATGCCTTGTGGTAGCTCCTAATTAAAGGTCAACCATACCCTCGTGATTCATTGTAAAAGGACTAAAATGTAACAGAAAAGTAACAGGGAAGAACAGTAGGAGAGGAAGAAACAATCTTTTGTATTGATACTCTCTCAATCATTTACAATGTGTCTGTACAGTATTTATAGCTATTCTGAAAACAAAACAGAAAAGAGCTCTAACTGAAAAATAGCCCACCACGGTTTGTTACAGCATGCCACTTGTTAGGAAATTGCCCAATTTTAATTTTGTGACTAATTACCATTAATTAATCCAATTAAAACACAAGAGCAAGAGGATCTAGTACAAAACCATTCGACACAAAGAGAAAGGGGTGGAATTTATACCTCCCGCGAAATCGTATTCGCGGGGCTCGACCAAGGCATGGGAATCGATGGCGTGCCTTCTCCACCGTCTCCACCACGTCTAGTAGCCGCCCTCGAGTCCACCAAGGAGGATTAATCACGTTCTACAAGGTACGTGCTAGCATACCCAAAGAACAAGCCTAATCCCTATGGTTTTCTCTCTTGCATCAATCAACAACCTTGATTTAGTGGAGAGAAAATAGCTCAACACATGAGCAAATAAGAG
Source organism: Rhynchospora pubera (assembly GCA_028095005.1). Taxonomy (NCBI): domain Eukaryota; kingdom Viridiplantae; phylum Streptophyta; class Magnoliopsida; order Poales; family Cyperaceae; genus Rhynchospora; species Rhynchospora pubera. The sequence continues at coordinate 21,318,527 of CM051463.1, forward strand.
GGAGAGAGGAGGAAGGTGGCGGCCAAGAATGAGAGGAAGAGAGGAGAGAGAAAAGTCTAGGTGGAGGCTCTCATAAGTGGTCCTTATATAGAGCACAAAACCTAATTGACCTCTTGCATAATTACAACTATGCCATCCCACCTACCACCATATTGGGCAGCCACGAAATGGGCCTATATGGGCCACTTAATCCACTCAATTTAGTCTCTAATTCTATTAATTAAAGCCCCATTTATTTGCTCTTTAATTGGGCTATCTATTTGCTACCAAATAACGGCCCAATTAATTAATATAACCATTTATATTAAAATTGTGTTGAACTAAATTAATTATTAACTCATTAATAATTATTTTAGGATTAGTTAATGCATTAATTTATTTCTATATGATCCATTGACTTAATTAATTATAACGGTTCGCAACGGTATATAATTAATTAATCAATCTTATCATATTTTCACAGTACTTACTGCTGTGAATAAATAAATAATGCACTGTGTGATTAATGTCCTATTTGTGTGACCCTTTGAGGATTTATGCTATGTTGGACATGGAATTAAATCGTTATTTAATTCCAATAATCATAAGCGGTATCTAGCAACACGTTATGATTCCCAATTCGCATAAATAATGTACTGCTACAGTATTTAAATCCTGCATAAGAGAATAAAAGTATTTCTCTATTTTGATTCTTATGTCTCACGATATCATCGTATAATCCAAGATAGGAATGTGTTATTCTTGCAGATTATACGTTTCTTGATCTAGAGTTGATCGCTTAGTTGCGCGCATACGATCCAACTCCATCAAGGGGCCCAAACAGATATCGTCACTCACTAAGTGAATTAATGAGGGACATACGGTTTTCTTGATGATTAGCTTTTCCCCGCACAATTCAAGAGAACATAAATAAAGTCCGTATAGCAGCCCTTATCGGGAATCAGCGGTAGACAATATTTATTGAACCTATCCTCATGTGGAAAAGATAAACATCTCAAACTTAGAACCAAAATCATAACGAAATAAACAATGACACATAACACAATCCATATGTTTATTTCGATGGGTCAAGTCCTGTGCTATGTTCCATAACATACACATATGCAATTAAGTTGGTAACTCTTTACCTATGATTAGTAGAACTTAATCATCACTTAACTTGTATACTAATCTTATAAGATAATTAATGTTCCTTGTTAATTATCAAGATTATGGACCGTTTAGATTTATTATTGTCATTCTAAAGAATGATTCACAGAGATCTACTATTCAGATCCTCAACCTGAATAATCTGTCAATAATAAATCTAGGAACAGATGATAAAATATCATCCCATACATAAACTAATAATTAAGTCATTAAATTATTGACTTCTAGGACATAACTCTAACAATCTCCCACTTGGCCTAGAGTCAATCAATAGTGACTTCTAGCCAACGAAGAATTGAGAACAATGTCATATATCTATATATATACATGTCTCGGACCTCAAAATAAATAATACGCTTATAGCTAGTTACTCATACGTCCACCACGTATGGATGCATAACTGCATCTCGTATACTGCTCAAGGTAGAGGTCGTGCTAGAGTGTTCGCTGTGTTCGCGAACCTATCCAAAAATTGTTTGACCATATATATATATATTCTCCTATATATATTCTTGATCACCATCATATGATATCAAGTGATATCGTTATAGATCATATTTGAATCTCCAATGTAACATTGGGTTCTTTAGGAGTAAGTTATGGTTCGAGATGCTTAGAACCATAATAACTCAACTAAGAAATCGATCCGAAATAAACTTCTTTTATTGCTTCACAAGTTGCTATGTATTTTGCTTTGGTGACGGAAACGGTTGCAATATTCCATTTAGAACACCTTCTAAACTTACAACACCACCTTTTAGCAAAATATGTATTTCAACTGTGATTATATCAATCTTTGAAAAAACTAGTATTAGTGTATTTACACGAGCTCTCCTTCATCTTAAGAGATGAAACATTATATCACTCTTTCTCATAAGGTACTCGAGGATATCCTTGACTATCGTCCTAATGTGTCTCTCTTGTATCCATTTGACAACTGTTTGTCATATCCTTTGGATACTACACATCGGGGCATATGCATAAATATGACGTACACAATGAAACTCATAATGAAAGAATGCTTGAACTATTTCATGCACTTTCTCGAATTGAGTTGCAATAGACCGAGTTAAAACACTCAAGTCATGCCATGTGACGTACAGTTAGACATCCTTTCTTGGAGTGTAACTTTCGTGTTTCTAGAACACTTCGTCAATATATGCATATTTGCTCAAACCTAACTTCCATCATAATCTATCTTTATAGATTTTGTTTCCTAGGATTAGGTGATTTCGCCCAAGTTCTCATTTGAGAAAGCATTCTCCAAAGAGATCTCGACAATATTCATTTTCTTAATGTTATTCCCAATTTAATGAATTGTTATCTTGAACAATACAAGTAATACAATTATGCTTCCACTGAATATCTTGTATATACAAGATACTTTTGATGAAGTTCAACTCCTTGACTTCATTGTCAAAACTTTTATTCCAATCTCCACAACACTTGCTTTAATCCATTAATGGATCCTTGAAGCATGCGTATGTTTTTAGCAATACATTAAATAAAACCTCGATTTGTGTCAAATGCACAACATCTTCCTTCATTCATACGAAGAAGGCGGTTTTATGTGTTTTTCCATATATCGACATATATGAAATACAACTATTGCTAGAATGATCTTTATTGACTTATACATAGCCACAAACAAGATGTTGTGCTTTGTACGTAGTCAACTAGCCATCGACTTAGACATAGCTACAAGCGAGAAGCCGCGCTTTGTACATAGTCGATTTGTTATCCATATCGATCTTTCCTTTTGAAGATCTAAACGTTCTTGATGGATTGCTCCTTCATGAACATCAACCAAGGTCTATACCTTGTTGTTATACATGGATTTTATTTAAAGATCATATGAATTCGAACCATATATGTGGAATCGGATCGTTCCATCGTTTCTTTGTTTATCAACGGATTCTCATATGCTTAGTACGAGAATGTTGTGACAACCTATGCACCAAACGGCTTAGGAAATCAACTCTCGTTGATCTTTTGTAGGATTGGTACTTGAGGTTCATGAACTTCTTCCACAACTATTTGTTGAACGAGTTCTTGACTCCTCATATATTCCATGAGTTTATCAAACATCATCAATTCGTGAGATGGTTGAGTCCTCATTAGAAGGAGCATACTATTAAACTTCTTTCAAAACAACTTGTGAATGAAGTTTCGCTCAACTCCCACTAAGTACCATGTATGGAGTGACAAGTTTCCCATAAGAGTACTTCTTGTAGTGATGCATAAACTATTTTAATGCTCACTTTACTCCCACTACTTCTTCTTGAGAATTTCAATTCATCAAGACTACATTATGATTAGCAACAACTACTTTGTTCTTATCATATTCGTGGAAGTAGTGCCTTTTAATATAAAGCATCCTACAAATATATAGTGTCTTATTTGGTTTAAGCTTACAAGTCAACAATACTTGAAATAAGCTTCTCAACACCAAATCTTAAGAAGCATTATACTTAGAGATCAAAATCTCGTAAGATATCTTCCTCAATAGACTTCGATGGAACACCATTCAGTGTAAACAATATTGTCCTCAAACATAATTCCCTAATACGAGTCGAATAAGTCAATTTGATTTATTATCGATCGAACTATACAAAATATTGTTCGATACCTCCATTCTTGGACATATTATTCCTCATGGAGCGAGTTATGAAACTTCTTTCATACTCTTTAGATAATATTTCAAATTATACGACTTAACTCCTTATTTACCACGATTAATTGTAAGACTTCTATTTTTCTTGAACGGTCTTTTAAACTTCACTCTTGAACTCCTTTGAACTAGTCAAAAGGTTCATACTTATACCTTATCAAATAGATATGTTAATATCTACAATGATCGTTGGTCAAGTAGTAAAGTATCAATAACCTTTCATTACACAAGTACTTATAGGTCTTTATACATCGATATGTATAAGTCCTAATTAGTTCACTTGTCCTTAAACCTTCATAGGTTAGAGGCGCTTTTGTCATTTAACAAACATGATTCGCATATCAATCGATTTGAAATCGAATTGAATTACGAGCTCTACGTTATGTAGACTCTCATAATGCGATTCTCGTTTATGTATGTGACTAAGCGGTTATATATAACATGAAAGTCAAATACTTTATGTCAAGTCTTACGCATCCTATTTGTCATTCAAAAATTGCTTATCTATTTCAAGCAAATTCAATCAAAATGCATGAAATCATATAAACAAATCCAGAATAAAAGAACTTGTCTTTTATTAAACATAATCATCCATTTCATCGAATATGAAGTGGAGATGTTTTGAGAAGTTAGGATTAAGGTATGCAACCTTCAATTCCTAAACAAACTCTTAATAAAGATAACTCTACGTATTCAATGGTAATGACTTAGACGAACAAGTCATTGCCTATACGGAGTTTACTTTACATCTCTCGAACATTCTCTTATTCTTCATTGCCAACACATTTCGTTAAATGCGAGCATATGAACTAGTATCAAGTTACTAGTGTGAATTAGAGATAGTGAGATATTTTGAACGACAAATACTTCTTAGGATTAGAATATCACAATCATGGTATTTCAGACAACCTTTCAAATGCCTCCCATAAAACGGCAAATGAAACATCTCATGTGACACATGGTCATCAATGAGAGTCTCGAAATTTCAACTCATACCTTGGTGAAGTATTTCTTGAATACTTAACCAATCACCTTTTTGCATCAACAAGCGTGCATAAAGGTAATATTATATCCTTCATAATTCCAAAGAGATCGAATGACAATATCAACAATCCTTGATATCGAAGATTAATATCTCTAGTCATCAATTAGCTACTTCAATCTTTCGATTTGTAAGCTAATGAAACATTCATATAACTTCTTTTAAAAGAATAATCTCTTGGTCAACTCATATTCTTTATACTCAATCATAAATGACGAAGTTAATATCTACTTTCTCCAAGAACACTTTCTTGAGTAAGCGGATGAGAACGTACGAGTTAATTTTAGTCCATATGAATTCTCTAATTCAAAGGTCTAGAAGTTTTGAATGAGGATATTAGCCATACGCTTTATTGAATAACTTTTCGCCAAAAGTCAATCAATCATCGCGATGCTACGTTCGGGTAGTTTGAGGAAAGTTTTGGGAATTGACATGCTCAAATTTCTCTTCACTAAGATCGTGTCTTAGGAATCGGTATTACTTCTTTAAGTAAATACCCTTTAGAAACGAGTTTGTTAATTTTTCAAAGATTGATCGCAACAAAATTAACAATTTAAACATCTATAACAAAATCAATTTACGGTCATTTAGTTTATGCAATTGTTTTATTTATAACAAATAAAACTCCCACTATATTTATTTAATGTCCCTAATATAGTAGGTTTTCCAAGATCCCTATTTTCGTTGAGATGGTGCTAGCGTCGGCGTGACACCAAAACAACTAGATAAGGTAGGTTCTCCAACCAATCATTCCATATGATTCTTGGTTTGTGAAATATCACATGTACATCCACAAACTTTGCCCCGATGTCCAATCCGATTAGAAAACATCGTTAAGTAACCTTTCTCTATTTGCTCCTAGTAAATCCGATTTACACCCCGACACGGATGATGGAACACGATGTCCCGCGTCGGCGAGAATGCATCAATGAACGATCATACACGTTAGAAGGGGATAGAGAGAAGGAGGGCGATTTAACTTAATCATGTTTTGTTTGGGACAATCAATCATATGACACTTGTTTGGTGGTCGTGTAAGCATACACCCATACCTAGCCTATGACAATTCATAGCAATCACAAGTAATCACATATAAGCATCTCATAGTTGTGGGTTTGTATGGCTCCCGCTTGCATTAGTTTCGCCACATCGTCCATGGAGCAAAACTAATCTAATCCTTGTCCCTCCCACTAAATTCTATAAGGATCTAAATCCTATATAAAATAAAGGTGCAAAATACATGTGAAAACATCCTATTCCCATCCTAACCTTAGGGGCATGCAAGCCTCACAAGTTACATAAAAAATTAATCAACAAATTAATTAATTAATGGCACCAAAGGCCGCATTACAAACATTCACACATGCATTCAAATACAACCACAAGGCATTGAGTCTTGAGCCATACTAAACCCACTATCCACCTACAAAACAAAGTTAGCACATACAAGCACTTTGTTTCCAATTAACGATTTTCAAGCATCTTTGCGATTTGTTTGCCATAAGTAAATTCCGTGTACTAATTCTCAATTTTAAACAACAAAACTTGTTTAAATTCATTTAGAAAGTTCTTTCAACATCCATAACTGAAAGGAGATCAAACAAAGAGTTTTCTAATTATTTTCAACTAATTTGAATACTTAGAAAAACAGTAATTTATTAAAAAACGTAACTAATGGAATCCAATAAAAACAAAGGTTTTAGGTCTCCAAAAATTCTCAAATAAATTACTTAAGCTCCTTATCATAATTGTGATTACCAGTAAAAATTTCAAGAAGAGATCTTAAACCATCTGGGAGAATAAAAAATGACAAATCTCTTACAAGTGTACGAAACACCGTTATGAGACTTTCAGCTTATCCTCTCAACCATTTGGTCTGTTAGACCACCTTCTAATCAGTTTTTATATATACAATATACATAGAAAAACTAGTTTAGTCTATAGGCTAACTATCCATGAAAAGAAAACCACCAAGTTCAGTTCAAAAAGTTCGAGTTACAAACTAAACAATCAACAAATTCTGTACTGGAACAGATTGTCGATCGAAATGTTCTAACCTAGTTGAAGGTCCAAACTTCCACGAAAAATTATGAAATTAATTTTCCTGGAATCCTAACTCAAAATAGAACAACTCCATTTAAACAGAATTTTTAAAGGAGTTCTCAGTTGGTACAGTTTATTAGAACAATCGATTTGCTCAACAAACTGGATCTGACGAGATCTTCCTTTTCATACTTGAAAACCCACAAATTAATCCAAGTCATGCAACAATTTATACATGCTCAGAAAGAGCTTCAAGTCCTCTTTAAATCTAGCCATAGAACACTGGTACTTATATTCAAAATATAAATCTTTCAAGCCATTCAAACAGGACAGTGCGAGCAGAAACTGGTTCTGCGCACTGTCGCCGTTTTATTCACAATAAATCTATACTAATTCAGAAAAATGTGAATCCAACGCCAAAAGAATCACAATCCAAAGATCTACAACTTTCATGTAGATGGAAAGATCTTCCAGAGAACATATCACATCGAAAAATGCGAAACAACACAGAAAATACTATTTCCAGACAGCAAACAAACGCATCATCTCTACTAATCCGTTAATTAGCCAATTTCTCTTAATTAAGTGTCAAAATAGCTTAAGTACGACCATGTGCTCTGATACCACTGTTAGGAAATTGCCCAATTTTAATTTTGTGACTAATTACCATTAATTAATCCAATTAAAACACAAGAGCAAGAGGATCTAGTACAAAACCATTCGACACAAAGAGAAAGGGGTGGAATTTATACCTCCCGCGAAATCGTATTCGCGGGGCTCGACCAAGGCATGGGAATCGATGGCGTGCCTTCTCCACCGTCTCCACCACGTCTAGTAGCCGCCCTCGAGTCCACCAAGGAGGATTAATCACGTTCTACAAGGTACGTGCTAGCATACCCAAAGAACAAGCCTAATCCCTATGGTTTTCTCTCTTGCATCAATCAACAACCTTGAGTTAGTGGAGAGAAAATAGCTCAACACATGAGCAAATAAGAGGGAGAGAGGAGGAAGGTGGCGGCCAAGAATGGGAGGAAGAGAGGAGAGAGAAAAGTCTAGGTGGAGGCTCTCATAAGTGGTCCTTATATAGAGCACAAAACCTAATTGACCTCTTGCATAATTACAACTATGCCATCCCACCTACCACCATATTGGGCAGCCACGAAATGGGCCTATATGGGCCACTTAATCCACTCAATTTAGTCTCTAATTCTATTAATTAAAGCCCCATTTATTTGCTCTTTAATTGGGCTATCTATTTGCTACCAAATAACGGCCCAATTAATTAATATAATCATTTATATTAAAATTGTGTTGAACTAAATTAATTATTAACTCATTAATAATTATTTTAGGATTAGTTAATGCATTAATTTATTTCTATATGATCCATTGACTTAATTAATTATAACGGTTCGCAACGGTATATAATTAATTAATCAATCTTATCATATTTTCACAGTACTTACTGCTATGAATAAATAAATAATGCACTGTGTGATTAATGTCCTATTTGTGTGACCCTTTGAGGATTTATGCTATGTTGGACATGGAATTAAATCGTTATTTAATTCCAATAATCATAAGCGGTATCTAGCAACACGTTATGATTCCCAATTCGCATAAATAATGTACTGCTACAGTATTTAAATCCTGCATAAGAGAATAAAAGTATTTCTCTATTTTGATTCTTATGTCTCACGATATCATCGTATAATCCAAGATAGGAATGTGTCATTCTTGCAGATTATACGTTTCTTGATCTAGAGTTGATCGCTTAGTTGCGCGCATACGATCCAACTCCATCAAGGGGCCCAAACAGATATCGTCACTCACTAAGTGAATTAATGAGGGACATACGGTTTTCTTGATGATTAGCTTTTCCCCGCACAATTCAAGAGAACATAAATAAAGTCCGTATAGCAGCCCTTATCGGGAATCAGCGGTAGACAATATTTATTGAACCTATCCTCATGTGGAAAAGATAAACATCTCAAACTTAGAACCAAAATCATAACGAAATAAACAATGACACATAACACAATCCATATGTTTATTTCGATGGGTCAAGTCCTGTGCTATGTTCCATAACATACACATATGCAATTAAGTTGGTAACTCTTTACCTATGATTAGTAGAACTTAATCATCACTTAACTTGTATACTAATCTTATAAGATAATTAATGTTCCTTGTTAATTATCAAGATTATGAACCGTTTAGATTTATTATTGTCATTCTAAAGAATGATTCACAGAGATCTACTATTCAGATCCTCAACCTGAATAATCTGTCAATAATAAACCTAGGAACAGATGATAAAATATCATCCCATACATAAACTAATAATTAAGTCATTAAATTATTGACTTCTAGGACATAACTCTAACACCACTTTACCAGAAACACAAATTGTCAAACAACTCTATTTCTCACTTCCTGTGGCCACTCTGCAACAGTCAATTATGTAGCTTATTACACCCCCCTCAAGCCAATGGGCTGCACTGCACATTGAGCTTGTCTCTAAGATACTCAAAACGAGGTAAAGGCAATGGCTTGGTCATGACATCACTCAGCTGATCTGCTGAGCAGATGAACTTCACCTCAATTTGTTTGGCTGCAACTTGTTCCCTCACGAAGTGATAATCAATTTCTATATGCTTTGTGCGTGCATGGAACATGGGGTTAATTGCCAAAAATGTAGCTCCTATGTTGTCACACCACAAGATTGGTTTTGCATCCATTTCAACTTGCAATTCCTTTAACAAGAACTGTAGCCAGAGAATTTCAGTACAAGTAAGCGCAAGAGACCTGTACTCAGCCTCTGTGCTCGACCTCGAAACCGTGGGTTGCTTTTTTGCACACCAAGAAACCAGGTTTTTGCCAAGATAAACACAAAATCCTGAAGTGGATCGTCTATCATCAAGATTATCGGCCCAATCCGCATCACTATACGCATGTATTGCATTGGAGGATGCTGAATGAATTGTTAAACCATGGTTTATTGTGCCAGAGAGATACCGTAATACTCTCTTGGCTGCAACCCAGTGAGATTCTGTGGGAACATGCATAAATTGGGATAGCTTGTTCACAGTAAAGCAAATTTCTGGTCTAGTTAATGTGGCGTACTGGAGAGCACCCACAACACTACGAAACAAGTAAGGATCATCAAAGGGAGAGCTATCATTTTTTGAAAGTGAGGTTCCTGTGGCCATGGGTGTCAAGACTGGTTTAGAATTTGCCATGTTAACCCGAGAGAGAAGATCAACAATGTATTTGGATTGTGTTAAATGCAAACCTTTTGAGGTGAATTTGGCTTCCGGTCCCAAGAAATAATGAATCTGACCTAGATCCTTGACGGCAAATTGAGCTTTCAAAGCCGCTATAAAAGTTGAAATGTGTTGAGGATCATCACCAGTCACTAGTATATCATCCACGTATACTAAAACCATCAGCCTGTGGTTGTTTTGACTATAGATGAAAAAAAAGGGATCATAGCTTGAGGGTCTGAATCCAAACCCGACAAGAGCATTGCTGAGTTTGTGGAACCATGCCCGTGGGGCTTGTTTGAGGCCGTATAGGGACTTATGTAACAAACAAACATGGTTAGGAAAAGTGGAATCAACAAAGCCTCTCGGTTGGGACATGTACACTGTTTCAGACAGGTCCCCATGAAGAAAGGCGTTTTGCACATCCAACTGTTTAATTGACCAGTTCGAGGAAATGGCAATGGATAGAACAACCCTAATAGTAGTAGCTCGAACTACCGGGCTGTAGGTTTCCTGGAAATCAACCCCTTCTTCTTGATGAAATCCGTTTGCAACAAGCTGGGCTTTAAACCTTTCTATGGAGCCATCGGGTTTTCTCTTGATTTTATAGACCCATTTTGAGCCTATGACTTTTTGATCTGCAGGAGGAGGCACCAAGGTCCAGGTTTTGTTGAGAGCTAGAGCTTGGATTTCAACAGCCATGGCTTCTCTCCATGAAGGTAAGGTGTTCGCTTGATTGAATGAGCGAGGTTCTGTTTCTAGAGAAGCAAGGTGTGCCACGAAATCATTGAATGGCGGGATTTTTCTCGTTTGATCTTTGGTTCTAGTGGTCATATGGTGAATGGAATTCTTTGAGGTTGGTAGGGGAAGAGGTGTTAATTCAGAGTCAGAAGGTACTTGTTGAGCTGTTGGAGAAGAAGAGATGTACAAGGGATTGAGCTGGATCAGATTAGTTGGTTGAGTCGGAATTGAGTCCTCTTGGGATGTATTTGGTTGAGTCGGAAGCGGTTCAGTATGGCTCGGCGCATCTGATTGAGTCAGAACGGCTGTTTGAGTTGGAACTATTTCCAATTGAATCGGGTTTGATGGAGTCTGAGCAGTCTGAAGGGGTTCCGCCTGATCAACTCGATGTGTCTCAGTGCGAATAGGAAAAGATGGAATGCTGGGTTGGAGAGAAGGTGCAACCTCTTGGGCTGGCAGTTGAGTTGGGCCGCAAACTTGCTGAGCTCGAGTTGAATTTATGATTTGCAAAGGCAAAGGAGAGACCTGGACCGAGACTTGAGAATTTGCATTAGAAGAGGTACTCTGAGCTATTTTTTGAAAGGGGAAACTAGTCTCATCAAACACCACATTCCTTGACACAAATATTTTATTGTTGTCAAGATGCAAACAACGATAACCTTTTTGAGAAGAAGAGTAACCAAGAAAAACACAAGGCAAGGACCGAAGTTGTAACTTATGGGAATTATACGGTCTAGTAAGCGGAAAACATGAGCATCCAAGAATTTTAAGTAGAGAATAATCGGAATCTTTTTTTAATAGAGTGGTGAAAGGAATAGTCTTATGAGAAGGAAGTCTATTTATAATAAAAACAATACTTGAAAAGATCTCATCCCAATATGAAGAAGGAATTGAAGCATAAGACATAGTAGCAAGAGATAGCTCAATGATGTGTCTATGCTTCCTTTCGGCTTTGCCATTTTGTTGTGGAGTATAGGGACAAGAAGTTTGATGAACGATTTGTGGAAAATATTTGGTGATTGGTTTATATTCGGTCCCACCATCGGTATGAAGGATTTTAATTGTGGTGTTTAGAAGGTTTTCGACTTGAGCTTTGAAAGTGGAGAATATATGAGTAACTTCACTCTTTTGTTTCATGAAATAAATCCAAGTGAATTTAGAAAAGTCATCCACAAAGGTAATGTAATATCTATAACCATTTGAAGATACAATGGGGAATGGTCCCCAAATATCGGAATGTACAATTTGTAAAGGTAAAGTAGAGCTACTAGAAGAAAGAGAAAAAGGTAACACATGTGCTTTTGCTTGTGCACAATCATGACATAAAGAAAGCCTATCCTTATTACAAGACAATTTATTTGAATTGAGAACTTCTAAAGTAATGGCATTAGAAGGGTGTTCAAGCCTTGCATGCCAAATATTTGAAGAAATCTTATTGGAGAGAAAAACTTGCTTAGGAAGCTTGAGGTTGACAATGAAGAGACCATTAGAACTATGCACTTGGAGAAGAAGAGTCTTGGTGAGGTGGTCTTTTATGAGACATTGAGAAGAAAAAAATTAACTTCAAGAGAAGGATTATCATGCAATAATTTAGAGAGACTAATGAGGTTGCAAGAAAAACTTGGAACATGAAGAACATCATCAAGCACAATAGTATGGTTAGAACAATGGAAAGAAGTTAAACCAACATGTTTAATAGAGAGACCATTACCATTTTCAATTTGTAACTTGTCACCTCCATCATAGGTCAAGAATGATGTCAAATTGTTGATGTCACTTGTAACGTGTTGGTTAGCCCCCGAATCAATGATCCAATAGGTGGTGGAAGGAGGCGCAAGTTGAGCTTGAGCTGTGAATGCCTGAAACCTTGGATTCGGTTGCCATTCTGGGTCCGAATCATACCTTCTGTAGCATAGTTTCGCTGGATGCCCAACCCTTGAGCAAATTTGGCATACGGGCTTAGTGTTAGCAGGCCTGGATGGTTGAGACGGCCCAGTGAACTGCGAAGCAGTATTAGGGGAACGGGGTATAGTATCGGGTCGGGTGGGGGGAAAAGTCGGATTTGGGTAAGGAGCTCAAGGTTTTCCATGGCTATTTCTTCCAGCATAGAAGGCAGCGGGAGACATGGAGTGGGTTTTAAGCAGAGCTTCGTGGCCAAGAAGAAGAGTGTGGAGGTCAGAAAAGGAAAAGGAGGAGTGTACGCTAGCGGCATGGACAGCAGCGACGACGGGAAGGTAGTCGGAGCTAAGGCCATTGATCGCCGCCATGACCAACTCGTCATCAGGATAAGGCGACCCGACTGACGCCAACTCATCAGCAAGTCGTCGGAGACTTTGAAGATAGTCAGAGCAACTCAAGTTCCCTTTGCTTGCCGATTGAATCTGTCTTTTAAGATCCATCACTCTTGACCTAGAACTGGAAGAGAGAAGCTTTTGAAGCTCAGACCAGATCTCCATTGTAGTTGCACAAGAAACCACCTGAGCTTGGATTGGCTCGGTTAGAGAAGAGCGAATCTAACCGAGCAAGAATTGATCTTGTCGGTGCCATTGGAGAAACTCGGGATTGACCTCAAATCGACCTTCAACGGCCTGGATGGTGGGTTCAGGTGGCGGCGACTCTATATGCCTTGCAAGATTGTAACCATGAAGCAATGGAAGAATCTGAGACCTCCATGAAAGGTAATTTGTGGTTGTTAATTTGGTAGAGATTGGCAAATTGATGAGCACAACTTGCTGAGAAGAGGAAGAAGAAGAGATATCGGAGATAGGAGAAGGAGATTGGGTAGGTGTTGCCATGAAAGGGGATCAAAAATGGCGTTTGCCACTGGCTCTTGATACCATAAAATGTAACAGAAAAGTAATAGGGAAGAACAGTAGGAGAGGAAGAAACAATCTTTTGTATTGATACTCTCTCAATCATTTACAATGTGTCTGTACAGTATTTATAGCTATTCTGAAAACAAAACAGAAAAGAGCTCTAACTGAAAAATAGCCCACCACGGTTTGTTACAGCATGCCACTTTACCAGAAACACAAATTGTCAAACAACTCTATTTCTCACTTCCTGTGGCCACTCTGCAACAGTCAATTATGTAGCTTATTAAGGACACATAATTCGCTTGATGGAGGAAACAAAGACTTACATCCAGTCGTCTGTTTTTAATGCTCGTGGCTAAAAATGAGACTGATGTATCAAGTACTATCCTAATAAAGAAAGGAACAAATTATGAACCGGCCTCTGACATCTCTCTTTGCTGTTTTCTACAACCATGACATCATTACACACTGCTGTTCATAAATGGTGCTCCCACATGCAAGTTCTTAGCAACATAAATTGTTGGTGAAGTACTTAGAGAAAATGTGGTGTAGGATGTTTTTTTTTAGATAAAACTTGATAGTGGCTTGATAGGATGTTGATAAGTATATTTTGGAAGGAATATAAAAATTGTTGGTGAACTTGCTTAATTAGCAAGGACCTAGTTTTCCAATCAAGTGGTACTTTGGGATTTGAATCGGATAAGTCGATAACACAATCGCCGTTGGGCTCATAATAAGAAAATGGATCTCAGATCTGGAAACCAATTGGGCTCTAGCCCAACCATTTTTCAAGTAAAAGATGGTACGTGAAGAAGAGATAGTATACAGTAATTAATTTCCTCTGAAAATGACTTTAAAACATATCATTATCTTTTGAGTTTTGAGTGCCCTCTCGTTTGCATTTGTTCATTTTAAGCAATTGGCCTACCAGATTGCATAAGCCCCCTTGCCAAATTTATTTACTTATATGTCCAGTATTTTTATTTGTATGTTCACTTTATTCAATTATGAATTAGATTATATTGTTGTTCATATATATATATATATATATATATAATATCATAATGTTTTTAAAAATATCATAATAAATAGCAAAAAAATTCGAAAAAATATAAAATTTGGTCTCCAAATATATTTCAATATGAAGAACAAATTGAACGGTTCGGATTGACCATTTGAATTTTAAATCTTGAAAAATTACTTGATGGCACGGGACCCTCCGTGCCATCGATGGCACGTTAGCTATTCTCTCTCTCTCTCTATATATATATCCAATTTATTTTTTTGGAACTTATTTGTTTGTATATATTCACTTTGATTATTTAAACGTTCATTTTGTTTGTTTTATATGTTCACTTTGTTCAATCGATGACAAACTGCAGATTGCAGTTATCATTTTTTTTTATTTTTAGAACATATGTTTGAATATCCTAGCAAATATGAATTTAGGGATGAAAATTAATCCAATATGGATCGGATAGTCATCAAACCACATCCGCATCCGTATTTTTTCGGATACGAATACGTTCGGATATTAAACAAAAATACGGATATACTTCGGATATTTAAACAAACTATAATATGGTGATTGCATTTTTCTCGATCAATTTTTTAAATATGTCAACATGAAATTTTTAATCTCAATAAATTAATTAGAATATTGTAATTTAAAATAGTTACTAAATTCCTTATTCTATTATTTAAATAAAAATTAAACTCTAAATTCTTGTACCATATAATGTAACCCGTAAAAACACATTGAATAATTTTTTTTTTAACGAATTAACTAATAATTATTATGCTTCCTTTATTTTATTTGAAAACAATTTAGTTGAGTTAAATCTACAGGCTTGAATCAGTTCAAAATAGTTATGCACAACAACGATGTCAAT
Source organism: Rhynchospora pubera (assembly GCA_028095005.1). Lineage (NCBI taxonomy): Eukaryota > Viridiplantae > Streptophyta > Magnoliopsida > Poales > Cyperaceae > Rhynchospora > Rhynchospora pubera. Next base: position 21,334,147 of record CM051463.1, read on the forward strand.
TAAGTTGTTGCCTTGTCGAGTGACATATTGTGGTGCTTTGTAAATGGCACACTTGGTTCGATTTCCAGTAATGTTATTTTTATGTGTTATTTTTATGCTATAAGCACAATAAACGGACAAATATTTCGGATGCGAATTTTTATCCGTATTTGCATCTGTATCTGGACCAATATCTGTTCTTACATTCGCATTCGTATCCGTTTAAAAAAATTTGTATTCGCATCCATATCCGAACGAATGCGGATATTAATATCCAAAGTCGTTATTTTTCGGATTCGGATTCGAATACGGATCATAGCGGATATTATCTGATCTCTTTTCATCCCTAAATATGATTCATACCGCTTATGTAGGGATGAAAACGGTAACTGTTTTAACCTTTATTTCGTTTCGTTCGTCAAAAACGAAATGAAACGGCTATAGATTCACTTAGTTTACTTTTTTATTAGGCCAAAGTCCAAGTCACCAAGTCAGCTTAGAGGCAAAATGTTTGACTTCGCTCTAAAATGTTCAGTCCTAGCATAAAGCCCGTTTAACAGTAACAGCCCACGCAGTGAAATTTTGAACCAGGTCCCAATTGTCATCGGCTGCCAATATCCCTGAAAGAAAATTTTGAGCAAGAATGACGTAACTTGCTTATACAGTGGCATGCATGGATAGAATCATAGAACTAGGGATACTGCACCAGAATGATCGATGTTGAAAAGCCTAATCAATTAAAAAGAGTTAACGATTTCTGAATTTTGGAAAAAAGGCATCTTAGGATATCTTTTGTAACTAAAAAAAAATCAAGTTCAAATCGGTACTGCAGGAATGATCTTCTTAGAAGGCATGTTCTCAAAAGCATGAAATACTAGTTTCCTTCATCGGTTATCCTTCTTTGGGTTCAGTTCTGTCGGAAAAATGTTTATAGAATATATGGAAGTCTATACCCTGGACTACCTTTTTTTGAAGGTTGGTTTTTTGAAATCAATAATTTTTTATTAAGAAATTTGAAAATAAATGCTTTCTCCGTAGTTCAAACAAAACCACTTAGTTGACGGAATATAGCTAAACCATTGGGCCAAACAATCCAGCTTCATACCCTGGACTATCATGTTATAATTAATATTATTAATTATAACATTAATGTGGCCTATATATTAAATATAAACCAATTTCATTTATGAAAATTATCTAAAGGGTACATTGGATTTTGATGGAAAATCCAATGGACCAGATTAATTACAAAATTCTGATCCCTTTAATTACCTTAGTGAATTAGTTTTCTCTCTCTCCTGTCATATTGGCATCTTTTCATAAATTTCGCCCACAAAAATTAAGAGAGACAGAAGAGGAAAAATAACGCCATTTTTGCCATCAATCACACTAAGGGAAATTAAAGAAGATCATATATTCCGCCTTACGATATGTCTTCTCTTCAATCCTGTAAGTTCTTATTATAATTTACTGATTTTATATGAAATACGTTGATTCTAGGATGTTAATTAGAAATATTATTACGAATTAATATTTTATTTCTATCATTTGGTATCGGAGCAGTACGTATTTTCATATAAAATTACTAATTTTTTTTTCGGACTCAATTACTGAAATTTAATAGTATTTTTTCAAATTTTATTTACTAATTATGATAAATTTCAGTTTATATTACTGGATACGTCTTTTCTGTGTGCAAATTGGAGATAGTAATCATGGTTTCCTTTATTTCCTACTCTTGTCTTTATGCGCACACAACAATCCTGAGATGGTATGGACGCCCATCTTAAGTAACCGGATTGGATACAAACCAAAAGTACAATTTAATGATCCAACCACTTTCTTTCCCTTAACTTTCGGCAACTATGGCCGAACTTGCTGGAAATTTTAGAAATTTCATTAAGAGGTGCATAGATAGTAAGGACGACTGCTTATAATTCCAAATTGTATAGGATCTTGATCTGTACATTAAATACTCTCTTTCCTATTTCTTACGCGTCGGTCAGTCATCTTCTATTAATGAATACGCGCCCTTTACCGAGTTTGTCTTATTATTTAAGAAAGGCATAAAGTATATTTTTTTCTTTTCGGATTGTGCGTGCGTGAACATAGGACTTTACATATAATTACTTCATTTGATTATTATTTCTTTTATCAAATAGAAATTTTTAAACCGTATGTTACTTATTTATTGTATATTACAAATTTCTTTTAAAACCATATGTATATTTTTTATGTGATATGGTGATATATGATATTATTAAGTATATGATTTTTATATTATATATATCAAGTAACCCAATGGAACTATGTTATATATAATTTATTGTCATATTAATTTACTTTTAATATTTGGTCGTTATCAATTTTACCAACTTTAATTGTGACTGCCATTTTATTAAAAGGAACTATGTTTTACATTATGTCTATTGTATTACTTATGTTTACATTTAATAAATTATAAATGTCAATTTTACCAACTTTAATTGTCAAGTATAATTTATTAGATGAAATTTTTAATTTATGTTCAATTTATTTTTGCCCAACGGTGATATGAATTGATTTTAGTGGATCAACTATTAAACCTGAAATATTAATTGGCGTTTTATTATTTCAGATAAGTTAATTATTAGTCCCCTAATTATAGTTGATCTAATTTATTTAATTTTATATGTCTATGGATTTTAGTTAATAGTAAGCATTTTATTTGTCATGAATTTGCAGCATTGAGCAATATTAGTAATCAAATCACTGGAATAACACCATTGAATGGAACTAATTTTTCAACTTGGAAAGAGCAAATTGAAATTGGTCTTGGTGTTCTTGAAATAGACCAAGCATTACGTTTGGATAAACCTGAAAAACCAAAGGATGATGCTGCAGATGAAGAAAAAACTGCTTATGTAAAATGGGAGCGTTCTAATCGCATGTCTCTCATGATTATCAAAAGCACCATTTCTTTGGCTATTCGGGGAGGCATTCCTGAAAAGAATGTTGCTGGTGAACCTTTTACTGCTAAAGAATTTTTAGCCTCTGTTGAGGAGCAGTTTAAGAGTACATCAAAGGCTAATGCAAGTGCTCTCATAATGAAAATGCTCACTACCAAGTATAATGGGACTAGCGGTGTACGTGAACATATCATGATGATGAATGATATGGCCGCAAAATTAAATGGCATGGACATGGCAATTTCTGAGGGATTTTTGGTTCATTTCATTATGACTTCTCTTCCTGCTCAGTTTGGTCCTTTCAAGATCAATTACAACACGCAGAAAGAGAAGTGGAAAATGAGCGAATTGATTGCCATGTGTGTTGAAGAAGAAGAAAGGCTTAAGACTGAAAAACCTGACTTTGCACATGCTGCCATTGAAAGTCCAAAACAGAAAAAGAACAATGGTAAAGGAAAGAATAAGAATGATGCTGGTCTTGGTGTTAACAAAGCAAGTACATCTGGTACAAAACGTGTTTTTAAGTGCAATCACTGCAAGAAACCTGGACACGTAAGGAAGGAGTGTACCAAGTTTAGAGCGTGGCTTGCCAAGAAGGGTAATGATTTCAATTATATGATTTGTGAGTCTCTTTTAATTGATGTTCCCTTAAATACGTGGTGGGTTGACACTGGTGCCTCTGTGCACATTACGAACTCATTGCAGGGATTCCTTTCCGTGAGGATGCTGGAAAAGGGAAAAAGGAAGCTTAAAGTAGCCAATGGATTAGAGGCTGAAGTGGAGGCCGTAGGAACTCTTCGTTTAGTCTTGAAGAGTGGCTTTATTCTCTATTTGCATGATGTAGTTTATATTCCTAGTGTTATTAGGAATTTAATTTCTGTTTCTAGACTTGATGCTTGTGGCTTTATGTTTCAGTTTGGAAATAATGAGTTGAGACTATATCATAACTCTAAGTTTGTTGGTTCTGGATTATTATGTGACAATCTATATAAATTATGTTTGGATTCTTCCTTTTCTGATTCTTTATTATCCCTGAATGTTAATTGTGTTGATCACAAACGTGGCACAAAGAGAAATCGTGATGTTGGATATTCTTCCAAATTATGGCATCGCAGATTGGGTCATATTTCAAGAGATAGAATGCAACGTCTCATTAAAAATGAAATTCTCCCAACATTAGATTTTTCTGATTTTGAAAATTGTGTTGAATGTGTTAAGGGAAAATTTGTTAAGGGAAATAAGAAAGGAGCCACTCGAAGTGGGGGACTATTGGAATTAATTCACACCGATATATGCGGTCCTTTTCCCACTCCGAGTTTAAACGGACACAAATCATTCATTACTTTTATTGATGATTACTCACGCTATGCTTATGTGTTCTTAATTTCTGAAAAATCTGAGGCACTAGACAAATTTAAGATTTTTAAGGCTGAAGTTGAAAATCAACATAATCTTAAAATTAAAGTAGTGCGATCAGATAGAGGCGGTGAGTATTATGGTAGGCACACTGACTTGGGTCAAAGTCCAGGTCCATTTGCTTTGTTTCTTCAAGAAAGTGGTATTGTTCATCAATTCTCTATGCCGGGTGATCCTCGGCAAAATGGAGTGGCTGAAAGGCGTAATCGTACGTTAATGGATATGGTACGAAGTATGATATGCAATACCACTTTACCAGAATTTTTGTGGTCTGAGGCTTTAAAAACAGCCACACATGTTCTCAATCGAGTTCCTAGTAAGTCTGTTCCAGCAACACCTTACGAATTGTGGACTGGAAGAAAACCGCAACTAGGATACTTACGTGTGTGGGGCTGTCCTGCTGAAGCAAAAGTCTACAATCCACAAATTAAGAAACTGGATTCCAAAACCGTTAGTTGTTCTTTCATAGGTTATCCAGAGAGATCCAAAGGTTTTAGATTTTATTGTCCCTCGCATACCACTAGAATAGTTGAGACAAGACATGCAGTATTTTTTGAAAATGGCAACATTAGTGGGAGTAATGAAAAACGAACTATAAACCTCGATGAAGAAGACCAAATTTATGTTCCAATTTCGGTCATTTCAGAGGCGACAAGTTCTGTTTCTCCATTATCACTAAATGAAGGTACTAATGTTAGTAATGCTCCTAACAATGAAGTACCATTGCTGCCACAAGAACCTTTACGCAAGTCGCAAAGAGAACGAAAATCTGCAATACATGATGATTATATTGTATACCTTACTGAAGAAGGTGGCGATATAGGTCATGGAGATGATCCTATCTCCTTCAAGGACGCCATGAAAAGTGATAAGTCATCTCAGTGGCTGGAAGCCATGAATGATGAGATGAACTCAATGCAACAAAATGATGTTTGGGACCTTGTTGAGTTACCTAAAGGTGTTAAACCCGTAGGATGCAAATGGGTTTACAAAACTAAAACTGATTCTCATGGTAACATCGAAAGATACAAGGCCCGATTAGTTGCTAAAGGCTTTACGCAACAAGAAGGTATACATTATGATAATACTTTTTCTCCTGTCTCAAAGAAAGATTCGTTACGAATTGTTTTAGCTCTTGTAGCTCATTATGATCTTGAGTTGCATCAAATGGACGTGAAAACCGCATTCCTTAATGGTGACTTGCATGAAGAAATTTTCATGAAACAACCTGAAGGTTTTGTTGTTAAAGGCAAGGAACATATGGGATGCCGGTTGAAACGATCAATTTATGGGTTAAAGCAAGCTTCAAGACAGTGGTATCTCAAGTTTGATGAGGTCATAACAGAATTTGGATTTCAAGAAAATACTTTTGATCAATGCATATATCTCAAGGTTAGTGGGAGCAGATTTATCATTCTTGTTTTGTATGTGGATGATATTTTGTTAGCAAGCAGTGATTTAGACATGTTGTACGAGACAAAACGCTTTCTTTCAAAGAAATTTGAAATGAAGGATCTTGGTGAAGCCTCTTATGTCATAGGCATTGAAATTCACCGTGATAGGTCTCGTGGTCTCTTAGGTTTATCACAAAAGGCATATATCGAAAAAATGCTTAAGCGCTATAACATGCAAAATTGTTCTCCAAGTGTTGCTCCCATTTTCAAAGGTGACAAATTCAGCAAGGCTCAATGTCCCAAAACTGAATCAGAACGTAAGCAAATGGAAAAGAATGAGTATGCTTCGGTTGTTGGAAGCTTAATGTATGCTCAAGTTTGCACACGTCCAGATATTGCGTTTGTAGTTGGCATGCTTGGCCGATATCAATCAAATCCAGGACTGGATCATTGGCGAGCTGCTAAGAAAGTCTTACGCTATTTGCAAGGGACTAAAGACTACATGCTTACTTACAGAAAGTCCGATAACCTTGAGGTCATTGGTTATTCCGATTCGGATTTTGCATTGGTTATTCCAATGCAAGCAGAATTTGTAGCGTGTTTTGAAGCTACTGGTCAAGCAGTTTGGTTGAAGAATTTCATACCTAAACTTCAAGTGATTGAAAGTATTGCGAGACCGCTAACGCTATTTTGTGATAATGAGGCTGCTGTTTTCTTCTCTAAAAACAACAAGTCCAGCGGTGCTACTAAATGGATTGACATCAAGTATCTTGTTGTTAGACAGAAAATTAAGGATAATGTTATTGTCATACAACACATCAATACAAGATCTATGTTAGCTGATTCTCTAACAAAAGCACTACCACCTACTCTTTTCAAAGAGCATGTAGCCGGCATGGGTTTGGTTAGTGACTTGTGATGTTGTAATGAACAGTAATGTATTAATTAAGTTATGTATTGAAGCTTCATTTATGTATTGACTGAATTTATATTGTTTGCTTATTTCTTATGTTTGCGCATTAATGTAATTTATATAAGCAAATATACTTATGTGGATCGAATGAATTTAATTAACCATATGTTGGAAAGAATGCCATTTCTATAATTAATAGGGATCAAATAACAATAATAGTTATTTGATTATATTAGTTTAGTTTGGTAATTCTAACTGAACAAGGTTTATGTTTTTTATTGGCCAATTTAGAATTTGTGTTTTATTATGATATTTTATAGGCCAAGTGGGAGAATGTTATAATTAATATTATTAATTATAACATTAATGTGGCCTATATATTAAATATAAACCAATTTCATTTATGAAAATTATCTAAAGGGTACATTGGATTTTGATGGAAAATCCAATGGACCAGATTAATTACAAAATTCTGATCCCTTTAATTACCTTAGTGAATTAGTTTTCTCTCTCTCCTGTCATATTGGCATCTTTTCATAAATTTCGCCCACAAAAATTAAGAGAGACAGAAGAGGAAAAATAACGCCATTTTTGCCATCAATCACACTAAGGGAAATTAAAGAAGATCATATATTCCGCCTTACGATATGTCTTCTCTTCAATCCTGTAAGTTCTTATTATAATTTACTGATTTTATATGAAATACGTTGATTCTAGGATGTTAATTAGAAATATTATTACGAATTAATATTTTATTTCTATCATATCAAACATAATTTGTACAACAAACTCTGATCATCATGACTCCAAAGACTAAACTGCACCAGTACAAAATCTCCTGGTACCGGCATAGCCCTATTATCTCATATCCAAATTACAACTAGTAAGGTACAGACTACAGAGTATACATCAGATTATAACAGATATACTGAGACATAAGAAATAAACTGTATCAGATTAATAGATATACTGAGACATAAGAAATAAACTGCATCATATGTCTTAAAACGCCTGCAACATAGCACCCAAAAAAAAAAAAGGAACTTCCAAACATGCACACAGAAATACATCCTTTAATTTTAATTGCTTTCTTTTTTCAGAAGTTACTTTCATTTAAAACAATGAGCTTAATTCTGGTAGTATTGAATTTTCAAGCATATGAAATGCTAGTTTCCTTTTTATCCTTACACCCTGGACTATCAAACATAATATGTACAAGAAACTCTGATCATCATGACCCCAAAGAGCAAACTGCACCATGTACCAAATCTTCTGATATCGGCACAAGCTTATTATCTCATATCCAAATTACTACTAGTAAGGCATAAAGTACACACATCAAATTATAACAGAAATACTAAGACATAAGAAATAAAATGCTGCATATGTCTTATACGCCTGCATCAAAAAATAAGGAACTCCCAAACTTGCACACAGAACGACATCCTTTAATTTTTAATTCTAGTAATACTGAATTTTCTAGCACAGTCAACCTCTTATGTCAATACATTTCATATAAGTTTCAGATCAAGAGGACAAAAAGATCCTACAAAAGGTAATTTTCTTTTTGGAATCCGATTGGTAGATACACTCAATGGATTTTAAAGATCCTACAAAGAATTTTAATGAACAGAGCAATGTGCAGCTCTAAGTCTCTAACTTCAATGATAACCATACAAAACATTCATGGAGCAGTTAAGAAAGCTAATCAATCGACAATAGGCATCTCCATGAGTGACTACATATAATATGTACATTAAGATTCACTATAATATTCCTGCCTCCAAATTTCAACAGCATAGAATTCATCAATTCAAGAATCACTCAGTAGCCAAATAATGAAGTACAATTCAGAACCCTAAAATAACTAAATACCAAAGAAACTACGTAGACAACTACTGAAATTCACTTCTCCACACTTTCTTGCATATCTTCTTTTAAAGAATTCATTTGATATAAAAGAATGCCAGAAAACATCAACAGTGGACTTTTTAGCTAAGCAAAGCACTACAGAAATTAGTACTCAATCAGAGTGGTCCCCCAAGGGAACATCCTCCTCCTCGTCATTGTCAATCAGCTGGTTCTCCGGTGCTGATTGATCAGGCGATGGGAGGAAGTCATAGCCGGAAAAGTCCAGCCCATCTTGGCGTGGTAAGACAGGAGACATTATAGTTGCATCTTTTATTAAGGATAAATCTGTAGGGTTGTCCGGAGGCGGGAGAGGTGCCGAACTTGCTGCTCCATCTGCATGCTTCCTTGCTATTTTTTTAATTTCTATCCTAGACAACGGTTGCTGGTTGGGAATGTCTGGTAGTGAGTCAGGGAAGTTCAGTTTGCCGGGCTCTTCATTTCCGAGCCTAGAAAGACAGACAACTCCTGCATCATGTGCGCGTGCAGCTTTCTCAGCCGTATCATATGATCCAAGCCAAAGCTTTTGCCGCTTCTTCCCAGCTGAATCATCTGTTTCAAGCAAAGTATTTTGCGTCCCTATTTCAGAGACCCATACACCCCACTCCCTTTGCCACACCCCCACATACTGCTTACCCGAACCACTGGCTTCTCTACTCTTCTTTCCCTTTTTATCACCGTTTCTACTCTTCTTCACTTTTGTATCATCATTGCTAATCTTCTTCCCTTTTTTATCATCGTTGCTACTCTTCTCCCTGCTGCTCGAAGGTTCCATTCTTGGATTAGATAAATTCAAGATTTATTCTGGCACTGATACAGGAAGAGATATACTGGTAGAGTAAAGAAGAAAGAAGAATAAGTTAGTCTTTATTGACTGAATTTTGAGAGAGAGGGAGAGAGTTTAAGCACAGAAGGAAGGGTCTATTTATAATTGATCTATCTAAGCTTCCTTAGTCCTAACTGACTAACCGATATTCAATGAATCAGATCATTCTGTTACAGAAATGAAGCTAGTGCATGGATCTTGGAGACTTGGACTATAACGATATGTGTAGTGGCAGTTGGTTGTCCAGTATCTAGGACTGGAGACATCCAGTAGCTCTATAGCAGATAATTTATACACACCCTGTGACTCTATACTCTAATATGCAATTATTAATCGCTTTTCTTTTTCCCTTACATTTGTAATAGAATTAAATTTAAAAAGTTGTATTAACTCATTACATTTACTTCTTTTAATTTCATTCTTTGATATCGAAGTTCATGAAAATGTTCGATGAATTTAGAAGTAATTGTCCTTTTATAAAATCTATTGTAAAAATAGAAAAATAGACATGTTACGTGTATAAAGATTTATTCCTTTGAATGTCATTTTACAGTCCATTAACAATCTTGAAATAAAAAAAAACATTATAAATTCGAAATCATACATAATAGAGTTAAGTTTCCAAATTTTAACCAATGTTCCAAATTTTATGAAAGGAAAACGAAGCGACCACATATAATAGCAAAGAAAAAATAAATTATAAGAAGGAAGGTTCTATTTATAATTAATCTATCTAAGCTAAAGCCCTTTCTAACTAACTGACCGATATTGAATGAATTAGATTCGGTTACAGAGAATGGAGTGCATTAGTGCATGGATCTTGGTCTGTAGCATTCTGTAATACCAGTTGGTTGTGTTACTGACTGGAGGCAGACTGGAGACGTCCTGTAGTTTTAAAACAGATAATTTATTTTCTTTTTGTTCTTTGATGGAAACAGATAATTTATTTACACTCTATTCTCTAAATCTGCAAAGATTAATAGATTTTTTCCTTCACGTTTCAATTATAAAAGTAAAAGCATATAAATTTCACAAAGTTGTCTTAAGTCATTAATTTATTTTTATAAACTTCATTCTTTAATGTTATATAGTTCATCAAAATGTGTAATGAGAAAATAATACTTATTTATAAAATGTATGGTAAAAGAATTAACGAAAATATGTGACATGTATCAAGATTTATTCAATCCAAAATGTCATTTTATATTTTTATTTCTATCGCAATCTTTGAAATATGAATCGTTATAAATTTCAATCATATAATTATATAACAAATGCTCAAAGCACAACTAGTCTATGTAGTAAAAACATGCGTTAAAGGAAACCTAAATAAACTATATATAGCATACAATTGCAAATAATAATAATAACAACAACAACAACAACAACAACAATAGTAAGAATAATAAAAATTAAAATTAAATAATAAGAAATGGGTTTGACTGTTGGGCCCAGCTGACAGACGGGATAGTTCTAGTACTCAGCATGTAATTACAAATTTGAAAAGGGTTTGCTGTTGAGTCCTCCAATTTAATTTTTCATTTTAAGTTTAATATCGCGTCGACTAAGTTGCTACCTTGAATTCCAAATCTGCATAAAAGAAAAACGTACAATAGCAAAGAAAAAAAAACTTGCTTATACAGTGGCATCGATGGAATAATAGAACTACGACTCTGCAGCCGAATGATGCTGAAAAATATAATCGATTACAATTTTGAAAGAGACTAATATCTGAATTTCAGAAAAATGGCATCTTATAAGATCTTTTGCAACTTAAAGGCTCCGTTTGGATGGCTTCTTCCCGGAATAAAGAATAAGGAATAACTACTTTTTACCAATAAATTTATTTCTAACCATCCAAACTCTTCACAAAAGTTACACACTTCCCAATAAATTTACCCCTTCCCAATAAATTTCTTCCCTTCTTCCTTCTTCCTACATTATTCTCAACGCATCCAAACGGAGCCAAAAGCAAGCAAGTTCAAAAAGGTACTGCATTCTTTAAATAATCACTCAAAATGCCATATTTTCCTAAAAACTCATAAATGCATTCTACAAGGCATGCATGTTCTCACTAAATATTTTGTCAAAAACATGAAATACTAGTTCCCTTTATCCTCACATCCTGGAGTATCAAACATAATTTGTACAACAAACTCATGATCATCATGACTCCAATGACTAAACTGCACCGGTACCAAAACTCCTGGTACTGGCACACCTTTATTGTCTCATATCCAAATTTCTACTTAGATATACATACATGAGATTATAACAGAAATACTGAGATATACTCTGTCATAAAAGCCTGCAACATATATAGCACAAAAAAATAAAGAGATAAGGAACTCCCAAACTTGCACACAGAACCGCATGGTCCGCATCCATCTATTTTAATTGCTCAAGTATTTGGATGTAACTTTCATTTAAAACAATGAGCTTAATTCTGGCATTATTGAATTTTCAAGCAGAATCAACCTCTTATATCGAGACTAACCATATAAGTTGCAGATTAGGAGGATAAAAGATCCTCCAAAGATATAATCTTAGTGGCACAAAACATATTGTATTTTTAACAGTACGATGTAGGTTCATTTTATTGAACAGAGCAATGTATAGCTCCAACTTCAGTGGATTCTTTGGTTATACAATACACTGATGAAACAATTAAAATGCGAATCAAACAACTAAGGCATCTCCCTGAGCGAATAAATATATATACACACAAGATTCACTTCTTTAATTTATTGCTTCCAGAATAAATAAACTACATACAATTCATCAATTTAATTTAGGGAAAATTTTTTGTGCACCCCTCAAAATTAGAGAAATACAGGATTTGCCCCTCGAAAGTTAAAACTCCTGATTTTGCCCCTCCGAATTTAGGACGCCTTCTGCATTTGCCCCTCTGTCATATTTTCTAATATAAATAAGATTAAAATAATAAAACTGAAAATTTGTGACCATTATACCCATCGAGTCTAACTCAGTGGCCGAGTAACAAATCGAATCAGTCTCGACTAAACCCACTCGGTCTCTCCTCTCCGACTAACGGATGAACCCTAGATACTAAATCGATAGATCGATCTTCCTCTCTCGCACACACAGTCCACCTTCCTCTCTCAACATGGCGGAGAAGCGCCATCAACTAGTCCCGTCCTCGCTTCACTGCTCCTCTCTCTTTTTCTCTCTCGTTCTCTAAAATCCCTCTTGGATCGAATTAAAGTAGTGAAAGAATGATCAGCGCCTGAGATGGTGGCGATAAGGCCGCAACATGGTGGAGAAACGCCATCAACGGATACCACAAGAAGCTTCTTCAGCACAAAGAGCTCAAATCCCGCCTCTGTAACGGTAAGTCGGTAACCCCTCTCTCTCTCTCTTTCTCTCACTATTTTGGTACTCTTTTACTAAACCACGCATCATGTCATTGTAAATAACCTTATGTAGTGCTGTTCATTGTGGGTCAGTATTTAATTGATACAATCTATTCATTACACTGGCCAAACTTCAGCAAGTATTTTCTGTTATAGGTCTGTATCGAAGCTTAGAGAAGCACTACCTGATCGTGCCAGTTTCCAGTAATTGATACAATCCCTGTAATTTCTTTATTGTTTAGTGAGGAGCCTTGTACTTGTAAATATTGCATTCTCTACTGGTCAACAATTACCAGTAAATCTTAATAGAACCATTCAACTGATTCAGCTTCTTAATTGCAGGATGAGAAAGAAAAATAGCAATGCTGCAACTCATAATTAAGATGAAGAGCTGGATGACATTAAATTTGTTTTCATGTATTTTGGTTCTGCATTAAATCTGTACTGGAAACTATTTGTAATAGGAAACTAGGTCAATTGACTTGTTTTTATTTTGTACTAGAATGAAGAGCATGGTGAATAGCATATGTATTGTGTGTTATGTGACATGTTTTTCATTATTTCATTTGATGCTGTTATTTGCTTTTGCTTTTATGGATGTGTTATGTGACTTGTCTGTTGTTTTTATATGCGTTTATGTCATAGTGCATGGTATAGGTACCATTGTTATTAGGAGATGTTTTTCTTAGTTTCATTTTGTTGCTATAAAATAGCCTCTGCATAGTGATTGTGGATTCACACATCTTCCTTTCTGACACATTACAATTTGGTACCAGCGGTACACAAGAAGGAGAAATCATCATACTAACATTTAACTCTTAGGCCATAGGCCAACTTCATTAAAAGAAAATAAACGTTTACATGAATTTGTATCCAACCAGCTAGCATAAAGCCACAAAAAAATTACCCCATTGCCATACCAAAAGAACAAACTAAAATTCAACTACCCATCATCTGGTATCTCTTTTAGTAAGGCATTCCCTGATCCGTCCCATGAAGCATCAATCAGAATCAACCACCCATCATCTGGTATCTCATCTATACCAAGTAGCAGTACTGACAGCATAAACTCTCAACAAGCCTATGCTGTCAATACAGCTACCTGGCGGTCTTGAACAAGGGTTTTCAAAGGGGACCATAGGATCCAGCTGATAGATGCAAAAAGGAATTGAAAGAGTTACTAAATATATGAAAAAATATCAAATCACATGGAATTGAAAGATTTTTTTGTCAGTTAAGAACTATGACCAATTACTAGTGATAATTCACAATCAAAGAATAAACAAACAATCGACCATAAACTAAACTAAAATGGTCACAAAAGCTAATACTAAAAAAGTACGAGGTCAAAATACACCAACAAAAACATTGAAAATCATATTGCACTGGCACAATATTGTACCGGTGCCATGTACTCCTCAAATTGCACCGACACAAATAGCAAAGAAACCAACTTAATTACCCATATCAATTAATCAAATTTTCCCAAATCGTATCATCAAATTCAATCCACCAAATATAGAGGAACACTAGGTCAAAGTTCAGAGTAAAGAAGGGAAGATAGACAAAATCAATTACCTTGATCCTCCGATGGTTCAAACGGAAGGCGACGTAGCAGTGTACGAAGGATAGACTGTACGAAAAGATGAAGGCTAGATTGTATGATGGAGAAATGTGTGAGATGATGGATACGGTGGAGGAAGAGATGACCGTCCGTGCGTGTGCGATACTCTGCGAAGGCTAGGGTTTACTTCGCTTGGCCCTGGTGCGTGCGAGAGAAAGAGTTACATCGGGTTGAAGAGGAGAGATCGAGTGTGTATAGGGTTGAGAGAGATCGATTTAGTATTAGGGTTCATCCTCTGCGAAAGAGCTAGATGTAGAGGAGCAATTTGTTTTGGTTTTGGTTTGTGCGCGAGAAACAAGGTTTCGAGTAAGAGAAGAAGAAAGGTTTAGTTGACTGGGTTCGTTATTCGATCCTGGTTGCATATGGGTTAAAATCGAACGGGTTGGTCCAAGGGTATAATGGTCAGCAAAAATAATTTTTATTATTTAAATGTCATTTATATTGTAAAAAAGGCCAGAAGGGTAAATACAGAAACAATTTGAAATTTAGAGGAGCAAAATCAGAAGTTTTGATTTTTGGAGGGTAAATCATGTATTTCTCTAGTTTTGAGGGGTATAGAAAAAATTTTCCCTTTAATTTAACAATCACTCATTGGTCAAATAATTAAGTACAACTCAGAAACCCAGAAACAATTGAATGCTAAACAAACTACTTAGATATTCACTGAAATTCAATTTTCCATACTTTATTCATAAAAATTCCAAAGAAATCAGAAGTATAATTTATAGACATGAAGTGCTCAGGAAATTTATACTCAATCAGAGAAGTTCCACAGGCGAATCTCTTCCTCCTCGGCATTGTCAAGCACCTGATGGTCTGGCACTGAATCTGACAATGTCAGGAAGTCATAACCAGAAAAATCCAGCCCAGCTTGGCGTGGCAAGACAGGCGATGCACATACATCCACTAACGACCAATCAACATAGCTGTCATTTCGGTTCTCATCCATGAACGACCAATCAATGGGGTCATCGTTTCCATTCTTTTCTTCAACCTCAGTTTCATTAGATTGTTCACCACCTAGAGCAGGCTGAACAGATTCGGTATGAGCTTGATTTGCATACTCTCTTGTTATTTCTTTTTCAATGGGGTCATTGTTTTCGTTCTCTTCTTGAACCTCCACTTCATTAGATTGTTCACCTGTGCCCAGAGCAGGCTGAACCGGTTCAGTATGAGCTCGATTTGCATACTCTCTTGCTATTTCTTTATCAATGGGGTCATCTTTTTCATTCTCTTCTTCAACTTCCGTTTCATGAGATTGTTCACCTGTGCCCAGAGCAGGCTGAACAGCTTCAGTACAAACTCGATTTGCATACTCTCTTGCTATTTCTTTAAGTTTTTCTTCGGTGAATGGTTGACCAACTGAGCTGGGGATGTCTGGTGGTGAGTTGGGGAAGTTTAGCTTGCGGAGCACTTCTGGTCGGGACCCACGAATAAAGACAGTTGCTGCATCGCGTGCGTGTGCGGCCGCCTCACGGGAGTCATAGGTTCCAAGACTGATCCAACAGTTCTCGAAGCCTACGTAGGACCTCCAAGTGCCAACAAATGCTGTTGGTTGCACTCCTATATACTTCTTAGCAGAACTATCTTGGCTAGTGTTGTTGCCCCTCTTTGAAGTTGAAGGCTTCATTCTTTGGATTTTGATGAAATCAAGAATTATTCTGGCACAGATGAAGCAATAAGATGTATACTGGTAGGGTAACGAAGCAAGAAGAATAAGTTAATCAATCTTTTTTCACTGAATTTTGGGAGAGGGTTATGTACAGAAGAGAGGCTCTATTTATAATTGATAAATGTCTAAGCTAAAGCCCTTTCTAACTAACTAACGGATATTAAATGAATCGGATTCTATTACAGAGAGTGAAGTACATCAGTGCATGAATCTTGGTCTGTACCGCTCTCGAATGCCACTTGGTTTTTTTGTTTTTTTTTTGAAATGGAGTAATAGCACTTGGTTGTCCAGTTGACTGACTAAAGTATATGACTGGAGACGTCCTGCAGTTCTAAAATAGATAATAATATGTATATGTATATATATATATATATATATATATATATATATATATATATATATATATATATATATATTTTGTAGGAAACAGATCGTTTAGTTTAGTTTTTTTTTTTTTTTTTGAGAAACATAGATAATTTAGTTACAAACTATTCTCTAAATCTGTAAATGTTAATAGCTTTTTCCCGATATATTTGAATTTTGAAAGTAATGGAATGTATATTTTATAAAGGTGTATTAATCCATTATTTTTTAGTAATTAATTTTATTATAAATCTCATTCTTTGATGTTATAGTTCATTAAAATGTTTAATGAATTTAGAAGTAAAAATACTATCTAGAAAATGTTTGGTAAAGACTTAAAAATAAACATGTTCCATCGCACTCTTGAAAATGAATCGTTATAAATTTCAATCATTTCAATCATAAAACAAATGCTCAAATTACAATTAGTTTATATAATACATACATGCCCTAAATAGACCTGAATTGAATAAATAATAATAGTAACGCATACATTTTTAAAATAGTTTAAAATAACAATAACAATAATAATAGTAATAAGAATAAGAATAACAATAATAATAATAATAATATAAAAACATGAATAATACAGAAATGTCGTCCGGTTGGGCCCAGCTGACAGACGGGATAGTTCTAGTAGCTTCCAAAGACTTCCTTTCTGTACTCTTTCACTAGCACTAGGGTTTTATTATCTTTCTTCTCTCGCTTCTTCACTCTTATCCCTAATCTCACCTTGCTTAAAAAAAGAGACAAAACAGGCGCTCTTTCGGGTTCAACCTCTTCTCTTCTTGCAAGGTTTTAATTTTATTCCATTTGCCCTTTTTTTTTGTTTAAATCCATTGTTGATTGAGGAATTGCATAATCTGATTTTGGGTCTTCTTCTTTTCAGGTCTAGCCATGGCATCGCTACAGCTCTCTGCTCCAGGAATGATGGCGTCAACTTCTCTAGTGGCAACCACTAGGAGAGCATCTACCTTCGGAAGTTTGCAATTTAGGCAAGAGAAGAGGTGCCGTAGAGGCCTCGCAGTGAAAGCCGCCACAGTTGTTACCCCAAAGGTATGAAGTTTCAGTGAATAAAATATAGTATTAATTGAGATTCTGTACGTGTTGCTATTGATTTTGTCAAATTGAGGTTCAGATCCATCCATAAAACAATTCGTTTTCACTGTAATTTATCAAATATATTGATTTTATTGGTTAATTTTCATGGTTTCAGTATACCTCAGTAAAGCCATTGGGAGACAGGGTACTGGTCAAGGTCAAGTCTTCTGAGGAAAAAACCAGCGGTGGCATATTTCTCCCGTCTACAGTTCAGACCAAGCCTCAAGGAGGTGAGGTGGTTTCTGTTGGTGAGGGTAGAAAAGTTGGTGACAAAAAAGTTGCAGTCAGTGTTCCGGTAAGCCTAAGTATTCAAGTGCACTTGTTATTCGTAAATTGGTAATAAAGGGTCTAAATTGTATAATGCAACTTTGTTTTTCGTCTTTGAGGATCTTTGCTGGTTTGGAACTGTACTTAGATTAGCACTTGGGTGTGCCAAAATTTGACTGTATTTAAACAAATTTTGGTTCAGGATTTGGTTCTGACAGGTGCTGAGACAGTAATATCATTGGTACTGAGCAATCAAATTGTTTTCTGTTGTTGAATGCAGACTGGAGCTGAAGTAGTATACTCAAAGTATGCTGGGACAGAAATTGAATTCGATGGATTAAAGCATCTTATTCTGAAGGAGGATGATATAATTGGTGTTCTTGAGACTGAGGATGTGAAAGATCTGAAGCCTCTGAGTGACCGTGTGCTGATTAAGGTTAGCTTCCATATTATTTGTGAACTTTATATGTGGGAAAGTTCTAGCTAGTATATGGAGAGTTGTTACATTAAGGGTGTGCAGGGTGGAGCTGAGTTTGTCTGATATGTTTGATTGCATGGACAGGTTGCAGAAGTGGAGGACAAGACAGCAGGTGGTTTGCTTTTGACTGAGGCCACAAAGGAAAAGCCTTCCATCGGAACAGTGAGTCATTTCTCAGTTCTATTTGAATGAATTCAAAGTTGTTTTATGATGGCCTTGTGCCTTGGATTTGTCTTGGCTGTTTATCAAAAGAGCATTGTAAACCTGTGCCTTTTCCACACTATCTCAAAGAGGTTTAGCAACAAAAATGAGATGGAATAGAGAATTAGAGTCTATTCACTCCTTGAAAAAGCATCTTTTCCAAAATCCCCCCTTGGAATTGCCTAAATGCAAATGGGAGGGGTTTGGCTACAAAATTCTGACCCAAATTTTCGCTAATTGTTCCATATCAATTCCTTATTCCATCCTACCAAACAAACAAAACATGTAACTTGAAAGTACCACCCTCCACTTACTAGGCTTCTAGTAACTAGCAGTTTTAGGAGTCATGCTCTTGATAAAAATCATGTGCAATATCTTTAGTGGTTCCACTCATGTTATAATAATGCTATAATCCAATGCAGGTTGTTGCCGTTGGCCCTGGTGCACTGGATGATGAGGGGAAGAGGGAGCCCCTGAACATTACACCTGGAAGCACTGTGCTGTATTCAAAGTATGCTGGCAGCGAGTTCAAGAGTTCTGATGACAGTGATTATATCGCTTTAAGGGCATCTGACGTCATGGCTGTCCTTTCTTAAGCTGCTTTTAGTGACCTTGTACTCTTTAGGAATCTTTAGAAGGTTATCTATTCATTAATTAGAATTTTGGTCCCATGAAGGTTGGTAAATTTTGAGCTAGATAATGCTGGTTATTGTTACATTTAACTTATTGGCATCTTTGTAAGGTTGAGCTCCTTTGAAGTTAAGATGAAAATGTTAAGCATGGTGAAAGGACTCATATTATGTTATGGTAAAAGGACGCTCAGTTTCGTAATAAAACATTGTATGTGGGATTCTAAAGTACAACATAGTTATCAATAATTTTTGTTTTTTCTAGTGGTTTTGTTAAAGTTTTGACAGCTATCAATATTTGCTTTGTTAAATTGGTGTCTAGAACATAGTTTGTACAGTATATACTGTGTTATGGTTAGAAAGAATGGACATTTAGTAGGATCTATCATATGCTGCCTTCATAGGTGTATAATGATAACTCAGATGTCCAACTAGTTTAATTTCAAAGTTCTATGCTACTCGAGAGAATGTCTATCTGATTACTGATAGGGAAGTAGGCTAAGTTGTTTGATTTTTAATTCACGCGGAAGATATTAAAAGGTGTTAGATTTGGATTTGAGAATTCAAAGTGATCTGACCTCATATAATTTCATCATAAATGGATGTTAAACAGTTTGCAGAATTACCAAGCGATGGCGCAATTTTATCAAATCTTCAATATTTAAATTTAAATGGTTTGTTCAAACAGCCTTATGGTTTTCTTTTTTCTTTTTTTTTTTGTTCAGATCAGATGTCTATGGGTGCGTTTGGATAGGTGTGGGAAGAAGGGAAGAAAGGAAGAAGTGGAAAGAAGTATTGGGAAGTGTGTAACTTTGTGAAGAGTTTGGATTGTTTATAATTTTTTTTCTTCCCATCTTCCTTCTTCTTCTTCTTCTTCTTCTTCTCTCATCCAAACGCACCCTATGGTTAATCTATTTATATTATTTTTATAATTTTTTAAATAGAAAAAGCATCGTTTTACTTTTAGTATACGATCTAGGATTTTTCTGATGTATAAATTACACGGAGCTATTCGGACTCGGTTTAGTTATTTCACTTTATAAAATTTAAATTTAAAATAATAATAATATAATAGCCCCTGCTAATCAGTTTGTCACGACTCACGACTCATGACCGAAGCCCTCGTCTTGTGATTTATTATTATTTTAATGGGAATTACTTACATCAATCAGACTTAACGCAATCAAGCAATCAGACTCACGCTCGCTCCCCTCACCCTCACCCTACCGTGCGCTCCCCTCACCCGATCCCGCTGACGCACGCTCCCCCTCACCTCTCACTCACCTTACGCGATCTTCTGACGCGCGCCTCTCCTCACATTTCCCTCGTCTCACGCGATCCCCTGAGGAGCACCTCTCCGCGCCTCCTCTCACGCGCCTCCCTTCCCGCCTCCCTCTCCTCCGCGCCTCCTCTCATGTGTCTCCCTTCACGCCTTACTCTCCTCCGCTCCTCCCCTCACGCGCCTCCTCTCCGTCACCATTGAGATCTCTCCCTATCTCCCCATCTCTTCTCTCTTCCTCTTCATCTCTCCCTAACTCGCCATCCCTTTTCTGGGTGAGAAGAGAAAAGATCTAGTTCTCTTACTACACGGGAGTAAATAGAAAAGTACAGGGAAGTAACTAAAATAATACGAGAGAGTAAGTAATAATCTTTGTGTACTTTTTATTAGGGAGTAATTAAACACTATAAAGGGAGAAAATAAAAAAGTACTGGGGAGTAACTAAATGACTATAAGGAAGTAAAATAATGAGTATAAGGGAGTAAAATAATATTCGAATCTAATTCAGCTATTGTTTGGGAGTAACTACATAACTATCAGGGAGTAAATAAAAAAGTATAGGGAAGTAACTAAAATGATACGAGGGAGTAAGTAATAAATCTTTGTGTATTTTTTATTAGGGAGTAATTAAACACAATGATGGGAGAAAATAAAAAAGTACTGGGGAGTAACTAAATGACTATAAGGAAGTAAAATAATGAGTATAAGGGAGTAAAATAATATTCGAATCTAATTCAGCTATTGTTTGGGAGTAACTACATAACTATCAGGGAGTAAATAAAAAAGTACAGGGAAGTAACTAAAATGATACGAGGGAGTAAGTAATAAATCTTTGTGTATTTTTTATTAGGGAGTAATTAAACACAATGATGGAAGAAAATAAAAAAGTACTGGGGAGTAACTAAATGACTATAAGGAAGTAAAATAATGAGTATAAGGGAGTAAAATAATATTCGAATCTAATTCAGCTATTGTTTGGGAGTAACTACATAACTATCAGGGAGTAAATAAAAAAGTACAGGGAAGTAACTAAAATGATACGAGGGAGTAAGTAATAAATCTTTGTGTATTTTTTATTAGGGAGTAATTAAACACAATGATGGGAGAAAATAAAAAAGTACTGGGGAGTAACTAAATGACTATAAGGAAGTAAAATAATGAGTATAAGATCGCTAGGGAAAGGTATTAAGCATGTAAGGGAGTAAATTATTAGCATAAGGGAGTAACTAAATAATGCGAATGGAGTAACTAATACAAGATCAAATATGTATAGACAAAGGCGCTAGAGTAGGGAGGCGCTAGGGTCAGAGGTGTTAGGGAAAGGTGCGCGGCTAGAGAGAGACGCGAGGAGACGCTAGGGTAGGGAGGCGCGAGGGGACAGAGAGGCGAGAGGGGACAGAGAGGCGAGAGGGGAGGGGTGCGCTCGTATCGCGACGGGACAGAGAGGCGAGGTGCAGGAGGCGCGAGGTGCGCGAGATGCAGGAGGCGCGCGAGAACATAGGAAGGGTGAGTGGAAGGGAGGCGCGTGGGAACGGAGGGGAAGCGGGTGGGAACGGAGGGGAGGTGAGCGGAAGGGAGGCGTGTGGGAGCGCTAGCGTGATTGCTATTTTCGGAAGCGCGCTTCTTTCTATTTTTAGCATATGATTGTTTGATTGCCTGACTGCTTGATTGCAGTTATCAGCTCCGTATTTTAATTATTATTATTATTATTTGTTTCGGGACGAAACAAAACAAAACAACTAAATTGATTGCAAATTGCAAATCAGACCGGAGGAGGAGGAAAAAAAATAAGAATAAGCAATTGAAAGTGCAGAAATGCGGAGCCGGAGTAATCACGCAAACGTAATGACCAACTCAAACTCAAAGACCCCAAAATTGTCGTCAAAAGAGGCACCCGCACCGCCGGTGGTCACCACCTCTCTCCCATTTCCCTTTCCCTTTCCCTTTCCCATTCCCTTGTCACAAAACCTCCAACAATGGATTTAGACGACGCTCCCATTTCCCCCACCCTTCCATCCTCCCCTTCCCCTTCCCCCTCGCCTCCTCCTTCCCCTCCCTCCGCTCCCCTCGCTCCAGTCCCCTACACCACTCCTCCCATCCAAACCCTAACCCTAGCTCTCCCCATCCAACACCCCCGCCCCAACTCCGGCTCCGGCGGCGGCGGCGGCCGCGAGGATTGCTGGAGCGAGGGCGCCACGTCTGTCCTTATTGATGCTTGGGGCGAGCGCTACCTCGAATTGAGCCGTGGGAATCTTCGTCAGAAGCACTGGCAGGAAGTGGCCGATGCTGTCACCAGTCGAGACAGCTACACCAAAGCGCCCAAGTCTGATGTCCAGTGCAAGAACCGGATTGATACTTTGAAGAAGAAGTACAAGGTGGAGAAAGGTAAACCCGCTTCGAATTGGCCCTTCTTTAGTCGTCTCGACCTCTTGTTGGGTCCCACTCACACTGCCAACAAGGCGCTTTCGACCCCTAGCCCTCATTCTGGTACACAATTGCATTCTAAGCTGCTTGGTGGAGTGCCACAGTTTCCTCAGAGGCAGCGCACTGGGCACCCCGTTGCTGCTAAGCGTGCACGGTCGCCGCCATCTGTTTCGTCGAACGAAGAATCGTCGGATGGGTTCCCGCCCGAACCAGCTGTGGTGAATGGAAAGAAGAAAAAGAGGAATGGAGATGACGAGGAAAGGAAGAGAATTGAGGGGATACGGGCTGTCACGCATGCAATTGTAAAGTTTGGACAGGTGTATGAGAGAATGGAGACATCCAGGTTGCAGCAGGAAATGGAGATGGAGAAGCACAGGATTGAGTTTGCTAAGGACCTCGAGTTGCAGCGGATGCAGTTTTTTATGAAAATGCAAGTGGAGCTCTCACAACTGGAGCAGCATTTAGGGATGAGGCATGGCAGATCTGCGGATGCAGGTACCAGTAATTTTAATTACCTGAATGATCCCAGTGACAGTAATAGTAGTGATTAGTGCCCGGAAAGAAGTAGAATTGGAGG
Source organism: Rhynchospora pubera (assembly GCA_028095005.1). Taxonomy (NCBI): domain Eukaryota; kingdom Viridiplantae; phylum Streptophyta; class Magnoliopsida; order Poales; family Cyperaceae; genus Rhynchospora; species Rhynchospora pubera. The sequence goes on from CM051463.1 coordinate 21,357,520, forward strand.
GAGCTTCTTTTGTTGTTAGATTTGTAGGATTTAGAACTATCTGTGTTTCTATGTACCTGTACTCCAGAAATGCAAGGTCACCAGGTGCAATTGCAGCCGTCATGATCTATGTGCATGTGTATCATTATGTCTGTTAGAGAGCATGATCTAATTTATATATTTATACTATGATGCTCTATGGTGTATTATTGTGTTTATACATCGAGTTTTGTTAGTTCAGTGGAGTTGTACTATGGTGATTGTAATGTAGATTTCTTCAAATTCTGAACCTACTTAATGTAGAAGTAAAGTAGGTATTTGTGGAAGGACTCTGCTCTTATTTAACATGTCTGATGGATATTTTTTCCAAATTGAATTTTTCTATTATTTTGCATGTTAATTTGTGCCATTGTTTTTCGTTATCAATTCAATAATCAGTTTAGCTAAAATTTCAGCTGAAACATTGGCCTGAATCTGATCAGGCTTTCATCATGGTATCAGTAGAAGTACCAGTATCTGAATTATTATTTTTTTTTGTTGGGGCTTTATAATTTGTGACTGTTATGCATCCCAGTAATGATGCTGTTTTCATTGTTTTATCTGATTTTATGTTTTCATTTTTCTTTTGTTTTGTAATTACCTGAATGATCCCAGCAACAGTAATAGTAGTGATTAGTACCTGGCAAGAAGTAGAATTTCGAGGGAACTTCCTTTTTGTTGTGAGATTTGTAGTATGGAGAATTATCTGTGTTTTTATGTACTTGTAATCTAGAAAATGCCAGGTGGCCAGGTGCAAGTGCAGCCATGGTGGTGTATGTGCGTATATGGTTCTGTTAGAGAGCATGATCTGATTTATAAATTTATATTCTGATGCTCTTTTGTGTATAATTGCGTTTATGCATCGATTTTTTATTCCCCCCTTTTCTGATGGAGTTGTATTACCGTGATTGTAATGTAGATTCTTCTATTTCTGAGCCTTCTTAATGTAGAAGTAAAATAGGTTTGTGCAAGTATTCTTCTGTTATTAACATGTCTGATGGGTTATATTTCCAAGTTGAAAATTTCCATTATTTTACATGTTGATTCTTGCCATTGCTTTTGATTATCAATTCACATTCAGTTCTGCTCAAACAATGGCCTGATCTGAGCAGGCTTTCAACATGGTATCATCAGTACCAGTATGAATACCAGTATTGATGCTGATTTCACTGTTTTATCTGTTTCTTTTTTCTATTTTTTTAGTCGGGGTTTTAAAATTTGTGCCTGTTATGTTTCCTGCTTAAGTAGACCATCGTATAAGAGCAATACAAAGGCTTGCTTCTGCTGCTGGCATTATTAAAACCATGTATTGTCTGAGTATATCAGGATTGAAAAGCTAAATTTAGAAACAAAACTTTGTTTATATTTGTAATTGCTAGTAACTAAAAGATAATTGCTTTTCTGGAAGTGCTTGGTAGCTTGCTTGGGTGAGATAGAGAAATTGTGCAGTCCTGTTGGGCCTAGCTATGTTTGAATATGATGTTGCGTGACTTGCGTCTAAAAGAAACACGATCCATTATTTAGTTTAATGAGGATTTTGGAGTTTCTTTCAGTGGCTTCTTCGTAAATGAAGGAAACATTTTTACACAATCATATTCGAAAGACTGACTACACTGACATAACTGAAAGTAATACTAGTAAAAAACTACACGAACAGAATCGAAAGAAGGAAATTTATCTTCAATAAAAAAAGAAAGAAAGCAGAAAATTATAATTGAATTTTACAATAATTATCATTTGAACGGAAGATGCTAATGGTCGGTTCAATATTCCAGAAGTTGATCAATGAGGCCAAGTTCTTTTGGAACTGCCGAAGAAAAAGTTGAGCTGTCTTGTGTGTTATGTTACATATTTTCATGTTTTTGCACAGAGATGCCAATTGTGAATATATACTATAGATGGCATCGCTTAAGTTGTTACTAAAATTATTATAATTATCGACAATTTAATATGATGGAATGTATTAGTTTTGGCAATCAAGCAATAATAAACGTAGTCATATGGTTTTATGTATGTCTATCACCAGTTTTGAGTTCGACAACAATAAGAGCAGACGTGTTACTTCTATCCAATTTAAGTCGAAAGAAAAAGCGAATTACGAAAGCATGGTGTCAATATATTGATATAATGTGAACAGATCTATAACTATAAGCATGCAGAAAGCATTTCAATTTATATACACATCAAACTTGAATACAGAATGCATGACTTGTCCTTTGCACAATTTATATTGCTCTTTATTGATTTTAGATAGTTTGCCACATTTAAAGGTAATACGAAAGATGAAAAAAAAAATAGCCTCCCTGCATCAATCTATTAGCAAAAAATTGGTGAACTATACGTCTATACATCAGTGCGATGCAAACCAAAAATTACTATTCACAGCTCTACAAGCTAAAATACATTTGTTGCCTCAAAATACAGTTATTTTTAGTCCTAAATTCGTGCAAAAAGTATCTCATTCCATGTATCAGGTACACCAGGTAAACACCAATGCAAGCAATCATGCACCCCATTCGATGACTTGCCATATTTTGAAATATGACACTCATCCCTCAGTTGCGAAAGTGCAGTTATATCCAACAGCCTGACCTGTGACCCATTAACTGCCAGTTCTGCAACAGGGTCGCTGGACTTTTCCTGCAATACCTCACTACCCCCTTTTAAAGGCATTGTGTTGTCACAACTGCCACCAGTATTCCAATCCCCGTTGACAAAATGTCTTGGAGATAATGTCCTTAAGAATACTTTGAGATTAGGGTTTCTGACAATTTGTGAATCGAGCCATGAAACAATACTATGTAGAGTCAGATTTTTTGCAGTTGAAAGGTCAACCTTATCACTAAATGGTTTACCATATGCATGCAGCTTCCAGTGATTTCCCTGGAATTTGCCTCGATTCCAATGGTGACCCGTGTTAAGAACTAGCACATGAAACCTGAAAAAGGCTTTGATTAATTAGTCACGCCATATAGGATAAATTGTTTACAACTGTACAATACTAGTAATGCTTTAAATTAGTTGGCCCACAACATAACAAAATAATTGCCAAAGTACTTGCAGATCATTCACAATTGTAACATACAAGTAGGGATTGAAAATAATTGGCCTGTAACGGAACAAAGTCAAGTATCAGCACATCAAACATGAAACAGCTTAAGTTAATTAGGCTTTTGCATACAGCACCTTATCCAGCATTGTCATAATTGTAGGGCCTCAGCACAGTTGAATTGTAACAGAACAACAATTACCAACCCATCCAGTTACATTTTTTATTTGATGGGGAGGAAATTACCTATCAAGATACTTCTTCAAGAAGGTAACTGGGCGGTCAAGATGCAAGGCATAAGATACAAATTTAGGATCCGACACATTAAGAAGAGGCTGGAGTTCGCACAAGCTAGCTGACCAATAAAAGAGGACAGTGGTGTTGCTTCTTGGAAAACGGTAGGCCCACCCATCAGGTCTCAGGGCACCACGTGCCTTGACTAGGCCAAATTCCCAGCCTACATCCTGAACTTGCGGAGCGGGTTTGCCACCTGTTATCATGCACATCATGGATTGAAACTGCTGCCTGCCTAAAGAGTCCCCTACAAAAGCAAGGGTCTTGTTTCGCATCCTACAAAAGAATGGTTAAAGTATATAGAAACCTTTTATGGTACTTGGACCAAGATTGAAAATAAATAAATAAATAATCAAAGAAAGGGAATTTTCACATATATCTCAGGAAATGTCAAATTACAATTTATCCTTAAGTAAGAAATATAACATATAGTTCTAGAAAACATGAATAGTATCCAATGCACCCTCTTCCCCACTTATGTCCCTCGACCCCCATGCAAATGAAGGACATAACAGCAGTTTAGCATTCCAAACGAAAGCAGGAGATGAGACTAGTATACATGATGCATCACAAAATTTAGATCAATTGCTATGTACGCATAATATTTTATGTTTTCTATCCTTGTCCGTACATAAAGTTACTCCTGTAAAAGGTGAACATATAATGACACTATTGTACCTTCTCAGGAATTTTGTGCCAGTGAAAGAAGGCGTTTTACAATTTTCAGGCTGCCATCTGAAGTTCTCAAAAGAGAAGTCGGTACGTTGCGTCAGCCTACAAGCCCACATTTCAGACAGCCACCTCTTGCATTCCGAGCCAGAATAAAATGGTCTCCTGGAATCTGGGACCCATTTTCCTTTTGCATAGTTACAACCTGCAGGAGTACATTGTCAAAACGAGAAATATGTTGAATAATTCTAAGGAGTGTGTCATGAAAATAACACAGCCAATGAAATCTTGTATATTTATCCCATCGGTATCTCAAAATACAAGCCTGGAAAATTGATAAATATGTCTCATGGTCCCTTCAAAGTGCAATGTCACGGTTATTTTTTTAGTTTAATTATTTTTAAAAAGTAAAAAATGGCCCCCTTAACACTCGCTTGTTGTAAGAAAAAGCTGTGACCATGTCCAGTAGTAAAATTGAGATGCCCTTTGAAGAATAAAATTTACCCTTTTATAAGGGCTGCACAAGATATTTTTAGTTTCAGCAGCTTTAAAAAGCTACTTATTAGACAAGATAACAAAGTAAAATAACCTTCGGGGTCATTTTCTCTCACTTCATCATCTTCTTTCTCATCATTCCAAACGTCGGGATCTATATCAGGAGCTTCACTTGTATTATCTGGTACTTTGCTTGGGAGTTTATTTCCAGGATAAGATTCTTGCAGATTTTCAAAATCTATTATACGTAGAATGAAAAAGCAAGACATTAGTTACAACCTCATGGAGCTCAAACCAGTACTAGATGATATGTACCAGTACAGTAGAAACCTGACTGGTACTAATAAATTGTACAATAATTTTGATTTCAATACAACTCATCACTTTGGTTTTATTGGGCTTTCTGCCAGGAATAGGGCCTTATTTGGAGATTGAAATCAAGTTCTTTCAATAAAATAAAAAAAAGAAAGAAAAAGGACGATATTGCAGTTGCCCACTAAAGAGGCATTACAAAAGATCTGAATTATTTATGCAATAGTGAAGCAAATACCTTTAGGTATGATTCTGAATTGGTTAGAAGAGAGAAGAAAGGATGTAAGAAGTGGGTTTCTTCTCCAAGTGTAAACAAAAACTGTGGTAATTAGTAGGAAAATCACTGTAAAAGAGACTTTAGTCCCGGTTAATTTATGCCAATAAGCTCCCTTCATGCTTGAAGTAATCTCAATATCTTCCTGCAGAGAAAACAGAAACAAAAGAGAAATTGTTCCTCAATTTGGTCAGCACAAAAGCATGTATAGTTTCAAATTTTACTCTATAAGAGTAGCGAACTGGAACACTTCACAACTCAATTCCAAAACAAACAATGAAGAGTAACGAGATCCTAAATCTCATCTTAAATCCGAAAAATTACACTGAAATAACCAGAGATCACGTGCACAATCACATCCCAGATCTACTTATACATATATATATTGCAATTAAAAAAAAAACACACAACAATCGATACCTATGGTAACATTGTATAGTTCGATTCTAGGCCAACAAAGCTTCACCAAGACCAAATCAACAAACCCACATTACGAATCTTGAACTAGTAAAGGTACGACACTTACCTCATCCAAAACATCGAATCGCGAGATCTCTCGACAATCGTCAACTAGTCGAATCCGACGAATGAATCAATGAGAAGATTACAAGAAAGAGACGAGGTTAGACTAAAGCTAAGCTTCTGGTTAAAGCTTTGTTATAAAATCGAAGGTGACAAAGATTAGAAGAGATGAGGTTAGTACGAATCGTGCGTGATTTCGAGACCATAGGTCATAGGATGGATTATGTGCGCATGTGCGAATGTTCTTTTACATTTTCATTTTGTTTTTTCTTTTTTCTTCTTTTTGTTAAATTATGGCGTCTGTGGGTCCCGCTCACATATTTGCGTCAGTAAGAGAGCGTTTACTTTCGGAAAAAAAAAATTATTGACATGAAAAAAAGAAAAAAAAAATGATGACTAATAAATAAAGAGAGAAACTTTTTTTTTTTGAAAAAAGCAACCCAAAAACAGGGTGCCGGCATACTTTACTGATGCGAGTTAGAGAAACAAAACAAAAGGGTTAATCACAAGGAGTGATTAAGAGCATAAACGAAAAGAAAAAATAAAAGTAAACTCCAAAGACAATTAGGCCATACCCTTTACATAAAATCCCACCTACTACAAGTCAGACTAAGGTCTCTGAAGAAATAAAAGTGACAAAACCGACCCCCTAGAAAACAAGCTAACTATCTCCCAGCAAGTCCTCATCCTCTGTCTGCACATCTTCACCATCTCCCAATCTGGTACCAGTGCTTCTCTGACCTGTACCTGTAAAGGGAGTATTGGTACCAACATTAATGGTATTCTCTCTTCTAACACTTTGTTCTAAACCAGATCTGTTGCCTGTCCAAACATGGAAAAGATGTAAAGCAGCCATAGTAAGAGAATAAGAGTTGTGGCCAATAAACTCATTAAAAGTTCTCCTATTACGTTCATTCCAAACAATCCACATCCAGGCAGCGCAAAGAGTTTTAAAAAAACTGTTTTTATCCCTTTCTAGGAGAGAAGCAGAGGACCAAAAATTTTTTAAAGAAGAGATATCAATAGAATACCCTAATGGAACACTATTTAAGATAGTGTCCCAAAAAATGGAGGCAACAGAGCAATGAAGAAACAGATGATCTACTGTTTCTTCATGATTACAAAAGCTACAACGGTCATTACCAAGCCAACCTCTAGAAATTAAGTTATCCCTAGTTAGAATCTTATTATTTAAGCCTAACCAAAAGAAAAGCTTGCATTTTAATGGAATTTTCAGATTCCAAATAGTGTCTTTCCAAATAACATTGATACCACCATTATTTAGAAAATTATACATGGATTTAACCGTGTATAGACCTGATTTGTCCCAATTCCAATAAAGACTATCTTCTATATTGGTAAAATCGATATTACTTAAAATATCAATGGCCTTTGCTTTTTCAGCTCTAAGTTCTAAAGAGGCACCTCTACCTAATCTGAAATTTGGACTACCATTAGACCAGATTTGAGCAATAGAATAGTGGTCCTTTTTTACTTTGTTAAATAAAGTAGGGAACCTAATGGCCATGGTATTCTCCTCAAACCATTTGTCAAACCAAAAAGAAGTAATATTGCCATTACCAATTTTAATACTTCCTCCTATTTTAACTAGTTGTTTGAGACTCTGGATGGTAGACCAGAAAGTAGAGAAACTTGTACGCGCACAACCGCTTCACATGGATTTTAGTTGACCTGGCAGAATTTTTTATGAAATTATGGAAAAGAATCCTAATATTACGGAATTATTGAATAGGGGTTATAATTTTTTTTTAAGATAAATTAGAGGTCTAAGCCATCTAACTTATTTTTAAATTAAATGTCTATAAAAGACTCCTAGCCGGATTTCGAACCTGCGACCTTTCACTTAAAGAGTCAAGGAGCATTGCTCTTTGCCACTAGACCAAGAGCTGGTTCTCAAATTTATAGGAAATGATTATTTTCCAGCGAATTTTTATTTAAATTTGTCTGATGCAGTACTGTTTTTATGTAAAAAAAATTTGAAATTATGTTTAGAAATCAAGCTTTTAAAAAACGGTTTTTTCGGTATGACAGTCCGGAGTTGATTTAACGGTGCGGCGTTAAAACGGCGAAAAAACGGTGAAAAAACGGTGGCTATATACAGATAGTGTCAGATACTAAAATTTTCACTATATTATATAATCACTGTTGAGTGTTGACAATTCCTTTTTTTTTCTTTGCTCTCTGGTTCACTTTAAACATTGCAATGTTAGCATGTTACATAATCAAATATCTCAATTTATATTGAACATTGCGCATCTCAATAACATTATTCAATTGATAATAGTAGTATAGATTGTACAGTACAGAAGTTAGTTCTTGCATTTGCTTGATTTGCCAGCATATCTCTTTGCAAACCTGACGCAATGACCCTTATATTTGGCATGTTGTTCAGTTCTTTAATACACTTTTCAAGACACGCCAAGAATGATTGGACATTAACACTTAAATACAGTTTAACACTTTAACTTGACAATTTGACACACATCAATAATTTAATATTCAATACCATTACCAAAACAAAATAGTTAAACCATACATCCAGCACAACTTGAATATCAAAATGACATGCAGGCATGTAGCACAACTAAGAGTCTAAGACATGTTTTAAAAAGCAAAAAAAGTCATCAATGGAGCATACTGATTAGTGCCTAAATCAATACATCCTAAATTCCTAAATAAACCTACAGTCTGATCCTCCATCATTTGCTTTCTAGAGTAAGAACATACTGCCTACAATAAAAAAAAGTAACAAAGTCAGAATATAAAATGCATCAGCTTGTCATTTGAAGCAACTTGTGGTGCTTGCAACCAAAACAAAATAAAATGTGCAATAATTAAACCTTGATAATTGAACTTGTAAGAATGAGAAAATTTCAGCAAAAACCTTACATCAAAAGAAGTTAGAAAGTGGACAGCTCATTTCAATGGCACGCCCCATTTTCTTCATCTGAACTATTAGACTTTAAATCATCCATCTCAACATCTGTATCATCTTCTTCCTCTGATGAAGATGATGAATCAGATTCTTCTTCCTCTTCCTCCACTTGGATAATCTTTCTCTTCTTCTTGACAGACCTAGTTGATGTGCCACTAGTACCACTTCCACTTACTTTCCTTTTCCCTAAAATTATGGCTCTAGCTTCTGCAGTACTTAGCTCAACATCACCTTCTACACTAGCCTCGACATCAGCTTCTTTAGTCTTTTTCTTCTTCTTGTTAACCCAATCATTATTTTCATCCAAAATGGCATTAACATTGTTTGCTTCAATTGGATCTCTACTTGAATCAGTAGTTTTTTCAAGAAGCCTTGAGTTGAATTTGGCATACACAAGGTCATTTAATCTCCAATGAAGCAGCCTGGCCCTTTTCTTGGTATGCACCTAAAAGAGACGAGTTAATCAGATTTTGGTGCAGTGGAGTTAATCAGAACCAATTAGTTACTCTTTCCGGAACCTAACCATTTAGTTATTCTTTCCAGAACCAATTCCATATTTAAGTTTTTATTTTTTAAACAAAATTTCATACTGCCCATTGAACTTGTTGATAAATGATAAGTTGATAACTTACTTGATCAAATGTGCTCCAATTTCTCTCGCAACCAGACGAGCTGCATGTCAAACTCAATACTCTCATTGCCAATCGTTGCAAATGAGGTGCACTGCTACCATGATTTGCCCACCATGTTGCTATCATTTAAAAAATTAAACTGTAGATTAGTATGTTAAATAGTATACAATATACACACTAACTAGTAAAATTGTGAAGGAGTTCAAAATTGATACCTGGATTAAAGTTCCTTTTGGTATATTGTCTTTTAGCAGTGTTAATTGCAAAAGACCCGCGATTATTTCGATAAATGTCAAGCTCCTCTTGTAGAATCTTATCTTGTGCTTCATCATCAAGACCCATGGTTGCCATACAAGAGGTCAGACTGCCCCTAAAAATGGTATTTCTCTCCATCTCTGACTTGTTTGAATGGTAAAAGTATGGATTCAAATAATAACCTGTCAAATGCAGTGGAGTCTTAAGCTTGTCATCCCACCTCTTATCAACTATTTCCAAGGCAATTTTGTACTTCTTCTCCTTTTCATCAAATCTAGAAGCAATTTCTTGTTTAGCATTGAGCAGATCACCATATAAGAATCCCATGGCTGGAGTATCACCATCTACTCTCCTTAACACCTCAACTAACGGCTCAAAGATCTTGACAGCATCCTCTACCCCTTGCCAAAACTTATCAGACCTGACAATTTTATCAACTCTCTTTCCCTTCACTTGGCTTAAATACCCCCAATCATTCATCTCATCAGAACGGAATAACTTTTTCAATTCATCTTTTTTTCCAAGAGACATTTCAAATTCAGATAAGCTGTTGCAAAACGAGTAACACTCGCACGAACTAGATCATTTCCAAGGTGTTCTCTCATTAAACTTAAGACACGGTTATGAGCATAAAGAAACACAGTGATCACCTTTGCATCATCGATTGTGCTTTTCACCTTTGGTAAGCCACCTATATCTTCAAGCATGAGATCAATGCAATGTGCAGCGCATCCTGTCCAATAGATACGTGGCCACCTTGTCCTCAACAAGGCTCCCATTGTCTGGTTAGGTCTAGCGGTGTCGGTGACAACTTGAACCACATTCTTCTCACCTATCTCCTCAATGCATCTATCAACCATATAAAAAATATATGCACCGTCCTTCTTTTTTTTGGAAGCATTAATTGATTTGAGAAAACAAACACCAGCTTCACTATGAACCATAAGATTCATGATTCCTCTTCCCTTTTTATCAGTCCATCCATCTGTCATAACTGAACAACCAGTTTGCTCCCATGTCTCTCTCTGTTTCATAACTGCCTCTTGTACTTTCTTCTTCCGCTTCTGCAACAAAGGCCCGCTAAGTTCATAAGGGGTTGGTCCCTTTAAACCTCGACCATATTCTCCTATAGCTTCCAACATACGATCAAAACTGGGGAGTGTTGCCGCATTATGTGGAATACCAGCCTCATAAAACCACTGCCCAATGTATTCACAAGCACGATCCCTTCTTTCTTCTATTTTTTTGGTGGTTACTGCAGATTGAGGTTTTTCCTTAACACATAGTTTTCTTGCTTCTTCAGGAGTTAGCTTACAAAAGGTATCTAGAGGCCCAATGCCAACAGATTTCTTCCTCACAATTTTAATTGAATTGGCTTGAGCCCCATCATCATCTGATTCTTCTCCTTCTGAGTGGCTTAAATTTATTGATGCCCTCATTCGACTCGTTTCCTCAACTCTTTTCTCCTTCTCCTTGGTTTTGGCAGTCATAATACCATGAATGAGATTTCTCACATCATCAGGGATGCTCTGGCAGGGAGCAACATCTTTTGGAATTCCTGCTAGATGATTCTTCACTCAAGTAATCCCATGGAATACCCTTTGACAGTACTTGCACGTGATCTTGTTACGGTTTCCTGGAGTGGCACAGAAGCAGTGGTCCCATGCTATATCTTTGGACTTTGGATTATTATTTGATGCAGAGGTCGACATCTTAATACAAATCTTCAATAAATGTGAAACAAAAGCGTTACATGATTATTCAAGCAATTTGAAGTTGAAACCTGAAATAAATTTTATTAAAGCAAATTCAGCACTAATATAAGACAAATTTTATTCAAACAATTGTAGTTACTAGTTACTCTTATTTACTATTTTAAGAAAAATAATACTAAAGTTTCTTGTTTACTATTTTTATTAGTACTTAACTACTTATTCACTGGTTACTAGTTACACTTACAATTGTAGTTACTAGTTACACTTATTCACTGGTTTATTATCAAAAGGTATGTTGATTGTGATCAAATACTAAGTTCATTGAGGTATAAGTCTAAGGCTACCTGTATAGCACTTTCTTCCAAAATTATACATTTACAGTAATTATTTAGTTATCTAATTCAGAGCAGTTGTAAACTATATCAGATGTGAAGTGTACAAAAAAAAATATAATATCAAGATGAGAAAAAATTTTGAATATGCAAAAAACGAGGTTTACATGTCCTCTATACTCATTTCTTTACGAGTGCCATATCAAAAAACGAGCTTTTCATACCAAATTTCACTAACAAAGTAAAATTAAAAAATCAATTGAACGGAATATTAATTTGATTGGAGTGGAAGCAATGTTAAAAGCATATTAATTAGATCGATAGCGATAGCGATAAAAGCAATTGAACTTCACTAAAAAGGGAATTTTAAGAAGGGAAGAGTACCTTAGAGATGAGATTGACTGAGTAACTTAAAGTGGCGGAGGAGGAGAACAGCAGCGTTCTTGCGCTCTGAGTGGAGGAGGAGTGTCGGAGATGAGGTCGGAGTGGCAGCAGTTTCGGAGAGAGAGAGAGAGTGAGTGGCGGAGATCAAAGATCGTCGGAGGAGGAGATTGGAGTGGTAGAGGAGATCGGAGTGGCAGAGGAGTGGCCGAGCACCTGCCTGTAATGGCGGAGAGAGAGAGAGAGAGAGAGAGAGAGAGAGAGAGAGAGAGATATTTTTTGTGTTTTGGTCTGAAGGGGCTGCTAGGGTTTTGATATTGCTGAACAATTTCCGTCAAATCTTCGCCAAAACGAATTTTATTTCGCGATTTATCGACGAAAAAACGACAATGACGCGCTACGTCATTTTCGCGTTACAGACTGTAACGTTGGTGCGGTCGGATACAAATTACCGATATTTCCGAAAAAACGCCGAAAAAACGCCGAAATTTAAAAGCTTGTTAGAAATTTATACATAACTTACATTTTTTAATAAAATATTTAATGCGCGAAATCTAGTCAAAATAATTTGCACAATAGTCAGCAGGTCATAAATTATTGTCATACTTATTTTTAAATCAAAGAGAATGTCTCAAGCTAACCAGGTGTTAATTAAATGTGAGTTGCATAATAAAATTTTCTCTAAATAACAAGCTGTCACTGTCATTAGTTGGTCGTACCTAAAAAAAAAAAAAATTCTTTCCGGACGGTTACTAGAAACTTGTTGCGGAGTGACGCTGATACATGGGCCCACGTTTCATGCTTTCTCTAGAAAACCCTTAATCTTTGAGCAATTTGTGGGAAAAATTGGGAAACCTACGGACTCAGCAGGTGAGATCTATGCTTAGGTTTAACTTGTTAATTCAGTACCTTGTTTAGTTGGTAATGAATTTTGAAGAAGGGAGATTATTTGCGGCATCTGATTTTGAAGAAATTGTATTTAGAATATGCACATGGTACATCGTCATGAACGAATTTAGAATTTTATTTTATTTTTTGTTTAGATCTAAATCATTAGATAACGAAGGCTAAAGATTTATTCAATGAAGACTGTAAATTCTAAAATTTACCATCTGCATAACACATTTAATTGACAAAACAAACTATCCTCCTACTGATGACTAGCAGACTAGAAATCCTTTTTTTTTTTTGTAACACGTTAAATATTCTAATTAAGGCTTCAATGATAACAAATAATACTAGAATAAAAACTAAGTTAAACCTAATATATAACGTACCAAGTTTTTTTTTTTTGAATAAAAATGGGGTCACTGCCCACATCTTTCTATTAAAATAAAGTAGTAATTACAGCATGTTAGCCAGTGGCTAAAAAAGCTAATAAAGAAATAAAATAAAAGGGAAAACTAAACTAGCAAAAACAAAAGAAAACAGAAGCGATCCTTCGAGATATTCTTTAGCAAGAAAGCTGTTGCGTTTCCCATTCAACAAAGGTCTGTTGTACTAGTAAGTTGACAGGTTGTTCTGTTCCTCTGAAAATTCTAGAACATCTTTCTCTCCAAAGCACAAAGCACAAGATTGCCAGGATTTCTCTTTGCTTTTTAGGTTTGTTGCTGTCTAAGATGAAATCAACGCTGTTGTTCAAGGACGGAAATGAGAACAAAGATAAATGCAATCTTGTCTTTTCCAAAGATTGTAAGAAGAGGGTGCAGTCATTGAAGATGTGCGAAACTGTCTCTTCCTTCTGCAAGCACATGACACATCTGTTGACTAATTGCCAACCTCTTTTTTTGAGGTTGTCAATTGTTGCTATCTTATTTTGTGCCATCTGCCAAATGAAAACCTTCATTCTTGGGGGTCTATTGAATTTCCAAGTCGAGAAGAGTGTTGAGTCATGTTTGGGGTGGGACTGTTGCAACAAAAAAATAGATTTAACTGAGAAAGCTCCATTTCCGTTTCCACTAAAGTTGAAGCTATCGGAGTTACCATGTGCGGAAAGGGTTAGATCCATAAGAAAACGTTGAAGACATGTCCATTGCTGTTGCGCAGAGTCTGACATGTTAATCACAGGTCTAAATAGTTGCTCATTATTGAGGTATTTTTGAACAAAAAGAGATAAGGATATAAAGTCTTCAATAGAAAAACTGTATAGGTCAGTGAAAGCAAATCTGAGATGCCCATGTCCCCAATTGTGATGCCAGAATAATGTCTTTACACCGTCGCTTGGCGTAACTTTAGTAACTATGTTGACAACAGGTAGAATTTCAGTAAATGCCCCCTTTAGTGGACTGAAATCTGGCACCAAGGATAGTCGATTATTCTGCAAAGTGCTAGTCTGGGTGCGCCAAATGTTGATTTGATGCGATGTCCAGCACCACATCCACTTTGCTAATAAAGCTCTGTTCATTTCTTTTAGACTGAGAACACCCAGTCCTCCTTGTTTCTTAGGTGTGCAAATTTTATCCCAAGAAATTAAGACCAGCTTTTTGGAAGAATCCATTACCCCATGCCAAAAGAAGCGCATTCTAATTTTGTCAATTTCTTTTAGTACCTAGTTTGGTAGAAGAAAGGTAGACATGAAGTACAGTGGGATAGCTGTAAGACAAGCGTTGATCAGTACTAACCTTCCGGCGGAGGAAAGCAGTGAGGCACTCCATGAAGTAAGCTTCTGTCTTATTCGGTCAATCAAAGGAAAAAAATCATCTTTCTTCAATTTCTTGTCAGACAGTGGTAGGCCTAGATATTTTATTGGGAATTTGGCTGGTCTGCAACCCATGGCTTCTGCTAACTCTAGGACTGAATTTTCATCAGAGGATGTGATTAGCAAATCTGATTTTTCTCTGTTTAATGCCAGACCCGAAATGCATTGGAATGCCAAAAGCACCATTTTTAGGAATTGAACCTGTTGAAGACAAGACTTAAAAAAGATAATCGAGTCATCGGCATAGAAAAGTGCAGGCTGAACTTGTGGGAAAGGTAGGACTAAAGCTCTAGATCTGACAAGAGAGCGAAGCCATCTTGCTAGAAAGTCGAATGCCAGAATGAAGAGATACGGTGAAATCGGATCCCCTTGCCGTACTCCTCGTTTCAGAAAGATGCTTCTCCCAGCTATGCCATTGACTATTATCTTTGAGCTACCTTGAAGCACACAATTATAAATCCAATGGACCCACTGAGCAGGGAAACCAATAGCAAGGAGGACTTTTTGAATAAAATTCCAGTTCAGTGTGTCGAAGGCCTTATGCAGGTCTGCATTGAAAATCCCTATTTGAATTCTCTCTTTACTGGTAAAGTGAATCAATTGTTGTGCATATAAAAAGTTTTCCGAAATGCTTCTGCCCGGGATAAAACCTGATTGAGAACAGTCCACCAGTGAGTCGATATATGGAGTGAAGCGACTTGCCAATATTTTTGAGAGAATTCTTTGCATAGAGTGTATCACGCTAATGGGTCGGTAGTCGTTAGTCAAGCTGGAGTCCTCTTTTTTAGGTACCAGAGAAATGTAAGAGGTGTTGAGAGGCTGTAACGAACCGATACTAAGGGCATTATTTAAAGTCTGAGTTATATCTGGCAGCATCTCTTCAAGAAAAAACTTATAGAATTCTCCTGTGAGACCATCCGGTCCCGGTGATTTGTTAGATGGCCAATCAGCCACAACTTTTTTTTATCTCATCTTCAGTTATTGGAGCTACCAGATCCATCGAAAAAGATCG
The DNA here is from genome assembly GCA_028095005.1 of Rhynchospora pubera. Classification (NCBI taxonomy): domain Eukaryota; kingdom Viridiplantae; phylum Streptophyta; class Magnoliopsida; order Poales; family Cyperaceae; genus Rhynchospora; species Rhynchospora pubera. Next base: position 21,373,134 of record CM051463.1, read on the forward strand.
TTTTAGCGGGTACAACATGGACCAGTCAATATCTTGTAAAAAGCCGACATCACTCGATTCAGCTCCCATCAGAGTGCAGAAGAAGTTGAAAAAGGCGCATCCCTTACCTCTTTGGTCTATGTATTCACAGTTGTTATGTGCAATTTTTTCTATCAGATTTCTCCTTTTATGGCCCGTCGCTACGGAATGAAAGTATGCAATATTGCGGTCTCCCTGTGTGCACCAAGTCAGGTTTGAGCTTTGTTTCCATCTAATTTCATCCCAAACTGATAGTTCTGTGAATCGTCTTTTCAATAGTGTTCTCATGAACGCTGGCGGCATGCTTAACACATGCAAGTCGGACGGGAAGTGGTGTTTCCAGTGGCGGACGGGTGAGTAACGCGCAAGAACCTGCCCTGGATCTCTAGTTCCGAGAGTTGTCTAATTTCAGACATTTTATCCGACCAATGCAAAAATTCTCTAATGCTTTTTAGTTGTCGATCCAAATTGGAGAGCCTGCCTCTCTTCCAACTAGCGATGATTTTAGTAAGACCTGCGAGTTTTTGGTTGAACTTCATCGGACTGTCGGCTGTGTCCTCTGAAAGCCAGAAGTTGAGAACAAGATCTGAAAATTCAGGTATTTTGAGGAAGTAGTTCTCCACCCGAAAGATATTTGACTGTTGAAAGTTTATGTTAAAAGAACATAGGAGGGGGCAGTGGTCAGAGGAAGTGTTCGCTATGGCTGTCTGAACAGTATTCGGGTAAATGGTGGAGAAAGACCGGTTGATTAGGAAACGATCAAGCCGTGCAAAGGAAGGAGTCATTCTTTGATTTGACCAAGTGAACTTCCTGCCGAACAAATGTAAATTTACCAAATTGAGGTCTTCAGCCAAGGAATGGAAAGCTGCAGTCCCTCCCTGATTATAAGTTTATAACTCACGTTTGTTCTTTCATCATGTTGAACGGTAAGGTTGAAATCTCCACATAAGATCCAAGGTAAGTTATCTTGAGGTTGTGTTGATCTTAGTTGTTGAAAGAAGAGTTCTCTGCCATCTTGTGTAGAAGGTCCATAAACATTAGTTAAACGAAATTTGGAGCCATCACTTCTAATGGTGAAATCTATACTGAGAAGAAAGTTGGTAGCAAACGAGTTGTTTATAGAAACAAGACTTGAGTCCCATGCTGTGAGGAGACCCCCCCTAGTATGCACAGCATCTACTGTTAAGAACTGTTTAAATTTCTTCCCACAGGCTTGTGATACCAAAGGTACAGTAATATCACACAATTTTGTTTCCTGGAAGCAAACAAAGGTCGGTTTTTCCAGTTTTACTGTCTGTTTCACTGCCAAACGTTTGTCTAACTCATTCAGGCCTCTAACATTCCAACAGAGAATTTTCAATTTTGAATTCATAAAAGAAGCAGGACAAGGCAACGTAGAAGAGAAAAAGAGCAAGAAACTTTATTCATTATTTTTATTGTGCCATGCATGTGGAACAGAAAAGAACTGGTGACAAGAAACATTTTAAACTTGAAAAAAGAAAGGCTACGTGGACAGCCCTTGGCCTTCAAATTCCTGGGATTATTCGTGCCGCAATCAGTTTGGCACGTAACCCCTCATCCAGTTCTAGGCCCGCAGTGAGCAGTACGGCCTCCGCTTGTTCCACAGTGATTGGGGTTGTTTCTTTACTATAGTCCTCTACCAAAGTAGCTCTTGTTGGCTTTGCGCTTGATGCCTTTTTGTTGTCATGAGTTTTGTATTTCGTCTTCTGAGCCCTCTGCACTGGAGAAAGGTATGGGCCTGAATGCTTTTTTTGAAGCCTTTCACTTCTCCTTATTTTGTTTTCTGACAGCTCGGAGGTTTCAAAACCTGGTGGTGTATCCATAGCCAAAATACTATCATCAGCAGTCTGAGAATCCAAGAAGAGGGGTTCATCTTCTAAAGATTCTATTAAAGTCAGAGCGGGGGGAGGAGAAATCTGGAAATCGGGTGGTCCTGTACCAGAAACTGAAGGAGACAAAGCTAAAGAGTGCTTAGAAGTATTAGTCATTGGGAAGAAATCAAAGAGATGCAGTGGAAAAAAAATGTTACTCATATGTAAAAGGAAGTTGCTGACAATGTGAGAGCTGTCCAGGTTACCTCCTCCCTGCTCATGGGAAGGAGAATCAACCACAATTACAGAGTTTTGTGAAGCAGCAAGTTAATAACTATGATTTGGAATTTAATCATTGATACGTCACTACTGAAGCCAAAAGTACAAAAGGTGAACCAAATTCTAACACATTGAATTTGATGGCATTAAGCGCCACAATAAATCAATTTGGAAAAGCAATTCCATCATTCCATGGGTACTACGAAAGCAATGGTCACTTGGATTTTACTTTAAGACCGCTTCAACCAAACCAACAAGAAAGCAATTTCGTAAAAGTACCTATTGTTCAAGACAAAATTTTCTATGTTGTAATCTAACTGTAATTTTGTATATAGTTCATACCTCTATATCGCACATAAAAAAAATTGTACTAATATATATGTATGGTTGTTATGTATCATATATTTATAAATAATTCAAAATTATAACACATTAACAAATAAAAAAAAGTATACTAACAGTGTAAAATATAATTTGAACATATTTTATATTTCATATTAACTCAAAATCTCACACAAAATTACTAATTGCACACCGACTAATAAATCAAAATATAAAATTAGATGATCATAACATCTCACAAAAATTAGAGAGGCTCAGAGAGGGAGAAAGAGATAGGCACCATGCAACTTGAGTATTTCATATGAAAATTATTATTTCTGTTATAAAATTTTAGGTCCTAATTAGAATATCAACAATAACAGTATTGTTGTTCTTTTAAAAGGATCACCTAATACATGGAGTAAAGAAAAAAACATATGACATAGAGTTTCAAATCATTAACTAAGCACACCATAATGTCATTATCGATCATTTATATAATATATATATATATATATATATATATATATATATTGTAAAGGTTTTGTGATTGTTGTTACCAATAATAAATATAAAATAACAAAAACTTCCGTTAAATTAAGAAGTATCTGCATAAAATTCTTGAATGATGGTACGAATAGCCAGTGGAATCCGCACCGAGTGGTTCAAGCCATCAGACCAAGTCAAACTTCCAAAAGTGTAATCTCCTTGAACCTTACGATTTGCAACAAAAGTAGTCTTGAATATGTTTTCCTTGTTGTTGCTATCAAATGAAAGCAATTTCGGCTCAACAAATACATTGATACCAGCTGGAGGCTGTACAAAAGCCTTGTAAGTCGAATTAGTAGGTCCAACATTTGTAACTGTACGCCAGACAGAAATAGTATCCTTAAGATTTGGTACAACAATTGATGGGACATTTAATTGATACAGTTGACCTACATATGAGTCACATTCATCAGATGGACTAAGAGTACAATTGAAGAACTTAGTGTAATTATTCGGGTCTATGTCATAAACTAGACCCGGATCAACTGCTTTGTTTGGGTCAATGTGGCCTCCACCATAGTCAAATGGATCTCCAGTTTTTCTAGGAGTAGCCTCGGCTTCTATTTGCACACCATATGCATCGAACACAGATGCTGCAAATATTATTACAAGTTAATTGCTTTACTGAATTATATAAGGTAATACAAGTGCTCTAAATTGGTAAGATCAATATGCCATGATATGTATCGTTGGTTTGGATGCAAGATTCTCTATGGAGCAAAATTTGATTATGCATAACATAAAAAAAAAAAAAACATAAGAGAGGTTGGAATTTCCATGTAGTAAGAAGATAAGGAGTCAGTTTTGTACATACATGACAATATATTATTTTTGTATTACCTGTGGTGACAATTGCGGATTTGATAACTGCAGGTGACCAATCAGGATGCACAAACTTGAGAAGTGCCGCAATGCCGGTCACATGTGGACATGCCATTGATGTACCATCCTTAAACTCGTAACCTACATTTACTGCAGCGAGTATGCTCACTCCTGGTGCAGCAATATCAGGCTATGCAAGCACATGAAATTTCTTAGAACTTAACTAAAATTTTCTAATAAGTGTGAACAATTAACATAAGATTTTTTTTTTCTTATATTGTGATCACATACCTTGAGGATGCCAGGAAATGTTGGATTTGGACCTCTTGATGAGAATGCTGCAACTCTTGGTGCTAGCACTTGTATTCCTTGAATACTCTGTGGTGAAGAAATTTTCACTTGTGGAATACTGCTTTTAGATTAAAAAGAAAATTATTTTCCGAATCAATCTCAAATCTTATGAAATGTTGAAATTAATAAGAAGTATTCCCTTATTTCATTTGTACCTTGTCGAAGAAATATAAGAGTAAATTTTGTTCGCAATCTCAAAATCTACTAGAGCAAAAGGAATTCGAAGTGGTGTTATAATATTCACAGTGTATTGTGCATATATGAGGCCCACACCCCCAGCATTGAACACATTTCCTACTGCTTCATTAAAGTTATTTCGAGGTAAAATTTTTGCAACTGTAGTCGGATCATAACACAGTACAATCTTGTTAGTTACATTCAGCTTGCTTAATGTAATATTGTCACAGCTGCAAAAAGAAAGAATACATAATGAATTCAATTATCAATTTCATGTTGAATAAATTGGAATTATTATAAAATTAAATATTATTCGAGATAGTTTTTGAATTAAATGTGAAGTACCTCCAACCGTCAACAAGCAAGGTGAAATTATTGGTGTTAGATTGTCTAGTTTCAACGAATATTGACTGGCCCTGCAAATTAGAAAGATAAAACGATTGACATACATACATACATACATGCGCACGTACATACATATACATGCATATGTATGAACGCATATAAGTAAACACATATATCTATAGAAAAACATGCATCAATTTGAATTACTTACCACCAATTTCTGACCATTTCCAAGTGTAATAACTGTTGGAAAGGAGCGATCTATTGTGCTAGCAGCCACGGATATAACCCACGGCGCATTATTTTGTACACTCTGAGGCGCTGGTCCATTATTTCCTGCTGCGAAAACTACTGTAATCCCTTTTGCAACTGCATGCAATGTTCCTGAAATTTCATCAGGACCTCCAATGGATATAGATAAAATATGGACACCGTCATTTATTGCATCATCTATTGCTGCGAGTATGCCTGCATCACTACACACGGTGTTTAGATCACCCCAACAAACTTTGTATATGGCTAATCTGGCACGAGGGGCTCCTCCCCTAACTTATCCAGCTGCCAGCCCAAAAAAGCTTGTGTTTGATACTATATTTCCTATAATGAAAAATAAACATTAATTAAGCTCATAAAATGAAACTTCCTTATTACATATTATTTTGTGTTTTTTTAATTAATTAATTGGCTTCATGTTGATATATTTTTGGCTGGAGGATCATATTTTGACTGAAATTATATGCTCCTATCAATTAGCCTCTAATGTATATATTTTTTTCAATGTTTTGAAAATCGGACTAGACCGGTCGGTTCAACCGGTTTGATCATGAATCGATCGCTAGTTTGGTCTAAACTGACCCTTAAACCGCTTGTTTCTAACACAAAAACCCGACCAGTTCGGTCCGGCTCAAACATTTGGTGACTTTTTTTTTTTTTACTACCAAAGCCACGTGCGTAACCTTGTTTCAACTTTTTTTTCTCAAGTTATTAACTTTCTTTATGATGTTCATCTTGGACCAAAATTTATTTATATTTTTTAACTTTTTATATAAAAAACGTAATTACTATATGATAATTTTTAACTATATCTTTAATTAAAGCATAACAAATTGAAAATTAATTCGATTATTCATAACTAAATAAAAAATTAACTCATGTATATTAACGTCATTCAATTTTTGAAACCGATTCAATCGGTCGGAACAATTGAACCATCGACCTATTAGCTTCACCGGTTCAATGTCTGGTCCGGTTTTCAAAATATAGGTTTTGTTCCTTGATTTAATAAAAACTGCTGCTGGCACCCTTGAAAAAAATATGAACAAAAAAGATGATGATGTTGATGATTGATGTAATAACAAATTAGTTAGTTTAATAGGCCGAGCAACATATATACTTGATTGGAACAATTAGTGTGAGTCCGAACAAAGGAAACAACCGGAAATATTCATGTTGCGCATATTGAAATCTAAGTAAAAAGAGAGACATTACCAGCAGCTGTGGAGGCACAGTGGGTCCCATGTCCGTTAAGGTCTCTAGCTGACATGTACTCTCCTTTAAGTTCACTTGAAGACAAATCACTAGCGTACCAACGTGCACCAATTATTTTATTGCTACAGTTGCTAGCACCAAAGGATTCACTAGTTTGACAAGTGCCCCTCCACTGTGTTGGTGGGGGTCCATACCCGATATCCTCGAAGCTTTTTGATTCAGGCCATATACCTAGTAGAGAAGGAACCATATCCATATCAGAAAGTAGATGGTTTAAGAAGCCTCATAAAAGAGAGGAATGATTTAGATGCCTATAGTATAATAAGACTATAAGTTACTGGCTTAGATGCTTCCGAGTGTCCCGTTCGGAAAAAAATAATAATAATAATTACTGATAAGCTCAGTTATGGTAGAGATTAACAACGTGAGAGAGTTTAGAGATGAGAATGAGTGGGAAATGAATTTTATTGATTATTTGGGGATTACAATCTGTCTACCATTAGTCTAATACAAGTGTTCTCTCTTTCTCAAAATGCCAACCCCCCGTACAATGATCTACCCCCTCTATTTATAAGCCTATTTCCCATAACAGAATGCTGACGTCACCCGACAGCCGTTAGCCCACTGGGTGCCCCTAGATTCTCCCGACTTATATTCGGTGAGGTATTCCGCATGAGTTTGTTATGGCATGTCCTCCCGACTTCGTTTGGGACCTGCTATTTAATTTCACCTTTCCCGCTTCTTTACCCCCATTGTAGGCCTCTTTTGGGTTGGGTTCCATCTCCTTCTATTTGGGGCCGAGCTTTATTAGGCTGGCCCTATCATAAGCCCTTGAACTTGGGATGAGTATTCATCGTAAGTTGTGAATCAAGTCGCAAAATTCAGGACTCTTGGGTAAGCCCCGAAGTGGTGAAGCCCTTGAGTCCCGAACACATGACTCTTGGATGAAGCACGAAGCGGTGAAGCCCTTGAGTCCCAAACACATGACTCTTTGGTGAAGCACGAAGTGGTGAAGCCCTTGAGTCCCGAACACATGACTCTCGGGTGAAGCACGAAGTGGTGAAGCCCTTGAGTCCCGAACATATGACTTTTGGGTGAAGCACGAAGTGGTGAAGCCCTTGAGTCCCGAACATATGACTCTTGGGTGAAGCACGAAGTGGTGAAGCCCTTGAGTCCCGAACATATGAAACGGTCAGGCGGTCATGTTACCTGGCTGTCGCTTGGTATGCACCTTGATCCCAACGCCAAACCTTCCATCTTCTCCTCGTGATCTGTGAAAGTTATTACCGCCTTTACTGCTGTCCTTTCAACTCCTTGCCTTTTATACTCCCATTTCTCTCTCTTCTTCCGCCATATATCACTTCAGCCTTCTCCTCTTCTCCTCTTTCTTCTCTGTCGAGCTATTTTCTCTTTGCTACTCTCCCGAACGATCATTCGCCTTCCCTCTTACTCTCCGGTGAACTCCTCTTCTCGTCCTCCGACGGGCCTTCCTCTCCTTCTCCGGCAAGTTCTCCGGCGAACTTCTTTCTTTTCAGGTATCCTCTCTCTTTTATCCTCCCTTTTCTTCTTAGATTTCCTTAGAAATACCATGGAATCACTTTTTCCTATCTATTTGGCATGAATGTGAGTATATTTAGAACTGGTATGGTTGATACCTATTGTGGTCTTGGCATAAAGAATATTTATTCTCCATGTTCTTGCTTATACCCTTCTTATAGTTAGCAAACAGTTCTGTACTGTTTCTTGTTTTATCTTTTTAGGTATGGTATATACCTTATCTCTGTACCGATTGGTATAAAAGGTACAAAAAGTATAAGAAATTGGTTACTCCCACTATACTGTGGGTAACTGTTCTGTGGTGATCCCGTTCATTATTACCAGTCCCTATTCTACTTGCATCCGAACTCTTTTCGTTGATGCCACGATCTGTCTTCAGGTATTATACTTATGTGCTTTGTTTTCCAGTTTCTATGGCTTCTAGTAGTTCTAAGCCACAAGTTCCATCTTCGAATGTCCCAGAAAAATCTGCCAATTCGGAACGACAGATGGTTGTTCACCCAACAACTGAGGGAAACTTGGAAGTCGACACTTCTTCACCTGTTCGGGATCCCGAGAAGGGGAAAGGTCGAGTGGCTCCCAGAAAGGAGGTTTTTCGTCGCACCTCTCGTCCTCTTGATGAAGTATTCAAGAAGACGCCTACCTTTCAATCTCAACCCTGGAGTGAGAAGTCTTTGTATGCCTTCTCTTGTCAGATTGGTCTCACTGAGAAGGATGCCTTAGAAGCTGCCGCCCCAGAGGATCGACCTTACGATGAAGAAAAAGGGGCAGTTCTCTTCAAACCTTTATCGAGGTGTGGTTTCAAAGTCCCTCTTACACAATTCGTGATCGACATTCTCTCGCTTCTTGAGATCGCTCCTGGACAACTTCACCCCAATGCCTGGTGCATCATTAGATCCTTCGAGACTGTGGTGACTTTATTTTCCTTGGCTATGGGCTTTGAAGGGATGACAGCTTCCTTACGGATGTTCGGGCATTACTTTGGGTTTTCAAAAGCTGGGGATCTTTGTACCGTTCGGAACAAAGTGAACATGGTCTTGTTCGGGAAGGTCAAGAAACTCGACAATTGAGAAACCCACTTCTGTTATCTTCGTCAGCCTTATCTGGATGTATTCGGGATTACCAAGAAGTGGAATAAAGACACCGACAGTTTCAATGGTGTCTCCATTGATCCTCCCACTGTAGAAGAATACGCATTTCTTCTCAAATTGGACTCAGTCATCAAAACCGAAGGTCCAATTCGCTTGGTTTTCAATGGGACTTCCTTAGAGGAAGAATCTCCGATACATCTCGGGGTTGAAACTGTTATTCCCCCCGCGGCCCCGCCGAAGGTCTTAAAAAGGGGGGTTGGTTCTACTACTGCTTCTGAGCGTCGCCAGAAGAAAGCGCGACGAGATGCTGGGCCTGCTAAAGTGTCACATCCTGCAGTGTCAGAAGCAGGTATCTCGCTGAAAGGGACCGGGAGTACAACTGGTGAAAAGGGTCCTTCTCACACCCGACCTTCCCTGGAGACATCTCACCCTCCTCTAGAAAGAGCAACTGTTGATGTTTCCGATGACGAGTTGTTCGTGGTCCCCCCTCGTTTGCCAAAACCTTCTTCATCCAAAGTCGTGATTCCCCCTGCTTCAGAGCCCACTTCAGAATTTGTTCTCGATGTCATTCCAGAACCTGTTCCCTCTCATCAGATTTCGGAGGGTTCAGCTCGTTCTTGTCCTCCAACTCCTGCCCGATCTCTTCCTTTGGAGGATGAAGACCTGATGCATTCTGCTTCTACTCCTCTTCAAATGCCTGCGAGTTCTCTGAGATCTCCCCTGGATGCAGCTGTTGTTACTCTGAACCCAGTATCCCCTTCCTCTTCTCATTTAACTCATTGCTTGGCAGAGCTTCGAGCGATCTTTTCTGCTCAAGAAGCTCGCATTGCTTCTTTAGAAGTGGAGTTGGCGAAGGAGAAGTCAAAGGTACAAAATTTACATGTTGAACACGACCAACATTATAAGGACTGGCATTCTATGACTCACAACTATGTTGACTCTAACAAATTCATTATACTGTTCGCTCAGAATCTTATGAAGGAAAATACCGAGCAAGCCAAGAAATTGGAGGATTTCGAGCGGCTGAGGCATTTACTACTTTTAAAATTGGATTCATCCTTGAGACAGAAAGACCAAGTTGTAGGTCTTCTGACTTCTACTCGGAAAGATTTGGCTGAAGAAACAAGCAGAAGGCAGAAGTCCGAGAACATCTCGGAAATACTTAAGGAAGAAGTAACAAAGCTATCAGTGGAGAATTCTCTTCTTGCTGGGGCGGCCGAGTTGTCTCAAGATGACAAGTATAAGATCTTTGAAGAACTTCTTCCTTCTTTCCTTCGTTCTCGTGCTTTCAAAAGGGCTGCTGGAATGCAGTCGGCGTCAGTTCTCAGAAATGTTTTACTTCGAGTGTGTCGCGGGCTCCAATGGTCCTATCCGATTACAGACGAAGAGTTTGGACTTCTTGCAGCTGATGAAATTCCACATCTTCCTCCCGTTGCTGAGTGTAGCTGGCGCCGTTCTGATGATCGACTTTTGGGCCCGGATGGAAATGTGTTATCGGGTACCATTGATGTTTTGGGGGAAATGTTTGCTCCTCGATACCCGTGGCCTGAAGAACAAGTGCCCTGGCCTGCAGATGTTCCGAAGCCGGTAGATGACGAAGATAATTCGGGATCTGGATAGGCTAGTATTTTTTATTATGTTTTTTAGGTATAGCTGGGGGTCTAGCGAATTAAGGTTTTGGTGATGCGACTTTTTGGTGTAATATGGTGCTTGTTTGAAATGGAAATCGTGACTTCTTTTGCCTTGTCTATACTCTCTCCTCATAATAATATTTTTTTTTTTTTTTTTTTTTTTTTTAACGCGAGATGTCTACAACATCACATTTGGTATCTTTTATAGTTTGTCTTGGCGATTCGTTCTCAAAATTAACAAGTATAACTTTATTAGCTCCGAAATGAAATGCGATTTTAGATATATAAGCACGTTAGTTCCGAAATATACTCTCAAGGACAAAGTATGTTGATTTCGAGATACATTCTCAAGAAAAATTAAAAATACATTTAACTCCGAGATAAATCTCCAGGAAAATAAAATTTACATTTTACTCCGAGATACATTCTCAAGGAAAAATAAAAAGTACATTTAACTCCGAGATAAAATCTCCAGGAAAATAAAATTTACATTTAACTCCGAGATACATTCTCAAGGAAAAATAAAAGGTACATGAATTCCGAGATATATTCTCAAGGAAAAATATTTTCTAACTATTGCTTAACTGCACCGAGGATAATTCTTCTTGACCTTCTTTCTGTATATATCCGCGGACAATCCTCAGAAAGAAGTGAATTGGGTCATCTAACACTAACAACCCCGGGCTAGTTAATAAATCTTCCCAGCCTTAGGAGAAAATCTTCTAAGGCTTGGGAGACCTCCATCACCCGAAACAAGTTCGATTCATTGGATTCGGAACGACTGAGATAACAAAGCCGCACCTGAATTCGCTGGATCCAGACGTTTCGGGGATGTTCGGAACCGAAGACTGGTGTATATCTGATGCGAGTATTTTATTCTACATCAGCTATCCACCTAAGTCTCCGATTCCTTCTCAGCTATCCTCCTAAGTTTCCTTTTATTTTTGTGGGATGTATTTTATTTTTCTTTTTCTTTCTTTTTGCCATTGTTGATTTCAAGCTTGGTGAAAAGCGTTCTGGTGTATTTCTCCTTTGGGGAAGACGATGGGTTCTATTTATAGCTTTTTATCAGCTAACTGCCAACAAACTGTATTAATTGTCAGCATTTATTGTCAGACGTCTGTTTTGTCTTTATTCCTAAGTACCAGCAAAGTACAGTTATTTGTCAGCTTTTCTCGACTTTACTTTTCGATGCGTTTACTCCGAGAATTCTCTCGAGGAGGGTCACGACTTTATTTTATCAATGCGTTTGCTCCGAGAATTCTCTCGAGGAGGGTCACGACTTTATTTTATCAATGCGTTTGCTCCGAGAATTCTCTCGAGGAGGGTCACGACTTTATTTTTTCAATGCGCTTACTCCGAGAATTCTCTCGAGGAGGGTCACGACTTTATTTTTTCTTTCAATGCGCTTACTCCGAGAATTCTCTCGAGGAGGGTCACGACTTTATTTTTTCTTTCAATGCGCTTACTCCGAGAATTCTCTCGAGGAGGGTCACGACTTTATTTTTTCAATGCGCTTACTCCGAGAATTCTCTCGAGGAGGGTCACGACTATTTTTTCAATGCGCTTACTCCGAGAATTCTCTCGAGGAGGGTCACGACTTTATTTTTTCAATGCGCTTACTCCGAGAATTATCTCGAGGAGGGTCACGACTTTATTTTTTCTTTTAATGCGCTTACTCCGAGAATTCTCTCGAGGAGGGTCACGACTTTATTTTTTCTTTCAATGCGCTTACTCCGAGAATTCTCTCGAGGAGGGTCACGACTTTATTTTTTCAATGCGCTTACTCCGAGAATTCTCTCGAGGAGGGTCACGACTTTATTTTTTCAATGCGCTTACTCCGAGAATTCTCTCGAGGAGGGTCACGACTTTATTTTTTCTTTCAATGCGCTTACTCCGAGAATTCTCTCGAGGAGGGTCACGACTTTATTTTTTCTTTCAATGCGCTTACTCCGAGAATTCTCTCGAGGAGGGTCACGACTTTATTTTTTCTTTCAATGCGCTTACTCCGAGAATTCTCTCGAGGAGGGTCACGACTTTATTTTTTCTTTCAATGCGCTTACTCCGAGAATTCTCTCGAGGAGGGTCACGACTTTATTTTTTCAATGCGCTTACTCCGAGAATTCTCTCGAGGAGGGTCACGACTTTTCTTTTTTTTTTTTTTTTTTTTTTCACGCGAGACTCAGAGAGTAGAAAACAAAACTGTCTTCATTTATAAACCAAAATTATATTAAGATACAAGGGCCTTAATACCCCAACTAAGAACAAAAAGACCCAACTACGATACTGGTCTGGTTGATTTTAGCCATCACAACAAAAAATGAAAACCTGAAAACAATTCGGACAGGAAGAGACCGGCTACGGTATTGGTCTGGTTCTTATCCATAACAACAAAAGCGAAATCATAAAAAACAACTCGGACACGAAGAGACCGGCTACGATATTGGTCGACTTCTATTCCTTCTAAATGTAAAACTTCCTGAGATGGGCAGCGTTCCAAGCATTTGGAATGCGCTTGCCCCTCATATCCCTGAGATGGTAAGCCCTGCCTTCAATGGACTTAATGATCTCGAATGGGCCTTCCCATGCGGGATCAAGTTTCCCCACTTGTTTACCTGTGGCTTCGATCTTCCTGAGCACCCAATCACCTGGTTGGAAATGTTTGGGAGCGACTTTCCTATCAAAGCCCTTTCGCATTCTTCTCTGATACTCTTCCATCTTCACTCGAGCTTCTTCCCTCAACTCATAAATGGTCTCCAAATCGTCCTCTCTTCGAGTTCCATTTTTCTCCCAAGTATATGACTTCGTTCTCAAAGTAGGGTGTACTGCCTCCATAGGCGTGACAGCCTCCATTCCATAAACCATGGAAAAAGATGAACGACCTGTGGAAGAGCGAGGTGTGGTGCGGTAGGCCCATAAGATTTCATCGAGATACTCGGGCCAAGTATTCTTGCTGCCTTCGATTTTCCTCTTCAGCCCTTCCAATATAGTTCGGTTGGATACCTCAGCTAAACCATTAGATTGGGGATGACAGACCGAAGAGGTGCATGATCGGATGCCCAGTCCTTTGCAAAAATCCTGGAATGGGGCACCAGTAAACTGTGTGCCATTGTCGGAGATGAAGGTATGTGGGATCCCGTATCTATACACGATCTGGTGTCTCGCGAAATCCACTATCTTTTGCGATGTGATTGTTGCTAGAGGTTTGGCTTCAATCCATTTGGTGAAATATTCCACGGCAACCACTAGGAATTTAACATTTCCTTGTCCTTGAGGGAAAGGCCCCAACAAATCTAGCCCCCACACATCAAACGGCCATGAACTGGAGATAGATTGCATCGGATGAGGTGGTTGTCTTGGTATGCGGGCGTGGAATTGACATTTTTCGCATCTGCGAACATATGTCTCCACATCCTTCTTCAAGGAGGGCCAGTAAAACCCTGCTCTAACGATCCTCTTTCCTAGCGAAGTTATTCCTTGATGGCTACCACATATTCCTTCATGCACTTCTGCAATAATTTCGTCCGCTTTTGCTCTTCCAACACATGTGAGCCAGGGTATTCCATATCCTTTTTTCAGCAATAGACCATCTCGGATAGTAAATTCGAGAGCCCACCGCTTGACTTTTCGGGTGACCTTGTCCTCTTCTGGGAGTTTTCCTTCTTTGAGGAAATTCCATAACAAAGCATACCACTCCTTTCCTGCCTCAACAATATACACTTCGAAAGCGAGAATATCAATGCTGGGATGTGGCACTTCTAACATAACAATGGGCTTTTCCCGATCTAGATCGCTTTCTTTAGCAATTTTTGACAGAGCATCTGCTGTTTCATTTTGAGTTCGTGGTACGTACTCTACAGAAGCACTTTCAAAAGCAGCTAACACTGTTTTCACCTTCTCCAAGTATAGGGCTAGCCTTTCGTTTATTGTTGCATATTCTCCTTTAATTTGGTTTACCACTAACTGAGAATCCATGTAGAAACGCACACTTCTTGCTCCTATTGCCTCCATAAGTCGCATACCTGCCAACAACGCCTCATACTCTGCAACATTGTTGGACACCTCGAAAGTCAAATGTATCGCATAATGAAATTTTTCGCCTTTCGGTCCTTTTATTTCAACGCCAACACCCGAACCCTTCTCAGAAGCTGCCCCATCCATGAATACTTCCCACACCTCTTCCTTGGGATTTTCAATTTGTCTGGCTGTGCACTCGACTATAAAGTCGGCAAGAATTTGTCCTTTGTATGCTGTCCTTGGTTCGAAACTCACATCATATTCGGACAACTCCACTGCCCATTTTAACATCCGTCCTGCTACATCAAGTTGTCCCAAAGCTTTTCGGAGTGGCATGTCGGTGAGTACTTTGATGGGGTGTGCCTGAAAATACGGTTTGAGTTTCCGGGATGCTATCATGACCGCGAATGCCACTTTCTCAACAGGAGGGTATCTTATCTCAGCATCTCGCAGAATGCGAGACACGAAATAGACAGGTTTTTGTTGATTTTCTTCAATCCTAATGAGAGCTGCACTCACGGCCGTTTCGGAAGTTGCCACATAAAGATAGAGAGTTTCCCCTTTCGTAGGTCTACTGATGATCGGTGGTGTGGCCAAATATTCTTTTATCCTTTCAAAAGCATCTTGACATTCTGTTGTCCACTGGAACTTCTTGTTTTTCCTGATTGTTTGGAAAAATGGTTGACACACTTCGGCTGACTTTGAAATGAATCTGTTTAGGGCGGCTATTCGCCCAGTTAATTCTTGCACTTCTTTGACTGTTTTTGGTGGTTCCATGTTCGCGATCGCCTGACATTTGCTCGGATGGACTTCTATGCCTCTTTCGGATACGATAAACCCTAAAAACTTTCCACTTCCGAGACAGAAAAAACTCTTCTTTGGGTTTAATCGCATTCCGACTTCTTTCATCTTCGCGAACACTCTTTCCAAGTGTTGCACATGTTCCTCCCCCGAACAACTTTTGATCACCATATCATCGACATATGCTTCCATAATCTTCCCAATTTCGTCTTGAAACAACTTGTTCACCATCCTTTGATATTCTGCTCATCCGTTCTTCAGACCGAAAGGCATGACCTTGTAACAATAGATCCCTTTTTCTGTAAGGAAACTGGTTTTCTCTTCATCTTCTGTACACATTTTAATCTGATGATATCCCGCGTTGGCATCAACAATACTCAAGTGAGAAAAACCCGCTGTCGAATCCACTAATGCATCAATGTTCGGCAATGGGAAAGGATCTTTCGGACAGGCTTTGTTGAGGTCAGTGAAGTCAATACACACTCTCCATTTGTTGTTAGGTTTCGGAACCACCACGGGGTTGGCTAACCAAGCAGGGCATTTGACTTCGCGAATAAACCCAGCTGCGAGTAACCTTTGCACCTCTTCCTCAATTATTGTTCTACGTTCGGGTCCGAACTTCCTTTTCTTCTGATGCACTGGTCTGGCATTTGGGAAGAGCTTGATTTTGTGTTCCGCAATCTCCATCCTAATACCCGGCATCTGTCCTCCTTCAGCAACAAAAATCTCTTGGTTTCTCTTAAGACATTCCTTCACTAATTCTCTGTCCTTGGCCCCGAGCGCCGTCCCCAGTTTAGTAGTTATTCCCTCACTCAGCTCTACTTCTTCCACATCTTCCCCTGGTGCACCCGAACTGGGCACACGCACTTTCTTCTCAATGTTTCCCTTCTCTATTTGTGTTACTTGATCTATCACTGCTGCCTGGTAACATTCTCTGGTTTTTTGTTGGTCACCTTTTACCACACCCACTCCAAGTCTAGTGGGAAATTTGATCATAAGGTGTTTGGTCGAAGCGATTGCCCCAACATCATTCAGAGATTTCCTTCCCAATATCACATTGTATGCAGATGGTGCATTAACCACTATGAACTTTACTCTTGATATTACACTGTTGGGGGGTTCCCCGAACTCGACTTCCAGGTCGATTGTCCCAACTCGACTTCCAGGTCGATTGTTGAAAGATTCTCTAGTTCGGTTATCCTTGGCTCCTTCTTTCTCAATGTATCTCTCCAACAAGTGTGTATGTCGGATTAACCTTTCTATTTCGTCTTTCAACTTCAAACAATCTCGAGTGCGATGTCCCGAACTGCGATGGTATTCGCAGTAAGCCGACTTGTCAAACTTCTCTGCTTCTACCAATGGTTCGGGTTGTTGTAACTCCTTGCTATCTTTGATGACGTTAAACAATCGCTCCCTGGGTTCTGTACATATGTGGTAAGTGGAGTACAGGGGTGCATATGCCTCTCCCGTCTTTCTATAACTGTGGAGTTTATATGTCGCTCCTTTGATTACCTTTGCATTCCTCCTCCTCCCAGGAGGAGATCCATTGCGAGGCTGAGGAAGAGGAGAACAACTTCTTCTCGTTGGCGTTGTGATGTGTCTCTCCGTGACATCTTGCCAACCCATTCGCTCTGCATCTTCTTCTGCCTGTATCACTTGTTGTGCACACTCCCTGAATTCTCGAAAAGATCCACAATCCTTTTTTATTAGCTCATATCTCAAATTTTTACTCCGAAGACCTTGTAACACTGCTGCTAGCACCAATTTTTCATCAAAATCAGAAACCTTGTACGCCTCTTCAGAGAATCTCGCGAGATATGCTCGTGATGATTCATATGGTTCTTGCTTTAGGGTCATGAGGCTTGTGCATTTGATAGTCGGTGCTCTTAATCCTCCGAATCTTCCCAGAAATTTGTCAGTTAAGTCATCAAAACTGTGGATTGACCCTTGGGGTAGTCGCGAATACCATTCCCATGCACTTTCTGTTAGTCTTGTCGGGAAGACTAAGCACATCACCCTGTCGGATGCATGTGTTATGGCCATCATTGCTCGAAAGCTATTCACAAAAGCTTGAGCATCCTTAGCTTCTCCTCCTGGATATCTATCAAGATGGGGGTAATTTTTCATGTCAATTCGCGCCCCTTGGTATAACCTTCGCGCTAGGGCACCGACAGGTGGTGACCCTGATCCTTCCGACTCACGTGCACTATCTGAACTATGTTCGCGGCGCTGCCTTATTTTCGCACGACCCCTAGGAGATCTTTTCTCTTCGCGTTCCCTTCTTTCATTGTTCGGATTTCTTCCCGACAATACCTCTCTGTCTTCACCCGTTTGTGGTGCCCTTGTTCTTTCCACTCGAGATCCTAAGGGCTCTTGATTCACATGTGGGATAGGTAATGTTGGTACAGGAATTGCAAGAGATGGACTTGGGTTTGTTGGGATGATGTTTTCGGGAGGCCTTGGAGTAGTTTGTGGCCTAGGATGTTCGGGTTGTTGAGGTGTTCGTGTCCATGAGTAAGGATTAGGGGTATTCCATGAAGTATGTACACCCCACTGAGCTGGATGGCCCCATGGAAAATAGGTGGATGGACCCTCTGGTCTAGGACAACCATAAGTATTATGTTGGGAAGGATACCAGTCTGTCATATGAGCTTGTGGTATTGTGTGGTGAACATATCCCGTGGGATGCCATTGGAACATATGCGGAGGTTGTCCGACATTGTACGCTTGCGGTGTTCCTTCTGTTCTCCATGCTACGCTTTGGCGAGGATCAACGACATACCCGTAACTTTGAGGAGGTTGTGTTACGCTTGGCATTTGTCGCGGATCCTGGATCTCCGGTCTTGCTGGGTTTAACTGTACTGTTGGAGTTGCTGATGTGAATGCTGCTTGCAGTGTTTGCTCGACGAGGTTTGTGAGATCTGCTTGAGAGAGAGAGCGTTGGTTCTCTAAATTGGTGGTGCTTCTCTGTTTCGCTGTAGATGTTTCGGGTTTTTCCAATCTTGGCTCTTCGCGAGGTTGTTGAATAGCTTGCAAGATCGGGTGCATTGTAACTGGTGTTGTTCTCTCTAATTCTTCGCGAGATTGTACAGCTTGTAAGATCGGGTGTATCACAACTGGCACTGCTCTTGTCGATTCCAGATCTAACGGTGTATCGTTGTCTGGCTGTTCGAGGTTGACTGGTCGCGTAGTTGAATCGCCGACCACTGTTTGTGTTCTTGAAGTTTCAGCGTTTTGCTTGTTTTGAAGCTCAGCGTTCTTCAGAACTGATTGTGGTGGATGAACTGCACCGCCTGGTGCCTGAGGTGTGGAGAGCTCGATCTGGGTTTGAGATTCAGATCTAGCTTCGTGAAGAACGCGGTGTTTCTCCTTGTTTAGTGTATCGGTAGCAAACTCCAGATCCAACCGCCTGGGTTGAATCGTACTCCTATTCTCATCCATTTCTCAGGTTACCAAATGCAACTTTGAATTGCCAATGGTCGAATTCAGGTGGGCGCCAGTTGATAAGCTCAGTTATGGTAGAGATTAACAACGTGAGAGAGTTTAGAGATGAGAATGAGTGGGAAATGAATTTTATTGATTATTTGGGGATTACAATCTGTCTACCATTAGTCTAATACAAGTGTTCTCTCTTTCTCAAAATGCCAACCCCCCGTACAATGATCTACCCCCTCTATTTATAAGCCTATTTCCCATAACAGAATGCTGACGTCACCCGACAGCCGTTAGCCCACTGGGTGCCCCTAGATTCTCCCGACTTATATTCGGTGAGGTATTCCGCATGAGTTTGTTATGGCATGTCCTCCCGACTTCGTTTGGGACCTGCTATTTAATTTCACCTTTCCCGCTTCTTTACCCCCATTGTAGGCCTCTTTTGGGTTGGGTTCCATCTCCTTCTATTTGGGGCCGAGCTTTATTAGGCTGGCCCTATCAATTACCAAGGCATACTTAAGAATATTTGGTTGCAACAGCATTACCGTAATCATCAGGATGGTAGATACAAGCATTTTAAATGATTCAATTAAAAATCTAACCAGTGTCAACGACTCCTATAATTATGTCTTCTCCATAATTTCCTTTCTGAAGTAGTCCATTAGATTGGGAAGAATAATCAAGCCCAAGAAAATCCCAACTGCGTGTTGTATGAACCGCAAACTTGCGGCTAGGGGTCACACTAATTACATCTGGCATATCTGTAGTAATGAAAAAAAGGAAAGACAAATTTTTTATCATTATTGTGTTAATTGAAAAATGGATTGAGGTTATCGTAAAGTGAAAGAGTGAGATAATTATAAAAATAACTCAAACATTCATTTCTGGCGATATTACTGGTTGTTGATGTCATTTTTTGGGTCCCAGATTTGGCAACACATATATGTACCTCACTAGCTGGAAATGCACACTCGTTTGGAATTTTAACTTGTTTGTGGTGCAAAAAAAAAAAAAAAATGCATTGATCATATAGTGGATTATAACCTGAAAGGATCTGGGCTTGAGACTTGTTTAACATCGCAGCAAAACCAGAGAAGCCATGCTTATAGCTGTACACAATTGAATTCACAGCTTCCTCCTTGCTGCTTCATGTATATATATATTTTTATTTGAGTTGTAGCTAGTCATTAAAAAAGCGGAAACTGGAGCTTCAAGTTCCCAAATTTAATTGAATTTCATGTTTCATCAATAGTCAGTTTATTTAATTAGAAGCAAAAGTAAAGCGTAGAATGAAGGGAGAAAAAACAAAACCTTCGAAAAAGAGGAGTTAGCTTCTCATGGTGCGAAGCTGTGACAAATTCTGGATCGTTGTGATTTTTCTCTCCCAGATACACAATATACAGCTGAAATTCATAGAGCCTTAGCAACAAGAATATAGTTTATTGGTCTCATTTAATTGATGCGTCAACTCCGTGTAGTGTTATTTGGAAAACTTGAATGCTGAAAAAGGCTGCATGAAGGATACAATAGAAATGCTACTTACTTTGCTTGATGCGTCAACTCCGTGTACTGTTATTTGGAAAACTTGAATGCTGAAAAAGGCTGCATGAAGGATACAATAGAAATGCTTCAAATTCATTTTTGCTATGTTTGCTGCAGATTTGTGTTGGTATCTTCTCTACATATGTATAATCAATACGAGACTTGGTAAGATAAGTAGCCTCATGGCTATAGTAGTATCTGCAGATAAGTGGCCTGGACGTAGTCAAAGTTGAAAATATGACATATCTGTCCAGAGACGGTTCAATGTGTATCAAAGGGGTGTCAATGTCACCCCTACTTTTTGAAAAAACATTACCAAATATGAATATTTATAGTTATAAAATGTAAATTTTTTATATATACCCTATATTTGAACCCATAAATATTTAGATAATTTTTCATTGGTGAACCCCATATAATTTTTTAGTATTTTCTTTGTGAGGTCTTTTTGGATAGATTAACATTTTCTATTTGTAAAGCATTATTGCCATACAAAAATACCATTTTTATAAACCGAAAAGAAAAAATGTAGTTAATTTTTTTTAGTTCTTCTTTGTGGACCTTTCAATTAATTAAATAGATCCAAAATATAGGCCAAACATAAACTATGATAGATAACCTCATAGCAGTCCAGCCGAACGATCACGATGGAATTAATAGAAAACAAATATAATACTAATAATATAATAAATAAAAGTTACCGCTGCTCAAAATTTATAAATAAAATAATACTGACAAATACTAATAATAATAAATAAAAGTTACCGCTGCTCAAAATTTACCCATTTATTTATCAAATCAATTTTTTTTTAGTTTATGACATACTGAAATTCTACTTTGAATCAAATTCAAGTTTGAAATAAATCTGAAACATATCCAATTTCTAGTTTGTATCGTATTCTTCTTATGACGACAAATATCGAAAACAAAAAAAAAATTCTTTATATAAAAATGTAATATTTTTATTTAAATATTGTTAATTTATTGAACTTTTTTCAATTTTTTCTGACTTCGTCCTTACGTAAATCATCATTCAAAATTTTTTGGCTCCGTCCTGGACATATATTTATGATTTATCAAACTAGCCTCCATTGTATTGTTAAGACACTAAGACTTTTCCTTGTGTGGTTTGTTAGGAAGAATTATTAAAAAATCTTAATCATTCTGCTACAGAGTCCCATTCTTCTGGTTAGAATAGGGAAGACATTGATGGGTTGCAGATTTTTTCATATGCAACTTGTCAACCATTTATCAATAATTTTTTGTAGACGGCCAATTTGACAGTTTCACGAAATTTTGTACACCAACCCAACCGACTGAACAATCAATCGATTTGTTTTGATTAATAAGGAGAATGACATTTTGGAAATGGATAATGCTTTGAACAACTTTTAATTTTCTTAAAGCAAAAGTGCTCTCTTAATGGTTATTTGAATATTACTCGTTCTTTCGCTCTCTTTAATCGTGTCTGGATATCTGATCCGAACTTTTACAAAGTTCCCAAGCAACACTATTTCAAAAATGCAGTTAGTCTCTCCTCTTTCTGGGCTATTTTGCTTCTGTTTGGTGTCTGCTGTGCCCATGGTATGGTTGTGTTCCAAACAGGGGTAAAGATATGAGGGGCAGTTTTGTCATTGAAAAAATACAAGCTTGTTCAAAGAATGTAGATTTTTAAAAATAAAAAATAAAATACTGAGATGAAATTCATAATAGATTCAGACTTTCAAAATCCAATAAATCGATTGAAAAGTGCGGCCGGTGCAGCTGTTGCTTGGCCCTCTTGACCAAATTAACGTATGAAGAAGTCCAGATAAAACAGTTCGTGCAAATACAAAGCTTTTAGCCTCTACTTCCAGTAATTCCGAAAAGGTTTCACGGAGCGTTTCATTCTAAACTTAAGTATGAATAATATATACATAGCATGAGTGTAAACAATCGTCAGATGGCTCTTTGATGGGTCATGGATCGGATTGTTCATGCCAAGTCAAAGATTTTTACAGCCTAATGTGCCCATAACCCAGATAAGGATGTACTAAATTCCAACCATTAGATCAAGAAAGTCGGTCTCAAAATATAAGAACAAGTTAAAAGAAAAGCAATCTTAGTTGAAAGTTCGAAGAAACATCTTTACACAACACACATACACTACCCTTGCATATAAGAACAAGACCGCTAGGAAAGGAAAGGGAAAAAAAGAAACGAATGATCAGGAATAATTTTCTGTTATCAATCAACAGTGTACATGAATAATTGAATATATTCAAAAGCACCTAAAACTTGTTACATACCACTAAAAATAAATTAAACTCAACACACTGCCACTAGATATAAGATCAGTGAATCAATCTTTAATTTACAACAAATATAAACAACTGTAGAGAATAAGAAAAAGCCTAAAACTTGTTAAGACCTCGTGTCCTCACCAGTCTTAAAAAGGGTGAATAACCACAACAAAACAAATCTATACAACCAAACCGCAATAACCCACTCATAAAATCTAATTCTCTGCACCCAATATGTTATGTTATGTTATCACAATATAGAGGTCATGTTAAAGCAAATCACCGATTCCGCTACTCCAATTTGCAGCGCTGTCAGTGCCAATCAATCCGGCAATCCATAAAAACGAAAAGAAATTAAGATATAAAGCAATCAACAGGCCTACACAAACAAATGCAGCTATTTCTTTCTTGATTTGAGTATCTTATTTGAAGGTTGCACATCAAGAACTTCGAGGCACGTTTCTGAAATTATAAAAAATAAACATGAATGCCTTTAAAATGTTGAAAGTAACCCATTAAGCCAAAGAAGGATGGTACATGTGTCTACCTTGTGCTTACAGGCGCCTTGGAAATGCTGAGGCGCCTTGATTTGAAGTCACTATCCTTATCCAAACGCATAGCCATTATTTCTTTCTCCATTGCAGCTACTTCTCGCCTCATCTTTTTTGCCTCCACATCCATTGCCTTTGTCAGTGTCTCCACTTTCTTTTCCAACATCTGCATTCACATTACATGATAAGAGGGGGAGTAATGAAGCACTTCACAAGAAGATTAGAAATCGCTAAATTACTTCCAAGCTAATGTACAGCAGACCCATAACTAAGGGTGCTGTGCCCAGTCTGAGGTACCTCATCAGAGCATATCATTTTGGTTAGGACAAAACTGAGCATAATCAATTTCATATCAAAACAACATATGGTACTTATTGTATAATTACCCTACAAATTATACAGTAGCTTGTATGATTATATCTGAACATTTTTTTTCATCACATTAGATGCCAAAAAAATATATATATTTCTACAAGCAGACAGCACTATATTACAAATCAATAAAAACTTTTAGATCATACTTGAATACTGATTGCACTAGATGCTAGCAGATGTATCAATTGTGATCTTGGAAGTGTATATTATAAATCACTCACACTCCAACACGAAGTGCCTCCAAGGAAATATGCAAGCCACAATCATATACTGGGTCAACAAAATCGGTATAACAATACATACCATCAAACCAGTTTCCTATTACAATGTCACGAGAATTATGCCAGATCCAAAATGGCAGGTCAATCAAAACAGGAATGAGAAAGAACAAGGAACTTTTACTAGTGGCAGCCAGGATAGCTGTTTTCTCTTTTCGTCCGATATTTTTCAATTGTCTACAACTGATTTCCAAACTAATATCTTACCTCAATTGCACTCTCCTTGTCCTTGAGGCCTTGATCTTTCTCCTGACAAGCTTTCCGCAAGGTCACAACCTCCTTCTGTAATAACTCATACAGAAACCCAGATACCTGCTCTTCGATTGGCTCGTTATCCTTGCTATTATTCAAATCTAATTGTTGCTCATTTTTCAACACTCCTCCCTTCTCCTTTTCTTCACTGACTCCACCATCCAGGGAAGTGTTTGCAAAATCACCAGATTTCTTCGTTTTTGAAATTAGTGATGTAGCACTACGGCTGAGTTCTCTTGAGCCACCATCAAATGATTTTGATACCCCTTTTGCGCGTCTTAAAACCATACTGCTGCTAACTGATAGGGAAGAGGGTCTGGGAGACGGCGATCTCTTGTTATTTACAGTACCGTTGGAGGTCAACTTGGGGATCTTATCAATCCCAGCACCACCTAGTGATTGGCGGCGAGAAACTACAGATACGCCATTACTTAAGGGCTTCCCTTCTGAGTTAGTGCGGCCCGAACTGTTTGATGGCATTCTCAATCCATCTTCTAATACCCTTAGCCGAAGTTGATACTTCTCCTGTGAGTTTAACAAAGACCACTTAGAATTTACAAAATTTTGGTGTAAGATAACTAAGTCCGAAAGGTAATTCTTACCCGGTGCAGTACGTTTTAACCCAAACACAAGGCAAGCCCTACCAGGCTTGAGACCTTTCCCTCCAGGCCTGTTCACTAGATGTGACTAAAATACCCCGTGTACCCAAGTTCATATAAATTAATTACTAATATTACATCGAACAATATCAAATGCTAGTTCAACATTTTTTAATACTCCCTCAATTTATAAATTAATTACTAAATTAGAGCAACCCTGTTAACCCAACCAGACAACTTGCACAGAAGTAAAAGGAATAAAAGGTACAATTAGTAGTAAATCGACTTTCTGTTTAGTAAGTTGCTACCTTAAGTTGTGCTTCGATTCTTGCACTACGTTCTGCTATGGCCAGCTTGTCACGAAGCTGCTGCATTTCACCCTATTGTAGGTAGAAATAAATAAAGAAATTAACATACTTTTGATATTCTAAGATACAAACGGTACAACTATGTAACACTACTAGTACAGACAAGTGCTCTATGTGAGAGTGATGAAAAATATTCAGTGCTTTTAATACAAATGTGCAACTTACAGAATGAAAAAGGAACCTCATTCACAAACAGAAACAGTGCCAAGATATAAGCAATATAACATGAAGTATCAGTATAACCCACAAAATTATTGGAAATATCACCAATACACCCACCTTTAGTCTTTAATAATTTTTAAAAGAGGAAACAAGTGGAGGGGTAGAGACAAATATAAATAAATAAATATATGATGTCACACACAGGAAGATTTTTTTTGTTTTTAGTTGTTATAATCACATCACAGTTCTTAATATGAGCTAATACATGCAACAGTGATAATTCTTCCAGGAACAAACATGTTTTACAATTCTTAATACAAAATAAGGGATTTAGAGATGTTTACTTGCATGAACCTTCGCTCCTCAAGCCACTGCTTAACAGGCATTACTTTGTCATTTCCATCCTTCCATTCATTTGCAACTACAACCGCAACCCTATTTGCAGTTACTTTCGCACGGGCCAGCTCTCGATCCAGTGTTTTCTTTTCTTCCTATTAAACAACAGATTTTTAAGCCAATACAGATAGCTATGTATACAAATCACTTGACTAAATGTAAGATAAATATTACATTCATTTCTTGAACTTTGCGCTGGTAGTCTCTAACAGCATTGGCAGCAGCCCCACCCGCCAACACAGCCTCTTCAAGTTCCTTCACTGTCTGGCTCAGTTTTTCAACCTCTGCAATCTTCTGCCGGTGTAATCTGTCCAATATCCTGTTTTCCTCCTGTAAACAATTGAGAGGGTATATTTGAAGACATTCTAAATCAAACTGCAGCTGGATAGGATAATCCTATGGTTGTATTACCTATATATACCTGGCATATGTCAATTTGCTTTGTCAGATCTTGGTTTCTGTTTTGCAAGTCATCCACCAAAGCTGCTTTTGCTAGTGCAGTTTTCACTGTTTTCTCAGCCTCCAACAATGCAGCCTCCTTTGACTTGGTCAACCGATCCAGTGCCTTGTTATCCTCTTGAAGCTTTGCTATCTGAAAATTTTTATAAAGCGTCATTGAAAAGAACTACCAGAAATAACTGGAAGTTAATGAACTTCACTCCAATTGTGAGAAAATAGTTGGAGTGAGAAATAACACAAAAAAGATTTCAATATATGTACCATTCCTCTAAACAAATTAATTATTTTGACATCCCTTGGAAAATCAATCAATAATAAACCCTGTTTGATCTTGAACTCCTAGCCTTGTTAAAAATGAAGTGACCACTGAGAAGGCAGCTGATATAAAAGGCATCCTAACCTCTTGGCGAGCAATTTTTAGTTCAGCCTCAAGTGGTGCAAGAATGGCTTCAATGGGGGGCGCATCGTCATCCTTTTGAGCTGCATGAACCCTTCTGAGTGTTGACTCTGCTGCAAACTGGGCAGCAACAGAAGCCTTCTTCTCATCATTTAGCTTCTTTATTTCCAAATTCTGTCACCAAATTTAAATAGTTAAGAATGAAGTTGTAATAGTCAACAGTGATAGCACATAAAAACAGATAAGTTTAGCATTGATACCTTGCTTTCTAGAAGGGATTCAGTTTTCTTCAGCTTCTCCTCCAATTTTATGAATTCCTCAGAAAGCTGAAATGAATTGAAAATGAGAAGTGCTACATGTCCAATTTATTTAAAAGTTTGAAAGTAATTTTGGCAGAATTTAGAAGCATGATTTGACAGCCTACTGAATTCCACCATGTACAGAGATTTCTTGGGTTAACTAATGAAGTCGATGATCTAAATAATAAGTTTGCTATAAATGGAAGTAAAAAGACACAAGATCATGAAGCATATTAGAAGATAAAATACAAGTTGGAAATGCAGTCCGTGTACTTATTCAGGAAAAAGCTTATTTGATGGAGCTATCTTACCAACTCCCTCAAGAGGCAAATTGCTAAATTTTCATATAGATATAAAAGTACAGCAAGTGGTTAGCAAATACTTTAAGCACTTAGCTAAAAGAGGGCGGACTAAAACTTGATAAAAATTAAAAATCTTCATCTAATTTACTCTTTTTTTGAAAAAAAAAATATGACGGACAAAAATCATAAAAATGATTTCTAATACATATAGAATTCCGAAAATTAACAGTGTTTCTACATTTTAACTACCCGAAAGAAAGTGAATTAATAAGCAGGCTGCTACAGGTACTATTTTTGTTTTTTTTCAATAACCATCTAAGCTTAAATTATTGTTGCTTAGAAACTAAAATTGAAAATGAAGCATTAATTGCACAATGTGAAACGAAAGGAGTACGTACCTCGTCAAGAGCTTTTTCTCTAGCTCGTTCAGATAACTTGAGCGACTTGATCTCCGCCTGTGCCTCTCCCAATTCCCTATTCTTATCTGGAACAAAATCCACAACCAAAGCTTCAAACATAGCACAAGAAACAAATCAAAGGCAAAACAAAGCGACAGATCAAGCTACATTCGCACCTCTGACCTGGTTCTCGAGCCGAGTGAGCTCAACTCTGATCGGATCTGAGCCGTGCATCATGCCAATGAACTCATCCGCGTCAAGGCTCCGTCGGAGCGAGGGTCTGCGTCGCACGGGAGCCGTCTTGCCTTCGCCGGAGCCACTGGCGCTGCCACTCGCATCCGTCATCTCCGATCTGGAATCTCAGTCGAGCATCAAGCTAGGGCTTCAGTTCAACGGAGAGAGAGAGAGAGAGAGAAAACGGGAGTTGGAAAGGAAGAAAGGAAGGGTTGATTAGTGCGAGTTTTGTTTTGAAATAGAAAGAGAGAGAGAGGTTTTGACAGTGCTTGGGAGTGGAAATGAAAAAAGAAAAAGACGGTCTAATGTTGTTTTATATTATTTAAAGGAAAGCGTAAAGATGAAACAATGATGGGAAAAATGCCACAATCGCTCTTTTCTGTTCACTTCACTGTAGTAAATGGTGTACCGGGTTGAAAATACATTTGTAATTATTCGCCATATGTTTTCTTGTAGTTTAAGTGATACAGCGGATCTGAAGACAGCGGATAATACTCGTCGCTTGAAGAAAACGAAAGTGAAAAACAACACGCAGACGGTGCCACGGTTGTGCTATTTATTCGGTAAGTTGTCGTCTCCATTTAAACAAAAGCACTGTACTTAATTTTAAACGTACTGGTGAGTACAGTTTTGTGAAAAATGGAGGGAATAGAGAATGGAAGTAATTGTCCGTTATAAGGTTCCCACCGCGCAGGATGGAACGGAGTGGGGCCCGCACCTGGACAGCTAAAAAGGTGAACCAGCAAAAGAGAAAAGGAACGGCGTTTAGAGACGGCACAGACCCACACAACACAAGACAAATTAAACGGTCTTTCTTTGTGGGCCTGTTACAGAAGTGGAATGGAACGGGCTAATCAAAAGTTGGTTGGTCCACTCTAGGGAAGCTTTATTTAGGACTGAAGTTTTCTTGGGTTAATTACAAAATTGTACCAAATTTTGTCGGGTCAAATTAACCACAAATTGAACGCATTACGCATGTGATATCATCCGACAATGTAACAGCACTGAATTCAATAGCCTGGCTGGGATTGGGCAGTGGAGGTCTGATCATTGTTTTTGGATTGGGGTTTTGTTAAGAATGTATTTGATTGGGAGAAAGTATTTCAAAATATTTAAATTAAATAGCTTAATTTTGTTTTTTATTTAGAAAAAAAAATGTTCCGTAAGACGAACTAGTTGGAATAATGGGACAGTTTTGGACTGCACAGTATATTTTTTTTCCCAGCCAATTATTTTTAGAGTTGCATATATTGGATCTTCTTTGGCGTCATGGGAGTACAGTAACAAGGTTTCTGAATATTATTTATTTTCAATCGAAGTATGAAGAGAGAGAGCTAGATGGTGACTTGAAGAGATTGTTTATCTGGTAGAACTGTTGAACAATCAGTTTCCATTGCATATAACAGCAGATGTGGAGTTGGAATATTAGGGCATGAATGGTCAATTAATACTACTTCCCTAAAATAATTACGGGCTATGAGTGAAAGGTTGCAGGTTCGAAATCCGGCCGGGGGGTCTTTCATAAACATTTGATTTAAAAAAAAATAAGTTAGGTGGCTTAGACCTCCAATTTATCTTAAAAAAAATAATTACAGGCTTAGTGTTTATTCTGTTAGGATTTAGGAGACAAGTGGACACTAATGAGGTATCAGCAGGGCGTAGCTAGGATTTCATGTAAGCAGGGTCCATAACTTTTTTTTTTATAAATATATGTACAACATAATGTTTAATATAGAAGAAATCACTCGTAGGAGGAGACAAATTAATTTCTGATTTTCTAAGATGGGTCCTTCGAACTTTTTTAGATGGGTCATGTAAATTTTTTTACTTACACATAAGTACAACTTAAAATTTAAAAAAAAAAACATTTTCAAGGTGGGTCAATGGACCCACCTTTCAGGCTGTAGCTTTGCCCTGGGTATCAGTGGGTTAAATGACTTCATTGGATTTTGCAAGTTTATATAAATCCTAATAGAGGTGTGATTATTTTTTATATATTTTTTTTTACATACTAGATTGAGGCCATATACTGTTGGAATTCACTTAAGGCTCCTCTTGAATGGTGTGGGAAAAAGAGGAATAATGAAAGAAGTATTGGAAAATGTGTAACTTTGTGAAGAGTTTGGATTGTTTATAATAAATTTGGGAGTACGAAGAAGATATTTTCTTATTTCTAGACTTATCCAAACTCAGCCTTAAGTCTTTTTTTTGAGGGCCAGCAAAATACTGGCAATTTTCATTAATAAGGAAAAAAAGTTTACAAACAATCCTGATAAAACTCGAACCAAATATAGATGGTAAACTTCTATCAAAGTTTACGAACTTCTCCTAATACAAGAGGAAAAAACCCATACAATTACCGCTTGTACCAACACTAAACTCTACTAGTACCAACTGGAAAAGCAAAAGAAAAATCCAATCATGGCAACCGCCACTTGTACTAGTACCAAGCTCATAGTAGTATCGATCGGTACTTGTACCAGTTTTCAAACTTGCCCCAACCTTAACCGGTATCTATGAGGCATCTTCACGGCCGCACAGCCCAGACGTGCATACCCACGGTGTCATAGCTACCACTTACCTTCACCTTACTTCCTTGCCCAGCACCTACGAGCCACTCTCGAAGGAATGCAAGCTCAACTGCTTACTCACGACAACCGCTGTGCACACACATGGTCGGTTGCACACCCACGTCGGTCTTCTCGCACTGCACCTCGAGGCACCCACATGGTCGCATTGCATGTAGACTACGCACCACATCTGTACTACCCACCACCAACAGCCACGCTGCACATGTCAGCCGCAGCACAACTACAGTCGAACCACGCCGCAACCGTACTTGCCAGTCGCACGCAACGGTTGAACCACACTGCACTCATTGGCCGCACCACAAGGAAGGTCGAACCGCACCACCAGTCCACCTCTGCTCTGTGCTCGCCGACGGGCAACGAACGGTGGTCAAATCCCACCGTACTCGCCAACCGCGCCAAGAAAACGGACATATCGACCTCGCCGACCGCATCTTTTGTCGGCCACCAGTCGCCAAGCCGTCGGAAAAGAGAAACAAAGAACAAAAAAATAGATCTAAAGAGGGGGAGGCGGGGAAGGCCGCCGCCACCGGCCTCCCGGCCTAGGGTTTTCAAATTGGGTGGGTTTTTTTTTTTTGGGCTCCTCTGGAATCGTGCTCAACCCAGCCTTAAGTCTTACTGAACTAGTTTTTCATAAAGAAAATCAAATTAAAATAATAGTTTAAGCGTATACTTGAACGGTTCTAATTAGACCGAGATCACCTAGCGTACAAAACCTGAGCCTCCTCCAAAAAAGTATTAAAAATAATATAACGATAAAGAAAAAGAATGGGAAAACAACAGAAAGCCTAACCTCTATTGAATCCAGGTTCCTGCTCGAGGAGAGAATCCGATGCTGATCCTTGCAAGCTATTTTTCAGCAAAGGACAAAATCAACTTTCCCCCCTTCTATTTTCAATTTTTCATTCATTGGTTCCAGCAATTACAGGTTAATTATACTGCCGGTTCTAGAAGATAAAATCAAATAGACTTTTATTGGCAGGTTATAATTTTACCTTTCAATAGCAAAATCACATAGGAAAAAAATTACATTAATTATAATTTTATTGGCAGGTTATACTGGCGGTTTTTTTTGTGGATTGTATCTCTGAGTCATTTGCTAATGACTCTAAACCTTTTTCTTTTAATGCTAATTCTGGGATCCCCTGTTTGGGGCTCTTTATTTCAAAAAAATATAATTTTATGGCCGACTGTAATAACCGACTAATAAAAATTAAATAAAAAACGTAATTTATATGAAATAATGATTCGATGAGGGACATTGATGTACGGTTTTCGTACTTGATTTTCAGCCAGAATAAGCCCCAAATTTCGTTCAAATTACTTGTGTTTTTACTCATTTTCCTTTGAATTGTGCTAATGTTAGATGTAGGAAAGTTCAGCCGTAGCCCGGCAAGTTTTTTATACAGGTTCATCACACTTTGGCGCGAAAAAAGGAGAAAATCGACTAAGTTGCACAGATCCAGCAAGATGGAACGGGCCGCCCCAATCATAGGACGGGCCGTCCCACCTCAATGCAGACGCAGGCAAAGGAGTTCCAGACGACACAATCAGCCCATGCTGGGACGGGCCGCCCCATGTTTAGACCAGGCCGTCCCAGTCCACAGCCAGGCCAGAAGAGCTATTTCGAGATTGCCAAAAATAGAGCGCCTGATTTGGTGAGGCGGTTTCTTCAGTTTCCACCGCCTTTCTGAGCCACAATGCCACATTTTGGAACTTCCCAAGAGGCCTATATAAGCTCTGTCCTGGCTCCAAGCCAAAGGGAGTCGAGATTTGCTAAGTTTGGAGAGCCAGAAAGGAGCAAGGCAACCACCCTGTCGAGACGGCCATCCACCAGCCTGAGACGCACCGCCCCAGGATCAGGACGGGCCGCCCCAGACAGGACAGAGCTTAGGAGATAGACGATTTTCGAGCACAACTTGTTGTAACTTGGTTTTCTTCCTTTTTCTTTGTGTTTTTGTATGATGAAACCTGCTTTTTCTTGCATGGAGTAGTTTAGTTTAGGGGCTATGGTTCGATAACTTTTCTTTTAGTTGTTTGTTTTGTTTGAATTCTTGATTAATTGCTAAGTTAAGTTGCGTTTTTGATTTCTGAAATTTAATTCTATCTTTTTGTTGCAATTTGTTACTGTTTGAATCTGATTATTGCGTTAAACAAAGGCCTAGTTTAATCGTCAAAGTAAAGTCAATCTACAATAACAAGCAAACACTTAGATCAATTAGGTAGGTGATATCCGAAAGGATTTAACCAAACTTCAAGTAATTAGAAGTTTTACTCAACAAACCGAGAGGTTGAGAGTTTACCAAGACCCAGAAATCAATTAGAAACACCTAAACGAAGAAACGAGAGTTGAAATTTAGGAGTTTTTAGGATTTATCAAACAGAACCCCACAACTTGACCTGAACGAGAGTTAGAGCGCAAGTCTGTAGGTTAGGTTTGATCTAATCCACGTAAAAACACTCAGCAAATAACTAAGTAGGATGACAAAACAAACATCAGATGATTGGAACGGCCCGTTCCAAGGTCAGGACGGACCGCCCGAGAGGGGGCGTCCTGGCCTAGAACGGACAGTTCCAACCATCTGACAGGGTTAGGACGGCCCGTTCCAGAGATGGAACGGTCCGTCCCAACCTTGACAGACAAGAAAAGTTAGACAACCTGAACCCCTAATCGTTTGTTAATTGTTTAATCTTTCAATTAGCTAAGTTTTTTTTAGGAAATTAGAATCTTAAATTCCAAGATTTTCAATTCGCCTTTCTGATTTGATCTGTTTGACATTTAAAATTATCTATTTAATCAAAAGAATTTATTTTAATACAAACTGCTTGAATTTAGAAAAGGAATAGTCCGTCCCCGTGATTCGACCCTTAAACTTTACTGCAAACGAATTAGTATCGGTTTTTAAGGAATTAATTTGACCAGTACCCTCAGCACCGATCAAATTTTGGCGCCGTTGCCGGGGACGGTGCCCTTTTTCTAATTTTTACTTTTGTTTTAACTTAAATTCTTTTAATCTCTTCACCTTTTCTTTTGTTTTTGAAATTTCGCAGTCGCATACGCTGGCTAACAAGGAGAAGGAACTAGGCAGCGCACGCGATACAAGTTTTCGTCAACAAGGAGGAGGAGAAAAGAATCATCGATCGAGTTCATCCTCATCTGGAACGGCCCGCCCCATTTTAGGACGCACCGCCCCAGGTTTAGCTGAACTCACAAAGGAGGAAAACTCTCTGATTCAGCCGTTTCGCCAGTTTTACCAGCGCAACCGCAGAAATCCAGAGAGAACTCAACCACCTTTGACACCACCCGAAGAAGACATGGCAGACAACTTGAATGGCAATGGGGGAAGACCTGAGGAGACTCCCGTCCAGCGGGCCCTTAGAGAAGCCCTTGAGGCCGCAAGGGAAGCCGAGGCCAATCGACCTCTTCGAGAGATCAGTGCACCAACAGCGACTAATGTCCGACTTGGAGTTAGACCACCAAAGGCTGAGCGAACCCGTGACTTCTACTACAACCCAAGCTTGATCGCTTTGATCAAGGACTCAGCTTTCGGTGGGGCCCCCAACGAAGATGCCAATCGCCATTTGCAAAGCTTCCTGCGCAATTGCACAACGCTTGTCCCTGAAGACGTGGATCCAGAAATAATCCGCTTAACTCTCTTTCCTTTCTCTCTTAGAGGCAAAGCTGAGGATTGGCTTAACAGTTTCAACGATGCACCATTTGATTCTTGGGAAAACTTGACCAAAGCCTTTTTAGATAGGTTTTATCCTAGGGTAAAAACAACTAAATTGGTTAGGGAATTGTTGACCTTTCAACAAGAACCAGATGAAAACCTGTTTGAGGCATGGGAAAGGTTCAAGGACCTGCAGAGAATGTGTCCACACCATGATGTACCTGAAAATAGGCTTATTGTCAGTTTCTATGATGGTTTGGATGATATGACTCGTCAGAATATTAATTCAACTGCAGGTGGATCATTCCTTGAGATGGGCTGCAGAGAAGCGAAGGCTCTACTTGAGAACATGGCCAGGTCTCAAACCAACTGGTCAGTTAGAGCCCAGAAGAAAGGAGGACTACTTGAAGTGGACAGGGATACCCACATGCAATCGCAGCTGGACTCTTTAACCGTCATGATCAAAAATCTCAACAAGAAACCAGCTGAGGTGGTAGCTAAGTGTCAGTTTTGCGAGGAAGAAGGACATACGGCCAAGGCATGTCACTTGGTTGAGAGAGAAGAGAAGTCAGAAGAGGTGAATGCACTCATGAATCCTCCTTCCTTTTTCCCGCCAACCAACAACTATGCTTATCGCGACAAGAGAAACCATCCAGGCCTCTCTTACTCAAATCCGAATGGAGCTGCTAACCCCAGCCAAGCCGGACCACCAAGGAACCAACAACGCCCGCAAGAGACACTCACGCAGCCCATGGTTGAGAAATTCATGCAGAGTCAAGGAATCTTCAATCATGCAGTCCATCGGGAGTTGGAGAAGATCAGGGAAGACATGGGGGCTTTTCTTCAAAGATTCGACGAAAGGTTGTCTCAATCTAGCGCCGGAGCTCTCACCAAACCAGGTATGTTCCCCAGCCAACCTGAACCAAATCCTAGGGAGGACGTGAAGAGCGTTTCGCATCAATTGAGGAGTGGAACAAGGTATGACGGGCCTGAAATGCCCTCAGCCTCTCCTCCAATTCAATCTGGAACGGACCGCCCCACGCTGGGACGCACCGCCCCACCTCAGGACGGAGCAGAATCCGATCAGGCGGACCAGCCCAACGCTGAGGCAGACACTGGAACGAGCCCACCAGCAGCAGAGCGAGAAGATGGAACGGACCGCCCCAACCCAGGACGGACCGTCCCAAACACCTCGACTGCCACAAGCAGGCAAGTCCCGAGGGCCGTCTCTCCTTCTAACAGAGCTATTGAGGTTCCATACCCGCAGAGACTCGCCAAGGCCAGGAAGGACAGGGCGTATGAGAAGTTCCTGGATATTCTACGGCAAATTAAGATCTCCATTCCCTTCACCGATCTCCTAACCAGAATGCCATCTTATGCTAAATTCTTGAAGGACCTCCTTTCCAACAAGAAAAACCTGGAGGAGTGCGGGACCATGGCCTTGACCGGAGAATGCAGCGCCCTGATCACAAAGAAGATGCCGGTCAAAATGAAAGATCCAGGCAAGTTCACGATCCCATGTAAAATCGGGAATGCAGAAGAGAAGAAAGCCTTGCTGGACCTCGGAGCAAGCGTTAGTCTCATCCCCGAGACGGTCTACAATCAGATTGGAATGGGGGAGCTGAGCCCGACCCGCATGACTTTGAAGCTTGCTGACGGATCAATTAGACTGCCACTGGGGATAGCAATCGATGTGCCAGTCCAAGTTGGCGATTTGATTGTACCTTGTGACTTTGTGGTTGTGGATATGGAAGAGGATCCTGATGTTCCAGTCATCCTTGGTCGCCCATTCCTCACTACAGCCGGAGTTTTCATCAACTGCAAGACCGGCAAGATGATCCTAGAGGTTGGAGATGAAAAAGTGGAATTCGATGTAGAGAAAGCTATGAAGATGCCTGACCATATTGACTCAATCTTTATGGTGGAATCATTGGAAGCCATTGTTGAAGAATCCTTCAACACACGTGTTGTTCAGGCATACCATTCCTTCTCGGCCAGACCTGAAGAGGAGGAGGCAGACCTAATATTCAACGAAATTCTCCAAATGGTTGAATACTTGGCTGCCAGAGACGAACAGAACGGACCACCCCAGATCAGGGCGGATCAAGCCATCATGCAGTTGCGATCTCCAGCTGAAATCCAACAAATTCTCAGCCTGGACACCCATCAGGACGGACCGCCCCAGATTGGAACAACCCGCCCCAATTCAGATGATGCGAAATCCAGGCCAGAATTGAAGGCTCTGCCAGACAATCTCAGGTATGAATTCTTGGGCCCAGATCAGACCTTTCCTGTTATTGTTAATGCCAATCTTGATGCAGATCAAACAGCTAAGCTACTAAAGGAACTGAGAACTCATCAGAAAGCAATCAGATACTCGATTGAGGATCTAAAGGGTATCGATCCCTCGATTTGCACCCATCGGATCCTACTTGAAGAGGATTCCAAGCCAACTGTGGAGCACCAAAGGAGACTCAATCCGAACATGAGTGAAGTTGTGAGGAAAGAAATCCATAAACTTCTGGAGGCAAGGATCATTTATCCCATCTCAGACAGCAAATGGGTTAGTCCCATTCATGTTGTCCCAAAGAAGGGAGGCACAACCGTGATAAAGAATGACGAAGGCCAGCTGATCCAAACAAGAATTGTCACAGGATGGAGAATGTGTGTGGACTATCGCAAGCTGAATGCAGCTACCCGAAAGGACCACTTTCCTTTGCCATTTGTTGACCAGCTACTCGAACGCCTGGCTAAGCATTCTTTCTTTTGCTATTTAGATGGTTATTCTGGTTTCTTTCAAATACCAATTCACCCCCTAGACCAGGAAAAAACGACCTTTACATGCCCATATGGGACCTATGCATACCGTAGGATGCCATTTGGCTTGTGTAATGCACCAGCAACATTTCAAAGAGCCATGATGGCTATTTTTTCTGATTTTATAGAAAAAGACATGGAGGTTTTCATGGATGATTTTTCTGTTTATGGTACATCTTTCGATCATTGTCTCGCTAACTTGAAAAAGGTATTGCAGAGATGTGAAGAAGTTAACCTAGTCCTGAATTGGGAGAAATGTCACTTCATGGTACAGGAAGGAGTCGTTTTGGGCCACATAATCTCGGAACAAGGAATTAAAGTTGATCAGGCCAAGGTGGAAGTGATTGAGAAGCTCACGGAGCCAACTTGTGTAAAGGATGTTCGGAGTTTCCTTGGTCATGCCGGTTTCTACAGATTGAAGAAGGCACTCGTGACAGCCCCGATCTTGCAACCTCCGAATTGGGATGAACCGTTCGAATTGATGTGTGATGCCAGTGATTATGCAGTTGGAGCGGTACTCGGACAGCGAAAGGATAAGAAGCCATATGCCATCTACTATGCAAGTAAGGTGTTAGACGAAGCCCAAATCAACTACACCACAACAGAAAAGGAGCTTCTTGCAGTAGTCTTTGCCTTAGATAAGTTCAGGTCCTACCTGATCGGTTCAAAGGTTATAGTCTACACCGATCATTCTGCACTCAAGTACTTACTCTCGAAAAAAGACGCCAAGCCAAGACTCATCCGGTGGGTCCTCTTGCTTCAGGAGTTCGATCTTGAGATCCGTGACAAGAAAGGTACAGAAAACAGTGTTGCTGATCATTTGTCCAGGATCAAAACAGAAGGCACCAAATCCGAGTCACTGCCAATCAACGATTCATTTCCAGACGAACATTTGTACTCAATTCAATCTGGAACGGACCGCCCTAGCATGGAACGGCCCGTCCCAACCACAGCAAAGGATGTCAGGGCTGCCGTCCCAGACAGAACGGTCCAGTCTGAGCCAGACGATACAGTTGGAACGGCCCGCCCCAATCTGGAACGGTCCGTCCTAACTCAGGCGACTCCATGGTATGCTGACTTTGCGAACTATCTAGCAAGCGGAGTCATGCCCTATCAGATGTCCTTCCAGCAGAAGAAGAGATTCATGGCCGATGCTAAATACTACTTCTGGGAGGACCCTTTCCTGTGGAAGTTTGGAGTTGATGGAATGTTCAGAAGGTGTGTACCGGAGAGCGAAATTGAGCAAATCCTGCACAATTGCCACGCCTCAGCTTACGGAGGACATGCCTCAGTGTCTAAGACCGCGGCCAAAGTTCTGCAATCTGGATTTTTCTGGCCCACGCTTTTCAAGGACGCAAGAAAATTTATCTCTTCTTGCGATCAATGTCAAAGGACAGGCAACATTTCGAGACGCCAAGAGATGCCTCAGAATCCTATTCTAGAGGTTGAGATCTTCGATGTTTGGGGGATTGACTTTATGGGACCATTTCCATCTTCATGCGGTTATGAGTACATTCTTGTGGCAGTTGATTACGTGTCCAAATGGGTGGAATCTATACCGAGCAAGCATGCAGATTCAGCAACAGTGAAAAAGCTTTTTACCAAGGTCATATTCCCACGGTTTGGAATTCCAAGGACAGTCATTAGTGACGGGGGCAAACACTTCATTAACAAACAGTTTGAGAATCTTTTGAAGAAGTATGGAGTGAGGCACAAGGTGGCAACCCCTTATCATCCGCAAACTAGTGGCCAAGTTGAGATATCAAATCGAGAAATAAAGAATATCCTGCAGAAAACAGTGGGCGGTACAAGAAAGGATTGGGCATTAAAATTGGATGACGCCTTATGGGCATATAGGACAGCTTTCAAGACACCTATAGGCATGAGCCCATTCAAGCTGATTTATGGAAAAGCATGTCATTTGCCAGTGGAATTGGAACACAAGGCATACTGGGCAGTGAGAGCACTCAACATGGATTATAAATCAGCTGGAGAGAAGAGGATTCTGGACTTGCACGAGCTGGAGGAAATAAGGCTAAATGCATATGACAACGCAAGGGTTTACAAGGAGAAAACGAAGCTATGGCATGACAAGCATATCCAAAGGAGATCCTTTGAAGCAGGAGATATGGTGCTTCTGTTCAATTCCAGGTTGAGGCTATTTCCTGGCAAACTCCGGTCTAGATGGACAGGCCCTTACGTTGTGAAGAAGGTCTATCCATTTGGAGCTGTCGACATCTACAAGGAAGGAGATGAGACCTTCAAGGTGAACGGACAGAGGCTCAAGTTCTACGTTAATCCAAATGCTAGCACAGAAGGAGGGGAAGTCCAATTCTTGACTAACCCCTCACCCGCAGAGACGTAGACATCAGGGGTCGAGCTTGAGACCTTAAACAAGCGCTTCTTGGGAGGCAACCCAAGGGTTCAGTTTTCAAATTTATGTTAAGTTTATTCAATTTACTTTGTGTCAAAAAGTCAAAAACAAAATAAAAATTTGAAAAACAACAAAATAATAAAAAAAATTAGGAGTAGGATAAATAACCAGAATACTTGGCTTAATTTGTGATGTGATTGATTACTTTCAGGAAGAAAACGTGAGGAAATCAATAAGGTACTGAGAAAGACAAGCTTGGGGGAAGAAATTTTGGTTGGAACGGACCGCCCCAATACTGGGACGGCCC
Source organism: Rhynchospora pubera (assembly GCA_028095005.1). Taxonomy (NCBI): domain Eukaryota; kingdom Viridiplantae; phylum Streptophyta; class Magnoliopsida; order Poales; family Cyperaceae; genus Rhynchospora; species Rhynchospora pubera. The sequence goes on from CM051463.1 coordinate 21,412,496, forward strand.
GTCCTAACAAGTGGAACGGCCAGGTTTGGTCCAGGACGGAGTAGGACAGCCATGCCCTTGAGCATGTGGACCCAACAAATGGGACGGCCCGCCCCAATCATGGAACGGTCCGCCCCATTTTGAAATCCGACAGTTATGCATGACTTTTGGCGAGTAACTACCCACTAACCCAAACCCATTAACCCCCCATTAACCCATGACCCCACCTTTCCCTCTCTCTTTCTCTCTATTTCAAAACCCAGCCAAACCTCTTTCTCTTCTCCCTCACCCGACCCCTTCTCTCTCCCACCCGATCCCTCTCTCCACCGCTCGCGAAATCCGACGAGACGCCGCCGTCGACGCCTCGCCGGAACCCTACCCCTTTCTCTCTCTCGCTCTTGTCTCTCTCTGCCGCAAACCTCCGCCGCTGCCGCGCCGCGTCCCGCCGTCAGATCTGCCGTCGTCACCGTCTCCGCCGTCGCATTCGCCGCCTGACGCAACCGATAGCCTCTCCTCGCCACCATCAACAACCAAGCCAGACCATTCCTCTCCATTCTCTCGATTTCGCCGGAATCCGCCGCCTCCGCCACTGCCACCGCGCCTCCACCGCCATTTCCTCTGGATTTTCCGGTAAATTCAAACCCTTTCTCCTCTCATTTCGTTCTCTAAACCAATTCCATTAAGTTTGTACCAGAAACCAGAACCAAAATCAATCGAAAAACCGACGGAAAAACACCTCTGGTACTTGACCTTTTTCTGTCCAAACCTTAATTGGAACGGACCGTCCCATTACTGGAACGGTCCGCCCCAATCACCAAATCCTGTCATAAAACGCCCGTCCCAATCCCAGACCACCCCGTCCCAACCCAAAACCCTTCTATCCTCCTAGTCCAGAACGGTCCGTCCCATCATCCGGACGGTCCGCCCCAAACCAAAAAACAGCCAAAAACGATTCATTCCAGGACAGACCGGACCGCCCAATTTCTGGACCGACCCGTTCCATGCAGAGGAGGAGTTCAGGGAGATTTTCAGACAAAATCACAAAATATTTATTTCGCGATCTCCCGCGAAAGCCTGGAAAGAGGAAGATCCTTGTGCCCAGATCATTCACCAGGGGCATTGGTGGGTGGTCAACCAAAGAAGACAGCCCTATTCCACCGCTTGACAAATACCCGCTCGATCCGCGGGAGTTCATGGTGAACCCGCCTCCTGCATCTCAGTCACAGTACACAGTTGAGGACCCAGACCAGATCATTCCATTCGCGGGTTGGGTCAGGCGCAGGCAGCCATCCCCTTACGTCTACTACTGGTCCGAGCTAGAGTCAGTATCAGGCATGGCTGACGATCAGACCGAGCCAGCTGATACGGCTCAGTCCTACCAGCCTGAAGCCCAACCTGAGCCTGAGCCCGCTGCCACAGATGCAGAGATCAATGCAGCAGCGGAGGCAGAAGAAGAGGCAGAAGAAGAAGAGGTGGAGGATCTCGTCCCTGAGACGCAAACCTACCCCTCACAGCCCGCAGAAATTGAGCTTGCCGATGTGCACATCCGCCTCAAGGGCTCAGATGCCAAGCAGAGGTTCAAAAACCTCCGCAACAAACACTTCCAAAGCACCAAGGCGATTGATTTGCGGGTGCTAGATCAGCTTGGCATCCGCGATGACTTCTTCCGTCTCACCAGATCTGTCGGGTTTCGCCCGAGATTCTGGAAGATCAGAGCTCCAGCCTATACGGCCCTCACTATGGAGTTCCTCTGCACCCTTGACCTCTTCTTCAAGGATGATCTCTGGCAGATGACATTCCGTGCAAACGGAAAGAAGATGATCTGCAATGAAAATGACTTCGCCCGGTTCTTTGGGCTGGAAAATGGGGAGATCACAGATGAGTTCTTCGAGGACAACCTTTGGGAGGAGTTATCTTTGGAGCACAGACAGCCAGTCAACACCCGCCGCTCCTCCCATATCCAGCACCCGACTATCCGCTTCATACAGCGGATGCTCTCTCTCACCATCTTTGCCAAAGGTGAGTCGGGTGTCAAGTTGACCCGTGGTGAGCAAGCAATCCTCAACCAGATCTTCTATCCAAAGGGAGAGGCAAAGCTCAATCTGGCCTACTTCATGATGAAGCATTTCGAGAAACAGGCCAACAATCTCAGGGCAGGCACAGGTCAGATCACAGTTGGCGGGTACGTGACTCATTTGATCCGCCAGTATGATGTCACGGTGCCCTGGGATGAGCTGAGGCGAAGCGGAGGACCAAACCGGCTAGGCATGAAACAGCTGGTTGAGATGGGGATGGTGGCCCAGGTTGGATCAGAGTATCAGTTTTGTTATAGCCGCCATCGGTTCCCGCTTCCATTCACCAGGTCCATTGATCTCCAAAACAAAAGGACCTGACTTCTGGTTGATAGAGATGGGCGATTGATCAACCATGAGGAGGAAGAGATGCAGCGCAGATTGGCTGAGATGGAGGCCGCTGCTAGGGCAGCAGGCGCCGGTACATCGGCAGAGGCAGAGGCAGCAGGTGCCTCTAGCCACCCATCTCAGCATCCCTCCCATTTCCCTTCGGTGCCCCACATTGAGCCCTTTGATGATGTTCAGGGCGAGCACTTCACATGGGGCGGGATCCGTATGGAGGACATTCATCCATCCCCCTCACCGCCACGCCCACATGGAGGGTTTGAGCCGCAGTGGCAGCCGGGATACGGCAGGGGATCGGATCAGCGCTACTTTGACATGCTGCAGGACATCCACACAGCTCAGTGGAACCTGCAGGCATCATTTGATGAAGAAAGGGAGGAGAACAGGAGATGGAGGCAGCAGCAAGATGAGCGCAATGCACGGAACGATGATCTGCTCAGCCGCCTCGCGAGCCACATCTTTGGCCCTGGACCATCAGCTCCTCCGCCCCATGACCCACCACAGTTCTGAGCCAGTTACAGGTACGTTTTTCTATTTTTCTCTCCTTTATTTTCTTTCTTGCATCTACTAGGACTAGAGACAGTCCAGTAGATAAGCTTGGGGGGGGTTAAAGGATCGAAAAATCGAAAAAACGGATAACTTAGAGCATCTGCATAGCATATTGCCAGTTTCAGACAGTATTGGAACGGACCGTCCCACCAATGGGGCGACCCGTCCCAACAGGGCGTCCCAGTCTAGAACAGCCCGTTCCAGCACTGTCTGAGGCATTGAAACTGGTCAAGTATTGTGTCTGGGACGGTCCGTCCCACCATCCGGACGGTCCGCCCCAGTGGGTCGTTCCACACTAGAACAGGCCGTTCCAGACACAATGCATTGGCAGTTTTTGTATAAACATGTAGGATTTGCATAATTAAATCATTCTAAGTTGCATTTAGGATAGTTCTAGGGATCATTTAGCTAAACTTGATGTTTGTGACTTAGGAAATTTGGGCAGATTCTGAGAAAAACTAAAAATTTTGTTGAAAGTTTGCAAAATGAATTTGACTAAACTAATTTGAGGTAAGCTAAGGATAGTAACTTTCATGTGACTTGGGAGTAATTTTGCTAAGCATTGGATAGTTAATTTCAAAAGCAATTATTCGGTTGTATTGAATAGAGCCGGCAAAGGGCTTGATTTAGTTCGCCTAAGATCATTTGAGTAACTCAAAAATAAGGATAACTGTAAGATGGTTTGCACAGATTTTCAGAAACTAAAACCTTCGCAAGTTTCTTTTCAAAATCAAAATAAAAAAAAAAAATGGAAAAACCAAAAACAAAATAAAAAGGGGAACTAAAAAGTGGTGCAGTGCCATGGACACTGTAGGAGGCTATAGGTACTTGCGGATTAAAAGAATTCCATAAACCATGGGTAAGAAACAGAAAGAGATTCATGGTATAAAAAAAAAAAATAAAATAATAAAGAGGAAAAATCCTCTAAAAATCCGCTCTTATCTGGCCGACTTCTCCGCCTCGGGAAAAACCTCCTTGCCCCAGGAGAATTGTATCTTGTAAATAATTTTTCTTTTAAGTTATTTAAATTTTTGGTTTGAAGTATCGTAAGTCTGTGCAAAACAACTTGGAGTTATTCTGAATTATTTGAGTTAAGCAGGTTCGATCCCGTTTCTAATTGATTTCTAACTGAATAAAAACTTTGAAGAATTAACTGATTTAATGCTTAGTGAAATGAAACAGAGTCAATGTGATGTGAGGATCTTTGGTTTGATTTCAGAAAAAGTTAAGTCACTCAAAAATAAAATATTTTGGTCTTAATGGAAAAACTTTTTGATGAAAATGCCCTTGTAACTTAAAGTCACAATAAACTAAGTCTAGCTTGAAGGATTCTTTGAACTAGTTAGTACACAGGTACTTGAACTCAATTAGGGTCTAATTCAGGTCTGAGTCTAGAGTTTTGCTTGGGGACAAGCAATGTTCAAGCTTGGGGGATTTTGATGTACGGTTTTCGTACTTGATTTTCAGCCAGAATAAGCCCCAAATTTCGTTCAAATTACTTGTGTTTTTACTCATTTTCCTTTGAATTGTGCTAATGTTAGATGTAGGAAAGTTCAGCCGTAGCCCGGCAAGTTTTTTATACAGGTTCATCACACTTTGGCGCGAAAAAAGGAGAAAATCGACTAAGTTGCACAGATCCAGCAAGATGGAACGGGCCGCCCCAATCATAGGACGGGCCGTCCCACCTCAATGCAGACGCAGGCAAAGGAGTTCCAGACGACACAATCAGCCCATGCTGGGACGGGCCGCCCCATGTTCAGACCAGGCCGTCCCAGTCCACAGCCAGGCCAGAAGAGCTATTTCGAGATTGCCAAAAATAGAGCGCCTGATTTGGTGAGGCGGTTTCTTCAGTTTCCACCGCCTTTCTGAGCCACAATGCCACGTTTTGGAACTTCCCAAGAGGCCTATATAAGCTCTGTCCTGGCTCCAAGCCAAAGGGAGTCGAGATTTGCTAAGTTTGGAGAGCCAGAAAGGAGCAAGGCAACCACCCTGTCGAGACGGCCATCCACCAGCCTGAGACGCACCGCCCCAGGATCAGGACGGGCCGCCCCAGACAGGACAGAGCTTAGGAGATAGACGATTTTCGAGCACAACTTGTTGTAACTTGGTTTTCTTCCTTTTTCTTTGTGTTTTTGTATGATGAAACCTGCTTTTTCTTGCATGGAGTAGTTTAGTTTAGGGGCTATGGTTCGATAACTTTTCTTTTAGTTGTTTGTTTTGTTTGAATTCTTGATTAATTGCTAAGTTAAGTTGCGTTTTTGATTTCTGAAATTTAATTCTATCTTTTTGTTGCAATTTGTTACTGTTTGAATCTGATTATTGCGTTAAACAAAGGCCTAGTTTAATCGTCAAAGTAAAGTCAATCTACAATAACAAGCAAACACTTAGATCAATTAGGTAGGTGATATCCGAAAGGATTTAACCAAACTTCAAGTAATTAGAAGTTTTACTCAACAAACCGAGAGGTTGAGAGTTTACCAAGACCCAGAAATCAATTAGAAACACCTAAACGAAGAAACGAGAGTTGAAATTTAGGAGTTTTTAGGATTTATCAAACAGAACCCCACAACTTGACCTGAACGAGAGTTAGAGCGCAAGTCTGTAGGTTAGGTTTGATCTAATCCACGTAAAAACACTCAGCAAATAACTAAGTAGGATGACAAAACAAACATCAGATGATTGGAACGGCCCGTTCCAAGGTCAGGACGGACCGCCCGAGAGGGGGCGTCCTGGCCTAGAACGGACAGTTCCAACCATCTGACAGGGTTAGGACGGCCCGTTCCAGAGATGGAACGGTCCGTCCCAACCTTGACAGACAAGAAAAGTTAGACAACCTGAACCCCTAATCGTTTGTTAATTGTTTAATCTTTCAATTAGCTAAGTTTTTTTTAGGAAATTAGAATCTTAAATTCCAAGATTTTCAATTCGCCTTTCTGATTTGATCTGTTTGACATTTAAAATTATCTATTTAATCAAAAGAATTTATTTTAATACAAACTGCTTGAATTTAGAAAAGGAATAGTCCGTCCCCGTGATTCGACCCTTAAACTTTACTGCAAACGAATTAGTATCGGTTTTTAAGGAATTAATTTGACCAGTACCCTCAGCACCGATCAGACATAAAAAGTTGTTGATTTAATATTACTTGCACTTGATTAGTGAAAAAAGATTCGGAAATTGGACTGTTAATATTCGATTTATCTAAATTACTGATAACATATTTCAAATTTTTTTTTATCAAATTTTGTTAGTAGTCACCATCTTGAAATGTTTTTATATCGTTTACAAATGTAATATGTTTTTGTTAGTAATAATTTATTTGATAGCTGAAAAAATGATAAAATTCTTACTAAAATTTAATGCCTCCGTTTGGATGCGTTGAGAAGAAGCAGTAAGAAGGAAGAAAGGAAGAAAAAAAATTATAAACAATCCAAACTTTTTACAAAGTTACACACTTCCCAATACTTTTTCCCTTCTTCTCTTCTTCCCACACCTATCCAAACGGAACCAATATTTAATATTCAAAATGAAATAACTTTGCACATGCCGCATGTATCAATTCGGGTGCAATTTGTTAACCAATAAATTGGTCATCTATCAAGAATTTCAATAATTAACTATTCATTTTAACATTAATTTAATTAGTTATCTAATAATTTCTAAATTATATAAAATTCGATTATCACATTTTGTAATTACGTCCTCTACAATTCATATTTTCATTAAATATTTATTGAGTTGTCAATATATTTTTCTATAGAATATTCCCTTTTAATAAAAATATTATAAGTTCCTAACTATTGCCGACAGTTCTATAAAGAATAATAAATATTTAATTAGTTATAAATCTCTGCTAATAAAAAGGACTAGTGCCGACACTGTTTACTAAAAGGTGACACATGACCACGCTTTCACTAGGACCTTACACCTCTAATATAAGGCCCAAGAAATAGACATCTAACATGTTACGCGGCATTTGGACCTAGTCAAGCCTCAAGTCCTCAACCAAAGATTAAACCTAATAAAAAAAATGTTATTACACACTTATAAATTTTGCAGATACGTAATACTTTATTTTCACTCCCACATATTTAATAACCCAAATTGATAATGTATATAGATGAAATCTTAAAAAGATGATTTCATTGCAACTCGCTACCAAACCTATTAACGAAATTTTCCTAGCTAGGAGTCTAGCAAAATACATTAATTGCAGAAAAAAACAAAAAAAGAAACAGTGTAACAGGCTAACAGCGGCTACAGAAGAAGGTTAGTAAAATACTCTGCAAATCCAGTTTATGAAAACCAAGTTTCACCAATACCATTATCTAACAACGCTTTCTTTAGCTGAGCTTTCATTAACTGTACCCTGTTTAAGCTAGAAAAAAGGTATTATTAGGTCTACTTCTGTTGTGCAGTTTCTGAATTTCTTCATTTGTTGCTATCACTTGGCAAGGAATCCAATGTTTCTACTCCGACACCCCACCTTGACCAAAAAAAGGTGTCTCCTGCATGAACCCTACTCTTTTTCTTATGCCTCCTTTTCTTATGTTATTTCGAACGTATTAATGTTATAAAAGTAACACACTAGTGAATGATGTCAACACATCAATTTGATAAATGCATTTTTGATGGAAAAAGTCCAAATGAAAGTAGCTGACTTTTATAACCCGGTTCGAGAATAATAAATAAATACTCACTTCTATTTCGATAACATCATTCTCTGTATATTTTTCTCAGAGAAGCCAAACAATATAATGCTAAAAATAATAATTGTATGAACATTATTTTGTTATGCAGTACTTGATTCTTCTTTTTGGACCAAATTATATATGGGGAAAGTTAGAGAAAATAATCGATTTTTTTTTTTTTGTAATCCAGAGCTAGTATTTTATAAGGAGAAAAAAATAAAGTTAAAACATTAAATATATGCATGTTAAATTTGGATTAATAAATTTCATTAGTATTAACTACAGCAACATCAACAATTTAGACAAAAAAATTGTGGCTCTTTATACAAATCAATTGGGGACAAATATCTCTGTAAAGTATTTAAGATCATGAGATTAACTGGAAATTATTAAATGATAATTCCGAATAAAAGTTCTGAATAAAGTTAATACGAAAGGCACAATTCATATCCTAATTTCAATCATTGCCTCATGAACAAGCATCAAAATTAACTTTTTTCTAGCGAAAAATTCTTCTATTTTTTTTTTCTTTCCACAAAATATAACACGTCAATGATTTAATATATAAAATCGCATTTAATTTGGTCGCCTATCAGAATACGATTTTTGCACCAAATGGTCCTGTAAATCTCGCATACTAGCTATATGAAGAGTAAAAAAATTAGAAAATAATATATGATTGGGACATCAGCTTTTCTTTAATTACAGTATGATTGGGGGGATTTGTTGCACATCTGCATTAAAAGTTGTTCTGGTAAGCGCACCTAAAGGCATACTTTGAACTTTGAATTAGTCTTGCAAACTCGAGGGAACTTCCAATGCAATTCAAAATCAGAAAGAGCAGATAACAAGCGACTAGGTTCCTGTCGAATTACAATTCATAAAACAGAAACGGTTGCTGCAGAAATGCTTAACTGCACTCAGAAAGTTTCAGGAAATTTCCTTCTTATAAATGAAACTTTATTTTTTGCAAACTTAGATGTTCTTCTCGATGTATGACTGATTGCAGTGTGTGTACTGGCATGTTCTGTTTTTGATATAGCGTATTAGATATTTCTGTTAGTGTACCCCAAATTTGTTTTCATCAATTGATGAAGACAGATAATTTTTTTTAGATGTTAAACGAAAGGATATTACATTAGATATAATGATGAATAGTAATTGGAATACCAAATCAATTAAATACTGCAATTACATGATTTACTGTGGGCACAGCAGTATAAATTGAGTAATTGACAAAGACAGCATCATTTTATAAACTGAAACGATTCATTATCATTTTGCAGTGCTGAACTGAACTAATAGGCATTGCAATGAATAGAGGACCAATTGGATTCGATGTAGCCATTACTACTCTAAAGACAGCTATGTAGCGAGTCAAAATTGGCAGAACAAATTAAGCAAACTAGGAGTCGTACGGTGTGGACTGGGTCTGATCCACTCAAAGTTTTTGAACCTGATAATTTGTCTTATTTAATAATTCATTTTTAATCTGGCTTATGCACAATCTGGTGTATATCACTTATAGAATCAAAGATTATATAATTCTCTCTCTTACGTACATTGTTTATCCTTTAAGGTAACAGTCTTTATAATTCATTCCAGTCGAATGCAACTAGGGGAAGGTTTATGTAATTAGTAATTACATATCTATTTAATTCTTTGAATCAGACGCTTGCATTAGATTTAATTAATTCTCTTACGTATAACTTACCCAGTTTAATTAGTGTAGAAAGTTGCCTTTGACCGGATATATATGCATGCGTACGTTGTGACACCCCGTCACATACAGTGACTAAATAGTACATGACAGAGTGCCCGCCGCGGATGTCTCTGCACCCGCAAGGCTTACTAATACTTACAAATTAAAGTTAAATTATACCCAACTAATAAACATACATGCATGTCTAAAAAAATAAAAAGTCAATTGTATAAAGTTTAAACCTAATCATTACAAGGAACGCTAGCTGCCTTAGTACAAAACTAAAAAGAACAAACTAATGCTTGCTGCCTAATTTAACTGCTCCAGTGGGCAAAAATTAGAAACTAAAAATTTATCTTTATACAAAATATAGTAGCATATGCATGTTTAAAATGCAAGCAAGTCTAAGGTTTAAATATGATGTATATAGAGAAGAAGAGAACCAATAAGGCTTATCATTACCAAAGATGCATTTCAAGTACTCAACAGTAAAGTTGTAGATGATAAAATACATGATGATATTACAAGAGGTCAAACTCTAGCCATCTCTCCAAAACAATATGCATTCAGACATATTATCTACTAATTTACAAGTATGAAATCTTATAGTACTTACCAAGTGATAAACAGAACGGCTTACTCCTTTGCAAACACAACCCCGCTCGCTAATCCTGGAACCCACAAAGTGAAAGAGTGAGATAAATAAAAATTTATCTCAGTGCGGTATTCAATTCCAGCCACACGAACTTCAAGTACATGTTGCGGAACTAATTACTGACCGAGTAAAGAAAATACATAGCAATTATACAAACGATAATACAATCAAACAATACGAACATATTATGCAGCAATTACAAGTTTATGCAATGCAAGTGAGCCCGACATTTTATTCAATTCAGATTCAAATACGAATGATAATACAAAAATGTCGGCTCAATTTTGGTATCTTTCAATGAAAGGCTGGTAATCATCAATCATAATCACAGATCAATCAGACATATAAATCGTCCCTCCCCGAACTCAGGGGGATCAGGACCAATTTCAAATTCCAGATACAATTTAGACAATCAGATAAACAAATATACTACAAGCTGAGAACACTACCACTCCACGGACTGGATACCGTATAGAGTACCGGACTATAAGCGCTCATGACCAGAGTCTGGCCAGACGGGGAAGCCACTCCCCGGCTCCAAACTTAAGAACGAGTGTCTATTCAATCACACAAGTAGTATCAACTCTTCCATATCAATTCTTTCATATTGGATAACCATTCAATATGCACAGATAATACTAAATAATATCAACACGATATAATGCAAATATGCTTGCAATTACAAACAATTCAAAGGATGCAATGTAAATAATTAATTTCTAACATGTAATCAAAGTTCTGTGGAATCCGCACCTGAAAATGCAATCAAAATCAGCAAGCATGTATCAAGCAAACAAGCCTAGTGCCTCTCTTGAAGTACACTCGATCCCATTCTACACAAATAAATTCTAAGCTAAGTCCTTATTCAAACAAGCAAACAAGCAAGCAATGATAACCCATTTTCAAACAATCTCTATCTGAAATTGAAATGTGGTCAGTTCCTTGATTAAACCCTATTTACACTAATCCTTACTGGTACCATACGCCATGGGTCCTAACTTTCTTTGAGCTATCACAATCTGTCTCAAGCGGCAATAACCATCCATTGGATCAGTTTGATATACAAGTACCAAGGTTCAATTATTTATTTGTCTATTTCTCTAATCTAAATTACCAGAAAATAAAAATCAACAACAAAGATCTGAAATTTCAGCACCTATTTACCAGCAAATAAAGTAAGACAGCAACGAACTGAAATCCCGACAGCACATTTAGTTGCAAACTCATTATTCTTAAAATCAACTAACGAAGATAATTGAAGTTTCTAAAGATCTGACACTTGACTAGTTTTCATAGAGATTGTAAGATAATTTTCAGCAGGGAAAAAAATTCTTTAATAATTGATAGTACTCTAAACTCTAGTACTAAATATATTTTGCAAACTTATGGCTATTGTCCCAAATTTTGAACTTAGTTCCAACAGATTGTCAACACTGTTCATAAAACCCTAACTCGAAATCAAAGTTAGTTTTCACAACAGATCAGAAAAATAAATGCTAAGTTTCCACGAAAAGGAACTAAAATCGCTTAGAGTTACTCAAATAGATGATGATTCTTACTTACTCATGATCCTTGAAGGGAATCTGAATAAAAAAAACAGCAGCTTCAGTTTTTCTGTAATGCTGGAAATTACGAGAGAGATCTTGCTCCACACTCAATTTCTGATTTTTCACCGATTTGTTTTTTTTTATTTATTAGATTTTTGGTGAGGAAATTTGCTGCGTTATTGCAAGAGAGAGGGGGCTCAATTTGGGAAAGAAAGGGAAAGGCCGAAAACGATGAAAGAATAAACTAAGGAAATAGATTCCAAAGACTTAATGGCTGGACCACTCTAGATGAGATAGTTTCAATTTAAATGAATATGGAGCATGCTTGAACAATTGAACTATAGAATGATTATGACATGGGGTCCGACATGTAATAGACACAACAATGACTCATAAAAAGCATACTTAGAAGTACAAATCTGATATTCTCTTATATATAACCGACCTTGCCTTTCTAAAAACAAATTCTCTCTTCTTTTTTTTTTAACTAGTATTTGACAAAATATATGCACGTTAGCATTTCTAAATATATTTGATCAATCAGATAATTTTCAAGCATTACACAATAAAATAATCAAAAAGAGAAAATAAAATAATCAAGTCAAAGGGAACAAATTTTAGAAATTATATAAAAAAAAATCAGAGTATTACATACGTGACAGTCATTATTAATTTAGAATAGAGTTATTATCCTACGACTTTCTAGTATCTATTATAAAATAAAGTTTATTCTCCAGCAAGTATATATTTGCTGTCTGTTTTAATTGGCAGCTGCAACTGGGAATTGAAATTTAAAAATAAAATTACCCTCGTTAATCATATATAAATTCTCAGATGAAAAAGCTAAGCACCATTCTCAAGTCATCCAAAGTCATCCCTTAATCCATCATGCCCCATGAGATAAGCCGAAGTACCGCTCCTCCAGAGAACAATGGATCTGTCGAGCCACAGCCAGCTCTGTCACCACAACTATCTCAACCCCCCATTGTACAACAATTACAAGTGCCGCTGAACATTACTGATCAAATGGATCCACTAAATGGAGTAGAAGAAGCACCAACTTCCAACAACTCGCCTCGTAGTCATTACTTGTCGGGTCAAGATATATATAGAAGGTGGTTTAGTCACATTAAAGGCACGATCATTATCGTGGCTGTTTTAGTTGCATCTGTGACATATGCAAGTGGTCTAAACCCACCAGGAGGATTTTGGCAGGATGATCTTAATGGTCATGAAGCCGGATCACCAATTCTTCATGACAAATCTCCACATAGATACACAACCTTCTATTATGCCAATAGTACTGCATTCATGGCTTCATTAGTTATAATAATACTTCTCATGAATGATAGTTTCTATTATGACCGGTCTAAGGTTGTAATGCTAAATATCAGCATGGTATTTGTCTTGGTTGGCCTGGTAATCTCCTATGCGGCAGGCAGTGCAAGAAGGTTCTCCTCTTCAATTTATGTAATTGTACTTGCGGTGGTGGTTTGGCTGTCTGTAATTTATTCAACGCGTGCCAGTTCCTTAATTCTGCAGCGCTTCTGCCAAATATAGATCGTGGTAGTTTCTCTTTCATTAAATTACTATTTTAATTGAAGGTTCCCTTGGTCTTTTCGTTGATTTTGTTTGCCAGTTTACATTTACTATTATTTTTTTTAAACAAAAAACATAAATCTTCATCTGATTATGTAATTGTATACCATGTATGAGATGAAGATTTATGCAACCCAGAGTTCGTATTTTATAAGGAGAGAAAAATAAAATTAAATATATGCATGTTAAATTTGGATTAATAAAATTCGTTGGTATTAACTACTGCAACATCAACAATTTGGACAAAAAAAAATGTGGCTCTTTATACAAATCAATTGGGGACAAATATCTCTGTAAAGTTTTTAAGATGATGAGGTTAACCTGGCAATTATTAAATCATAATTCCGAATAAAATTCTGAATAAAGTTAACACGAAAGGAGCAATTAATATCAGAATTTCAATCATTGCCTCACGAACAAACATCAAAATTAACTTTTCTTCTAGCGAAAAATTCTTCTATTTTTTTTTCTTTCCACAAATTATAACACGTCAATGATTTAATATATAAAATCACATTTAATTTGGTCGCCTATCAGAATACGATTTGCACCAAATGGTCCTGTCAATCTCGCATACTATATGAAGAGTAATAAAACAAAGAAAATAATGTATGGTTGGGACATCAGCTTTTCTTTAATTACAATATGATTGAGGAGATTTGTTGCACATCTGCATTAAAAGTTGCTCTGGTAAGCGCACCTAAAGGCATACTTTGAAGTTTGAATTAGTCTTGCAAACTCGAGGACTTCCAATGCAAATCAAGATCAGAAAGAGCAGATAGAAAGCGACTAGGCTCCTGTCGAATTACAATTCATAAAACAGAAACGGTTGCTTCAGAAATGCTTAACTGCATGCAGAAAGTTTCAGGCAATTTCCTTCTTATAAACTTAGATGTTCTTCTCAATGTATGACTGATTGCAGTGTGTGTAATGGCATGTTCTGTTTTCGATATAGCATATTAGGTATTTATGTTAGTGTACGCCAAATTTGTTTTCATCAATTGATGAAGGCAGATAATTTTTTTAGATCGATGTCTAACTTAAGGATATTACATTAGATATAATGATGAGTAGTAATCGGAATATCAAATCATTTAAATACTGCAACTACATGACAAAGACAATCTCATTTTATAAACTGAAAATAAACATTATCATTTTGCAATATTGGCATATCCAACGTTTCTTCTGATTGCCACTGTACTGAACTGGACTAATAGTAATAGACATTTGTAATGAATAGAGCACCGATGGATACGGTGTAGCCATTACTACTCTACAGACGGCTATGTAGCAAGTCAAAATTGGCAGAACAAAATAGAATCGCAGAAAGCAACATGACTCATTGAACGGAATAAATGCAAATAATAAAATATATATACATGTATAGTAGGAGTGGGTCTGATCGCTTTCTCAAATGCTAGATGCATTCGGATGCAACTAATGCATAATTAAAAGGAGCAAACCGTAATACATTGCAGGAGTATGCAAACAAATATTTTTTTTATCTACATTTTCGTTGTTTTCTTTTAAATCTTAATAACAATTTTTTTTAAAAAAAAGTATAACCATTATAAATATAGAGATCGTATGTCGGTTTTGGTGAATTATATATGCTGAGAAATGTGTACAAAATTTCTGTAAAATGATATAAATTGCAAAATCATTCAGCAAGGTTTTATCTGTCAGATTTTTGTGACTTATGTTCAGGAGAAATATTGTGGAATTTATTGAAAATGTTAACTGATGAATGAAATAATCTGTTAAAAGATTCCAGCAGGGCTTATTTGGTGTTTTAAACTTCTTATGCGGAGAAATGTGGCATGAATTAATTAACTTTAATCAGAAGTAATAAAGGAAAAAACTAACAAATTATTTGAAATAATTCTGCTCGGACAATTATATAAAATTGAAATCCTTATTTTCCCATATATAAAGAGATACACAAATAGCTGTCACAAGAGTGAAAGCAAGTTTATTCATATAACAAATCCAGTTTGAAACAATGGAAGTCAGAATTATTTGGTGCAAGCCAGAACTTGGAAGCAACATTCTGGCTAAAACTGCTTTAGCAATTTAAAAGGAGGGAAATATGAATGATGTCGGGCAAGCGCCACTTGTTGGAAAGACAGGGCAGTCAATTAGCGTCGTGCCAGAATGGTCGACACAAGTGTAGACTTGGTACAGTTGGTAACGACTCGATGCATCTTTGTTGCACTCAACATAGGGTGTGTGACCAATGCACGTCTTGATTGCTGCCTTAACATTAGTTAAAGTGTAGGATCCACCATTTGGAGAAATACCTATCAAATTCAACAGAAAGTTTTGCTTTGTTTAAGCTATATGTCTCTTTATTCCTGAATTGCATCATACATTACCAGAAAGTTTATTGGTTACCTGCAGATTTGAGGCATGAGAGAAGACCGGTTTTGCTCTTGAGATTGAGAGCGGCTTGGAAGTAACCATGCTGATTGAGCACAGTTTCAGAGCACGTTCCATGTTTGTCCCACTCATGCTGCCAAAATGAGCTACTGTCGCTGCTTGGGCACGACAACGAGGGCCAGTTTGTTTGCAGACTGGACACTAGATCTTGGATCTGCCAGTAAATTACAATAGTTCTAATTATTAAATTATCTTTAATTTTACCTTTACAAGGTGATATGGTTTGTAATTCCTATCAACAAGTAAGCTCCATAAGTGTTGCCTTATTCTTTTGGTCAAACAGTTTTATAACATAAAAGTTTATCTAGAATATAATTTTTTGATCTAGAAATTGTATATGTTCCTGGTTTTTCAAGAGCAATTAATCGTTTTTGTAAAAACACAAGATAAGTTACCTGGGATATGGCAAAAGGGTTGTTTGGGTCACAGTTAGCTGGGTATGAACCATTGTTGTAGTTGGGCCAGAGACCATGAATTCCAAAATCAGATGGGGGCTTTCCGTAAGTTGGGTAACAACAGCCTGAGCTGGTGTCACAATAAGAACCTGGCCACTGTTTCATCCAGCAAAATTGTAATTATGTCAGTTATTAACTCCAGACAGGCAGACAATATTTTATATCATAGCCAAGTATACTTGACATTGAGATAATAAAAAAAAAAGAAATAATCAGGCCATTTTATATATGATGCTACTGTTTTGTTGCTATGGTTTAAATATTTAAATCTAGAAATGATATATGCACTAGTCATCTTGGGTATATAACTGTAATTTTAAAAATCTAGCTGGCACAGAAGTAGCCATGAAAAAAATTTCTAGTACCTGCTGGACAAAGTAGAAGAAATCATATGCATATCCTTGTGCACTAGAGGCAAATGCCAGTAGGAAGATATGAGTCAAAACAAGCAATGTCAGGCTCTTCATCGCTCGCTAACGCTTCTATATATATTGCTTTAACTTTATAATTTGTGGAGATGAGGATGGTACCCAATTATATATATAGGCGCATTTAGATTGTACAAGTATAATAGAAGAAATGGAATATATACGAAATATTCCATTGTATTTAATTGTATAATCTTGTTATAATATTTGACATAATCAATAAGTATGACACTTTGAGAATAACAAAAGATTATTCGGTGGGCATCGTGCATGTTGATTGACCTGAGCTAATTATATCCCTTCAATCTAATATTTTTCAACACTATAGGCAAACCTCTTACTTCTTCGATATTTTCTTTTAATTTTTTTAATCTAACGTTTTCTTTTATGTTCCTTGAGCTTTATGTGTCAAGGCATATTTTGCACTCCATTTGAGTTTCTAGATGAAAGTTACAGTCATCTAAGTTTATTGTACTGTCTTTGATTGCCAATGGTATAGTTTCTCTGATATATTTGAGACTAGTGCAAACTTACTTCAGGAGGGCATACAAAAAATTAAGCCAATGTATAACAGTGCCAGTACCAGATAATGTTTCCTGTGGCAGTGATCAACTACGGTTATTTGTTCATTCAGTTAGAGTAAAAATGATAAGCACTCTCTATCAAGTCTGAAAACCGAAATCCTGATCAGCATATCAAAGCAAAGAAGAAGATCCTAACTCATTCAGTTGAGTAACTATATATTGTAGAGTCATATTTTGTGACTTCTTGTCATTTTATTTGTTGTTGCTTATTTTCATTTAAGTTCAGAATGTTGTTTAATTAGGCGTTAACTTTAACCACATTCATTCATAGGATGAACATACAGATTTATATCTTATTATTGAAGCACATTGCTACCTATACCGTATAGGTACATACAATATAGGGTACGGCAGTGAATGAAAAACATTGTATTAAAATACCCAGCTTATCTAGGTGAGAAATTGTCATTGTTAAAGCAGGTTGTATTTGTCACTGCCTCATGATTTCTAACTGAGGCTCATCGGTACACTTCTTAGGTTAATCTGAACCAGTGAAGGTAAAGAACACCTCTACTAACGGATCGTGTCACATTTTCTCATACTGATTAACTTCTCAGTACACTGCCTCTGACAGCCTCATGATAATTTGATTAGAATTAATGTTTACGGTTAATCAGACGACCGATATAATTTGGTTAAAATTCATAGTTACTTTTGCCATACATGGGACTGATTTTTGTTCACCTGTACACAATTTTCTGCGAAACAAATTATTTGTCATAAGTTCTAATAACATGATTGATAGATTATGCCAGATATTAGATATTTTAATAATCACTAATTCCTCAACGAGGATTGTTCCCCCTCCTTCAGGAGTTGCTAATTTAATTATATTAAATGCATATGAACGATTACATTATTAATGATGTCAGATTTGACAGAATCTGGATTTGATATATGAATGCAAATACATATTATTACTTGACGTAGTTCATACAGAGATTTTTCAGAACAAATGATGAATTAAAGTACCCACAGAACAGCTAAATCTAATTACTGTGGTAGCATAACAATCTCAGAAACGGCATTTATTCAGCTCTCTTTTGAAAAAGCAGAAATTGATGACTGATCATATGACTTCTCCCAGTTTCTCCCATCATAGTACCTAGTCTCAACATGAGAAATTGTCCCAGGATCCACACAATTTACAGTAACTGCAATTCCATCCGGATTTGATCTAGGTGAGTAAAAGGAGGTAATGCCGCAAACCTTGCAGAATTTATGCTTGGCTGTGTGAGTGCCAAAGGTGTAAGTAGTGATGAAATCACCAGAATCCTCATTTAGTTTGAACTTTGAAGAAGGTACTATGAAGTGGGTATTACCCCGCATGGAGCAATTTGTGCAGTTGCACTTCCATGCAACTACATTTGCTGGTGCTTTGACTTCCCACCTGACATTTTTGCAATGGCACCCACCAGTGTGAAGAATTTCTGCACTCATCTGATCAACTGAAAAAAAAAAAAAAAAGAAATGAGAAAAATTTAGAAACTCAAAAATTTAGTAGATCTGATGGTGACCAGTATGTAGGGAAAGCCCGTAGGATGGGGTCATTGTGTGGAATCCAACCAGTGAAAGTTGAACAGAAAAGATTTGATTTTGGCGTCTTGTTGATCTAAAAATCGGTAACTATTTTGTTCTTATAAAATGGCTCTTGGTAAAGTGTCATGTCACTAAGGTATAGAATAAATTGGTCTGAACCTTCTCTGCCTCAGATGTCTTTAGGTGGTCTCCACATTGATCTTTTGTGTTTTTTTAAGCTCCGTCATTTGTAATATGTGAAGTATGATTGATATGCGACTTATTTCTGAACTCTCAGTATATAACACCAGTAAATACTGTGATTCACAAAAAGGAGACCTTCTGGCCTTGTATTGACCAAATAATAATAATAAATAAATAAGAAAAACTCTAATAAATGCCTCAAAAACTCGATTCATCTGCCCTTTTCCCAACTCCTACAGAGAAATTGGAAATATGGTCACTTCTCTACAAAATGCAATACCTACAAAAACTGGAAACCCTGGAAGGACGGAGTAAGGAAGCAAGAAACCAAGACTCTTTGTCATGAAAATTTAAGTACCTTGGCTTGGAATCAAATTTGAATAACAGCACAAATTTGGAAGAAAACATCCATATTTGAAGTCCAGATAAAATTATAATTTCATTACTAGTCTATGAAAATTCTCTCATCATACAAAATGATACAAAACACAACCATATTTATTTTATATTTCATTAAGAGTGCTGATGCTCTGGAACGAACTCATTACTATAGTACCTCACATTAAAATGCAAAAATTTGTACTTTGTTACATATCAACCTGGGAAAGTACAAATTAAAGCATCCCGCTACTTTAATTCTCTTTGAGCCAGATGCTCAATTGCTTTCTCAAAGTCTCTCCCATCAAAGTGCCTAATCTCAACATGAGAAATGGTGCCAGGATCAACACAACTCACAACCACTGTAACAGCGTTTCCAGGAGGGTTTGATCTTGGTGTGTAAAAAGAAGTGATGCCGCAGACCTTACAGAATGTGTGCCTGGCAGTATGTGTGTTGAAGGAATAAGTTGAGATAAAGTTATTGGAATCTCCAATAAGCTTGAATTTGAAAGAAGGTACAGAAAATCCCGAGGTACCCCTCATAGAGCAGTAGGAGCAGTTGCATTCCAATGCAACCACACTTGCTGGTGCTTCGACTTGCCATCTGACGCTTTTGCAGTGGCATCCTCCAGTGTGAATAAATTCAGCACTCATTATATCTACTTAGAAAATCGAGATTGTCATTTTTTAACAGCAATTTTAGTTGATCTCTCCATCACAATAAATACCACTAGGGACTTCAAGCACAGATTGGTTTAAATTAGTACACTAATATTACAAGCTATGTTAATAAATCTCGACAACTGTTCAAAAACTCGTATAACAAATTTAATTCGAGATGGAAGTGTCCTAATAAGATTTACAAATCGCTAAATCTCTCACCCTCTGACAGTAATAACAAAGTAAGGTATTTTGGGGCACCCCACAATAATCAGAAACTTTAAGATGGTGGTTCAGACAAAAATAAAAATACCCATTATCTACAATTTTAAAATACAGATCAGGAGGACATACAATCCCAATTTTGTTCCAAACTTCAGTGCCCAAGATATTTGGAAGCACATTTATCGAATTAGACAGCACGATTGAGGAATAGCAGCAAATCATCCATGCAAGTAATATATGTAGGAAAGTACAGAGAGAGAGAGAGAGACTGTACTGCTAGTGACGAAAAGAGAGAGAGAGAGAGAGAGGCCAGCAGCCGGAGGTATCCACCAACTACCACTTGTGATTTCGCCAAGTTACTGATAATGAATTCAATCATATATCATATAATAAGTTTTAAAGTCGGGGATATTTTCTACGGCACCTTCCCATTCAATTGCTGGATCTTCCATGGCAGATTAGTGTACATTTTTATGTGAAGTCTATTGTATAGAATTATTGATGTCCCTTGCAACTAGCAACATAAATTAATAAATTAACATATGGTATTCGCTCCAATAAATAGGTGAATATGTCTGGGTAATGGATCGTTTGTATCTCCTTCTTCTTTTATTTTGTGTAACTGAGTTCGTATAGAACTATCTATTTCGACTTGCAATTCCAACAACAGAATCTGTGCTATAGAAAATCGAGGAAAGAAATGAGAGGATGACACAACACACGACACGTGCAACTGTGCAAGGAACCAAGGAACTTGAGTGGATTAATATTAAAGCCCAAAGAGAGCACTGAAGCCCATAGTTAAAGAGGCCATTTGAAGAGGCACCCCTGAGGCCCTGACTATCTCATTTCCAAAGCATGGTCTGGCCCGGTTGCAGAAAGGAAATATGATGGTGTGTTTGCAACCTTATTCTATGGGGTTGGAATAAGGTTTCTCTCTCCTCTCTCCTCTCTCCTCTCTCCTCTCTCCTCTCTCTTCTTATTCTGAATGACTCTGTTTGGATGAGCCCTAAAAATTAGGGAGTAAATTTATTATAAACAATCCAAACTCTTCATAAAATTACACACTTTTCAATACTTCTTCTCTACTTTTTTCCTTATTCCTCTTATTCCCACACCATCCAAACGGAGCCAAATTAAGACTCTAATTCCACCATATGGATTCAACCCCTTATTCGGAATAAGGCTTATTCAAAATACGTTTGGTTTCATCTCGAATAAACCTTATTCGGAATAAGCCTTATTCAACATTTGCCAAACACACTTTGCTTTTGTCTTAGCAAAAAGTGATCGTTTGTATGGTATGGGAATAAGGAAGGAATAAGAATTTTAGAAAGAAAATATTGGAAAGTGTGTAATTTTGGGGTCGTTTGGATTGCTTAGGAATAGGAAGAATATCTTCTTCCTAGACATCTAAACAAGTTAGGAATAAAGAGAAGAATAATTTCTTCTTAGGAATAACATCTTCCAACAATTTTATATACATAATTTCAACAAAATTAGCTAAACACTAATAACTAAATGTAATTTTATATGCTATTTAAATAATACTTTATTTAATATTAAAATAATAATTTTTAATAATTTATTTAAATTAATATCAATTTGCTTATTCCTAACTCACCATTCAAACAACATTTCTTATTTTCAGAATAACATATTTCCACTCTTCCCAAAAAGTTACACACTTCCTAATATTTTCTTCCTAAAATTCTTATTCATTTCTTATTCCCATACCATCTAAACGATCCCTGAAAAGAGTGGAAAGATGTTATTCCGGGAATAAGAAATTTTATTTGGATGGTGAGTTAGGAATAAGCAAATTGATATTAATTTAAATAAATTATTTAAAATTATTATTTTAATATTAAATAAAGTACTAATTAAAGAGCACATAAAATTTCATTTAGTTATTAGTATTTAGCTAATTTTTGTTGAAATTATGTATATATAATTGTTGAAAGATGTTATTCCTAGAGGCTCCGTTTGGATTGCTTAGGAATAAGAGGAATAACCTATTTCTAGGCGGAAAATATTGAAAAGTGTATAACTTTGTGAAGAGTTTGGATTGTTTATAATAAATTTACGTTTAGGAAGAAATTATTCCTCCTATTCCCATACGATCCAAACGGGACCAGAAAGAAACTATTTCTAAGAAGAAAATCTTCTTCTCTTCTTATTCCTAACTTGTTTGGATGTCTAAGAATAAGTTATTCTTAAAAAGAAACTATTCTTCCTAGCTATTCCTAAGCAATCCAAACGACTCCATATTTCTAATTTTATCATTTTGACGACCGACTATTCATGTCACAGCATGAATACACGGACTGATCGTTCGGTTTAAAACTTTAAATATATTAATGATTTGTTATACAAATAAATGATATTCTGTTCAATTTGGATAGATTTTTTTAAACGAAGAAAGAATTACGTGTTGGATGCATGTATAATAAAAAATAAGCTCTAAATATTTTTATTCCGAATAGGGTTTGGTATAGGGTTTGAATAAGTTTTATTTCAAATAAGGCTTATTCGGGATGAAACCAAACGCGTTTTGAATAAGACTTATTCAACCCCTTATTTTAATTCCACCATATAAATGGTATTACAATAATGAGTTGAATAAGCTTTTATTCGGAATAAGACTTATTCAAAATGCGTTAGGTTTCATCCCGAATAAGTCTTATTCGGAATAAGACTTATTCAATATTTTGCCAAACACACCCTAAAATCAAATAACATATGAATAAAAAATTTGGACTTATCTGAATATTCATTCATATTCTAACAAAACTCAAAAATATGAATACGAAATATGAATAACTCCTTCCTTATTCACTCCAAGTCGAAACAGTTGAAAAACTTTAGTTGTGAACCGATTTTGATGGAATCAAAAAGTAAATGATTTAGTAATGTTTATTTAAATAATATAAAAGAAATCGTAAAAGCTGTTCCCCCAAAATCTGTCTTATATTTGACGTCCAGTTTCATGGTCCATTTTGTTTTAACCGGACCAGACTTTGCCATACTTGGTGTCTTGGTCTGTCTGGATTGCTGCTAGCTAGATTGAATTTTCTCCGTTTGAACCGCGTACAAATGAACTCTTCAAAGTGTTTTCATGTGAGAGAAGACCAGAGCTCTCTTATGTGGCGCGTGATATCGACATTTAACTCATGGTTGACTCCTCGAAAGTTGCAAGTTGTATAACCGACTTCATGTAACTCATGGTTGACTGCTACCGGCTATGGACTTGATAGGTCAATTCAATACGGACTTGTTAATGGTTTGAAATGCCTACAAATTATTTTCAATATGTACACTTAAAACTAAATCAATACGAAACGAACTTTCTTTAAAAAAAAAAAAAAAGGTATATGGCACCTATTTGAATTTTTAAAGTTCAAAATTTTAGTTTTAAATGTCATATTGATTATTATAAAAAAATATATATGAGTGATTAATGGATCAAAATGTCGTGTTATGTTTAATTATGTTAGGCTCCGTTTGGATGGTGTAGGAATAAGAGGAATAAGAGAAGAAGTATTGAAAAGTGTGTAACTTTGTGAAGAGTTTGGATTGTTTATAATAAATTTGAGAGTATGAAGAAGCTATTCCCTTATTCCTATGCTCATCCAAACACATCTGGGAAGTAAGTATTATTAACTATACGCAGTAGTTACGCACATATATATATACAAGAGTTAGAACATCCCAATTGATAAAAAAAACCATTTATTATTAACCATTATTATACAATTAATACAATAACCACTTATTTATCCGATTAATCACTACTAGAATGTGACTTATCTGCAACGCGAAGAAGCGTCTGTATTCCGACACGAAAGGGCCTTTGCGTCCACTTAGCGACGCTACCTAAGGGACCCCGATAATCTAGCCCCTAATACTAAATATCTGGGTCGGGCGGTCGCTAATTAATTTACTATACGTCTTTAATTCTGGGTCGCTACAACGACGCAAGCGTTCTCGTTCGATGGTTGATTCGGTGATTAAGTGCGTCGCTACTTAGAGTTTACCTTGTCGTTAGACCGACGCCTTCACTCAGCGACTCAGATAATATATTGTCAGAGTTTAATGGGTCCCACATTCGATTACAGTCAGTATGGTGACGTTGTTAATTACCGACCCTGATAATATATCGCGGGGCCCACCGTCAAAATTTAGTGGGACCATAATATATTCTTGTATGTGCGCGTTGCTATTAATTTGAATCCAGGGCATCGTTATAGCGACGCAATTGTTAATATCCGTATCAATTTCATTTATACATCCATTCAATTCTTTCCGTACCAATTAGGTACCATCACTATTTAATTCATACTATTTTAATCCAATCACAGATATCTGCAATTCACAAGCCACATATATTCACATTGTATAAAAAAAAGATCACACAATCGAACACAAAATCTAATTGAATTCATAAATTTCATTTCATTAAAAAGAAAATCAATATCCAATACATTAATTAGGAATAACCAACAAATATTATGATACAAATCAGAGTTCTATACATAAGAGCATGACAATCTAACTATGCCGAAATCGAGTAACTAGAAAATGTTCTCCTGTTTCAATTAGCGGTGTAGCCATGTTCCTAAAAATTCATGCATCTATTAATGTGCAATCACTGTAATGAACTCCAAGAAATGGATTTATAAAATGAAAATCAGAAATGGATTAGAGAAACCATACCTCCAATAGAAGATAACTTTTAACCTAAATGAAGGAAAAAAAAAAAGAGAGAGAAAGTTAGAAATGTGGGGTTAACATATAATAAGAAGGACCACACCAGGACAACTATAAATGCGATTCAACAACATTTTCGTAATTTATGATAAAATTTCAGGATATGTTCTATCATATTGAACAACTAATTGCTTTGGCATCTTAAATCAAAGTTTATAATAAAGCATTTCATGAAGTAATAAGTTTTGATGCCTATCAAACAATAATAGTTATACACAACTCCAGCCACTATCAATTAAACCACAACCAGAACCAGTCTATGGGGTTCAAAATTCTTCAATAAAAGGGGGATTCTTCAATCAACAAATATGAGTCGAATTTAGAAGAGAGAAGAGAAATTGATTTGAAAAATCATACCTTCAAGAACTCCAAGAAATGAACTATCCAACTTCTGACCTAAATTCAAAAAAGAGGGAAGATAAAATTCAAATTCAAATGCCCCCACTCTATAGGATCTCCTCTTTAATTTTCAATATTGTCTCCTAATTATTCTATTTAAACCAGAGAAAAACAAATCTCATTCACTATCAAGCTATCGATTTTAAATATAGCACAACTTTCAACCAGAGAAATCACCAACCGGTATGAAGGAAATCACCAAAAATGTTCCAAGGCGAAGAACAACCATACAGCCATTTCATGAAGCATCATCTCTTCGTTGATATGGATCTGAGGTTCATACATGAAGGTGACTATTGCAGCTGGGGACCATTTCGCATGGTCTTTGCCGATTCCTTTTCTAATTATAGCCCTTAGTTGCAGCTCCTGTCCACGCCGCAGCTTCACTATTAATATGCCCCTATAACCACAGTAGAGATAATGAAACATTAGTTGCTGCTTTTGAAGTTTTTTGGATTTTAGAAGCTTAGACATCATCTGGTAAGCAACTACATAGTTATCTTTCTTTAACCTTGTGTAGAAATGGACAAATCAATGTATGTGGGGCTCCTACACAAAGATTCTAACGAACATTATGAAAACAAAGTTAATCTATAATCACAAATTAACACAAGTAAAACCAAGAGAGCAAGATAAAACTATTAGATATCCATATATCCATTACCAGTACCAGACAAACAAGATTCAATACATAAAAGTACCGTGACTACACTTAAATGATAAGCATCATTTCTTATATTGGTGGATCAAAAACCAAGGTAACAATAAATGCTTTGGGCACTAGCCATGTACCGAATGCATCAAATAATAGGAAATCAAATCCTTACCAATGTATTTTAGACATTATTTTTTTATAGAAAGCCCATAAATATTGAATTACTGAAATCCAATAGTTTACCCAAATCAGGGCAGATGTTCCTGAGCTAGTTAGCTAGGGTTTACATTTAAGGTAACATCCGACACCTTGAGTACCAGCATATTCTAGTTATAGTAACAATAAATAAACAAAAATCTGACGTTTAATTAAGAGAAAACCCAGAAAAATTGAACAACTGACTATTCAATTGTGTAAGCAAAATCACTGACAGATAAAATAATAGAAAGCAAACAAAACAAAAAAAAAAGAGGTCTTACTTCTGATCGGTAGAAGCGAGATCAAGGGAATCAGGATCAGAAGGAGCAGAGAAGGCCCTCTGCAGATCAACAGGAGGTCAGCAGAGGTAGTCGGACTCACACTTGGCGGCGAGGCGGAACTTGACGGAGTAGAAATCACCAAAGTAACATCTCAAAATCATATCGAGATGCACTAGCGTGCATCATCTCGACTTTAGAGATCGTCGGCTATAAAGATCACAAACTCGACCACCTTACGAAGACTTGTCGGAGAAGTCGCCGATGGAGGTGCATAGGTCTTAGCAAAGGAGAAGCGCGGCGGCTAGGGTTGGGTGAGAAAATTGAATGGAATTTGGGAGAATTTTGAGGGAAGAGTGCACGGTTATGGGCAGATCGCCAGGATCAAAACTTCTGCTCTAATTTTGAGATATTCTACCTGTATAGAATTACTTGATGAGAAATCTTGCCGTCCATTTAATATTCAACGAGGTGAGAATATTAATGCAGAGTTTGCATTCCAATGCAATTAACTTAGATGGATGAATATTGAAATATATAATTTTGGGGGGAAATTTTTTCACTGAAATTTTTCGTTGCCGCTATTTTAATTTGGTTACAATTTTTCATGCCCAGATGGGGGGAAATTTTTTCACTTTCGCGCTGAATCAAAATCAATAACTGATTTAATTTTAGTTATATTAATTCTTACATCTAGTTGATTGATTAAACTTGTCTTGCTTTATTTCAATGGGTGCGTTTGGATAGGTGTGGGAAGAAGGGAAGAAGGGAAAAAGTGGAAAGAAGTATTGGGAAGTGTGTAATTTTGTGAAGAGTTTGGATTGTTTATAATTTTTTTTCTTCTTCTTCCTTCTTCTTCTTCTTTCTTCCAACGATCCAAACGCACTCAATGAGAAGATGTTCATAAAAGAACACAAATCAATCAAATAATAAATTCTCGATTTGGATTAAAAAAATGGCAATAACGCTATATTATTGAGTGAGAATTCATATGAATTTGCAATTAAAACAAATTGCATGTCAAATTATACTCTCTTGAGGCAAATCTTAAAAAAAAAATTGCAAATTTTGCTACTAGAAATATTGCATATTACACTTTAAAATTTTGTTTGTTCTTTAGTCGTCCGGATATATTAATGTGGAAGAAAATTATTTCATCATTAACGGGACATTGTATCTGTGAAAATATTATTTAACTTTATATTGTATTTTAAACTAAAAGTCTCATTAGAATTATAAAAATAATAAATCAGATGGTAAGAAATTATTATATATAATCGAATTTATAAGAAACTATATATATGACTTGCGTATGAGATTTGTATAAGTTCAACTTGCATGCATGCAAAGCGGTTGAAATTCTAACAGTGAATATAAAATAAAATTATGTGTGTGCATTTAAAAAAAATCCATTTCTATTTTAATTTGTAGAATTGCCTTGCACTTATGAAATTATCAAACTTCATATTGTACGATTATGTTTCATGTACTAAAAGTAATACATTTTATTATATTTCATTTTATTATTCGAAAAAGCTAAATTTTTCAAAAATATAAAATTTGGTCTTCAAGATAATTTTATTATATAGATCATATTTATTTGATTGGATTGTCCCATTTTAAAAGCCAATGTAGTCACGACTTTTAATTAAGAATGGTAAACTTCTAGCTCATATTCAGATTGATCGATCAACGATAAATTGGATGGCTCAGATTGCATGTCCTATGAGAGGATAATTTTTTTTCAGAAATTGTAAAGACTTTTAGTGTACCACGTGACAAGTTTATATTTCAGAGATACTATATTTCTCATGTAAAAAAAATACTATATTTTAATTTTAATCTTCCAGAAAAAAAAATGGACCAAACTCTATTGTTTGAATTACAACTGGATAAATACAAATGAAATCGTAGGTGCTAAATTTGTATACTGACCAATTATATCTGTATAGGCCTAACAGAAAAAGAGTAATAACTTTTGCAATTTAACAAAGAAAATATTATAAATTTTTCAGTAATGTTAAATATTTTCAAAATTATCAAATAAGTTTTGTAATAAATTTAAAAAAAGAGTTTTGTTATTGTATAATAACGATACTCTAAAAAAATTATCATTCTTAAAAAAGTTTTTTTTCAATTGAATCTTAAAAGGAAGAAAATTTTTTAGTTTAATATTCAATTTAAAAAAAGTATTTTATAATAAAAGAAAAGAGAAATTTAATTTTAAAATTTAAGAGAATATAACATATCGTAATTGATTCCTAAGATAAACTCTTATGAAGATTAATATCCGACCATTGGATTTGATCCAATAATAATAATAAAAAAAGGAGGGAAATATTTTTTTTACCGAGTTGATCCTGGCGCGAAATGCTCCAAGTCGGTAAGTTAAAATGTCTAGCTTATTATTAGGAGCATATATAATCCAATTGCACAACCTGGATTGAATTTTTTTTTTTTGTAAACTAAAACTTTATTTGGATTGATTCATATCTTAAATGATTGTAATTGTTAAAGTATTTTGATTAAAAATTTGTACTAGTACCATTCATTTGTCTCTGTAAAATCATCGCATACATAAATATTTATAAAGTGATTTATTTTCAAAATTATCAGTTCTTCCAAAAATATGTGTATTTTATTTACAATTATTTTATTTTGTTAGTATATATAATGAAAACAAAGTACATTTGAAATATAATAAAATGGCAATTCATGACATTGCCATCTCTGTATCTATTATTGTGGTCTAAACAGAGTAACAGTGCCGAACAAGTACCCCCGGATGGAAAAGGTTAAAATCATTTCACATATTAAATATAATTGTTTCCAAGGTAAATACAACTTGAATTAAGAAGAGCCATTGGAGTTGATCCAATGATCCACATACAAGCACAAACGAACAATACATGGGCGATCCGTGACACATTAAAGCAACCAGTCAGGAAATGCCACATGTCAGCGTCTGATTGTATGATTTTGAAAATACATTAAAATAAAGAAAATTAAACAATAATATCCAAGGTTGTATAAATAGAGAATGAAAAGGATTAGAAGATTCCAGACGTCTAGCATGGATCAAATTCCATGGCGCACCAAAAATACTTTAAGTTTACTAAATAATTGTGGATATAAAAAAATATTTTAAATATATGTTGAAAATCTTTTAAAAAAAATTAATATCTCTTTTTTTATAATTTTTTAAGAATGCATATAAACATGGAATTGAAATTAGGAGAAATCCGTCTCTTGTTTGTAAAATTTTAATTGAAATTGAAATTAGGAGAAATCATACATTAGAATTGATGGATATTGTTATCATACTAAAATCTACATCAATCACGATCCGAGACTCAACATGGTAAATACTATTATATTTTACAAAATAATATGACACTATTATATTTTACAAAATGATATGACTGGAATTTCTTATTATTTTCTTGTGATGCTTCATACTCTCTTTTAATTAGTAAATTCAAAAGTCAGTCTAAAAAAAATCAAAGTTCATTTTTTCTTTGATATATATTAATTTTTAGATAATATGTACGTGCATATATCTCAGGTACCATTATTTTTTTTATTGATCATACATGCATACATTAAATTGAGCTATAGCTAGTGTTTTTCAAAATGACACGACACAATCGTGTTAGCACGACACGATGTGCGTGTTGACACAACACGACACGACACGATACGAACTTGATAATCGAATAATTTCGCAATTTTTTGCTCTATACTATTTATAAAAGCAACAATTCGAGAGTGTAAACATTTTGGATACATCTTTGATTAATTGATGAATGGACTGGATTATATCTCCGATGGAAGAGTGAATTGACTCCAGACCTTTTGTCTAGAGCGCTGGTGCACAAATCCACCATCCACGTCATCGATCCAAACCTCAATACAAATTGAATACAGACCGCAATATGTAAATCCAAGAGTCCCGTAAAGCCCACGGATCGACTCCTGTCCTAAATTAATAAATTATCCCCTTTCCGGATAAATGCTTCCCATTAGCATTTCCCATCCCATCTCCTCTGTTAATTTATCCTCTTTTTTTTATCTAATAAATACATCTCTGCAATTGAATCGGATCGAATCAAATACCACACTGAATTTCTATTGTCTACATAATGTCTTGTTCGAATACATAATTACAGTGAATAAATACATCTCTATGTTAGTAACATATATATCTCCGATTAATAAATGAACATACTCAGTATCTAATTTATTACTAAACATATACTTGTCTATTTTTTTTTCTTTTGTTTACAGAAATATAATGCGTGCTTCTACTTCCATGAATTTTTTTTGTATATAATGCTTACGTCTACTTTATATATAAGAAATAAATTAATGTCATATATACTTAATTTGTACCATATAATTAACAGTAATTATTATTAATAAATAAATTCATCTCATACTTCGTCGTATCAATTGTAATTTTTGTTGTTGTAATATATCCCATCTTGGCCTATAGTAAATATTTTAATTTATTTTAAATTAAAATAATACTCTTAAAATAAATAAATGATACGAATAGCTGATTTATAACATCAAGTCGCCGTAATTCTTTTATTAACAACGACAATATGTTTAAAATAATTTTCTAATTGTACTTTTGCAATTCGTCAATAAACTCTTTTTTATATCGACAAATTATTTTTAAAGAAGGCAATTAAATATGAAATTTGTAAATATTTGGATTTCTTATAAAATTTTAAAGATTCATATATAAATAAATTAATTATAAAATACATCAGTACGAATTATGGATATGTACTATTTTTATAATTTATTACTTTGTACTAAAATTTTACTTCAACTATTTTAACAAATAAATATCAGAAAACATCTAAATTAAAAAAATAATGTTGGAGAGATTAACTCGTATTGGATATTCATATTATCAAAGCATTCATGGTACTCTTCTAAATTGCAATTGGGCTGCAATCTCTTTCCCTTTTTTTATTTTATTTTTATTGTTTGGGCAAGTCACGTGTAACGGACATCTGACATGTTTCACGGGGTTTTTATTACAGACGATCTGACTAGAACTGGTGCTGATGTCTGACGGTTCGAAACGAAGAATAGGGTGATTCGGATTTCTTTTGGTTAATGGAGCCTTTTAACAACCAGATTGTACCCGTTAACACCCTTTGACCCTCTCCGGCCACCGCGGCTTGTGCTACTAGGTTCTGTGCCACCGTGGGGATGGGGAGACGACGGTGATGAGGTTAGTTTAGTTTGCATGGGCCTGGGTTGGTGGGACCGCCAAACACTGGTACAACAAGGGTATGGGTCTGGGTACCGATTGGGTTCGAATTTGTACCGGAAAGGGTTTAATTGGCATTAGGAAAACTGGTACACATCAGAAAACGAAGCAATGTTTACCAAATATTGATCCATATATGCGTCAGTATATTAATACATTAAATCACCAAGTAATTTTAATTTAAAAAATTTATTAATTTGTTTATTAGAGTCTGTGTTGATATGTGTCAACTAGCGACTCCAATTACGCGCGCCTGTAAGAAAAAAAATTGCGTCTCTATCCGAAAGAGTTATGCAACCTAACTAATATGCGTTCCTGCTGATATGTGTCGGTATACCGACGCAAATTACATTCAGCATATTCGCGTCCCTACAGAAAACTAGAGAGCGTCTCTAGTACGAGATTTGTTGTGTCCTAACTAATATCCGTCGGCCTAGCGACGCAGCTTAGAAGTTCTCAAGTCCGTTTTTTTCTTTCTGCGTCCCTATTTGATTGAGGGACGCAAACACGTTGGTGCTCCGACGCAGTAAAACGAAATTCTGGTAGTGAATCCAAATTGCTTTTATATCATATATAGTTACAGCATTGGAAATGCAATAAGAAAAAAACTTAATTTTCGAGTTTTCGGTAACATAGTCCAATTCTGATATTGCTCTTTGCGGCATAGGTAGAAATATCGGAATTTATGTTTTATTAATTTAAAAAGAAAAACATATACGACATCGACATGTATAAAAAAATTGATGAGGTCACACATTTTATCAAATACTTATAATAGTCTAGCATTCGTATCAAAATTATTATTAGATTGTAATGAAGGTCAATAATGAATGAGCTAAATTTTATATTTTTAATGTGGTCAAACATGATTTTTGTTAAGGTGGGATTCATTTGCGATGATTAACTTGACAGCGTTAACAATATTTTTTCAAATCAAGTCAAGCATATGCTTTTCATTAACTTATTAGTCCGGAAGATCTCGGCTTTGTATTGCCGCTTTAGATATAGCATAGTAGTGCGTTTGCGAGAAGATTGAATTGAAAATCGAAGTGAAAGCATGGAATGAAAAAAACAAAGCTTATTGAAATATTGTTATTGGCCATATAGATTGGTGGGTATCAAAAGTCATGAAATTTAAATACCGTTTGGTATTCCATTGAAAATAATTAAATATGAACAACTGCAAAATACTTCTGACCAACTGTAAATTTTGGAACATCATGATTCATGAACATCTAGGCCTGTCAACAACAACCACGTGATGCCGAAAAATTTAAAAATAATATTAAATTAATATTATATATTAAAAATAATATCAATATAATAATATTTTTTTAAATAGTATCACAAGATCGGAATTTGAGATTCCGACCGTAATTACGGAATCCCGAATACCGATCTTAGCTAAGATCGGAATCCCGGATTCAAACGGGGCCATAGATATGTTTACAAATATAATTTGATATCCTAATCTCCACCAAATCATATCTGTAGCTGCTATAGAAAGAAAAAAAAAAAATTAGCAACTAAAACATACATGCCAATATGCCATAAAGTGGCGCTACAACAAAAATACCAGAATAGTTTAATGATAAACAAAATAATAGTAAATAGCACAACACAACTAGCTTATCTTGACAGATGCCTGGAATTAAGATGCCGGTGCTGGTGCTGAAGTGGAGCAAGGTGGAAGTGGGTTCCCACAAAGGCATGAATTGTTTGCAAAAACTGCGGCGCTGAATCGACCCATGTTACCTCCCTGAGGTAGCTCCCCACAGAGTCTGTTGAATGACAGATTGGGGAAGTATAAACCAGCTGCAGTTGCAAATGAATCAGGCACCTTCCCAAAGATTTTTTATCGTGGCTTAGATCGAACCCGTATAGATTATCAGAGAATTCTACATTACTCAGATCAAACTCAAACTCGTTATCAGCTAAAACAATGTTAACTGCTTTTTTTTTGTCTACCAAATAAGAATGAAGCATCGCCTATTAGTTGGTTTCCTCCCACATCAATTACCGAGAAATCTACCCATCCATAACATTTTGGTAGTTCACCAGTCAAGCTGTTATTTGAAAGCACAAGTGATGGAGATGAGGTATGGACAAGCTGAGGTGGTATGCTACCAGTGAGGTAATTTCCCGAAAGATCCAGAGAAATCAACTTTGGTAAAGCAGAGAAAGATGATGGAATTGTTCCGGATAGATGGTTACGCGCTAAATTGATGAATAAGAGATTCGGGTTGTTGTAGAAACTGGGCACGGGACCGGAGAAAGATGTATCTGTTATGATAACTTCCCAAAGATTAGGGAGTTGGGTAATGCAAGAAGGAATCGAACCATAAAGCCCGGGGTCATTATTAAGTAGCAAGTCTTGCACATACGTTAAGTCGCAAATGGCATCGGGAAAGGGGGCATTAACATTCAAGTTTTGCAGGAGGATAGATCTTACACAACCAGTGTCGGTACACGTTATGTAAGAGAAGTCGGGACCAGTGTTGGCTGAGGCATCACAGTAGTCGAATCCTGTGACCCACCAACTGAGACTATCAGGATCTCCTAGCTGCTTCTTGATTTTGAGGAGTACCTTTTCATCATCTTTGACAGATAACACTGAGGAGGTGCAACAGAGGAGGAACAAAACGAAGAAAATTATAGTCATGTTCAATTGTCTTCTTTGGTTTTCTGGGTTTTTGGATGGATGTTGATTTGGAATTTTGGGGAAGGTGAAAGGTATTTAAAGAGAGAAATGAGCAAATCACAAATTTCAAACAATGAGCACATCTATTTTAGAAAAATTTAATGAGAAAACTTATCGTGCATACTAATGTACGTAAGTTTCGATGTATACTAATTTAAACTCTTGGATCCGCTTCAAAATGACCGATCTAAACCGTCCAATATGATCTCGCTATTGAAATCTCCTTGCCGACCAAATTTTACATTTTTTCAAAATTTGTTAAGTATTTTTTTCTGATTTTAAAAAATTGTTATTTTTGAACTGTTTAGAAAAAATTAGATTAACGATTTTCTAAAATTTAAAAAATAACTTAAAAATTATGAAAAAATGTAAAATTTGATCAGTAAGGAGATTATATTATGGAGATCATATTAGACGGTTTGAATCAGTATGCACCGAATCTTCCATACATTAGTATGCACAATATGTTTTCTCACATTTAATTATATATATATACAGTAGATAAGTTATTATATGAGACGGCTTCTGGAGAATAGCACGTGAAGTTGAAAAAAACAAAATTACATAATAATGGGCAATTATTGCTACAATTAAGATGCAGCTCTCAAGAAATCACTTGCAATTCTAATTTGCTTGTAGGAAAACTTTCAATTGTGCATATGCAACGTAGGATGGGCAGAGACGATCTCCGTGCACAGCTCGCATACTCTCGATGATCATTCAGTGAATGGTTTCAATCTCAGCCGTCTGATTTAATCTCAACGGCTAAAGATGTTCCGTGCATAATACCCGTTGAGATTAAATCAGACGACTCGGATAAAAAAACGTCCACTGGATGATTGAATACAACCATCCAGACCGTGTGCATGGTTCAATCTTGTTTTCTGTATGCGTTCATTTATTTACTTAGGCCTGGACCATCTGTCTGCATCTAAATTTTTTTTTCAAATTAATGTTCTTATACAGGACATTAAAGAAATATATCAAGTGATTTTTCTTTATCGAGGACCAGTACAAAACCACATACTCTCATTCAAACTATGATGTATAAATATATTCACATAGATGGATCAGAACGCATTATATTCAATAGATCATAAGAATATATATCTGGAGAACATTTGGCAAACTCTGTTTTAAATGTTATTTTTATTGTGGATTTATCGTACCATGCATGTAGCCAATCACATGAAGATCAAAGTGCTTTGACCGGAGTTCCGGTTAAACCCCGTCAGTTTTCAATTTTGAAAGTTCAAATGACCGATCCGAACCATCAAATATGATCTCCATATTGAAATCTCCTTGCCGACCAAAATTTTCATTTTTTTGATATTTTTAAGTATTTTTTTCGGATTTTCAAAAACAACAATTTTTGTAGGGTTCAGAACAAATTAGATTAACGATTTTTGAAAATCCGAAAAAAATACTTAAAAATTTAAAAAAATGAAAATTTTGGTCGGTAAAGAGATTTCAATATGGAGATCATATTTGACGATTTAGATCGGTTATTTGAACTTTCAAATTTGAGATTTGACGGGGTTTAACCGGGACTCCGGTCAAAACGCTTTGATTGAAGGCTTTCTATATATATATATATATATATATATATATATATTGGCAGAAAAAGACAGATAACAAGTTGGGGTTAATGGAATCATGGCATGTCACCGTACTATCCGTAGTACATATATGCGCAATATAGAAATGCTAGAATCTAATATATAGGATGGATGTACTTCGTCCAATACGATCGTTTTCATATTTTTTAAATTTCAAATAACAAATTCGAACCATTCAATATGTTCTCCTTATTGAAAACTTGTAAGGAACCAATTTTTACATTTTTTCGATTTTTTTTACTATTTTTTTTATATTTTAGAAAATCGTTGTTATTAGACGATCCATAATGTTTATATCATGAATTTTTAAAAATACCAAAAAAACAGTAAAAAAATCGAAAAAATGTAAAAAAATGGTTCCTTTAAGTTTTTAATATGAAGAACATATTGAACGTTCGGATCGGTCATTTGAAATTTAAAAACGTGAAAACAATCATATTCGACGGACCCATCCGTCCTATATATAGGACACTATAGCATTTCTCTGCGCAATAAGGAATAATCGATAACTTGGAATTGAGTGGGTGTCTCTGCGTCCCTAAGGGTGCGTTTGGATATAGGAAGAAAGAAGAAGAAGAAGAAGGAAGAAGGAAGAAAAAAAATTATAAACAATTCAAACTCTTCACAAAGTTACACACTTCCCAATACTTCTTCCCACTTCTTCCCTTCTTCCACACCTATCCAAACGGAACCTAAATTCACACTAGTGACTTTCAAGGTCGAGTTACCGACTCCAATGTTCCGCTCTAATACTTAATATTCTAGTAGTGCTAGCATTTCTCTGCTCAATAAGGAATAATCGATAACTTGGAATTTAATCGAGTTTTATTTTTCATTTTATTTATTAATTTTCTTTTCTTTTTTTTTTGAAAAAGAGTCGTGGTTTATTATACAAGTCTGTAAAGGAAGGCCTTTTTTTTTTCCTCTTTATGCACTATATATAATCAGGAGGCAATATAATAAAAGTGTACCCCAAAATACAGAATATCCCATCAAATCAATAAAGTGCCAGCAAATTGTATTACTTTTTCCATTGATAACCAAAATGTAGAATGATAAAATCAGAAAATTTATTCATCCCTGCCGGAGGTATTTAATGTTGGGTACCAGTTTTACCGGTGAACTAGCTAGTACTGGTACATGATGTTTTGTTGATCAGTTGATTTTTGATTCACAGTTGTTCGTGTTGTATGTTGTCTAAAGAAAGTAGTTGAACTTCTTAATTAGAAACTGTAATTAATAGACACCAGCGTATTGTTTTCTGTCTTTCATGAAATTGAATGCAAAAGAGGGTGCTCTGATTTCTAGGGTTCTTTTCTTTCAGGAAAACTTGGAAATTGAAAAGCTGCAGTGTTCAAATTCTTAATCAAAGTAGATCTCCCAACTATATAATTAAAGAGGCAAATAGTTGCACTTGTAACTTTGTAAGTTGTAAGAACTCTTTTGAGAAAAAACCGCAAATGTGGCCTAGTCTCGTAAATAAATAATTTGAAACGGAACTAACTTCATTATAGTCGCATAAAAACAGCTATTATATCCCGTAACGAACATTTTTTGGGCCAAAAACGTCATCTGAGTTCTGAAATTTATTTTGAAAGATTTCAAATCTAATAATTTTTTTAAGATTGAAAGTTTTCATGATCTAATAATTTTTGTAAGATAAGATGAGAGTCAAAATTTCCAACTTATTTCAAAATTAAATGTCATAAACGGAACTAACTTAATTAGTTGTTCTTTACCATTAGATCAAGAGCTGATTATTTTCAAATTTAATAATTATATAGAACTATCATAATATATAAACATAAATTAGTCATTACTCATTAGATAAGAGAATATAGTGAGAATATAGTGGGGATATAGAGAGAATTGTTAAAAATTCAAAAAAAAATTGGAACTATATATATTATATAGTTTAAACTTTTAGATCTATAAAAGGGAGAAGGAAGCTTAAGAACGAAGAAGGATTGAGAGAGAGAGAGAAAAAGAGAGACCAATCCAAGAGAGAAGAGAGCTAATGTAGGAGAAAGAGAACACATGTTCTTTAGAAAAAAAAAATCGTCCCTAAAGATTTCTCCATTTTTTTTTATAGCCAACGATTTAGTAATTTTTTTAATTAATAAATTAGTTCAACATAATTTTGACAATGCCACTATATTTTTAGTAACAGTTGTTGTGAACAACAGTCACTAAAAGTGCGTCGCAAAGACCCGTTTTTTGTAGTATAGGGTGCGTTTGGATATAGGAAGAAAGAAGAAGAAGAAGGAAGAAGGAAGAAAAAAAAATTATAAACAATTCAAACTTTTCACAAAATTACACATTTTTCAATATTTCTTCCCACTTCTTTCCTTCTTTCATTCTTCCCACACCTATCCAAACGGAGCCATAGTGATAGGTTATGTTGAGAAAATTATGTATAAGACGAAGATATAGGAAGATAATTATCGTTTTCTACAAAAACGATAGTAAAGATTTTTTTTGTACTTTTATTTCACTTTAAAAATATTTTAAGAGTTTTATGAAGCACGGATTTCCCACTGATAAAAAATGGTGTGAAAGTATGTTGTCTCCGGTTTGTTTTTAATTAATTTACTGCGCATAAAAATATATATTCGATAAAATATCTAACAGACGTAACAGACAAGGACCCTTGCAATCCCATGGCAGATGCTATGCTTTCTCAGATTTTGCAACAAATCTGAGCTTGTTAGGCCGGCTACGTACATAGAGCAGTCAAGCAAAGTCACTACTTCAAAAATCCCTGTTTCATCGATCTCTTCGATCACGTCCATGTAATATTATGTACACGTCAATCAATGGAATATCAAAACATGTCCACTAAAATATATTTGATGGAACTTGAAAATTTCTACAGCTGGACTAGGAGACCTTAATTGATCAGGGTCTGAATTCAGTGTTTGACCCCTTAGTTGATGTTGCTAGTCAATGCATGAACGTACGGTTCAATGGATATATTAATATATACATATATAGAAACTTTATAACTAAAATATTGATTAATTATTGACTCTAAATCGCAAATACAAAGAAATCGTAATGTAAATGCCCTTTTTGGACGGCGAAAAGGTGAAAATATGTTGATCCGCGTTTTAACATGATCGATCAAAACACCATTCGTCCATTCCAATAGAAGTAACAGCTACGGCATGCAATCCATGACCTGTCAAACGTGAAATTTGAAAAGCGAAAATGGCCATTTCGTTTATGTTCTGTTTTGGTAACGGAACGAAATTGTTGTTTCGTTTTCGTTCCGTTTCATTAAATGAAATAGATTTCTGTTCCGTCTTTCATTTTCTATTGATTTCAGCCTATTTCTGTTCATTTTCATATTTCGTTTAACGTTTCGTTCATTTTTTTCATTTTCATTTTCGTTCTATTTTTAGAAATGAAACTGATTTTTTTTTCGTTTAACGTTCCGTTTAGACAGACGGAATAAAAACGTTCGAAATGTAATGAAATTGACATGTCTACATGTAAAAACCCTGTGAGACGCATGCTTCGTCTATAAAAAGCTTCCAACACTCTAAATCTTCTCCACCAATCAAAAACAAACAAAACCCACATGCTCGATATACATATACCAACTATTTATAGCATCAATCCTCCTCAAAAAGATAAAAAAAAATATTTATAGCATCTCGTTTTTTCTTGGGAGTGAGAATGAAAGGGGCAATTAAAATGATGCAAGTGGTCCTATTTATGCTATTGATTAGTTCTACTACCTTGCATGTTTCTGTGGCACGGCCTATACAAGAACATAGAGATGAACCTTTAGTTTTCGAGTCGAAACATAGTGTGCCACCGTCTGGTCCCTCTGGATGCACCAATGGTCCTTCAGTCAAAGCTGGCTTCTGCCCACCAATCCCTAGGCCTCCGTCAAAATGATCAAGTGGTTCAGGTTAAATAAAGGTGTACTAATTATATCTTCAAAATAAGCTTTATGCATGCATGGTGCTTGTAGACAATAAATAAGTGCGTGTATATATATAGATGATAGCTTTGTGAGTCATATACGTACGTAACGTACGTACGTACAGACCATTAATTTCTTCGTTTTTTAATGGTTGGGAATGTTTAATTTGATATCGATAAGTCTATGGAAAAATAAATTTGTTTTTTGGAAGTTTCTTATTTTTATTGGATGGGCTATATATCTATATATATATTGTCTCTTTGTAACAGACGCAACTCATAACTCGCATGCTTGTAATTAATTTGTGAATTGTGATCGACTTTTGGAATAGTTTGCAACTTCTCTCTTGAGTGTCTAAAAAAGGAAAATTCTAGCATGAATTATTAGTATTTCAGCCTTAGCCTAATCAATCATAATCATGCAATATTTTGAATGAACAATTTGTATTTCCTCCACTATAAAGGAAAACGGGCAACCACGAAATTTGCAATTCATAAAAAATAACTGACTACAACAAATTGTACTATCAACTTACAAACATTTGAGTAATGCATAATTCCGATGAATCATGTGAAGTTTATTAGGGAAAATCATATTCATTGAATCTATAAAATCCTTTTGTTTGAATTATCTAAATTATATTAATATTGTGATATTTTTTATTATAAAATTTTAAAAAGTAAGATGTTCTAATATTATATTATATTGTAACTGTATACTACGAAATATTGTGCTGCATAATTGTTCCATTTCACTTCTACATCTTTCACCGCCGCAAGCTGGTCCAAACACGGTAAGAAAGTAGCCAGGTGCCCAGGTGTTTAATATCAGACAAATTTATACATTTTAGGCAAAAGTCAAAACACTTTTACAACACACACAATCAATGCAATAGAATGCCATCTCATGCAAACATCAATCCAGCTTTGATCATAATTATTTAATATTAAATGGATGGTCTGTCATGATTAGGGCAGTCAATATCCATCGGTTTCGCATGTTTCCGCTCCATTCCGGACAAATGAAAGAATTTATACTTACGTTTCAGCAGACGAAATAAAAATGGAATAGTTATTGATTTCATTCAACTGGACGAAACGGAAATGAAACGGTCCAGTTACGTTACATTCAATAACGTTATTCCGTCAGTCCATATTTCACAGTCCACTTACGTAACTTTAACCCTAGCCGTTCGTCTCTCTCTCGAGTATCGCCTCTCCTCTCCTCCTTCCATCCTTATCTCTAATCTGACGAGAGAGAGAGAGAGAGAGAGAAGCCTCTCTCGCCTTCTTCCATCCTCATCACCTCCGATCTGCCTCCTCCCTCACTCGAGTGGAACCCCATCGTGAAGACCCCTCTCCTTCCCCTCTCCGATGACCTCCCTCACCACAACCCCACCACTCTCTCTCTCTCTCTCCATTCGCCGTATTCCTCTCTGGCCTGACCACCAACCCCAAGCCTCATCTCCTCTCTGATGGCCTCCCTTACCACAACCCTACTACTTTCTCCCTCCCTCCCTCCCTCGGTCGTATTCCTCTCTCTTACCGAGCACCAACCCCAAATCCCATCGCCTTTCCCTCTCCCCTACTCACCGTCTTTCTCAAGCTTCCTCCACAATAATTCTTCTTCTCACTTTGAGGCTCTCAATGGAGGTGACTGGTGGCAGCTTGATGACAGAGAGAAGGTAGAATAGAGTGAAGAGGAAAATACAGTGAGAAATAAGATAAACTCAGTGCAATTTTATTTTTTGCGTTTTATTTTTTGACTGATTTTTTTCTTTTTTTCTCTCTAATTTTTTACTGATTATTTCCTATCAATTTTTACTGATTTTCTCCTTTCAGTTTTTTGGCTGGTACGAACTTGTGAATGTTTGGATGGTACTGGTATGGACCTGTACAGTGGTACCAGAGAGATCTGATTTTTCTTTGATTTTTTTGTTGTTGATGCTATCAATTTGTGATATGATTGGTTGTATATATGGACATTTTACTTGGTATTCCTTCTTTTGTGCTTGTTGGATGAAGGTTTTTGATGACTTGTTGTTTGTCTGTTGTCAGTTTGTCACTTGTCTGTGAGATCAACTGATCAAGTAGTGCA
Source organism: Rhynchospora pubera (assembly GCA_028095005.1). NCBI lineage: Eukaryota > Viridiplantae > Streptophyta > Magnoliopsida > Poales > Cyperaceae > Rhynchospora > Rhynchospora pubera. The sequence continues at coordinate 21,454,470 of CM051463.1, forward strand.
TCTGTGCATCAGTGCATGTGGTTGCCTGTTAGTTGTTAGTAAGATCAAGTAGTTGTAACTTGTAAGTTGAAGCCTGAAGTTTTCAGCTTTTGGGCTCCTTAGTCTCAAGCCAGAATTCTTCAATGATGATGACCTATTGCTTCATAAGCTTCTATTTTTAGCCGATGGCTGAGAAAGGTGCCTGAGAAGATAGCTTGGGACTTGGTGGAGCTCGTTGCTGGGACTTTGGGTTTCAACTTTCAACTTCATGATTTTTGTTGTGAGTTTTATGACTTGAATTTGTAGTTGTGCACTTGTGTTGTGAACTTCTGACTTTGTAACCTGTGAGTTGCGAGACTTGAATTTGTGATTTGTGTTGTGAACTCAGAAACTATTATGTTAAGTTAATGCAAGTTCAATTTGTTGTACAATATATAAATTTGGGATTTTAGGTGACTTCTGTTGTAACTTGCAAGTTGAATTATTTGTTATTAATTTTGTTGTACAATCAATATACTTTGTTATTGAATATTTGAATGTGTAAGTGTGTAAGTGTAAGTAATGGAATAAAAGATTAATGTTTGTTGATTTTTTTTTTGTTTTTGAAATAAATTTTGGAAGATTTGATCTGTTGTTTCTGTATAACAAATTTTTTTTAACATTATTAACGTTATTCCGTTCAAAAAATACGAAACATAAATGTAACAGATTTTGATTTACACTATAAATACGGAACAATAAACGTAAATTAAGTGTGTACCGTATCAAATAACAAAACATAAACGTAAAAAAGTATCTCCGTACATATATTGCACGTTTGACGGCACTAGTCATGATACGCTAGCTTTCAAATTATAAAAGGATTCTAATTCTCAAGTGCATTATTTTGTTCGCCTGCTGATTCATTCATTTTGAACTTTTATTTAATAAACTAAATTTGGTTATTTTGCACTTTTGACCTGCGTTGACTTTAGCCTTTATGTTGCACTTGGCCAAGTTGACAGTGAAAATTGACAAGCTAACTCAACAAGAGTTGAAACATACCAGAGAAAAAAGGTGTGCCAAAACTAACAAGTCGTGATTCGGATCAAGGGTTGGTCAATTTTTAATCAAATAACGCGTTAGCACCAAATCACGTTTCTCCACCTTTTTTTCGGGGCACGGTCACGGCTACGGGTCCCATATCTCTTGTGGTCTATCTCACTCCTTTATATTATCTACGGGTCCCATTATTCTGACGTCTTTGTTATATGTACTATCCTTTTTTAAATATTATATATATAAACCAGATTTTTACTCACACTTATTAATAATCAGGACCGATAAGGATTATTCTCGATTTCTATCATCTTCATCATCCTCAAAATGTATTTTTTATTTTTAGAAAATACATAATTAACTTAATTTCATTTTCGAAAATTAATTAAATTCCGTCATCCTCATCCATCCTCCCCTGGAGTCATCTCTTCTCTACCTCTTTGTTTCGCTAACTTTCCCTTCCTCCCTCTCTGATTCACTATTATCCAGCTTCCCTTCCTCTTCTTTGTTATTATATACATAACAGTTCTACTTTTATATATATAAAGATTCTACTTAATATATATATAAATTCTACTTATATACATAACAAATCTACTTAATATATATAAAAGTTCTACTTATATACATAACAGTTCTACTTAATATATATATAAAGGTTCTACTTATATACATAACAGTTATACTTAATATATATAAAGGTTCTGGAAAATCTTTTCACTAAAGAAAAAAAATTACGTGACGGAAGAAAAAAATAGAACTAAGGAGGAAGGAGGAAGAAAGATGGGACCAGAGATAAGGAATAGCGCTAGATATGAATGATGCGAATGACGGTAAAGATGGGGATAACACGTTTCGATAAATATTAACGTGTTTTTAAGGATACATTATCTGAGAATGACGGAGATAGAGAGAATGATCTTAATTAATTCCGTATTCATAATTTATATATAATATATGAATGATCTTTTCTAAAATGAAAATTATGATCGAAAATTTGTAAAGAGATCTATGGACGAATTTTGATATATACATAAAGTCATCTTATTTTACAAATAATTGCGCATTCGCAAAGATACCTTTTGCTATCTCAGATCACGAAAATAGTCAATTCATCAACTCAAATAGCTAAAGTAGTAATTTTCTCCTACTTAAATCGACTGATTACGAAAATAGCCTAAAACTTTGTCAGAATTGTGTCTTTTGTGTTATTTTATTGTCATCTTTCGCCAACTTAATTATTCCAAAAAAAAAAAAACTATCTTGCCACCATAAATCCAAAAAAAATAGTGTAAAAAAGAAAAATCAAAAGCTACTTCCGATATGAGTCAAAAATAGCTATTCTATATCAAATTTTGCCAACAAAGATCACAAAAATGCGTGATTGCTTTCTTTAATAAAAAATAGCTATTCTATATCCAATCTGGTTTGATTCCCTACCTAAAAGCACGCACAAAGAAATTCACCTCTAAGTTTTCTCAAGATTTTAACAACAACAACAGTAGTAATAATAATAAATTTTCTGAACTGAATGTATGTAGGTAGGGCTGTATACGAGCCGAGTTCGAGCGAGTTAGCCTCAACTCGAACTCGAACTCGTCACAACTCGAGTCAACTCGTGACTCGACAGCAAAGCAGTTCCGAGCTATTCGAGCTAACTCGAACTCGACTCATTTTAACTCGAGCCAACTCGTGACTCGGCAACGAACTCGTGAGAAGGTGTTGAGGTACTAGTCACCTTAAAATTTTGCTCTAAAATAGAAAAAGAGGAGCACTCATGAGGGTGTAAGTGAGGGAAAAAGGTCTGGGGACTTGGAGACTAGGGTTAGTGCACAAATTATTGAATTGCAAATCAATAAAATTGTTGGATTATATATTAATATGATAACATTTTATTTTTTGCAGCCTGTATATTCCGACTCGAGTTGTACCGAGTTGAGTTGGGCCCAACTCGAACTCGGCTCGTAAAATTAATGAGTTGGCATAACTCGAGTTGTTATAACTCGAGTTCTTCTAACTCGAGTTTTCATCGAGTTTTTTTCGAGTCGAGTTCGAGTAACTCACGAGTTACGAGTTTTTTGCTCACCCCTATATGTAGGACATTCCACACATCGTAATTAACAACCCAAATTTTTGTTTATGAAAACAAACATGCAGGTTCAAATTATATATCGAACTTTTATCTATTTAGCGATACGGATCTTGAACCTTAATTACATCTTCGAGATCAACCTAATATTTAATATATCCCACAGGTAGGCCACAAGTGAACACTTTATAATTTTCAAACAGCATATGTATAAATGGGAAGGGAAATATGGACGAGTATGGCAATTTTTTATAACATAAATCAAAATTAGTAGAAACGATAAATTAAAAGTCTGGCTGTATCCATATAGTTAGATAATCAAGTACGAGATTTGATTTTTAAATCATTATTATTTATGTACTAGTAAATTTAAGCTACAAATGTTTCCAACTATAAATAAATTGATTCACCAACAATCTAACTTATAAATATATATATATATATATCGACAATTTAAAATTTTTGCTTCTAATATTTATTCAAAAAATTTTATTTCGAATAATCATCAAATGAATTTGTTGTTAATAACAATATATTAAAAAAAAGATTCTCTCGTTAAAATAGAAACTTTTCTTTGAAATACAATAATAAAAGGATCAAATGTATATGTATATATAGAGAGAGAGAGAGGTACGCTATAGTACATCGCGATGTATTGAGGCTTTTGTACATCACGATCATTATCCGTCAACTGTTTTATAAATTGACAAATCTAATTAAACCAATCCAATCTACATATTGAAATTTCATTACAAACCAAATTTTATATTTTTTTTATTAATTTTTTCGAATTTTCTAAAACTTTTCTTTTTTTGGATACCAATTAATAATAAAGAAATTCCAAAAATGGCAGGTTTTAAAAAATCCGAAAAAAATAGTAAAAAAATTTCAAAAAATATAAAATTTGGTTTATAATGAGATTTCAATATATAGATTGAATTTGTTTAGTTAGATTTTCAATTTGTTGAACTATCGATAAATATGATCGCGATATACGAAAGACTTAATACATCGCGATGCACCATAGCAATTCTATATATATATATATATATATATATATATATATATATATATATATATATATATATAGAGAGAGAGAGAGAGAGAGAGAGAGAGAGAAAGGATTCAATCAAAGCGCTTTGACCGGAGTCCCGGTTAAACCCCGTCAGTTCTCAATTTTGAAAGTTCAAATTACCGATCTGAACCGTCAAATATGATCTCCATATTGAAATCTCCTTGCCGACCAAAATTTTCATTTTTTTGAAATTTTTAAGTATGTTTTTTCGGATTTTCAAAAACAACAATTTTTGTAGGGTTCAGAACAAATTAGATTAACGATTTTTGAAAATTTAAAAAAAATGCTTAAAAAATTCAAAAAAATGAAAATTTTGGTCTGTAAGGAGATTTCAATATGGAGATCATATTTGACGGTTTGGATCGGTCATTTGAATTTTCAAAATTGAGATCTGACGGAGTTTAACTAAGACTCCGGTCAAAGCGCTTTGATTGAAGGCTTTCTCTCTCTCTCTATATATATATATATATATATATATATATATATATGATTGCTAAAATACTATGCATAGCACGGATGACTTTCGTGCTATGGATTCGTTCTTGCATTTCATGCTTCAAACAATCAATCTAAACTGTTCATTATCTTCTACATATTGAAACTTTATTACAAACCAAATTTTATATTTTTTAAATTTTTTACTATTTTTCTCAGATTTTTTAAAATCACTGTTATTGAAGGGTCCAGAATTTATTAGATTAAGTATTTTCAAAAAGCTGAGAAAAATACTAAAAAATATATAAAATTTGATTTCTAATGAGATTTCAATATAAAGAAGGTAATGAACGGTTTGGATCGGTTGTTTAAAGCATTAAATTCAAGAACAAATCCATAGCACGAAGGGTATCCGTGCTATGCATAGCATTTTAGCAATCATATATATATATATATATATATATATATATATATATATATATATAGAGTTTAGCTACGGTGAGTCGCGACTCACGGACCCTCCGGTGAGTCGCGACCAAAACTCCTAGATCTAGATTAAAATGACCGATCCAAACCGTCCAATATGATCTTCCTATTGAAATCTCCATGTAGACCAAATTTTTCATTTTTTCGAAATTTTTAAGTATTTTTTTGAAATTTTAGAAAATCGTTAATCTAATTGGTTCTAAACCATTTAAAAATATCAGTTTTTAAAAATCCGAAAAAAAATACTTAAAAATTTCGAAAAAATGAAAAATTTGGTCTACATGGAGATTTCAATAGGGAGATCATATTGGACGGTTTGGATCGGTCATTTTGATCTTGATCTAGGAGTTTTGGTCGCGACTCACCGGAGGGTCCGTGAGTCGCGACTCACCGTAGCTAAACTCATATATATATATATATAGAGAGAGAGAGAGAGAATGGATTCAATCAAAGCGCTTTGACCGGAGTCTCAGTTAAACCCCGTCAGTTTTCAATTTTGAAAGTTCAAACGACCGATCCGAACCGTCAAATATGATCTCCATATTGAAATCTCCTTGTCGACCAAAATTTTCATTTTTTTGAATTTGTTAAGTATTTTTTTTCAGATTTTCAAAAACAGCAATTTTTGTAGGGTTCAGAACAAATTAGATTAACGATTTTTGAAAATCCGAAAAAAATACTTAAAAAATTTAAAAAAATGAAAATTTTGGTCGACAAGGAGATTTCAATATGGAGATCATATTTGACGGTTCGGATCGGTCGTTTGAACTTTCAAAATTGAAATCTGACGGGGTTTAACTGAGACTCCGGTCAAAGCGCTTTGATTGAAGGCTTTTTCTATATATATATATATATATACTGTTCAATTTCACCTGTAGTTTTCATTTTTTTTTTTTCTTCAATAAAAATTGTGTGTTCACTAATGTTACAACAAAAAAGATGAACTATTCTGTACATCAACAAAGTCTGTCCGATCGATATTGACGATTGGCAATACGTTGAAGCGCTAGGGCCCAAACGAAAGATCAGTCGTATTTCACCAATCAATATCAAGCAACACAGTAATTAAAAAACGATGGCCGGCCTTCTTTATCAATAGATCCATACCTCACACGTAGAAGAAAAACAATCCAATTTCCAATCCACAATCGCACACCTCTGTTTCTCATTACCATTCATTTTATTCCTTCCACGTTTAACACAAATATCATTGATTCATGCACAAGAAGAAGAAACACACCACTGCCGCCGCCATGCCGCCAGAGACGGACCCCGATGAATTGGCACTCGTGAAAGCGGCAGCATGGGCATGGCACCAACATTCCTCCTCATCAAAAAACAAGCAAGCACCGCCTTCGGAATTCCCCTTGGCCACACATCGGCGCCGGTTCATGCACCGTCCCTCCCGGTACCGTCTCGAGTCCCTCTCCAAATCAAAAGCCCCCACCGCTTCTCCTGCAAATGTAGTGTCTGATAAGATGAAAACCATAACTCTGCTTGATTTGTATGAGATAGAGAGGATTACAAAAGAGCTGGAGAGGTTTATGGCAGCGAGTGAAAGAAGAGAAAAGGTTCAAGCTAAGAAGGCGCAAATGAGAAAAGGTACTGTGGTTGGGTGCTTGATGGGGAGGCATGTGATAGCGGTATGTGGATCCCGAGGATCGGCAGTGGAGACCGAGGCTCTTGTTGGCCGGCGCCGAGAGAGCTCTACCTAGACTCTGTAAAGTTTGCCTTTGTAGGAAAATAGCATAGTTTTTCTTCTCTCTTTTTTCTTGGGTAATAAGAGATATATGCGGTTGTTTTCGTAGTTCATGAGTGCAGTATATTCCACATGATGATCTTTCACATATAAGCAATTTTAATTATTTTACTCCGTTTTGTGCCATGTGTACGTCGGTGGTGTTGAATGTCTTGTTAGTTAAATTTTCAGTAAATCAGAGAAGCGTTTTTTTCTTTTTATTTTTTGAAAAAAATATATATATGCATGGGTGTTAAGATCAGAAGCTTAGTAACCAAGTTAAAAAGAAAAAAAGGAGACAAATGAAAAACGTCCAACTAATAGTACTAAAAATTTTCAAATATTATATCACTAGTTACTGCTAAAAAATTAGTTACAGCTATTTTTGAATTAATATCACCTAATTATTCTGAGCCTTCATATATATGCATATATACAATCATATTTAAACTGAACATTGGAAAGGAACACTAAACTCGGTAGGTGGTCTCTCAGGAGGCTGAGCGTGCCAAGTCGTCCTAATGAAGTCTAGCACTAGCAGGATGAGGAAATTGCTATCAATTTTTACAGCTTGAGGGTAGATGCCACAACCAGTCTTAAATTGTATTGTAGGATGACCGTGACCCTAATTAAGCTTGAAGCAGCTAGCAGACTGCTGAACATCTGCCTTTCTTGTTGCTTCCTTTATTAAGTTAACAGACTTGGATACCGTCTAATTGAAATGAAAATATCTAAATTTTACCTGGAATATTCCCAATTAAGACTACAGATTCACTCAACAAGGGACAGAGGGACCGTCCAAGCAACTGGGGAGCACACAAGAACAGAACATCCGTGGAGATGTATTAATTGGGCGGTACTTATATGTATTTGCCTTCATGCCTTGGCTATTTGGAAGCAGTTAGTAATGCAGTGGCCCGGAAGAAAATCGATTATGCCGAAAAAATTATTACTATAATTAAAATATTTGTGAATTTAGATTTTATTACTAAAATGATTCGAATTTTAACAATGTTATTGTAATATCAAACTTTGAAAGTTCGATAATAGTATCGGACTTTCAAAATACGATATCAGCTAATATCGTTTCTTAATATAATGACTACAGTTAGTATCGGAAGTTGAAAGTCAGACACTGCTGAAAGAGCAAAAAATTTTGTTGCTCTCGGACATTCCGAGTCCGACATTGGATTTTTGAAATTTGAAGTTTTCTTTGCATTTATCAACACGAGACAAATCTCGCTGGAAAAAAGTATGCGCATTCAAAGGAAGGTGCTGGCTCTATTTTTTTTTTCTTCTCTTAATTTTTTTACACTTTTTCTCTTTAACCCCTGTCTCTATCTTTTTATAGATCTAGGTGTGGTGATTAGTAGGACGAGACTTTAAAGCTCATACTAAATACATATGTTTGTTTATATCATATATATAAGAAATGCACGCTACATGATTTCTATATATATTTCAAAGTTAACCTATTAATTTTCAAAGATTCAACTCTAAAATTAAAGTTTAACTAGTAAATAACTATGGCATTACATCTCATTAATTTTTCACCGATTTATCAATTCAATCCCAAAAACAACAATGTTTATTAATGTCTACTTACTTCTGTATAAATTAACATTCCGACTACAGTGAGAAACGACAAGAGTTAATAATTTTTGTAAGAACACGATATTTGATAAGATTCACTAGAGATACTATGACAATATTTAGTTATAGATGTGATTTTTTAAGTAATAACAATTGAAATTCTTGCTAAATGAGACACTTTTTGACAAGTCACATCTACACTTATTCACCCTCGAACATTGGCCGTAGAAGATCCAAAGTTTATAATAAGTCCCACTGTGTTAATGCGCGCTACTGAAATCCAAAAATATAGCCCTCAAATATACCTAGGGGTGTCAAACTCGTCAAAAATGCACGGAACGAACTGTTCCGTTTTCCGTTCCGTTATGAAATACGGTACAGAATTCTATTTCGTTAACCGTTCCATTTTTGAAACGGTACAAAATATTGTTTCGTTAATCGTTCCACTTCAGAAATAACACATAAAACAATTTGAAATAAGATTGAAACAGTCGAAACGGTAAAATCTGGTATTTCGTTTACCGTTTCGTTATTGGAACGGAATAAAAATTGATATTGTTATTCGTTCCGTTTCGCTTAAACGAAACGGAATCACGTGATTCCTCTTACCGTTGACAGCTCTAAATATACCTTTTAGAGCCGCATCAATTGGCTAACTATCCTAGGATCAATGGGATTACATGTGCTGGGTTCACTTACCCAACTTTTTTCTTTTAAGAGAAATAAGAGAAATTCGAGCGATCAAAGGAGATTGAAGACGGGGTTGTTTCGGCAGAAAGAAGCATCCTTGCAGATCAAGCAGGGTAAAATAAATAGTAATTTTTAACAAAATGAGTTTTGTATTATAATAATTGGTAATCAATGTCGTCATTACAATAATAATCACAAATCAATCATTTATTTAATGTAAAACATACTAAATAATTTTGCGAATTTAATACATGCACTTATCATGAGGGCAAATTTAGTAAGAGTGTAAGTGATTAGCCACTTTTCTGAACTTTGAATTACTAGACTAGTACAATAATAGTTATCAAATGAACACGGTACCAAAAAAGCCATGGTATCGGAAGATCCTCTTTAATAAATGTTGTTGATTTGCTTTTTCTTTTTCTTTTAAACTTATCATCAACCATTATATGACCAGTGATGAAGTATCATATCTATATATCATATCTATTCTGATATTTAATATCTTTATATATCTTTTCTTTTAATTAGGTAGCTTTCTTAGGGTTTATTATTAATATAAAAGCCATGTAACTGTAAGGCCGCAGCCACCAATTTTTCAATAGTACACAATCACATGAAATTCAAAGCAAAAACTCTTGTGATTTTTATTAAAAATTAACTTTGTAGAGATGTCACATTGCAATTTATTTTTTCACAGGCTTCTTCAATGGTGGGCATCATTCTATAACCTTACTTGCTTTATGTGGTGGACAACTGGAGTTTATTGGGTGATTTCAGGTGAACAAGAATTGATAGAGAATGCCTCAATTCTATACTGGTATTTTGAGTTATGATGATTGATTAAAATATTATACATATATTCTAGTCATATCTAAAATATTTTTGCAATTGTAATAGTCGACATGAGGCTTCAATCACAAAATTATATAAAGAAGGGTAACAATTAGTTATTGTTATAGATGGGATCATGGGAGTAAGTTCAAATAACCAGAAAAGAAAATTGAAAAAGTAATTAAAAAAATAAGCAATATACTTAACTAACGGATTACCTTGCCAACAAGCCTTCGGAAAAAAAAAAAAAACTGGCTAACTGATTTCTCCATAAACTTGATACTTTTACATGCTAAATGCAATTTCTTGCTTTAGAATTTGAAGACTTTTTTGTATTAAAAAATATTATTATATATATTTCTTTTTTTATTTGATTTTGTAATATCACATAGGTGTTCGTGCTTTCTGCTTGCGTGGGATTGCATATGTGTAGTATCATTTGTTGCCATTATTTGCTCAATTATTCTCTCTTTCGCTTGGTGCTTGCCAAGTTTCTATGATATCATGCATTTAGTAGCAAGCGAGGTAAAGAAATGACAAAAAAAGAATAATTTGATTTTTTTTGTTAGATTGTAAATAGTTTAATTATTATATCGTCACCGTGCTTGTCTGTTTAAAGTTTTAGTTCTGATTATGTATATATGAAATTTGAATAGGATGATGTGGCATCAGACACAAATATTATCATCCGTTTAGCAAAGTACAGATACACAGAAGCCTCCACTAGTAGTTCAACCGTTGGCAAAGGAACAATGATACCAATAGCAAGCAAAACTGGTACAATAATGTCACCTAAACGAGTTATTCTCCATGAGGATGCGGTTAGGAGCTTTTTGCTCTAAAGTCTAAACATATGCTGTATGGCTTTAATTTTAAAGCTTTCTACAATTTCATCAATTTTAAGACTGATCATTTTTTAGAAATGTTGCATTTGTCTTGCGGCTTACAAAGAATGAACAGTGCTCCATGCTTTACCATGCAAACATCATTTTCATTCCGGATGCATCATCAAATGGCTCCGCATTAAAGCAATTTGTCCGTTATGTAAGTTTAATATTCAGGCAATGGGCAATTAAGTTGTGTGAAACACCATTATATAGTTATTAATTAGTTCCATGAATAAGAGCTTAATTAAATGCTGAAGAATATCTTGTAATGTAATTGTAATGTTACTGTTGTAACAGAGGCTGTTCAATTTTGTATGCAATTAAGCAGTCTCGTTGTCATACTTTATATTTTAATATTGTACTTAATTTGATTGTTAAAATGTGAGTGTTCCGGGTCTAATTCTACATGTAATTAATATTGGCCTCTATCCGTGAAAAAGCATTGCATCGCTTCTTTTACCAACTGCATAGGTGCCTTGGATTTGAGAGTTCAATTGTTGAATATGGTTAATTTTTTAAAGACGATTTATTATTTGTTAATTGTTAGCGTGCATGGACGATATTGGTAACACATTTTCATTGAACGGAAGAACAAATGATGCAGCATATATAGAAATATTCTCACTAAATTAAAACAAGTTATTTTACACATGATTTATTTACAGTGAACAGAAGAACATGCACTGGGCATCTAAAAAATTGCACTCATTTCAAGTGCACATTTTAGTGCATGATTCACACTTTGGTCATGATTTATTAATGCACCGTTCACATATTGTTAGTTTTTTTTTTCCTTTTTTTTTTTTTTTTTTTTTGAAAAGAGCAACCCAGGAACAAGGTGCGGGCATACTTTACTTTACTGATGCAATTAAAAAGATAACAAAAAGGAGTAAATCACCAGGGGTGATTAAGAAGCACCGTTCACATATTGTTAGTTTGTTACTAATACATGTTTACAATTTCTTCACACTAATTACTGTATAATTTGCACTAAATTTACTCTCATTTATTTTTTTATCAAATTTTGTAATCATAAATTATGAATGAAATGGTTCCAACTTCCAAACGCAACTAACTCAGGAATGATAACCGCCATCTGCAGTTTTATCATCTCTGCCATCGCTAAATAAAATTGAACATATACAGCAAACAAAGTGAACATATAAACGTTCTAAGTGAACACTTACAAACAAATAAGTGTTGTCATTACTTGTTCAGAAGTTTACATGCATATTCAACTTATTTTCGTTGAACTTATTTGTTTATATGTGTTCACTTAGATTGTCTATATGTTTACTTTATTTGCTATATATGTTCACTTTATGTTTAGCGATAAGAGGGATGACAAAACTGCAGATGGTAGTAATAATTTCCCAACTAAATCATTTGTCCCAAACTTATAGCAATAAGCCCATTAGGCCTGAGCTCGCTCTTTCCGATAGCCCATTCAGCTTCTACAGCATTACTTTGCTCAATGCACAATGAGCCTGCAGGCCTTAGTTTTGGATCGAGTCCACCGGTCCAAGCAGGAATCGACTCCAACGCGGGAACCGAGGTGCCGTGTCGTAACTCGTAAACCGTGCACCGCAACTCTTCCCCCTTCGCTCTTCCAGTCTTTCTCCTCTCCCCTCCGAGACTGATTCTCATCGATACCTCATGCGTACAAGAAACACCTCCAAACGACCCGCTCAGGAGCTTCCAGGTTCTCTCTCTCTCTCTCTCTCTCCATCCCCATTACTTCCACGAGTATAAATGTATAATAATCCACATTCCGTCTCTTCGTTTTTCTTCAAATACTCACTCAGAAAAATCGAAAGACGCAGGTTCTAAATTTCCTTCGTTCACCTGCTGAGCTTGAGACTCATTTGAATCGGTTGAAATTTGGTCGAGACATATATGTTCCGACCTATCACCTTGAGAGCATTCCAAAACTGGTTGTGTGCTTGGATTTTGCACAAGCCTATTACTTGAACTTAGTACGGACCTGGTGGGCTGTGACAAATATTTAAGTGATGCACTTCCTTCTGTTTCATGAGATCCAGAAGCAATCTCCCCCTGTGCGATATTCTCAAAAAAGGATTTGTCTTCCACAAATTTTACATTTCTTGATAGTTGATATATATATTTTATGTGTGGTCGGGTTCATACATTTATAACCATTTTTTATAGCAGAATATCCTAAGAAAATGCATTTGATTGCTCTAGTGTCTAATTTGTCACGTTGGTTATCTTGATTGTAAACATAACGGCAGCGTTTGGATATAGGAAGAAGGAAGAAAAAAATTATAAACAATCCAAACTCTTCACAAAGTTACACACTTTTCAATACTTCTTTCCACTTCTTTCCTTCTTACCACACCTATCCAAACGGAGCGAACAAGTGCAACAAAAAACCTTCAAGTGGTCAAGACTAATTTTTCGATTCATCAAAATTTCTAAAGGAGACTTATAATCTAGCACAACAGTAGGAGTTCTATTAATCAAATATGTGGCAGTTAGAATGGCATCGGACCAAAAATATTTAGGAACATTAGTTTGAAACATTAGGGCTCGAGTAACTTCCAAAACATGTCTATTTTTACGTTCAGCAATACCATTTTGTTCAGGAGTTCCAATACACGTAGTTTGATGTACTATTCCTAATTGTTTTAAAAAATCTCGAAAATTATTATTAATATATTCTGTGCCATTATCGGATCTAAAAATTTGAATTTTCGAGTCATATTGAGTAGAAACAAGATTTACAAATTCCTTGAAAATCAAAAAAACTTCAGATTTAGATTTTAAAAGATAAAGCCAAGTTCCTCTAGAAAAATCATCAATAAAGGTCACAAAATATTTAAAACTATCATAAGAGTCTATAGGTGCAGGACCTCAAACATCATAATGAATAAGTTGAAAAGGTTTATTTGATTTTGTACTAGATAAAGGAAACGGCAATTTTGTTTGTTTGGCAAAGTTGCACACCTCACAAAACTTAAAATCTAAATTAGGTAAACTAAAAATTTTATTTAAAATTTTGTCCGAAGGGTGACCCAAACGTCGGTGCCACAAATTATTTGAGTTATCTATTGAAGTAGATGCAAGTGCAAAATTGGTTGGCTTAACAACATACAATCCATGTTCTAGAATTCCTTCACCAATCTTCTTCCCTGTCATTCTGTCCTGAAAAATCACATTCTTTGGTGAAAAGATAACATTACAATTTAAATCTGTTGTAATTTTCCTAACCGAAAGTAAATTGGACGGGAAGCTAGGCATGTACAGAACATCGGTCACTAGTTTATTGAATAAGTGCATTTCACCTATACCTTTTACTTGACTTGTGGAACCATCAGCTAGACCAACTGGCTGCATCATACAACTACGGTTTAAATTTATAAGACTGGTTGTATTATTCACCATGTGGTCTGTGGCACCAGAGTCCACTATCCACGAGTCCATCCGTTTATTCATTTCATGTACAGAAAGATTACTAGAGGTGACAGCGATTAGATTTGGCTTCAACACATTTTTATTGTTTACCCCTTCAAACAAATCCCTTTACACGACCTCACTGTTATTTCTCTCTCTAATTTTATCAAAGAATCCAGTCATACCTGTGTTGCCTACCGATTGAATAGATGAGTTCAAGTGCTGCAGGATTTGTTGGAGTTGCGCGAGTGTGAATTGGGCCGCCCCTGAATCAGTGCTGGTGCTTGTGCCAGTAATTGTGGGTTGCGTGACCGCCGCCTGAGCTTGAGGTCTGTCCCTCTCTTCAGATCTGTTCCGTCGGGGTTTGAGGTGAGGGAATATGTCCCAACACCGATCACGGCTGTGACCGGGTTTGTCGCAGTAATCGCAGTAAGGCGTGGCCCGAGTCCCTCGTCCTCTCCCCCTGCCGCGACCGCTTGAGGAGCCTCGACGGCCCTGACGGATGCTTACATGCTCGCCTTGCTTGGAAGTTTGCTCTCCCTTGTTCCAATGGCTGACAAACGCCTGATTTTCTGATTGCGGCTGGTTGTCAGTAGTCATGAACCGCCGCCTGGTTTCTTCACGCTGAATCGTCGCAACAATAGTGGCCAGAGAAGGTAATTCTGCTAAATTAAGAATTTGGCTACGAATCTGCTCATAGCTTGAGTCAAATCCTGAAAGATACTGGTAAATGCAATCTTGCTCGGTACGAGCCTGGATGAGTTTGAGATCAGTGGTGGGAGGAAGGTAAAAAGCTAATTCCTGCCATTTGGTTTTTAACAGACCCAAGTACTCTGTGTTGCATCTATTGTCCTTTTTTATTTGAGCAATTTCTTGTTTAAGTTCATAAATACGTGCATGATTGTTTTCTTGACCATACATGCTTTGGACAGATTGCCACAAATCAAAAGCTGTATC
Source organism: Rhynchospora pubera (assembly GCA_028095005.1). Taxonomy (NCBI): domain Eukaryota; kingdom Viridiplantae; phylum Streptophyta; class Magnoliopsida; order Poales; family Cyperaceae; genus Rhynchospora; species Rhynchospora pubera. The sequence goes on from CM051463.1 coordinate 21,469,685, forward strand.
AGCTGAAAGCAAAAATATATTTTCAATTTCTGGTGCCATTGAATTTAGGATCCATTTCACAACCAATAGATCATCACTTTGCCATTGGTCGAAATTGGGATTGTTTTCAAGAGGTTTTGGTAACTTACCATTAATATGACCTAATTTACCTTTACCTCCAAGTGAAATGTTCACGGCTTTAGCCCAAGATAAGTAATTGTGACCATTCAAAGGTACAGAGGTAAGTTTCAAGGCGGTATTTGAGTCACTGATGTATGAACGACCGCCTTTTGTTGCCTGCTCTGGTATCTTGGGATCTTTATCATTTTCTATGTTTGATCCTGCCATGCCTTAGCTCGACTACTGGTCTTGCTTCCTGGCAACAGAGAATAGAAGTGTATTGTTTGCGTTTACAAGGTGGCTCTTGATACCATGTTATAATTGTATAATTGTATTTTCATTATTACTACAACAGTCAGTTTACATCCTATTTATACAGGCTATACAACAAGGAATGTTGTCTATGCGCTGGCTATACAAGGTAAATAATAAAGATGATTGCCTAGCTAAAAAGGAAATGAAATGACAGAGAATATAACGGCTAGTAGAAGATTTCCAGACAGCTGTATGCGCGCATCATGGGCTGGATAATATGCTGCAATTGGCACTGGCATAATTGGTTGATATATCATTCTTCACATTTGCTCATGAGCTTGGCAAGGAGGTCACAGTTGAATTTACTGATTCGTCCTCCTCGGCTGAGAAGAGAAGGGTTTCATCTGAAGAAAAGGTATACTGTTGTAATTGTTTGGAATATCATACTGCATTATGTAATTTGTTTACTTTAATTTATTTATTACTTTTTGTACTGTTCAGGAGTTGGCTGAGGTAGTTCACAAAGTTCACTTGCTATGCATGTTGGCTCAGGGTAGAATGGTAGATAAGGCGTGTAATGACCCTCTCATTCAGGTAATTTATAAATAATATGTGCCATAAAAGTTAAACAGGGAATAGCATGCTTTCAAAATGGTTTGAAGACAGAAGGGGTAGAAATAATTTCATGTATTTCTCAATATTCCATGAAACGTGTTGATTGGAATATAATTTGTCATAGTGTCTTTTGTGTTTCAGGCCTCAGTATTTTCACTTCTGCCATCTAACCTACTGAAGATTACAGAAACTCCTAATTTAACAGTTGATAATCTTAAGCCCCTGGTCAACTGGGTATGATTTAGATTTAATTCTTAAACCTAGTTTTATAATGTAAAATTGAAGCTTTATATGTGTTGAGTTATATTAGTTATTATGTTATTTCTAGTATTTTATGTTATTTGTAGAAGTCTAGGGTCTATTTTGTAAAAGTGCGATTCTAGATTTATATAAAAGGGGAGCCTCTGTACAGAGGCAATAATCCCTACTTTTATCTTAATTCTTGTCTAAATCAACATGGTATCAAGAGCCGGTTGATGGCAGCGCAGAACTCGTCTCTGTGCTGCTCGATTCCTCTCTTTTGTCTTTGTGCTTCCGTACAAAATTCCTCCGTTCATTAAAAAAAAAACAACAACAAAAACAAAAACAAACACAATTTCTCATTTCCGTAGACAATCTTCAGCGGATCTTCCGCACAGAATTCGCGTGCACTCTCACCATCTTACACACAAGGGTGTGAGCTGCGGTAGACCAGAGGCTGTGCACCGTGCCAAGACCAGAACCAGCATCACATCTGTTCTGGACCAGTGTCGTCAGCGCAGTTTTCATCTTCATCACCTGCACCGTCGGTTCTCATCCATTTTCATGGCTTTCATGGTTTTGTTAGGTGTTATCTCTCTCTCTCTTCAGATCTATTTTTGTTAGATGCTGAAACCGTGATCGTGTGCGTCCGCACGGTTTGTGTTTGAGGTGTGATTGATCTCGTCCTCTAGTTGTATTTTTGTTTGAGATAGATCTGATAGTGAAGATGGGTGAACCTGTGACTAGTATGGAATTGCAGATGTTTTTGGAAAGAATGGCCAAAATGTTACAGGCCAAGTTTGTTGAGAACTCATCCGGTAAGACAGCCAGATCTGTGTCAGAACAGCCATAGGTGACGCAGAAGATAGAGTTGTTGTCCAATGACATCAAAGTTGATGGGACGAGAAACTACAGGGATGATAGAACTTGCTACAGGTGTGGTAATATAGGGCATCTCAGTTTCAATTGCCCTAAATCCCGCAAATTTGATGGCGGACGAGGAGGCGGAGGACAAAGTGGTAGATATAATGGTCAAAAGGACCGATGGCATAGAGGTGTGGAAGTTGTAAATCTAGATGTGACAAATGAGTCACGTGCTGTTGATGAGGTGACTAGAGCTAAGTTGAAAGAATTGGAGGATCTGCGTCAGTTCAAGCGCCGAATTGAAAGGACTAGAGCTGAGTTGAAAGAACTGGAAGAATTACGTCAGTTCAAGCTTCAATTTGAGAGGTCTAAAGAGAAGAGACAAACCTCTCAAAGTCTTGCTGACGTGACATATTCTGGTAACTTTATAGATTATCCTCATGTGAAGCAAGGTACTCAGGCACATGCACTTGCATCTATTAAATCTAATGCTGATTGGATCATAGATTCAGGTGCATCGAGACATATCACAGGGTCATCTAGTGATTTTTTAGAATATTGTCCGAATATTGTCCTAGCAAGCAAATGCACCTTGATACTGTTCAAACTGCTGATGGTACTTCTCGACCAATTAGTGGCACCGGCATGGTGTGTTGTAATTCATCCACTACTCTATCATCTGTGTTGCATGTTCCTTCCTTCCCAGTAAATTTACTTTCTGTCAGTGCCCTTATTGACCAATTGAATTGCATTGTCACCTTTGATCAAGATATGTGTGTGTTTCAAGAAAAGAAAACAGGAAGGAGACTAGGGACTGGCATCAGGCGTGATGGTTTGTGGTACCTGGACAGGAAAGTTGCGATGCTTGCTCATAAAGTTGATGGAGGATCAGGAGTGGAAGCGATGCTCCAACATTATAGATTGGGACATTTATCATTTGATAGTTTGAGTAAGTTAGAACCTGAAATGATGAGTAAAGTAGATATGAAGAAATTGTTTTGTGAAGCTTGTGAACTTGCAAAACACACGCGTTCTACTTACAAAATGATTGGTTTAAGAAGTTTGGAGCCTTTTGCACTTGTTCATTCTGATGTTTGGGGATCATGTCCTACTACTTCTGTTAGTGGATTTAAATGGTTTGTCACCTTTATTGATTGTTACTCACGTATGACTTGGATTTACATGATGAAACAGAAATCTGAAGTACTGAAATGCTTTAAGGATTTCTCAGCTTGTGTGAAGACCCAATTTGGAGTACAAGTGAAGGTCCTTCGAACAGATAATGGGACAGAGTATGTCAATAAGGAATTTGCTACTTTTACATCTGATCAAGGGATCCTCCATCAAACCACTTGTCCAGACACTCCAGCTCAAAATGGAGTTGCTGAGCGCAAGAATAGACATTTACTAGAAGTAGCACGCTCCCTGATGTTAACTATGAATGTGCCTAAGTTTTTGTGGAGTGAGGCTATTTTGACAGCAGCTTATTTGATTAACAGGATGCCATCAAGGGTGTTAGGAATGAAAACACCACGTGAGTTGTTGTTTGGCTTTAATGATTTTGTTGTTCCTCCAAAGGTATTTGGATGCACATGTTTCGTGCGAGATCACCGGACGATGGTTGGTAAGTTGGATCCACGAGCAGTGAAGTGTATCTTTTTGGGTTATTCATCAAGTCAGAAAGGATACAATTGTTGGAGTCCTGTTGAAAGGAGATTGTTCGTCAGTATGGATGTGACTTTTCGAGAGTCTGAACCATACTATGGAGAAAAAACAGAGTTGGGCTCTTTGTTTGAAGACGGCTCTACTAGTGCTAGTAGAGAGGGGGAGAATGTGAATGAAACTCTGATTGGTACAATACCAATACCATGTCCTATGCATTCATTGGATGACGGTGATGATGATGATGGTGATAGTGATAGTGATGGATGTCTTATTCAGAGTGGCGGTGATGTTGGTGTTGGTAATGGTAATGATAATGGCAATGGTGTCTCAGAGACTGGTAAGCAGGGGGAGCTACTAGTTTACAAAAGGAGACAAAGACAGCCTAAGCAGCATGAACAGCCCGAGCAACATATTGTGCATGAGCAACATATGCAGGGGGAGTTAAATGTTGATGTTCCTAGTAACTCTTCCTCAAGTCTTTCTTCAGAATTGATGGATAACAATCCTCCACTTGTCTTACCCCGACGAACTCCTAGAATCAATGCTGGGAAACCTCCTATTAAGTATGGTAATTGGGGACATGATATTGCAAATTACATTTCATATGCATATGTTCCACCTGCATATAAGTCCTTCCTTGCATCTTTAGATTATGTACCTGTACCTAACACATGGCAGGTAGCTAAGCAAGATCCCAGATGGTTCGGTGCCATGCAAGAAGAACTTCAGGCGTTGAAGAAAAATGACACATGGGAGTTGGTACCTTTACCAGTTGAAAAGCGTGTTGTTAGATGCAAATGGGTGTACACTATCAAGCAAACTCCAGAAGGCAAGATTGATAGGTACAAAGCACGACTGGTTGAAAAAGGATACAGTCAAACTTATGGTATTGACTATGATGAGACCTTTGCCCCTGTTGCAAAAATGAGCACTATGAGGATGTTGGTGTCGTGTGCTGCCAACTTTAATTGGCCATTACACCAGTTGGATGTCAAGAACGCTTTTTTGCTTGGAGATCTCCAAGAAGAGGTGTACATGGAGATTCCACCTGGATTTGCCACTCCACAATCAGTTGGGAAGGTATGCAAACTAAAGAAGTCGTTGTATGGCCTAAAACAGTCTCCGAGAGCATGGTTTGATAGGTTCAGACTTACAGTCTGTGGCATGGGATATAAGCAGTGCAATGGAGATCATACTGTATTCTACAGACACTTGAAAGGTCGTATCACCATTCTAGCTGTTTATGTTGATGATATTGTGATTACTGGAGACGATGCTGAGGAGATTATGCGACTAAAAGGAAACCTTGGAAAAGAATTCGAGGACAAGGATCTGGGACAATTAAAGTATTTTCTTGGAATTGAAATTGCTAGGTCAAGGATGGGTATAGTACTTTCTCAGCGAAAGTATGCACTGGATCTTCTTTCAGAGACAGGGATGCTGGGCTGTAGGGTTGCCCCTACTCCTATCGAGCCGAATCAGAAGTTGTGTGCTGAGGGAGGTGACTCAGTGGACAAGGAGCAGTACCAAAGACTAGTTGGTAAGCTCATTTATTTATGCCACATTAGACCTGATATTTCTCATTCAGTAAGTGTGGTGAGTAGATACATGCATGATCCGAGACAACAATATTTGGATGCTGTTCACAGAATTCTCAGATATATCAAGGGGAGTCCTGGAAAAGGACTGTGGTTCAGAAGTCATGGGCATCTGAGAGTTGAAGGCTATTGTGATGCTGATTGGGCAGGTTGCGTGGATGATCGTAGATCCACCACAGGATATTGTGTGTTTGTTGGAGGCAATCTTGTGGCTTGGCGGAGCAAGAAGCAAGATGTGGTGGCCAGATCTACAGCGGAGGCTGAGTACAGGGCTATGGCACTCAGCCTATGTGAGTTGATGTGGGTAAGGAATCTCTTATCTGAGTTACGCGTGTTTCGAAGAGAGTCCTTACAACTTCGGTGTGACAACAAATCAGCAATCAATATTGCAAACAATCCAGTTCAGCATGATCGCACGAAGCATGTGGAGATTGATCGTTTGTTCATCAAAGAACAATTGAATAATGGAATGCTAACGTTAAACTATGTGAAATCAGAAGACCAGTTAGCTGATTGTTTAACTAAGGGTTTGGGTTGTAAGCAGTTTGAGAGTTCTTGTAACAAGATGGGGATGATTGATATCTATCGCCCATCTTGAGGGGGAGTGTTGAGTTATATTAGTTATTATGTTATTTCTAGTATTTTATGTTATTTGTAGAAGTCTAGGGTCTATTTTGTAAAAGTGTGATTCTAGATTTATATAAAAAGGGGAGCCTCTGTACAGAGGCAATAATCCCTACTTTTATCTTAATTCTTGTCTAAATCAACAATCTGGTACAAGCCGATTCTTGATTTAGTTGTTTACTTTCCCTGCAGTTCCATAGTAATTTCCAGATATCAACAGAGAGTGTTGATAAGGGATCTTTTGAATCAAATGTTCGCTTTGCTCTTCAAAATCAGAAGGGAACAGCTGAGGAGGTACCTATACCCTTAGCATAACCTTTTGTTGATTTCTATTGGTTTAAGACGCAAATAAAAGTAAGTCTTGCTGTAACTGTCATGAAAGAAACTTCAATTGTTCACATTGAATATAGTTCACTATTTTTCAATGCAGGTTGCCGCATTGTCAGTGGTTTTGTTCAGAGCTCTCAATTTAACAGCCAGGTAAAGGTGGACCTTATCTTTTCACCCGAAATTTCCTTATCGAATTAATATATTCTTCTTCTCTGTAGGTTTGTATGAATCCTCGATGTCACATCACTCAAGTCAGGTGGTGGTAACCGAGAATCGCATAGGCTTGATACAAAGACCATATCTTCACCTATTAGAAATGCACCAAGCACAAGCCTACTTAATACCAAAATAGACTCGTGCTCGGCTCCTCGAAGAAACAAACGGTACAAGAAAGAAACTGCTCCAACTTCTGAGAAATTTGACGAGTGTGCTGAGGAGCCAAAAAGAAATTTGTTGTTGAAATTGGTGAAAGAGGAGAATAGGAAAACAAATTAAAAGTAATATCAGTTGATTGCTCTATGGCAGGTTTGTTGTTGTCAACCTGTTTTACTCTTGCTCAGTTCTTATTTTAATTTGTGGTGTAATTGTGATGCAAGGAAGCAACAAATTTTGCAATTAGAAAGAAAAGCAGTCAATTAGAGGTTTGGGACAACAATTGAAGTCCTTCATCAGCCTTAGTACTTCTCTATTATTCATAATGATAATTTAGCTTTGTATTCTCAAATTGATCAGGTTGAACAATGCCAGCCATGATTCCATGCAGAGAAGTGATTAAGAAGCCCACATCAATGTGTTATAGTACTTGCTAAGGTAGTTCTTTGCTCAATTTTTTTCTTTCTTTATTTATTTATTTATTTTTAACTTCGTATATTTGATACTACTAAGCTGTCTTCATAAAATAAAAAATTATCAGAATTTGTGTGGTCTTAGATTCCAGAGTTGGTATTGTCTTTTTTTTTCCCTTTTGTTAAGACTGCTCTAATAGCTGCTGAAGATAAGATTGAATGCGAGACTGATTTAATCTGAAATATTTTGGTAATCATGATGTACTGTTCGGATAAATTGAGGGGCTGAATCTGATTTTATTTAATTGAACTTTTTGTAATGTTTATTACTTGCTTTGATCTATACATTTCTTATTGACTATTACCAATGGTTCTCCGCCTCTTTGTTTACTCAGGGTGTAGGCCCCAAGGCCAACATGAGGCAAATCCTACCACTCTTCGCCGGTAGATCTTTATGGTGTCTGACCTCGGCTTGGTAAATAACTTGTACGGACAGATTTTTTTTGTTTATGGTTGCTTGATCCTACTTTGTTTTTTGTTCTTGGATGTGTTCTTTTCTTGGGTTTCTTTCTAGCCTACCCCAACTTGTATGGGAAAAAAGGCTTAGTTGTTGTTGTTGTTGTTGTTGCTTGATCCTACTTTGGTTTTATTTTATTATGTGCGTAATTGATAAGGGACAATGCAAGTTCTTTCTCCTTACAATCAGTTGATCTAACAAACTGGGATCAATTTATGTTTGTTAGGTCCTCTTAAACATTTCCAAGCCTGGTGGCATTCTTCAATCTTTTCAGAATATTTCAGTAAGTAATCTCTGGACCTTTTTTAAACATTTCTTACAAATATTTTGCTTTTTGCTTATTTCTGTTTTTTGGCCCCTTACAAATATGATTATCATCCAGCCATCAGGCCAATAGAAATTTTAGTGGGATTTATCACATCTCAAGCTATTTATGCTTACATTTTGTATTGTTTTTCTTTTTCTTTACCTTTGGACTAACTTATACTGTTTTGGAAACATAAATGTCATTTAGTGAATTGTTAGTTCTGACAATCTTATTTTCATGTTTTATTCAGAAGGTCATATTTTAAAATTGATATTACCCAATGTTACAAAATTCAGTGTTTTATACCTCTTTTTATCTTTCAAATCTGGCCCTTGCAATTTTGACAAATAATTAAGTCTGTTGCATTTGTTGTTAGGTGCTGAGTTTTTGATATAGAGATCCAGTATGTTAAAGTAGAATGACTATTTTAGTAGAGCTCTCAAAAAAAGTGCTAAAAGGGTTAATCGGGATTTACCTGTCCTGGCTTTTTTCTTTTTCTTTTTTTGGGTGCCAAGGGCCCATAGGCAACCATTAATTAGAAAGTTTTACTTTACAAAAACTAAGTTACATACCCTTAGTTATTAATTTTTTTTCTGATTCCTTTTTTTCAGGTTAGAGCTCAGCCTTTTCAGTACAAACAAATTTTAGGTAATTTTATATAACTTTTAAAAGCTCATGGTATAATGTACAAGTTGGGATTGGATTTTGTTTCAGCTAATAAATTTGATTGTATCAGGGAGTTGTTTGGGACTTGGATGTGCTCATTTTGTCCCTTATTAATTGGAAACTATAGTTTGGTTTGTAATAATAACTAGGCATAGATACTAGTGGTGGTACTGTATCTAAGAGGTAGGATGCCAGTACCAGAATTTTAGAGCTTGGTAGATACGTTTGTGAACTGTTGATTGGGGCTTCTTTAATAGAAGTGGCAGAGTCATTTTTTACTTTGCTTATTTCCAAAAAAAAAAAGATTTTCTTACTTGATGATTCCTGGCCCATTGATATATTTTTTTTTATTTTAGAAATCAATGAAGTCAAATGTTGTTCTTAATCGATCAGTTGATAGAAACTTGAAATTGAAAGGGCCTATTACTCCGTTTTCAGGATCTAGAATTGAAGCAGCACAGATGAGGAAGGTGGGGGTTCGCCTCATCTCTAGATGCATGAATCTCGAGGCTTCCTCTTCTCTGTTTTCAGGTCATGTCACTCCGTCATTGGATCAGTTATTGATTGGTTGCTGAATATTGATTAGAAGGCATGGGCTCAAAATTTTTGCATTTTTTTTTTGTGGCTTCACTTTCAGATCTTAATAAGACTTACATATCAAATTAAAATAATGCCAAAGGGCAGCATTTATACTTTTGTATATATTCAATTTTCTTTCATATTCTCTGACAAAATCATATTATTGCATTAGGCAGGATACTTTCTTGTGGTGCCATTTTATCTGATCTAACCTTAAACGATCAAGAAACAACAGGTCAGTGCATTTTGGGTGTTGCGAGGTTTGTGCAACATGATTGTGTGGTAAGGCAGCATGAACACTAGCTGATACAGTCCTTCTTTTGTATTTTGCAGGCCCTGGTCTCTTAGTCCATGCTTTCTTTATTCTCTACTCCTCTCAGGTTTGTATCTTTCTATTTCTTATCATTTCTCAGAACTGATTGGGGTATGTGCTACTGGCATTGTAAAGATATCGGCCCTTGCTAGATTGGTGCCTGATATTTAATTTTTTTTTCCTCCTCTTTTTATGAATACTGCTCATGTTGGTGTGCCTTAAAAAAATCTTATGAAGAGAAACAACGTAATATATAGTGATATGCTCTTTCTTATGTTTTTTCAATCAAACATCAAATAGTACTGATGTGATTTCCCTTTCTAATTCACATTCCTTTTTTGGAATATGAAAAGAAGAATTATATTGACAGTAATTCATTAAAAGAATTAATATATTATGTTTACACTACATAATCTTAGACATTAATAGTAATGCACAGAGGAGAAATCAGAATCTGTGATAGAGGCTATCAGAATTTTTCATAAAAGAAGAAAGAAAAAAAAATGGTTATTACTAACTGAAATATATCAAACTATTTTGTTATGGTTATGAAACTAAATTCATATAGTAATGGTATGATCCGTCAGAGTTATCTACCTTTAAAATGAAAAAAATATTCAGCCATAGCAATAATTTGATTGTTAGAAATTGTTTTAATAACCTCTGTATATTCAATAGCTATGTTACCGTTTTTAACCTTTTTATACTGATGTGCTACAGCAGTCAACAAGGAGGTTGACATTAAAGCCAAAAGTTTGAGACGGTTGCTTGATGGCAATCCAAAGGACTCACAACATTTCAGAAGTTGTCAGTGTGTATTCTTCTTTGTTAGTTGACTCAGCTTGATCTCGCATTTATGTATTATACCCATGTTAGTTTTACTTGAATCTGATGTACAATTAACATTAGAAATTATAACTTATGAAATTGCAATACTGTCCAAGTGATAATAGCCTCAGGTAAACACTGCATAGCGTCTGTTGTGGGGATTATACTATTTATGTATTGAATGGATTAAGGTCAACATGCATTGTTCAGCACACATCGCTAATTAGCCTATCAATTCGAAATATTTTTCCTGCCATCAACATTGATGCCCACTGAACTTACTAATTAAACAACAAGAAATGTACTAAAATCGACGTTATAATCGCCATGGGTTGATCTTACATCGAACGAAGGATCGCTCGATGCTATAGCAATCGTATTTAGCTATTTTTAGATTAGTGCAGCTATTTAATTGTTGTAACTCTTTCATCTGTCTATTAAGTTAGTATACTCCTCTTTTTTTTCCAGCCAAATAGCATAACCATTTATGCAAACGATAACATTGGACTCTCATTTAAAATTATACATATCCGTTGTAGCTTAATTTTTTCTTTTAAAAAACAAAAATACTATACTAAACCAAACTAATTACTGTAGGTTAATCTTTCATCACACGGAGCGCGATGCATTAGTTAGTTTTTATCAAATTTATACTGATTTTGTATTAATGTCACATTGAATTAATTATTTTATTACTATATTAAACGCTGCAATAAAAATGTTTATAAGCTTTTAGAGGATCGCATTTGAACTTATATATATCACATAATTAATTAATTAATTAATACATTTCGATATTGGCCTTGATTCTTTTTTATTTCATTTTGGGTTGCCAAACGGGACTATAAGTGCTACTTCCAAATAGATAAATCCCTTTTTATAAATTTATTTCAAGAAAGAAATATAAATGAATAAATTTAGGAATTAGGAAGAAAAGACTTTCTGCTACTGATCTGTGATAAATCGGGAAAGTTTAATTATAAGTATTACTGTATTAGACACCCAAAAGTAGTCGCTTACTAGTTTTACCTCTTTATACACGCCTCTCATTCGTGTTATACTTGTTATATATAAAAAAAAAATGTTATATACATACTGATCTGGGTATCAACTCATTCACCGCCTCTCCTCTCAATTAATAACCCCCCCCCCTCCCAATTAGTTATATATCTTCCTCCGTAAATAAAATAATCTGCTCAGGCCAGAGTCAAGACAATATTTTTCAACGCCGAGGCACAGCACAACTCCTGGGCACAGGTCCTGGACTCCTGGATTTGGTTTGTTGCAGGTAATTAATGAGTACTTTTTTTTTGTTAGACATGAACAATTTACTTTCGGGCTGATAAGGATGATCTCCAATATTCATCATCTCCAGTAACGTGTTTTTTATTTTTGAAAATCATCCCATCATCCTCACGCGCTTCCTATTTCTTAAAATCCAGCATACGCTCTGTTTCTCTCCCTCCCGCGTACGCTCGCCCCCCCCCCCCCCCAACCCCCACCCCTCCCGCGTACGCTCCTTACTGAAATATGCCAACTTCAAATATTACCTTCAACATTTAAATACGGCAATTTCAACAATTACGACATTAGTTTCAACATTTATAAAATATTAATTTCAACGGTTATGAAGTGTGTGAGAGGGGGAGGGGGGCGAGCGTATGCGGGAGGGGTGGGGGAGCAGCGTACGCATTGTTAGGGATACGGATAGGCATTGGAATGAGTTAATTGCATCGTTGTCACTTGATAATTAATAAGGGTGTTGGATAACGCGGGGATGATGAGAATGATAGAATCTTAAAGATGGTCCTAAGCAATTCCAGTTTACTTTAACCAACTTATTTTTCTACTCTATGTTAATATAATTTTATTATATTCATTGTCAAATTGCTCAAATTAATATTTATCTTGAAAGTACTTATCTTTGTCAATTGAAGTATTTCTATGAGCGTAGAAGCAGATGCATATTCATGTCAGTTCTCATACAAGACCCATATTTATGACTTTATACAGGGCAATTTTGTTTTTTATATATTTAGCTTTTATTTATTATAGAATCAGCGCTGGCAATAATGCCGGTGCTTTTATTCTATTCCCTGTTCCCATATATGCTAAATAAAATATAACCATAATTCAGTTAAAGAAAAATTAATGTCCTTTTAATTTTTTTATTTTAGCTTCAAAAGAATTGAATTTGAAACTTTGAATGTCCATAAAAACCAATTTTGACTCTCTCCAACCGGAATATAGGGCCCTCCATTTTTAAATCCTAGGATCGGAAGTTTACGAGTTAGAACATGGTACCTATAATATATATAATATAAAATATCAGTGTTATTACACATACTCATCTCTAGACATATAGCATTGAGTTGTTGTTTTCCCTTGCCATATAAATCATTATAATACATTATCATTTTACATTAAACTTAGGTAAGCAATTAATCAAGAATTTAGTGCAAATAGTCATGCCAAGACCTAAAAGTATGTTTCCATGTGGTTTCGACGACCAACCATGGCTGATTCAAGCTCGTGGATCTGATAAAGAAACCCAGATGTTTATTAATCCCTTAAATGGAAGCATCGAAGAAAGAAATATCTCTGAAATGCACGGGCAACTATGCTTGTCGCGCTTTGAAGAGTGGCTATTTCTGGTGGACGATCTTAGTGATGATTGTTTCTTATTGAACATCAACTCCTTAACAAAGATTGATCTTCCTCCTATCGAGGAGCCATTTTCATCCCTTGGTTTCCGCATTTTAACCTCTTCACCAACTTCTCCTGATTGCACCATAATATTCTTAGGCCTGGAAGAAAATTTTCTTTTATTTTGCCATCCGTGCGACACAGAATGGACTAAGTTGCCAGTTGATTTCGATGTTGATAGAGTAAGAAATATGTTCGCCTACAACGGAAATTTATATGTCATTCTCCATGATATAGAGATAATCAATTTAGCATCCCTTTCAACTTGCTGTGTGGAAAGTATAAGCATGGATAGACCTGACCTTTCGTCCTTCGGAATTGGATCTGTGGAGCATTTGCTGGAGTCATGTGGCGATATTTTCTTTGTTCGAACGCGCTTTCCTGGTTTGCCAATGACTACTAGTATTGTTGATATCGAGATATATAAGTTATTAGATTTTGAAGATGAATACATATGGTTGAGAGTGGAGAGTATTGGAGATCGTGCATTTTTACTAGATCAGAATGGTGGCCAGTCATTTTGCACACAGGATACTCAATTTGACAAGGATTGTGTTTATCATATCTTGCCTTGCTATGACGGGGAAAGAATGTACAAAATATGCCTGGAAGATCAGACAATCGAATTTAAATTATTAACTGCAGAGGCAGCACAGACAAATTCTTTTTCCTATTGGATACTCACTGTGAGGTATGTATAAAGAAAGACTACATCATGTATAAGCCTTTTTTTTTGTATTCTTTTATTGAATTATACACAATCTAACTAACTATAATTTTGTAGACGACCAATTCAGAATGATGAGCTCCTGACTTCATTTGAGACGATTGCATGCAGTGAGGTATGTTTGTCCCTATTTTGTTAGTATTAGTAGGCATATTATTTTCCATTTTTTTTTTTAAAAAGTTCAATAGTCTTTACTAATTCTGTCACTTGTACACTCTGAATTAAACTGCATCCTTTCAAATTTTGGATGACAATATGCAAGGTAAAACTGGTGTTGCAGGTTTGTCAGAATGGTTGTGGCATGGTTAAAAAAGATGAAAACGTGGGTGCGGTATATATCTCAATGCCATTGACAAATCTGCCCATAGACATTGTGCAGTCAATTTCAGAACAATTACCTTTGAAAGATTCCGTTCGTCTTCGAGCTGTTTGCAAGTTATGGGCAAAGCAGCTCCCTGATCCAATGAAAGAAGAGCCAATGTGGCTCATGTCTTGTCCGAAAAAATGTGGTACATGCCAAATGTATTCTCCTTGTAAAGGCAAACAATTTACCCTCAATTTGAAGGGACTTTCTTCATCTGATGTACCAACCCGCTTGCTCTTCTCCAAAGATGGGTGGATCTTGGCACTAAAAGGTTCCAATCTTCTTTGTTTGATGAACCCATTCACCAACGATTTTCATCATCTCCCAATATTGGAGGATGATTATTCCTACAATGGTATCGCATTTTCTTGTCCGCCAAAGAACACTCCAAATTGTATGGTATTAGCAATTTTTAGCCCACCTAGAGGGGACTTCACACGTATTATTGCATGGCACTATGGACAGGAAGAATGGTTTGAGATGCAATTTGACAATGATCTCCCTTTCTCTGGGACCGACAACAATCATGTTTTCTTCAATGGAGAGTTCTACTGCTTAGGGAGACGGGGAAATCTCGGTGTCTTCAATCCAGAAAACAAGGAATGGAGAGTTCTCGATAAGCCATCACCGATTCATTTAGAGGCACCTGATATTGGCACAGAACACTGCTATTTGCTGGAGTGTGATGGTGAGCTGATCTCTGTGTTTCGAGCTTTTAATATGGAGTATGTTCGTGTTTTCAAGTTGGATAGATCAAATATGGCTTGGAATTTGCTCGAAGATGTAGGAGATGTGACATTATTTTTGGATAATAGAACTTCTATCGCAAGAAATTTGCCGAGGAAAAGTTTCGGAAACAAAGTGTTTTTGCCACGACTACATGATGAATCCAACGAGACCACATTCTACTACTGCATGAAAACTGGAATGCATAATCCTAATTTTAAGGTCTTCAGAGAACCGTACAACTGTGTTTGGTTGGAACCCAATTTCAGTAGCTAGAGCTTAAATGAAATTCATATTTATCTAGTACTGTGTCACTTTTGCTCTGCTGGTCAAGCTTCAAATTATAACAGTGATTTAATTTCAGCCAAGAAGTAAGTCAATCTAAGTTCAAAATTTTAAGTTTGGAGGGGGATCATATCATAGACGTTATGGAGCAATAATTATTGCGTAGGAATGTTGTTGTGTTGCGTGTTTTATTATTTAGAAATGTTATGACGAAATTTATTCAGAAAATATATTATAAAAAAGATGCCAATTTTCTATGAACCAATCTACTGCGTTCGAGATGCGTCACCTTTGATTTTGTTTAACGATTTTTTTTTATTGCCTAATTCATGACTATGGAATATTGTTTAGTTTAAGTAATGCAACTTTTATTAAAATTCAAATAAAGATAAAATAAAATCAAATACTTGAAATATATTTCAAAGGAAAGAATATAAAATTTTTTTAATTTGTATCAGGGTCATATCATGTCCAACTATTGCTGAATTTGCTTAGAAAATTAATTCGGACAATCCAATCATCTTCCTTTACAAATTAAAGATGACAACTTTATTTGAAATACCGAGTTGAATAATCTCAGCTTCAAAGCTTTTTATTAGCGATTCCATTATTAAGTGGCTAGTGCTATTATATAAGAACATAATCAAGCCTTTTAAAAATAGTTTGGTAGAACATAATCAAGCCTTTTTTACTAGCGATTCAATTTTTAGAGACTTGAATAATCTCGGCTTCAAAGGTTTTTAAATTATAATTTCAATTCCCAAATGCCATAAAATAGTTTGGTAGAAAAATTCCAACGGAAATCAAGTATAGAACTGGCCAGCAGAAACAAGAGGTAATGCACAAGGCCAGAGAGGAAAATGACCCAGTGGGTACACGGGTGTGAAACCCAACATAGGGAAAAACCAACAAAGGTACCCGGTTCGTGTCAGGAGTTCATTGTCTCAAGCCCGATCCCAAAAATGATCTCCAAACAACGAGAGTTCAGTACCAGTAACAAGATAGGGACAGGTATATATATAGGTGACTGATACAGGTTCTAGCCACATCACAATTCACAAAGCAAAGATAGATAAATCCAGTTATGCACAACCATTATAAGCCGGTATGGGTCAGTAAGTTTTCAAGTACAAACACAAGAACAATCAGAGAACAATCACAGTAATCGAATGTAACTAGATTAATCAAGTAATCCTACACAAAAACAGGGTATAAAGTAACACAGAGAAAAGAACAAAGAATAGAAGAAATGAAAATATTGCAAAATTAAGCATCAAACAGAGAAGACATTACATAAAGCCGTATATCAAGAACAGAGAAAAGAAGGCCTTATATGTACTTAATCAAGAACAGAGAAGACATTACATAACCCGTATATCAAGAAAAGTGACTGTTGATTTCCTCTAATTAGCCTTGTTCTTATTCTTCCCCTTCTTCTCCACCATTTTCTTGTTTTTCTTGGAGTTCTCTTGCTGTTCTTCCTTCACATGATTCTTCCCTTTGGGTGCGTTTGGATGAGAGAAGAAGAAGAGGAAGAAGGAAGATGGGAAGAAAAAAAATTATAAACAATCCAAACTCTTCACAAAGTTACACACTTCCCAATACTTCTTCCCACTTCTTTCCTTCTTCCCTTCTTCCCACACCTATCCAAACGCACCCTTTGAAATTGTTGCACTTGTGCTCGGATAATTCTTTGAGACACTTGAACACCATTTTGCAATTATGGCAGTCCAATCTAGAAAATTCATTAAGACAAATTAAAAGAGAAAAAGTATATAATAGGAAAAGAAAAAATCTTGATTTTGTAAGTAATTGATACTTATGTTTGGATTTTTGCTAACAAAATTACAAGCAGATTTACCACCAAAAAGAAAAACCCACATCTAATCCTATATACTATGCAAGATCACTGACAAAGAAATGAGAAAGAAATAATCAAGATGCATTTGAGGTTACCTAACACATCACATATTAAAACTTACTTAGAGCGTGTTGCTAGAATTTGGCTTTGCTTGGGTTGGGAGGGGCCAGGTTTGACATGGTTGCGTTGCACCATTTTTTGACTCAGGGTTTTGTAACAATTTGACACAGCAAACACAACACAAGAACACACGAATTTAACGAGGTTCAGCACCAATTTAGTGCCTACGTCCTCCACACACACGCACCCTCTTTCTTTTATTTCTGTTTTAATTTTTCAGAGATACAATGTTTAGGGAGAAGGGAAGATAAATAGACAAAATTACATAAGGCAACTAGCCAATTTGGTAACAACAATAAAGGAAATATTCTTTGTCCTTAATCTTCAAATTTCCTTCTCTTCTGACATAAATCAGATCCTTTTTTTATGGAAACAAACCATCCTATAAGCAGCCTTCATACCTTAAAGGATTTGGCAAAAAATACCAAAAAATACTTGCCAAATATGCTAGGTCGGTAACGAACTCGGACCGAGTTGTCCACAACTCGGACCGAGATGGCTCATTTGGGCTGTCAAAAAATTCCTGCTCGGACCGAGTTGGCCCAATCTCGGACCGAGTTGAAAAAGTGGATTTTGTACACTCCCCCTCAAGTTGGCATGTACATATCAATCATGCCTAACTTGTCAATTACATTCTTAAACACGGAGCCAGTCACACTCTTTGTTAGGATATCTGCTAGTTGGTTACCGGATCGGATGAATCTAAACTCAATCTCTTTATCATCAATTTTCTTTTTTAGGAAATGACGATTCACCCCAACATGTTTTGTTCTATCATGTTGCACCGGGTTATGGGCCATATCTATGGCTGCCCGATTGTCCACATGAAGAATCATTGCCCCTCCTTGAGCTTTACCAATTTCTTGTAGAACTCTTTTTATCCAAACCATCTCACACACACCCTTGACCAAAGAGATCAATTCTGCTTCTGCACTTGAGAGAGCTACTGTTCCTTGTTTTTTACTTCTCCATGTCACTAGATTTCCTCCAACAAACATAAAATATCCAGAAGTTGATCGGCGATCAGTAACACTCCCAGCCCAGTCAGCATCCGTATAACCTTCAACTTCAAGATGACCATTTTTCTTGAATTGTATTCCTTTTCCTGGACAACCCTTCAAATATCTTACAATTCTCATAGCAGCTTCCATGTGTTCTTCACTTGGGTTATGCATAAACTGACTTATTAGGCTTACTGCATATGCAATATCAGGTCTCGTGTGTGATAGATATATTAACTTACCAACTAGCCTTTGATATCTTTCTTTACTAGTAGGCACTTGATCGAGTGCTTCACATAACTTCAAATTAAGTGCCACTGGAGTATCTACTGGTTTACAATCAAGCATACCCATTTCAGTCAACAAGTCCAAAATATACTTTCGCTGGGTTAGGAAAATACCTTCTTGAGATCGGATAACTTCAATTCCAAGAAAATATTTAAGACCTCCCAAATTCTTCATCTCGAATTCACTTGACAATTGTCCTTCAAGCCTATTTATTTCTTCAGTATCTTCTCCTGAAATGATCATATCATCAACATATATAATCAAAATAGTTATTTTTCCAAATCTTAGCTTGTAGAACAATGTATGATCTGATTCTCCTTGATTGTATCCATAACTCCTCATTGCTTCACTAAATCTTCCAAACCATGCCCGAGGTGATTGTTTGAGCCCATATAACGCCTTGTTCAACTTACAAGTCATCCTTTTTGATCCTAAACTCGAAAAACCAGGAGGTAGCTCCATGTAAACCTCTTCCTCCAAATCACCATGTAGAAAAGCATTTTTTACATCAAACTGATGAAGAGGCCAATCTAGATTAGCTGCAACAGATAATAACACTCGAACAGTATTTAGTTTTGCTACTGGAGAGAAAGTCTCTTGATAGTCAATACCATATGTTTGTGTATACCCTTTAGCAACTAATCTTGCCTTATACCTTTCTATCTTTCCATCTGGACCATGTTTAATTGTGAAGACCCATTTACACCCTACTGGTTTTTTTCCCACTGGTAACTCTTCAATTGTCCAAGTATTATTTTTTCTAAGGGCTTCCATTTCAATTCTCATGGCTTCAATCCACTTTGGATCTTGAGAAGCCTCCTCAAAGTTCTTTGGAACTGGTATGCTAAGTACTTGGTCAAAAACCTTTAAAGTATCTGACAGGTTGGTTGAGGTAACATAGTTCACAATTGGATATTTCACCCTTTCACTCGCACCAATTTCTGGTATATACCTCTTTGGTGGAACCCCTCGGTTTTGTCTTGGTGGGAGAATATATCTTGAGTTAGAAGTATTTACCTCTAGAACATCCTCACGAGATTGTTGAGCCAATGGTGTAAGTCCAGCCTGTATCACTTCTTCAGCTTCTTCAGGACCTTCATCATTTGTCTCTTCATTGTGATTTACTTCAGATGGATCAAGATCAATGGAATTTTCCTCAAAATCCTGCTCATTTGGATTGAAATTCAAACAACTCGGACCGAGTTGTAAGGAACTCGGACCGAGTTGTGGGGAACTCGGACCGAGTGGTGTGAAATTCGGACCGAGATGTGGGGAACTCGGACCGAGTTGTGGAGAACTCGGACCGAGCTGAGAGTTGACGCCCCTGGTTCCTTCTGTTTGAAGCCACTCTTTTCCACTTCTCTCCCCCTGAGGATTATACTCGGTGTCTTGATAGAATGATTCACTTTCTAGGAAGGTAACATCCATTGTTACAAATCATTTTCTTGATTTGGGATCGTAGCACCTATATCCTTTTTGATTTGTTCCAACCCCTAGAGACACACATTTAACTGCACATGGTTCAAGTTTCGTTCTTTGATTTTTCTGTACATGGACATAGGCTACACACCCAAAAATTTTTGGTGGAAGGCTAAGAACTGACGGTATAGACACAAAGGTAGCAAGTTTATTTAGTGGTGTTTGAAACTTATGAATCATAGAAGGTAATCTATTAATCACATAAACAGCCATCATTACTGCACAATCCCAAAACACTTGTGGTACTCTGTTTTCAATGAGAAGTGCCCTCGCAGTCTCAAGAACATGTCTATTCTTCCTCTCGGATACGCCATTTTGTTGAGGTGTTCCCACACATGATTTTTCATGGATTATTCCCATTTTTGAAAAAAACTCCATTAATGTTTTGTTTACAAACTCACCACCATTATCGCTCCTAAAAACTTTTATTCCTTTTCCAAATTGAGTTTGTACCATATCATGGAAATTTATGAAAACCGTAGGCACCTCATCTTTTCTTTTCAACATGTAAACCCAAGTCATACGGGTACAATCATCAATAAACAACACAAAATACTTATATCCATAGATAGATTCAACCGGGGATGGTCCCCAGACATCTGAATGAATAATATCAAAAGGATTTTCACTTTTATTGAGACTAATATTATAGGATACACGATGACTTTTTGCTTTAACACAAGTTTCACATTGAAGTTTTGACACATCAACACCACATAATAAATTAGGTAAAATTTTCTTCATATACCCAAAAGACGGATGACCCAGTCGCCTATGCCATTTCCATATTGTCTCTTCAATCTTTGACTCCTTGCTAGTCAAATTAACTTTTCCATAATCCAAGTCTTCTAAGTGATACAGGCGACCTTTCTTAGTACCACGGCCAATGATCTCCTTCGTGAGGATGTCCTGAAAAATACAAAAATCAGGGAACATTAGAACCACGCAGTTTAATTCCTCTGTTATTTGACCAATGGATATTAACCGAGATGTTAGAGATGGAACAAGTAGAGTATTCTTTAAAATTAAGGATTGAGAAAACTCTACATCCCCTGCCCCTCTTACGGGATATTCAATACCATTTGCATTCAATATTCTATGTACCCTGGGTTCCTTCAATTCTTTGATATCTCTCCTCATAAAGGTCATATGGTCAGTGGCACCTGAGTCAATTATCCAATTATCCAAACTTTGATGTGTGAAGAAAGTCATACCTTGACTTGCTGTTTTACCTTCCCAATCCAATTTTTGTTCTTCTCTAGAAGAGGTCTGACCTCGACAAAGTTGTGCCCTGCCAGTTCCATGATCTGCTGCCTCAATTCTAGCTGGTTGCTCATCAACTCGGACCGAACCCCCTTCAACTCGGACCGAACCTCCATCAACTCGGACCGAGTTCTGTCCAACTCGGACCGAGTTGTCATCAGCTTGCACCAAATCTGCCTGAGCTTGGGACCTATTAACAGTCACATAGGCTTGTGGCCTTCCTGATGACTTCCCTTTCTTTCCTTTGAACCAATCAGGGTAGCCAAATATCTCAAAACATTTTTCTCTTACATGTCCCGTTTTTCCACAATGAGTGCATTTTAATTTTGACTTATCCTGATTATGGAAATTAGATGACCCTTTAGTGTACATGACCATAGAATTTTGAGTAATACCTTCCTCACATTTGATCATGACGTTTTGTCGGTTGACTTCTCGTCTCACAATCCCATAGGCTTGTTCAACAGTTGGAAAGGGAGTGATTTGTAGCACATGTGACCTAAGGTTGTCAAGACGATCATCTAGTCCATCCAGGAAGGTGTAGACTCTTGATTTTTCAAGGTATTCTCGGAATTTCTCAATGTCTTCTGAACTAGTCATGGGATTGGGACGCCTGAAAT
Source organism: Rhynchospora pubera (assembly GCA_028095005.1). Lineage (NCBI taxonomy): Eukaryota > Viridiplantae > Streptophyta > Magnoliopsida > Poales > Cyperaceae > Rhynchospora > Rhynchospora pubera. Next base: position 21,491,410 of record CM051463.1, read on the forward strand.
CAATCTCCTTCCATAGCCCTTGAAGTGTGCCATAATAATCCTCTAATTTGCCTGTATGCTTTACTCTACATACTCTTCTATTAAGATCAAATACTTGTGCCTCATCATTGCCATCATAGTAGGTGATCGCAAGAGCTTGCCACATCTCACCGGCCGTCTCATAACGGTAGTAAGTAGGCATGAGAGATGGTTCTAGAGAATTGATTAGCCAGCTCTTCACAACCGAGTCTTCGGCACTCCACTTAGAGAATCCTACATCATTAGGCTGTGGTGGTGGTGGATTTCTGGTTAGGTGTTGCATCTTGTTTTTTCCTTTGACATGCATACTGACGACTTCAGACCAGATTGAGTAGTTGGTTCCATCAAATTTAATTGATATAGGTGAGGCAGAAATTTCAGAATTTGACATATTTTGAGGGATAGTTTGAGATGTTTGTGTTTGAAAGGTTATGATTTGGTTCATCTGAGCTTGTTGAGCAATAACAAGTTCAGTCAGTTTTTCGAGGATGGTTTTGGTCTCGGTTGGTGGATCGCTATCTCCCATGGTTTAGAATTCACCACGCTCTGATACCATGTAACAATTTGACACAGCAAACACAACACAAGAACACACGAATTTAACGAGGTTCAGCACCAATTTAGTGCCTACGTCCTCCACACACACGCACCCTCTTTCTTTTATTTCTGTTTTAATTTTTCAGAGATACAATGTTTAGGGAGAAGGGAAGATAAATAGACAAAATTACATAAGGCAACTAGCCAATTTGGTAACAACAATAAAGGAAATATTCTTTGTCCTTAATCTTCAAATTTCCTTCTCTTCTGACATAAATCAGATCCTTTTTTTATGGAAACAAACCATCCTATAAGCAGCCTTCATACCTTAAAGGATTTGGCAAAAAATACCAAAAAATACTTGCCAAATATGCTAGGTCGGTAACGAACTCGGACCGAGTTGTCCACAACTCGGACCGAGATGGCTCATTTGGGCTGTCAAAAAATTCCTGCTCGGACCGAGTTGGCCCAATCTCGGACCGAGTTGAAAAAGTGGATTTTGTACAGGTTTCTCCCTCGTTTGGTTGTAATAAATTAATTGAGTAGCTTCTACTTTCAAATGAGCTAACCTGACACACCTCAGTCTTCACAATGTCACACGTAGAGCTGTCAAACATGGCTAACGATCACAGAAATACCCCTGATCGTTAGCGTTTTGTTTAATTATACGATACAAATCATGTTATCGTTAACCAAATCGTTTATTATATGGCACAAAAATTAATTTCGTTAATCGTTACTTTTAAATAAACGATTTAAACGATTTAACGTTTATATCTACCAACAACAAATACAAATTTCAAATCCCACTGTTAGCCTCAAATCTGAAGAGATATTACAGCCGAGAAACATATATGAAAAATACTTTGCTTAAAATTCTCAGAAAAGGGAAAAAAATAAATGAAAGAAAATGAAATTAGTATTTGAAAATTATACTAATTTTCGCTAAATTTGTCCAAAAATCAGGAATATTCGACAAATTAACACAAAACAAACAAATTGACACCTGCATCCTTAAACTAGATCTGGATCAGGAATGGAGGGACCTTCCAAGCAACACCTCGATCAAGAGATTCGCTCCAGTTTGCCCTTTATCCTTCAGTCCGGCGAACTCTCCCTCGTCGATGGTGGTGGGGGTGGAAGCGCCCAGTGGAGAGATGACCGAGACGGAGGAGTAGCCGGAGGTAGGATTTCCACGGAGGTTGGCTTCCCATGAATATGATTTGTAGAGAGACTTTGATTTCTACTTTTTTCTGATTTTTCTTTTCATTTTCTCACGGCGTAAAGATAGAAGAAGAAGGGGTTTAGACATGGGACTTGGGAGCCAGAGGGAAAGAGGGAAAAAAGGTGCGGAAGACTCGAGGCACCTCTTTATTTCCTCTGTCATTTTTCTCTGCTTTTAACAATTTTAAATCTGTAGAATACTATACGTGAAAACGAAATAACGAAAACGGCATATTCTATTTCGTTTACCGTTCCGTTTATGTGTCACATATACCGGTTTATTTCGTTACTCGTTTCGTTTCATTAACGAAACACATTTCGCTTCCGTTATTCGTGCCGGTATTTGTTAACGTCACGGCAGACCGTGTTTTTCTTTTCCGTTGACAGCTCTAGTCACACGCACATCTGTCTATACTTATATAGAGTATTAGAGTTAGTTAATAAAAACTAAACATGCGAACTGTGGTTCGGCCCATTAGAGCTGAAAATCCTTTTGTCGTCAAATGGGCCGCAGTACGAATTCTTTAAAACTGCGAGTTCTGAATATATCAATAGTATAGGAAATTGATTACTGTCTGCAATTTTACCATCCCCGCCATCGCTAAATATAAAATGAACATATAAGCAAACAAAGTGAACATATAGACGATTTAAATGAACACATACAAACAAATAAGTTCAATGAAAATAAGTTGAATATGCATGTAAACTTCTGAACAAGTGATGACAACACTTATTTGTTTGTAAGTGTTCACTTAAATCATATATATATTCACCTTATTTGCTGTATATATTCACTTTGTATTTAGCGATGGCTAGAATGGTATATTTGCCGGGCACTAATTCCTGAATAGTATATCTTGTTTATTGGCCTCCCGCCATACGCTAGTTATTGCTTATGCAGGAATGCTAGAGCTAAAAAATAGTTACTTATGTTAATAAATAAATAAAATTTTAATTATTTTTTAATATTCTAATTAATTATTCAAAGATTCTGATAATATCCTAAAAAGGATAATATTTAACTACCATACAAAATAGTATAAAGATAATATAGTAGCTTACCTCTTATTCTATGCTCTGTTTGGATGGTGTGAGAATAAAAAGAATAAGGGAAGAAGTATTGGGAACTGTGTAACTTTGTAGAGAGTTTGGATTATTTATAATAAATTTGGGAGTAGGAAGAAGTTATTCCCTTATTCTTGCACCCATCCAAACGGAACCCTAGCTATCTGATGCTACATCTATGGTGGAAAGTTTAAATGTAATTAAAGAGTAGAAAAATAATGACATCCAAAACTTATTATTATTTCATATAGTTTGACATTCAAAATATGAGTATTAAATAAAAAAATGAAAAATAATAGTTTTTTTTTAATAGTTTAGATAGGCGGTGTATAATTTTTGGCGGAATATGAGAATCATCTGGCCATCAATTCAGTGCTAGACAATAGAGGGTGCATTTGGATAGGTGTGGGAAGAAGGGAAGAAGGGAAGAAGTGGAAAGAAGTATTGAGAAGTGTGTAACTTTGTGAAAAGTTTGGATTGTTTATAATTTTTTTTCTTCTTCTTCCTTCTTCTTCTTCTTTCTTCCAACATTCCAAACGCACCCAGAGGTAGTAATTTTCAAACCGCTTGATGGATGCCCGATTGATTCTCGATCATATTGGGAACATATATGATCCATATTAAATGTTTAGATCATTTCTACAATTTTACCTTTTTATATTAATTTTGACTATAATTTGGTGGGATGTCACGGATTGGTAAACTAGCTAGAATGATCTTATGCTGTAGATTTGGTAATAATATAACATCCCTCTAATTAAATAGACTAAGAAGTACAATTAATGAGCATAAGCTCACAAGGGTCGTCGTGACCTTAATCAATTTACTTATTCAAAATTCAGGGAAGACATAAAGCAATTATTTAGCTTCTTAATTAACCTTTTCCACTTTAATTTGTTTTCCATATTAATAGACGTAAAATAATAATAATAATAATAATAATAATAACAACAACAACAACAACTAGTGGGTTCGAAATTCGGCTGGAGATATTTCATAGACATTTAATTTAAAATAAGTTGGGTGACTTAGACCTCCAATTTATCTTAAAAACAACAACAACTAGTGAGGATCAAATCTGAAGGTGATCCAATGAGCATCATTTAAGTTTCTAGTGAGGATCATCTCGTAGCTAGCTAATAAAAACTAAAGTATTCTATACGTCCCCTTCAGTCCACCCCATTTTTCATCCAATTAATTATGTGACCCCACTGTCAATTTTATCTCTTCGTTGGTTTCTATCCCAGACTACTAGAGTTAAAAATTTAGATGAAGCAGATCAAATCTAGCCAACTTTTTCAGCAGAGTAAAATCAAATTGCGCATCAATTGATGTCAGTACATGCACCTTTAATTAGTAAATTTGGAGTCTAATAATTCATTGCATAAATAATATTATTATTTAATTGAAAAAACATACACCATCACAATAACATGGAGGATTAACAATTCAAAATTAATTAATTAAAAAATATTCAATTAATATTACAACCGAAAGAATTCTTCTTGCTGATAACAAAAATCATCAGATTATAGTATCTTTCATCTGATAACACAAAAAAAAATTCATCATAAACTTTTATGATCTTTTAATATTATTATTTAATTAAAAAATCATACACCATCACAATATAACATGGAGGATTAACAATTCAAAATTAATTAATTAAAAAATATTCAATTAATATTACAACCTAAAGAATTCTTCTTGCTGATAACAAAAATCATCAGATTAAAGTATCTTTCATCTGATAACACAAAAAAAAAAAAATCATCATAAATTTTTAAGATCTTTTACATGCTAAATAGAACTAATTATAGCAATTTCTTGCTTTAGAATTTGAAGACTTTTTTGTATTAAAAAATATTATTATATATATTTCTTTTTTTAATTTCTTTCATTTTGTAATTTCACGTAAATATGTGTTCGCGCTTTCTGCTTGTGTGGGATTGCATATGTGTAGTATCATTTCTTGCCATTATTTCTCAATTATTCTCTCATTTTCCTGGTGATTGCCAAGTTTCTATGATATCATGTATTCAATGAAAATAAATGTTGCTTATGTCGTCCCTGCATGCTAACAAAAAAGAACTTGTTTTTATATATCATTTTTACGAAAAATTGAGAGCAGCTGCCCATTGGAAAATCGGAATTGCTTAAGATTCTAACAAGTGCGGCAGATATAGAAAATTCTCACTAAAAAACAAGTTATTAGACGCATATTTTACAGCATACAGAAGAACGTACATGCACTGGGCATCTGAAAAAAAATGCACTAATTTGGAATGCACTTTTTAGTGCATGATTCAGTTTTGTTACTAACACATAAGTCTTTCTAATCTTTCTAAATCTTTCTAAGATCTATATGAGATCTTCTAGCCAACTTGGCAGCCGCAATGTAACTCACACTTTATTTGGGAAAATTGATTACTGCCATCGGCAAATATACCATTCCAGTCATCGTTAAATATAAAGTGAACATATACAGCAAACAAAGTGAACATATAGACAATCTAAGTGAACACATACAAACAAATAAGTTCAATAAAAATAAGTTGAATATGCATGTAAAATTCTGAACAAATAATGACAACACTTATTTGTCTGTAAGTGTTCACTTAGATCGTCTATATGTTCACCTTATTTTCTTTATATGTTCACTTTATATTTAACGATTGCTGTGATGATATATTTGCCGATGGCACTTACAATTTCTACAAAATTATTTAGAGCAGTAATCACGCATAAGCCCATCAGGCCCGAGCTTGCTGTTCCCTTGGGCCAATCAGCTTCATACAGTCCCACTTGGATCGAATCCACCGGTCCAAGAAGGAATCGACTTCAACGCGGGAACCGAGGTGCCTCACTGCCTTGTCATAACTCGTAAGCCGTGCACCGCAACTCTTCCCTGAGTTCCCTCTTCGCTCCCTCTTCGCTCCCTCTCCTCTCCTCGAGACCGTGACTGACTCTCATCGATACCTCATGCGTACAAGAAACACCTCCAAACGACCCGCTCAGGAGCTTCCAGGTTCTCTCTCTCTCTCTCTCTCTCTCTCCATCTCCATTACTTCCACGAGTATAAATGCATAATAATCCACATTCCGTCTCTTCGTTTTTCTTCAAATACTCACTCAGAAAAATCGGAAGACGCAGCGAAGGCGAAGGCGATTTCACCAAAACCACGGGATAAACGCAAGGGAAAGCTCGAGGTAGGTCTCGATCATGGTACTAGTGTCAAGGCGTATGACACTGACGAGGATGCAAAGGAATGTGCTCCAGTGAAGGAGGACGGAGAAGGAGAGAATGAAGGAGGCGCTCAAACTGAGATGGATTGGGAAGATGGCGATATTCCTGCCATGGAGGGGTTTGCTCATGAGCTTGGCAAGGAGGTCACAGTTGAATTTACTGATTCGCCCTCCTCGGCTGAGAAGAGAAGTTCTCGAAGGGCTTCACCTGAAGAAAAGGTATTCTGTTGTGATTGTTTCGAATATCATATTGCATTATGTAATTTTTTTAGTTTAATTTTTTTTTTTTTTTACTTTTTGTGCTGTTCAGGAGTTGGCTGAGGTAGTTCATAAAGTTCACTTGCTATGCCTGTTGGCTCGGGGTAGAATGGTAGATAAGGCGTGTAATGACCCTCTCATTCAGGTAATTTATAAATAATATGTGCCATAAAATTTAAACGGGGAATAGCATGCTTTCAAAATGGTTTGAAGACTGTACGTATGGTTATGTGGTTCACAGAGGTTTTTAGATTATAAGTGGAATCTGATATTGCTTCGGGTAGGTTATTCGGTTTTGTTTTACTTCTAATTTGCATTGTACTTTGTTTCATTTTCATCAAAATGAAACTGGGTGGCGCTCCCACCTTTTTTCGAAAAAAAAAAATGATTTGGACGGAAGGGGTAGAAATAATTTCATGTATTTCTCATTATTCCATGAAATGTGTTGATTGGAATATAATTTGTCATAGTGTCTTTTTTGTTTCAGGCCTCAGTACTTTCACTTCTTCCATCTAACCTACTGAAGATTACAGAAACTCCTAGTTTAACAGTTGATAACCTTAAGCCCCTGGTCAACTGGGTATGATTTAGATTTAATTCTTAAACCTAGTTTTACAATGTAAAATTGAAGCTTTATCTGGTACAAGCCGATTCTTGATTTAGTTGTTTACTTTCCCTGCAGTTTCATAGTAATTTCCAGATATCAACAGAGAGTGTTGATAAAGGATCTTTTGAATCAAATGTTCGCTTTGCTCTTCAAAATCAGAAGGGAACAGCTGAGGAGGTACCTATACCCTTAGCATAACCTTTTGTGGATTTCTATTGGTTTAAGACACAAATAAAAGTAAGTCTTGCTGTAACTGTCATGAAAGAAATTTCAATTGTTCACATTGAATATAGTTCACTATTTTTCAATGCAGGTTGCCGCATTGTCAGTGGTTTTGTTCAGAGCTCTCAATTTAACAGCCAGGTAAAGATGGACCTTATCTTTCCACCTGAAATTTCCTTATCGAATTAATATATTCTTCTTCTCTGTAGGTTTGTATGCATCCTCGATGTCACATCACTCAAGCCAGATGGCGGTAACCGAGAATCGCATAGGCTTGATACAAAGGCCATATCTTCACCGATTACAAATGCACCAAGCACAAGCCTACTTAATACCAAAATAGACTCGTGCTCGACTCCTCGAAGAAACAAACGATACAAGAAAGAATCGGCTCCAACTTCTGAGAAATCTGACGAGTGTGCTGAGGAGCCAAAAAGAAAGGGCGATATAGAGTTTGAGATGCAGTTACAAATGGCTCTTTCTGCCACTGCAACTGCAACTAAAACCACAGTTCATGACTCCAGTTCCCCAGCAGAGTCATCTGGAGTTCAAAGGAAATTGAGGGGCAAGAGTGCGATTTGGTCACGGAGCGGGCCACCTTTGTATTGGGCTGAGGTGTATTGCAGTGGTGAAACATTGAATGGGAGATGGATACATGTAGATGCAGTAAATGGAATCGTTGATGGTGAAGATAAGATTGAAGCTGCTGCTGCCGTTTGTAAGAGGCCACTGAGATATGCTATTGCTTTTGCGGGAAATGGGGCTAAAGACGTGACACGAAGGTTGGTTCCCTAACTACTATACACCAGCAGGTACCTGCCAGTGTATAGTTGCTGGTGCATAATTAATACAATGGTAAACTGCCTGCCTTTGATGTTTTTGGCTTCAAAATTCTACAGAAAGAGTGTTTTTTTAACAGTGCCTAAGCATGTTATTATGTTTGCCTACTATATCAGTTTGTTGCAAAAAAACTGAAAAAGATCGTACCAGTAAGACTGATGTCAAAACAACAGGCAAGAAATTGCTAAATTATGCTTAACATATTAATTAGTTAAGACCAATAATAGTGATAAAAGGTTCATGAATTTGGTAACCAACTATTTTATCTAATAGTTCAATTGTCTTTCAAAGCACACGTCTTATTGTTTAGTGAAATATGTCTAAATAAAAGTGAGCTAAAGTTTGGTATTTGTTGCAGTGTACAAAAAAATAATGTGTTAGTCGGTAATATGGTATTGTATTGTTTTGTATGCAAAAGAATTGATAACTGGATGAGCAAATTATTATATAGAGAAATATATGATGGTTGTTTGTTAATCCTTACACCACAATTTTTAGGTACTGCTTGCAGTGGTATAAAATTGCACGTAGTAGAGTAAACGTGCAGTGGTGGGATAAAGTCATGACGCCGTTGACAGAATTGGAATCAATAGCTACTGGACTGGGTTCCATTAATAAGGATAATGCTGCATCAAATCCCGCTGTAGGAGATAAGCAGCTCATTGGACCAGGCAATCACAGCCATTTAGATCACATCAGCTGTAGCTCAAACAGGAGCACTCTGGAAGACATGGAACTCGAGACAAGGGCACTAACTGAACCTCTTCCCACAAACCAGCTGGTACATATGATACTCCAATACATCTAAACAATACCTTACTTTTATCGGATTTTTTTTTTTTAATTGGAGTTTGTTTTATGTTATCTAATGTAGGCATATAAGAATCATCACTTGTATGCTATCGAGAAATGGCTTACAAAGAATCAAACATTGTATCCGCGGGGTCCGGTACTGGGATATTGTTCAGGGAACCCAGTTTATCCCCGATCTTGTGTACAGATACTACAAACAAGGCAAAAATGGCTAAGAGAGGGTTTACAAGTTAGAGCAAATCAACTCCCAGCAAAGGTCTCGTGATAAAAAAATATTCTGTCATCTTTTTTCGTGCATGTTTCATTCCCATATAAATGAAAATGTTAGTTGTCTTTTTGGTTCTTGCAAATTATGCATGATGTTACAATCATCAAGAATTCTTTTATTTATATTAATTGAGTGGGTGGTTCATAAGTAATCTCTCCCATTAGACTAATTGATGGATTATAACCAGTGTGATTTTTAGTTATGTTCTCTTATACTAATAATTGGAGTTTTTAAAGACCAATTTACCCATAAAATAGCCAACTCAACAGAGAATACGCAATAAAACTTAAACAATCATCGGTCCACTTTGTGGCTAATATTGTGTTTTGGTCTTTTCTGCAACCTACAAGCACAAGAGTACTGAATTTACCTTATTGTGTAACACCAAGGTCTTTTTGACAAGTGGAGACGTGATTTCTACAAGCACAAGAGTACTGCATTTACCTTATTGTGTAACACCAAGGTCTTTTTGACAAGTGGAGACGTGATTTCTATTTTAGGTTTTAGTCAGATTATGAGTTGTTCCTTTTTACTTCAGGTAGTGAAGCAGTCCAAAAAGGTGGTCAATTCTGAGTTGTCAGAGACTAGCATTTGTGATGGAGAAGAACAAAGTGAGGCAAATTTAGAACTGTATGGAAAGTGGCAGCTAGAGCCATTGCAGCTGCGTCATGCCGAAAATGGAATTGTACCCAAGGTAGTATAATGTTTTGATAGTTCAGACCGAAAATGGAATTGTACCCAAGGTAGTATAATGTTTTGATAGTTCAGACGCATTAATAAATAACTCTTTTGTTTATTTTAAAGTAAAGTACCTGCTGATGAATCTTCTGTTAAATAAGATTTGAAACATATGGACCTTGATTATAGTTATATCTTTCTTTGATCATTGATAAGAAATTCAATTCTCTCTCTTTAGTCTCTTAGACTTTCCGTAATACACATTGATAGACAGTAATCATTCTAGGCTATATTTTTGTCCAAGAAAAAAAGGTAATGATTCTAGTGATTGCAATTGGCTCTCTTCTAAGAGGTCCAGGGTTCAAGCCCGCATGCTTGCGATAGGCTTGGCGAGCCAGCGTAAAAACTCAGCCATATATACAAGAAATGACCAGGGGGTGTCATTTCTAGCCTACCCCAACTTGTTTGGGATAAAAGGCTTAGACTTTAGACTTTTTTATTCTAGTGATTGCAATTGTGAGTATTTCTGAAAATTTACACTGTACAATAAAATTAGTAGTCATAAATCTAAGTTTCTATACTCTCAACTTCTCCTATCTTACTCACCTTTAATACATGTTTTATCGAATCAAAATTTCTATATTCTCAACTTCTCCTGTCTTACTCATCTTTCATACATGTTTTATAGAATGAGCATGGTAATGTTGAAGTTTGGTCTGAGAAGTGCATTCCACCTGGTACAGTGCACTTGAGACTACCTAGATTGGTACCAGTTGCAAAGAGGCTTGGAATTGATTTTGCACCTGCCCTGGTTGGATTTGAATTTCGTAATGCCCGTACCTATCCTGTTTTTGAAGGCATTGTTATCTGCTCTGAGTTTAAGGACGCCATCTTGGAGGTAAGTTTCAGTATTTTGTTTCAGAATCCTGTGCTTAGAGAAAGCCATAAGATAACACCTCAAAAAGGTTGCTATAATGTTCCCCAATAAACCTCGCTTTTTTGGTGTTGACCGCAATTTGATAATTTATTTCTTCTATTGTCTTCTATTTTCATCACCTTCCATTGAAAGAGTAAGGAACAATTAGTCAATTGTATGAGATCCTTCATAGCTCTCTTAATAATTTTCCTTCTTTTGGCAAACTAAGGAAAGAGGAAAGGAAAAGGAAGATGATGCCGATACATATCCTCTAATTATAAATTTACAATCATGTGTTCACCCTGCTGGCTGGTAATCCTGGTGCATCCTTCCTGCGTGAGTTTGTATATAAACATGCATAACATAGGTTGAGATAAGGATAACAGAACAAAAAGAATTTAAATAATGACTATGAAAGTATAATCAATTTTACATTTGGTAATCTGAAAATGAAAAATGAAGGTATCAGATCTTCAAAAAGTGAAAAGTTTCAAGTGTGATTCCTGCATTATGACCAAGTATTAAAGGAATTGTCATTTTGCCTTCACATCAGCAACCTAATAAAGAAATCAAGCTGGCTAACAACTATCACATTAAGTGAGCATTACTACAATGGTGTTAACATTAGTTAGCGATTACCAAAGAATGAATAAGCCTGCAGATGAATTGTGAAAAAGCATGGAAACATACCTATGTGCAGACCAAGCATTTGCATGCATATTTCAGAAACATGTATCACCTTTTCCATGGGCTATTTGAACTCAAATATCCTATTTTATCTGCCGACGAACTTCTCTGATATTTTTTCTTCTTTTTCTGGAATGATTAAGTCACTTTCTTCACACCAACCTCATTCTTAACTGACTCCTCCCCAAAACTTCCTTTTAATTCCTTCACATGAAACTCCACGTTAGCCTCTTCCTCTGCCTCTTCCTCTGAAAAGTCTACCAATAGCAAGCTTCTTTTCCTTTTTATCTGTCCCTAACCCTAATCCCAACCCTGCGCCCCGGCTGTATCTTCTATCCAAACAACCATCAAGCACTGGCAAGCTTCTCAATCGGCCAGTGCAGTACCCTGCTAGCTACAGACATAGTCAATCTCTGATGCTTGGTTGATCCTACTCCGCTGCTCTGATATCGCCTCTTTTCTCCTTTTTGAGAAATCAGCTGGTGCATCAATGCATTGTTGCACATCACTCGTGCAAGGATGTGATCATCTGTTACTTACTGCCTTTTGTTTAGTGCCCTGTATCATCCATGGCCTTAAAGATTTACCCAGGTCTTCTGTTGCTCTCGTCTCAGTTTCACAAACTCGGTCATGATTAGTATTTTATCTTGTTTCGGGTTTATATTGGAATTGACCCAACTCAAGGCAAGGGCCATGAGACTGTTGCTAGGATACATTATGTGTTGGTGTTTTTCATCATTTTATGGTTTTTAAGAGGTGCCTCTGGCCCCTGAAAAACCCCTCATTGCCAAATCCTTCTGAGCTTCTAGACAATCTCTCTGTGCTCATTCTGACTTCGGCTATAGATTCTATTTACCAACTCAACAGTGATTAAACTTAACTCTGTCATTAGGGGAAGTTATAAAGCAGGCTGAATTTTCTAGATAATATGTGTTTGTGCTTGAACATTTTACAAAGTAGGGATTCACATCAAAGAATAACTATATAGCCAACATTGTCTGTGATTTGTCTATTTCACAAAATAGAGAAATAAGAGGGTCACAGGCTTCCTACTTGCATTATTTTTATTATTTTTATTTTTTTTTGGTTTCCAGTTCCATGCTCCTAACTTATGGTTTAGAATTATTGTGTATATCAAAAAAATGTGACCTTATAACAGTAGGACAGCAGTCAAGGTCAATAACAATTACATTTTCAGTCGTGGTTATCTTATTTGATAACGAGTATACTTCATTTTGTCATAGGCATACTCAGAAGAAGAAGAGAGAAGGGAAGCTGCAGAGAAGAAACGAGATGAAGCACAAGCACTTAACAGATGGTTTCAGCTTCTCTCGTCCATTGCCACAAGACAGCGGCTGAAGAACTCATATGCAGGTCCCTCCTGTGTAAGTCCCCTCAAAGAAAAATTGTCAAGTGGAAAGAGTGGTATGGGTGGTAATTTTAAAGATGAGGTTAAAAGACCGACAATCATGATTTCGGCAGATGGCCATGAACATGAACATGTGTTCCCTGTGGAGGATCAGATTTTCGATGAGGAGACTGCACTGAGAACCAAGAGATGCCCATGTGGTTTCTCTATACAGGTAGAGGAGTTGTGATGTAACAAAATGTAATCATGTAAATAGCAATGCTTTATGCTTCCTTTGACAGTATAATTTTGTAGGTGTATTCGAGCATTAATTTGAGTTCTCCTGCATTTAGAAGTTTAATTTTGTAGATGTATATGAGCATTTGTTCGAGTTCACCTGTCTTTCAGATACTTTATTTAATTTTGCTTCAAATTTTGACAAGTTTGAAGAAGTTTTGGTGGATGGCATCATTAAATGTCATTTCAGAAAAAGGGCTTCTTATGTAAAACTAGTAAAATAGTTCTCTTTAATCATTGAGAATATATTTAGTTCAGAATGTTTGCTGCTATCATTAAGGATAAGGCGCATAATGAAAGATCAATCGGCACCTTAGCTGTTTAAAGGACCATGTCTGGCTTTGCAATTTAGGACCACTAGATGCTTCTTTTATAAAATGACGGTATGATTTCTAACTCTTCTAAGCGGCAGTTTCGTATTAATCGTGCTCATTGTATTTTCGCTTCAACTACAGGTACAGATGCGATTTAATACACCTTACAATTTTTCATTTTTTTTGTCTGTTTTTTACGCTACAGTAATCATAACTATTATTGATGAGCGAACAAATCATCTTGGAATACAGAAAAAATAGATCGGATAAATGGCATCAAAATATTTGTTTAACAAACGAAAAAGCAATCGTTCTTTTAAATTTTATAAAGGAAATAAAAGTTTACTTTACATATGTGACCTTTAATTTCAAACAAAATTTGTTTGTTAAAAATAAAATAATCTTTGTGTGTACTTAAGGCCCTGATCGGAATGAAGAAACCAATGCGAGAATTAGAAATGGATTTCTTTTTTAATTGATTCTTCTGATCGGAACAGATATGATGGAGAGAAATGATTTCAATCCTCACGACTTGGCAAGAAAAAATTGCTCTTCCGAATTCCCGTGTAAAACGTAGAAATTTGACGTGATTTGTTTTTGTTAGCAAGCTCTCCGATATTTTTTCTTCGTTCTGACCATTTTACCCTTCTGTCTGATATTATCTTTTCCGTCATTTATTTGGGAATTGGGATTGCTCTGTGTCTATAAACCCTCCAGTCCTCTACCTTGTTGAAGCTCTCCTCTTCAATCGTCTCTCTCCATCCATCTCTAAGGGTGTAAATTGTCTTACTTTTAGGTGGTCTATATTGACGAATTATATTCTTACAACATCGACAATTAATTAGATGCAATTGTAAGTTTGTAACTGTGTAAAGCCCTTGAATCTGTTGAAAATACTATTGCCTTACGTCCTTGTTATATTTTATAAAATAATCATTTGATTTGATATAATTGGGTTTAGTTTGTCTAATTTGAAAGATATTCCAGTAGTTGGCAACAAGGCCCTCGATTGTGAAGTTGAAGTAGCTTTTGATCAGTTCATTAATGTAAATGAAACCAAAAAAAAAAATCTAATTTTTAATTACTCCTGGCTCCTGCTAGTGTGTTTATCCAATCGCTATTTAATGAGAGATAATTACTGCTATTTACAGAGAGAGATAATTACTGCGGCCTATGTAGTCCTTTCTTTGTTTTTTTTTTCCTGTTAATCATTGTAATTTGCTGGTATATGTGTATTCCTATTTCAAAAGAAATACACGAGGGTAAAATAGTCCAATATCAAATGATGAAATCATTTCTTTTAATCCTTTTTGTTTTAGTTCTGATCACCAAAGTTCAATTCAAAATCATTTCTTTTGAACTCTATTCTATTGAAACGAATTGAATTCTTCTTTTCAATCATTCCGATCATTACCGTTATTTTTTTCTTTATTGAGCAGGTATAATGGCGATTCTAGTGATGGAAGCAAGACGATTGTTGACTAAAACATTACATGACCTTGAATATACCAAACCTCTTTTTCGCTATTACTGACCCTATTGGATTGATTGCCACACATTTAATAATAACTTTACCAGATCATTCCCGTGGTCAAACATTACATTTTTTTGAATTTTTTTGCTATGTATTATGCTATTTTTAAATTAAATTGTCAGAAATACTCCTTTACAACTTTTTTACCGTGTTTTTTTTGAAATAGCATAATATATAGTAAAAAAATTCGAAAAAATATAAATTTTGATTTCCTAGGAGATTTCAATATGGAGAACAATTTAAAAGGTTCGGATCGACTGTATGCATTTTATATTTTGAGAAACGACTCCAGCATACGGACTATCTGTATGCTGGAGTATATTTAGCCAATCTCCAAATAAATATGCCTCTTTAAGAAATTAATGTTTTTCTTTACTTTTCCTTTTTTTTTAAATATTTTTCTTTACTTTTCCTGCTGATGCTATTAAGTCGTTTTCAATCTCTAGAACTTTCTTTCTTTTGTCAACTTTAAGCCTCTTTGCTTTGTTCAGCGAATGACTATTCTGCTATTCCTCTGATCCAACTTTTTTTTTTGGATTCTTTTTATCTGAAAAATCAATTGAACCATAGGAAAAAATAGATTAGTACAATCTGTCTTTCGCATTCCACCTTACAAAGGTACGTTCTCGTTTTTCAGTCTCTAGAACATTCTTTATTTTATGAAAAGAAAAGGGAAAAAGAACCTCAATCAGAAGTAGCAATTTCTTGTTAATTGACAACTGGTGGAAAGTAGTTTTCTTTCGGAGATTTCTTTGTTGGGATTTTTATAGTTCCGTTTGGATGAGGCGTGGGAATAAGAAAATAAAAAAATAAATTTATTATAAATAATTTAAACTTTTCACAAAGTTACACATTTTCTAATAATTTTTCTCATTTCTTTCCTTATTTCTCTTATTCCCACACCATCCAAACGGAGCTTATAAGATTAATTTATATTATTGGAGCTAACTGAATGTGATTAAATTTTAATTTAAATAACATATATTTTAGTTATTCATTTTTAATCTCTAAACTTCGATTATTTTTAAGAATTTTCGTTAATGTTTTTCTTCCAAAATGCTAACATCATGTATTAAATTTGAATAGAACAGTTAGCATTGAATGAAAAAACTACGGAGTGATTAAATTGAATAATTATTGAAGTTCAACGACTTAAAATAAATAATTCATTGAGGGACCAATAATCATATCAAGTTCAGCAATCTTCAATAAACTTATATACACTTGACTAATGGTACAAATCTTTTTTGAGATTCACCCAAAACAGATAGCTAATATTCTTTAATCAAACAGTTTGGTCAGGCATGTGCGAAAAGGTATAGTTTTGGACCTGCACCTGTCCATTTAATACTATCCCATAATCATTAGTGTTTATATAATAGTATCGTTGTATCTTTGAATTAACTCGTTTGGCATTTACAGATCGGCTAATGACATGACAAAACCACCGTCTTTAATTGATTGAAACAGTCAAATACACTATGAGAACAGATTAATTTACTATTAGGGTATGCACCTGTGGACACATATAAATAGACAGGAGAGGAACAGAGGAGAGAAAAATCACATTTATTTGACTTCTAAATTCTTTGAAAAATAAATGAAGAAGCATACAAAATTTATTTATTAAAAAATTCTGATTAATAAAAAAAATAGTTTCCTCTTTATTCTCTTGCCTTTCTTTCACTGCTTGCTCAAAATCAATTTCATGGTGCCGAAAGTGCGACCAAAAGATGCCTTTAGTGTCGAGACAACAGTAGAAGATAACAAAAACAACCAAATACGTATGAAAATTAAACTTTTTTTTTTTCAACAAACAGCGAGCATATATTCTTTGGTAGGTTACTAATTTATAACAACTGTCGACTTATAACTACAAGACAATGTGAAGCTCTCACTTAACGCGTGATGTTTCAGTCACCTGTAAGGCTTTGACCTTAGAACCTCACCTAATCATAATCATAATTATAAACAAACATAGGTTATCATTTCTGACCTTTATAGAGCGTTAGACAGTGTCAGAAATGTACATTCACAACAGATTAATTGACTTGAAGGACAAATTATTGGACAAATGATGTCAAAATTAATAAATAAACAAATGATGTGTGTGTTGTTGAACAAACATCTAGGTAGATAGAACAGAAGGGGATCTATTATCGAGTCATTCATATGTGCATTTTGGTTTTAATATTCATGAAAATACACGAGGGACTCGACCAACAAATTTATATTGCTCAACGGTAGTATTTCTTTGAAATTCCGTAACGTACTTGTAACACCACATTGAAACTGTCAGCATACTCAATATCATCTCAGTAATGTAAATATTAAATTTTACAAAATGTAGCTTCATGACATGAATTAGAACTTGGAAAATTGAATTTGAATTGTTGGTTTCTTTTAGTGCTTCATGTAGATATATCAAATTGAATTTGAATTGTTGGTTTCTTTTAGTGCTTCATATCTGGCTGCTTCACATTTGTTTTGTAATTTTTTTAAAAAAAGAATAACTAATTTGAGATTTGATTTATTTGTCAAGCTACATACAATACAAGTCCGAAAGAAATCAGTGAACAGCAAAGGGAAGAGCAATTGTTGATGTAGCTCTTCCTTAATAGCTTTTAATAAGCCGCAAATTTGACTTTTAGAGAACTTTCCAGAGTCATGATTTGAATTTTGAAATGTCAATAATTACGAGCTGTTTATCTAACATTGAAGTGCCAGTATGAATTAGATTACCCAACACCTCTAACTATAAATAATTTTTTTTAGATATACTAGATAGCGACTATCTAGGACTAACTATAAATAATTATGGTGGGAAATTGACCTAGCAATTGAGAAATTGTAAGACTAATTATCCGATCAGTTAGATTGTCAATATCTGCTCATGCAATTTTAAAATTGGTTTTGCTTCCTACAAATGAAAGGGTGTTGATGCAGTATTTTAGACAGGCTACAATGAAACGAACCGATCAACAAACCTTTAAATATATCTAAATGATTGACCATTTCAATTAAGTTTATGTAGAAACGAGTGAATAATAGTATCAGACCAGTAAAAGGTAGCAACTTCTGATTGCTGCGCCAATTCAACCCTGATACATCGTATCTTTTTTAATGTTTCAAAATCAACGGGAAATATAACACCAATAATCAACTTTGGAATGCTTGTTTAAATACAAATATTAACAGCCCAGTAAAAATATAAGAATAAGAAAAAATTAATAATTACAAATTAAGACTCTGTACCTCCCATATCAGACGAAAGAATTCTGTATGACAACAATGCCAAACAACTAAAAATTTTATACCAACAACAATTGGCACCAAAAAAATTCAAACAGCAAAACAAGATTGACACAAGCAAGTCCGATCTGGTTCAAGTGTTCAACTGTAGCTCCTCTTCCTCATTTTCTTATTGACCTGAAACCGACAAAAATATCTCATCAATTCGGCTCGCTACCTCATACATCATCGGCCGGCTATCAGGGTGTTGCGCTGTACAGTCAATTGCGAGTTGCAACAATAGCACCATTTCCTGCTCGGCAGTCTGCTGTTTAACCAGCTCGAGATCAAACACCTTACTTTTCCATTCATCTCTAGGAACTGACTGGACCCACCGAGGCAAATCCACACCCTCCTCATTATTTACAGCATTCGACGGTGTTCTTCCAGTAAGAAGCTCCATCAGAAGCACACCAAAGCTGTACACATCAGCCTTTTGAGAGATTTTTCTGATATCTGTGACCTCTGGTGCACGGTAACGAGCACTGCGGTTAAGACTTGGGGTGGTGACAAGCTGTGCCAGGCCTTGGTCAGCAATGCGTGCCTCGTTTAATCCAGAGAGGAGAACATTGGAGGATTTTATGTTGCCGTGAGATGCTCTTGGCCCTGTTGAGTGAATGTACTCAATTCCACGTGCAGCCGATAGGGCTATGCCCGCTCTCGCCTCAAAACTAAGCGCCATATGGTCTGATCCTCTGTGACCTTCACAATTCAAATGACATATATATAACATATTTAGCACAATTGTATTACAAGGAGTTAAAAAGAACAGGGTAGAAAGAAAGAGGCAAAGAGGAAATTTTACCATGTAGGAGAGAGGATAGGCTGCCCATAGAGACATACTCATAGACAAGAAGCTTCTCATCTCTGCTGTAGTAATACGCCTGAAGCGGCACCAAATAGGGATTGTGCATCGCACCGATCTCACTTACTTTATCTCTGAACTCTTTTTCTGGGAGATTTGCATCCTTCAAACGCTTTACCGCGACAACAGGACCAGTTTCCAGTATCGCCTTGTATGTCGTCCCGAAGGTCCCTTTGCCTAGCACCTCAGCCGAGGCTCTGAGAAGATCTTCCAAATCATAAACCCTTGATGCATTTCCCACGAAAGATAGTTTCTTACTGCTGCTTGTTGACACAGAGGCAGGCACTGAGGCAACTGGTTCTCCAATTGGATAAGCAGATGATCTCTTTGGCAATCCCGCCATTTCTCCTGGTCGCATGGCAGGTGCTCCGACCATTGGTTTTGTGGCCGGGTCTTTCGGCCATGCATTCCTTTTCCCACAGAAGAAAACAAGGAGGGCAAGAATTATCAAAGCCCCAACAACTGAACCAACTGCAATACCAGCAATTGCTCCACCTGAGAGTTTACTGCTGCTGCTGCCACTGCCACTGCCACTGGGATTTACTGGAGCACTAGGTGTATTTCCAGGTGTTGGAGCACTAGGTACAATTCCTGGTGCGGGGGCGGAAGACGGGGCACCTGCACACGGCCGAAGGGGCTGGCCACAGAGCTGTAGCATTCCAAGAAAAGAATCCTCCGGCATATTTCGGAGACTAGCTGGCACCGATCCATTGAAATTGTTATACGACACATTGAAATTTTTCAAATTGGTCAGGTTATTCAATTCTGGAATTTCACCACTGAGCTGGTTATACTGCAGGTAGAGAGTATTCAACTGAGTCATGTTGTTGAAGTCGGCGGGGAAAGGTCCCGAGAAGTTATTGTTGGAAAGAGTGAGGCTAGTAAGCAGAGGAAGAGAGAAGATAGCCGAGGGAATGACACCCGATAAGCCATTGCTGTCGAGGTTGATCATCGTGAGCTGGGTACATCTGGCGAGGTCAGAGGGGATGGTACCAGTGAGGAAATTGTGGCGAAGAGAGAGGACTCGAAGAGCAGTAAGGTTACCGAGAACACCGGAAGGAAGCTCTCCGTAGAGACCGGAAGCCGGGAGACGGATATCGGTGACCCGGTTCGAGGAGCATCGAATTCCCTTCCATGAGCAAGGGGAGGAGTTGTTGGAATTCCAGTCAGTTAGCCTCGGTGCAACTGCGCTTCGGAAGGCGAGGAGCGCTGCTCGATCAGAGGTGAGGTCATCGGCGTTAGAGTATAAGGAGAAAAGGAGAAAGAGGGAGAGGAGAAGAGGGAGGTGAGGTGAGGCCATGGAGCTTCAAGTTCAAGCGTGTCAATTAATTTGCACTAACAATTTCGGCATAGCATGGTAATGGACAAACGGTGACTTGTAGAGACAGAGCAAGAGAGAAAACCAGAAAGTAAGGTTCTTTGAAAAAGAAAAGGCGTGTGAAAGAGTATGAAATGGAAGGAACGAGAGAGAGAGAGAGAGAGAGAGAGCTGGTTGTGGGTTTTCAAAAGGAGAATAGAAGGAGAAGGGAGATGATAATGGTAATTGGTAAGTAATCGACCAAATTGGGAAGGGAATCAACGAGAGTAGCTTCGCCTTTTTTATTTTCCGAATAGTGAACAAGTCAAACAAGAGGGACGAGTTAATTTGTCCACCAGCCGAACATTTATTAATCGTCAATAAATTATTTGTTGTATGTGTCTTGTGGTGTGGTGTTAGGAATACAAACGGACCTAATCAACTTTTTGGTCAGATGACTTTACTTTTATTTGGCATTATTGAAAGTTATTTGAGATAATTATACGTAAACATAATAAAATTTAAATCGGATTTGGATTTTAATTATCAAAATACTATTCATTTGAAATGAAAAAGTAAAATTAAAAAAAGGGAAATGTTACGATTTTTTTTTCAAAATAGAGTTAAAGTTTAATGAATTCAGAAGTGATGCGTTACTCTCAATATACTATTCATATTTTTCTTCGTTTGAAATTTGATGGTGAATTATTAATTTATAACATATTCTTCTTTTGATGAAATATATATTAGCATACAATCCCTTTGGATTCTATTATCAAGCATTCCCTAATTACCAGCATGAATACAAATTACAAATAATGAAAAAAAAAAACAGAGAGAAGTTTTAGTTGCTATTGCGGAAATTCATCTTTGAGTTGCTGATGTCAAGCCTAGCACAAACTATATGAGAATTATATAAAAATGTATAGCAAATCCTGGTTGAGTTTATGAAACGTTTATTTTATTTTATTGTATTATATATATATATATATATATATATATAGAGAGAGAGAGAGATTGGCTAAAGTATACTCCAGCATACAGATAGCCCGTATGCTGGAGTCGTTTCTCACAATCTAAAATGCATACAGTCGATTCAAAGCTTTCAAATTGTTCCCTATATTGAAATATCCTAAGAAACTAAAATTTATATTTTTTCGAATTTTTTTACTATATATTATGCTATTTTAAAAAAACATTGTAAAGGAGTATTTCTGACCATTCAATTTTAAAATAACATAATATATAGCAAAAAAATTTGAAAAAATGTAAAATTTGGTCTTGAAAGATATTTTTATATGGAAAACAACTTGAACGGTTTGGATCGACTGTTTGAATTTTAGATTTTGATAAACGACTCCAGCATACGGGTTTAATCCGTATGCTGGAGTATACTTTAGCCAATATATATATATATATATATATATATATATATATATAATGCTATTTTCAAATTGAATGGTCAGTATACTTTTACAGTGTTTTTTTAAAATAACATAATATATAGTAAAAAAATTCAAAAAATAGAAATTTTGGTTTCCTAGGAGATTTCAATATGGAGAATAATTTGAAAGACTCGAATCGACTGTATGCATTTTAGATTTTGAGAAACGACTCCAGCATGCAGACTATCTGTATGCTGAAGCAATGTTTTAAATACCGTACCGGCCACCGAACCGGTGGAGCCACCGGTATGGGATTTCACCGGTTTTATTGGTATACCGTTTTGAGAAACCGGATATGTTATATGTAAATGACATGGACAGTAATAACACAAATGCATTATTGGCCCAGTGGCAAGTGGCTGTGCAACTAAGAGGGAGTACGTGAGATCGAATCATGGCTCACTCTATGTTATTTTTCTGTGTTTTCGCTGGTCTAATAATGGGTTCATGGTCGGTTCATGTGTTTATAGCAGTGGTTCAACAACGGTTCGCTCTGGTTGTCAAATATAATAGGTAAACCGGCTTACCGATTCACTGGTTTACCCGGTTCCCTTCCGATTTTCCCCGGTTCTCTAGCCTCCCGGTTTTAGAGCCTTACCTTACCGGACCAGAGTTCGGTTTTTCCGGTTGAACCGGCCGGTCCGGTAGAGTATTTAAAACATTGTGCTGAAGTGTACTTTAGCCAATATATGTATGTATGACTTGTCACACTGATTTTTCACATTCCTATTAAATGGGACGGAATTTTTTTCCCTAAAATATTCATTAAAAAATATGGGGAGACGTTGCCTTTTAAACCAATTTCGGAAACAGTATCTAATCTTCGTCTACTTTCGCACGCAATGCATGGAAATAACGACGCAATGATCAATTTCATTTACAATTCTTAAGAGGTCAATATTATTCCAATTAAGGTTGCCAACTTACCATGCGATAATTAAATGTGTAGATGTGAAAGATTTCTGATACGGTGAAATATTATATTAAGTTTTCATATATATGACTGATTTTGCCAATATGGTTGCGTGTTTTTTTTTTCTATAAAATCCATTAAACGTGTCGATTGACGATATTTAAATTGTTTGTAAAGATACACTCCATAAAAATTGTAAAAGTATTTAACCGTGCGTTTTAGTGATTTGACAATATTCTAAAATATTTGTAGATAGATACACTCAATTGACCTTGCAATAATAATTCTTATACGCGCGTTCTTAGTGCGTTAATCGAAGTTCGTGTTTTGCTGATGGTGATATATATGTTATATATATAATGTTCGTAACATTTTATATATTATCCTAAGAAATATTCTCGGCTAATGGGACTAGTCGAATGTAATAAATTAAAAAGGGTCAAAAATATATACCGTTAACTCCATTAATTAGGAGTAAAAGAACCGGTATAATTGGAAAAATAATTGGAATTGTTAGCTCATGTATTGTATTGCTTCACTGTTCAGCAGTACGTTCAAATAAATAGTCCATCATCCATCATTTTATTAATGATTATGTCATATGAATAGATGATAGAGTAAAGAATATGATCCGTTTAAAATTGTGGCGTATCCGCGTATGCATGCATAAATATAACTAGTCACGTATATAACAAAGTCACCTTAAAATTAAATAATTGACACGAAATAACACATCGTGGATACAGTTTTTTGACACATCAGATACGCCACACACACAATAAAAAACACAAAAAACACACAAAAAAGAAGAATTCGCACTAGACATGCCAGAAACGATCTGTGAGAGACAAGTTATATATACTGTGCAAAGAGAGGACGGCGGAGTATTTAGCACATGGTCCTTAGTACGGGAACGCTGCACTATTAGCCACACATATTAGGTTATAGAAAATCTAAAAAAATATAATTCAAGATTTGAAATTTTGAATTTTGAAGTTTGAACCGGTTACGACAAACGGTGTGAAACGGCTCCGATTGTTCGGGCGTAGGACCCGTCGGTTCCGTACAACTACGTGGCGAAATTCCATTCCCCAGGAGAGCCAGTAAGGACGCTCGACCCCACCATGTGCAGGAAACGCGATTTCAGAAGTAGATCCTCTGTGACCTATATAATTACTGATGCTGTAGCCTGCGAGCAATTAATCTCTCTCTCTCAAAAAAAAAAAAAAGAATAAAAAGAATAAAAGAATAAAGGGGCCTTTTAGATCAAGTAAGAATTTAGAAAATTTTCTATTCTTAAACATAAATTTATTTAAACAATCCAAAATTACACAATTTCCAATATTTATACTTAAACGGCCAAAGCGATCCAAACAGTCCCAAAATGACGTTCGGTTCCCACAGATTTCGACATTTACCCGTTTCGAAATTCGGAGTACACAGATTCTCGCTAGAGTCTAGACTCTAGATGCATAGTCTAGATGCATTTGAATGATATTACACTTTTTCTTTTAAAAAGCTATGGACGATAAGATTTGTATCCAAATCCAACTATTGAAAATTAAAAAAAAAAATGATTGGGGCACGCATTTCAGTTGTGATGGTTCAATACTTCAATTGGCATTTTGTAAAGATGGAGCAAATGCTGGATAAAGCGCCAATTTATCGTGGACAGGATAATGCTATGGAGCATGGGTGTGAAACGTTAATAAAGGAAGCGGACAGGGTGTTCCATTTTTAGTTTTGTTTCAGCGCACGGAAATGAAATTCATTCTGTTTCCGTTCCGTTTCGTAAAACAGATTGGAACAATGTTTCGTTCCTCATTTTTCACTGATTTTAGTCTATTTTCCATTGATTTCAGTCATTTTTCGGTAAAACAGAACATTAACGTGCAGTATCATCTGTTACGTTCGAAACGGTACCAAATTGACACCCCTACTATGGAGTATGAAGTTTTCCAACGCAACCACCGTTCTTAATTTACTTTTTGAGAGCACCTATTTCATATTTTTCAATGCAACCGCCGTTGTCAACCATTTTGGTTTAGTCAATTTATCATTTGCATGTAAAATACTAAAATATGTTTATGTATCACGTATGAAATAATACACTTAAACAATGTGACTGTGTCTGTTTCTCCAAGCACTATTATTAGCATTACTCGAGTTATAATAAGCTAATTTATATTTTAATTTAATTCAACACTTTATATTTTTTTACAGCGGGCATGAAAGGTAGATTTTTTTTTTCCATTGTTTACCATCCTGCCTTCAAAAAAAAAAAAGTTGATTTTTCCTTCCCACCACTGATTACATATCGGAATGGATATTATATGCGACAAAATCATTCCCCGTCATTAAAATATCGATCAAAGCCTTTAAAATTTAATCATCTGGAAAGATCTCTAAACTAAATTTTTAATTACAATGTTCACTTCAAAAATATTGTCATGAGTCAGTAGATCAAATACTAATTTCAAAAATGTACACTCCAAAAATATTATCAATAATTAGTCACTAGACTAAATACTAATTTTAAAAACCACACCATGATTCCTTTTTTGTCTTTTAAGTTACGTTTGGTGTACAAATAATTATTTCTAATCCGAATTAGCGACTATCTTAAAAATTGAATTTGTTTGTCAAATACGGATTGGTAGTTTGAATATCGCTGTTTTTCTAATTCGCCTAAAAATTGAAATAACATTGCTCTCAAAATTTCCGACTTTGTCCAAATGCTCTTTTCTTGAACAAGATTAAAAAGTATTAGGGCGTGTTTGGATGAGCATGGAATAAGGAATAAGAATAAGAAATTTCGGTATGCGTGCTTATTCTTATTCTTGTGCAACCCAAACAATACAAGAATAATGAATTTTGGCCCTTATTCCTATACTAACAAAACCATGGTATAAGAATAAGAAATTTGGATAAGCACGCATATCGAAATTCCTTATTCTTATTCCTTATTCATTTTTCGGTCAGTATGCCGTTTTAAGAAATCCTGCAATTGTCACAAGTGAAAGTAAAACCCTAACCTTCAACTCACTTAAGGCTCCGCTCTAGAAGGGGAGACTCGGAGCGAAGGGAAGGGAGCTCGCTACTCTCCGATTTTTGGAGTAACCGATCTCTCCCTCTATCTGTCTCTCCGCTCTCCTTAATTTCCGTCCATTCTCTCCCTCTGGAGCAGGCTATCCGAACTCTCCTCCCTTCCCTTCTCTCCGACTCTCTCCTTCTGGAGCGGAGCCTAAGGCTCCGTTTGGATGAGGTGTGGGAAGAAGTATTGGGAAGTGTATAATTTTGTGAAGAGTTTGAATTGTTTATAATAAATTTCTTCCCTTCTTCTCTTTTTCCCACACGGTATCCAAACGGAGCCTAAAAAAAGAGATCCCATTGACAATCCTAAGAAAATAATAATAAGTACATATCGTTGACTATCTTAATTAAATAATGATAAGCACATTTTACCTCAGCATAATTCTTCAAAACAGAGAGAAAAACAGAGACGCAAGGAGGCAGGTATAACAACATAGTTGACAGAGTCTAATTGCTGGACCATATCTATAATCTATTCCAGCTGGCCGCTGTTTTAATTGCGTTATTTCCGCCACACTGAACTGAAAGATGACTGCCTATAATGGCCGCCTGACGTACTAAACTAAGCTGTCTAGCGTAAATGCCATCTTGGCTTTTTTTTTCTTAATTTTTTTTAAGATAAATTGGAGGTCTAAGCTACTAACTTATTTTTAAATTAAATATTTATGAAAGAAGACCTCCCCAGCCAGGTTTCGAACATGCGACCTTTTACTCAAGAAATTAAGGTGCCTTTTTTTTCTTAATTATAAGACCCCATCGTCATTAAAAAAATTAACAAAAAGATAAAGTGGAAATGGAAAAGACATGATAATAAGGTTGTTACCGTTTGATTCACTGTCAATTGGGTTGTTAAATATATATTTTTTAAATATAGTTAGATTGTCAGTTTCATTCGTTATAGTCAGATTAAAATATTTGCAATTTATAATTAAACAATCAGAATATAAAAACTTTAATCCATTCAATCAGACTTTTCTTAGATAAATCGAATTTTGTTACTTTGGAGTGTTTTATTAAAAGTTATTAAGAAAACCTAAATCGATCAATGATCATGTTGATTAGATTAATTGAATAACATATACACCAATATTACACTTAGAGAGATATAAATATATTTTTTGCAATCCTCTTTTCTTAGTAATATTTTTGTTAAATTCATGGATGGAAGAGATTAAAAAAAAAAGAAAAATCCTCCGAACGATAGAATCATTCATATGAAAACAATAAATGTGGTCCTTTCCGTGGAATTGTCTCCTCTAGACAACACGGTTGTAACTTAGTTACATGTGAGAAGCCGCCATCTGTCTGACATGAGGTAGTTCTTGGTCTTGTTGTCTATTTGACTTTGTCACACTCCAAGCCTCCAATTGTATTGATTCTGGATTAAGATTTTTCGTCTTCTTTTGTGGAAACACAGTGAGAAGGCTTGGACTTCAAAGGCTTATAGGTCTTCAAAAATGGTTGTCGATTGCTGCTAGCCACTAAGGTGATGCCAAATGTATGGGCATAATGATATTTTAACATTTATTCAAAACACCCTCCAATTATTTTAAGTAAACTTTCTAAAAAGATCAAATAAATATGTATACGCTGATAAAAAACAGATAACTTTTTATCAGCATAATGCATTCGTACATGGATACAATATACAATAAAAATATACAACAGCAAAATAGGCAAGTGTGCACCAAAAAAGTTCAAAAAACAAGTTTTGAAAGATGAAAAATACTTAGCAATTGTCACATGCTTTTCCATATTTGTAGATGTTAATAAAAAATTGTCATTTCAATTTACGTCGGCATTTGTATCACGTACTTTTTTTTATAAGTTATAATACATGATAAAATGTTTGCTTTCTCATCTTTTAATTTTCATTTTAAATGCCTTATTGTCTTATTTGCTATAATTGAAAATTATCAAATGATGTGAAATAAGATTGTGTAAATAATTTAAAAATTGATATTACAAAATTTGAAGTATTAAATCCACATAATTATTTAATGTGAAGTATTTATGTCAGACAGAGATTTTTTATTTATTTATTTTGATAACCGCCCGTAGGCTATCAACACACAGTCAGACAGAGATGAAGCCCTACTGATTCTTTTATCCTAGTGACTAGGTCTGTTAATGTTTCACCGTTTCGAACGTTTCCGTTCCATTCCGTCCGAACGGAACGTTAAACGAAATAGAAAATTAGTTTCATTTTTTAAAACGGAACGGAAACAGAAATAAAGAAAACGAACGAAACGGAAACAGAAATAAAGAAAACGAACGGAACGTAAACGGAACACGAAAATGGACGGAAATGGGCTGAAATCAATAGAAAATGGAGGACAAAACATTAAACGAAATAGAAATCTGTTTCGTTTAACGAAATGGAACGAAAACATAACAAAATTTTGTTTCGTCGTCTAAAACGGAACAAAAGTGGAACATCTCATTTCCGCGTTCCGTTTTCACGTTTGACAGATCTACTAGTGACCATTAATTATACTTCAACTTCCAACATTTTTTTTTTGTGATTTTAAATTGTGATTGTGTGTTGTGCTTTGGGATGTAAACTTGCCGTAATTTTGCTTCATTCTGGATTGTGGTGCTAGTAGTTAAGGTTGTGTAGGTCTTTAGATTTTGCCTAGCTAGGTTAGTTTGATAATTAGGTCTGTTTAGACGGGATTCTCTGCTTTTCAGTTCATCCCCTTTTTCGTTTGTACGATACTCTTTTTATTTCTATGGATACCTATCTCAAGCAACTTTCATCCAAAAAAAAAAAACATAATTATTTTTATCAAATTTTCAATGCATTATAATTTATATATGAATTTTTAACTTTATGAAAAAAGCATTTAAAATTTTTGCTTGTGTCCCAACTCCCAACTCAAGTGAGCAATGTGAACATTACTTAGATATTTAGCATTTAGAGGATTATTTTGAACTTCAAAACTATCTAATTTCGAAATAAAATATCAATGTATCAATCAAACAGTTCGAATATTATTCACTGTGTGATGCAGAATTGCTGCAATAACATAATTACATAAATTAAAAAAAAATAATTTAACCAAAAAAAAAGGGGAAAAAATAAATGCAGGTCATTGAGTAAAGAAGAAGCAATGCTCGTAAACAAAGACAATTCGATTCCATATTTACAACAGTACCAACGCCTTTACCTATCGAAAGCGAAAAAACGGATCATGAAATTTAATACAAGGAAAAGGGAAAAGAGCAATTTGATGGAAGACGCGCTACCTAGAGCTGTTGCCTGTTGACAAAAGAAGCAAAGCGTTGGTAATGGTACAGACAGCTCATGGGAACACAGTTTGAAACATAAAATGCATCGGTCGGTGTAATTGGTAGCAACTCTCCGCAAACTTAGATTCTTCCATCCAAGCATTTAAAAATAATGGTCCCTGACTAAAAAGCTCATAAATACTAAAATGCCTGATGACAAGATCAAAACGGACACAGGCCAGATGAAATAGACATCTCTCAAATTTAAATGCATTTCCATGCTGCAAATGTAAAAACAGCATTTGGCTTGATTGCAACGTGTACGAGTAAATTTTGTTTATTGTGTTGACTATTTAATGCAATTTCAAAGTATTGATAGAAATCTTTACGGTTCACAAAAAAAAAACTTTTATAAAAAGAAAACACGGTTTTTTGACGGTTAGTCGTTCCAGGCAAATTTCAAAACATGTTTCTGGAGAGATATCGCTATTATGGATTAATTTTCAGCCTAGAAAGAAGACTAGAAAATTACCTGATGATGACCTCTGATGCTGATTTAGAAAATAGTGGGTTCAGAAAATGATTTCACACATTAATTAAGGATGAACCTTTGGTTATGCTCGCTACTTGTCGGTACCATATTAACTTTTTTATATTGTCATCGACTTTTATCCTATCTGGGAAATGCATATTCTAATATCTACTGTGCAGACCTTTTATTTTGTTTGAGGGATCAAATGATGGTAGTTTTTTCTAGCTTATAATTTAATAATTTATTATAACATTTCTGGTTCAACAAGAGAATTAAATCACCACATGTAATTTGTAATCATATTTTTTGTTGGGCCCAAACTGGCTCAACATTTTTTGAGTTGAACTCTGGAAAATTAGTTATTAGATATTCTCCATCAGTGATTCAATACAAAAGATGTTGTGGCGACAGAAATACAGAGCTCGCATATATATGTGAGCCTGAAATCCGTAAACACTGATATTACAACCGAACAAATTTAAAAAAATATTAAAATATTATTAAATTTCGGAAATACTACTAAAATAATCAAAATTATATAAATAGATTCACAATATCGTGTTTTGAAAAATCGATACTGATATTGTTCTTTAAAAGAACAATATTAGCTAATATTGCTCTTTAAAAAAATTAATATTAGCCTTACAGAATTTTAAGTTAAAAATATGATTGTTTTTAATGAATTTAAATAAAATTTAATGTATTTTATTGATGAACAAAGTATTACATATTTGTTTGTAATGTAATTCATTTGTAGTTTGGTTATTTATATGTAGTCTAATTATTTCCTATAGTTGAAAATTGATTACTTTTTTAATATAAATAATTTTTATAAATAAGATAGTCATTTTTTAATAATAAAATTCATTCAACATATTAGACATAAAAATAATATATATATTTAGATATTAGCCATTTCACCAATTCGGCACGGTTTATAATTTTCTAATTTATTTATTTAAAAAATTATTTATATATATAATATAATATATATTTATTTTTAAAATATAATTGCATGGTTTTGGGATTCATTACTATCTTAATGTATTTATGTTTTATTAATTTTATTTGTTTATTTTAGTTGTTTAATTTGTTTGGTATACTAGTATAGATATCACATATATGTCACATAAAAAAAATTAGAGAAAATAAAAAAAAATCATACAAAATGCATTTTTTGAACGTTATAATTTCAAACATGAATTACTTTTTTATAGCAACTTCCGTTTGGGGGCTTGGGGCGTATGACCATAAACCTAGTTTCGTAAAAATGTGATACTTCGAAATGATTTTACTTGCAAATTTTATAGTATAAATAAGAAGTATTTGGTACCCGAAATAGTACAACGGCACCAAAGTTACTCAGTACACAGTTCGTTCTTCCGATAAAACAGGTCAATGTAAACATTGGGCCATGTCCTTGGTAGTAAGTTCTTATCATTATTGGGTCGCAAAATGCACACATGACCGGAATAATCTAAATTTGTCGGCCTGATAAATTAGTTCAGATCCGACATTAAAAAATTCCACAATAAATATTCACACACACAAAAAAAAAAAAAAATGAGACAAGCAACATATACATTTTTTTTTTATTTCTTTCTTTCAAACTTCCTGTGACCTACAGAACACAACGGACTTGCATAGAAATAGAAATGGTTTTAGAGGAAACCCATCACGCCACAACCTGCCACAGCTTCCCTATACAACTCGAGAGCCTCTTCCATGACCTCAGCTCGGGATAACATCTCTGCTCTCTTCTTGCTTGATGGATGAGTTGATAGATAGTTGTGCAGATCTGAGTCTCCAGTGATCTTCCCCAATTTCTCATACACGAGTGGGGCCACTCGCGGATCAAATCCGGCAGAGGCCATCAGAAGAAGGCCGATGTGATCAGCTTCTATTTCCATCCTACATGACAAGATTGTGTAAAATGACATATTATTGGTCCATTGCAATGGTATCTTATCCAGGCAGTAAAAAGTAGGATATACGATTTAGGTCAATTCTCATTTGATTTAGGACATATTGGATTTTGATACTTTCGATTTTGATGGGTCCCAACTATTTTCATCTATTCATTGTTCAAGCCCTTTGTCACATGTATAGTTTTCCTGGCAATCGACAAAGTATTGAACTAGAATTTATCTTGCCAGGACATGTTACTGAGGCAAGCCATAGCAATCAGAAATGTGTTACCAATTAATGTTAAGTAAAACTTACTTCCTAGAAAAAGGAAGCCTGAGGAGAAGATTGGACATGACATTAATAATGTCTGGCATGAAAACAAACTGCAATATAATAAGCTGCAACACAGCAAACCACAAGTTCTTTGTAATCATCTCAGCAGAATGTCTTGCAATGGCATGTCCAACCTGTTTGGGGAGATCACAAGCCAGAGAAAATTGCATTAAAAATGGGTTTTCAGGCATAGATAATTTCTAAATGGGTTTTTGGGCTTAGATAATTCCAAATGGGTCACTTGTACAGCACAATTTGATTTTCATAACATCCTTACTTGGGCTTAGATAATTTCCAAATGAGTTTTTGGTCTTAGGTCGTGATGTTCTCTGTTACCTCTGATTTTATCAGCTCCAGAATCCCAACTATTCTTCAAATAGAGGTTTATTTCTGTTAATAGGACTAAGAACAAGAAAAGTCATTTTGGATATACCTCATGACCGAGCACAGTAGCAATCTCTTCATCAGTTCTAAAATGGTCAAGAAGCCCGGTAAACACCACAATCTTACCGCCAGGCAAACAAAAAGCATTTACCATTTTATCCCTCACCACTAGCACTTCCCATTTCAACCCCTCCATGTGCCGCATCTCAGGCGGGGTACCGCCGGTCATCATATCCTTACCTCTGCTATCTAGGACCCACTTGTCATCCATCAATTCTTCATCCTCATGAGGCCATTTCATATGTTCCTCTTTGTTACCATCTTCCAATGCACGTATTGCCTCAGAAGACCTTTTCAGATCAAAATCTTGAACAGACGGATCATGAGAAGAATACTCGATGCTATTCCAATGTGGCTCGTAATGGTGAAGCCCGCGTTGTAAAGCATTGATTATTTCATTTGAGATGAGACGCGCTCGAACACTGTCTAAATGAATTGGAGGGAGGATCTTATTATGCAGAGCATTTTTCAACTGGTTGAATTGGGCTTCGCCGAGTTGCCGCTCGACCGAAGGGGAGATCAGCACAAAGTGCCGGCGCTTAGTGTAGGGGACGGTTTCTAGGTTACCATAATATATAGAGGCACCCGCAGCGCCAGAAACAAGAACTACCACGACAACATTACGCGGGTTGTGGTACCACCTCGGCCGGCGACGGAATTGGTGGTATTGAGTTTTTGGTGGTGGATAAAGAACATAATAACTGGACTTGCGAGTTTGCTTGATTGGAGGGAAGGTTGGGTTTGAAATGCACCGGGAGAGGAGGGAGGAAAGAGGAGATCTAGCTTTGCGCAAGAAATTCATTGAAGAAATTGCGTGGAATTAGGATTGCTGCATAATTAAATTACAAAAAACCTGAGTAAAGCTAGCTGGGTACAAGAGTTGGAGAAGGTAATAGAAGGACCGCTCAAGAGCAGTAGAAGGTGCTAGCATCTTCGTTTCTATGGATTGGGAAATTGCCTTGCAAAACACGGTCTGCCACGTCACGAGGGACGAAAGAGACAATTGAGGTTGTTTTTTTTTTTTTTTTTGAGAAATAATTGAGGTTGGTTAATGATCAACAGTACTGGTCTCTAATCATGAAACATAGCATTACAATGTATCATAAATTATCGAAAATGATTTAATGTAAGAAAATTGAAAACTTGGATTACAGGTAATTTTCCCAACTTCGTGTAATAATTAATTAGTTTTCTCAAAATAAAAAAAAACCTATTTAGACTTTTCTGTGACATGCTCTAATTTTAAAACCAACTTGTTGGCATCATAAAGCCTAGAAAGCTCTCACAAACCGAAGAAATCATCGACTGGGTGTGTTTGGATAGGCCGGGAATAGAAAATAAGAATAAAAAATTTCGGTTTGCGTGTTTATTCTTATTTTTGTGCAATCCAAACAACTCAAGAATAAGGAATAAGGGCCCTTATTTCTATACTAACAAAACCATGATACAAGAATAAAAAATAAAAATAAACACGCAAACCGAAATTCCTTATTCTTATTCCCTATTCCCGACTTATTCCGTTGCATCCAAACACACCTATAGATGGCAAAGTATAATTGAAAAAAAACGGAATCTGGATTGTTCTTCTCAACACGTGCCAACACAAAGGGATCAAATATGGCATAAACTCACACAAGTTCTTCTAGACCTCATCAGTCAATAATATTAGACTTCCAAGTTTCATGTATTTAAATATTTTATTTCGTAATTATAAGAAAGCTACCCAATCCTGCCCTTAACCAAGTAAATCAATTCAAACTAGCAATTTCCAGGGAACAATCAACGACATGGCTCTCTAAGAAGTCATAATGGCAAAACAAAACATACAAAAACAAACATAATAATGGCATAAGGGCCAGATATAATAAAATTAAATCACAACTTCACACAGGAATCATCAAAAGATTTCAGCAATACTTGGGAAGGAAACCTTCAAAGGGAACTTTCACCAAACATTTCTGTGACATTTAATTGATTTGGGAATTACAATCCTAAATAAATGAATGTCCAACTCGGTATAACCACACCTCAGTACTGCAAAATTATGACGAAGGCGTTACCATTTGAACAAGGGAGAGTAAAATTTTATAGATATTTTGTTTTATTTTTTCTTGCTATTAAACTTGAGATGACTGACAACATCACATTCAATAATTTAGGTTTAAAATCCTTATCCTCCTGTGAAATTAACAAATTATTTCATCCAATTGTTGGTATTTCAAACAAAAACACACAAATCAAAACCGGAACTTGAATCCATCTTTACTAAACCATAATAATGATATAGAAATAGAACAGAACCACAGGTCCCATCTCTAACCAAATCGTTTTAACCCAACACTAACAACCCAAAATCCAGATCCAAACCCTAAATCAAAAAACACCATAAAAACAAAAGAAATTCAAAAGTAAACCAGATAACCTACAGAGAGATCCGCCACATGCAGCACCAGATCGATCTAGGCGTGAAATCTCAATCTCAATCTCAATCGTCGCGCTTGAGCTTGTTGAGGCGCTGGTTGAGTTGCTCGATCTTGACAACGAGAGACGTGACAGTGAAGAGAAGCCAGTAGAGGAGAAGCGCCGCGGCGATCAAGAGCGCGTTTCTCTGGCTCTTCATGATGGATTTCTGGTGGCGGAGGTGCTCCGACGGAGTGCACGCGTGCTCTTCGTTGCAAGTGGGACGCGTCTCGTACTTCCAGTAGATATCCATGAGGAGAAAGAGGCAAAAGGGGACCACTGAAAGCATCGGCTTGAGCGCGCCTCGCACGACGGAGACGAGGCCGCGTCGGAGCCCGTCGAGGCCCGGGAGCGTGAGGAAGAGGAGCATGATCGCCTCCGCTCCCGCCGCGTAGCCTAGCACAACCCATTCGAGCGCCATTGGAGGAGATCGCAGGAGGTGAGGTTGCGAAACTTGATTTTCTTTTTCTTTTTCTTTTTTTTCTCTTTTTGTTTTGTTTTCGGATGATTTTTGTGAGAGCAGTTGGAGGAGTATTTAGGAGTTATGGGTTGGCCGGTTGGGTCGGTCGCTGCATAGGTCGTGCGATACAATCGGAGTTCGATGGTTGAATGGTATTGGTTCACATTTAATTCCTGAAACGGTATTGTTAATTACTTAATTCAATGTTGACGGTTTAGGAACTGAATTGTGGACGTGGAGTAGTCAACGTGTTTAGTTTTCTTAATCTTATTTAAGAGTTTAAGACGTGGTTGAAAGCGGCTTTTGGGGCTGTCTTAGTCCAGGATATTTTGTGCTTTCCTTAGCAAGGAAGGATGGAATTAGAAAAAGTTGATAGCCCATTAAAATATTTCTGACTAATTGGGCTCAGCAATTAAATAAGATTTCTGGTTCAGGAATCAGCCGAAAATTTTTAAAATAGTATTAAATTAATATAATATATTAAAAATAATATCAATATAATAAGTTTAATATAAATAGTATCACGAGATCGGAATCCTGGATTCCGAACGTTAGATCGGAATCCAGGATTCCGATCTAAGCTTTGATCGGATTCTGAGTTTCCGATCTAAGCTTAGATCGGAATCCGAGATTCTGATCTAAGCTTTTTAATTTTTTTATATATTATTTATTTATTTATTTAATTTATTAATTAGTTAAATAATTAGAAAAATAGATAATATATTGTAAAAATATTGAAAAAATATGGAAAAAATCAGGAATAATTAAATTAAATTTTATATGTAATTTAGTATTTTTTGGGGAAATTAAATTTATTTTCATTTTAATTAATTTATTTAATTAAAATATAAATTTTTATAAATTATTTAATTAAAATATAAATTTTTATAACTTATTTAATTAAATGAATTGTACCATTTAAAAAGGATTATAAATTTTCAGAATTTGCAGGGATACAAAGGCATAATCCTTTCAGAATGTTCAAAGTTTTATTAATTATTTCTGCATTTGCAGGCTTAAAACTTTAAACAGGCTTAACTTTTGATAGGAAGGTCTGATTGGGGCGATCGAGGACATTCCGGAAAGCTGGCGACGAGATCTACGCATTTTACGGGGGTGAAACCCCGTAACGACCATTTTCGAGGCCAAAAAACGCTCTCTGGACCTCCAAAATCCACTTTGAAAGTTTGCAAACCTAAAAACCACTCTAAACTACTAAAAATATTTTTTAAATCATAAATTAATCATTAAAAAGAGAAATGCAGTAAATCAAGTGAATTTAGTCTTTCTTCTCCGTCTCAGTAAAACATCAATCTCGTGTGATTCCTTTCTAACGCAATCCAGAAAGTGCTTCCTTTCTAACGCAATACAGAGGACGACATCCGGGACGCATATCAAATGGTTGTTTAAATTAATTAAAAATTTATACTTAATTATTCATTTTTTAATTAAATAAATTAATTAAATTTATATTTAATTAAATAAATTAATTAAAAGGAAAATAAATTTAATTTTCCAAAAAAAAATACTAAATTACATATAAATTTTTTTAAATTATTCCTGATTTTTTAATATTTTTTCAATATTTTTAGAATATATTATTTATTTTTCTAATTAATTAACTAATTAATAAACTAATAAAAGGAAAAAAAATTTAATTTTCCCAAAAAATACTAAATTACATATAAAATTTAGTTTAATTATTTCTGATTTTTTCCATATTTTTTCAATAATTTTACAATATATTATCTATTTTTCTAATTATTTAACTAATTAATAAATTAAATAAATAAATAAATAATATATAAAAAAATTAAAAAGATTAGATCGGAATCTCGGATTCCGATCTAAGCTTAGATCGGAATCCTAGATTCCGATCTAACGTTCGGAATCCAGGATTCCGATCTCGTGATACTATTTATATTATATTAATTTAATACTATTTTTTAAAATTTCGGAGGAATCAGCTAGTTAAATCTCGGACTAGTTAATAATTGGGCCTAAAAGGCCTTTTATTGTTACAAATGAAGCCATGGGCCATGTCTATATAGTTTGTTAGGAAAATAAATGTAATCTCTGCTGCAAAACGGTCGAAACGGTGACGAAACTAGGGTGTTTCGTCAACCGTTTCATTTCGTTTGACGAAACAAATTTTTTATTTCTTTAATTATTTCGTCCAGACGAAACGATCGAAATTGACGAAATTTTTGTGATTTACACATGGACGAAACAGTTTCGTTAACCGTTTCGTCCAACTAAACGAAATTATTTTGTTGTTTCGTTTAACCGTTTCTTCTGGACGAAACAAAACGAGAAAAGGTGAAAACAGCTTCCGTTTTCAGTCCTAGTAATCTTAGTACTATTTCATGTATTAGATTAAGCAAAGAAAACAAAAAAAATTATTGAAGGAACGAAGAAAATTTATTAGCCTTAAAAGTTTGCTTTCTTGTGTAAAAGTTTGCTTTATTGTGTAATTAATTGCACCAAGCTACTACTTGCTGTTATTGAAGGGTTGTTGAATTTGAAGGTTTTTGGAACCTTCTTTTTCCAATAGGCCTGTTTTTTCCCCTCACTAGCCCCAATCGTTGAAATGTTGAATGTTGAATGGAAGTGTCTATGCTAGCCTTTTTTACTAGGGAGACTGTCTCTATTCTTCTTTGGCATTTAGTCTTTTCTTTTAATTTTTTTTTTTGTTAGACAGTCGTTAGAATGTCATCTCAAGTAAGCAGTTATGGCATTTAATCTTATTTGTAGCTTTAATAGTAAAATAAAATAGAAACACGTTGGATATATACAAGTCTCTATGCAATCAAACAGTCTCGTTACCAAATAATTCTGATCAGAAAAGACACAACGAAGCTTCTTGTGAGACTCCTGCAATTTAACTAAAAGATTCCTCATAACAAAACAAAGTTCTTTGCAGAGAAAATGACAGTTATCTAAATGGATTTGGTGCAATAATGATAATGGCCATTCAGAAATGCACACGCTTACTTTCTGATTTTAATAATTCTTATGTACATCATTTATTTATCCAATGAAAATGTAACAAAGGACAGATTAGAACATTGATGACGCAAAAAATGTTCATTAAGATAAGGGGCAATTAGGTACAAAAACAAATAATCTACTTCATTTTGTACAAAGTTTTCCATAGTGGGGTGAAACTGGAATCTTCCTTTTGCTTCCATTGCTATCTTTCTATTTTATTACACGGCCTATTTGATCAGCAGCACTTCAATACTTACTTTTATAAAGGCCCCAATTCTTTTAACAAATAATAAAGAACCCAAAAGAGTCTAAAAAGGAGAAGAAAAGAGAAAAAAAGCTGAATACTCTCAAAGAAGTAGGTACTGATTGAGCTAGTCTTTTTCTGCAAAATAAAATTAAAGAGTTAGAATGGATTAATTCTGCTTAAAGCAGGTGAATATTTTGTCACTCTTTATAATTACTTCTATTGAATCCTACTTTATGCTCAATTATTCAAAGTATTTTGAACATTTATGTGACATGATTAAATTGAATTGTTTGCCAGAGTACCAGTACATATAAACCAAGGGGTTTGGTATGTGTTTGTACTTAATGCAAAATTAGGCTTATCATGACAATATCTAAATCTACTTGGTCATATGCACACTACAAAAAGTTGATAACTAATAACCTATAATTGATAATTAATAGATTAAGAATTTTAAGGATGAAAGTAAAGTGGGTCCTCACCAGATCCAGCTCTTCTTATGAAAGAGAGGAAGACAATTATGAGAGCAACACCAGCAATCAACCCTATTATAATCGCCAAGGTTTTCCCTGTTTCATCATCTGTTCACAACAATTGAAAGGTTCTAATTAATGATAATGATTCAAATTATCGTTATGATGGAAGCCACTAATCTTCATCAGAGCATTGGTCACAGCATTTCTTGGCAAAGAATATAGATATGTTAATTTAAAAATATAATTAGATAACTCCTATTAGGAAATTGTTAAAGTTTTTTAATGGAATATAGTTTACATATATATATGCTTGATCACTCGGAAAAAAAATTATTCATCGATTAAAATATCAAGTATAGTCAATTAAATTGGGTAACAACAACTATATCTTTTATAAATAACGCAAGAATATTTCTTAAAAATGAAAAGAGAGACAAGAAAGAAAGGAATGGTTATGGCAATGGTTCCACAGGACAGTAGTTGGCAACCACCGACCACCGTTGAATGATGCATAGCGAGTTGTAGCTGGTGGAAAA
The DNA here is from genome assembly GCA_028095005.1 of Rhynchospora pubera. Lineage (NCBI taxonomy): Eukaryota > Viridiplantae > Streptophyta > Magnoliopsida > Poales > Cyperaceae > Rhynchospora > Rhynchospora pubera. The sequence continues at coordinate 21,530,806 of CM051463.1, forward strand.
TGATGTTGATGCACAAGTCATGGGATGAGAGTAGTTAACAAGCATCGCACAGTTATAAAGATCATGAGAGGCCAGGCGACAATCACAAAATCAGAAACTGCTACCAAATCTTATTGTTTGGGTCCGATCCTTGCCAAAAGAACCCAAATTCAGCACGTCTTAGCAACTACAAACTGGTCCCAGTTTTCCCCATTCCTACTCTACACGTACCGTGACTATGACGGCTTCTCTGTCAGTTGGCAGGCATGCTATATTGATGTATTATTTCAATAATATTTTTTATTCTGCTGTTTTCAGCATGGTTGGTTGATTGGCTTCTGTATGTATTAAATATACACTTGCACGGATGAAGTTAGCATACATTTTCTATTTTTTTTCCTTAAAAAATGTACATGTACTGAGCCTTACTTTTGGATAATACATATCATCAGTTGTTGATAAGGGATTGGAACTTGCATTTGCATCTCGACCCTCAATGAAGTAATTTCTCACTTAATTTATTCTCATATTATATATAGACATCTTGTGCTAACTGATCAGGGCTTATCTTGCATATTTTCTTGTATTTAGTACCGCATGGCAATTAATTTATTGACCTGTCATGATCAGTAGCTGAGTACCTAAACTTTTTTTCTTTAAAGTGATAGACTTATTAATTAATGAGATCTTTTTCAATATAAGGATAGAGCAACTCTTGAATTATTTTATGACGACTGATCATCATTGACTCCTGCTTGACTTGCCAGTAGAAAATTTTATTAACTAATCTTGAAGATAAGGCACTCATTGATTTCTTCGCATGATATATAAATTAGTTAACTGAGATGAAAGAAAATACGTAAACTGTTTGAAATGACACGCCAAAGTTTCACAACTTGCTTGAAATGGAGCAAACAGTACAGTATGGAGATGCAATATCAAAACCAATCTATGATTGCTTCTTTAATTCCCTTGGTTTTGTGCATACCTAATTAATAGTTGTACTCTAGATTCTAGGTTGTGGCCTTACTTTCGGTACTAGCTAAGTGCACACTATATATGATGGCATGACCGGTGCAAAACCCTGTTTTACTTGTATCATGACACAGTAACACCTCTTTTGCATCTTAACCACTCATAACACAACAAATAAAATAGTTCAATGAAAAATCAGAATAAAATGATTGCAAATTGAAAGTACCAATCATCAGAAAAAAGTCAACTTACTATTATCTTCATGCGAATAGGATGAAGATGAAGATGAAGGGTGGTAACCATTGTTAGCCCAATACCTTGCATAGCACTTGCCAAGGTATACCTCCCCCGCACCGGCGTATGCACACGCACTCCTCACTTGTGATACTGCAACTGTGACACAATCAGAGCACTCCTTTGTATCCAAGTCTCCAATACACTGAGACTCAGCTTGTACATACCCAGCTCCACCAACCCGATAAGGTCCGCCAGATGCCTGAATTGTCCCAAGAGCCGCATCCCTCATCCCAATCACATCGCCTCCATATGATGCAGCTGGTGCACCACACTTTTTGTAAAGAAGCGTCGTATCGGGCTTTCCAATAAAAGACTCATTACTGTATCTGTTGTAATCAAAATTAAAGAACTTTTAATTCACCCCAGTTTTTACTTTTTAGTCCTTTAGTTTTTCCTCTAAATTTCATTAATTGTGTCAATTTTCGTATCGATGATCAATTTCAAACATACAGGCATAAATATAGAATTCTTTGAAAACAAATAATGGTAACATAAAATTTCAGTTAATTTATTTTATTGTAAATTTAACAATTGGTTAAAGTTACTTGATTAAGCAAGCACGGAGCTGGATTGTTGCACCGGCAGCAGAAGGACAAAGTGCAGAGAGCTGTGAGACAGCTGCGCGGAGACATGAAGAGCAGACTGATGCTGGAAGGTCAGAGCGGCATTGGTACAGAGCCGAGAGAGAGGTGGATGGAGAGGTGAAATTTGAGTAGGATGTGAATACAGCTGAGTTGATGAGAGAGGCAAGAGACGAGTCGACCGCAGATTCATAGAGTGAGCCAGGGTCATAATGTGGAAGTGAACAACCTGCGTAGACGAATGCATTGTAGCCATCATCAGAGAGAGCAAAAATTGGTAACAGGGACAGGAGAAGATAGAGAATTGTGGTGATTCTGGACATTTTTTTTTTCCTTCCTTGAATGTTGGTTGGGGAAATACTGAGGCACTCTGCACTACTTTTTGGAGGTTAAAGAGAGGAATTGGAGGAGGAAAAAGGTGAGTGTAGAACAGAGTATATTGAATAGTGCTTGGAGTAGAAGGGAGGGGTTGAAGGAGCAAATTATGGAATAGATTGAATGCAAGGCAGGGGCTGGTTATAAACTTTGCAGAGTCATACATGGACAAAATTATAAATAGTATTGAAATAGGAATATGCACCAAATTCTAGTAAAACAGAGCGGTTGATCATAATAGAGATGACATTAAACAAAAGAAAAGAAACTTCGGAGGACAGAAAGAGATGTAATTTAAGACAAAAGGAAATCGCCAATTTAATCATGCATGCTCTGCTAAGATGCTAACACTTGTCTTAATTTCTTATAAGAATGTTAATTAATCCAAGTTGCTTACTTCATTTACCTGACATACACAAAACTGTCCCTTATAATAATTTTAGTTAAAAACTTATCAATAAATTGAGCTACTAATTACTGCCACTCTTAATTTATGTACTCGTGACCCAGTTAACAAACTTTTTACCTTCAACGGCCCCGCTTTATAAGAAGGGGAAAATGAAAAAGGGGGGAAAAAAAAAAGGTTTCCAAAATCAACAAGAGTATGTGTAAATAGTGTTTTATAAAATTGTCGTGCATAATACATGCTGGGCACTTCCGCGCTGTTAAGATATGCCATGTGTAATGATACATATGGCAAGATATGTTATGCTATAATAATACGTGCATACTCTTACACAAATTATGTTGTGTACTTGTGTTAGAAAATTTAATCCATGGAAATAATACGTTTAAGAGTTTGACATGCATGCCTAAAGATACGGCGCATTGCAACACGATTTGCCATATGAATGGGCTCATGGTACGGTGTGATTAATTAAGACCACAGGCCGGTCGAGAGTTTTTTTTTTAATTTTAAGACAAAAAATATTTCTAAATAATACTACCAAATGAAAATTTATATTTACATGATTATTTTTCAAGATACTTAGATTTGAACCTTATATATATTAACAGGACATTATATTAGTGAATCCCTAACTAATTTATGATTGTTTTCCGATAAAAAAATTCTATCGGAGGAAATAATATTGCCATTAATAAAAAATAATTTTTTTTTTAGAAAACTTAGCAAGCGAAAAAAAAATTGTTTAGTGGTTAACATTTCGTAATATATATAATTTCTTTTATATTTTTCTATTAGATCATCAACGGAGAAACTATAATAATTGCAATTACATTAACAAATTGCAATTGAATGTCCGATCGGTGAAATTTGGTTTCTTATTGAAAAGAATAATTTGAGGAGATTCCAACACTATATATCTTATGTCAATATATTTCAAAGAATGAGACTTCTAAAAGTTCAATTAGAAGACGAAGAATATAATTAATACTCGCAGAATTTACATTGATCGAGCCCTAATTTATTTTCTATGGTGTTTAATTAGAATTATTTTTTTCTCTCTTTTTATCTTTGAATTTTGAAAGTATTATGATTATAAATATGAATTTATAAATCAATAATATATGATAGTGTGTGATTTTAATTATTTTCTTTGATAATATTAATATCATGAAATTATTGAATTCCATTACAAAATTATCAAATCCTGATTCCTGAACATGATGCGTAAAAGACATATTAGCCTTTAGATATGTCACGACACTCCCCATTAATAAGGAAACATTGTGGCCGCAAATTTTGTGCAAGGTACCAGCAGTCACTCTAATCGACCCGTCTACACGGCCATGCACAAATGTATGGCCGCATCTTATAAAAAATTTGCATCATAGTCTTGTAAATTTTATTATTCACTATAGCGGACGTGAGTGCATATACATATTTAATTTTCTCAAAAAGTAGAAGTAGACATAAAATAGACTAAAATCTAAAAAGGTGACCCACGAGGATTGCCACCTGGGGCTGTCTGGTTTATCTGAAAACAATGCGGATAATACGAAATTCTTGTTGTTTCAACCAGTTACATGACCACTGACAAAGCAAAGGCAAATAGCTCGCTAGGCTCTCCAGCCCATACATTTGTTTAATGCACTTTGCGCATAATGATGAGCTACCAATCAATTGGAGTGTGGCTAATATGTTTTAATAAAAGTTTTTAACAGATATATTTACGATTTCAAAAATTCTAAAAAATAGAAAAAATATTTTAAAAAAAAATAAGGTTGCGGTGCAACATTTTTATACTGCAAAAAATGTCACACTTTATTTTTTATTTTAAATTTCAAAATTTAAAATACAATCATCCAATTCAAACCGTTTATCTTGTTCATTTTAACGACGGATGCATTGTCATGAAATTTTATAATTTTTTTGAAGTTTATTTGATACTTGATCAAAAGATAAAAACTGAACGAATCAAAATAACTAAAATAGATTAATTCTAATAAGTCCATTTTTCAACCTCTTGATCAATTATCAAATAAACTTTAAAAATTATGAAATTTTAGAACAACGCATCCATCGTTAAAATGAACAAGATCAACTATTTGGATCAGACGATTATATTTTAAAATTTTTAAAGTTAAAATAAAAAATAAATTATGGATCATCGTTAAAAGAATGACGTAGTTTGAATGATATTCGTAGTTTGAATGAGGGATAACCATTTGATTAGTCGCTAAATCTACTATTTTGCTATTTCAAAAAAAATGAAATAGTAATTATTGTGAAAATCCGAGTCAGCGTGTTAATCTCACCAAATAAACTCATGATCCAAATGTGCTACATTAGATCCTATAGTATAATTATAAAGTAAATTTGATCAACCGTTCAAATATGGAAAAAATAGACCATAAATATTTGAAAAAAAGTCTGATGTGGAATAATTTGTAATCAGGCTTAAATCTGAATAGTTTATCTAAAATTATAATCAATTTAAGATGAATAACTTAGATTCAAATCCAGTTTGAAATTTCTATCCACCATAAAATTACCTTAAATATTTTGATTGAAATGTTTATGAAAAGCACATCAGCCAAACGCCCGATCGATGGTATATATACAAATCAAAATTATTAGGAGCACCCTAATAGCCTAATCACTTCTGATGTCATGTGGGGCCAGGGTGACAGTGTGCCGCTCGTGTAACATTTCTTGGTAAGCCGCACTTAGAGACCGGGTGCTTATATTAATTAATTGCTTTGATCACAATCATTAAGCATTCGTACTTAATCTTAACTAACTTATGACAAGTGGCAAGGTTTAATGATGCAACGCATTTTCCAACACGAATTTCCAAATAAAGGGAATTTTGAAATGATCAAAGTTACTTTTTATTAAGCCCACAGAATGTCTGTATTGTTTAATTACAACTTTCGAGAACATAGGAAGCACAGCAATTTTGTTTAACAAAATTTAATAGTGAGAATTAAAAATAATAAAATATTAATCGTGTGAACAGTGATTAGCATGCAATAATGCAAAATCAAATTGGTGGGACTCGAGATGCAATTTCAAATGGCATACCAAGATTGTATGCGTGAAATCCATGTGTTTTTTTTTAAGATAAATTAGAGTTCTAAGCCACCCAACTTATTTTTAAATTAAATGTCTGTGAAAGACACCCCAGTCGGGTTTCGAACCTGCGACTTTTCACTCAAGAAGTCAAGGTGCATTGCTCTTTGCCACTAGACCAAGGTGAAATCCATGTGTTTATGTTTATCTAAATTCATTTACAGTTGAATTCATCATTTGAGATGGCATGCCACAGGACATGTCATATGACATATCTAGCTCCACCATTTTCATTTTTCAACATACACACAAGAATTTCGATGTGTACAGCCTAGAGACACGCCATTTGATCTAAAAGGTGTGCTTAGTATCTGTCATTTTAAATAGCATGAATATAGGACTTTATTTGATGAATATACATGACCCTATTCCCATTCTAGTATTTAGTACAATTAATTTTCAACAAAATTTTCGGAAATTTTGTATTTAATTAAACTTAGCTCATTTATTTTGTCGTTAAATGTTGCATACTGTTCCAATTTAAATTTGAACTCTTTTAGCGGGTTTAATCAGTCTAAGAATTAAAAGGATCCAAAAAATGCCAAAAATTTATTGGGTTAAGACGGCTTACTTAAATCTGGGTTAGGTTAGTAGGCCTGATTAATTGGTATGTCTATCGGTCATGAGGTTTCTTTGCATAGCCCACTAGGCTATCGTTCATGAAGCTCCATGGACCAAATGTTGGGGTTATCATATGAAAACATTTAACGATATATTATGAGATAGGCTAAAATCAAATGTTGGGGTTATCATATGAAAACATTTAACGATATATTATGAGATAGGCTAAAATCAGTCGCGACTGACGGATGAAATTGTCAGCTACGATCAAATTTCAATTTTTGAAATTCTAACAGTCGATCTGAATCGTTCAATGTGTTCTCCATATTAAAATCTCATTGGAGACAAAATTTTATATTTTTTTTTGAAATTTTTTAGTATTTATTTGATATTTTATAAAATTATTAATCTAAATAATTCTGGATCCTTCAATAACTATGATTTTAAAAAATTTCAAAAAAATAGTAAATAAAATTATAAAAAATATAAAATTTAGTCACCAATGAGATTTCAATATGGATGTCATATTGAACGGTTCAGATTAGTCACTAGAATCTCAAAAATTGAAATATAATCGCAGCTGACGGGTCCATCTGTCAGTCGTGACTAATTTTAACCTATCTCATATATTATTTATAATAATTTTATTTAATGCCAATAAATAAAATTTTATTAATATCAAGTAACCTATGCATGAATAACCTAAATAGTACATCAGACTAGTATAAACCGGGTCCCCATGAAGACTGAAGCTCAAAATGGTCTATACAATTTTTTACAATATAATAAAAGAACCATTTTACGGTAACCATGATCATGAATATAAGCCCAATCCATTAATTAATACATAATGTTAATGCTCGACTATAGATTAAAAATGCATTTGACGTGAACAAAATGAATTATGCGTGAACAAATTTTCTTTGCTGTGTGAAAAGTAAGTGTATAAAATTCGTTGGAAAGTATGTTCATTCTAGATGTGTATTAAAAGTTATTTTATGAAAGATCATAAACTTGACGAGATCATGCATTATGCAATACGGCTCATATCAGACATAGGAGAAAAGCAAAATAATAACAACTTTCACCTTAAACACTTTCACATTTAAAAACTTTTCTTGACACTTTCACATTTTAAAATATTTCTTAAGAAAATCAAATATGCTCCCTCAACAGCTCTCAGCCAATCACCGTTTGTAATAACACAAATATAAAAGTTATAAATAATTGTTACCTATGTTGTGTGATATGTGATCAAATGTAGATTTGTAGCTTAGACGTCCATTACAGAGATGCACCTATAATCTGTACAAGTTAAATTTCTATCGAATCAATATCAAAATTTATATATGCATATAATATCATGATTACATATTTATACTTTCATCGTGTCTATACATTTTAAATTACCAAACAATAACAACTAAATTTTTCTATTCACTGACTTTTAAATCTGATTTTATAATTCCTTGAACATGTACTTAGGAGCGGGTAAAGGAGTTGAAAGAGAATCCAAAATATAAGGATCAACCTGAGAAGACATTGTTTATGATTGCTTCTAGTGAAGCAAACAAGTGCAAGACTTATGGGTTTGAAAGTTTGCTCGACAACTACGAGATGCCAACAACAATCAATAGACGCGCTAGGCCATCTAACTATTCATCTTTTAGCACAACTCCTGTATCGACTGTGTACACAAAAGAAGAGGTTGAGAAATTGCTCGAGGAATGCGAGCAAAAGTATGCTGAAGAGTGTGCGAAAGAGCGTGATGAACAAGAGAGGAAAGATGCTGAACGTGATGCAAGAAACCAAATAATGTTTGGCCAGATATTTGCAACACTACGGCATACCATGCCAATGCTCAACGTGCCAGCCTTCAACATGCCAGCCTTCGACATGCCAACAAACATTATGGTAAGTACATAACCTTTAACTTGCATCGAATAGGTTAAAATTTAATATTGGGTTTGGTGTCAACTCTTTTGTTAAATTAATAGTAAATGATTAGAAAAGAACAAGGATAAGCACCTGTTGAGCTTGTATAGTTTCTGATTTGGTCAATTTTTTAATGTGCTTGCTTGGTTATTAGTTTTGTTTAACTTTATTAATGTGCTTGCTTGCTTGCTTCTATGTTTTGGTCAATTTTTCAGCAACACAGAAGTTTGGCAACACCACCAATGGGCAACAACACTTCACAGGGGGCCACACATGAAGAAGGCTTAAGTGCATCTGCAAGCACGTCAAATGCTATAGGGGAATACACAGCGCTACTTATTAATACTTCGCGCAAGCAAGTTGAGAATGAGTATGTGCCTTGATATGATAATTTAAGCTAGATAGACTATGAATTCTGGTTTACTTTGAATTCTAAACATATGAATAATTTTTGTTATTTGTATTGGATGATGATTTTTGTTATTTGTATTGGATGATGATTTGCAATTCAATGCACAATATATATTTGTGTGATTTTTGTTTGATTCAATGTGAATAATGTGTATGGCTGAGAATTCCAAAATAGTTGTGACTAATTAAAATTGTATGGATTAAATAGTGTGGTACCAAATTAGTACCGAGAAGAATTAAATGGCTGTATAAATATAATTGATGTGGCTATCAACAATGGCGTCGGTATACCGACGTCTTTAATCTAATATACAACAACGTAGAAAAACACGGATACAGTGGACCCCTCTAAATTCTGACAATGAATTTTCTATGTCAGTAAGCAAAGGTGTCGCTATATCGACTCTAATAGGTTGTGGGCCCCGCTAAATTCCGACAATAAATTATATGTGTCGCTAATAATAGGCGTCCGTAGGGAATTACTTCCTCCACTCCCCAAATTTAGAGATTCACTCCTCTTAGACGAAAATGCCCTTGTAATTTTTAACTATTTTCAAACTGAGATGAATTGGATGACGTAAATTAAAGGAGTGAGAAGGACATTTTCGTCTAAGTAGGAGTGAATCTCAAATTCCGAGGAGTGTAGAAAGCAATTCCCACGTCCGTATACCGACTATTATAAATTGTGGGCCCCGTTAAATTCTGACAATATATTATCTGTGTCGTCGATCAAAGGTTTTGATTTACCGACAAATATAGTTTGCGGGCCCCGATAAATTCTAACAATATATCATTTGGGTCGCTTAATATAGACGTCGGTATACCAACATAGACGCGCTTACTGTTTGAATAAGCGATTGGAGAACATGGTATGTGTTGTTATCCCGACACAAATATAGGGATGCGTTAAGTAATCTGCATCCTCGCAACACAGATGTTTATTATTAGCGGCTAGAGTATCGAGATTGCTTCGGTAGCGTCTTTAGGTGGACACGGATAGCATTTCATGTCGAAATAGGGACGCCTTTTTGCGAAGCAAATAATTGGCATTCTAGTAGTGATATGCTGAAATAGAAATCCAACACGAGAAATCATCCAAAAATAAAAATAGATACTAATACTAATAATAATAATAATAATAATAATAATAATAATAATAATAATAATAATAATAAACAACAACAACAACAATAGAAACCTACCCCTCAACCGGAATCTAATAAAGTAACCTACAAATCTGTGACATCACTCATATTCCTAGGTTCATATGTCATGGCTCCGGTACATAAATTGCTAAATTTCGTGCGCTCCTATCGATCGCCAACTCCTTGGAGACATTTCATTTTTTAAGGTCTCTTTTTACTGTTTCTTCTCATGTCAATCTTGGTCTCCTTCTATCTTACCGTGTGTTTTCAGGATGGTTAAGAATTCCGCTATGCAGCGGTACCTCAGGAGGCATTCGTTGGATATGTCCAAACCATCTCAAACGATGTTGGATTAGGTTCAAATCTATCGGTGCAACCCCAATCATTTTCCGTATGTCATCATTTTTAATTCGATCTATCCTCGTGTGACCGCAGATCCGCCGCACATACACATCTCTACTACACTCATCATTCTAACACATTTTAGATTAACTTAAAAAAAAATCAAAAGCAACATTTCTAATGAGAAATATATGTGAACCTTGTACCTTGTTCAATCTCAATACGATGCATGCACACCATTGAATTTTGATAACCTATCAACCTAAACAAAGGAAAAAAAATAAACAAACAAACAAACTGAGAAGTATTCTGAAGACTTTTTTGCACAACATATAAAAGGTGAAAAATTTTAAGTGACCTAGTTTAATCGCACAAATCGTTGATATTTGACATTTTGCTCTTTAAAAAAGTTTTGTATGAATTGAAACAAATGTCTCGGACTTGGAATACCCGAATTGACCAATACTTTAAGTTGCGTGGTTATTTTTGCTCTTAGTGAGTCGATTTGTTGTGTTCAATATATATTGTTTAGTTACAAAATCTCATGTTGTAGTGTCAAGATTTTTTTTTTAGTTGTATATTTTGATTCAAACAATTATTAATAGGTTAACACGTGATTTTTCTTTTGTCATAATTTGTAATTTTGTATTATACAACTTTTTTCACATGTCTTGAACTTGCAAGTTAAAAATTTAAACCTTCTTAAAATGCAAACACATTTTAGTCAAAACGATTACTTTTAGACCATGGAAAATAAGCTAGACAAGCTGACGAAGGAAAAGGATATTTGGGAATGTGAATGAAAAAAACGATGATTACTTTCAATAGATATATAGTTTGTCTGTTGCTCTATGAACTGTTTGGTGCAATTTGTATAGTGGTTTATTGCCTGGTTATTAGATAGCATTACGGATCGATGCTTAACATTTCTGATGTTTTTGAGTTAATTTCTCGTGTAAGATCTCATATGTTACTTCGGTTTTATAACATTCTAGTTTCTCTTCTTGAGAGGTTTTTGTTTCCAAAAAAAAAAATTCTCAATTATCGACAATTTTGTAGTAAAATTAACCGTAACCTGTATTTTGGCGCTTAATTAACGTTGCATATGGTTCAATTGAAAACTTAAATATTTTGAACGGCTTAAGTCAGTGTAATAACATAAAGGATCCAACAATGCCGAATGTGTTTCGGCTTAATTAAACCAGATTACTTAATTTTTTGGTGAATCTATATTGCTCGATACTTCCTGGCGTTAATTAGCAGGATCGAAATTGCTTTGCTCCACCCACTAGGCAATCGTTTATGAAACTCCTTGGCGCGAACATTGAGGATATCTTATAATATTGTACGCAGAAAATTAATTTTGTAAATGATTTTATTCCAATATCTATGGACATATTATAATTTTCTTGATTTTAAAAGGATTATGCATAAACTCAAAAGTTTTTAACAACGAGAACTTCTTTATCCCGGATATGCAATGCGTATTGGGACCTCGGCACGATAATGGATAGCCAGCGCTTGAAGACAGCCATAATTGACCATTGAAGATCCTCTTGTTTTCACTTTCTTTAAATTTTTTTCTCCAACTTGTTAATTTTACTTTTCTTTCTTTTTTTTTTAATTTTCAAATTCTGTAAATGGTTTGACTTTTTGGTTAATTTAATTTCTGCCGGATGATGGTAGCCATCCTGCCTTCAAAAAAAAAAAATGCATAATAACCTAAATAGTACATCAAATTAGTATAAACTATAAAGATTATCTAAACTTGGGATCGAATTTAATCCTAGAGCTTATCCTAAATTCGATTCCTTCTTCGTTTAGCCTTGCTCGATACCGTGGTGGCGTGGTCCCTCTAGAGTCTAGACTAGAGCCCAAATGGGCTATATTGCCTATATGTTTGTTACGAGATAAGGGGGAATTGCTCAGTGCACGCCTCCCTTACTCAATCACTTCCAATTAGACGAAAATGTCCTTCTCTCCTATTTTTGTTTTCCAAACTTCAGCGTTGGAGATGAGATTAGTTTAGTCATTTTCGAAAGAATAGAGGAGTGAATGAGTAAGGAGGGAGTGGCCTGAGCAATTCCCGAGATAAGGCCTACTTGAAAAAGGCAATTTTCTGCCCAAAATGTTCAACTAGATTAAAATTCATTTGATGTGGACAAAATGAATTATGCGTGAACAAAATTTCAGTGCCATCTGATTTTCGTATATAAAAGTCATTGGAAAGTATCGTGACTATTTCACATCGCATGAACATAAATATTAAATTTATTACTTGATTTTATATACTTAAAGAGATGCTGGTTGCAATATATATATGTGTTATTTTCATGAACATATATATCAAATTTATTACTTGATTTCATAAACTTAACCAGATGCTGGATGCAACATATGTGTTATTGCTCATGTCAGATATAGGGGAAAAAATCAAAATAACGATAACCTTTCAATGAAAAAAAAAATTCAGAATAAATGTATTTTTTTTTTCAGCTCACAAAATTCTAATGACACCGATGAATAAAAAGGAAGCACAATTAATTAGAAATAATCAAATAGAGTGATTTTAATATTTTTCCCATTTTAGTAATCAAGTTTTCATGTATTTTATGAATAAAAGTGTGGACAAACGCATTACTTTTTCATTAAAATGTAAATTAAATGAGTCACACAATACGTCTTTTTTTTATTAAGGGCTAAAATGATTAGAAAAATTATAAATCAAATATAATAAATGTTAATATACAAATTTTATCATTTTTAATTTAGATATATTATTTGTTATGAAGCAATTTTTTTTATTTTCAGATAACTTTTTTCTTTATTATCTATATATAGACTTTTGAGATCAATAAATAATTAAATATAGTAATAAAATGAGGTGTAAAAGATTTTTTTGGGAAATATTTGATGGACAAATTTGGGAATTTTTTCCTGTAATATTTTTATTGGCTCAATAATATAAAATCGGAGCTGATAAGTACAATCAAGACTTCAGGCAATCACGCAATCACGCAATCAGAGGTTAAAAACAGAAACCGTCCCTGCCAAAAATGGAAAACTGCTTTAATTAGGGCGCATCGCACATTTGGACCACATTGAAACCGCGTCGAACACACTTACCGCGTGGAAATGACGTCACGCAACATATCCGCGTCCCTTCCGCGTGAACCTGAGCGAATCCGCGTCCCTTCCGCATGAAAATGACGTCACTCAACAAATTCACCTCGCGTGCGCATTGTGCTCAATAGTTTAAAGGAGTAACTAAATTGACTGTAGAGAGAAACTAAACATATACAGAGAGTAAATTATTAAGCAATACAGCAAAAAAAAAATAAACCTATGGAGTAAATAAATAAACTAAACAACACTAAAAAAAAATTCAATTACTGTCCTCTGTTGGACAAAAATATACACATAGAATAAAGGAGTATCTATTTCTCAAAAAAGTGATCACAACAACTAATATAAGGGAGTAACTATTTCATGATATTTTACTAAACATAACAAAGCACAAACATGTTTCAATACGCATAGCAACAAGTATAACAAACCAATTCTGATCCATACTACAAACAAACAAATCACAACAGAAAACACAGTAGCCGTTCCAAATCTAACAAACAATTATTTCATCCCCAACTTATAGTGCAGGTAATTCAACCTCAATTTCATTAGTACTATCAATCATCAAGTTGTACGCAACAACGCACTTGTCACCTTTAATTCGAATCTGAAAAAAAAATAAGAACAAGTGATTAGAAAATATACACCCTGCTTCAACTCCTACTATAATATAAGTACAACAAAACATACTCCCTCTGACATACTAACATACTCCCTTGTTTAAATAACTTACTCCATACACAATGATAATATACTCCCTTCATAAATTAAGTTACTCCCTTGTTTCAAATACCAACACACTAACACATACATAAATAGTGCCTACAATTCACAATAAACTTCCTTGTTCAAATTAAGTTACTCCCTTGTTTTAAATACAAAGATAACGTCAAGATGCTAACAAACAACATCTATAAATTCTGCCCTATGGTTCACAATAACTCCCTTGTGCAAATAAGATACTCCCGTAACACTAATAATATACTCCCTATGTACTTCACAATAAACTCTCTTATTCAAATAACTTACTTCCTTTGAAATACTGACATACTCCCTTGTTTAAATAACTTACTCCCTACACAATGATAATATACTTCCTTCATAAATTAAGTTACTCCCTTGTTTCAAATACCAACACACTGATAACACACTAACACATACATAAATACTGCCCTACAGTTCACAATAAAGTATCTTGTTCAAATTAAGTTACTCCGTTGTTTTAAATACCAAGATAACGTCAAGATGCTAACAAACTACATTTATAAATTCTGCCCTATAGTTCACAAACTCCTTTGTTCAAATAACTTACTCCCTTCACACTTATAATTTATTTCCTTGTTAAATTAAGATACTCCCTTGTTTTTAAGTACAAAGATAATGTCAAGATGCTAACAAACAATATAAATTCTGCCCTATGGTTCAAAATAACTCCCTTGTGCAAATAAGATACTCTCCTAACACTGATAATATACTCCCTATGTACTTCACAATAAACTCCCTTGTTCAAATAACTTAATCTCTTCACAATGATAATTTACTCCCTTCACAACGATAATTTGCTCCCTTGTTCAAATTAAGTTACTCCACTTGTGGTAAATGTATTATCCCCCAATAGACTGACCAGTAATATCATAAACTGAACTTACCATGCACCTTCCCTGTGCCATCTTCACCTTGTCCAGTGGAAGAGGGTTTATCTCCAGTGGGAGAGCGAACATGATTTCTCTAATTGATCATATAAATACAAAACTACATCAATAATTGATCAACTGATACAATCCATACTGAAATCGATTGTTCCAGTCTTCCAGCACAAAAGATGCATAAAAAATAAATCAAAGGAGAAAAGAAACGGAATTACCTAAACTTAGGAGAACTGATCAATTAAGAGCGCGCAGTTTAGTTGATAGTCGAAAATCGACCTAAGATAGTCCGATCTGAGTTAAAATCACACAAATTCACTGATTCAAAAATTTTAATCAAAATATAGAAAGATAAATTGCGATCTAGAACAAAAGAGATAGAGAGAAAGAGATTGGATCTGATAATTAAGATATAGGATCAGTATTTGATGCAACAACATATGTCTTAGTGTTTTCTAATTCATAATTTAAACCTTCCTAAAATACAATTGAGAATACCTAGTAAGTCAATTTTTAAAAATCACTTCCAACACTGTTGACTAATGGATTTTAAAAACTAATTAAACTCTAGCTAAGGTATATGAGGGGAAAAAAAAAATATGAGCATCAAGTCCTTTCTAACAAATAAGTTGCATTTTATTTATTCAGGAAACAAACTGTTTTCAAATATAAACTCTTATAAAATGAAACCATGGGCTCCTGAAATGAAATTGTAGGTTCATTAAAAGCCCGTGATACCAAAGGGTCATGAAAATGGATATATTCATATATATATAAATGACCGAATGGATCAAGCTAAATAATGATCCCAACGGACTGACTTCATTCTTGTATCAAAAATAAAAGAAAAAAATCAAAAGAAGTACGCAATGTGGGGTATTTAACAGGCAAACTAACAAACCAAGAAGCTGCTTTGAGATTTGAGAAGTCTTGCCTCCTATATCCTAAATTTTCTTTTCTACTAAAATACTAAAACTAGTACCGAGTCATGGCAAAGCGATAAGACATGGAAAAGTTGACTATGGCTTCTTGAATTAGTTGGATATGTATTGCCAACACTAGAAAAATGAAGTCAATTCTTTCCGTATTTGAGAAATGATAAGAGGACGAGATCGAAGTTCTCAAAATTTTTTTTTTCAATCAAAATAAACAAGTTCATAAAGAATAATCGCGCAATTGTGGGCCAGGAAAACTTTACAAAATAAAACGAAGAATTGATAATAACAATGTAAAGTTGTGTTGGAATCAAAGGATGCTGCTTATCCTGAATTTGCGACGCCACGTCAGTTCTCGATTTAAAAGAGTATCTGATGATGTCAACGCAATTTTAAGTTTTTAAGTTTCAACTCTCCGCATATTGAACTGTTTGTCTTTTTTTTTTTTTTTAACTCCGCTTCATCAATTTAGTATTATTTAGCGTGGATAAATATGTTAAAAAGAAGATCACTATTTGTAATGGATAAGTTAATTTATATGGGTTGAGAAAAATAGATTCCCCCCCCCCTATTATGAACGGTTGTGATTGATATGGTCTCAAATTAGGCCGAAAAATTGATCCATAGCATAATGTCTCTAAAACGAAAAGTACTCTGTGAGAAAAAAAAAAACATTGCCAAATGGATTTCAAGTTTTCAACAAAATAAATAGCATGAGAATGAGAGTTATTCCGTTCATTTAACATAAGCCAGAAAAGTAGAGGAAAAAAAAAGGAAAAATTGAAATAGTAGAATATGAAGTTTTATCGAGTCCTGATGTGTGTTTTAAAAGTGCTGTACACTTAAATGTAGAGTTAAATTATTTTGGGTACCCTTGCATAATTCTACATTTACAAAAAAAAAAATTGTGATATTTTGATACGTACAATTAAATAACTTTTATTATTTTATATTATATTCAGCATGTCATCAAGGTAGCACTATATCTTGATTATATGACCGGCTTCATTTTGCCAATCCGTTATCTCGCGGCATCACTTTTTTAGTATTTTTAAATAATCTCGTGAGTCGTGAATGATCTTGCAAGTTGCGACCGGTACAATTACCAGTTTGTCCTTTTCTTTTGTCGAAATTAGTGGGCTTGTCCTACCTGGTTCACAAAGGCTCCGTTTGGATGGTGATAGAAATAAGGGAATAACATCTTCTTAGACGTAAATTTATTCCTAACTATTTAAATTCTTCACAAAGTTACACACTTTTCAATATTATTCTTCTTATTGCTAAACGATCCAAACGGAGCCAAAGAGAGATTAGTGTACCAAGATATATCGTTATAGTAGTTTAATTATTATCAAATGATTCCAACAATATTGTAATAAACTTTTTGGTTCCAACACTATTTTCTAATTTTGCAAAAGATTTTTTGAAAATATTATTTATAGCAATAATCTATGGCTAAAACGAAAAATACAAGGCAATTAGGTTCTAGCATGCTGACATGAACAAAAGAATATGGTTGTGTTTGGATGAGCCTAGGAATAAGGAAATAACTTCTTCTTACTTCCAAATTTATTATAAAAAATTCAAACTCTTCACAAAGTCACACAATTTCCAATACTTCTTCCATTATTCCTCTTATTCCCACACCATCCAAACGGAGCCATATAATACATATATAGCTTAGGATGGGAGTCATTGACAATGTACTAACTTGAAAATTTTGGCAATGTTATTTCAACCTTACAAAGAACAAAAGAATTTGTACAAATATTATTGACCTTCTTCATTAATTTTGTATTACATTAGAATTTGATATATATTTATATATCTATAATGTTTGCCGTGTAACGCCAACAGAAATGAACAGTGAATGAATATTAAATGAACAGTGTTTTTATTCGTTCAGCACCGTTTGATTTAGATCCGATAAACACTATAGTGCCACAATAAGATAGACATTTGTTGGGTGTGCGAGTTGTAACGGGTGAAACTCCATACGAAACAACAAGATATATAAGGCCTCACGGAGTGCCACTTAGCAATTGCCATAGGTCACGTCCTTCCACAGTGTGGACCCCCCAAACCACAGGGATATTTTGTGCTTCCTCTGTGAGTTAGGTGTTTATAATTGTTGGTGAACTATCTGCTAGACTTCTTTAACTCCTTTATTTGTGCTACTGGTGTACGCAAGCTTTAATTGTAGGCTTGGTGTATGAGCACAAAAAGAAACCATAATTTATTTTTTTCTCCACCGCTTTCGTTTTGAGCTCTCCGCCTCTCCCCCTTCCTTCACCGGTTGGTGCTGTCGCATTTAAGCAGCAAAACAAATAGAAGAAGCGACGAAGAGAAAAAGAAGGCCGACTTCCTTTCTTGATTCTACGACTTTCATTTTTTCCGAGTGACTACAGAACTTCACTCTCGTCGCAATGGTAAATCCATAGAGATCAATTTTGCATTTTTTTTTGTTGCTCGAGCCATCAAAGCAAAAGGACGACACAACTGATAAAAACGATGCTGAGGTAGAAGATTCAATTGTGTCAACATGTTTCCAAACGGTCACAATTGCTTCAGAGAGGTTCCTCTCTGAGTTTGTTTTGGGACCAATTAATGTTTACTTATGCAATTTCTTGAGACTTGGATTCGTCCATCAGGATACTCTTGCATCTTCCTCGATGTTTCTTTTGACAAAAAACCTCATTCTGTAAGGTTGCATCTTCTTACTTTTAAGTAACTTCGATTTTTTTTCAAAGTAGATTGGCTTAGCTCAATGTAGCAAACTAGCAATGAGGATATTGGATGATGGTATTCCCATTTTGGAGGGAGGAAATAAGAACGTTCATTCGTTCAAGCTGTTAGGATGCTTAATCCACCTATTTCTAGCTACTTTGCTATATGAAAGGTTTAGTTTATTTTTTCCTTTCAATTTTGCCTTCAATAATTTAATGTTTGCTGAATTTTGTTTGGGTTGCAAAATTAATGAGAAAGAAAAACTGAATTTCCAGGAATGAGGATGGACAAGATTTAACATTACGTGAAGAAGCTTGAGGCATTTAACCCCTTTATCTTTTAGTTAAAAATGATAGAATAGTAATATGTATCTATATATAAATGCTAAATGGATATAAATAAACCAGAAACCTTCATGAATGATAGAATTTCCGTTTCAAAGAATATTGCTAAATTTGTGGGGTGTAATTGATAGTAATTGCTTTAATTACTTTATTAAACCAATTTAAATAGGGTTGTCAATGGATACGATATGGTACAGTAGAAGGTATTTTCATACCCGCACCCGTTAAAATTTTCTTCATCCATATTCGTACCTGTTAAAAAAAATTTTACCCACACCCGTTTAGAATTAACTTTAAGGGTAGGGTAACGGCACATAATGGATAATAATAATATTATTAATTTAATAAAAATATATAATATGATAAATAAATATATAGATAAAGTAAAACTTTTAGATAATATTTTTGATATAATAAAAATCAGAAAATTTATTCTCATACCAATTGAATTCAAAAAATCTATATAACTAATTATAAATTATAATGTAATATAGAATGAAAAATCATCATCATAAATAAATTTGGATGAAGATCGAAATTAATAAAATATTTTACGAAATATGCTAAAAATATGATTATATATACATATATGTTTGTAAAATATTACCCGTTAGATAATGGATACGAGATAACCCTTATTCGTACCCTTACCCAATAAGTTAACGAAAATTTTTCTTTATTTGTACCTATACCCGTTAATCTAACGAAAATAAAATCTTACCCATATCCGTCTTAACGAATACGGGTAGGATAAGCGCAGTGGCGGAGCCAGAAAATTTTGATATGGGGCTCAAAATTAATATTTAAAATTAAATAAATTTAATAATTATATTTGAAGCACAAAAACCTAAATGTGTGGGGTCGTAATAGAGTAATTCTAACATATTTATGGGGTTCAAAAGCGAACTTTTCTTAATAATTTACTTAAATAACAAATAAAATTGTATATTTTGAGGTTTAATAAATTAATATATGGGGGCCAATTGTACTCTATTGGTCTCACTTGGCTCTGCCACTGGATAAGCGGCCAAGCGGGTAAATAGATTTCATTGAGAGTCCTAAATTTAAAACTTCTACATCCAGTTCTATTCCCGAGACCCCTACATGCATTGTTTACCTGATTTAAACATTAGTAGTAATGACTAAATTAAATTAATAACATTTGTTAGATTTATTTTCACCTCCATTCTCTGTTGTCAATAAAATTTTGACCTCTCCATTTTGAACAATGATTCAAGACTTATAATTCATAGGAATAGCGTTTCAAATCACCTTACTCTATTTTCTATTCCTCAATACATGTATAAAAGCATGCCAATAGCAGATTACTCATTAAATGTGGGCTGATTTTTTTGGTGCCAAAATTGCACATTGAGCAAAGAACTTGCTTTGGAAAACCTTTCCCATATTTATGAATACTTTTTTTTTTGACTTATCTTCGCCATTTTCTTTTTTTTTTGTTTACGATTTATTTGTTTTTTGTCGAATTTTAAACTTTCAAAATCTGAAATTTGAAAAATTCAAAATTTTGAAATTTTAAATTTTAGACTTTCAAATTTTATTTTCTGTCAATAATTTGTTTTTATTTCTTAGGGGCCGTTTGGATCGCTTGGGAATATGAGGAATTCCCTATTCCTAGGAATAAAGTATTGGAAAGTGTGTAATTTTGTGAAGAGTTTGGATTGTTTATAATAAATTTATGCCTAGGAATTTCCCCAAATTCCCACTTGATCCAAACGGCCCCTTAATGATTTAATCTAATGAGGACAATTTGGATGTTTTTAAAAAGCTAAAGTGACATATCTCTAATTTTGCAAAAAATAATGCCAACTAATTTTAACTATTTTATAGTGGCATAAATCTCATTGGCAATTTAAGAGTGGTATAGCTCTAATTATCAATTTTAATTCATGGTGGCATATATTTAATTATTAAAAAAAACAGGTCTTAAGGTTCTACAATATAAATATAAAAGGTGATATTTATGTTTAATTGTTTATTGAAAACCTCAGTCCTTCCTGTCGATAATAGTATCAAGTACAGAATCTTTCTTCTACGATTAGTTTTGTCAACTCTTTCAACTTTCATCGTCCATATTATGTATTTATTTGATTTATGCTGTCTTCTTTTAATCTGGCCAGTAATCAATGACACTGCAAAAACTACATGATTGACTACTACTTTGTTCTGTCAACTCTTTAAACTTTTATCATGGATGACGTGTTACTTTATTTTTATTATGTTTAAATCAATTAACTAGGTTTACCCTGTCTTTTTTTCGAGTTTAATAGAACCACAGTGCATTTCTCTTTCAAATTAACCGGCGACCTAAAAAACTTCAAAGACAGAAAGAGAACAAGTTCATTTTAAAGTTTATTGTCTGGGTTCCCTATGATACTTTTCTATTTTTTTAATATGCCATTATATGGTTTATTTAAGTCTTATTTTTTTTTCTCTCTATCAATTTGATTTGGTCTACAGATACATCATGCATTTCTACATACCGGTCAGGTATCATGGTACAATCATCATCCAGGCCAACAACAGTAAAAAAGGCTCAAGGTGACCTTAAAGGCTTAAACGCTTAAAAAACGAAAAAGAAAACGAAAAAAGAAAGCAGTTCATGTAAAAGTAGCCTAGGTTATGTATGATAATGTCGAATATATGTAGTTAATTTCAAGAGTTTCATTTTTCGCTTGATCAAAGTGTCATTTTTATTAAATTTATCAAAGTAGATTAAACTAATAAAGAATGTGTGTGATGATCAGCTGAAAAAGGGCATCTCATGAATCTGGATTGTATTTGGTGCCTATACACATTTATTTGGGTGGAAAACAAAAATTAAATATCCGAACTACAGATAAAAATGTGACTCTTTACTGTTGTTTTAGATAATATGTCAATTAGAATAGCACTGCAAACTTATGATACAATACCTGC
Source organism: Rhynchospora pubera (assembly GCA_028095005.1). NCBI lineage: Eukaryota > Viridiplantae > Streptophyta > Magnoliopsida > Poales > Cyperaceae > Rhynchospora > Rhynchospora pubera. The sequence continues at coordinate 21,552,666 of CM051463.1, forward strand.
GAATTGCAATGCAAACGTGTAGTTCTATTTGACACACAGCTGATGACTTTTTTATAACTTATCCAGTTATCTCCGAATCTTAACCTAATTGTTCAGCGAAGTTTCATCAATTAATGTAGACAACAAAGGATCAAACCCAAAAGTTTTCAAAGCAATTTGTTCCGGCGGAGCCGGAATGGGTCCATCTAGTTAAGTATAATTTGGCACTGAATCGTTTTTTTTTTATTATGGGTTGTTGCAAATTTTAAGTTTTTTAATGGACGATAAATGTTGTTTCAAATGTCATGATTTTAATGTGATGATATAATCAGATATCATACGGACAATAATTCAAATGTTAAGAAGGAATTTAAATGCTTATATTTTTTGTGGCCATACATAATCATGCTTCTTATTTCTTTTGCCATTATTTAATAACTTTAAATCTAAATTTTAAACAAATAAATATTGATCTTGTTAAGTGCAGTTAAAAAGATAAAATTCGGAGTTTTTTTAAGAGCAAAAAGTCAAATATCGACTATTTGTGCAATTAAATTAGGCACTTAATTAAAAGTTTTCACCTTTTTGATGTTGTGCAAAAAAGCCTTTAGAATACTTCTCAGTTTGTTTTTGTTTGATATATGCTGTCAAACATCAACGACATGCATGCGTCGTATTGAGATTGAGGAAGGTAAAAGGTTCGTATATGTTTCTCATTAGAAATGTTGCTTTTGATTATTTTTTTTACTTCTAAAATGTATAGACACAATGAACTGATGAAGTATATAATCATGGTACTCATCCCTTCTCATAAATTTTAATATCCTTTCAATAGAAATTTAGCTTGCACAGATTATAGGTGCATTTCTATAATGTCTAAGCTACAAATCGACAATTGATCACAACATAGATAACAATTATTTATAATTTTTTATATTTATCTTATTACGAATGGTGATTAGCTGAGAGGAGCATGTTTGATTTTCTCAAGAAATATTTAAAAAATAATGCCAAGTTAATGGAGCCTTTAATTTTTAAATTGAAATTATATTCGGATTTTTTTTATATTTGGCCTATTAACTATTTTTATATAAGCATGCTTCTCTTTTTCTCCTTTTCTTGCTTGCGATGGAAGGGAAAGAAAATTTAAATTGAGGTGTGAATAAACGTAAATATAATTTGATTTGGTCAAATTTCTAGTCCAAAGTATATGTATCCTAGATATAATTTGACTTGGTCAAGTTTCTAGTCCATCATATATGAATCCAAGTCTCCTTCCTCAAAAGCCTTTAGACTAAAACTAATACCAACAAACATAAACATAATAAAGAAGAAATGAAAAATAGTATTGATTGAAACTTTTGGAGCACACGTTACAAGACTTTCTTTTATACAAGTGTAACAACCTCCACTTTTTAATCATTTTTCTTTATCAGGAAAAGTTAAATCAAAGTTCTTATGCAAAGTGATATATAATTGTGGATCACTCTTGGCTGAGGTGTTGTAAACATTAAATTGTTTAGACCGTTTAGACAAGAAGATATGGAACATAATATCAATATATCATTGAAGAAATTATTGCGGCTTACGCGTCATGGCTTAATTGAGTCCGTGACAAGTGTTTTTGTTTGGTCCAATCAAAATGTATTGAAATTTTGTCACGAGGATTTAGATCACCAATATATGCAATTTTTTAAGAGCCTAAGAATATTGCATGGTAGTTTTTATTGTTTATATTATTTAGTCATAGCTTTTTTTTTAAGTGAGTTTATCCAAGTCATGGTTGGTATTTTTAAATGAGATAACAACCAACAATTTTACTTGCGACAACTGCGTCTTAAAATTTTATTTTGACAACCATCCAAAAATCCTGAATTTTCACAACAACTTCTCTGTTAGGGAAGAAAATTACAATATCCATGGTATCTTTTTTTTTATTAATTAATATGTTGTTAGTTTAAAACTTCCATCATGTAATCTTTTGACCTCGTGGAAATATTGAAAAACCTTTCTAAGTAAAAATTTATATGCAATATGCAGGGTACAACAAGATCAATTGTTTCGATTTACGTTTAGTAAAAAAATAAAATAAAATAAAAATTTAAATCAAAACTTCTTTTTTGAGTTTAAAGACACCCTTACTGTACTTGAAATTCTTGATCACACTGATCTGTCTAAATAAGATAATCTCACGCTACATAAATTTTCTGATCTATACTCTTCTTGTCAAAGTAAAAACGTGTATCGCACAGAAAAGAAGGAAAAATCCTATCTGGCAAGTGGCAACCATCGGAGGATGAAATACAAATTTTTTTAAAAAAAAAAATCAAATAACTACATCTCTTTTATTCTCAAACGGAAAGAGGGGAAAACAAAAATACAACACTAAAGTCTAAAATGCATGAGTAAAATTGTCACGTTTCCCAATTAATGAATTGGGCTGGTCGATATTTAAAAGAAGGCGATGTTCAGCTGTCAGAACTAGAATTAGAATGCGGGTGGGCAAATAAAAAAAAAATGATGCGGGTGGGCCCGCACCTTAAATTTTGGAACATTCTAGTTCATTGAAATATGCTACTTGGCTTATATTGGAAATATCAACCGCCTACAAATCACAAACCAAACATTTGGTTTATGTATGACATATGTCCCTGTTTGATTCTAGTTTAGTCAAACTCGTTGCTAACTATAACGGCTAGAGTATTATCTTATTTTATAAATTGTTAGGCATAATTTTAAAATAAGAAGCAAATTAAAAGTTGTCAAAAGGAAATTGGATTCATCGAAATAGTGAAGAGATAATCAAATAATATCCTATTTCATCAATCCTTTTTTTTTAAAAAAAACATGTGTAACAAGGTGCATTTATTAAATCATATTAAAATTCCTTACATAACCAATAAAACAATAAAATTTTGTTTTTTTTTTACTCTGTCAATGATATTGATGGTTTAAAAAAATATATAAAATAAATCTCTAACCTAATCATTGTGGAGCTTCCTCGCATATGTTTCTTTTTAAAAAATATTTCCCAAATAAAAAAATATCTGAAACTAAAAGAAAAATTCAAAAAGAAGAGGAGGTCCAAAATTATTTAGTCAGGTTGAGGGCGTGCACTGTTTCTTTCCCAACGGTTGAAAACTACTCCTCTCCAAATATTGTGTTTCACACTTCACGCTATTTCTCATTTCCTACCGACCTCTCCTTTCTTTTCTCAACCCTTATATCTTCTGTTATTTCACTGTTAGTGTAGATGAATGAAAGCAATTAAAACGATAGTGTTTTGTAGGCAAAACGGTGCTGCCCAACTACCACTTATACACAATTATGGCAACATATCTCCCCTCATTTTTTAGTCATGAATTTTTGCACATGTAGTGCTCATGCACATTTTACCTTTCATAATGATCGAATTTTTGCTCTTTTCTTTTTTTTTAAAAAAAAATTATCGCTTTATTAATTAGCACTTAAAAAATAACTATAAAATACAAATATGGATAATACAGTAAAAAATGAAATAAAATATATTTTATTAATCAATGAATTAAAACGAATTACATCAAATTTGCCTTTGTCCTTGACCCCGAATATTTTGTTTTTTTTTTTTCTTGTAGTGCGACAAATGGAACAAAAGCTAAATAAGTTGTTTCTTATTTGGATGGATGAGAATAAATTATTTCCGGAAGAGACTAATTTTCGAAAGAAAAATTTATCTAAGTAATTTTTTTTCTTTCCGAAATAACACTCTTTCTAATTTTAATTCATCTCTTTCATTCTTTTTCTAAACTCACCATCCAAATAATATTTTTTCCTTCCTTAAATAATATATACTCTTATATATTCTTTTTCTAAAATAACATTATTTTTTTCTAAAAAATTCTTCCTTCTTTATTCCCAACCATCCGAACAAGGCCGACTAAAATGGGAATTCCACACATTTGAAATTAGCGTATTAATAGAGGACTTGGACTCTTCCCTCTATAAATTCCCTCATTCGCAAAACACCAAGAAACATCAAAAGGCTATCTTTGTTTCAAAGCCATGACAAGAGTAAGCGATTTCTCAATTGAGAAAAATACAACAGAGCTACAAACAAAATAAATGGAAGGATCACAAGACTCACAACAGCCACAACCGGTACATAACCAGGTGAGAAAGCTCAAGCAAGAAGATGAGAAGGTCAAAGAGCAGTTGCAGCGGTCAATTGCTCTCGAGGCGAGGCCGGTTTTGAGGGAGATAACCCGGCAACTGTCCCCTTCTCGACTCGGTCTGGTCAGACCGGTTACAATTAGTCGACCAATCTCTGTTGGAGACTAAATAGAAACTCTGCTAGTTTTGGTTTTTGATAGCTTTTTTATTGTAAATAATTAATGATCTTAGATTGTTGGGTTTGCCTCTCCATGGCTGCTCAAGCTGTAGAGAGAGGTTTTGTGTTTCAGTTTTTCTTTCTTTTTTTTCTTTGCCCATGTAAATATAATAATAAAGGATATGTTGCATCCTATAATCTATGTTATATTATCTCTGCTTCCTTCGATCCCCCTCGAAATACGCAATTCATCTTCCTTTTTCTCTTCCCAATTTCCCAAAAGAAAAAAAAAAAACAGAGAGATGAAAAAAACCCTAGATTACGAATTTCTGATGCTCATATTTTGGTTTGATCCTCTATCAGTCTATCAGCGTTCAATATGCAACACACCTGTATGAAATATTCTGCTTCAGAAAGAAAAAATGGAACTGTTCCAAATTTTGAAAATACTGGTACTGTACCAGATTTGAAAAAATTGTGGTACCTTTGACTGTCTTATAATTAAGCTTGATGAAGACGTATATTTATTGCTACACGGCGTTAATTAACTCACATGCTTACCATAAACCGTCTACATGTGCCCATAAATATATTGAACATTTCAAGTTGTTTGGTAGAAGCTAATGAGTTTATGACTGAATCTGTACCAAACCTAACCCCAAATGATATCAGTCAAGGTTAAGTTAGAAACAGGAAACGAACAAGTGGGGAAATTTTTCTTTTCCTTCTATATTAAGGTTTACCATGCTTTATTTATCATGGGGTTGGTTCCGGTACTGGTGTGTCTATTCAGTGTATCAACCTCATGTGGTTTCCATGTAGTTAATTTTTTTCTTGGGTACTTTGTGCTCAATTAAACCCAATTGATAAAATAAAGCATCTACCTAGAAACAAGGGCATAGGATTAGGTTTAGGAATGAAGTATAAAGGTATGGCTAGTTGCCTTTGAGTATTAGTATGATAACAAATACTGTACGTCTGTACCATTCAGACATTACTGTTCCAACACTGGTATAGCCGTATAGGTATAATCAACAGGTCAAGGCAATCAAAGACATGAAAGAGTAAAAATTATCAAGTACTAAGAAAATGATCTCAATAATTTCTAATGCGAGATAAATAGTTAACAGATATTCCATGAGATATTTCCAAACACTAAACCTGATATGATACATACAGAAACAAAGATGCACTCAAATTAGTCCTTAGTGACCATCCTCTAACAAGTACATCTAACTGACCTGACCAGCATTTTTTCCATTTCATAAAGCAGCATAGATGAAACACTGAACCTGACGGCATTATCCGATGACATATATACAAAACAGTAACCCTGAAATGATACATACACCAATCATGATAAACTCAAATTAGTCCCTACAGACCACTTTAACAAGTGCCTCTGACCTGACTCGCATTTTTGCCAACAGCATAGATGAAACAAAACCATCCATAAAAACAAGGAAGAGTTTGAATACTAAAAGTAGGTTGCCTCTATACGCAAATTCTCAAACTCATTCTCTGATTCAATGTCTGATATGCCAACAGCATCCTGTCTAGTGTGGCGAAAATGGATGCGCCTATTTCCCTGGAACCATTCATGTTGCAAATCACCATGCTTGAACCTCCTAACATAACATAAATTTGGATGAACCAAGAATATGTCAATAAATTAAACAGTAAATAAACAATTGAAAAACAATTAAACTTATTAAAATCTTACCGTGAATCCCTGTTACGAAAAGGAGCTCTGCCTGCAAAATTATTCCTGAAATTCGAGTTGGAACAGTCAAATATACTTACAGTTTTTTCAATAGTTAACTAATTACAATAATTAAAAAAAAAAAGAGAAAGGAATCAAATAGAGAGACTTACGGTACAGGCACTGTTCTTTGAGGGATTTGAATCACATCTCCAACAACCCTAATCCTACTTGGCATGTAATGGCCCGAATCAGTACCGAGAATATCAATTTTCATAATCCTACCAGCCAACAGAAATCCATTGTAGTGTTCCAAGGCCTTAATAGCATCAGCTCTTCTCTCATACACAACCTCTGCTGAACCCTAAAGATGATATAAGTATAATTACTAACATTAAAATAATTGTGATAATGTCGGAAGACTGTTATTTATTTGCAGAAAATAAGTGGAGATTTAGAAAATGTACACTTGTCTGGCCAGTTCTGTTGTAATGCATCCTGTACTTCATTTCACCAAACTTAGAGAACAAATCCTATCATATGGTCCAAACAACTCATTAGAATAATAATACTAACAAGGAAATATGTGTATTTTAATTCAGAGTGCATGGTGAAATATGCTCAATATATATGATCATAAAATAATTCTTCAAAACAACGGGCCAGTTAGGCTCCCTGTCAACAATGTATCACAATTTGTGTCCCTAATATATTGGAAATCTTAGACGGTCCTTTAAGATTATCCAAGAAAAAATAAGCAATTAATTTCTGAACAAAGAGCTGCTCAAACATGCTTAATTCTGAACAAAATCAAACTTAATCTAATTTAAATGTCACCATGAGTAATTTAAAGTAGAGGGTTAAATTCTCCAAGGAACCATCCAATGCACTTCGCTAATCAGAAGGGACCTGACCCTGTATTAGTATTATACTTGTACTGTCCTGATCATATTTTTGTTCAAAAGTTCTTTTGCTAGAATTTTTTCTTTTTCAGCTGGTTACATGATTGAGATGGGCCAAGCTGAACCTTAAATTGATACACATAACAAAGTGAGGCAAAGTACTGTATTGTTTTGACAAGTCACAACTGTTTACTAGTTATAGTAGGATTTTGGGTGACAGTTTCAGCTGGTGCCAGTACCCAGTTATAGGGATCCGTAGCTATGTAAAAGAGAGGGTTTAGATTTAGATAGGTATCTTACGAGCAATTCTGATCTGATAAGTAGTTGGATGGATTGTGCTTCATAATTTCTGTTTCTATTTTTTTTGTTTTTGGAAATCATCATCTAAATTTACTTTTTTTTTTATTTGGGCGGGGGGGCTGGACCAAGGTAACCTAGACTTACATTGAAGACCATGAATTGCATAAAGGGAGGGTACTGAAGCTCAGTTGTGCATAATTAATATATAACAAAACGAGAAAGATAAAAGGATTTACTTACATCTATGTCTCCGTTTTTTATCCGGTAGTGCAAGTTTGAAATGTACAACTTTGTGCCCATTTCTGGACCAGAACGACCGGTCATACTCTTTTTGAAAGGAATCCGACTCGTCTTAAATTCGCTCTTTCTAATAAAAGGCTGGAAAACAAAAATGTAATAGACATCAGCCATAATCAGCATGATCTATATCTATTAAGTTCATTCCTCTAGCTTCTGAAAAGGTTAAAAAAAAAAATGATGTTGTAACTTGTTACTTCCATTAATCATTTTCCTTGTGTGCATACTTTTATTTATCAAGTCAACGCTTATAAAACTAGTAGTCTAGTACCAGTAATTATCCACAGGTTAACATCCAGTTCATGCTCAGATTGGGTACAGCAAACTAATCACAATTGATGAATAATTGAGCCATTAATTGGGATCAATAATAGATTAAATATGACTAAATTGGCACTTGTTCAAGCTTGCCTTGGATTTATTCTGAGAAAATGGTCCATTGGTTCTGAAAGGCTGACGAGGTGGGCCCCTGAAACCAGTACGTTTGGTTCTAAAAGCACGTCTCACTGGGCCTGGGGCCCACTCTCGGCCCCTCACAGCTCTTTCTCCTTCATTTCTCTTGATCCAATCACCCCGTTGCATCTCCAAATTATTGCCTTTTGGGCTTTTCCCAACTGAAAGAATTGAAAAGAACAAAAGATTATTGTCAAGCAACCTCAGATTGCTATAGTATAGTTAATGAAAAGGAATTTCACTTACCAGAAGCAATGAAATTTGAGTTAAAGAGGTGAAACAAGCAGTGTGTATACCTCCAAGCGAGTAGAAATCAGTTCACTGTGGTGTATATATGTGCCAAAATAGTAAGATTAATTGTGTAGAAAACAAGTGTGAACTGTGGAGGGGTAAAGAGAACTTTTTGCGCTTTCTGAGTAAATTTGATGAAATATCTACGAAAGTGGGATGAAGCTTCGCTGGATTAGGAAAGGGAAAATGATGTTATACACCAAAACACCATGCATGTATGGTCCATTGACCTTGACTTGCTCTTTAGATATTGTCAGACTCAGAAATGATATATCAATAGACAAAAGGTACCCAGGAAAACCTACATATTCAAGTCGTCGTGCCAAATCAGAGCAATGATGTGCGTAGTAGCGGTTAGGCGGGCCTGTCAAAAGTGTTTTGTTTCGCATGTTTCCGTTCCGTCCGAACGGAACGGCTAACGGAAAGATTTTCAATTTTGTTTTTGAAAACGGAACGGCCGCTGGTAAACGTTAGTGTCCCGTTTATCGAAAAATTGGCTGAAATCAATAGAAAATGCTAATCGGAACAACTAACGAAATGGAAAACTGTTCCGTTTTACGAAACGGAACGAAAATAAAATGGAATTGATTTACGTTAGCTGAAACGTAACATACCAGTTCCGCTTTCGTTTCGCACGTTTGACACTCCTAGTAGCGGTAGTGCCTCCCCAATTTCATGCTTCAATTACTTAATTAAGACCAGATGGATATGACACTTTTTCAAGCCTTCTCATCCTGATATGAAAATTTAAGGAGTCTGATAACGAATTACGATTAAATTTGTGTTTCGCGTGTATTATAATATGTATGCATATTTTTGTAGAGTTATTATATATATTCGTAGTGTACAATTAAACATGCACAAAATACTAAAAGTAATTGTGTTACAAATGAATGTATAACATATGCATGAAAATTGATTGAGGTGTTAATATATTATTGACAATTATGATGCTAAGATTTTATAAGTATATTTGCTGCATTTTATTTCCATTAATTAATTAAAAAATTATTTTGATTAAATTGATATTAACCTAAATCGAGCCGAATAAATTGCAGATAGGTGGGTTGAGTTACAATCTTCAAATCCCTCAGTAAGGACCTGATGAATCAGGTCTAAAGCTTGGAACTTACAGCCAGATCTAGACTTGACGCAAACATAAACCTATACTGGGCTATTGCCATTCCTACTGCAACTCCCAATTTTAAAAGAAAATTTTATTGAGAAGTTTCGTTCTTTTGTTTTCTTTTTATTTGTCTACCCAGTTTTTAAATGAAGAATACCAATATTTTTCCTTTTAATAGGTTAGATTAAAAATAAAAGTCTTTGTTTACCATGCATTCAGGTATATCAACATAAGAAAAAAAAATATTTATGCTCTTATGCGTTTCATATGAACATAGATATTTAAAAGTTATTGTAGTTTTGACAAAAAGAAGATATTGGTTGGGTGAAAGTGCATTAACGCATGTATTAAGATATCGTTGTAAATACATTGTTTAAGAAATAGACATGGAGAGTTACTAGAGATTAGAAAACAGAAACATTAACGTTAGACATTTTAAAAAACGAGACTGATTAAAAAAAAACAAATCTTTGTTTGGATTTCCTCGTTGCAAACATTCCTCGTCTTCCCAATTTAAAAGGAGTTTTTTTTTTTTTTTTAAGTACAATTGAAGTGCTGGGGGTACAGAAGCAACAACTTTTATTATCTTTGTTGTCCCTAGTATATTATTTTTTTATAACTTCAGAGCGCGTCAGGCTTCTCTCCGGCGAAATTACGTAGAATATGCCATTTGAATCACCGACTAGGCGTATTTTATTACCTTTACATTATATCGCTTTCCGCTCTAATTTTTTATACAAAAGAAACCCAAGCAACCTTCATTTCTGGGTCCCTTCTTTCGGACCCGGATCCCGTGTAGCGCACTCCTCGAGCCGTCTAATTTGATCTCGACGGTTAATTTTTTCGGGCCTTACAATCCGGAAAAAATTAGAGGTCATTTATTATAAATCTGATGGTCAGATCTGGTGCGCTACAAGGGTGCCGCGCGGCACCAGATTTGAATTCCCCTTCTTTCCTCCGTGGATAAAATCAGATAAGTAAAATGACAGAGACTGCAATCATATTTTAAATTTATTTTATATATTTCGTAAGCATACCTCGAAATTTTCTGATTAATTTTCGGAGCCTATTAATTTTAGTTTAGCTTAGATGATCTTTTTTTTTATTGAAAATTTAGCATAGATGATCAAATTGTAATAATGGGACCCTTGTTTGGAATCCCTATCCGGTGCCGCGCGGTATCATGTCGCGCACCAATTCGAACCGTACGATCCGATTTCGACGGTTAGATCTTTTTCGAGCCTTCCAATCTGGTTACATGCACGAAGCTCCCTCATCCATTAAATTTAATCTGGACGGTCTGAATTTCTGTACTGCATGGTACCGCGCGGCACATGATTTGGTTTCCCCTTGTTTGTACAGGTCGTTTCAGTATAACACAATCTCGTTGTATAATATGTGCATTTTCTTCGACACACTAAAATTTGTATTTTTTTTTTTTTGTGTTGTCTCGTTTGTGATGAATTCTTCTATCTGTCATTGTCGTCGGATGGGAGCCCTATTTTGTTAAATCAGTAAAACGAATAAGGTTCATGTAAGGTGGGGCCTTCAGCCTTCTTATTAATAAATTTACACTGAGAAATTAATTAATTCATTTAGTCTCCGTTGAAGGCACGCTGTTGCTATAATTAGGAATCACAAGTTTATTTCGTAGCTTATAATTTGTTTATGTTTGATTCAAATTAAACTGAACTCGACTCGTTTGATAAGATTTTAACATAGCTTAATTTTGACTTTTGAGTTCGAAATCATATATGATTGGTTCACTCTGCATAGACTCAAAAATAATTTGATATGTAATTATTTTATTCAATATAAGAACTAGACATTAAAGACGCTTATTGTTTATACAAACGTATAATATTTTGAAATTTATTATGTGATCGACAAAGATTAATAATCAGATAAATTTTATCAATAAAACTATTTGTGCAAATCTTTTGTGCTTTAGGACTCAAGGTAATATGTAAATAAATGAAAAAAAGAGAGCTACAAATTTGATCTCACGTTGAGCTAACTCGATTCTAGCTGAGATTAATTTCCCTTCATTTTAATTGATTTTCAACTTAGTTTGAATCCATTTTACCTATACGCTTTTAACCACACTATTGTTTTTTTAAAAAAAAGCAAGCTCTCAATAGAAAGTATCCTCACACAGTAAAAGTTCAAAATAAGAGACAAGATTGATAAATAATTTAACACGTTAGATTTTCTCCTTTCTAAGTTTGACAATTATTGTGATAAGACCCATAACTAAACCTTCACTATCATTTGCCTTATCAACAAATACTATTCATTTGTTCAAGATAGAGAATTCTAAGCCTTAATGATCTTCGAAAAACACTACCTCTTAATTTAGTAAGGTCAATATTATTTTTTTTTAGTAAGAGCAAGTAGTAATTTATAAAAAAAAATTAATTAATTCCATATAATATATAACATGACATATGAAATTAGCGTTGAATTCAGTTAATTGATAATATGTAAATAACTATTCGTGTAAAGTATCCTTACGAACCCCATTTATATACAGATTACAAAGACATACAAATGATAACTACTAAATATAAACGATACTTAGATGTTTTTAATCTCGCAAAATATATGATGTAAATCAAGCAACAGCGAGGATGACCCATAGCCCATAGGTCATAGCCTCATAGGCCCATAGCCCACAGGTCTACTGTTAAATCATAAAAACTGGAGTCTCAATTTTTTCATGAATGGAGAATATAGCATCAGCTGTCGCAATTAGTGGGCCTTCACCGATGCCGGAAATGTTGTCTTCTCAAAGGGAAAAGACAGAAACTTGTTGTCTAGGCTGCGCAGGAATCCATTCATCCATCCGTTCCCATTCCACCTCGCACGAATCTCAACCTTCCGTCCAGCAAATCGCATATAATCTAACGGTCCCCAAGAGATATACCTGGACTACCGGTCCCCAGTCAAACTAATTAATAATCATAACTACCAATTTTCTATGCCCTTTTCTCTGCATACGCACATGAACCAAGTCAAACCATAGAAGAAACAACCAAGCCGCACAGTAATTTACACAGAAAAAGAAATAGAAGAACCGAGAAGAGAAAATAGACCTTTAAACAACATCTCTTTCGTTGCCACTCCAGTCGCCTTACTTCTCTTCTTCTTCTCCCGTTTCTGCTATCCGTCTCCACTTGGCATCCCCACATTGCCATGGATGCCTTCCCTTCTTCTCCGAGCGACTCCTCTCTCTCCTCCTCCGACCTCGACACAGAGGTATCATCTCATCTCACCTCTCACTTCTCAATCTCATTCAATTAGTTGTAATTAACCTTTTGATTGGTTGGTTAGTCGACAGGTTCGTTCTTCCCTGATCGGAGCACCACTTTGGGTACACTCATGGGGGTTACCTTCTACAACAGGAGCACGAGCTTGAGGTTGAACCAGGAGCAGCGAATCAGGCCAAGGGCAGCGGCGGCGGTGGTGGGTCGGAGGTGGAGGTGGCGACGGGGTGGAGGGAGGAGGTGGCGATTCACGCTTTGTGGAGACATGTCGGGTCCCACTTCACTAGGTGAGTTTCTTCAGGTGGAGAGGAGCTTGTACGGAGGTGGGGTTGGCGTTGGAGAGAATGAGGTTGTCAGAGGTGGTGGTGGGAGGTTGTTTGAGAATGGAATGGTTTTGCCTCCGTCTATGTCGGCGGCGCCGCCTCAGACGACTCGGCGGAGGTTGGTGGTGCGGCGGCTTGGAAGATTGCCTGTGCTGTTCACAGGGATTTGCTGTGGCGGCCGCAATGTTTGAACTCGTGTTGTGTAGATAAAAAAAATGGTTGATTCTTATTATTTGCTTGTTTCTTAATCAAGATCGGTCAGGTGTTAATTTTTGCCTGAATTTTATGGCGTTAAGTGATGAATTAAGGGATTTAAAGCACTTCTGATATATACAACTAATTAGTCAATTGTTCATTAATTGCCTCAATTTTATGCATGCTTTGGAGGTGGAGGTGGCTTTGTTGGAGCATTTTTGAATTAGGTTAATTTTGTTTTCTTTGTTCTCTGATTCTCACACTTTGCTTTTGTGTGTAGTAAAGAGGAGATCAAGTGTGAGAAACTCAATTGTTGCTTTGCAGCGTTTGCACTTTTCTCCGGGCGCTTTATTTCTTTGCGTTGTATCTAATCCTTTGTGTGTCGGTTGTTTGATATTGAGGGGAAGATATTATTGTATGATGTTTATTTATGTATTATTTACTAAGTTGAGATATGAATCTGATGACAGGCTACTAAGAGCCATTCACTTTAACATCATCAAGTAATGGGTTAATTATTGTTAGTGATATATATATATGAGGACTTCAATCACTTTACACATTCCTTTTTAGTATTTAAAATAATGATTGTCTACAAGCGTCCAATTGGTAATCACAAGGGCATCATTAATTATTTAGTGAATTCCGTGTTATTGGAATGAATGATGTTATTGTTTTGCGGCACCCATTAATTGCTTCAATGATGCTAACTATTGCTAACCACTTAACTAACAGTCAGTCACGTGGCTCATTTATACTCTGTTAAGAATATAACTTTTTCAAAATTCCTATATAGCATTGAATTTTATTATTCCATCTGTGCTTTTTATCTATGCGCAGTATCGAGTGATTAGTTAAAATTAATCTTCTTTGTAAGTAATATCAGCTGTAAAAATTGGTGGAGAGTTCCATGCAAGAGACAATAAAAAAAGCTAAATATATATTAAAAAAATTCTATTACAGTAGAAACTAATGCTTTGCACCAGAATATGCACGTAAATAAAAGGAAAGGAAAGGAAAAAGGGTCTAGTAAATTAATTCCAAATTTTGGGTTGCCTGTATTTGTATGACACCATTTTTTTATAAAGAAGGATCTACCTTCATTCCCCTCCACTCTCCTCTACTGTTCTTCAAATTTGAAGTTTTGGAGCAGAGTAAAAATTTTTAGAGAAAGTTTAATATGCACCATAGTGCATAGGGCATTCCGTGCACCACGGACTTTTTCGGGGGTATTTTTGTAAAATGATAAATCTAATTTAACCAATCTAATCTACATATTGAAATCTCATAGAAAACCAAATTTTACAATTTTTTAGATTTTATTACTATTTTTTTCGAATTTTTTAAAACATGCCATTTTTGGAATGCTGCACTATTTACAATTTTCCAAAAATGGCATATTTTAAAAAATTCGAAAAAAATAGTAATAAAATCTCAAAAATTGTAAAATTTGGTTTTCTATGAGATTTCAATATGTAGATTAGATTGGTTAAATTAGATTTGTCAGTTTACAAAAATACCCCTGAAAAAGTCCGTGGTGCACGGAATGCCCTATGCACTATGGTGCATATTAAACTTTCTCAAATTTTTAACAGAATTTGATTACTTGCGTCTCCATTCCTTTACCTCCCATTCATTTTTTTTCTTTCTTTTTTGGAGCAAGGCATAACAGACAAATCGAGTACAAGTTCCTTCTGTTCTCGTAATATAGCCCGTACATTAACTTTTATAAGCCACAACGAGAGGGTTTAGATTTTCTCTAATAAACATTTATTTATTCTTTTTATACTATTTCATGGCCGAGTGAAAACGATTCACAAATTCACATTCATTTGTTTTTGCCTGTGTGTTATTGAAAAATTATATTTTTTTTCTCAAAATTATGATACTAACTTACCGTTTGAGCTAACAAGTTATACTTAATTAAACTTATTATTTATTTTTAATCGAATGCTAAATTAACTCTTAAAAACTTAAAATGAGAAAATGTAGAATATTTTTCTTCCTAATAATTTGGGTGTGTTTGGTTCCATTGGGAATAAGGAATAGGAATACAGAAAAGCTTATTCCTTATTCTTTATGCAAATACCAAGGTTTTGTTAGAATTGGATGTGTTTGGATACATTGGGAATAAAGAATAAGCCCCTTATTCCTTATTCCGGTGAAAACCAAACAACGAAGAAATAAGAAATTTGGGCTTATTCTGGCCCTTATTCATATTCTAACAAAACCTTGGTATTTGAATAAGGATCGGAATAAGTCTAAATTCTTTATTACTTCGTTGTTTAGTTTTCACCGGAATAAGAAATAAGGGGCTTATTCCTTATTCCTAATGGAACCAAACACACCTTTAATAATTACGATCTTCACAAATGATCAAACCTGTCTCAACGTTAATTTGCCACCTAAATGGTTCGTAGTATAGTTGCATTTAACTTAAAGTCGTGTTTAAATGACGCCAACAAAAACCTAATGTGGGACTTGCATAATATCAGCGACCTGAAAATGAATGAAACAGTACATGATTCCATTTATGTGGCAGACAAAAGCATCTATGCAGTTGTCGAAACAAAATAGTTATGTACTAGTGCTATTCTATTTTTTTTTTAAAAAAAAACAAATTTCTAACTATAGTTTGAAATCTTTTTTTTTTCGAAGGAAATTTGAAATATCACTTATTAAATCATATATTATATGATAGATAGATTACAAAATAAAAATATTTCTTTCATAGAATTTTTGTACTAAAGTATATAGTAAAGAAATATATTCTTATAGTTGCCAAAATATGTTAATTTGCAGTTGCATGACATATTTGCAATGTAAATCATATCTACTATATAGCCGTCGGTATACACATTTAAAACAATAAATTTTAGCGTTGGAAAACTTAAATTGCCCCAAATTTTCTGGAATTCATGTGCTACATCAGTAAAATAAATTCTTATTCTCTCCAGCGTAAGTTACAGCCCACAATGAGATGTTTTTTTTGTTAAGATTCGAGCTCAATTTAATCCCAAAACACCCTCATTTTAATCCGCACCGTAAATTGTGAGAACCTATATCAAAGTGATTTTATTATGACTCAAAAATATATGTGCAGGTAAGATTAATAATAATTAAATTTCCCATAAATAAAGCCACATAAATTAAAATTGAACTACACAAAAAAAAGCTTTAGTACCACCCCATTAACACATGTTTTTAAGAAAAACCTGTATAAAAAATAGTCGATGGTAATTTCGTAATTGTCAGGCCTTATTTTTAGTACTGTTTTTTTTAGAAAAAACCGGTGCTAAAAGGTTGGCGAAAAAAAAACTGTTTATATACAGTACTAAAGATAGTAAATATTTTTTTTTAAAAAAAAGTCGGGGATCTTTAGTTAAAAACCGGTACTAAAGATCCCCGCCTTTTTTTCTGCGAATTTCAGCGCATTTTTAACACCGGCTTTTTAGTATCCACCTTTAATTATCTTTATCACTCTTATTATTAGTACCGCTTGACAATCGATACTAATAATTCCTAATTAAC
This sequence comes from Rhynchospora pubera, assembly GCA_028095005.1. NCBI lineage: Eukaryota > Viridiplantae > Streptophyta > Magnoliopsida > Poales > Cyperaceae > Rhynchospora > Rhynchospora pubera. The sequence continues at coordinate 21,569,337 of CM051463.1, forward strand.
CGGTACAACTTAAAAAAAATGGCGTAGTGTTGACAAAAGTAATTCCCCATGCTTAGGATCCTTTTCTTAATACAATCAAATCACTAATTAATTAATTAGTATACGTTCACATTCATGTGACTCTGCAAAATCCAACAGGAACTATTTCTATTTCCACGCTTACCTTTCTTCTCAACTACTTGTTCTTTGGAATGATATCATCTGCAGTTTCTACAGAGAGGATTTCAACATCACAATCGTCCGATGAATAATGAGCGCAATATCGAATCTGTATGGCCCGTAAATCTTAATCATCGAAATTAAATCAAACGGTTGCGATGAAAAACTAAAAAGAGAACAATTTACGGATCCCTCGCTCTCCCGGGCTCACGTTGACTATGCGTGCGCAACCTTCATATAATAATAATAGAATAAACATGGACCGAGTTCACCAATATTCCTCTCGCATCAGCCTAGCCCATATCATCCCAAAAAGTAGGTCCACAAAGCCCGGTTCAGCCGAGATTCTTCAGAATCCCGTAAAAATTTAAAAATAATATTAATCTATAGTAGTATTAATTAATTAATTATTAATTATTAATTAATATTAATTAAAACCCGTGGGTGTCGTGGTCCGCAATTTGTTTTTTTAGCGACACGGCAATCTCACCGTTTATTTCGATTTGGGTACAATCTGATCCGTTAACCAAATTTTCAGCGATTCTATCTCTTTTCTTTCTCGTCACAAAGCCTCCTCCGCCTCCGACACACCGCTGCCGCCTCTCCTTCGCCCCTATTCTTTCCTCTGCGCATCTCCATCTCCTCCTCCAACTCCGCGCTTCACCCCGAGCCCCACCTTCGTCAACCCCTCCTACCTAGAGAACTCTTCTGTCGACTTCTGTAGTTCCATCCAACAACTTTGCCGTTCTCCCTCGACTTCGTATCTACTCATCCTCTTTCCGGAGCCCCCGTTGATGCTTTTCATCCTCCTTCGCCTCCGCCTCCCCCCGGCCCCGGCCCTGCCCCCATCAAGGATGGTGACCTCAAGCTCCTCTTAATTTCTAGCAACAACCATGGTACTCATTTATGTCTTTCTTTATTTCTCCAATTTAGAAATCAGTTTAACAATCATGATTTTCTTTTACAATTTTTTGTTTTGATCTGATTTTGGGGAAATTAGGGAACCAAATAAGAATTTGGTCTCGATTTAAGAATTATTAGCATATAAAGACTCAAAATATATAGGATTATAATGGATTATATTGTTTCCTGTTTTTGCTTCAAATACAGTGTTGTCAGAAATCATGAGACTAGATAAAAACATTCTAAATGTTTAAATGGATCCATCTTATGCCAGCTAATATTTGCTAAATAAGTTTTCTGATAAATATTTAAGAGTTTTCTTCCTTCCCAACTTGAATATAACTTTGTTTAATTTTTCATGGCAAATTTCCCCTCGCCAAAAGAATTGGTTGCTACTGCCATTATACTGAATTACTGATCATCATTGTCGAACCAAATATTTATTTGCAGAATTGCCGAGCCAGCTTGGATTCAACCAATTCTTTGCAAAAAAAATTTGTACATTAGGATAGAATAAAAATAAATAAATAAATAATGTCCAGATAGTTGCTGGTAGTTGCTGGTCAAATCAGTATTCAGTAGGTCTCTAGAAATATTTTTCTGGATTATAAGTAGCTCTCTACAAGATTTCTTCTCTTCATTGATTCAATATATTGTTTGATGATGCTTTTACTTTTTTTTTTCTTGATCAGGACTGCATCTTCGTTCATATGGACATCATTTTCCTCTTCTTTGATTCTGTATTTTAGTGAGGTTCATATAATTAAAAAGTACATAAATGAAGTATACTAACTGTTTAATGGGTATTGACGAATACAATCTGGCACATAAACAAGCTTCCAAATTCATTTTTATGAAATTTTGTTTTTCATTATATACTAGAGAAAGGGACTGGACAGGAAGGCTAGATTTTTGGTAAAGGAACGGTTTGAAGTTCATATCCAAAAGGTTAGCTAGAACATATGTAGATTTATCTATACACATTTTCCATGTATACCCTTACGCTATCAATACACTTTGCAATTGTTCAGAACATATGTAGATTTATCTATTCAGCTCAAAACCAGCATTGCGAACGCTAACCTTGAGGATATAGATTTTCATTCATAAAAAAAGCAATGTCACAAGTAGGCATACCTCCATTGCGATATGTACTTCTTTTCCATATCCTTTAGTAAGAATTAATGTGCTTCATTTTATAAAATAGCCCCACCTATTTAGTTATATCAGTTTTTCAGCTTATACTTGAATAAAGAAAAAATACCAGTTATTTTGGACTAAGATTTTTGGATACTATTTGCTGGTAATAGACTGCACACTCATGGTTGGATCCATAAAGACTGCAGTCATAATAAATCACGTTTTGTAATTATCCAGGGGCATAAAAAAAAAAGAATTACAAAATGAGTCAAGGAAAGCTGTGACTAGGGTGTCAACCTTAAGCCAGTGAGATTGGCGGAGCTAGGTGAAGTTCTTGATGATGATAATTTTTTAGGTAATTAAAAATGTTTACATTTGAGTTTTCTTTATTATTTTCTTTCTATTTAGTTAGGAAGTTTGGACTTATTTCGTTGATTTCTATTGCTGTCATCCTAATAAATGATTATTTCTCTAATTGAGCAAATATTTGGGGTAGTCAAAGTTCAAACCTTCATTGATTTCAAAAATCACATGTATTTGTGCTAATTGTGTAATAATTGTCTGACCCTATCATGTCCAAAATCTGTATTAGAAAAAGTTTTAGACAACAATTAAAAGAAAAAGGGAAAAGTGATTCAAGTAACTAAGCCTTGCGTGTTCTGAACTTCCAATTCATCTTGGAACATATTTCTAGACCTTCTCAATGTATTTGAAGTTTTCCTCCCACAAATTCTCTGTACTTTTTTTTTTTTTGAGAAAAGGCCATTGGGCCCGTTGTTTCCATTACAGAAACAAAATATTACAATTTCCTAATAAAAAGAAAAAAATCTCCATCAGGTTATAACTACCTATTTCCTAATCTAAATCTCCCTATTTACTCTAAAAACTCTATGTTTCTCAATACAGAATATAAAAGATACAAACACAATCTAAAACTAAAGATAAACTCAAGTACAATCCAAGAAAAATGCACATCTAGAAGCAGCTATTTGTCTCACAGGTTTCACCCAAAACCATAGTATTCCAATATATCCTGAGAGTATAATCAACAAAATTTCTGCTCAAAAGAACTTCAAATTTCATCGGCATCCCACCATACAAGCACAATGCCTCTATTGACTAAACATAATCAACCAATTTGATTACAATACCTCCTTCTCCATCCGACTCAGTTTGGAATATTTTTTTTCGTACCTTCTGTTTCTTTCCCTTTACACTTTGTGACTTCTTCATTTTATTCTTAGTTGGATACTTTTCCTCACTATCACCGATGTTGGACTTCTGTTGATAGTCAGACCCCACAATATTTTCTTCAAACATGATGTTCTTTTTTGCTTTATTTTCTTCCACAGTCTCCTTCCTACCTCTCAATTCTAATTCTCTTACCCCTATCACATAACCTTCTTTTATTTTCTCCTCTCCTTTCTTTTTGTTTTGCATTCCTTCATTTTCTACATATTCAACTAGTTTACTATCATTCTCTGGGGACCCCTTTACTCCATCACATAGTGTCCCTTTTAGTGCAACAACATTTGCCTCAAATTTGTTTTTATCCTCTCTTAATTGAGCTATCATGCTATCAGAGTGTTTTTTAAGGATGACAGACTCATGTAATTTTGAACACAACTTTTCATTTGTACACACCAAATCATCCCTCTCTTTTGCAACAACAACAAGTTGATGCTTCAAATCATTGTTGAACTTGCCTTCCAAGGCCGAAATATTTGCAATTATTTCAGCTTTCTCCATTTTCAACCCTGATATCATGGTGTCAAAACTCTTCTTTAAAAGTTTATAGTCTCCTCTACAGAGCTCCAAATCGAATTTGGCCTGAGACAACTCTTTGGATAATCTCTGAATCTCCAATTCAGACATCTCTAGTTTCTGAGCCACTTTAATGAATGTGTTTTTCTGGTTCACAACCTCAGCATATACTTCCTCTACTATCTCATGCTCACCTTCTCCTTTGCCATTGGTTGTCTGACCCATCTCTAACTGGCAGGTGGTATTCTCAATTTCTAATTCCTCTACTTGAGGTGAGGAGCATTCACGTGCCCGATGCCCTTGTTTCCCACACACAAAACACACAATACTATTGGGACAATAATAGGCAAGATGTCCAGGCTTACCACATCTGAAGCACAGGGGATTAGAGGGTGATGATCGCTGTCTCAATTCTTCAGTCTTGAGTCTGACAAGTTCAGATTTTCGATTTGATTTAGCTTTGTTGCAGATAATCCAACCATTACTCTTGTCAGATTTCTCTTTCCAACCTTGCTGCTTCATACAGAGAAGAGGTTGATCTGCTTGGATCAATGCAATCGTGTGCCTAAATGCCTCCATCAGCGTCGTCATGGCTGATTCAAGGTTTGATAGTGTGGCGTCTTCGCTCCACTTCTCCATCGGTGAAGCAAATGAACTTCGTTTCAGAGATCAGAGGTTCAATCGCCTGACGCTCCAGTGGATCGATCGTCTCAGAATCACCTCCTTGCTCTCACCTCTCACCTCTTCGATCGCCACAGAATCGCCTCTTCGATCACCTCAGAAATCACCTCTCCTCCTGGATCGCCTCAGGAGAATTGCCTCTTTGCTCTCACCTCTCGCCTCTTCGATCGCCTAGGGTTTCCTCTTCGATCGCCTCAGGTCGCCTCTTCGATCGCCTCAGAGTCCAAATTCTCTGTACTTGAACCAGTCTAATCAATTGATTGAAGAGGCTGTTGCACTGATGCTGCATGATTGAAATGCCATATGAACAAAAAGTTAAAGGTGAATCCTTATACCTATTTCTTATACTTTCTTTAGGTTTTCAATATTAAGTATAACTAATAATCTAAAAGCAATACAATGCTCATGCATTTGAGTCTTTAACTAAAACTGCATTTTTTTTTCAGTATTACAGTTTTTCACAGAACCAAAATGGGCTCTTAGACAAACTATATTCAAGTTCGCCAATGGCATCTTGCTCCTTGCTCCTTTATAAATAAGTATTTCGAACGTCCACTACAGCTAAGAAAATTTTTTAAATGACTTTACCTAAAAATTTAATGGAAATTGAAACGTCACCAAATCCTTTGCATAAAGTTACTCTAGGACGAAACAAATTGCCAGTTTTGCTAATGTCTTTGTTTCACTCAATCTACAATTTTGTGCTTTGGGAAGAAAGAATAAGTCAAAAAACAATGAGGGAGATAACGGACAAAGAAAGAGACCTGAATTTCCCTGGAGCATGCTTACCAGAACATAGTACAATGTGTCCATTATCTGTACAAATTACAAAGGATACCTGAATAGAGATCAAAACTGTATTTCAATAACAAATTTAGTAATCCAAACTGATGTTTCACATATTTTTGACATAACAGTTGAAGAACTCCAAAGGTGTAGGAAGAAGAGAAGTTAAAATTTTACTGTTTGTTTTTTATGAGAAATGAAATATAGGCCTCTTGAGTTTGACTCCAAAACTCACTAGCCATAATGCCAGTCAAAGATTTGAAATAATTTCTCTAAGCAAATTGGCATTGATTTAAGGACAGTGGAAGCACAATTAGTACCTGATTTAGAAGATAAATTGGATTCAAATTTGAAATAATTGAAGCTCAATTCTGCTTACCAACCAAATATTACTATTCTACTTTATGGGATTAATCAAACAACTTGAGAATGGTCTTATACAGTGAAGATGCACTAATCGTGACATGGTCTTATAAACAACGAACATATAATTTATCTTTCATACTTGCTGACACAAGATTTCTTTTGAGAACAAAGATGTCATAACAAAGGACCGACATGGTGTATCAGTTTAGAACATAGGTTTAGAAAAAAGAGACATACATGACACTGTGCAGCTTTTGTATTATTTTATTTAAAAGGAAATAGCTATTTTGATGCAGTTCTACATATAAAAAATAAAAACTCTTTTTAGCATAAAGTACTGAACTAGCAAGTGAGGTCAGGATAAAAGTTTCGAAAACAAGCTTTTTGTTAAAGTAAAAACAATCGCATGTTTTTAAATTTATTTTTAGCATTAATTTTCTTCACAATATTTGTCTATTATGGATTTAATTTAGAAGCTTAACTAGAAAACATCGTACCATATATTCTATTCTTTTATTATCTGATAGAAATTTATTTGTATGAGTCATAATATAAATGGATTTTTTTTTTCTATAATTTGAGAAACAAATATGTTAGAAAGTAAAAGGCAAAGCATATAGCGGCGAAGCCGCTACTACCCACCTAGTATTAAATTAATATAATATATTAAAAATAATATCAATATAATAATATTTTTTAAATAGTATCACAAAATCGGAATCCCAGATTCCGACGGCAAGATCGGAATCCCGTATTCCGATCTTAGCTTTTTAATTTTTTATATATTTTTTATTTATTTATTTAGTTTATTAATTAGTTAATTAATTAGAAAAATAGATAATATATTGTGAAAATATTGAAAAAATATGAAAAAAATCAGGAATAATTAAATTAAATTTTATATGTAATTTATTATTTTTTGGGAAATTTTTTTTTCTTTGTATTAGTTTATTAATTAGTTAATTAATTAGAAAAATAGATAATATATTCTAAAAATATTGAAAAAATATTAAAAAATCAGGAATAATTAAACAAAATTTTATATGTAATTTAGTATTTTTTTGGAAATTAAATTTATTTTCCTTTTAATTAATTTATTTAATTAAATATAAATTTAATTTATTTATTTAATTAAAAAAATGAATAATTAAGTATAAATTTTTAATTAATTTACATTAAAATTATAAATTTTTAAGCAACCATTTGATATGCGTCCTGGATGTCGTCCTCTGTATATATTATTTTCATATTATATATTAAAAAATCATATCGAGTCTCATGATCAAAGAAGCACTTTCTGGATTGCGTTAGAAAGAAATCACACGAGGTTGATGCTTTACCGAGACGGAGAAGAAAGACTAAATTCACTTGATTTATTGCATTTCTCTTTTTAATGATTAATTTATGATTTTCAAAAAATTTTTAGTAGTTTAGAGTGGTTTTTAGGTTTGCAAACTTTCAAAGTGGATTTTGGAGGTCTAGAGAGCGTTTTTTGGCTCCGAAAATGGTCGTTATGAGGTTTCACCCCTGTAAAACGTGTAAATCTCGTCGCCAGCTTTCCGGAATGTGCTCGTTTCCCCCAAACGGACCTTCCTATCAAAAGTTATGCATGTTTAAAGTTTTAATGTTCAAGTTATGCCTTTGTATTCCTGCAAATGCAGAAAGGATTAATAAAACTTTGAACATTCTGAAGGAATTATGCCTTTGTATCCCTGCAAATTCTGAAAATTTATAATCATTTCTAAATGGTACAATTCATTTAATTAAATAAGTTATAAAAATTTATATTTTAATTAAATAAATTAATTAAAATGAAAATAAATTTAATTTCCCAAAAAATACTAAATTACATATAAAATTTAATTTAATTATTCCTGATTTTTTCCATATTTTTTCAATATTTTTACAATATATTATCTATTTTTCTAATTATTTTTCTAATTATTTTTACAATATATTTTCCCATCTAGTGATAATATTTAAAAAATTATTATTATATTGATATTATTTTTAATATATTATATTAATTTAATATTATTTTAAAATTTTTCGGTTCAGAATCGTCGCGTAATATACTAATATCCCCTTCACGATTCCTCCCAAGTCACGTGCGACGTGCCTCTCGATATTATCTCCGACTCCTCCTTTCTTTCTCAGTTCTCACTTCACCTCTCATTCGCCACTTTGTTACTTCTACGCCTCTCTCTCTCTCTCTCAACCTGTTCTCACTACCATGTCTCACCTCTCCAGTTCGGACCCTTCTCCGACGAACCCCGACTCGGAGTCTCCACACGGCGCACTGTTCCTAGTACTCCACTACCTCCCGCTCAGAGAACTCTTGGCTTTCCAAAGCGTCTCTCGGATTTTCTGCGATGCCATTTCAAGCGACCCTTCCTTGTGGAGGGAAATCACGGTGCAACCTCCGCTCAGCTCCAAGCTTACCGATGAAGCGTTGTTGGGTCTCACTTCTAGAGCTGAAGGGACGCTCCGATCCTTGACTCTCATCGATTGTGTTAAGATCTCTGATGATGGGTTGCTTACTGTTGTCGAACAAAATCCTGAGATTACAAAGGTGAATTTTATGTATTTGAGCTTTTTTCATGATTAGTGTCTAGTGTGTTAAAGGATGTTAATTAGAATTCAGAATATGTTGTACACATTAGTTTAATAGAACCTGACAGAACCATATTTTATTTTAGAATGTATAAACAAGCAGCAGTAAAATAACTCTCTTACTGGTAACCGGGCCTGGCTACTTCTCCTTAGTGATGTTATGTATTTGGTACTGTAGTAGAACTATATGCACTATCCAGATTTCAGTCATTAGTTGTGCTGTGTCAGACTTGGCCTATACTGATACCATAATTTACCAGTTACCATTATCATATTACTATAATTCAGTACACAATCCTTGCATGAAACTGGCATCGGTGCTATGCATAATTCTGTTGCTAGGCTTCAGATTTTAATGTTTGAGATTTGAACGGCCAGTCTGAGCTGATCAACATGATCTCCAAACTCAACACTTATAATGGACCAAGTTGTACATGTTTTCGATTCTTTTTTACTATAATTTTTTGTTGGAGATTTATGGTATTATTGGATGATCCAGAATTTTCTATGTTGATATTTTTTCTCCTATCCAAAAAATTAGTGAAAGAATTTATAAATAATATAAAAATTGAACCTCACTGTTTTGGTAAGGAATATTAGTTTTGTTGTTAATCTTTATTATTTGGGGCGCTAAAAAATGTTCAGAACCTATGAAAATTCTGTTTTTGCTTAGGCATAACCTATGTGGCTATCAATATTGGTACATGCTGAAATTATATTTACTAATTAAAGTTGTCTTTAAATAATTTCAGCTTTTTGTGCCAGGATGCTTACATCTGACAGCAGATGGCATGGTAGAAGTGGTTAAGCGCCTGCATGATAGAAAAGGTAATGTTGACCAGCTTCGGCTTCGGTTGTATGGCCTCTGTAATATAAAAAAGGACCACCTTGATGTCCTCAACTCTTTCCTCTGCAAAGATGGCTCGAGATCTAAATCCTTAATGCCATCTTTCTACGGCTCAAATCATTCGTCAGGATCGATCAACAACGATGATGGACGACCTATAGATGTTGACATGTGTCCCATATGCCGGTCTGTGAGATTGGTATTTGATTGCACAAGAGATAAGTGCAGGTTAGAAATCTCTCTTTTTCTTAATCGACCCACCACCAATGGTGCCCTAAGAGCCATAATTTTATTTGTGGGTACCAAACTAGTTTCTGCTATCTAACAGACTAGGCTACCAGCTTGTACAACGATGCAATATGGCCATAGTGGGTCAAATGGGGTTGTATTTAAGAAGGGTATACAGTTCAGATCTTCAGATCATTTCAGTTTTAAGCTGTTCTGTTTAACTTTGTTTGAGTTCATTACTTGGGTCACAAGTACAATCCAGCTAGGGGTCTGTATCATTTCAGCTTTTCACCTGACAAAGCTGTTTCAGATTTACCTTTGGGTGTTTCCTTAGGGGTGTTGGTCTGCTTTTCTACGAGTCTGGTGCATTTGGTTCACTAATAATTAGGTCCATCAGGTTTTGTTCGTGACACAGTTCTTTAGTATAGATCAAGCTAAATCACAGGCTGGACAGTTTTATGTCAGTTCTATGGATATTGAGTATTGAGTACTCAGAATTTCAGATCGGATTGGGTTCAAGGGGGGTGCCTGGAAAGGGGGTGGAGTGCATGTATCCAGTCAAATGGGCATACTGATATCACTATGTAGAAATAGAGAGAGTATAGAGTTTGAAATTAGATACATATATGGTTCCTGATACGCTTCATATCTGGAGATAAAGACAAAGTCTGCTTGTTTAGGTGCAGATTATCAGATATGGTAATTATCAGTAAATACCTTTTTAAGTTAGGTTACTCATATCTCTATACTTATCAGTACTGGTGTCTTGGAGAATTGACCACCATCTGATCAGTATTCAGTCTGCTTTTCCTTTTACCTGGGCTTAAATGTTTGGGCTGGTGATTGGGCCTTGTTATATATTTTTTGGGCCAATGGTCATTTCTGACAAGTATCTGTATCTCAATGAGGGATTTGATTTCCTAATGTTTTCTGCCTGGCCTTTTCTCATTATGTATCAACACATTTTGGTCTTATTATTTATGAAAAAAGTTTCTGAAAAAAACTCTAGGAAGATGGAACAGCGGTGGATCGAGTGTCGGGGATGTTTCTTCTGCATTGCCAGGTGTGAAGATTGCGGTGGTTGCATAGACCCAGATCATGTGTGCCACTCGGAGAGCGCATGCAAACATCTCTTGTGCATTGATTGCTGGCTCCAGCTTCCAAAGTGTGACACTTGCAACCGGCCTTATTGCAAGGGACACAATAGCTTCGTGGGCCCCACGACTGGCTTCATTTGTCAGGAGTGTGCTGATGGGGATTTCTTGCGCAATGTACCTGAGGCTGGTTTTTAATATTGGCTCTCAATTTGAGCTGTTAAATGCTTCAAAAGTTAATTTCACTGATTTTGCTGCCGTTGTCTTGTAACAGTGCTTGTTTTTAAATGTGATTGATGTGGTGAACTCAAATGAGCTATTGAAGAGATGTCATTACTACTTTTAAGAACTTTATACTATTTATTCCCCCTTTATTCTTACATTTCTTCTATCTACTTTTGCATTTCCATTTATTAGCCGATAATTTAATGTAGAAAAGGAGTAAACGATATTGCTGTTAACAATTTTGAAATACAACTTGGTACCAAGTTTGGGCCGTGTCAAAATGCAAGTTGCTGTCCTTCTTTCATTACTCTTCGCCTGCGTTTTCACTTGCCATTTTTTTAAGTCAAAAAGTTTTTGACATATAACTCCTTGTTCATGCAAGAAATCAATTCATATATAAAAATATTGTCCCATAGCCATGTGTCAGATATTCGTAAACTCCAACAATAAGTCGTTCTGTGTCTTTCTGAATTTAGAATTGCAATCATTGCTTCAAACCAAAGAATATCAATATTTTGGAAGTGAAATGGATTGATGCATCCATGGAGATAACAAGCTGTGATGAAGTGAAGAGTTAAATTGACACCTAAGCTTGCGTCTATTTTGTAGAAACTTCTTGTGGAGTAAGAGTTAGTCTTTGGTCTTCATTGTAGAAATTCATAACCCCATGCAATAGATGACAAGGGACCACAGTTGGCATATTCGTTGTGTAGTTCATTGGAGTCCAAGGGAAGTTGTAATGGTTCATACCTCCTTGTCATGAGTAGAGTAAGGGATAATGTACGCAGTATGGCTGTATGGAATAAACATTACAAAGTAAATTTCCCAAATTTCCTAAATCTCTTTATGAGATATGTTTCCACATAAATAAATGTCCCTATGTGCAAGTAGGGCTGTCAATGGGTACGGTACGGTACGGTAGAAGGTATTTTCATATCCGTACCAGTTAAAATTTTCTTTGTCCATATCTGTACCCGTTAAAAAAGACCTTACTAGTACCCGTTAAGAATTAACGGTAAGGGTAGGGTAACAGTACATAACGGGTAATAATAATATTATTAATATAATAAAAATATATAATGTGATAAATAAATAATATCAAATAAATATATAGATAAAGTAAAATATTTAGATAATATTTTAGATATAAAAAAATTTATGAAATTTATTCTCATATCAATTGAATTCCAAAAATCTATATAACTAATTATAAATTATAATATAATATAGAATGAAAAATCATCATCATAAATAAGTTTGGATGAAGATCGAAATTAATAACATATCTTTCGAAATATGCTAAAAACTTGATTATATATACATATATGTTTGTGAAATATTACCCGTTAGATAATGGGTACGAAATAACCCTTACCCGTACCCATACCCGATAAGTTAATGAAATTTTTTCTTTACCCGTACCCATACCCGTTAGTCTAACGAAAATAAAATCTTACCCGTACCCGTCTTATCGAATATGGTACGGATAGGGTAAACGGGTTTCATTGACGAGTAATTGGACACTTTACACTTTTACATAGAAACTCTTTAATGAATAATTTTTCTAAATTGAAAAGTTTTATTTATACGAATTCATTTAATATCGACATTTATTCTGTTAGAATTTGCTTCTTTTTTTTCTTTTTTTTTTCTTGGGTGATGATCTCCTCTCTCTCATTTAAGAATGAAGCAGTATAAAGTAAATTATTAATTATCCATCAACTAGCCAAATATTATAATTCAGATGTCAACTTCGTACCTAATGAAGTAGCTATGCAAGTTGTGATAATGTGAATATATGAATATATATTTGTAACTCATGGTAGACTTTTGTTCACAAGGTACGCAGTTTTAAACATTCTTGTTATGTGGGACGGACTATGTCCTCATGATTATCTTAATATTGAGAATCAAATTATCGAGTACCTTCACTCAAGAATCTAAATTACTAGTAATGTTATGAACAAATATTCGTCCATATTATATGTAAAAATCATTCACATTCATGCAAATTTTTTTTGAGGTGGACTAAAATCAGCCGCGCGACTGATGGATGAACCCGTTAGTCACGATTAGATCTCAATTTTTGAGGTTCAAATGACTAATTCTAACCGTTCAATGTGTTCTTCCTATTGAAATTTCATTGGAGACCAAATTTTACATTTTTCTGATTTTTTTTACTATTTTTTTAGATTTATAAAAATCGTTGTAATTGAAGGGTCCATAATTGTTTAGATTATGAATTTTATAAAATACCAAAAAAATACTAAAAATTTTCAGAAAAATATAAAATTTGGTCTCCGATGAGATTTTCATATGGAAAACACATTGAACGGTTCGAATCGACTGCTAGAATATCGAAATTTGAGATTTAATCGTAGTTGTCCGTCAGTCGCGACTGATTTTAGTCTACCTCATTTTTTTTTAATGAAAACAATACGTTATTACTTTGTTAACTATTAACCTTTGATTATTCTTTATCCAGTTATTGGCAAATTTCTTCAAAATATTTAGTCGTAATTATATTCCGTGTGACAGACTGACGGGTCTTCGCATAATAAGGCACTAAATATTTCATCATCCCATATGACTTGTTTTCTCCAGTCTATACTATATGTAGACACGCCAGAGACATGAAGATGGCAACATGCACTAACATCGGACTATGCACGTCTAGACCTCTCATTCATTTTTTCATGAGACTTCTACTGCCAAAAACACTAGTAAGAAGTTTCTTGCATAGTTTGTATGATTCTTTTCCCACATAAGCACACTCTTTTTACCGTCCCTTTTTCCTTGAACCCACTTCTTTGTGTGACAGGAGCCTAATGACTAATGAGGATTCCTCAGACGAGAGCAAGAAAATGGGATAGTGCTTTTGTTAGAGTAAAATATATATTATAGACTAGGGATATCAAATTCATCCTGCAAATTGCAAAAGGAGGATAATTTGCAGCATATCTCCATAAAGCAAAGACAATTAGACAAACAATGAATTCAAACACCTGGAAAAAAAAAAAGGAACTTCCTATATAATTTTTCTTCTATTTGATTCAAGTTATATGAAAGCAAATCTAAATTATATTTTGGAATATATTCGCCTATGGGCTTCTTTCACCAGAAAAAAATAATAAGTAGATCATCTTGGGCAGTTCAATCAACATTTCAAATTTCTAAAATTAACATATTAGTACAAAATGTTGGACATTTTTTTAAAATTTATTTGGACAGCACTGTAGCTAAACTAACTTTATGAGCAATATATAACAAGTTGACAATATATTCAGATGGCATCGTTAATGTCACTATTAAACTTAAACTTTAAGAAGATGAAGTTTGGTGGAAGATCACGATCGTACGTAAATAAGCTTTGCCAAACAAAACCTTGAAAAAAATTATTGTGGACAATTTGATCCCATTGACTTTGGGAAAACAAACGAAATAGAATAATAATAAAAGTTATTTTGGGAATGAAATGCACTCTTTATGAGACTTCTATTTTGTTGGGATCTCAATAAACGCATCCATTGACTTCGAACTCAAGTCTTTGTGCTCTGTAAAAACTTAAAAATCACTACATCAGTCAGGCTGTGAGATAGCTGAGATGTTTCTCTGACAAATTTTTTAATTTATACACTGATGAAATGAAAAAGAATATAGTTATATGCTCTGATTTAATTAGAATCAAGTTGATTGAACAAGATTTTCTCGGGTTTTGCTCGTAAGCTTCCTATTAAATGCTTGTACCATGTTGCATCTCTGTCTTAGATTTCTTTTCCACAAGTCAATTATTAGTGAAGTCTTTGAGAGCATCTAGATTAACATTTTTTCCCCCTTTAATTTTAGTGTGAATGCTATAAAATCAAAGGCTGCTCATTCAGAACATGCACAACAATAAAATCTACATATAAAAAGGAAAAATAAAAAGGGATAATCTCTTTGGCTAATTTATGCTAAAACCTTCAAATCCGAAAAAAAAAAAACAGAGATGCTAAATATATAAGGTGCATTGTGCTACTGCCGAATACATAGCTATCACCACCAACCCAGTAAACTACAAACAGAAGCACAAATATACTGCCAAGTACAGCCGGAAACACTGTGAGTGAAAAGGATTTCGAATATCCCTAAAATCTGAAATTTTCAGGCAAAATATCTGAGGGGGAAAAACCTAGTAAATAGATATACCTTGATTTAAGGAAATTATAATAGGTCTAGACATGTTTGAAGGTCATATTTAGTAGGAAATGTCTTCCACATATCTAATTGCTTGACAATTATGTTCATTCACTTTCAAGAATGTTGATTTGTGTCTGTCCAAGGACTTAAGTAAGAAATTTTAGAATCTTTAAATACCCTTTTAGAAGTGTCTCTGACAATGGATTAAACGAGTCTAGACGATATCTAGAATTTATTTGACTGCCAACTGTATATATGTGACAACGAGAGCAATTTCTATTTTCAACTAAACAATTGAAATCATGACTAACACAAGTCATAAGTCACGGGCATTTAAAATGTTATTATGAGAGACTGACACGGTGTTTGTGTAAAAGGTGACGGAAGAAGTAGAAAGAGAGGAAAATAAAAGTTTATAAATTAATTATATTATATTAAATTAAATGGGAGGGTAGATTCGTTATAAAGGAATAGAGGTTACTAGTCAGTCGCCTCAAATCTTCAGATGTTCTGTTTTGTTATTTATTTATCAAGTTGAAAGCTGTGAAAGAGAAGAAAAATACAAAATTCACATCAAACCAAACAAGAAGTACAAATAATAATAATAATTTAATCATATTTATTTATTTTCTTTTTGCCCTTTTCTCAGTTCTCACTAATATTTTTTTCTTTTAACTTCACATGTGCTTGTGTAATCCTCAGAAGTGGTTAAAAATATGAACTTTCAGTAAGAATTTTAAAGGTGCCAGTTTCAAAATGTATTTGGTTAAGCGCGTGAACAAGGGACGAAAAAGGAGGTCGTGAACAGTTAGTTTGCTCCCAGTTCGTTCGTTGTTCGCCAAAAAGGGAGAACAAGGAACAAGCCGTGAACAATCTGTCCGGGTTGTTCATTCGCTGTTTGGGTTCCGCTAGTTCACCGCTAGTTTGCGAACAAGTAGTTCATGAAGCTGCCAAACATGGCTAGGTAACGCTAGTTTGCGAACTAGTAGTTCGTGAAGCTGCCAAACATGGCTAGATAACATCTGACAATTTTATTTTGTTAATATATCATTACATATTTTTACCCTTAATTAATAACATCTATTTGGAATTTATTTAATTCTAGCTGGTACTAAATAAAATTTGTTAGTATTTTCTTTGCCAATTTGATAGGCCCTATGATAGAATTACAATTTGAAATATATTAAGTATAACATAATCAGTATGAACCGTCTTTCTGACAATATTTTCAATCTACAGCTACTGAGGACTGACCAAACACTCTTGTCCTGACGAGTAAATTCAGGAAATCTTAGTTCGTACTTGCGATGCAAGCAAGAAAATAGAAAAAACAGAGCTTTCTTTCTTCAAATATATATATTTTTTGTTTGTACACATCAAAATATAAGTGCTAAATATAATCAAACTCAAAGCACTGAGATCAGTCGCCATTAGATGAGATGGCGCGCTCACAAAACCACCTCCCACGTGCGACCCCACCCCTCCTTCCTCTCCTGACACGTGTCCTATGCGCTCTCTCTTCCATGATTCCATCGCTCGCTCCTCTCCAAATCACCTTATAAAGCAACTTGCTGGTGCTTCATTTTCTTTACGCACCAAATACCTTAGTCTCTACCGTTCTCTTTCTCTTTTGCTCTTTCTCTAGATTAGACAAGAAAATAATACAAAAATGGGAAGGCAACCATGTTGTGAGAAGGTGGGTTTGAAGAAGGGGCCTTGGACAGCAGAGGAAGATAGAAAGCTCATCAATTTCATACTCAACAATGGCCAGTGTTGCTGGAGAGCTGTGCCTAAACTAGCAGGTTGCAACACAATTACCCAAAAAAACTAAGTACATTTTATCCATAATAAGTTGTCTAATTCATAGCCCCATCTACTAGCGTTTTGAGTCAGAGATTGCTCTGTTCTTGAACAAGTTCAATTCTTTGTTACTCTGTTTTCCTTGGTTGATGGTTGGATATTGTCTCTTCTTTCAGGACTCCTGAGGTGTGGGAAGAGTTGTAGGTTGAGATGGACTAATTATTTGAGACCGGATTTAAAGAGGGGATTGCTTTCTGAGTATGAAGAGAAAATGGTGATTGATCTTCATGCGCAGCTTGGAAACAGGTTTTTTCTTTTGTTCTTTATTATTGTTAAATTCTTGTAATAGATTCCTGAAAAAAAAAATTAAGCCTCTTCTATCACCCAAGATCATGTTAACTGTTAAGGAATTTATCATATTATAGGAGAATATTCTTTTTCAGAAAATATAATTGATACACAAGTATAGATACCATGTTGGCAAAATGATAAATGAAAATAACAAAAATTCAGAACAGTCCCAGATGCATCAGAAATATGTCCAATCCGGATTCGCTGTTGCGCTACACCGCGTGTCGCGCACTACGAGCCATCTGATCTTGATCGGACGGTTCACTTTTTACGGGCCTACCAATCTAGGTTACATGCACGGGGCTCCCTTGTCCATTGGATCTTAATCAAACGGACAGCAGACCGCACGACACGCTGTGTCGCGCGGCAGCCGATCTCAATTTAAATATGTCATATTATCTCTGACTTTTCTTTCTTCTTTGGTTTTTTCTTTTTTGGTATATGATAGATGGTCCAAAATTGCATCGCATCTGCCAGGAAGAACAGACAACGAGATAAAAAACCATTGGAACACTCACATCAAGAAAAAGCTGAAGAAAATGGGCATTGATCCGTTAACCCACAAACCGATCCAACAACCCGACGACCCGGCAAATCAACCCGACCCAAAACCTCAGGAGAAAGAACCAGATGCTCCTCCAACTCCAAATCCAGTACAAGAAGAGAACCCAACAAAACCCACAAAGGAATTTGCAAATGAATTTTGCACAGATGAGGTGCCATTGATACAGCCTGATGAGATTGTGGTTAGATCGCCGCCGCCGATTATATCGCCGTCTTCTCCTTCGACATGTTCGTCGAGTGGTGTTTCCTGTTCGGCGAATGGAGGGGATCAAGAGATGACCTTGCCATGCATGGATTGGCCTGAGTCTATGTACTTAATGGGTTTAGATGACATAATGGGTTCATGGGACCTCACTACTGACATCGACCCGGATCCGTTTACCCAGTATCAGAAATCAGCTTTTGATCAGGAGGCATGGAAGTTGGAGTTGTTTTAAATCCATTCTTGTGTGATTATTTGATGTTTTAGAAAGGTTGATAAATAAAATTTTAAAATGAACTAAAAAATTAACAGTGTGGGTTCTTTATTTTATTTTTATTTTTCCCTTTCTTCAGAGTTTTTTTTTTATTTCTTTTGGTAAAATAATGTATGTCACCGTATGTTTTACTTGTCAATAAGGAATAAGCTGCGGAAGCATACAATAATTAAATTAAATACTTCTCTAATTGATACTTAGCAACTAGAAATTTAGTAACATGAATACATGATGCAAAGGGTCACGCGAGATGTTGACTTGAAGTCTTGAAGTTGAAGAGCTTATAAGGGTATATATGTAATTTGTGATAAACCACTACAGACTTCAAATCTTTTTATTATCTTCTACCTTCATAAAAATTCTTTTTTGGGGATAATTTGTTTTTATTTTGGAGATAAATGGATACCGTAAAATCTAATTACCTTCCTTTGTTCTTACAAAGCTAGGGGCCCAAATCAAAGTACATAAATAATCATTAGTTTGTTACAACTTACAAAATCCAGAGCATATAAATAGCAAATTATGCATATAGAATCTCAACGTCCTTTTGGCCCACATATACCAAAGTCTCACATCTGAATTAGGAGAACTATCATCTTGCTGCACATTGCTTCAGTTCGGATGTTGCGCACAATAAAAGATAATTAAAATATTAAAAATTCGATAAAGAGGAGGAGAAAAAAAAAAACAAATGTAAAGAACAAATTGCAGTTTTGTTCTCTTGTTTTTGTGTGTTTCTGAATGTTTTAAGAAGAAATTTTTCTATAATGTGACAAATTTTACACGTGCATCGAAAATTGGACATTAATATCTTCAAATGTTTAAATCAGCGGTCAATGTCATTTTTTTTAAAAAAATAGATTTGTATTTTTTTAAATTTCATGCGATATTAACATTTATATAGGCCAGACATTTTACATCTTTATTACTAATTAATCACGTCAGTCTACATCCCAACAAATGCAAGAGATCTTGTCTATCTTTTGTTCTATCCACCGAGCTCAAAGGAAAAAAAAAATAGAAAATTCCCCATATAAAGCCACAGAAGTTGCTATATATGGCGCCATAGAATTCCACAAAATATGACTAACTGGGAAACAAGACGTGCATAATTTTGGATCATCAACTTTGACTCTGCACTGCACAACGGTGGTGGAGTACACAACTGAGAAGGCTGCGCCAAACCAACCCTATCGTTACTAGCTAGATGCTAAATAATAATGGTAAACAGGAAAGAATTTTCTTTTAACTCCCCGAATTTTCTTCTTGTTCTTTTTTTTTTTTTCGTTGTCTCTTACTGGTATTCTACTACTATATATCCGCGCTCCCTCCCTGAAATTTTGTGGGTACAAAACAAAAATTGTAGAAAATTCGGGATTTTATGCGGTGGTATATATGGTTCAACGTGATAACGTGTCATACAGTTGGGTACCAATCAAAATTTGAAGTCAATTAAGACAGAAAAACGGGAGGTAGTCGGGAAAAATTGAATTTGCACACGGAATATGATGCATAATAAGCTGCTGCTGAATACTATGGATCGGGCTAATAAGTTTAAATTTCGCAAATTTTGATGAAAAATAATTAAATTTCCGAAATATGACTCTATTACGGAGAGCTTGTAATACGGGTACACGTTCGTTATTGGGTTATTATAAAGATTCATATGGAGGATTGAAATCTCCTCTGAATATTTTCCTTTTTATATTTACATTATTTTAATTATTTTTCATAATGATGTAATTTTTATTTTGAATTGAGACAGTAAATTGAATGGACTTTCACTATTTTTTTAAATTGATTTTCTAGAAAGATTGAGTATAATAAATTGTTCCTTCATTATTTCATTTTCATGATGTCTAAAATATTACAATAATTCATTAGTATTTTTTTTTTAGTGTAGTTAGTTTACGGCACAATAAATGATAGAAACAAATAAGGTCCTTTTAAGACCATTTACGAAAACAAACTTGCATTATAAATGTTGATAGATATTTCAGAAGTTCTATCTCTCGGTGACAACTCTTTTCGTATGAGGAAGGATGACACGAACTACTATTCGAGAAAAGACTATTGAATTAAAGGAATAATGCACTATGAAATATAAAAAGCAACAGTTATTAGATGAATCGTGTTAGGGAGAAAGTTCAAAATCGCATGGATATAGCATAAGTAAAAAATATATATTAATCAGGGAATGAAACACTTGATAGAGATCTTAGATATGATCTTAATAAATATATTACCATACAAATGAAGTGTATTGGAAGACAAATAATCGATTATCATTAGAATATTAGATCAATTAATATTTTAATTGACTTGAAAATATTTTCAATTAATTTTCACAATTATGTAATTTTTATTTGAACTAATACAGTAACTTAAAAAATGGACTTTCGGTATTATTTTTCATTGATTTTCCAGAAAGAACGAGTGTAATAAATTGTTCCTTCATTATCTCATTTTCATGACATCAAAAAAGATACAATGATTCATTAATTATTTAGTATCATTACTTTACGGCACAATAAATAATAGAAACAAATAAGGTCCTGTTAAGATCATTTACGAAAAAAACTTACATTGTTATTTTTTGAAGGACGGGTGGCAAAGCACCACACCGACAATTTTATTAATAAAAATTATGTTTACAAATAGAAAAAAAATATATAAAGAGAAAAAGAAAAGATAAAAAAGAGACGAACAAAAAAAAAAAAAAGAACTTGCATTGTTAATTTGATAGATACTTTTCAAAAGTTTATTTCTTGGTGACATCACTCTTTTTGTTAGATGAGAAAGGGTAAGAAGAACTACTATTTGAGAAAAGGTTACTGAATTAAAGAGAGAATGTATTACGAAGTATGAAAAACAACAGTTATTAGATAAATCACAGAAGGGAGAATATTTGTCAATAAAAAGTTCAAAAATCGCATGAATATTGCATAAATAAAAGAATTTTTTTTATAATCAGGGACTGAAACACTCTATAGAGATTTTAGATATAGTCTTAGTAAATAGATTTCACATAGAAAATGAAGTGTAATGTATATTGCAGGAATATAATCGATTATCATCAGTCATGAATGCAAATATTAGATCAATTAAAATTTATATATCCTTTGAAGAAATCTTTTACATAATGCCACACTCATATAATAAACGGTTATCATCAATTAATCATAATTATTTATAATTGCTCCATTTGAATGTTTACAACAAGGACTGAACAATTAACCTTTAATACTTTTGACTCTGGCAACATACGAGAAGAATATGCATAAATGTCGCCGATTGATAATTAGATGCCACAATTATAATAGCAGTAACAAGCATATACGTATGGTTTTCCTTCAACACAATTTCCATATCCATTAAGCCCGTAATTTTGATAGCATTGCTTTCTGCAGCTCGCCAAGTCACATCCACTTGAACTCAAAACTGCTAGACATCTTTTTGTTGCTTCTACCTTCGGCACCATTGTCTCGACTGTACAATTAAGAAAAAAAAAATTCAATGATTATTATATCAAATCAAATTTTAAAAAATATTAAACATGTGCCCCTGATGATAAAAACAAGATTCAAATTTATAAACAAACATAATACAGACAATGGAATTAAAATTAAATTTTGTTGATTGAAATTGCAAGAATGTTATTGCAACTTTAAAGACACCTCTTTGCATTTTGCATGAAAATCACACGAAGCATCCCGGCATGGGCATATTAGATAAATAAGAAAATATGTTTTTTTCTTTCTTTCTTTTTCTATATAAACTACCTGATATCAACGCAAGAAAAACAAAAACAAGAACAATTGATTGCTTGTTCATCTTCTCCGTCTCAAGAAGTTCAGCTTCTTTCTCTTTTGAAATTAACTAAACGAAGATTTTTATATGTAAAAACATGCATCCTCAAATGGCTTTTATAGAGTTCTCTATGTTTGTAATTTTTTGCAACCGAAATACATTTACAGTTATTAAGTTAGAAGGTTATATACATGATTGTTTGAAGCTCTATTTTCTTAGGTTGTAAATTAGTTATTTTTTTCACTACTCTCTCTAAGTATATATAAGCTTACCAATTACTTGAATTGTCAAGTTGCAAACTATATTTAGTTGTGTATAGATAATTAGGGCAAGCCTAGGAGAAAGTAGGTATATGAATTTAGTTTTTTTATTGTTGCGAATAATTGGTTATCATGAGGTGTAGAAACCGAAAAGTGAATCAAGAATTTTTTTTTCAACTTACGCGAAATTTAGTTATCATGAAGTGTAAAATCTTTTCAGCTTCAACTTTGCAAAAATTAGTTTTTATTGTTGTAAATTTTGGTTTTTTTCCTTATTTCACTAATATGTGCTTCCTGTAACATATATTTATGTAATTTAATTTGTTCCTTTCTCAGAAAATCAATCATGATCATATTATACAACATGTATGTGCATGTAACTTTATTGTCGGACTTCCTGATCAGGCAGAAAAATAAAATATATACAAGGAAGATACAAATTATATACAGTACACTGCAGTCACACTAACACAAGATCCACATTTTACAGCCCCAGGCCACGAGGCTCGAGTCATGCTAATTGCTTGGGACCTGCGAGACACAAATTTGCATGAAAACAAAAAGGAAAGTAAAAAGAGAAACACAAATAACATTCTATCTTTTAATTGGGCGGCTCTGAAAAGATGTATCTATTAACCTCTCAATTCTCGGGAAAACAAAGTTCAAACTTGTTGAAGTTTATTTTGATTTTATATGGATAGTTTATAGAATAATAGCTGGCAAATTTAATCATTGTTACGTGCCTCTAAAAAAAAATATAAAAAATAGGAGCAGGAGAAGAAATAAAAAAAAATGAAATCAAGAATCACCTTTATATTAGTCCACTAAAATATTAATTTCATAAAAATTTGAAACAGACATGATCGTCATCCTCATGAACTCATCTCTACAACATTCCCGAAAGATTAAAAAAAATTAAAATCACTAATTAGTCCGGTCATATTCAACAACAGTGAGATTGATATAGTTTAAGAGAAAAAGTACAAATCCAAATTAGACCAGTCAAGCACAGTAATAAAAAGATGAGTCAAATGAAAGAAGTTCCTTCAAATTAGGGAAAAATTACCTCAAGCCCGTTTTTCTATTCTATTTTTTGACAATTTTTGTTACATTCCATGAGAAATTTCATAGAAATAGTATTATCCTTGGTGGCACAAGTACAAATTGGGCGAATGCCTGCAGGAACATAAAAGTCAAATGTTTGTAGAAAATTTGCATGCAGTATTCCTACATATGTGGACTTCTGTATGCTGGTTGATTTTCTTTTTCTTTGTAAAAAATTATTATTATGAGAATAAAAATGTATGGTGACTTTTACTGTTTGACAAACCAGTGCATCAATGACTAATCCATGATCTATAATTTTCCACTCAGGCTGACAGAGCATGACGTCTTACTGTCTTAGTATTTTGATCACAGTTAAGATTTTTGTTTTTTCAAATTTTTTTCCCACTTAAATATACAAAAGGAAAGAAATTTATTGAGAATATAAGCTGTCTTGATGACTAGAAATACCAACGTCAAGATATAATGTTGAAGCTAAGAATTTTAGAATTATATATACATTAAATATTATATTTAATTTTGTGAAATTTATTAATTGATGCCGATTAAAATATTAAAAAATTTTGAACTCTTAATTTTTCAAAATTATATCAAATTTAACACATGACCTATATAAATCCTAGATAACATATGTTCAGCTTTTTGTTTAATTATTTAATAAATTTTATCTATTGTCATACTATCAATTTCTATATTTTTGTTGTCATTGTAACCTATTATTTAATTAATATTAAAATTTGTTATTAGTGTATTCATTCAGTTATATTATCGCAATTACCAAATGAAAGTGGTTCTCATTTTATTCCTAGTGATGATTTGCATTATACAAGGTTCACTAAATTTAATATTAATATACATGTGATGAGAAATATTCCTGGTCTAAATGTTCTACGCGTATATACCTGTCAACGATATACCGTTTCGACATGTTCCGTTCCGTTCCGTTGAAACAGAACAGCTAACTAAACAGAAATTTATTTCGTTTAAAAAACGGAACAGTTAAACGGAATGGATTTACTGATACGTTCCAGTGTAATACAGTTCAAATTTCGACGTTCCGTTACGTTCCATCGAAATGGAACGACTAATAAAAATTTCGGCATGTACCGTCACAGAAACAGAACGGCAAACGAAATGGCCTGTTCCGTCTCCGTTTCACACGTTTGACAGGCCTATACGCGTATCATGTAAGGTCCCACAAAAGCAGATCGGATAGGGCCCACTGCTTCAGAACAGCCAAAGAAACGCCACGTGGCATCTTAAAACGTACGTTTACTTCACCACAAGCCTTGCAAGCATGCTTAAGCAGTTAAGCCTCTACAAGTGCCCCAATAATAAGCTACTAAAAAGAGCCTCTGCGTGATATGTATACACTTCAGTTCTTCTGTGCCGCTCATTGGATTGGCGAGTTAAGCATTGTCGATTTGTGTTTGTTAGTATATATTACACTCAACAGGAACAAAGTTATACCCAAAAATTCAAGTGATTATACGGCTATATAGTATTTTTTTTTTTTGGAATAAGTGAGAGAGAGCAACTTTAATATTAAATGCTTTTTCATAGTGTAGCGAAAGAAAACAAAAGATCATACAAAAAAAAAAATGGTTTGTACATTTAGTAGTTATTTTGGTACACATTAAAAAAATCATTTAAATTTAACTCTTAAAATTACAAATCGCTTTTGATGGAAATCTAAATAATAACTAAATTGACTAAAAATCTGTTATTTTGTCTATATAATTATGAATGAGCATTTATAAGTTCAACTTCTTTTTTGTTTAGATAATATTGACAAATATTCAAACAAATGTATCATGAAGGATAAATGTATATGATTATATGGTAATATTGTTAAATGATAATAAGAAATTTTACAAACTCCATCCTTTCGATCATAGTGCGAAATTTTGCAAAGCAGAAGAAATTTAATTTCATTGCATAGTATTTTTTTTTTCCACCCGTTGAATTAACTCCACACTGGAAATGTGGAATACACAGACCCCATATTGAAAAGCTATCACAAGTTGAAACAATCAATACAAGGAAATAAAGCTAACTAGGCGACAGTACAAAGGAGAACAAGAAAGGTGCGGAGGCATGCCACTCACAATCAGATAGAATATAATTTGTTCATCACCTTATCGGAAAAGAAGCTAGCATATACAAAAAGGGTCTACCAAACCACTTTTCAAGGTCAGTTTAGAGGGAAATTAAAAGGGGGATTGTGTTAAAGATAACAATGATTGCGTACCTACTCAGGGACAAAGGCAAAGGATTTTGGTGCCAGATTGCTTGCTAGCCAGTGGAAGAGTGAAGTGTGCTTTCTTTTCATTTTTATCTTATTTTGTTGGATTTTCATGATTTTTTTTTTGTGGGTTTGAGATTTGATAGAGACCAAAATTGGTGCACTTAGTAGTAGTGTTGTATTTAGAGATTACGGTGTCACCGTCCCGTTGAGCGGACGGTCAGTGTTGTAGCAGAAAACAGCTGTAAAAGATTTGGATAGTTCATGTGCATCCATCACATCTCCTAATTCGTGTCCATGTTATGTATATGCATGTATTTTACAGTTGAAGTTTCACATGAAGCATGAGTGATTTTTTACGTGATTAAAAGCACTAGAAGCGTACAAAACATTAGGTGTCATGAGACATCACGCGTTTATGTTGAACTAGTGGGGACGTCGCGCGTTGCGCGACCTACACAAAAAAATAAAAATTTCACAAAGTTTCATGTTATGTCGGATGTTGATTGATTCATGTTATTTGCAAGAGCTCAAAATTCAAAATGCTCTCAACATATTATCTAATCTATAAAGCAAGCATCTAAATATGAAAAGGAAGATTGCTTGACTAAAATGCATGAGGTTAAAAAAAATTATACATTCGTCAGACGTTAACAATTGGAGCCACATGAGATGAACACTGTATCCTCCTTTTGTCTCCTTCTTCTGTGTATCAAACAACAAAATAACAAAGTAAATCATTTACCTATCTATGAAGACCCATATCAGTCTGAAAAGAATGAAATTCATCTCGCTTAGAATTCAACTATAACTTTTGAAATCTTCAGAAATAGAAATTCCATTGCATCCATTCAAATCTTGCTTTTCAAAATCAGTTTGTAATCATTCGAAAATAAAAACATATCTGTAACTAAAGTTGGTATGCAATCAAAATTGCTTTGGATCAAACTCATTGATTGGACTATATAATATGCTATGATTATTACAAAAATTAAAATGTTGCCAAATGAATAGATGGGGCTTGTCAGCTTGGTAGAAGCATGACCAGTAGCCATATCCTGAGCAACAAATAAATAGGTCCAAGATAACACTACACTTCTATGACATGTGAAATATAACAGCACAATTCAGTGTTGCTGAGATCTACGATTACTTAGTAGCAACAAATTGAGAGGTTGTCAATGACAAATTCACACGACAACTTAGATATGTTTACTGTACACATCCAATACCAAATGCAAAATAGCATTGGTGTGAACCTACCAATATTATCAGTTCCTCTCGAATTGACTTGTCAATACGAAAAGAAAATAGAATAAAAAAACCCTACACAGAACTCTGACACATTAAGAAAATAATTATCTACAGCACGAAACTATCATGAAATTTCGTCTTTATTTAATCTTACACGTAATTATCATGTAATGTTCCAACTTCAGGAAGGTTTGGAAATCTATCAATCAGCTTTAAAGGAGAGCGTGCTGATATGCATATTCCAAATAAACACATATTTTTAGTATGATAAAAAATTGATTAGCTATGGAAAATAGAAAGGCCTGAACCATTCATTGTTGATGCTGCTCTGGTACTGGTAATGATAGCAATATGTCTGGGCACACAATTGAAATTAGTACTGGTATTAATACTGGCACTGATTTGTAACATTGTTAATCTTTTTTTTCAACAAACATGAGAAAATAATCTGAGGAATAATAAACAACAAACATGCCTGTAGACATTCCAATTTCCAGTGTGCAATTTTTCTGGAAGAACCACACTGTAGCCTTGCACTGCAAGAAGCAAGCAGATAATAGACAAAAAAATCCAAGTAAATATTTTAGTTCAAGATTTTGACAGAAAAATGGGAATTCTTGTTTTTAGCAGATAATACAAATGAAGTCTAGTCTAGACGATCTGTCCAATAGAATTCTTGTTTTGGCAAGCATAGTAAAGCAACCAAATTTATTCACCACTTAACGTACAAACTATTACCCTTCAATTCTATTAACGGACCATACGAAGAGATACTAAGAGTTTGCTTACCTAAAGATCTAATACCCATCCTTATTCAGTAGTTCACTGTCAGAAATTAACTAAATCTATTTTTAGTTAATGAAATAATTTGAACCTGAATAGCTTCTATACCAGTTGCCGGAGTAGTTATTAGGTACATAATGCTTTGTAAGCTTGCGCACCGAAAAGAATTTCAATCAACATCTCACGCACATGAGATGTCAACTTTTATCTAACTGAAAGAGGATAACAAAAGTCAGATCATCAAGTGCATACACAATACATTTTTTATACTTAAAACTAAAGTCAGATCATCAAGTGTGTAATTCAGATGAGTACTTGATCATTAGAGCAAAGCTAAGATTGTGGGGTGGAAATCCGATTGCGCAAATCATTGTAAATAGAAAATAGTAAGTTTCTATAAGTTCTCTTCAAGTTTGAATGAAATTTTCAAGTATTTTGTACTAACCTTGAGCATAGCAACAATCTGGATCTTACAATTCTGAAGCAGCTAACCTACATAGGAAGGCGAAGAAGGAGAGCTTGATAGGAAAGGAAACGGAGCTACGACACTGAACTCTCTAACTAAAAAAGCAAAGTTTGGCAACCGAAATATTAAGGACCCAGGTTCAAAAGTAGGAGACCTCGAGTACCGCCGTCATAAAATAAGAAGGCCTTAGGTCAAGTTTGACCAGGAGAGAGATGGATTGAGATACAGACATCACATAATGAGCTACAATCAAGAAAATCACAGGAAAATAGAGACAATCAATCTGTAACAATCTGACTCTGATCTAAACTCCCATTCAAATCAATTCCGACCTTATTTTCTCTACAAATTGCTTGAAGCAAATACACATGCGGCGAAAGGTACAGAGGCGTTACCTCATTGGCGAGGCGGAGCAGCTGGAATGGTCGATTTCAATCAAAGAGAAGCTGCGGAGAGGAGAGAGCTAAGAGCAGAAGCTTGGACTTGAGCGACAGAAAATATATCAACTGTCATTTCCTATATTGGCTTCTTTGTTGAAAATAAAAATCATTTTAGCCAGCACTCTATAGAATAGAAATCATAAAAGATCCAAAAAATAGTTAAAATATTATAAATAAGAACCTTACTGAACAGCAACACGATGAAATTCTATAGTTGTTTAGATGGTCTTTTCTGGTGTGAAAGCCTGCCAAATATTTCAAGAAAAAATAAATAAGAATTATTACATTTGTATAATTGCTGAGCAAAAATGTTATGGACATGAAGCAAATAAGCTTAAGTTATCATCCTTCTTTTCTCTAAACTGACAGTTATGCTGTATAATTATTATTTATAAATACTGAGAACTTTATGCTCTGCCTCACCTCGTTTTACTGTTTTTGCTTGATAAGCATTCCTTTGATTGAAAAGGTAACATGACTTTGTCCTTGGATTAAGTACCACCTCCATGGCAATGTTGCTCAGTTGAGTTTCCATACCACCACAATCTTAATTAATGTCTTCTGCAATTCAAAAGAAATAGAAACCATCAATTTGAAAATATTAAATACTGTAAAATACCAAATCACATACATAGCTTTTCATAATGGTACTGTGCTAGAAATTTGTAAAACGGTTTGATCTCTAGCGCACAGACCAGTATTTTCAAACAAAACATCTTTGCCAATTCTTACTTGTAATTGTTTTTTTGTCCCTGCCACGGTAAGTGGAAGATGAAAGTTAAGTTCCAATTAATACTCTATTAGAAAGAAAATAGAAGAAAAAGTAAGTCATTGGAAGCCTAAGAGAAAGGGTTTATGTTGATCTCTCAAAATCATCATAGGGCCCAAGAACGAAGAAGTCAAAAGTACCATCAGCGATATGAAATTATGGAAAGCCAAACAATAACAACTCACTTTTAGCAGGCAATGCCGCCAAAAAAAAAAGCTAGAAAAGCCATATAACAATATAATTTGGCAAATTAGAAAGCAATCTGAGCTCATGAATCACTAAAATTATTTTAAGTACCTTCTTTTGTTGGTGTTTTGCCTCTCCGTCGGATACCATTGAGATGGTAATTTTTCCTGAAAATATAAGGTAAAAGAAAGAAAAATCGTGAAAGCATTAAATAAAAGGAAACATCAAGAACCAATGATTATTTAAAATTTATCTTTCTCATCTTCAACTCCTTTTTGTTAAAAAAAAAAGTCTGTTTGGGTTTCCTGTGCAAATTGTTTGTTTGTATTATTTTTTTTTTTGTTTTGGTTCTGAGGCTTCTCCATGTATTTGGCACATCTGCTTCTATACTTTTGCAGGAAACATTAGAAAGACAGGCAACCTTGCAAGTTGCAAGTGCTAGATAGGCCATTTCATAAGATGAATGAAAGAGATAATTGTGCCCTCAATTGTCATGTCCCAATAATTAAAACATACAGGTAAACACCTAAATGCAAAACTGATAAGAAAGGAATAAAATCGTTTGGAAAGTAAATTTGCAATCAAAGTCAAACATGAAATTGAGTGCTTACATTGTTACACCCAAATGCACCGATGGCCTCACGGCGTCCCCACGATGCTCTTCGAGTCAGATCTGATGCAAATGATCTTTGAGGAAGCCCTAATTTCGAGATGATGCAGCGATGAGGTGGCACAGTCAGCTGAGATGAGCCCGCTCAGCCAAAGGACAGATGGCTAAATCTAAGGCACCATGAGAATGACCGAGAAAAAGCGATGCTTGAGATCAGAGATGTAGAGGAGAAGTATCAGTATCGGAAGAGAAAAAGAGGCTGTGGCAGGCTGTTCAACCCTAGACCCAGTAGATGAAAGAAGCGAAGAAAAAAAAAGAGAAGCAGAGAGTAAGGCTTATGGAACCAAGAGCAGCCATGGAAGGGGCGATCAGAGTCAAGTTACATACAGTCGATGAGAGAGTCGACCGGAGGAGAAAGGGCAGAGAGAGACGGAAAAAAACCTGAGCGGCGCACAACCCTAGTGGTTCCGGGTCTTAAACATTTCCTTCTCGGCTTAAGCTACTAAGCATTCGCTTTAAAGCGAACGCTTTATGTGATGGGTCATTTTATATTGTTATGTTGCAAGCAACACGTTTGTTAACATAGTTTATGTCTCAACATTCATTAAATTTTCAATCCTGTAATTTTTTTCGCTGGCGTGTCGAATTCGTAGGAAATTTTTGGTTTGCGGACTCCCACGGGTTTTTATTTATAATACTGATGGGTCAGATTATTATTATTTTTTTTCCTTAGAGAGCAGTAAAAATATCATAATTGTCGGCATTAGGAATTTAGACAACGTGAATTTCTTTGTTTTTTCAATCTTCCTGAATAATTTGGAAATGCACCTATCGCACATTTAAAAATGGATCCTGATTGTCAGATGATTTTCCTTTTTGTTTGGTCCTAAAAGTTTTTACATTTGGCATTTATCGGACAAGAGAGAACTCCAAAAAGTGTCACACAGCGACAAAAATTCGATTTTATCATATTTTCACGCCATTTACCTTTTTTTATTGTTAGTTTTTGGAGGTTTATTTGATATAAGTATTATACACTTTCGTTAAAAAAAGAAAAAATATATATAAAATAACTAAACAAAATGCGATGGTCAGATTGATTGATGGAGGTTTCGTGAAACTCAATCAAATCTAATATGAATATAATTAAATGATCGAACTATTTATTATGATATTTATATTGCAATATTTTTGGAGATCATTTCTTTAATATTTTTTTAGAAAATCTTTAATTAGACATGGACCAGTGACAACCTTGTTAAAAATTCAAAAAAAAAAGAGTTAAAGAATTCTAAAAATTATAAAATTTGGTATTCCAAGAGATTTCAATATGAATATATATATATATATATATAATATTGAATGATTTAAATCGGTTATTTGAAGTTCTAAAATTGAGATATGAGCGAGACTGACGAACCTATTTGTCAAATCAATTTGACCATGACATTTCTCGTTAAGAAATAAGGAAATAATAAGGAAACTAGCACAAGATAATACATTTAGCAGGCTAACAATGACTTATAAGTCAGTCAAATGTGAATTTTAACATGTCCAAAGTGAAGTATAAAAACTAGCAGAAGTAAATGCTAACATGTTGAAAATAGATGCGAAAGCAATTAAAGATGAATCCTAACGTGAATTCTTAATATTAGACCAATAAGTAGTAAATCCTAACATGGGCAATGTGAATTTTATCCAGCCAAAAGTCATCTTAAAATTATGAATTTTAAATCTGGTCAAGAGGACTCAGTAAGTCATCAAAAATAAATAATTACATTGATCACTATTGAAGTTCATGGAAGTACCGTCAGAAGTTCATCGGAGTTGCATAATTAAGATAGGAGTACAAATTGTTCAAAGTATTGATTGTAATTCACAGTATTGACTATTCAAAGTGATTACTATCAATGATGGCAACACGATAACATTAACATGCCAACTCTTTTGTACGATGGAATGAAATCCCTCTTGTGAAGGTGACATGTTTAACATATTTTTTGTGACGAATTGGTAAAAAGAAAATTATAAAATAAGCTTATACATTATAATGTGTTAGTTATAAGAATTTAAGTATTGTTTAATATTATAAGAATCATCACTAATGCCATTGAGAAATTTAAATCGTTCGAAAAATTGTAAACATGTATGAATTTGTTACCATTCATTTGCATAATGTATGTACTTCATACATCAAGGATACCAAATTGTTGGGTCTGAAATTTCATTTGTATTACTAAAAATTTCAAATTAAATTTTGCGGAGAGCCGGTGTAATTCAAGAAATTCACTAAAAATCAACAAAAAAAAAAAAACAAAGTTAGTAGTAGAACAAATCTGAATTTGTTGCATAACACACTGGGATGGATCTAGCTTTTTCACTGGTAATGCATAGTGAAAAAGTGAGAGGTGATCAGGTGAGTGGTCCATAACCTGGGTTGGTGGAAGTGAGTTGCACCACTTGTCCAGGTTAGCCCATTTTGCCAGACGATGTTTCCACTATAGGCAAAAGGTTACATCTCAAACTCAAACTGGTGATTAATCGCTGAATAATGCACTCACCAATTGACAATTGGATGAGAAATCAACATAAGCTGCTCTTTGACTTGTGTCTTATAACCGACCCTTTTCCGCGTTAAGTTTTTCCATTTTTTTTTTTTTTGGTGGTCCGATTTTCATTTAATTTAAAGTAAGAGAACGAATCATTTAATGTTTGTGTTTGACCGACCAACATTGGTAGTCACTCGTCTCCACTGTCTTTGGCTGACTTTTTTTTTTCTTGTTTTTTCCGTTTTATTTATCTTTTATATATTTATCATTAAAGTAGCAAAGTCATCATGTTTCATTAAACATGAAACAACCCATTACTGAAAGCAGGAATCTATGAGAGCTCATTACTTAATCAGAAAATTAACATATTATGTTTTCTTTTGAAAATCATGACTGCAAGCATATTGTACAGAAGACCAACTGCTTCAATTTGGCTCCGTTTGGATGGTGTTAGGAATAAGAGAATAGCCTCTTCCTAAGAGTAAATTTATTCCTAACCATTTAAATTCTTCACAAAATTACACACTTCCCAATATTATTCTTCTTATTCCTCTTATTCATAAGCGATCCAAACGGAGTTAAGAGTATGTATAGTAGTTTAATTGACCGCTTAATTAATTAGACAACTCAAATTTTAGAGAACTAATTATTAACATTGTATTAGATTCTTTTTTTTAGGCTTGGGTGGCAAAGCACCACACTGGTAAAATTTATTAAAAATTTAAAATATTTACAAAAGAGGGGAATGAAGTTTTAAAAAAAACAAAAAGCCTATATAAAATATAAGGAAGAAGTTCAAAACTAAAACTAGCCATTGTATTATAGGAGTTGAACATTGTATTAGATAATATTAAAGTTTGTCACATAATTGATTTATTTTATCACATTGCTTTGCAATATCATATTGGTTGTAAAAGCCTCTTGCTCTGCATTTGTGGTTAGAAAGGAAGGCACTCTTTGCGTAGGATCAACACCAGAATTTCCAATAGAGGAGCTACTGAAGAAATTCAATAATTTACTAGAAAGTGTATTAGTATATACTTTTTAGCTACCTAGCAATTAAATTCCTTACAAGTGGGCCAATTAGAAAGTTATACAAACATCATAAGATACATGAAATCTGTCGTCTATTATAAAGAATAGTATCTCGGCCACACCATTTCACAACTTTTTTGGTAATGACTAAAAAAATAATGGTTTCGATTGTTATAAGATGTTATCATCTAAACAAACCTTCCATGAAAACAGCATGTGTGCATGCTAGTGCTCGCTGAAATCATTTTTTGTTTTTTCTTTTCTCTCCTTACTTTTCTTCAGATGAAATTTTTCTTCTTAATCTAACATTTGTTTTGATATCAAAACGCCGACCGTTGTACTCAGTGGAACTGCCAGGTCCCCTCCATTTTTGGAACCTTATCCACTTTATTCCACCGTGTACAAATATTCCTTCTACATTCTTCCATCATACTTGGTCACCTTTTTTTTCAAATAACAATAAAAATTAGAAAGAAAAAAGGAAAAAGTAGTGAAAGGCAGTACTGGACATGTATGAACTGAAAGTTTAGTGAATCTTTTTTAATAATTGATGATATCATTGGTCAAGAAGGGTACTTGAGTACAAAATTTTGCAACTTTAGTAGATGCATTTCTTATTCTCCATCCAATGCTTTGCTCACATAATGCTGATGTCACGCCGATGGGAGTGAATTATTATGGTTATCCGCTTATTTGTTTGCGGTTTTGTTAATAGTGGGTTTGTTAGGAGACTTTGGTTCTTTAAAAACCGCACTATTCCTAATCAAATAAAAACACCCTTTTTAATGTCAAGTGACTACTTAAACCTCCTATTATTCAATTCTATACCCATCTATGGAGACTCGGTCTAGAACATTCTGTTGTGCATAGTTTTAATTTAAGATCTACGTAAATGATGTGAATATTTTATCTTAATTATTCGAAAAAAACACCCAGGATTTCCAACATATGTAATTAGCGCCACACTTTTGAGATATTAGCAACTACCCAACTAATATCCAATTAAATACTAATTGTGACCTCTTTACAGTACTAATAATATCCTCAGTAGATTCTGAGTGTTGATTAAATGCTTGTGCTAACTCGTTGAATAGCATTCTGTTGAATTCTCAACAAAGGGCAGTTTGGTCAGATTTAAATTATCGGTTAATTGCTGCTGGTTGCAAAACAATCAAAACACGATACTTTGGATTATTATTTACGGAAAGTACAGTGAATTTCGTGAACCACCCTGCTCTGGGATGATGGAAATTTCGCCGTAGCGACTAGAAACCCCCCTATTTTCAGTATTTTGTGTTTTCTTAAATGGGCTTCGTTGCTGTTTACTGTGATTAAAAGCCCAAAAAATACATTATTTTTAACTAACAAATTGGACCGGGCTTTATTAGTTCTCTCTTTTCTCTACTGTTTAAGTTGACCAAACTTATCACTTTAGCTATTATTTTTCGGAAATTGATTACTGTCATATGTAGTTTTTCCATCTCTACCATCTCTAAATATAAAGTGAACATATAGATGATCTAAGTGAACACATACAAACAAATAAGTTCAATGAAAATAAGTTGAATATGCATGTAAAATTCTGAACAAATGATGACAACACTTATTTGTTTGTAAGTGTTCACTTAGATCGTTTATGTGTTTACCTTGTTTGCTGTATATATTCACTTTATATTTAGCGATGGTAAGGATGGCAAAACTGCAGATGATAGTTATCATTTCTCTTAAATTGCTTGGCTGAACTCTCAGGTGCAATACATATGAAGTAAATTTGACAAGGAAGAGCTGGAGCATTTTCAATTTTAAAAGCACTGTCAAATACTGGACATACTCTTTGTAGCCTGGCCCACTATTGCATGCTTGAAATGTATTCACGACTTCACGTATGGTATAACTGGAGTTAAAAAGATTATATTTGAAGTTGAAGCAGCTGTACAAACAAAAGAAATAATGTTTTCACATCAGAAGCACCACCAAAACAAAGTTTTAAGGAAATACTTTCATAGCTGAACCGTCTTTGTTAAATAAAAAGATTATACCAGTCCTAAAAATACACATACAAAACAAACGCAGCAATAATGCAAAAAGAAATTATTTGGAATTAAAGAAAAAAAATTTGTTTGGAGAAATGGATAGGAGAGTATGCACAAAACTATAAATTAGAAGATAAGAAAAGAATCATCATTTGGCGCATTTTAAGCTATTTGTCAGAACTCAGAACACCACAAACACTGAGAAATGTACATCTGACACACATTATTTCTTCTGCAACAAGTGAACAAAAAACGATGCACATCAGTCTCAGATTAACTACTTAGCATGCAACGCAATGCTCCTCTCAAGCCCATTTTTATCAGCACCCCTAACTGTGTCAACCGTCTTGCCATTTTTGACAAAGAAGAAGGTAGGTACACTGGTCACATTCCACTCCTGTGCAACACTGCTGAGTTGGTCGATATCAAGTTTCAGGAAAACGATTTGCGGGTGCTTTTGCGCCAGTTTCTCGAACAGAGGTGCCATGACACGACATGGGCCACACCATGTTGCCGTGAAATAGAGAACTGATAGTCTAGATGCATTTGAAGCAGCGTTTAATCTAGTTTTTAGGTCATATTGAGAGAGCACCACGATAACTTTGCCTGAAAAGGTAAATAATATTCACAATTTTAAAACAGTTTTTTTTTTTATCACTATCCGAAGGCACACCCCCCCCCCCTCCCCACACACTCACGCACCCATTTTAACCCACCTCCCAGCGGTGGGCCTCGATCCCAGGTCTCCCCGATGGGAAGACAGTGCCTTACCAGCTGCGCTGAGGCAGCTTTGGCATTTTTAAACAGTCAAATTAATCAACAAGACATAAGAAAAGATTGAATGAAAATTATACCATCTTGAAAAGCTGAAGAACTATTGGAAGCCTGAAAGGAGCAAAAGTGAATAAGTTAAAAACGGGAAAAAAAAAATAGAGCTTTTGTGTATATATGAATGCAAGTTCACCCATTTAAATATTCTTAGTTAAAAACAAGATGAATACAACACGTACACTGCAAAGCTACAAATAGAAATATTATTGTACAGTGCATATATCATGTGCATAGTACAATACTACCGTATCAATATCAGACAGCAGTTCAACTACCAAGCTGGGTAGCACATGTATCTAATAATAGAGCTTATTGCAATAAAAGAGAGAGAGCTTACAGAAGGTATGCTTTCCGACGACTCTGTTTCCTTTTTTGCACTTCTATATGCAGCCTGAAAAGTAAAGACCCGATTAATAAACAAATTTATCCTGAGAGAATCGGAAAATCTTTAATCACATTCTGTTCTGTAACTTCTACTTCTGCTTCGGCACGCCTACGTTGCCTTTCAGCTTGAGCTTTCTTCATCTCTCTTTCTTTGCGCAAGTGCTCATATTTTCGCCTATGCTCCTCTATTTTATGCACATTAGGTTCAACCTATGATGTATATTACCACATTAGATTCAACCTGGAAAAAAATGCTTTCCTTATTTAACAAGAACTCATTTGTGTTTATAATGACAAGAAACCTTTTTAAGAACAGCATTAATTTCTTCATCATAATCCAGCTTAGCAGCCAGATGGAGGTCACTAGCAGCTTCTTCCCACTTCCCTAACATAGCCTTTGCCATCCCTCGAGATTTGTACCCCTTTGCTGAATCAGGGTTAATCTACACATAATAATTTTCTTTAAAATAGTACCAGTATTTTTAAGAGATATCACATATAAGGGATAGTTTTGATCTTAGAGAAATTTGCTTTGTTATATCAGTTTACTTCTCGCATTTTGGATCTGAAATAGTCAGGATCATAGTCTGATTTCTGAAACTTGTCATGACATAAACATAAGTAAAAACCAGCCACTAAAATAAAACTGACAAAAGGAAGTGCAAACAAACCTCCAGAGCTCTATTGGCATCTACTATTGCAGCATTTGGTTTCTTCATCTTCACAAAAACACTTGCTAAAAATCAAAACAGAAAAAAAAGAAACAAAACAAGAAAAGATTATGTGTTTGATTAGATTATATGAAATAGTAAAGACGCATACAGTGAGTGACTTAGACTTATGAACCTCTGGTTGCATAAAGGATAGCTGAAGTGGGGTTCAACAAGATTGCCATGGTTAGTTGGTTAACAGCCTCTTCCAAGTTACCTAAAAATCAAACACACATTGGCTCAACTCAATTAGATTAACTTAGAAATTATAGAACTAAACACGACAACTGAAATTACGAAACATATTGTTGTGCCTTCTGATAGAGCTTCATTAGCTTTTGACTTGTGCATCTGTGCAGTATCACGATCCTCATCAGTAACGTCCTTTGTTATATCTCCAATCTAAAATTTAAGATCACAAAGACAAAAATTTCACCTCACTTAACTCCACTTCTTTTCCAAGTCATGACCAAATTAACCTAAGATTGGGGCTAAATAAGATAACACGTAAACATAATTAACCTGTGGTAGCGGGTCATTTTCAGATTCGACCAATTCGCCTTCTAATTCAATATCCGATTCAACAATCTCATCCTCCGAGTCGCCATAGTCTTGCTCGGCCTTTGGCGACCTCTGTGGCACATGAAATCAATAATGATTTATAGAAAACAGGTCCAATTAAGGTCTTAATCATTGCCTAAACAGGTCCAATTGAGGTTAATGCAAAGATTATACAAATTTGAGAGGTGAAGAAGCACTAACTGGTATAGATTCAGAAGGCATCCGAGCTCCAATACTGAAAATAAAAAAAAAAAAACATTCCTCTATTACATTGTAGTTAAATATGAAAGCGACAAGGGGAGAGAGAGAGTGAGTGAGTGAGTGAACCTGAGGAGATAGTCTTTGAAGAAGGAGAGAGAAGGGTCGTCAATGGTGGAAGGGTTGGATTTGATATAGGAAACGAAGGCTCTCAGCTCCTCTACCTTTTCTTTCTCCATGGCTTTCTCTTTTACTCGACTACCTTTGGCTTTGAGCCTTTGAGTTGCTTATGCTTTCCAGTGGGAAGTGGGAGTGTGGAACACTGGAGAAGTGGCTTGGTGTTTTGGCAAAACAATATTCCTTGCGCACGAGGATTTATCTACGACTTTTTACTTCGTTAATGGATTGGTTGGCCGACTTGAGTTTTGAGTATCTGTAGATGCAAAAAAATTCGGGCCATATGTAAAATAAATTTTTTCATATTTCTCATAATAGGCCTTAGGTAATATAAATAACACGGCCTATTGTCATGAATCTGGGCCAGGGTTTTGATTCAATTGTACCTGCAAATCATTTCTGAAAAGGGTTCTCTCCAGCACCAGAAAGGAAAAAAAGATAAACTAACAAATATATTGATTTTCATTTTTTTTTTACATTTTTACTAGCGTGCAATTGAATTGCAGATCTACTCTTCTCTAGTTCTCTCTTCTGGTATGCACTTTTTTATACCGTTATGATAAACAAGTCTTTATTTTAAGCCATGTGAAAAATTTATAAGAGGTTTTGAAAGTGAAAATGTAATTGCTATAACACACAAAATTACCTTTCAAATAGGGTAAAACCGCCAAAATGGTGAAATTTGATAGGACCATTACCATTTTCCGACTTTTGATAAGATCATTACAGCGCATCAATTCTGTCCGCTAAAGCGCTGCTAAAGTGGTTAAACCCAGCTGCTTTGGCCCATTAGAAAAAAAAAAAGGTAAAATTTTCTATCGGAACTAAAAAGTTTGGCGTAAATTAAATAACTTCCATTTCATTATTATTTTTTTTTTTGTTATTCATATAACAAGAAGATTCAGGTCAACTAACAAAATTGATCACCTCCAACCATCCAATTTCCTTTTTTTGCCCTTTTTTTTTATTATTGGGGTGTTGGGGGTGCAAGCAAAAAGCTGTTCAAATTTCAGCGGCCTTAGTTTTTTAGTTTTTGTCATTTATAGTTCTAAATTTGATGATAGGGTTCATGGCCTCCAATCGAGATTAAATAGATCAGAAAGAGAAATATGAAGACCTTGTTTTCATGCACATCGAAAATAATTCTTAATGGTGAATGATTACTCAATTTCATCATTATGACATAACCACGATATTGAAAGCAAGCAATTCAGTATGACATAACCACGATATTGAATTCAAGGAATTCCCCCACTTTGTTTGCTAGCCCTAAAAAAAAGACAACCACGATGTTGCAATCTCATACGGTTTGCGCACTACTAATCAACTCCAATAAATTATAGAATTAATCTTTCCTTTGAACATACAGAGCCAGTAAAGGGAAGCAAGTCAATGAGACCCGCTCAACTGTGCTTCTTTTTCTACATCAAAATATAACACCACTTGGCGAAAGAAAAAAATTAAGAGTTTTACATTGGTGATTTCTCCTGTTAGTGGCAGTGATTAACTGATAATACAAGGGAGACATTTCACTTGTAAAACAGTGAAAGTTGCTTCTATCCAAAATTTCACTAAATTCATGCTTTAACTATGCACCATTTTGCTCGTCTTTCCTCTGCCTAATATGCAAATAATACTAAACTTTTGCATTAATATTTAATAGGATCAGAGTCAGACTACAAGCAGTGTCATATTTGTAACTCCGTACTCGGCGCTTCTGTTGTGTGACTGGTAGTATTTGAGTGGCCGAAAGAAAATGAATCATTTCTCGAAAATTCAATGCCAGCAGACGGTTTATGTGTTAAATTGTTGCTGCTTTGAGATGCATCACCATTTTCTGACAGTTTCGAGTATGGTGCCACACAGCTTACTCTGAAAAACCAAAATAACAGAGCACGTAAACACCCTATCAAATTTTATTTCTATTGAAGCCAAATTTGCAGAGTTATCAGATTTATACCTTTCTTTTCGCTTTTCCAAGAATCGAGCCAGAGATGCCTTTCTTGCTTGCGGGACAGCTGCAACCAAATAACCAAAATGGCTTTAAACGACTATAATCATGTACTTAACTTATATGGTTATACCGTTATTTCACACATCTTAAAGTTGGACTAGAACAAGTTCATAATAAGACTTTTAATATTTGCTTCAACCAATTTCTTCATATAACATTCAAGTAAAAGTAGCTTTATGAGGCACAATTGCACAATTTAAGGGCTAACTAGCAATACTGGGAGACCAGTCTAACTGATCTTGCTACCAGTATGTAATAGTAAAAGCTATATACCAGTAACATAACAAAATATATACCACTTGGCATAATTGAAGCAGAAGTAGTGGAACTTAATCCAGCAGGTAAACTTGCAGCAGTACCCAATCCAGTAGTCAGATTTGCAGAAGCACCTAGTACAGCAGGTTGACTTGCAGTAGGATTTAATTTGGGAGGCAAGCTTGAAGAAGGCTCAGGCTGACTCGAGGGACCTAATGGGCTCAAAGACTTGGTCCCGTTAGAGTCACTGGCGTTAGAACTAGATGTGCTCCTAGAAAGAGCTGCTGCATGTGAAACTACCGAAACTGGACTTGAGGTAACTGGACAAGATGCTGCAACCACAACTTGGCTTTGTTTCTGCGATTGCAACAGGTTTGAATTTGCAACCACAACTGGGCTTTGATTCTGGGTCATCAGGTTTGAATTTTTCAAACTG
Source organism: Rhynchospora pubera (assembly GCA_028095005.1). Lineage (NCBI taxonomy): Eukaryota > Viridiplantae > Streptophyta > Magnoliopsida > Poales > Cyperaceae > Rhynchospora > Rhynchospora pubera. Next base: position 21,610,584 of record CM051463.1, read on the forward strand.
CCTGCATCTACAACTTTCACTACAGACTCTACTTTTGGGGATTCCGTGGGTGGAGGGGTAACAGAGGCTGCTTTACTTGCTAACATCAAAATTTCCTTCGCCTATTAATTTGCACGTTTATGAAAAAAATAATTAATAACATTATATTTAAATTCTACTTTTGTAGTCAAATATTATATAGATATTGGAGGACAGAGTCAAAACCTTATCCATGGGGATGTTTTCAAATGAACAAACAGATCCAGCATAAAAAATCGTCATTTGTGACCTAGCAGCAGGTTTCGGCGCCTCCCTGAATTGAAAAAGTAACATACATAAATCCATTATGAGACCCTGAATTATTTTTTAGAGAAATTAACTAGATTTTAAACTTTTAATACCTTTGCACAAAAACTCCAACAGTAGATCCCACCAAATGAGTGTTCAAATTGACCCCACCGCCATAAGGTTGTTGTTTCGCAGGCGTAACCGTAACATTTTGTGAGGTTGGAGAGCTATTATTAACTTTCGCAAAAGGATTGTTTTGCGAAAATGGAATCGTATGGTGAGACACCACAGGAAATACCCTAGAACCATTTACGTTCTGCACTGAAGGACCAAATCCATGCAACGGATACTGTAAATACGCGATAATAAGATACGAATTAATTTGAATGAATAAAAAATAAAGTACAGTCTGTGTTAATATGTTTACATTAAAACAAAAATGAATTTTTAAATTAGGTGGCAGTTGGTACCTGTTGAGGTAACACTTGGGTGGAAGTCCTAGGATTGGCATTAAAATTATCGGGTTTGGGTTGAAACCCGGAAATGGAGAACTGATCTGATTTCTCTTCTCTGATTGTCTTGATTGACATGAAAGGAGGTAACGGATTTGTCTTGTTTGGGGTAGGCCACTGTACACCCGACCCATTTCCATAAATCACTACAAACAATCAACAAAACATCCATATATCAGATTTTTTAAATTTCCTTTTCATTTATTCCCATAGGAAATTTCCTTTCCCAACTTTAGTAGCGGAGAAAAACCAAAAAGTAACCCAAGACACCTCCTCAGATTAGAATATTTTCTATATATCTCCATTTCTTATCTAACAAGCAAATCAAATAAGCTCAGAAGCATATTTCAGCTGACCTATTGATTATAGAAGTACCTATCACAGTAGATGTATTTTTTATTTATGATGAGAAATCAAACTAAACCATCAAACAGCTAATATTTATTACAAACGAGATATAGTAGACTGATTCTGAGAAACCACCAAAGAACTACACCAAGAAGCAAAACTTTCAATACAGATGTTCTATAAACTAGGACCTAATTAATTCAAGTAATTAAGAGGGTATATTAGGGAAAAACTTTCAATACTAGACCCAAAAAAAAACCTCACACAAAATCGAGAAATTAAAAGAAGATTAAGTACCAGAATCCTGATGATTACTTCTCGCCTCGTCCTTGGACAAAGCACACGATTCCTTCCCAATTACACCCAAGAAGTCTCTCTCCATCGAAAATTTCTCGATTTAACCCCTGAAAAGCTTCAAAATCTCCTTCAGCTTCAGGGAACAAGATCTTCCTCTTTCAAGAAATCCTTTCTCTTCAAATCTCAGTCAAAAGCCTCAGTTTCAATCTCCTTTTTCTCTATCGCTTCTGCTTCTGTTCTCTTTGACTCTCTCTCTCTTTCTCTCCTCTCTTTCTCCAACCCACCACAAATAAAAGGTGAGAGAGCGTCTTTTGTTTCCTCCCTTGTATTATTTTATTCTTTTAATTAATTTTTTTATATCTTCATCTTTTTAAAATTCTAATCCTTAAAAAAAAGGCATGTCAAAAGAAACCAGCTCCCGATCGGTGGTTATTATAGCGCTTCACGTGGGCCCCATACGCGCTGGATCTGAGTCCTTACAAACGATCGGGCAGTACCAGATATGAGATATCCCTACACCTAGTGCACTCCGTACATGTCTTTAGTACTCAACTGTCGGTAGAGAATTGACCAAACAGTGCTTCAATATTCCATGCGCTAGGTCCAGGAAATATTTTGATGAGCACCTGCTTATTAACCGGCTGATCCGGTCGCCGCCCACGTGGGAGGTAAAAGTAGATTCCTCTCCACATTATTTAATGTTCATCCTATTTTTCTCCATTATTAGAAAAACTGGAAGTGTCCTTATCCAGTGCGTTGCCTCCCCCACTTTTTTTGGTACCAAGAGAAAATTTAGAATCCGAGTGAAATTTAAAAAAATAAAATTTAAAATCCAAATTTAAATAATTTTATATTCTAAAATTTTCATTCTATTTTCTAATTTTTCTCAATCCTTTTTAGTTGTAAATATTAATCAGGATATAATTATTTTGATGTAGAAAAAGTTTTCTACAATAGTAATCTTCTTTACTTCGTCTTTTACAGCATTTTTTTAAATACATGTATTCACAATTATAATGAGTGAAACAACACAATAATAATAATAATAATAATAATAATAATAATTATTACAATTATTATTATTATTATTATAAATTAAATAAAGTATATGTATAAATGGAGAGCTGATTAGCTGAACCGGGTTCTGAATTCACCTGCTGACAAAGATCCTATTTGATATCCAAAAAAAATAAAATAAAATCCTATTTCTGGGTGGGCCCACGAACGCAAAAATCGACACGTGGTTCTCGGAAATCCGCGCTCGTTTTCTCTCACGACGTGAATAAAAATTATGATGAACACGGTGGGGCCCGATTGACTGGGCCCACTTAATCAGCCATCGTCTGATGCGAACGCGCGCGGGATCCGAAGGGTTATCACGTGCTGGCGATGGTTTCCATGGGGGGACCTCATCTGGGATTAATTAAATGGCAGAGATAGGGTATAGGTTATTAAATAAATAATAAATAATAATAATTAGAGTGGTTAGGAAAAAAGGAGTTCACGAGGGAACATGGGGTGGCGACGTGGCGTGTAATTACTAATTACTAATTAGCATTTAATTATTGAACCCCCCACCAAATACGCACGCTGATGTATGAACCCAATCCGGATTCGCTGTTGCGCTACACCGCGTGTCGCGCACTACGAGCCATCTGATCTTGATCGGACGGTTCACTTTTTACGGGCCTACCAATCTAGGTTACATGCACGGGGCTCCCTTGTCCATTGGATCTTAATCAAACGGACAGCATACCGCGCGACACGCTGTGTCGCGCGGCAGCCGATCTCAATTTTGTATGAACCAGCCTCCGGTTTTCGCTTTGACTTGGCCCCCCGCACCAGCTCACAGTCTGATGGATGCTTTTAGATTCTCTGTAACTTATTGCGGTGTATCCATGTATGTATGCGTTTTCATTTGGAATTATTTTTTTTATATTACTTTGCTGAGGCTTGAGGGCAACGTGCTAAAATAAATGTTGCTTTTCATTTGTCTGTTTCTATTTTTTTTTTACAAAAGCATTCATAGTTTAAATATTGAAATTATTTAAAAAAAATAGTTCGTATATCAGTATTAAATCGAAATTCATGTTTTTATCAAAAAATCAACAAATATCGTCCTCGACTGTACAAATAGTTGTAAAACGTGAGTATACAATAACTATTATATATTTAATTGTGGAGTTATAATTCACAAAAAAAAAAATTGTCGAATGTGCATGTGAAGATTTTAGCGCTTGATTTTTATGAAATATATTTTGACTATTTACGTAATTATTTCTCCTATTTATCTTTTAACATAAATCCAAGAAAGTTGCCTAGGAAATATTAGCAAAATGCCAAAATCATTTCTCAAAAATAATACCAAAGCAAAATTATATTTTATTTTCTAATAAAATTACTTAAAACGTTATAACTTACACTATAACCATTGAAAGTTTAGCCTTAAAGTTCCTATACTTTACCTTACTACAAAATGTTTTGTATAGCAAAAGATACAACAGATCTCAATCATAACTCCTGCCATTAAAATGTGACTTGCTTACAATAACCAAACCAACAGTATTTTATTTGTCACGGGGTTTTAACCTTTTATAATCACCTTATTTTATTTGGTTTCATCATGTGGTCCAAGAACATTACACCTTTTTTATTGTTGTGGCAAATTTTGAAATTGAAAGCGAAAGCCTACCAACGAGCATGTTGCTATTTCTGAAATTGAAAGGGACTTGCACATTTCTACTTAACTATGGGATTGTGCAAGAAGCAACCCGGAAATTTACCATGTTATGTGGGTCATTATCATCAACCTTGCATTATTTGCAATTATGTCAATACCTTGCATTGTTTAATGCATTCAGATCTCATGCCACTGTTTGTACCTATTTTCAATTGTTCAGTTGGTGAGATTGGCTAAATAATTTTTTTAACTTGCTTGGTTCACTATAGCAAGGAAACTGGGCCTCTTGATAATTAATCATGTAAATTAATATCCCTATATTTTACACGCCTTAATTGAGATGTACGTACATACATATGTGCATATGTATCCCGTCCAGTCAGTGGCGAAACTAGAATTTCGTGCCAGCAGGGTCCATAATTTCTTTTTGCTGAAAATATGTATGAATTATCGTCTAATATAAACATAGTATAATAATAATTTTTAAATAAATAACTCTAAAATAATGTAACTTCAAAAAATCATTAGAAATCAAATATATATTATAGAAAATCTAAAATAATATATCCAATATACAAAAATGATAATTCAAAAATCAAGACAAAAAATACAACAATTCCCTATGAATTTTCATTTTCTCATAATTTTGCATAACAGGTCCATTAGAAATTTTATCGAACACTTCTTTTTCTATATCATAAATATATCAATATGAGAGGCATGCAAAAGAGTTCAACCACTATTCAAACTACAATATTTCATATTTGTATTTCAAATTTGTTGTGCCGCTCAGAAATATATTTTTTTTTTACATGTGTTTAGAATTTTTAGTTGATGTTTTTATATAATATCTTAATAGAATTTTTAATCTTTTGTGGTAGCTTTTGTTTATTATGTCCTAAAGTTATGCTATAAATAATTATTCATCCAAATATATTTCATTCTATTCTAAGTTTTTTCTTAATGAGATTCATTGTGGAAGAAAGAAGAAAGTGATTTATCAAAAACAAATGCTACATGGGTCCCTATGTGATTTTTTTAGGAGTCGTTATGCAATTCAAATTTAACATGACATGTTCACCTAGGTCCTTCAAATTTTTGAGATGGGTCCCTGACTTCTTGTGATTTTATTTTGATTTAAAAACAAATGTAATGTCTAAATTTTTTTTTTTCATGGACCCACAAAAAACCACATAGCTTCGCCCCTGCGTCCAGTGTATATTTCACATATTCACGTGCCTAAATGCATACTTACATGAGTCTAAAGTAGGTATGTTCTTGTATGTGTGTGTATATACTTTTTTATTCATAATATGCCCGTAGGCATGTACGCTTTAGATGTGATCATAATTTCATTAGATTTGTAGTTGTCGAGTAAATAATGACTTCTTATTGTTTTTATATTTTCGATAAATTAATTTTTGGATATATTTTCAAGTGATTTTTCGAAAAAATTCAAATGATTTTTTGATGAATCAAGTTTTAAAAGTATTTTTTTTCAAGGCTCCGTTTGGATAGGTGTGGGCAGGGGCGGATCTACCACCGGGGCGGGTGGGGCTAGAGCCCCACCTCACGCCGTCGAGTCCTTGGAGCCCCCCTTTAGCCCCAGCTAATTTTTTCTGCTATTGGAGCACTCAAAAGTGGGGCTGAAGACTTAAACAGAGGTTGTCAGACCCACCTAGATATTTTTTCTAGATCCGCCACTGGGTGTGGGAAGAAGGAAAAAAGGGAAAAAGTGGGAAGAAGTATTGGGAAGTGTGTAACTTTGTGAAGAGTTTGGATTGTTTATAATTTTTTTTCTTTTTCTTCCTTTTTCTTCTTCTTTCTTCCAACGATCCAAACGCACCCTAAGAGTTTCAGATGATATTTTTCAAATGTATTTTTAAAATTTTTCGAGCCCAACAAACTTTTTACATCCTTAACAAAACATCATTTTATTACTTTCTTTTTTATATAATTATTGATTATCTCAGAAATGATCGACGATGAAAGCATTATTTAACATAGCCAACGAATTAAATAAATATCTTCGTACAAGAAAAATACTAGCTCGAAAACAACTAGATGGTTTCTTGGTTTGGTCAGGACAAGGACGAAAGCAAAATGCGTAAGAAATTGGGAGACCAATCATACAATATTTTTGTATTGGGAAAAATATTGGAGTCAATTATATAACCTATTTGAAAGAGTTTGGTGGTCAGTCTTAGAGTAATTATGATATTTCTCTTAACATACCTAAAAACATGACATGTGACTTCATAATTTTGGGGAAAAACAAAGTCAATTGATCCTGTTTATTATATACGAATCCGTCTCGACAGTCGTATATTTAAAAAAAAAATTGAATTATTTTATTAACTCAAAATAATTTATAGTTGGCGACAACCACTTGGTGCAAAATGCATCTCAAATCTCTATCAATAAATGGCTAAAACGCGTCTTGCTTTTATCATTTGCCTTTTCTTTTGTCGCATCAAAGTATATACAGTTTTTGTATTTAAAAGATATATTGCGCTTTCAACCAGAATATGCGTTTATTATGTTTGACATTTTTTTTTTCCTTATGCTACAATAATTCTGTCTCTTCCGTACGATTATCTATTTTAGAAACCACAGAAACGGGCGTAATTATACAAATTAATAAGAGGATAGCTCCAACGCCACAAATTTAAAGTGTCACCAAATGTCATAACATTTTTTTTTATATTTGAATTTTTAAAATATAAATATCCAATCTAAACCGTTGATCATCTTCATTTTAACGAGTGATGCATTTTCATATAAGTTTTATAAATTAAATTTGAAGTTGATTTGATACTCAATCAAGAGGTTAAAAAATGAACGAATCTGGTTAACTATTGTTAGAGTTATGTCCTAGAAGTCAATAATTTAATGACTTAATTGTTAGTTTATGTCTTGGATGATATTTTATCATCTGTTCCTAGGTTTATTATTGACAGATCATTCAGGTTGAGGATCTGAATTGTGGATCTCTGTGGATCATTCTTTGGAATGACAATAATAAATCTAAATGGTCCATAATCTTGATAATTAACAAGGAACATTAATTATCATATAAGATTAGTATGCAAGTTAAGTGATGATTAAGTTCTACAAATCATAGGTAAAGAGTTACCAACTTAATTGCATATGTATATGTTATGGAACATAGTACAGAACTTGACCCAACGAAATAAACATATGGATTGTGTTATGTGTCATTGTTTATTTCGTTATGATTTTGATTCTAAGTTTGAGATGTTTATCTTTTCCACATGAGGATAGGTTCAATAAATATTGTCTACCGCTGATTCCCGATAAGGGCTGCTATACGGACTTTATTTATGTTCTCTTGAATTGTGCGGAGAAAAGCTAATCATCAAGAAAACCGTATGTCCCTTATTAATTAACTTAGTGAGTGACGATATCTGTTTGGGCCCCTTGATGGAGTTGGATCGTATGCACGCAATTAAGCGATCAATTCTATATCAAGAAACGTATAATCTGCAAGAATGACACATTCCTATCTTAGATTATACGATGATATCGTGAGACATAAGAATCAAAATAGAGAAACATTATTATTCTCTCATGCAGGATTGAAATATTGTAGCAGTACACTATTTATGCGAATTGGGAGTCATAACGTGTTGTTAGATACCGCTTATGATTATTGGAATTAAATAGCGATTTAATTTCATGTCCAACATAGTATAAATCCTCAAAGGGTCACACATAATAAGGTGTTTAACCATACGTGCACTATTTATTTATTTGCAACAGTTAGTATTGCAAAATATGATAAGTTGATTAATTAATTAAATAACGTTATGGACCGTTATAATTAATTAAATCAAATGGATCATATAGAAATAAATTAATGCATTGTCTAATCTCTAAATAATTATTATTAAGTTAATAATTATTTATAAACAACACACTTAATTTAATTAAGTTAATTGGACTTTAATTTATTGGTAAATTAAATGTCCAATTATGTAGCAATTGAATGGGGCCTTTAATTAATAGAATTGAGGTCTAGATGAGATGAGCTAGTGGCCCATCTAGGCCCATAAAGAGGCCGGCCTTTATAGGTGGTAGGTGGGATGACACACCATGTAATTTGTGTGAACTTTGTGCTATGGTTTGGAGCCTATATAAGGACCTATGTGGAGGCTCCTTGGCTCTTGCTCCTTCTTCCATCCCTAGCCGCCACCATGCCACCATAGGCGCCGCCCCTCTCTCTCTCATCTCTCCACACAATTGCTCATGTGTTGAGCTCTCTCTTTCACAAATTAATTGGTGAATTAATTGAAGAAAGGAAAAGCTTTGGGATTAGACTTGTTATTCTCATCGCTAGCACGATTCGAGAATAACTTGGTTAATACCTTAGTGGACTCGAGGCCAAACATGAAGGAGGCGAAGGAGAGCACCCCATCGATTCCCATGCCGTAGGATCGAGCCCCGCGAATACGATTTCGCGGGAGGTATAATCAAATTCCACCTATTTATTTGTGTCGAATGAGCTTATGTACTAGATCTCGTGTTGCTTGTGTTTTAATTGGATTAATTAAGGGTAATTAGTCACAAAATTAAAATTGAGCAATTTCCTAACAACTATAACAGATTAATTATAATACATTTATGATTTGACCTCTAGATTAAGTATCAAATCAACTCAAAATTTTATAAATCTTATATGGAATTGCATCGCTCGAAGAAGATCAACGGTCCAAATTCGAAATTTACATTTTAAAATTTAAAATATTAACGAAAAAGTAAAATTGTGACATTTGGTGGCGCCCTAAACTTATGACATAGAAACTTTACTCAATTAATAAATACACTATTATAGTAAAATTATTTAAACAGTTGAATATCAGTACTTGATTATAACTTTTTTACTTTTTGACCAGATGATTCTCACTCGAATGGTATTTGTCTAATCTTTCTGAAGAGAAGTTTTTTAAGAGTAATATATATAATTAATATATACGTTCTCAATTGAAAAAAATAATAATGTCAATGTCAAAAACTTGTTTCGTAATATGTTATCCATTACAACTTCCAAATATTGTTAATTATATTTGAACCTGTTCAATTTGCATTTACACTGTTATAATAACTTCAATTTAATTAAAAGCAGTATAAAGAGTCAATAAATTTTTTCCCATTAAAAAAAATAAAAGAACTGTTCGATTATTATCAGCTCCGAATAAAATCCATTTTTAATTGGCAATGGGACGTACGATACCCTTTAATTCAATAACGTTTCACTTTTAAACCTTAAAAAAATAATAATTCGGTCTATATTATAACAATTTTATATAAATATTAATTTAAAAACTGAAAAATTAAGATTTCGAAAACATGTATGATTCGACAGTTTATTCGAAGCTTCTTGAAAAATAAGGCAAGATCATTTATCTCCCCGGAGATAAAATCTCTGTCAAAGATATCTTTTTATGAGTTATGATAATGCGCCACGAGTACATAAATGGTGAATATATTTTATGAGGCAAAGTTTCGTCCCATGATAAAACGCGTGTATTGGTAAGTGTGTAATTTTGTGAAGAGTTTGGATTGTTTATAATAAATTTATGTTTAGAATAAGAAATTTTCTAAATTCTCACTTGATCCAAACGGCCCCTTAAGATGACTTTATTTTTACTAAACAAGAAATCAGAGCTAGAACAAGAGTTGAAAAAGGAGACACAAGTCGCACAAACACTACGAAGTTTTAAATTTTGTATTCCACATAAGATTGACATCCGGCTCTTCCCTCCCTTATTTTATATTTTAGAATAACCAGCAAACAAGCCCACCCGATTGTGTGGGAATAAGAAATGAAATTTGAGCCGATTTTATTAGATGGCGATTTTGGTATGATGAGAGAGGTTTGATTTATTTTTTCTCTTTCCATTACTATGCGCACAAATTAAGAAAGAATATGAAATGAAACAACCATCTACGCAGATGTTAACACGGTCTAAACGAAAGGTTTAAATCTTTTATCTCATTATTAAATGTACACCACTGATCTGATCAAATTGCAAAAATGGACCGTCCATGTTGCATTGGGTAAACAATTGTTTGCTTATTTGGATTCAAATTTTGGATAGATCTTTGAATTTGTGCTTTTATAAGTAGTAAAGATAAAGATAAAGATAATTTTGGAAACAAGAAATTTCTTTCAAAATAAGGCGTTGAGGCCTCGTTAACTTTGACAAAATTATTTTTTTAAAAAGATATGTTGTGTTGACAATGTTGACAATAAGCATATTTAGCATTCACGACAATCGATGAAATATTTATTGATGTAAAAAAATAATTTGTAGATTTTCTTCTTTATATATCAGAATTTAAATGGAACATATCAATTTGGTGCAATTTGAAAATTGACTAGTGATTTATTTAGTAGTTTAAATATTTGTGATAATTAATCGATGAAGGAATGATATTTAATTGATAAAATTGTATACACGACCTATCTCATCTCAACTGTAAAATATAATTGTAATTTGAAGTTTTAATTGATGGTTGCTTAGTAGTTGTGATTGTTAATATATTTCTTACTGTTAATGCCTTGAGCGAAACGAATGTGTCTACTTGCAAAGAGACACATCTATCAGTAAAGAGAAAATATATTGTCAAGGAACATGGGGTCGAACTGTTAAATTTATTAATTTAGAGTACTATAACTGATGTTCAAAAAGAAAACTGCGGTATCGTCGTAAATAAATGGCAGAAAAAGTACTAATTAACCGTACTTTAATTCTAATTATTTGAATTTTAATCATTGTGATCGTAATTTCAAAAGAGCTATGCATCGTAGGTCTATTGGATATTTATGACCCGTACGCCAGATTTTGATTATCTTTATTTATAAGGTTATTTGCTCGACATAATCGTTTGGAAAAATAATTAAGTAATTTTCAGGTGATTAGGACAGCTTTTCCACAATTTTTTTCGAAGTGCTCTTGATGAGCTTTTAAATTATCGGTATGCTACAAAACCATGTCCGTTCTAGCAATATATAAATATGCTACCTTATTGGTAAATTCAAACATATATTTTAGTTAGGTCACACTTACTTTTTTTTATATATTTTTTCTCTCGTTTTAAGTGGAAAGTAGGAAACCGCCTTGAACCTCTCCATTCTGAACAATACAGTAATTCAGTGCTTATGGATGTTGGTTAATAAACTCAAAATATAGTGGTTTTTTAATTTATAAGGGCAAATCATGAAATTAAATCGTACTATTTATATTAATTCTTAAAGAAAAATAACTTTTCTTCCAGGACTACGAGTGATTTTAAAATTAACACGTAGCACAAGAAATTTTCCGTTGTTTTCCTGTTATTCATGAATGGAGAGGATTGCTGCAATTAAAACACTGGGTGCACGTCTTCAAAGGAGAGAATTTTTACACACATCATTTGTTTTAAACAAATGAAACAATGGAACGCATGGTGCTAAATATTCAAATACGCAAGGGAAGAACTTTCAGAAAAACTAATATACTATTATAAAAGAGATAAGGTGCTCAAATCTCAATGGCACATCTTCCACCACACTCAAATTTTATATCCTCAAATCATTATGAAATGGCAACAAGGACAACAGCAGGAAATTAATTAATGAAAACCTTAAAGAGGGTGCCATGTGAAGAACCACAGAATATTAAAATTATTTGCTAGTCTGAGACATAAAGAGAGTGCCTGCCATCCATATCTAATTAAGTAATCTTGTTGAATTAAAATAATTTTGGATGTGATGCCTCCAGTTGGAAAAGTAAACATTTCTGTCAGCCTAATTGTTTGTCTTCTTTGACTGCATCTCTTTCATTTATATATAATTATTTAAGCTGTCATATGTTTGGAGAGGAACAGAAGTCTCTGGCCGTTTGGATTGCTTAGGAATTTGGGAAATTTGGAGAGGTTGCAATTTCTAAGAATAAATTTATTGGGAAGTGTGTAACTTTGTGAGGAGTTTGGATTGTTTATAATGAATTTATGATAGGAAAATTAAATTTACCAAATTTCTTGGGGAATCCAAACAGCCCGGCTTGTGGTGATGGGAACATTTGATGACTTAATTTGCTTTAGAGATAAAGCATATGTAGAATAACACTTGCAATTCTCTATTTCCATTTTTTTTTTAATATTTCACCCCTAAAATGTAAACTTGGGACTCCCTGGTTTTTGAGATCTGACTATCTAAACGAGTATATAATAATAACTAATTAATATTATACATAACATGCTCATATGTACTGATTTCTTGTCTAGTGCAACTACTTTTTTCCTTAAAAAATGCATACCCGTCACTATTGCCAATAAAATCAAACCTTGAACATATTATTGAAGAAAGCAATTCAAAATATATAATTTTAATTTCTTTTTGCATTTTAATATCATTTTCTTATGCTGTTCATGCATGTCCATGTTATTTGAATACAGCGATGTTGTTTATTAGAAGCAAAAAATCAGGAATATTATCACGGAGATCAACTAAATTAATTTTCTTGTGGGATAAGACTGGTTGATAAGTAATGGCTGCACATTGATTTCTTGTAGTCCAAAACTATGCGATGAAAAATGATAGCATATTAACTAGACATACCGCGGTTTTTCAGGTCCTTCGTGCTGGTATATATTTGTGTTCTGGAGATATCAAATATTATATTTTGTACCCCAACAAGCCTGCATATCTTAGCATTAATTTTACAGCCATCACCGTACGCACATCAAAGTGGACAAAAAAAAAAAAATAGTATGTAATATGTATATCAGAATCTCGTTAAATTTATGTACTGAGCTTATTTTTCTTTTATTCCATTGATCTTGTAGGAAAAAAATTAGAGAAATTATTTCACGAACACAAATTTTGAAGCGAACTTTAATCACAACCATTCATAATTTATAATAAATTAATCTTTCTTGAAAATGAACGACTGTGATCTAAATCCGATTTAGTATTTGTATCCATAAAGAATTTCTCTTAAATTTGTAAGCTTTACTTATGCAGCAATATCGTAATAATCTTAAAATGGATCACTAGTTTTTGTATTAGCGATTCGTTTTTTCAAATTTGAATTCTGCCTTCGTTCGACGTTCCTAAGTTGAGTACTACATTCAATTAACAAAGTCATAAATCAAAATAAAAAATCCACGTATTATACGGCTTGTTTTTTAGCACTGCTATTCTTCTTTTAAAATTAGATATTTATGTTTCGTAAAATGATGGCTGCCAAATTGTTAGAATAAGATATTTGTGTTTTGTAAAATGATGGTTGCCAAATTGTTAGAATTAGATATTTGTGTTTTGTAAAAGGATGGCTGCCAAATTGATGAATATATACAACAACCAAAAATGATGGCTGCCCAATTGACTGAATTGGAGAAAGAGGAGAACGCCTTTGAAGTAATAAGAGGAAATTGCCTCGCGAAAACGATTCGTTGCTTTTAGGGGTGTCAAACGCGTCAAAAAAGCACGGAACGGACTGTTCCGTTTGCCGTTCCGTTAAAGAACGCGGTATAGAATTCCATTCCGTTAACTGTTTCGTTTTTGAAACGGCACAGAATTCCGTTTTGTTAACCGTTCCACTTCAGAAATAACACATGAAACGGTTTGAAATGAGGCTGAAACAGTCGAAACGGTATAATTACACGTTCCGTTTACCGTTTCGTTATTGGAACGGAATGAAAACCATTTCTGTTATGCGTTCCGTTTCGCTTAAACGAAACGGCACCACGTGCCATTTTATCACGCTGACAGCTCTAGTTGCTTTTGAGCCAATCGCCAAAAGCGGTCTTAAGGCCAAGTGGCCAACTTCCACGTGTGTCATGTCTCTTGTGGACGTGTGGTGCAGTGACGGGTGATGCCAATTAATTCGAAATAAATCACTTACTGATCGTTTTTCTGGTGGTTCACAGATTTTCTTAAGTCTAATAAGGTAATTAACTTTTAAATAATAATATATATTTTTTATGATGTTCTATGGTGGACAATTTTAAACTAACGTTTTTTTTTTCTTTTCAACCCAAATAATAGAATTGGTCCACTTTTAAATTGCCTTAGTTTTTTTTTTACCAGTGGCAAAAAATTAATTTGGCAGCGCTACTGTTACGGATGTTAAAACAGCTCGAAACTGTTGGAATTTCATCTGATGCATGCTAAAGGACCCATTAAAAATATATATATATGTTTTCGCATTGGCACCTGAAAATTCCAAGATTTCCAAGTGAATTTTTTTTCCGAGCGGCATTATTTTACTAAAAAATAACTCGATTATTTTGAGAATTATAAAAGATAAAACTGAATAAAATATTTAGTTTAAGTTGTCTTACAAAATGATTGAATGGTTATCTGCATTACTCACCAAATCTTTTTTTTTTTTTTTTTTTACATCTCATGAGTAAAGCTTCAAACTCTAATAAATATAAATTTCTGGAGATATTCCAGAAATTTTAATGCAAGTTATTCCCAAAATTACGTCATAATTTGAGGTATTATGTAACAATAATAAAGACAAGACATCTTGAATGCGGATCTTATATTCGAAAGTTCGACTAGTAAATTCTTGCGTGGATATTTAATTTGAAAAAAAAATTAAAAGACTTTTACTAAACGAGTAAACGTCCACAAGTTTTCGGCTGCTCATAGTAAAAGAAAAAAACATGCACAAATAGATCTTCAAAAGTTTGTATGAAACCAAACTACACAAGCTAAAGATCCACACTGTGCTGATTAATTCTGACAACTGACAACAAATGTACAACCAAAAGGCAAAGGGGTTGTGACATAAGGAGTTGCGTAACTTAAAAATGAATAAGTGCTTATGTAGTGTTATGAAACGAATGTTTGGTTATTGAATAAGAAAGCATACCTTATGCATACAAACAAGAGATGGAGAAAAAGCTTATATAGAAGAAGCTTCGAGATAGCCTTCTTTTTTTTTCCTTTTTTTTTCTTTTTCTGCATTTAGTGTACTAAACCGTCCATGGGGCTTACATCTAAAAAAAAAATAAAAAACTTATGCATGCATATATTCATATGAAAATACTAAAATATCCTCATATCATAACAAATCATTATTATTATTTATGAATTATTAGTTTATAATAATAATTATATATTATTAATTACTAATTATTATTAATTATTAATGATAATAATAAATCATTTTTATTATTATGAATATTAAAAATTAAATATTATAAATATTATTTATTATTTAATAATAATAAATTATTATAGATTAATTGTTTTTAATTAATAATAATTAATAATTATAATAATTAATATTTATTATTAATTATGGTTTTTAATAATTATTGTTATTTATTAATTATTATTATTATTATTTATCATTAATAACTATTTGTTAATTATTAAATATTATTATTAAGTATTATTAAATACTTAGTATTTAATATTATTAATTATTATTTCATTATTGTAATAAATTGAAGGGTATAGATGGAAATTAATTGAATGTAAAACTTAAAGCACCTCCCTAGGTGTAATAACTTATGTAGTCTTATGTAACCTTATGCAACTCTTATGTCGTTACCAAACACCCCCTTTGGTAAATAAAATACCAACAACTAGTTCTATTTTTTTATTAGAAATCCGTAGGTATTCATTAAAAATTTAGAAAGTTTTTACATCACACACAGAGGCTAATTGATCAATAAAGAACTTTTTTTTTTTTGAGGGAAAAGCCTGTAGGCGATCGAAAAAGAACTAATTCTAATTCAGTAGTGGTAAAGAAAATACATCTTGAGTGACTGTTGCATATTTGAACACCAAAAAAATATATATACTAAAGTGTAAAAGTTAGAAGATTTGGATTATCTTTCTTAAAAAAAATTAATATGTTTTTGAAATTATCAGAATTCTCTTGAACTAGTGCATCAAGTAACATTTAAAATCTCCAAAATCCTTAGTCAATGGCATGAACTCTTTTCCTCATGAACAGAGGGCAATATCTTAAAAGCATGATCACGCCAGCACCATTATTTCCTCGAAAACGAAATCCTTGGTAAATTTTTTTTTTTTAAAGAAAATGATAGTTGACTTAGAGCAAGCTTTAAAAAAACGGTTAGCTGTATTAAACATCAAAACACCACTAAATCCATACGACTAAAGATAATACGGGCTATATTCATAATACCTGCACTTTTAATAATCATTTTTTTTTCAGATTTGTAAGTTCTAAATTATAAATAATAGTGCCTAAATAAACGATACATTTCTAACGATATAAACTACAGAAATTCTAAACAAGCTATGCAGAAAAGGATATTTTACACTTGTTTTTAACTTTTTATAAATCACAGTGGAAACCGAATTTCTAACTTTTTATCTAAAAAAAATAATCCCGAACCTAAAATATCCCACGTGCAAGAGGATATATATATATCAAACAAGCTATCCAAAACGGTCCTTACATTTATATAAAAAATTTTAAAAAATAGTGAAGCTCACCCAAATATTATTTAGGTACCGAAAACGATTCGTTGCTTTTAAGCCAATCGTCAAATCAGGCTCTGGGGCCATACCCATGACCCATGTGTGTCATGTGGCACTGTGGCATGTGATGCCAAATTATTGCCAATTGCTTTGAAACATTCTCTTTTAAGTCCGAGTAGCTTTAAAACAGAAACAAGTTACAGCTTGCATCGACTCCGGATCCTCTGTCCCTGTTCAAAGTTTATGCGCAGTACTGTAGCTTGAAAGTTGAAACTGTTCACTGTTCAGGGAAAATAAAGCTATGCAAAAATAAAAACTAAAAAACATGTTAGCACTCAGCAGCGCATTTTAAGGGCTAATAACTCAAAAAGACATTTTATTATGTTGTTAGAATGACAAGTGCTGAAAAAGTTTGATTAAAAGGTCGAATATCCATTTCGGATTGGGAAAAAAAAATTAGTCATTGCAATCAAAATATTATGCTTGTGACTAGTGTTGTATATTTGAGACTTCAAATTAGAAGGTTGTTCAAGTACTTTACGAAGTAATTCATTGTGTGATCAGACTTGTTTCTCACAATAAAATCTTTCAATGCTCAATCTAAAACATTCAATTTACTCTTCAGATTGAAATTTTATTTTAACTAATTATTCAATTCAGTACTATATGTTATGATATGTTTAATTGAAGAGTCTTCAAATTTTTAATAATAATACTTTTAGAGAAATATCATAAAAATAGAAAAAATTTCAATATATATATATAAATTATTTTTTAGAAATATTTCAATACGGTAAAAGATATTGAAGAATTTGGATCAACCATAGAAGACTCAAATTCTGAAAAATGAGACCAAATTAAAACGGACGGAATACATTGTTAAGTACCATTTCTCACATCTCGAAGTAGTACTATTTTTTTAAACTTTGGCTAACGTGCCATCGATAGCACGAAGGGTCCCGTGCCATCAAGTCATTTTTCGATATCCAAAATTCAAATGGTCAATCCAAACCGTTCAAGTTGTTCTCCATATTGAAATATCATTGGAGACAAAATTGTATATTTTTTCGAATTTTTTTGCTATTTATTATGATACTTTTAAAAACATTATGATTGGAGTATTTCAGGCCCTCTAATTTGAAAATATCATAATAAATAGCAAAAAAATTTTGAAAAAAAATATAAAATTTGATCTCCAAGGGTATTTCAATATTGTGATCAACTTGAACGGTTTAGATCGACCGTTTGAATTTTGAATCTCGCAAAATAAGTAGATAGAAAATCGATGGCCCGTGCCATCGATGGCGCGTTAGCCATTCTCAAGCTTCAATATTATCTAGATTTTTACTTATAAAAATTTTCTTTATTAAAATAAAAGAAATGCACTAATTCACGGTTCAATTTATTTTGTCATGACTATAAGTCTATAGCTACACTATAAACGTAGTATATTCAATTATTTATTAATCTTTGACAATTAAGATGTAATTAAAAATTAGTCATCTCAATAGAGCAGTTAAAGTGTATTATATTTATTTTATAAAAGACAAAAAGAAACAAAAGGGCTTTCACAGAAGGTACGGCCGTCTTCTAAAATTAGTTACAGGTGTTTTTTTTTTTTAGAATATTGGTTAGTTATAGCTGCACGATATTATAGTTGCATGCAAGTTACACCTTACAAGACAGTAGAAGATCAATCAAAAATATCCCAAAGCTTGAGACGTGTCGACTCTACATGAGTTATAGGTTTATATTTATTTTATAAGAAAACTTTTATATTAGGCATGTGAAATGATCATCTTAATCTTAAAAGAAATTAATATTTGTAGGTCTTCTCTCCAAAAATTACGGAGTGCGGGAGAACCCGGATTATTTGTTTTGGATTATTGAGGTCAAACTTCCAATATTCTAAACAAGTCAAATTTGTGAATGATTATTTCTCCCGAGGGAAAAATAATAGTCAAAGCGAAATCTTCAAGCAACTTACGGAAGTTAAATATCATGCATAGCAATATAATTGAATTGAGTTGACCGGCTTATTATTGAATATATCTCAGACAATAATTTAGTGAGAATGGATCACCGACCATATGAAATTTGTTGCTTTTTTTATTTTAGTGAGTTTTCCTCGTTGGAATATTTAAGTTATAAGAAATCAAAGACTATTAATTTATAAGTTGTAGTAAAACAAGGTCAATATTATAATTAAAAATATGTATTAAGAGGTTAAGGACAATTTTGTGAATTTGTGATGAAAATCCAGCATGTACCCAACCCTTTTCCTCTCGACACCTATCCTCATCCAGCTAGTGATAGTCCAAAAATGCTTGGTCCTTGATCCGTCCTTTGGAAGATCGTTCTAAAATCCGCACTGAACTGGCTCTTCAAAGGACTTTTCAATGGACAAGGATCTAGAAGGGTCGGATCTAATTTTTTTCAAAGACGCATGTTGAAGAGCCGGGTTTAGAAGGGTCGAATCCGACCTAATCGTTAAATAATAGTGACTATTTGATCATTATGGGACGATAGAGATTAAAAAACTATTAAAAAAAATTAAATGTTGGTATTATTTTATAAGGACTAGAAGGGCCAAAGACTTATAAGGACCGGATTTTCGAAGGGCCGGTCTCATGTTTCAAAAAAGAAACCCGTCCCATCTCGACCCTTTTTCTTAACCCGGTCCGATCCGGCCCTTCTACCAAATCATCAAGTCCGGTCCTTTGAAATCCGGCCCGACCATTTTGTCTTTCACGACATCCAACGTGTATGATAATCATAGGCGCAGCCACATATGTTTTTGCGGGTCGAATGATCCACCTCAAAAAAAAAAAAAAACATTACACAACAAAAGTTTGTAAATAAAAAAATGCACAATGAGTTAGGGATCCATTTAAAAAATTTGAAAGATCTAGGTAGACAGATTGTATTTGCTTTGAGTCACATAGCAACTCATGAAAATTATATAGGGACCTAGATCACATTAATTCTTATTGAATAGCCTCCTTTCTTCTTCCGCAATGAAACTTATTAAGACAAAACTTATAACATAACGTGAGATGCTTGTACGAATGATTGTCTTGTAGCAAAGAGAGGTGTTCAAAAAGATTCCTAATGAATCTATTACATATTCAAAATTGTCATAAAGTAAAAATTCGTAAGGAATTGTTGTATTTTTTTATTACTATTCTTAATTAATAATTTTGGATATTGTTCTATATTTTATTTTTTATAATTTTTTAAAGTTTTAATATTTTAAAATTGTCTATTTAAAAATTATTGTTATACTATATCTATATTATACATTATGTCGTACATATGTTTTCAGCAAAAAGAATTATATGGACCATGCTAATATGAATTCCTTGCTATGCCTCTTATGGTAAATGTGCTAGTTATGTATGCTTATTGTTCTAATTTTTTATGCTAATTGTCCATATTTTTATATTTAATTAGTATTATTGTATTTTTTTTTTAAATTGTCATGTTTTATAGTAAATCTAGTTAGCTAGATAATTTTAAAATTTTACCAAATGTTAAACGAGAGACATGCAAGAAAGACGATTGTAGGAACACGAAGGTATTCGTTGTGCATCTAGTGTTGTATGACTTCTATCACCGAAATTATTTTATATAGGAATTCAGACGCAAAAAATTTTAATAGAAAGAATTATTATTATTTTTTTAATAAGAAGAAAGTTCGAACGCGTTTTATAAAAGCGTACAGTCTCTCTCCTTCCTACCCGTTTATAAAACGCGCTCGAAGGTTTCGAACGCATTTTATAAACGGGTAAGAAGGGAAATAAATTCACCGCTTCAGTTACGCCTCAAAAGGCTGGTCAGACTTTCGTATCCGTTTATAAAACGCGTTCGGAGCCTTTGAGCGCGTTTTATAAACGGGTAGGAAGGCCTAAATTTTTCGAAATAGAGTTATTACTTTTTTTTCAAAATTAATAGGAAAATTAATGTGAAAATTTATGTTGCATTTATTTTTAAGGTTGAATTTACCATTTTTAAAATATCACATTTAATTTCATATTAATTTTATTTAAAAATGACATTGGAATATTAATTTCGACATGAATATCATTTTGTTTGAATAACTATCAAGAAAGTCACTTGATTTACTGCATTTCTCTTTTTAATGATTAATTTATGATTTTAAAAACTTTTTTAGTAGTTTAGAGTGGTTTTTAGGTTTGCAAAGTTTCAAAGTGGATTTTGGAGGTCTAGAGAGCATTTTTTGGCTCCGAAAATGGTCGTTACGGCGTTTTACCTTGGTAAAACGTGTAGATCTCGTCGCCAGCTTTCCGGAATGTGCTTGTTTGCCCCAAACATACCTTCCTATCAAAAGTTATGCTTGTTTAAAGTTTTAATGTTCAAAATTTTTTAATTAAAAATTTATATTTCAATTATTTCCATATTATATATTATTTGATTATATATGGCTAAATAAAATAAAAAAAGGAGAGACTACAATGCAAAAGATAAGTTTGTAGAATTAAATAGTAAAAATACAGGGTCATCGGGGAATAATTATTCAAACAAAATGATATTATACACATGTTCAAAAAAAAAAAATATGTGCAATTAAATGCATATGAAATATGTGTGATATATTTGTTATATCTATTTGTTACATTTTTAATTGGAAACAAAATTTTGAGAATTTTGTAAATATGAAACATGCAAGGATCTTGTTGCAAAATATTGTTTTTAATAAGTTAAATATTGCGGCTTGAATGAAAAATATCAAAAACTAATAACACGTTTATAAAAATAAACGGTTACGAAAGTCTGACCAGCCTTTTGAGGCATAACTGAAGTGGTGAATTTATTCCCCTTCTTACCCGTTTATAAAATGCGTTCGAAGCCTTAGAGCGCGTTTTATAAACGGGTAGGAAGAAGAGAGACTGTACGCTTTTATAAAATGCGTTCGAACTTTCTTTTTATTGAAAAAAATAATAATAATATTTTCTATTAAATTTTTTTGTGTCTGAATTCCTATATAAAGTAATTTCGGCTTCTATCATTCAATCATGTGCTGGCGGCCATTGGTCAACAAAAGTAAAAAACCAAAGATATAAAGTAAATTTCCATACTAGTTAAGTCAGAGCTTTAGAGGAACATAATTGTTCTACTTAATATACATAATTATTTTAGTTCATATATCTAATTATTTTTCTTAAGTCACATAATTGTTCTAGTTAATATATCTAATTGTGTTATTTAGTAAACCTAATTGTTCTAGTTGGGAGAGTGGGTCAACATGAGATTAGCGAACAACAGAAGGGGATGAAATGAGAACAAAAGATAAACGACGGAAGGGATGAGGAAGGGGATAGGGATGTGGATGAGATGGGAACAGAAGATCAGCGACAAAAACGGAAAGGATGGGAATATCATTGAACCAAAAAAGAAAAAAAATGCGTCATCCATAGAATGATGTGGATGACACTGATGAGGGAATAATGTTAAACAATTCTGATTTTTATTTAGAAATGGAATACATTCACTATCAAAAATTTGAGGATTGTGATAATATAAAATGAATAAACCCCATTAAAATACATAAAACTTAAGATTTAATAATTTGTGATATTAATAGATCGGCTGTGATACTAAACTGGTGGAATGTTTACAAAAATTACTATACATCAAAAAATATAAAAATACGGGACTGATAGGGATCATCTCCAAGATCAATCATCCCTATCATTCCCTAAAGATACTTCATTAATAACAGGAAACTCGTGAATCTCATCATCCCAGGGCCATCGCTATTTACTCACCCACATCCAGCGCTAGTTACTCCCTCATTCCCTCTGTTTCACTCCCTTCCTCCCTTCGTCCCTCTGTTTCCCTCCCTCCCTCTCACCCGGCATTGGCAACTGGAACAGTTAGTATCTGAACTACAACAGTTAGTATCCGAACTACAACTACAACAATTACTAATATTAACTGCAAGTCTACAACAGTTAATACCCGAACTACAACAATTACTCATATTAACTAGAACAGTTGGTATTCCAACTACAACATTAGTATCTGAACTGCAACAATTATTTATAATAACTAAAACAATTAGTATTCCAACTACAACAATTACATATATTAATTATAGGGAAAATTGTCTTTTTGCCACTCAAAAATAAGGAAATTGTGGAAATGCCACCCAGAATTTATTTCTTTCATAAATGCCACTCTCAACATATAAAAATGCTTTAGGAACTCCAAAAACTGTCCCCAAGAAAAACCAGATGTGTAAACAAAGGAATTCAAGATTTTGAACAGAACATTAATGAAATGGTATAATTGAACCCGAAATACCGACCTAGGATATTTTTGAAATAAAAAGTCATTTAGAAATTAAGAATAGACCTTAGAAATTCAAAATTTCTTATAAAAATTTTATTTTCCCTATGAGCGATTGGCGCCTCAGCGCGAACAGCACAATTTACAGAGAAGCACTCAAAGCAACCGAATCAATCCATTCACCGGCGGTCGGTTTTGTCAAGCCACACGACATAACCGGGAGAACAACAGAAGTCCAATTTAAGCAAAATAATACAATCATACAATTGTTGCTTAAATTGACTGAACAAATCGAGGATCTGAAGGTAGCAGTCAAAAGGCTCGAGGCTGTGAAAGGGAAAGAAGGCACTCAACCTGACGACCTGACTGACTCCCTAGACCAGATCCAGCAACAACTTCAGAAGCTAAGCTTAGGAGAGCCCAGTAAGCCGGCAGTACCAAAACTGAAAGGCAAACTTTTTGTGTTCAAAAACCCAAAAGAAATATTTGAAGCCGAGAAAAAGAAGGCAGCATGAGCAGAACGCAAACAACAACAGAGGCAGCAAGACCATCAGTGTCAGAAAGAGACACAAATCAAACCCCTAACGTTGAAGATCAGATCCGTGGCTATCGCCTTGGATCTAGACTTAGATTTGAGGCTCAAAGGAGGCTCCCTGGTCAATCTCGACGGTACCAACAAAGCCTTGAGTCACAAATGAATCCTGATGCTGA
Organism: Rhynchospora pubera; assembly: GCA_028095005.1. Classification (NCBI taxonomy): domain Eukaryota; kingdom Viridiplantae; phylum Streptophyta; class Magnoliopsida; order Poales; family Cyperaceae; genus Rhynchospora; species Rhynchospora pubera. Next base: position 21,634,192 of record CM051463.1, read on the forward strand.
GCTTAACATCTCCCAATACAGACGAGCACAGCAAGTCCCAGCAGAAACTCTGTACCAAGCTGGATGGTCAGAGAACAGGCACCGAGTATACCAACATTACTCGGATGAAAGAACGTTGGTCACAGATGGCCAGCAAGTGGAGCTACCGTTCATCTCTGAAGAAAGTTTTAACAGACTTTTGCAAGAAGGGCTCCAACATCTGCATATCGGACTAATTATGGTTCGATTGTACACGTTGCATAGGCGAAGTGCAGGTGTGAATGCACTAGTGTTAATCAGAGATACTAGATGGCGAGATGATAGAGCTATCATCAGCTCTATGGAAATGGATCTCACATCTGGGACGCAGTTGGCATATACTGCCCCCGATATGACTCTAAGTATCCGTGACTTCAGAGATCACATTCAACTAGTGATTCAAACTCACGGGTATGAAGGATAGCAAGGTGGAGAAAGTAACCTTTTACTCTCAAGGTCTCTTATTGGACGACTGTCCAATACAAGCCACACAAATTTCAGATACAATGTTCAGAACGTGGCGACCACCTGGCAAGTGGAGGAGTTCGGGCCATCCATGGCTCGCAACGTACAATCACAGAACTCCGTGGAAGGCAGTGGCTTGTGAGACCAGCTGTCATCTCACAAGTTCAGAATCCCCAAGTAGCACGAATCCCAGCAAGGACAGATGGCTCATTATCCGTCAGATTTGCGGGGTATACAACAACAACCCCTGAACAAGAAGCTATTCGTGGAGAAAATGATGAGGAAGAACTCGAACAAGAATTCATCAATCTACTCACACTAGATGATGATTGGCCATATGAAGATGATCCAGAATTTCCAGAAATCTATTCAGACCCTGAGGAATTCAGTGAAGATGACGAGACTGAGCAAGACGATGGTCCCTTATTGGGAAAATGGTTCTTGACAATACTAAGAGCCGAACAAACTGAACCAACAGTTGAAATGCTAGAACCAATAAACCCGTATCAATGGTTTGCTATTGAGCAGCTAGATAGTGAAGACGAACTCGTACAAATGACATTTACAGAGTTCAATTGGCTAGAAACCATTGATGCAGAAAGTGAATGGTTTGAGGAACAAGCCCTCATGATGACCTGTCAATGGGATGAGTCGGACGAAGATGAGATACTCTCCACGGTGCAATTCCTGTCTCAATTGGGTGCACCAGCAAACCAAGATGAAGACTTGCTAAGTCTTCTAGCGAAAGGTGGTGGGGAAGATGTCAGTTCTCCAAATTCTAAAACAAAGTGGGACGAAGATCTATTCGAGACAGTTTATATGGTAGAAGAGATGGAATACCCACAATTCAAAAATCTCAAAAAGAAAGTGGAGACTGTACTCTCAACTGCAGAGTCTTCACTTACAAGAATACCACCTGAACCAATCATGGGACCGGCCATGTACCCACCTGGTTCAAGGCAACCCAAGAACCTCCAAATCCCAGAGATAAAGGCACGGTTGGACAACATCCGCGGTGGCTATGCAAGACAAATGAACGAAAGGTTTAACCTGCCAACAGCCCAAGCTAGTCAAGGTGCAATTCTAGTTTTACCAGAAGATATTGGGCTATACTCAGAAGTTATCTCCCGATGGGAATCAATCACTCTCAACCTGATAAATGAGAGAAATTGGACAGATAACAAATCTAAGGTCAATTATATCGAAAACCTCCTAGGCGAAACGGAGAAAAAGACCTGAATTCAGTGGAGAATGGCATTCTCCACTGAATATGAGGAATTAGTTAACATTGCCGATGATCCACAAAATGTAATATCACAAATCAGGCGAATGTTTCTGTTGGAGGATCCGACAACCGGGTCCACTGAAGAGTAAGATCGAGCGTACAACGACCTGGAGAGACTTTCATGCCACAATGTGAAAGATATTTTCGATTATATAAATGATTATAAGATTTTGGCGGCAAAATCAGGAAGGATGTTCATATCTCCTGAACTCTCAACAAAATTTTTCAGAAAGATGCCTCCAATTATTGGTGGAGAAATTGAGAAGGCATTTGCTGAAAAATACCCAGGCAATACTGTGGGTGTTATTCCAAGAATACATTTTACCTACCAGTACCAGGCAGAGCAGTGTAAGAGAGTTGCACTCCAAAGAAGCCTCAAAGATCTCTCATTCTGTAGCCGCATACCAGTGCTGGGTTACTATCAAAAGAACAAGAAGTATGGTCTTCGAAAGGCAAAGACATATCGAGGCAAACCACATGATACGCACATCAGAGTATTCAAAAGGAAGCACGCAGATAAAGTAAGAAAATGCAAGTGCTTTTGTATGTGGTGAAGAAGGACATTTTGCCCGCAACTGCACAAGGCAAAAAGGCAACATTGCAAGAGTAGCCATAGTCGAAAATCTAGACCTAGATGATGGCTGGGATGTGCTCTCGGTAGATTAAAATAAACCAGATAGCGATGCAATCTGTTCATTTTCTGAAGGAGAAGGAAGTACTAGTCATTCTTTGATGGCTGGTATAAATGAGGTTCCATACGAAACCGCAATGATGATAACGAGTGAAGAAATCTCATGGCGAGTGGTGACCTCAGTGCCCCAAGAAATCCAAAACTGTGCGCATCAATGGGAGGACAACAGTCCAGTGGCGCAAGAATTCATGAGGTGTCTGTTTCAGCAAGGAGCAGACTAATCCAAGGATGAGAGCACTTTGCAGTATATGTCATTTGACTGTCTGCCCAATGTGTTCGAGATTCAACCTAGGAAGAAGGTTGACAATACAAAGATCAAATCTCCAGTATGACAACAAGGATACCCTAATTAATGAGCTGATTGGGTATACAAATTTTCTCTTAGCAGAAAACCAAAGGCTAAAGGAAAGAATTGAAGAATTGGAGATGGGAAAGGATCTGGATGAAATGCGAGATCCAACAAAAGGAAAAGCCCCTGAAAAGCCAATTCTTGAAGAGGGAGATTCGGATGATGAAACAATTGAAAACCATATCCAGAAACAAAATGGAGTAGTAATCAGGATGCTGACAGATAGAGATGAATACATCAGTATTCAAGTTCTAGATCCGAGAAAAGGGAAGAGAGTCTTAAACAGACTTTACAACATTGAGCTGACAATGGAAATACCAGGTGTTGAGAAGTTCAAAATCCAAGCAATCCTAGATACTGGTGCCACAGTTTGCTGCGTGGACCAGAATGCAGTCCCAAAAGAAGATTTGGAACCCAGTGCGTACCCTATTCAAATCAACGGGATTAACTCTTCTCAAATAGCCAACAAAAAACTCAAAGGCGGAATGATGGCTATGGAGGAAAATCGTTTCCGTATTCCTTTCACCTATGCATTCCCAATGGAACAGAGGGACGGAATCCAAATGCTGATTGGTTGCAATTTCATCCGAACCATGCAAGGAGGGCTTAGGATTGAGGGCCAAATGGTGACATTTTACAAAAATGTCACAACAATTGCGACAAAAGTTGACGCTGAGGTAGTAGCTTCAGCAGCAATCGAAGAACTTGAGCTGTCTGAGTTAGAATATTTTGAGATCCAAAGAATCACTGCATACTCTTGTGGTGAAGAATCGCAGAAATTCAAAGAGAGGTTCAGACCTCTTCTTGAGAGATTAAAAGAACAAGGGTATATTGGAGAAAATTCTCTCCAACACTGGGAAAAGAATCGGATTAGGTGCAAGTTAGACATCATCAATCCGGATATCACAATTCAAAACAAGCCTCTGAAACATATCACACCGGCAATGAAGGAGCAATTTGACAAGCATGTTCAGGCGCTACTCAAGATTGGAGTAATACGACCCAGTAAGAGCCGACATAGAACCATGGCAATGATGGTAAATTCAGGTACATCAATAGACCTAAAGACTGGCGCTGAGATTAAAGGCAAGGAGCGTATGGTATTTAATTACCGTACCCTCAATGATAATACCCACAAAGACCAATACAGCCTGCCAGGGATTAATACCATTCTAAAAAAGGTCGGTAATAGTCGGATTTATTCAAAATTCGACTTAAAAAGTGGGTTCCATCAGGTGGCAATGGATCCTGAATCGGTTGAGTGGACGGCTTTTGTTGTTTCAAATGGCTTGTATGAATGGCTAGTTATGCCATTCGGGTTGAAGAATGCACCGGCAATTTTTCAAAGAAAGATGGACGATTGCTTCCGGGGAACGGAAAACTTCATAGCAGTCTACATCGATTGATAACCTACTATCTAGCTCATAGATCTCAACGAAGGATTTTCATAAAGAAGAGTAGGAATTTCTCCGTATATTTCACTAGTTTAATACATTGCTTCTTTTTGTTTACAGAATGTCTAACCCCCTTTCCTTATGGAGGGGGGTTCCTATTTATAGTCATCTGGTGGTCCCCCATTGCATAGGATCTTTTGTGGCCTCCTCGTGTTCTCATCTTCCTTATTCGACTGCGGCGTGAAGGTCGCTATGATCTCCTTCAACCTCGACATGCTCCTTTCTCACTTATGGCCAGCGTTCATCTGCGCGAAGCTGAGTGCGAGGTTGAGTCGAGGCTTCCTGAACGGCTGTTGCCCCAAAGGTCACAGAACATCCCGTGACCGTTATGGAGAGGACACCCGCGCTCAGAAACCGTTTCCTCTAAGGGGCCCACCGGAGGGAGTTCCCCCTAACGGTTTCTGACCCTGACCCCTCTTCTGAGCGCAACGGCCTCGGGTCCACTTTCATCATAACGACTCGTGGGCTTCTTTCTCTAAAGAGGCCTTACACAAGGCTTTTCGTAACTATTAGGCCCATATTCTGGTCTGACCGTATCATTAGCCCTCGAGCTTCTGATAAATGTTTGCATTTTATCAGAAGTTCTTTGTAGCAATTTCTAGATGATGTCATTGAGCTTCGGGCGGTGTTCGAGCGACGTTTGCTTGTCGGCTAAATTCTTTGAAAGGAGAAAGACGATGAGCTCTGCGAGGTCCTCATAATCTGCAAGCCCTCAGAGGGTGTTTATTGATATCTGAATCCACCAGACGCAGTCGCACAGTGAGGGTTGATATTGTCGAGCCCTCATGCGATGTTGGAAGAAATATCTGGTGAATATAATAATATAAAGAAAGAAGGTGGGGGCCATATAATCTTCTATAGGGATTCTACAAGATTTTCCCATCATTGTGTCTCTTGGGGGATCGTGTCGCAACGATTTGTCTTCTTTGGAATTTGAAAAGGGGTAAAGCTCCTTTCTAGGTGGGAAAACCGAGGAGACGCGTCTTTTATATAGATCCAAAATCATAATCTTTTTCTTTCTCCATTCCCAGTACATTCTCTGTGCCCTTGTAGTTGTTTTCTTCTTTCCTTCATTCCGGTGAACTCCTTGTTGCCGTTTCTCTTTTCTCTTTTCTCTTCCACCTTCGCACGACGGCGACTACTGGGTATTGGCACTAGCCTTTCCTCATTCTTACTTTTCTTTCTATTACTTTTGTTCTTGTCATAACCTACTTGTCTTTTCTTACCGTTATTCTACTTAAATTTTCTTTGTTGCTTAGTTCCGCCATGCCTAAGAAGGTTTTCAGGAGTTCAGACTCCAAGAAAATCAGGGAAAAATTCCCAACGTCCAGAGGTTTCAAATCTAACCCTTGGATTGATACCAAAATAATCAAGTTCAAGAGGAGTTTGGTTTTCGATGATCCAGAGGAAAGTGAATTTTACGTGGAGGGAGCGGGTAAATTGGATCGTCCTTTTGAAACTTCGAAGGGCAGAGTGTTCTTCGCCAAATCTGCGTGGTGGGGAATTCGCCTGCCCTTGTCGCCGTTTCAATGCGCGCTTCTCAACATGGTGAAAGTTCCCCCGGGCCAACTTCTTCCCATCGCTTGGTGCTGCATAACTTCCTTTGAGCGTCTGCTTACGGTGAACTTTGCAAACTTAGGTCTTAAGACTAAGGTTACCCCTACGGTAGGGCTGTTTGGTTATTACTTCAAGTTTTGTCGTCACAACGAATTCTGCACCATCAGAACTGTTCACCGTTTGTTCGCCAATAAACCCAGAAAAGTAGGCAACTGGGAGGAGAACTTCGCCTTTTGTCGAGGGACCTTGATGGATGGGATGGGCATTTGTTTGGATTGGAACACGACTTCCACTGGATTCACCAAGGTAAAATCCCGGAACCTACCGAAGACGAGCATGCCATAATATCCCACCTGGCTAGGACTTCTCAGGCGGGCTACCAGTTGTGTTGGGATGGGGGGAGCCCTGTAGCAGATGATCGTACCTTCGCTGACTGCATCGAGCCTGACGATAGCGCAAACGAGGAGCTACCTTTGCAGCAACTTAACTACTCCCCTCCTCCTGAAGAGGAAGGGGAAGGGTCGCCACAACCGGCCGTGTCTCCTACTCCGAAGACTCTTCCTGCTGCCAAGGCCCTTCCTGCCAAGAAGGCTTCTGTCTCCAGCTCCAAGGCTTCTGCAATGTTTAAGGTTGCTAAAGGGGGTGGTTCAAAGGGTTCTAAACCTACTTCTTCGCGCACTTCCCAGCATCTTAGACCCGCGCAGCCCTCTGGGAAGGCTCCCGCGGAGAAAGTACCGACAGAGGGGAAGTCGGCAACTAAGGCACCCAAAAAGAGGAAGCGCGAAGAGGGTTCCTCAAAACGTTCTTCGCCAACTCCATTAGACTTCCCCAGAACATCTGTTGGTAGTGACTTGGTGGTGCTTGCTGCTCCTGGGAAGACATCCGAAGAATCATCTGGGCAGGTGCCTGCTGGTGCGAAATCTGCACAAACTCATCATTCCTCCTCGTCCCAGCGTCGCCCAACTAATCCAGATGATTCCTGGCGCTCAGCTCGCGTTAGAAAAGTTTACGAAGATGAAAGAGTTTCTCTGCGCCTCCCTGGTGTAAGCGCGGATCCTTCCAAAATCCAGGTTTTTCTCTTCTTCTTCTTCTTTTTTTTTTTTTGAGAGAAAAGTTAATTATACTTAATTGCGTAGGTGCCCCGTCTTGCTGCCTCTCTTCATCGCGTGTCTTTGGATTTGTGTCCGCGAATTAATGACTCACTTGCTGGATTGTCTATGGAAGACAAGTTCATGCGGATGCATTCTTTATTGATGGAGTTGGGATGTCTTCAGGCGAGCGTCCATGACCATTCTCGCAATTTTGGGAATGCTTGGATGAAGTCTCTGTCTTCTTTGGCAGAACGGAATGCCGAGATCGACAAAGAGCTTCGATTGCTTCGTGGGGAATATGAACCGGACTGGGGCTTCAAGGTGGACTTGTCGCAGTTCTCGTTCGCGGGTCGAGCTTCCGATGAGGATAAGGCGGAGATGACTGCGTTATTTGAGAAATTTGCCGCCTCCCAGGATGCTTTGTTGGTTCGTGCGCAGGCTGCTGAAGCAGACAAAGATTTGATGTCCGAGACGCTCAGCCGCGCCTCCCGTGTTAATGTTGATCTTCAGAACCAGCTGGCTGCAGCGCGCATATCGTTGGAGCAACGCGATAAACAACTGGAAAAAGCCAAGGACCTCATTCTTCAACGGGACGGGGCCATTGCCGATTGGAAGAAGACATGCGAGAAGATAGCGCGCCAAGAGAAAGAGCGGTTAGCTGAGTTGGCGAAGTTGAAATCAGCCAATGAAACTTTGGGGCGGAAATCCGAAGAACTGCTGGGTGAGCTTCATAAGAAAGACCAAGAGTTAGCAGGTCTCGATGAAGAGATATCTCTGGTGAAAGCCGAAAAGGACCAGCTAACATCTGAAAAGACCCGGCTGCATTCTGAGGTTGTTCAGACCTCTTCCCTGCTGCAAGAGTTGGCCACGGTTTCGTCTTGAGGGTTTGGACTCTCTCCGCCGAGAGCGTGGTGATCGGCTGCGCTGACGATCTCGAGGTGAGCTTGGGCGCTGTTGCTTTCTGGGGGACGTGCTTTGTCTGTTGATTGGTGTGGCAAAGGTATTGTGATGGTAACCTTGGATGGCCGCGATGTGTTCCTCTCCGCGAATAAGGTGTTCAGCTTGCTCCCTGAATGCAGCGAAATCAGAGAATTTTTCCGTCATGGCTGCCCACTGAACATGTCCCTCCAGCAATCCACGCTGCACAGCTAGCAGTGCCATGTCCTCCCGATAATCACCACATTTGTTGGCTTCGATAGAAAAACGATCGAGATAGTCTCGTGTGTGCTCAGAGGGGTGCTGTCGAACGCCCATGAGGTCCATGCATGTTTTGGGGGGTGCTCGAACATTGGCGAACCTTTTAAGGAACTTGTTGGTAAGGTCTCTGTAACTGGACACCGAGCCAGGAGGAAGTTGCGCATACCATTCCCAGGCAACCCCCTCTAACCGAGTAGGGAAAACGAGACACATGGTTCGTTCGGACGCTCCAGTGATGAGCATAGACTCCCGGAAGGTGTTAACAAAGGCTCGAGCGTCGTGAGCTGGGTAAGCAGGGTACTTGTCGAGGCCGGCAAAATCCTTGAGGCGAAGGGCCTTTCCTTTGTAGAGGTGTCGAGCCAAGGCTCCACGAGGAGGCGAAAGACTATCACGCCGCTTCCAGGAGATTTTGCGCGAACGCTGCGTGCGCGGTCTGGACCTTCCGTCGCTAGTGTCACTTGTTTGAGAATAACTTGGAGACGAGGATCTAGTTGATGTGCTGTAACGACCGCGGTGTTTCTTTAAAGGCGACTTGCGAGAAGATAGCTCGCTCGAACTATGAGTACCATATTCTGAAGATGGTGATCGTTTTCTGGGCCGTCGTGAACGGGATTTGGAGCGGCCTCTTGTGTTAGAACGGGAATGATTAGGAGCGCTAGTATATTGGGAACGTCTGTGAGACGGTTGCGGTCAGTGGTCTTCACTGTGCAAAGCGAGCTCTTCCTTGTTTGACAGTCGGGTGTTCGTTTGATTGGACGGTTGAGTCAGTACACCTGACTGATTGGTCGGGAATATTGGATGTTGGTAGGGGTATTGTTGAGGGGGAGGTTGGAAAATGATGGGAGGTTGGTATACTGGATCGCGAGGAGCTTGAAACTCCTGAGGGAGGGGCAATTGCGGTTGGTGGTTGTGGCTGCTGTGAACGGAGGAGGGTGTAAGGGATGGCATTGTAGAAGGAAGGACTTGTGGTGGTGGTTGATAATTACGCATATCTTGTGGGGTAACATTGTTGATGATTGGAGGGTTGTGTCGTGGGGCTAAGTAGATGCTAACAGATTGATCAGAGGTTGGCTCCGTTCCTGGAGGTGGGGGTTGTGGGGTGACATGTTGCTGTGAGGTCGTTGCTGGAGTGTTGAAGGTTACGTTGCTAGTCGCCATGGGTTTTGTGGATGGTGTACTGAAATCTAACTTTTTTGGATGAATATTCCTACTCCCTTTCATGCGAATTGGAGCTCAAACAATAAGAAAAAGGTCGTATTTCTCGATTGTTGGGATGAGCTCTTGTAATTTACGGTGGGCGCCAGTTGATAACCTACTATCTAGCTCATAGATCTCAACGAAGGGTTTTCATAAAGAAGAGTAGGAATTTCTCCGTATATTTCACTAGTTTAATACATTGCTTCTTTTTGTTTACAGAATGTCTAACCCCATTTCCTTATGGAGGGGGGTTCCTATTTATAGTCATCTGGTGGTCCCCCATTGCATGGGATCTTTTGTGGCCTCCTCGTGTTCTCATCTTCCTTATTCGACTGCGGCGTGAAGGTCGCTATGACCTCCTTCAACCTCGACATGCTCCTTTCTCACTTATGGCCAGCGTTCATCTGCGCGAAGCTGAGTGCGAGGTTGAGTCGAGGCTTCCTGAACGGCTGTTGCCCCAAAGGTCACAGAACATCCCGTGACCGTTATGGAGAGGACACCCGCGCTCAGAAACCGTTTCCTCTAAGGGGCCCACCGGAGGGAGTTCCCCCTAACGGTTTCTGACCCTGACCCCTCTTCTGAGCGCAACGGCCTCGGGTCCACTTTCATCATAACGACTCGTGGGCTCCTTTCTCTAAAGAGGCCTTACACAAGGTTTTTCGTAACTATTAGGCCCATATTCTGGTCTGACCGTATCATCGATGATATACTGGTGTTTTCTGAGAATGAAGAACAGCATGCCAAACATTTGGAGGCTATGCTGACAATTTGTGAGAAATGGGGGCTTGTACTCTCCCCAACTAAAATGAAAATAGCTGTACAGGAAATCGAATTTCTAGGTGCAGTTATTGGGAACAGAAAAATCAAACTTCAGCCGCACATAATCAAGAAAATCATTTCTTTCGATGAAGAAAAATTGAAGGAGAAGGCTGGTATGAGATCATGGCTTGGCATCCTCAACTATGCCAGATCATATATACCGAAATTGGGAACATTAGTTGGGCCATTATACTCAAAAACAAGCGAACACGGTGACAAAAGGCTCAAAAGCTCAGACTATGAGATCATCAGAAAGGTCAAGCAAGCGGTGCAACAGCTCCCAGATCTCGAGCTGCCTCCGGAAGGATCCTACATCATCCTTGAAACAGACGGATGCATGGAAGGATGGGGTGGAGTATGCAAATGGAAGAAAGCAAAGCATGACCCCCGAAACACGGAGAAAGTTTGTGCGTATGCAAGCGGGAAATTTCCAGTGATTAAATCCACAATAGATGCAGAGATCTATGCTTGCATGGAAACAATGAAGGCACTCAAGATTCACTACCTGGATCAAAAGGAGATCACTCTCAGAACTGATTGCCAGGCCATAATCAGTTTCTATAACAAGTCATCACAAAACAAACCTTCAAGAGTCCGATGGATTAATTTTGTTGACTTTGTTACAGGAACAGGAGTGCAAGTAAATTTCGAACACATTGATGGGAAGCAGAATGTACTGGCTGACTCACTCTCAAGGCTCACAGCAAATATGGTTAAAACCGAAAATTGCTACTGGGCCGACGAACAGCTAGCAGATTTAGAGAAAGTACTCGAGGAAACAAAGGATGCTCCCGAAGAAATCCTAAATCATCTAGCAACAACGGTTGGTCACATAAGCAACATGCTAGATGAGAACTGTGTTCTCCGATATCTCTAAGAAAAGGCGAAAGCGGGCATGGTGGACCGCTGGAAAAACCCACCATAACCATTGTATCTAAGGACCCGTCTGGCAGTAATCTACGAAAACTGCTGACATTTTTAGAAAATTTATTTCTGTTTTATGTATGTAATTTTGCAAATTTTATTTTCAGGAGATGGTGCTTAATCACTTGCGAAATTTGATGAGAATCCATGAAGGAAGCCCAACAACTGGGTTCAGACCAGGAAGTAGGCAAGCTTTCCAGCAAGCCGAGAGATGGGCAACTTTAGGGGGAGAGACAAACTCCCTTCAGGATTATGAAATAATCACTGGTGATTTAATAACAGTTTATCCAAGGTCTTTTCATTGGGAAGGAGCCATGAAGCTTAGACTAAAGGAAATACACGACGAGCAACTACAGAAAACCATGAAAGAGGTTGAAAGGCTCATAACATTGAGTTATCTTCAAAAGATTCGGCTCGAACAACGTGCATCCAAAGACAACTGGGCTAGCAGTACACTGGGACCAGTTAATCATAACATTGATGAGCTGTTAAGAATTCACCAAAAGATACAATTGATCCAGCAAGGCCATTACTATTAGTGAGTCCCACCATCATATCAGAATCACGTTATTGTATTAACTTTCGGTACCACTCAGGATAGGTCGTGTCATTATTAGCCTACTTTATTGTTGCAGCAATCTCTTTTTATTTTGTCGGGCAATTATTGTACTATTGATGCCCACTAGTGTGTGTAAGGACAAATTCCACCTGTAAATGTCACTAATTGAGATGGACGATGGGGCCCAAACAGCGCACCCGCACTTAATTATTGAGCATCAAAGGAAGAGTCCCTTAGGCTATATAAGCAGATGGTGTTTCACTTGGGAGGACACACATCCCACACCAAGTAATCACCCTTCTCTTGTATCATTTACCAGTAATCAATAAAATTTCCTCATTCTCCTTCTCAAAACTTTGGAACCAGTATTCATTAGTAATCAGAAGTTTCAAAGTCGATCCGATCACAACCAATTTTATTCTGGTATCAGAGCGAGGTTTGTTTTCTTAATATCATGGCTTTCTAATTTTCTAATTATTCTAGGTAGGTGTCAAGGGTGAGATTATACCAAACTAATAAGAAAAATGTTCAAATATGGTCAACTAGAAAACACTAATTTGAGGTGGAATTTTTAAGGAACCAAAAGAATCATCCTGCCGTACAGTACCTAGGAAAAGAGGGAAGATCGCGGGTTAACACGATGATGTGAGGTTATAATTAAAGTATACCAACCTAAAATTAGTAGAACAAAAGAAGACTAATTAATAATCTGGGTGCATAAGTTGGGTACATATAGCAAAAAATTCCATCCAAAGTGGCAAAAACACAAAGGTGACCATAGTTTTGGATGGCAAAATTGCAAACTTGAAAAATCAGGTGGCAATTCCATAATTTCACCAGTTTTGGGTGGCACAAACGAAATTGTCCCTTAATTATAACATTTAGTATTCGAATCAAAACAATTACTCATATTACAGAATGGAATAGAGGCAATGGAGATGGGAGTGAGAATCAACATGAAGTGTGTGGGAGGAGGGGGGACAACATATGGTAAGGAGTTAGTTGCAGTGTGCGGGAGAGAGGGCAGCGTACGCGTTAGGTTGGTAAGGAGTTACAGGAGATGAGAATCGAAGGTAGAAATGAAAAGGACGCTGGATATATTTTTTCTAAAAATAGAAAACATTAAGTGTGTCACTAGGGATGATAGGTGCTGGATAATTAATGAGGGCGCTGGATAACGCTGGATTTGATTCTCTGGATTCTATTTTTCTATCATTCCATGGTCTTCTATCAACGAGGACGCTGGATAATTAATGAGAAATAGGAAATGATGGGATGATAGAATCTTAGGAATGGTCTTAAAATTCTTTTAAAACAACGAAGTACATACATATAAATCGAATTCGATAAAATTGACAAAAAAAAAATCAGCACGGCTATTCAAGTAAATTGCTTACATCTATCCTATCTTATTAATTTGATGGCAGAAATAATGTTTCTGCTTTGAAAACTATCTAACACCAATTAACATTATGATCTTTTTTGGGGAAACAGAAGCTCAGAAAATGGGGGGGGGGGGGGAATACATTTGTGGTTTCTCATAATCATGCACGTGAAAGACAAATTTGGGCACTACAAACTGGCAGTTAAAAAGGCGTCATCTCATTATTTCCTAGATTTATTAAATAATTTTTTTAAGGTAACATTTCAAGTGCGCATTAGTTACAAGCTTAAGGGGAAAAGTGGTCAAAAGTTGCTGTCAGGTCGCAATCAAGCGCTAATTAAAACAGATCGTGCATTGCTTTTCCTTGAAAACGACTCGACCTGACACCTAAAGCTCCAAATCAAAACCACGTGCTTCTGTTTTTTTAAGGCACATACCAAATTTTCTGTAGCATATTGTCTAGAAAAAAAAGGTAATGAAATAATAAATAGTTATGTATTTATTGTTTGGTACAGAAAGATACCTTCTGTCCTTCAGTGCATTTACAAATTGGTGGTACCGTCTCCGTCTGCAAAGTCTGCAAAAGGACGAGTTTTTATCTTGATTGACCGTGAAGCACTGCGTCGGCAAAACGTGAACCACGTCGCCTTTTTTGGATTTATAGGAAAGAATTTTGAAAGAAAAATAGCACGTTCACAAAAAAAAAGAATGATTATTGGTTATATTTGAATTCGCAAAAGATAATGTTGAAATATTATGCGGTGTTTGGATGAATAAAAAGCTATTTGAATTAGTCTCTAACAATGTTATTTCTCTATTCTAACGAAAATATTAAAGAAAAAATTAATTAAATTTATACCACGATAAAATTTGTTGAATAGATATATGTTATTATTGGATTGATTATTAGCGAATATTATTAAAAAAATATCAAAAGTAATTTTATGCAAATAATTTCATCAAAAAACATGTCAAGTTCTAAATATGTCACTCTAAAATCTATTGTTATATTAGATTTTCTAATTTATCTTCATCACATTTATATAAAAAAAACGACAGATAAAAGGAGGAGCCGTGCCGCCAGCCCGCCACCAAATGAAAGGCAAATGGGTCGGGTCGGATTTCAAAGGACTGGACTTGACGGATTTGATATAAGGGCCGGGTTGGACCGGGTTGATATAAAGGACTGAGATGGACCGGGTTAGACGGATTTGTAGTTTGAAATATGAGACCGGCCATTCGAAAATCCGGCCTTTCTAGATCCTTGGTCCTTTTAGTCTTTCTAAAATAATATCAATATCTAATTTTTTTAATAGTATTTTAATCTCTACGTGTCATCATGATTAAATGATCGCTATGATTGAAGGATTAGGTCGGATCCGGCCCTTCAACACCCGTATTTGAAAAAATTTAGATCCGGCCCTTTCAAAATCCGATCTTCTAGTTCCATGTCCGTCATAAGTCTTTCGAAGAACCGGTCCGGTTCGGTCCAGATTTTAGGACGATCTTCCAAAAAACGAGCCAAGGACAAAAAAATTTTGAACTATCACTACCGCCACCCACCTCTCGCTAGCCCTTGCATTGATCCCCACGCCCCCCCCCCCTTATACTTAGCAAACCCCGCCCCCCACCCACACTGCAATAGCTTGAAATTTATTGATTTATAGTTTGTGTTGACACAAAAATAATTTTTTATTTAGAGATGACATATTTCAAATTTATAACTTTTGCAGTTGCATAAATCTAAATCATCCGAAATTAAAATCAATAAATACTTAATAAAAATCTGAAGTAATATGTGGATTTCACTAACTCAATTCATAATCCAAATATTTTTAAGCCTATATATAAACTTCTTTCGTGTTTCACTATAATACAGCCTAAAAACGAGCAATCGTTTAAAATAAACCGGAATTGATATACATTATATATAACGGAATTGCTTAAGATCATCCTCCGAATTCTATCATTTTCATCATCTCCAGAATCATCACTAATTATTCAGCGTCTTCATTAATAGAAGTCTAGAGGATGAGAGGATGAGAGTCGGGGATGAGGACAGAGCGAATCAGAGAGAAGGGGAGAGAGCGAAATAAAGATGGATGGAGGGGATGAGATCCCAGGGAATTATTCATAAACTAGAACAGTTATATATTTAATCAGAACAATTATATATTTAAATAGAACAATGAGAAATTTTAATATGCACCATAGTGCATAGGATTTTCTATACACTACGGACATTTTGGGGAGTATTTTTGTAAATTGACAAATTTAATTTAACCAATCCAATCTACATATTGAAATCTCATAGAAAACCAAATTCTACTATTTTTGAAATTTTATTACTAGGTTTTCCATTTTTTTTAAATAGTCATTTTGGGAATGTTGTAAATAGTAATTTGTTTCCAATAATAGCATGTTTTAAAAAATTTTAAAAAACAGTAATAAAATCTAAAAAATTGTAAAATTTGATTTGCTATGAGATTTCAATATGTAAATTAGATTGGTTAAATTAAATTTGTTAATTTACAAAAATATCTCCAAAAAAAATCCGCGGTGCATATAAAACCCTATGCACTATGGTGCATATAAAACTTTCTCTATAACAATTATATATGTAACTAGAACAGTTGTCCTTTTTTCTGTGTTGCTCCCTCCCTCCCTCCGCTCCGTGTCAATCATCCCTCCCTCCCCTCTCTTTCACTCATTCCTCCCCCCTTTGTCCCCTCATCAAAAAAAAAAAACGCGTTAATAATAACTGCTAGGGAATTATTTCCTCATCCTCATCTTTTTTTTTTCGGAATACAATTAAACCAACTGATGAGAGTGATGGAATGATGAATCTAAAAGATGATTTTTTATCAGTCCCGTATATATAATCATATTCAAATAACAAATGACAAATCAATAATTTTTTTTTGTGTATTTGAATTTTTTGATTGAGTGGTGCTTGTTAGTGCGACAGTGAGCCATCGATTGAATCAGCTCAAGAAAAGAAAAAAAATGCTGCTTAAATTGGCTGGTCCAGTTCACCAGTCGATCGGTGAAATAAAAAATTACAGTGGTAAGCGCTTTCTTTTCCCCGCCTTCACTTTGTTGGGAAAATATCAAAATAATTGTATTTATCAAGAAGTAGGCGCTTTACTAATTATTGTATTTATTGTGACTAACAAATTAAATAGAGAAACCAGAACAAAATATTAATCACAATAAACTTTGGTTGACAGCCACTGTAGATTTGTTGGGAAAAAAATTGTTTTTATTTCTTAACTACTTACTGTAGCTTTGCTTGACAGGCACCGGAAAGTGTGTAAAAAAAAAAAAGAATATATTGTTGTAGGCTGTAGCTTCTAATTAAATACTCTGGCATCCTCGTTGCAAACCACTACCCTGTTGCTAATGGAAACATTTTTACGCAAAAAACTGTCGTAATTGTTTCTTTTAAAGCTATTTTTCTCTGCCATGAGTTTACAGCTTAAAACAATATTTGCCTTGACGAATATATCAGACAAAACAACTAAAAAATTTTGTTATCATTTAGCTATATATCTTTTAATGTCACCACTGGATTAAAGTGCACGCATTCTACAGTACTTCACAAATTAGAAAAATAAAATAAAAAGAAAAATTCTGCCACGAGAATCAATTTTGAATCGAACTTTAATTGCAATCGTTCGTGAGTGCTATAATGAATTGATCTTTCTTGAAAATGTGTGGTTGAGATTAAAGACCGATCCAAAAATTGATTCTCATAGTTGATTTTCTCAAATAAAAAACTTCTAAAAGTAATTAATGTAAAATTATAGTGCAACTATCATAACAGAATGAAAACGATACATTTACCAATCCTAATGTGCCAATCTATCATTGTATAAATATGTTATGGATTTAATAAATCAAGTCAAAACACACAACACACATATATTTCGTAACCCATGTGATGTGCCACGTCAGACAACGGGACCAATGAAAATGCGTCACGTATCAAAAACTCAAATTCAAAATTTAAATCTCCTGCTTAACAGCAAAATAGCTCGTTCTTTGAGCAATATTTTCTTAAACATTTTATTATTGTTGTTATTATTATTACTATTAATTATTATATTAATTCTTCTTGTTATGTCATTCAACATCTCTCAACTAAAACACGTGCTAAAGACATTAAATAACTCCACCTAAAGTTGCCAATTGTGCCTTTATAATACTGTGTGTTACAGAGCTTTAAATGCCTTTCATTGATACCTTGTACCTCTGGAGTTGGCTTAAACGAGTGATAATGACTAATCACTAGCCTTTATTTGGGGATGGAAAATGTTATGTAACCCCATGTCCATGTTCAACACATTATAGCTAGCATTGGTTTTTGCATTGGACTGCTTCCGCTTGGCGACATGAATATGGAACTTGTGCTTAAAGAGTACTTCTGTCTTTTTTTTTTTTTTTGGGGATGGTTTTTTTTGGTGTCTTATAAAAAAAAATTGTTTTATTGATCTTTTCAACTGAATATGAAACATCAGTGATGCGAATTTGTAAAAAGAGAATGTTGCATTTGGTTAACTATTTTTGTAAGGATACTCTCTTCAAATATAATAATATAGAATACAAAATATGACTAATTCTGTAATCATATGCTCAATATTTCAGTACTTCCATCCACGAAGTACTTACTAAAAATATTTTCAATATCCTACAGGCCAGCAATCGAAATTCAATATTTTTCTGAAATTTTCTGGTATTTCCTCTCTTAGTATCGGATATAGTCGTTACTCTCTTCAAATATAATAATATAGAATACAAAATATGACTAATTCTGTAATCATATGCTCAATATTTCAGTACTTCCATCCACGAAGTACTTACTAAAAATATTTTCAATATCCTACAGGCCAGTAATCAAAATTCAATATTTTTCTGAAATTTTCTGGTATTTCTGTTAGGAAATCGCTCAATTTTAATTTTGTGACTAATTAAACTTAATTAATCCAATTAAACAAAGAGCAATTAAGGATCTAGTGCAAAAGCTCATTCGACACAAGAGATAAGAGGTGGAATTTGTACCTCCCGCGAAATCGTATTCGCGGGGCTCGATCCTGTGGCATAGAAATCGATGGCATGCTCTCCATGCGCCTCCACCATGGTTGACGGCCGCCTCGAGTCCACCTAGAGATTAACCAAGGTCTAGTTGATTCGTGCTAGCAAATCAAAGAGAACAAAGCTAATCCAAGGTATTCTCTCTTCTTCTTTAATTAACAATTTAATTAGTGGAGAGAGTATTGCTCAACTCATGAGCTAATGGAGAGAGAGAGGAGATAGGGCCGGCGGCCAAAGAGGGAGAGAATGGTGGCGGCTAGGGTTTGGGAAGAGAGCAACCTTAAATTTGCATTTATACATCTCTATATATAGTGCATGATCCCTACCTACCACCGACCATCTATTTACAAGAATGCCACTCCCACCTACCACTAGGGCCAGCCACAAAATGGGCTCAATTGGGCCTCTTAACTCACTCAAACAAGCCTCTAATTCATTTAATTAAAAGCTATTCCAAATGCTCTTTAATCGGGCTATATATTTAATGCACATATATTGGCCCAATAAATTAATATAACTATTTAAATTAAATTGAGTTGAACTAAAATAATTATTAACTAATTAATAATTATTCTAGGATTAGCAAATACATTAATTTATTTCTATATGATCCATTTGACTTAATTAATTATAACGGTATATAATCAATTAATCAACTTATCATATTTCCGCAATACGCACTATTGCGAATAAATAAATAATGTACTGTCTTGGTTAAAACTCTATTTTGTGTTACCCTTTGAGGATTTATGCTATGTTGGACATGGAATTAAATCGTTATTTAATTCCAATAATCACAAGCGGTATCTAGCAACACGTTATGATTCCCAATTCGCATAAATAGTGTACTGCTACAATATTTCAATCCTGCATAAGAGAATAAATATGTTTCTCTATTTTGATTCTTATGTCTCACGATATCATCGTATAATCCAAGATAGGAATGTGTCATTCTTGCAGATTATACGTTTCTTGATCTAGAGTTGATCGCTTAGTTGCGC
Source organism: Rhynchospora pubera (assembly GCA_028095005.1). Lineage (NCBI taxonomy): Eukaryota > Viridiplantae > Streptophyta > Magnoliopsida > Poales > Cyperaceae > Rhynchospora > Rhynchospora pubera. Next base: position 21,653,277 of record CM051463.1, read on the forward strand.
GCATACGATCCAACTCCATCAAGGGGCCCAAACAGATATCGTCACTCACTAAGTGAATTAATGAGGGACATACGGTTTTCTTGTTGATTAGCTTTTCCCCGCACAATTCAAGAGAACATAAATAAAGTCCGTATAGCAGCCCTTATCGGGAATCAGCTGTAGACAGTATTTATTGAACCTATCCTCATGTGGAAAAGATAAACATCTCAAACTTAGAACCAAAATCATAACGAAATAAATAATGACACGTAACACAATCCATATGTTTATTTCATTGGGTCAAGTCCTGTACTATGTTCCATAACATACACATATGCAATTAACTTGGTAACTCTTTACCTATGATTTGTAGAACTTAATCATCACTTAACTTGCATACTAATCTTATATGATAATTAATGTTCCTTTGTTAATTATCAAGATTATGGACCGTTTAGATTTATTATTGTCATTCTAAAGAATGATCTACAGAGATCTATAATTCGAATCCTCAACCTGAATAATCTGTCAATAATAAACCTAGGAACAGATGATAAAATATCATCCATAACATAAACTAATAATTAAGTCATTAGATTATTGACTTCTAGGACATAACTCTAACAATTTCCTCTCTTAATATCGGATATAGTCGTTTCAGTCACTATTTCGTTATCCGGTATTATTGGAATTTTCTAGATCGGGTATTGAAAACAGAACATACTATATTGAGATGAGTTAAGCTTAAGCCTTTACTAAATATTGTGTTTGGATGAGGGCAAGAATAAGAAATAAGAATTAGGATTTTCGAAATGCGTGATTGTCCAAATTACTTATTTTAATATCATGGTTTTGTTAGAATATGGATAAGGGCTCAAATTCCTTATCCCATTGTTGTTCAGATTGCACAAGAATAAAAAATTCGAAGCTTATTCTTATATATAAAAGACGACAATGGTATGCTTAGCCCCATTTTATTGGAAGATGGATGTTGTATCCAAGATTAAATGGAATTAACATGATTACAGTTGAATATTATGCTTTATGCATAATATTTATAAGTAACTTTTTATGATACGTGAAAGAAATTACTTTTTGTTATTTTCATTGTTGTCCCTAATGGAGGCGGCGTAATCAAGGTTTAGCGGAAGCAATTGAGGTTTCGGACCGGTTTGGTATGAACTATCCTAACACAATTTAATTGGTATCCAATACAAGCAAACACACAAGCAATTCAAGTATAGCAAGATAATAAAACGAAAAAGAGAGAGAGAGAGATTGAACACTCGGTATAATTACGTAGTTCCGACCCGCTAGGAAATGCTAGTCTTAGTCGTACGTCTCCGGTAGTTTCGCTACCACACAAGGGCGCGCTCCGTTCAATTCCAACAAGAACAGGACTATAATTTCGAACCGAATCACCTCGTCACAAGGACACTCGAGGCGGATCGGCCTAACTCGAATGGTACAACGGCCTCAAAGGAGAAGAGCTCTCAACCTATTCCAACCTACACCTAGCGACAATGTCGGGGCGGTGGTGTTTGAGGCTACTAAATCTCTCAAGATGGTCTATCTATGAAAAGCTCAAGTGGGAGAGTATCTCTATGCTCAAAGGCTCAATTCTGGTCTAATTTTGCAAGACAAAGCTCTCTCACTCGTTTATTGGAGAGAGAACAAGGGGTGGATATATATAGGGCTCGAAATGAGCAGTTCCCTAGCAAAAACTGGCCATAGCGTTGTACAACTCTGAATAACGTTATACAACGCTGGAATATGACCGTTGTAAAATCTAACGGCTAGTTAATATAGCCGTTGTTCTGTCAGAGCGTTGTGCAACGCTATATGCCGTTGCACAACGAAGGAGTGAACCGCCAAAGGAGAGCTCCAACAATTCCGTTGGAAATTGTCAGAGCGTTGCTTGCCACTGAATGGCGTTACACAACGTTAAAGGGAGACAAAAGGAACAACTCTGACAGATTCAACAGAGCATTGTACAACTCTATATACCGTCACACAACGCTAACGTTACCCAACGCTGAAAGACGTTGGCTAACGTTACCCGCAACTTTGCATGTAAAAACAACTGTTTACATGGGTTTTACATGGGACAGCGCTGTCTGAATATCGATGCAGCGCTGTCTGAACAACACAGCTAACTTGGGATTTTTGTGGCGTTATGCAACGCAATATGGCGTTGCACGATGGTACTCAGGAAAATTTCCAAATTTTTAACTGTAGCGTTGTACAACACTACTGAGCGTTGTAAAACGTTGTGACTCAGCATTGCCTAACTCTATATAGCGTTGTGCAACGTTGATTCACAAAAGTCAGCTGTTCTAGTTTTGAAAACTCAGCGTTGTATGCCACTATCTAGCGTTGTACGACGTTAGGTCACTGAAAACAGGATTTTGCTGGTGTATTGAGTTTTCGCTATCTAGACCATTTCAAGGATAAACAAGGACTAAAGTATATCTTCTATCCTAGTCTAAACTAGCCTACAAGCTCTCCAAAGACTTGATCTTGATCTTGCCTAAAGTTTTTATCCAAGTCTTCATAATTTGCATCTTCTTCCTATAAAACTCAAAGAAAATTATTAAATGCCAAATGATATTGTTTTGTAATCGACAAACATAGAGACGTTTAGTACAACATTCATGTTGTGCATGTTTGATTGTAAATTTTAGTCAATATTGATAAGAACTTGGCATTTAGGCCTCAATTTGCACTGAATTTACTAATCAAGAGAAAACATCATCCATAAAAAAAAGTTAATAATTAGCATTCAAATAAGAGGATGACATCATCTAAATATATTTATCTTCCAATGCACTAACATTATCATTTTCCTAAACATAAAGTTTTCCTAGATGCTAATTTATGTCAAAACATTTTCATCTCGAACATGAGGTTTCAGGAAAAAATTCTTAATTTTGAGGCATTCATCGTTATCTTAATCATACAGGTTATTAAAAATTATAATTTGCAATGCAAACATCACACGCTTCACTAAGTATATTTCAAATCACAATTGAATCTTTATTAGGTGTATGTAATAGTCATATATATATATATATATATATATATATATATATATATATATATATATATATGTTGCTTAAGTCGCCTAAAGGGACTTAATTTATTGGGGTGCCTGAACAAAATTCTCCAACAAGAGCTGTGTTCTTAGCATTAGATTAGTGATGTGATGACATAATTAATTAGCAGCACAACAAATGCAGTTGCTCCGTTACGGGCTCCAATACTCGGAATAGACCTGCCGACAATCATCAAGGATACGAGTGGTTGGCAAGTATCAGCCTCTTCTAATTATAAGAAATTGAGAATTAATTGATTGCTCTTATGTGGCAAACAAATGAAATTAAATATAGAAAAAATATCCTTGAACTTGTCCTCGTGTTACTCGTGTATATGTGGATGTGACTAGTAAAGCTATAACGTTCTAGGCTTATAATACAAAAAAAATTGTTATCGATTAGAAGGTAAATGTAAATAATAATAAAATAGTACCAGTCTTAGAACCCAACCATTGAGGCATTGACATCTCTATACACAATTAAAATAAATTACTTCATTTATAAGAAAATATACACAAATACATTAAGTGATAGAAATTATATCAATAGTTTTAATGTGTTTATTTCAAACTTTTAAAATGTACACAAATACATTAAGTGATAGAAATTATATCAATTGTTTTAATGTGTTTATTTCAAATTTTTAAAATGCTCCGTTTTATCACAGATTAAACTGAATTATTTTTTTTAACCATACCGCATAATTGTTTTATACAAATCATCATGGAGCACATTTTAAAATCTTGTTTATTTTCATAAGAGTTACTGGTTGCTGTGTTGTCAAATAATTTTTTCTCGGGATAGAGATAAAATTTTGAGCATCTTCCATAAAATAAATTGGAGTAATAAAGTATACAAATTGATTAGTATAGCCACGTTTTATAAATTCACACAATATTTAACTTGATTATATCGGAAGAAAAAAAACAAAGTTCGGAAAAGAAAAATAAAAAGCGAAAAAAAGAGCCTACTAAATCTAGCACCACCACCGGTTGGGAGAGGTTTAGGCCTCTCCTCCGCCATCACGTCTTCAAAATCTTCTCTATAATTCATCTTCTCTTTTAATGATTTGCTAGGTATGTTACATGTTGTATTTTTACTCCTTTTTTATTCTTGACATTTCTCTTTTTCTCTACTATTTTCTGACTTCTCTCTTTTCTACCCTTCTTTTCTCATATTCGCTCTTTTTCTTCCATGGACGTTTAATAAATAAATGGTTTAGTGGGTTTTTTTTTCAGGTTTCTTAATAACCATGAAATAACTATCCTTATTTGATGTTGAAGTGACATTAAGAACAAGAAGTCTATGAAGAAGGAAATATTTCATGTTGGAAGTCTTTCGAATCTTTAATTTTGATTTTCAATAATTATGTATTGTAATTATAGTTTATTTGATTTTGTGTGTATTAATAGATTAAATTGTTTGGATTAATATAATGTGTTGCCGTAGATTAAAAATATATACTTGAATGTGTAATATTTGATGTAAGACTTTTATTAATAGTAGTTTTAGCCTACGGGCTTTTTACCATAAAAAAAAAAGTTTCCAAAGTATTTTAAAAAGTGTGGCACCGGAATCTTGCTCTTATATAAAAGGTGAAAAATAAAAAAGGATAAGGGATAACGACGGCGGAGCAGATCGTCAAAAGGCGACACGTGACATGTGACCTATCTAACCCTTAATACATGTAACAGTGCACGGGATAGGAACAATGCCTGGAATAGCAAAAATATTATATAAAACGATGGATCCTGTTCCTATATTTGTAATAAAGGCAAAAGTGGGGCTGTCATGGTTGAGCCACCATCTGATTCATCATTTTGTAGCCATTCGATGTATTAGGGGTGTGTTTGGTTGGAGTAGGAATAGAAAATATAAATAGAGAAAAGTTTATTTTTTATTTTTTATCTAAATTTTTTAGTTTTGTTAAAATATGGATAAGGACCGGAATAAGTCTAAATTAATAGAATTTTAATGGACATGTTAAGATCACAAGTTGAATTTTAATGAATTTAACATGTTAAATTGAATTTTTAAAATACTCTCTGATTTAATTTTTAATTGAGATAGTAAATTAATAGAATTAACAAACATTTGGAATTGGAATTGCTATCCACATGTTCAAACATTGAATACTTAAATTGTCACTAATTTGAATTAGTGTTACTCCTTGTCAGTTGTCGGTGTTATATATAAATATGCATTTTCTTTTCTAGAGAGGAGATGTTAGACATAAGATAGTTTTTAGCACATATTTAAGTTTTTTATAAACTTAATCGGCGTGTTTAAAAAAGACTGCTAACAATATTCAAGTATAGGCATAAAAATTTAAAGAGAGGGGAGTAAATATGAAGTCCAATTGTCTTATTTTTTTTTTTATATACAGTACTTTCAATGAATCAATATCCAGTCTTAAGTTTATGAATTAATTGATTCTATAGTATGTTATTTAACTAAGAGAAATATACCAACAATATAAAAATAACTAAAGTTGCATAAGCACAAATCTATAAAATTAGTTTAGGCTCCGTTTGGATAGGTGTGGGAAGAAGGGATGAAGTGGGAAGAAGTATTGGAAAGTGTGTAACTTTGTGAAAAATTTGGATTGTTTATAATTTATTTCTTCATTCTTCATTCTTCCTACTTTCTTCTCAAATTATCCAAACTTTGCCTTAGAGTTACTACTATCGACTGTTTAATTTACTCTAAATTTATCTAGATCAGATCCTATAAATTGTTAGTGGAGTAAAAATAATGATGTTTGTAAGATTGCTTAATTTTTCAATCACATTCGTCCTCGAAGTTTTTATTATTGTTTTTTTTTTGTTTTTAACTGTACACATGGCGGAACATGGTATGTCTAGTCTAGGACATTAATTTGGAAAAAAAATTAAAAGTACAAACAGTCCCAATATAGGACAGACTTAATATAAGCAGCTGACTACTAACAAACAAATCATGCAGTAATTCCGTTCATATTGACAAATTCGTCATGATCGCGCATTGATGCCAATTGTTAAATGAATTTCGTATCCATTGTTTTGATCTTGACACACCCACCTATATTGTTAAATGCAATACAAAAGATCAAACCATTTATTCAGGAATACCTATTTATTATATGTCATTGTTTTAGATCTTATCTGATAAGCCGACAAGTCTCCAACAAAAAACGCAAGTTGTTTAGTTAATTTAATGACGCAAATGGTGGGGAATTGTATTAGCCAGTTAAGCTAAAGGACAATGTATATGAGAAACAAGAATGTATTATATGACCAAATAATTGCACTAGCGGCCTCATGACAAAAATATAAAAGAAAAATGTGATATAAAAATGCACATGGCCACACCTCTCTAGATAAAACCTAGCTACTTATCTAGAAAATATGCATTTGGCAGGTGCTTAGATGATGATTCATATATTTAAAAATTCTTTTATGAAATTGTACAGAAGTGTTTTAAGATAGTTTAAAGCAAATAAACAATTAAAATGTAAAATTTTAAAAAATTGTCAATTATTTGCACTTCCATATATAACACATGAAAAATAGTTAGCCATTTCTTTTCACTTAATTATAATTCACTGACTTATTTTAATTTCAAAAGTGCAAGGATAGCTAACTCCTAATATACTTGGACAATTTCGTGAAGTCAATGAAACAAGGCCCAAAAAAAAACAAGAAAAAGAAAGAGTAAGATGATATTATTGCAAAATATATATTATTTATTAGCGTGGAAAGTTAATAAAACAGTACTACTAATACTTTATTTTCATCTAAACAGCTTGCTGATGATCCAAATGACCCAAAAGTAAAACTATACCTTTTTTGCAACATGAAGATTCAAGTTTGATGTTGGCCTTGCAACGTCCTATATAAAAATAATTTCATAACTCGCAACTAATAATGCTAGACACGGTTATTAAGAAAAAAAAAAGAGAACTGTGCAATTTTTGGGTTTTCTTCCTATATATGGAGTGCTATTTAGTGAAACATACTTCCCTAGCTACCTTTCAAATTAATAAAAAATAAATTTCAAAATCAAGTAAAACTCGAATGTTCAAAACACGACCGGTATATGATCCTGAACATACTGAATCTGTATATCTCAATAAAAAAAAAAAAAATGCTTGACAGTTACTGCCTCTAGCCATTTTTGCATTTTAGGAAATAAACGCCTCAAAAAGGAAAAATAAAACGCGTCAAAAAGGAAAAATAAAACGCGTCAAAAAGGAAATTCTTCACATATTCCTAGCTTAGGCCCTATCTCCAATAATGAATAATCCATATATCAATTCATGAAAGGTCTCTGTCATTTCTACAGGTGGGAATCTCGCGAGTTCACTGCTTCAATAATATAATACCTCATTTTTTTTCGCCTTATCCCCTCAATGATATAAGTGGTCAGCCAGAGCTCTGTTGCCAAGTATAATTTGATGATAAAAATTTGGTATAACATGCTTTGTTGCCTAATACAATAATTCTGAATTCTGTTTGCCATTTAATTTGCACTGGGTCAAAAGTCAAAACATAGTCAAGTCAATAGCAACATATGACATTGATTCGGAACAAGTAGGGCTGTCTAACGCTTATAACGGCAACGGAATGGCTCATTCCATTTGCCGTTTCATTTCAGTAAACGGCATGCTATTCCATTTCGTATTCCGTTCCGTTTCAATAAACGGTATGTCATTTCATTCCGTTATTCGTTTCGTTTGGACGGAATGGGATGAAACAACGTATATTTACACTAAAAACAGATGTATTTGTCGAAACGGAAGCGAAATAATTCGTTCCGTTTCAACAACGGTATGCCCTATTATTCCGTTTACTGTTCCGCTTCTGGAAACGAAATGCAAATTCGTACCGTTATCTGTTCTGTTGAAACGGAACGGAACAGAAAATGGCGAAACGGTATATCGTTGACAGCCATAGGAACAAGTCAATAAACCAAAAGCATTCTTTCTCCTTAATATAATATGGTGCCCATAAGTGTAATATGGTGCGCATTGAACCCTCTGAAAAGAAATATTATAAAAAAATTTCCATAACAGCAAACTTTTTTTGCAATTCAGCAATTTATATTTCTATATTAGACTACTAGTAGAAGGGATAACGTTGATAAACAGATGGTATGCTACTTGCTTAATAAATACTACCTATTAATAATTGTGGTACCAGAAGCAAGATGGTATGCTTCGGGACTCAAAATTCTACCCCCCCCAAAAAAACAAACATTTGAAGGAGACCACTTTAATTCTTTTATGGGTACACGTGCACTAAGATTCGAAATATTTTATTCAATAAAACTTAAATTCAGATTATTTTCTTAAACTACCTTAAGAACAATTGATTATGAAATGCTAGTTCAATATACGAGACAGATGGAGTTCGTCTCATACGATAATTCTCGTGTTGTAAATATCAAATGTCTGATCCACACCGTTCATCGGATTCTTCATATTGAAAAGAAACCAAATTTTATATATATATTTTTTGGATTTTGAAAAATCATTGCTATTGGATGGTCCATAAATTTTGTATCATGGATTTTCAAAAATAAAAAAATAGTAGAAGAGGTTAAAAAAATGTAAGAATTAGTTTCATATAAGTTTTCAATATGAAAATACATTAAAAGGTTCAGAAATTTAAAGTTTAAAACATGAGAAAGATCGTGGAACAACCCCTCTCTGTCCCATAGAAATATAACATATCTCATTGTTTATAGAGCATTTTTACCCATTAAAGTTGCAACATTACTGTTGACAACTACTAATATGTAGTTTTATCAAGTCAATGTATTTTGAATAATGCACACTAAATATAGCATAATTCGGCGCATGATTATTTGACTTTTTCTCAGAAAGTTGGTAAAAAAACAGTTAGTAATGTTTAGTTATGATGAATTGAAGAGAAATTATAATATTTTTTATGGGTGCGTTTGGATAGGTGTGGGAAGAAGAGAAAAAGGGAAGAAGTGGAAAAAAGTATTGAGAAGTGTGTAACTTTGTGAAGAGTTTGGATTGTTTATAATTTTTTTTTTCTTCTTCCTTCTTCTTCTTCTTTCTTCCAACGATCCAAACGCGCCCTATAGTATTATTCCTGTTGAAGAAAAGTTGTTCTTTTTATTTTCAGTTTTTGCGGCGATCACTGTTGCTGATGTACTAACCGTTTGGTTTATTGTTTATATGTGTCAATTAACCATAATTTTCATTAGTTTTGGATAAGAAGAGAGGTGAATGTGATCATGACATTGTGTGGACTTTGCAATACGATCTTACACTAATGTTCTCCGTTTTGGCGTCTTAGGAAAAAGAAAGGACATATTTACGCTTCCGTGACGAAGTAACGCCACTCCACCAAGTATTTTGAACAAAGCACGTGATGTATTGAATCCCTAGCTCAAAAACTTATGCATAAATCACAGTACCCATTGAAAACGGGAAAAAGAAAACTAAGTACCATTGTGTATTATCTTGTATTAATTAGAATCTTATCTTATGAGTTATAAATCCGTTTAGAACAAATGTTGTAAATTCCAAATCATATAATTATGCTTTAACCAATCAGAAAATCGAAGTAAACCTGACCATTTTCTCTCTTTTCCAAAGCAGAAATGCCTTTATAAATTAAAAATGGCTGCAAAGCAAACAGTGACCTCCTGATTCAAAATATATTATCCCACTCGTCAATCCTTTTGGGCTCAAAATTTAAGTCCATGTAAAATGGAGGATCATTCCCTCTAATCCCCAAAACCATTATTTCTCAGACATCAAGGATCAGCAAAGTTCAGTTAAAAGTTGGGTAAAACCACAGTGTAGAAAGCCCCAAACAAATAATTTCAGTGATTTTCAGTCCATTTTCAGTGTTCTCTTCTTATGAGTCTGTAATAATTTTTCCCTGCTTCATTCCAAAGCTAGGAGCCAAGGACATAGCTGAGCAGGCTTTGATGCGTTTAATGGTCTGTAACTATTTGCTATTTCAGCCTTTGGGCCTAAATTTAATGTACTGTGGCATTTGGATTTATGAATGCAGAGATTACAGGCAACCTGTTTGACTGCTATTTTATCAACAATAATAAGAAAATAAATATATAAATAAAAAATCGACCTTTGGCATATCTCAACAGTGAGGCTCTGACAAGTTCAAAGTAGCAGCCGTTTCTACACAATGATTATTTATGTGATAAAAAGAACAGATAGAATTATGGAAGAAGCAATATTAACTCGAAGCCGCATCATCTCAGACAAAAAAAAGTTAAAAACAAAAGACATCTAATTTTCCATGGCTATCAATTTTCAGCACTCAAATACAATGTTTATGAAATTTGCAATAAATAATAATCCAATAAATATCCCACATTGGGCAAAAATAATCAAATTACTACAACCTAATTCTATGGCAATGAAGGACGTACTTTACTACACACACACACAGAGAATGGGGGGGAGCCTACACTGTTAAAGTGGCTCACTGGATTCTAGGAGTTCATCCGTTAAACCAGTAAAAACAATAGAATCAGTTTCCACAGGCTTAAATTTGAGAAGAGCAGAGGGTACTAAATCTTCCTCGTCTATGGTTTTTGATTTCTCTCCTGGCTTTGCAAAATGAGGTACAAGTTTCATTCTCGGTAAACCTGGGCGCAACAATTCAAACTCCAAACCAGGTTCCTTTAGTGCACAACTCACAAACTGCACAATAACAAAATCAAGCGCTTATCACAAGTACAGAAACATTTTTTTTATTTTTGTTCCTTGGAAAAGGAAAATACAATTGGCAAATTTGTTCTTTTATCAGGTAATGTGAAATGAGCAAATTAGAGAATTATATTGGGAAATTTAAATTTGGCTACATAACCACACTAATTTGTGCAAAAAGTTAAGCAGTCATTGTCCCAGTACCCAAAAAAGTTCGCAAACAATGACAACAAACCTTCTAGTCTTACAGGAAGTCTCAATTTTATTACCTGTTCCTATTCATGTCAAGAGAAAGTTTAATATGCACCATAGTGCATAGGGTATTCCGTGCACCACGGACTTTTTCGGAAATATTTTTGTAAATTGACAAATCTAATTTAACCAATCTAATCTACATATTGAAATCTCATACCAAATCAAAATTTACAATTTTTTAGATTTTATTACTATTTTTTCTGAATTTTTTAAAACATGCCATTTTTGGAATGTTGTACTATTTATAATTTTCCAAAAATGACATGTTTTAAAAAAATCGAAAAAAATAGTAATAAAATCTCAAAAATTGTAAATTTTGATTTTCTATGAGATTTCAATATGTAGATTAGATTGGTTAAATTAGATTTATCAATTTACAAAAATACCCCTGAAAAAGTCCGTGGTGTACGGAGTGTCCTATGCACTATAGTGCATATTAAACTTTCTCTTCATGTCAATTGTAAATTATCAAATAAAAAAGGTGAATTTTGCAACTATCATCAAATGAGAGATGAACCAACTCAAATGAACTTTGTGGTATTAGCTCAAGAGTATAGCGTAATATAAACCTCATGCAACTACAGCGGATGTAATCACCAAATTTGTTTGCCTTGATCTTTGTACTAATATTGGTTGGCTTATACGGAAAATTCCCAAACAGGATGATCACAGGCACTGAAGCAAACATTGCCAAAGCATGCACAAAATATCCCAATTACCTTAATATCTGTACATCTTTCATCTTTATTTGGTAAAGGACACCTTTTCACAGTGCCTTGTAATTTTTTTTATTTTTGCTGGCCACTAACTTTTTAATAAACTTTGCTTCATAATGGCCAGCCCTTGAATGCACAAAAGAACTGAGTGGACCTCGTAGTAATTGTCAAATATTGCTTTTATAAGCAAACAGTATCTAATAGAATATTATATACCTCATAAAGCGCACTGGTTGGTTCCCACGGGAGAAACTCCCCTTGTAGAAGAACCCCGTCAGGGAACTGTATCCTGATGAGTGTTCTCTTGTATCGCCTTTTTGCAGCTAGCGCCTGCTTCTCTCTGTACGACTTGGGGATCAATAGCTGCGAGTCAGCTAACTTCTTTCTCCGCATCTCTGCTTCCTTCCTCACTTCTTCTGCCGAGATGCTATAGAAGGAATCTGGTAGCTCAATTCGTGCGGCTGCCGTTTCTGACAAGCAGAAGAAAACTCGTACCTACATGAAAGTTTAAAACATATCAGATTGTAATAGTAGTTATGGGAAGTGCTAATATAAAATTTCTGCCACTAATATTGAGATTGTAGGAGGTTTGGTAAGCACAATGTAAGCTATCACAGTTTACAACCAGCAGGGTGAGACTCTATCTCCATGGTACAGTGATGGAAGTTAAGAATTTATAAAGTTAGGTTCTATTTGAGAGATGAGCATAGTAATAACAACGATGCCTGATATTAGAAATTCATAATCTAATGCATTGAATTCTAAACTTCTGATGTGTGTCCAGAGGCTGTTTGTGACTGCATGCGCATGTGGCTTCTGTGACCAGAAAATATGACTACATGCATGGTCACAATTTCTAGCGAATAATTTTCGAACAACAACATTTAACCACTTTTTCAACAAGGTGCGACAGGTTAGTATAAAATTAAAATCCATCTACGTGGTCACACACATTTAACATGCAAAGTTTTGATATTTGCAGATGACATTGCAATCTTCTGATCATATTATGGACATTGAAAATTTATGCGTTAAAGGTCAAATTTGCGCAACCATAAAACTCTTATCCCATGATGAAATAAGATCAGCCAAAGTAAACTTTAAATTAGTATCCTAGCTTTTAACAACTAGCAAGAGGTTGGGAGCAACCATTGAGTGAAGTGCCATAAACTTGGGGATTTAGTCAAACTTGTTGATTTAGTTAATCTTGCAGCCTTGACGGTTGTTTTTACTTGCAACATCCCAAAAAAGTTTGGGGGTTAAAAAGGGAAAATGCAGGGTACTAGGTGCAACATGGTGAAAGTCAGATCAAAATTGCAACCAGAGCATACTTAAAAAATGAGTGTCTATAACTTAATATTATCTCTCGAGAACCAGCAATAAAAATGGCAGCAACCTATTTCAACCAGATATGGCAACAAGCGAACCCTTTTGTATCAGTATCTGCATGGAATTTTATACAATATTTGCACTATAAGTTCGTGACCTTGATTATCTTATATGGTATTCACAATGGCGCCTCACGCTATCATCTTCACAGGGAACCTTGTTTGCAATACCCACTTTTATTTAGTATTCCTTTTCCTTGATGAATAATTGTTACATGCAATAACCCAAAAAATTGGCACCAACCATCCAATTCGCATAAATCTACCCAGAGTAAGTGTCTATAACTTAAAATAATCTTATCTTTGGAAGAACAACAGAACCAAAACTGGTAGTAGCTAAGCACAAGGGCACAACCGCACAACAGAAGTTTATTTGATTAACCAAGTTCTCAATGTCAGACTAACTTGAGATTAACACTTCCAACAGGCCAAACTACTCTTAATCTCAAGCAAAACATATATTGTACTAACGCAAAATCAATTCTCATAGATAATCAATATCAAGGATAACTTAGTGCAATTCTATAAGCTTCTGAGTAGAAATATAATTGTAAAATTGATATAAAATGCAAAATTAGCAAAAAAAATTTTAAAGTAATAAGAGAAGAAAAACTAACCTTTCTATCGATCTTGACTGGTTCAGCAGGAACTGAACTCTCTATTGAGGCACTTTTCGATGGTTCCTCTTTCAATTCCTCATCATGTACTGTTTTTCTTATTGAAAAGGACAAATTTACCCCGGGACGCCACCTCTCGAGCAACTCCACTGCCTCCTTTACGAAGCCGATTCCTTCTTCTGATGGCACCTCCATTGAAGCCCACAACTCTCCCTCATCATCGGCAATTTTAAAACCAACACTCTCCAACACCTCCACCCCACCTTTAACTTCACTAATGGCCTCTCTAATTTTTGGATTTCCCATCCTAATCCTGCGAAATTTCTCATTACTTGGCTCTTTCACTACATTACCCAGCAATCTTTTCATCACTTCTACTGAATTCTCAGTTGGGTTGCCAGAGAGAAACTCTTCCACTTTATGAGAGGCGCCTTTTTCCGGCTCAATTGATTCTGGTTGTTGGGTCAGGCATGAATCAAGGTGTGATGAGACATCAGATTCAGTCGGGAATGTGCACGCACATACTGGGCAATTGAAGGGAGAAGGAGAAGAAATTGATGTAGAGGTCGATGAAGAAGAGGAAATAAACGAGTCATAGGGGCTGAATTGAGGCGGATTCGGCTCGGTTGTGGGTTTGGGGATAGTTTTCGATTGAGGAACCGGCTTGACATTTGGTCGAACAGGTGGTGTGCGTGGGTTGAGGAGCGTGGAATTGGAAGGTGTAGAAGAAGAGGAACCCGAACCCAATACACGACCTTGGCCTTTGAAAGAGGCAGGAGAAGAAGAGAAGGGGTTGTTCACCTTCTTCATGAGGCCCTTCATCTTGTCTTTCATGTCATCCATTGGCGAGTTGAGAGAAAGCTCCGTCTGTCTTTTCAAAGGCGCAATTTAATTGGAGAAGAAAGAAGAGAAACGTGTGTTGTTGACTCGACGAACGGACGAAGGAATGATAAAATGAAGGAACCAAGCATATAGGAGAGGAAAGGAGGTGTTAAATGTGGGACCGGATTGTCAGTGAGACATGATCATACATTCATCTATTTGTGGTACCGACCAATCCAATTGCGCGTTAAGCATGGTTTAATTAATTATTTCTTTTGGTTATTGCGTCTAACATTTGATTTGTTGACCTTAATGCTTAAGGAACCTTTTAGTTTGGGAAATTTGAGGATTGCGGCTGTGATTTTCCTTGTCTAGTCTCAGTTTTCCGATGAAATACAAGCATGTAAATAGTGGGGAAAAAGTATGCTTCTTTTTTATTTTTATCCCTTTAGCCAGGGTGCTATATAACGTAGAGTCGTATGATATCTGAAATTCAAATATATTATTGTGGCCCCAGATAATCAGTATTAAAATATTATTGTGAAGTATTCGAGTTAAAAGACAGTTTTATTGTGAAGTTCAAATATATTATTGTGGCCCATATAATCAGTATTAAAATATTTTATTGTGAAGTATTCGAGTTAAAAGACAGTTTTATTTGGATGAACACTAACTTTCTTTTTTATTATTTTTTTTTGCCTTCAACTTATCCCACTGCAATTTAGCAAAACATATCTCGTTATATTTATTCCAAAAATAATAAAAAGGGAAAGTTCTATACGTGCACTGCAGTTGACAGAAATATATATAGTCTTATCAAGTTCATATTCTACCCAAATATGAAATATCTATTATCACGCATCCAAACACACATAAATATAATAAAATAAATAACTGTATAAGCCTTTATCAGTAATATAGTTCATAAATAATTTAAAAATACTAATTCAATGGATAATATTAGTAATAATAATGAGAAAACAATAGTTTCCACATTTATTATGGCATTTTCATTAAATTCTTCATTCATTTAATGATTCCTGATTTTAGTTCTCTCTCTCGCCCCCTCATAAAATACTTTTGCCCAAGCCGTGTTTAAAGCCCACCAATTAACAATAAGGCTTAATAGCCAATAGCTCGGGTTCAGTTTTAAAAGCAAACAGAATCGAACCAACGCCTCCAATTAAACTAATTCATCCCTTTTACCAGCTAACTACAGATTCCAAATGCCCATTGATAGTTTGATACCGACTGGTACGAACCAGGGATAGCTCAAACAACTCTAAAGAGCCATTTTTTTGAAATTGGATATATATTAAATATTTACATTAGAATCTTCCTATTAAATTTCCCAAGTCAGACTGACCTTGCATTGTGCAACGAACTATAAGGCGTTGTGCAACTCAGATGGACGTTGCCTAACGCTCTGCCTAGGGGGGGTGTTTGACTATGACTTAAGCAATGCATAACATAAGTTATGTATCACTGATCACTGAGTCACCAAATACATGGCTAAAATGTTGCATAAGGTGCATAAGTTATTCAATCAAAAAAGATGTCAAAAGTTAAGTCACCGGACCCACACTTGACATGAGAAATAAAAAAATATATTTTTTCAAACCATCATGACAATATTTTTTTAATAATGCTATTATTAAATTATAATTATCACTGATATTATGATTAAGCTTAATAACAATAACTAGAATTATTATCATTTTAATATTTTCATTATCATTGAATTTGTGATTTAAATTTAATAATAACGATAATAATTATTATTAACTATATTATTTAATTATAATAATTACAATTATAATATAATAATATCATTAAGTTATCATAATAATAATTCATATAATAATAAAATAATAACTTATTTCATCAACTCATCATAAGTTATTCATCTACCAACCTATACCACAAGTCCACAACAATAATAATTATTATTAAAAATTAATTATATTGTTTAATTATAATTATAATATAAAAATATCATTAAATTGTCATAATAATAATTAATATAATAATAATAAAATAATTTATGTCATCATAAGTAGTTGCCCACTTATACCACTAATTTATTTTAAGCTATCTATACAGTGGCAAATTAGTTTATGATCTTAAAAACTCAAAACAGTTGGATTATACATGGCAATTACGCACATAAAGTGCAAATAATGACCATTCTAGAAAGAATTGGAGCATTTCACGCGATTGTGCGTTCATTTCAAACCATTTGACACAATAAT
This sequence comes from Rhynchospora pubera, assembly GCA_028095005.1. Taxonomy (NCBI): domain Eukaryota; kingdom Viridiplantae; phylum Streptophyta; class Magnoliopsida; order Poales; family Cyperaceae; genus Rhynchospora; species Rhynchospora pubera. The sequence goes on from CM051463.1 coordinate 21,670,097, forward strand.
CTATTACTTAAGCTCTTTATATAGTGGAGAATAAGTTTATAATATTAAAAATTCAAAAGGATTGGATTATACAAGGCAATTACGCACATAAAATGCAAATAATGAGCGTTCTAGACAGAATTGGAGCGTTTCACGCGATTGAGCATTCATTTCAAGACATTTGATCACAATAATCTATATTTAAGCTCTTTGTACAGTGGAGAATATATTTATAATCTTAAAAATTCAAAAGGATTGGATTATACATGGCAATTACGCACGTAAAGAGCAAATAATATGCGTTCAGTACAGAATTGGAGCATTTCACATCATTGCGCATTCATTTCAAGTCATGTGATCATAATAATCTATATTTATGTTCTTTATATAGTGTATAATGAGTTCATGATCTTAAAATTTGAAAAGTATTGGATTATACATGACAATTACGCACATAAATTGCCAAATTATGTGTGTTGTGGACAGAATTGGAGTATTACAAGCGATTGTGCATTTATTTCAATTCATTTGATCACTATAATTTAAATTTAAACTCTTTATACAGCGGGAAATAATTTTATAATCTTATAAATTCAAAAGTATTGGATTATAAATGGCAATTACGCACATAAAGTGCAAATAATGAAAGTTCTGGACAGAATTGGAGCATTTCATGCGATTGCGCATTCATTTTAAGACATTTAATCACAATAATTTATATTTAAGCTCTTTATATAGTGGAGACTGGAGATTGATTTTATGATCTTAAAAATTCAAAAAGATTTTATTATAGATGACAATTACGCACATATAGTCCAAATAATGTGCCTTCTTGACAGAATTGGAGAATTTCAAACGATTGTGCATTCATTGCCAGTCATTTGATCACTATAATCAATATTTAAGCTCTTTATACAGTGGGAAATAAGTTTATAATCTTAAAAATTCAAAAAGATTGGATTATACATGCAATTACGCACATAAATTGCAAATAATGAGCGTTCAAGACAGAATTGGAGCATTTCACGCTATTGTGCATCCATTTCAGGTCATTTGATCACACTAAACTATATTTAAGCTATTTATACAGAGTAGAATGAGTTTATGATCTTAAAAATTCAAAACAGTTGGATTACATATGGAAATTATGCACATAAAGTGCAAATAATGACCATTTTAGACAGAATTGGAGCATCTCACGTGATTGTACATTCATTTCAAGACATTTGACACAATAATCTATATTTAAGCTCTTTATACAGTGAAGAATAAGTTTATAATCTTAAAAATTCAAAAGGATTGGATTATAAAATGCAATTACGCACATAAAGTGCAAATAATGAGCGTTCTGGACAGAATTGGAGCGTTTCACGCGATTGTGCATTCATTTCAAACCATATGATCACTATAATGTATATTTAAACTCTTTATACTGTGGAGAATAAGTTTATAATCTTAAAAATTCAAATGGATTGGATTATACATGGCAATTACGCACATAAATTGTAAATAATGAGCGTTCAAGACAGAATTGGAGTATTTCACGCTATTGTGCATTCATTTCAAGTCATTTGATCACACTAATCTATATTTAAGCTAATTATGCAGTCGAGAATGAGTTTGTGATCTTATAAATTCAAAACAGATGGATTATACATGGCAATTACGCACATAAAGTGCAAATAATGACCATTCTAGACAGAATTGGAGCATTTCACGCGATTGTGCGTTCATTTAAAGACATTTGACACAGTAATCCATATTTAAGCTCTTTATACACTGGAAAATAAGTTTATAATCTTAAAAATTAAAAAGGATTGGATTATACAAGTCAATTACGCACTTAAATTGTAAATAATGAGCGTTCAAGACAGAATTAGAGCATTTCACGCTATTGTGCATTCATTTCAAGTCATTTGATCGAACTAATCTATATTTAAGCTATTTATACAGCGGAGAATGAGTTTATGATCTTAAAAGTACAAAACAGATGGATTATACATGACAATTACGCACATAAAGTGCACATAATGACCATTCTAGACAGAATAGGAGTATTTCACGCGATTGTGCCTTCATTTGAAGACATTTGACAAAATAATATATATTTAAGCTCTTTATACAGTGGAGAAGAAGTTTATAATCTTAAAAATTAAAAAGGCAATGATAATACAAGTCAATTACGCACATAAAGTGCAAATAATGAGTGTTCTGGACAGAACTGGAGCGTTTAACGCGATTGTGCATTCATTTCAAGTCATTTGATCAAAATAATCTATATTTAAGTTCTTTATACAGTGTAGAATGAGTTTACGATCTTAGAAACTCAAAAGAGTTTTATTATACATGGCAGTTACGCACATAAAGTGCAAATCAAGAGCGTTCTGGATAGAATTAGAGAATTTCAAGCTATTGTGCATTCATTTCAAGTCATTTGATCACTATAATCTATATTTCAACTCTTTATACAGTGGAGAATGAGTTTATGAACTTAAAAATTCAAAATGGTTGGATTTTACATAGCAATTACGCACATAAAGAGCAAATAATGAGTGTTCTGGACAAAACGGGATCATTTAACGCGATTTTGCATTCATTTCAAGTCATTTGATCAAAATAATCTATATTTAAGTTCTTTATACAGTGGAGAATAAGTTTACGATCTTAAAAACTAAAAAATGTTTTATTATACATGGTAATTACGCGCATAAAGTGCAAATCAAGAGCGTTCTTGACAGAATTAGAGAATTTCAAGCTATTGTGTATTCATTTCAAGTCATTTGATCAATTATAATCTATATTTAAATACTTTATACAGTGGAGAATAAGTTTATAATCTTAAAAATTCAAAAGGATTGGATTATACATGGAAATTACTCACATAAAGTGCAAATAATGAGCGTTCTGGACAGAATTGGAGAGTTTCACGCGATTGTGCATTTATTTCAAGACATTTGATCACAATAATCTATATTTGAACTTTTTATACAGTGGAGAATGAGTTTATGATCATAAATTTTCAAAAAGATTTTATTATAGATGGCAATTACGCACATGTAGTACAAATAATGTGCCTTCTTGACAGAATTGGAGAATTTCAAACGATTGTGCATTCATTGCAAGTTATTTGATCATTATAATCTATATTTAAACTCTTTATACAGTGTAGAATAAGTTAATGATCTTAAAATTCAAAAGGATTAGATTATACAAGTCAATTACGCACATATTGTGCAAATAACGTGCGTTCAGGACTGAGTTGGAACATTTCACGCGATTGTGCATTTATTTCAAGCTATTTGATCACAATAATCTATATTTAAGCTCTTTATACAGTGGAGAATGAGTTTATGATCTTAAAATTTCAAAAGGATTTGATTATAAATAGCAATTACGCACATAAAGAGCAAATAATGAGTTTTCTGGACAGAACCGAAGCATTTTCACGCGATTGTGCATTCATTTCAAGTCATTTGATCAAAATAATCTATATTTAAATTCTTTAAACAGTGTAGAATGAGTTTACGATCATAAAAACTCAAAAGAGATTTATTATACATGGCAGTTACGCACATAAAGTGCAAATCAAGAGGGTTCTGGATAGAATTAGAGAATTTCAAACTATTGTGCATTCATTTCAAGTCATTTGATCACTATAATCTATATTTCAACTCTTCATACAGTGAAAAATGAGTTTATGAACTTAAAAATTCAAAAGGGTTGGATTATACATAGCAATTACGCACATAAAGATCAAATAATGAGTGTTCTGGACAGAACTGGAGCATTTCACGCGATTTTGCATTTATTTCAAGTCATTTGATCAAAATAATCTATATTTAGTTCTTTATACAGTGGAGAATAAGTTTACGATCTTAAAAACTCAAAAACCTGTATTATTCATTGCAATTACGCGCATAAAGTGCATATCAAGAGCGTTTTTGACAGAACTAGAGACTTTCAAGCTATTGTGCATTCATTTCAAGTCATTTGGTCACTATAATCTATATTTAAACTCTTTATACAGTGGAGAATAAGTTTATAATCTTAAAAAATTCAAAAGGATTGGATTATAATGGCAATTACGCACATAAAGTGCAAATAATAAGCGTTCTTGACAGAATTGGAGCGTTTCACGTGATTGTGCATTCATTTCATGACATTTGATCACAATAATCTATATTTGAGCTCTTTATGCAGTGGAGAATGAGTTTATGATTTTAAAAACTCAAAAGGGTTGGATCATACAAGGCAATTACTCATATAAATTGTGAATCAAAGGCGTTCTTGACAGAATTGGACAATTAAAGCGATTGTGCATTCATTTCAAGTCATTTGATCACTATAATCTATATTTAAACTCTTTATACAGTGGAGAATAAGTTTATAATCTTAAAAATTCAAATAGATGGGATTATACGTGGCAATTACGCACATATAAAATAACGTGCGTTCTGGACAGAATTGGAGTATTACAAGCTATTGTGCATTTATTTTAAGTCACTTGATTATTATAATTTATATTTAAACTCTTTATATAGTGGAGAATAAGTTTATAATCTTAAAAATTCAAAAGGATTGGATTATACATGACAATTATGTACATAAAGTGCAAATAATGAAAGTTTTGGACAGAATTGGAGCACTTCATGCGATTGTGCATTCATTTCAAGCTATTTAATCACGATAATCTATATTTAAGCTCTTTATATCGTGGAGATTGATTTAATGATCTTAAAAATTCAAAAAGTTTTTACTATAGATGGCAATTACGCACATAAAGTACAAATAATGTGCTTTCTTGAGGGAATTGGAGAATTTCAAATGATTGGGCATTCATTGCAAGTTCTTTGATCATTATAATCTATAGTTAAGCTCTTTATACAGTGTATAATAAGTTAATGATCTTAAAATTGAAAAGGATTTGATTATACATGTTAATTACACACATATTGTGCAAATAATGTGCAATCAGGACTGAGTTGGAGTATTTCACTCTATTGTGCATTTATTTCAAGCCATTTGATCACAATAATCTCTATTTAAACTCTTTATACATTGGAGAATGAGTTTATGATCTTAAAATTTCAAAAAGATTTGATTATAAATAGCAATTACGCGCATAAAGAGCAAAATGAGTGTTCTGGACAGAACTGGAGCATTTTCACGCGATTATGCATTCATTTCATGTCATTTGATCAAAATAATCTATATTTAAGTTTTTTAAACAGTGTAGAATGAGTTTACGATCATAAAAACTCAAAAGAGTTGTATTATACATTGTAATTACGCGCATAAAGTGCACATCAAGAGCGTTCTTGACAGAACTAGAGAATTTCAAGCTATTGTGCATTCATTTCAAGTCATTTGATCACTATAATCTATATTTAAACTCTTTATAAAGTGGAGAATAAGTTTATAATCTTAAAAAATTCAAAAGGATTGGATTATAATGGCAATTACGCGCATAAAATGCAAATAATGAGCGTTCTGGACAGAATTATAGCGTTTCACGCGATTTTGCATTCATTTCAAGACATTTGATCACAATAATCTATATTTGAGCTCTTTATACAGTGGAGAATGAGTTTATGATTTTAAAAACTCAAAAGGGTTGGATCATACAAGGCAATTACGCATATAAATAGTGAATCAAAAGCGTTCTTGACAGAATTGGACTATTAAAGCGATTGTGCATTCATTTCAAGCCATTTGATCACTATAATCTATATTTAAACTCTTTATACAGTGGAGAATAAGTATATAATCTTAAAAATTCAAATGGATTGGATTATAAATGGCAATTACGCACATATAGTAAAATAACGTGCGTTCTGGACAGAATTGGAGTATTACAAGCGATTTTGCGTTTATTTCAAGTCTTTTAATTACTATAATTTATATTTAAACTCTTTATACAGTGGAGAATAAGTTTATAATCTTAAAAATTCAAAAGGATTGGATTATACATGGCAATTACGCACATAAATTGCAAATAATGAGCGTTCATGACAGAATTGGAGCATTTCACGCTATTGTGCATCCATTTTAAGTCATTTGATCACACTAGTCTATATTTAAGCTATTTATACAGTGTAGAATGAGTTTATGATCTTAAAGATTCAAAACAGTTGGATTATATATGGAAATTATGCTCATAAAGTGCAAATAATGACCATTTTAGACAGAATTGGAGGATCTCACGTGATTGTGCATTCATTTCAAGACATTTGACACAATAATCTATATTTAAGCACTTTATACAGTGAAGAATAAGTTTATAATCTTAAAAATTCAATAAGATTGGATTATAAAATGCAATTACGCACATAAAGTGCAAATAATGAGCATTCTGGACAGAATTGGAGCGTTTCACGCGATTGTGCATTCATTTCAAACCATATGATCACTATAAACTATATTTAAACTATTTATACTGTGGAGAATAAGTTTATAATCTTAAAAATTCAAATGGATTGGATTATACATGGGAATTACACACATAAATTGCAAATAATAAGCGTTCAAGACAGAATTGGAGCATTTCATGCTATTGTGCATTCATTTCAAGTCATTTGATCATACTAATCTATATTTAAGCTAATTATACAGTGGAGAATGAGTTTGTGATCTTATAAATTCAAAACAGTTGGATTATACAAGGCAATTACGCACGTAAATTGCAAACAATGACCATTCTAGACAGAATTGGAGCATTTCGCGCGATTGTGCGTTCATTTCAAGACATTTGACACAATAATCTATATTTATTCTCTTTATACAGTGGAGAATAAGTTTATATTCTTAAAAATTAAAAAGGATTGGATTATACAAGCCAATTACGCACTTAAATTGTAAATAATGAGCGTTCAAGACAGAATTAGAGCATTTCACGCTATGTGCATTCAGTTCAAGTCATTTGATCCCACAAATCAATATTTAAGCTATTTATGCAGCGGAGAATGAGTTTATGATCTTAAAAGTACAAAACAGATGGATTATACATGACAATTACGCACATAAAGTGCAAATAATGACCATTCTAGACAGAATTGGAGCATTTCATGCGATTGTGCCTTCATTTGAATACATTTGACACAATAATATATATTTAAACTTTTTATACAGTGGAGAATAAGTTCATAATCTTAAAAATTAATAAGGATTGGATTATACAAGTCAATTACGCACATAAAGTGCAAATAATGATTGTGCATTCATTTCAAGTCATTTGATCAAAATAATCAATATTTAAGTTCTTTATACAGTGTAGAATGAGTTTACGATCTTAAAAATTCAAAAGAGTTTTATTATACATGGCAGTTACGCAAATAAAGTGCAAATCAAGAGGGTTCAGGATATAATTAGAGAATTTCAAGCTATTGTGCATTCATTTCAAGTCATTTGTTCACTATAATCTATATTTCAACTCTTTATACAGTGGAAAATGAGTTTGTGAACTTAAAAATTCTAAAGGGTTGGATTATAAATAGCAATTACGCACGTAAAGAGCAAATAATGAGTGTTCTGCATAGAACTGGAGCATTTCATGCGATTTTTGCATTCATTTCCAGTAATTTGATCAAAATAATCTATATTTAAGTTCTGTATATAGTGGAGAATAAGTTTACGATCTTAAAAACTCAAAAGAGTTTTATTATACATGACAATTACGCGCATAAAGTGCACATCAATAGCATTCTTGACAGAACTAGAGAATTTCAAGCAATTGTGCATTCATTTCAAGTCATTTGATCACTATAATCTAAATTTAAACTCTTTACACAGTGGAGAATAAGTTTATAATCTTAAAAAATTCAAAAAGATTGGATTATAATGGCAATTACGCACATAAAGTGCAAATAATTAGTGTTCTGGACAGAATTGAAGCGTTTCACGCGATTGTGCATTCATTTCAAGACATTTGATCACAATAATCTATATCTGAGCTCTTTATACAGTGGAGAATGAGTTTATGATTTTAAAAACTCAAAAGGGTTGGATCATATAAGGCAATTACGCACATAAATTGTGAATCTAAAGCGTTCTTGACAGAATTGGACTATTAAAGCGATTGTGCATTCATTTCAAGCTATTTGATCACTATAATCTATATTTAAACTCCTTATACAGTGGAGAATAAGTTTATAATCTTAAAAATTCAAATGGATTGGATTATACATGGCAATTACGCACATATAGTAAAATAACGTGCGTTCTGGATAGAATTGGAGTATTACAAGCGATTGTGCGTTTATTTCAAGTCATTTGATTACTATAATTTATATTTAAACTCTTTATACAGTGGAGAATAAGTTTATAATCTTAAAAATTCTAAAGGATTGGATTATACATGGCAATTGCGTACATAAAGTGCAAATAATGAAAGTTTTGGAGAGAATTGGATCATTTCATGCGATTGTGGATTCATTTCAAGCTATTTAATCAAAATAATCTATATTTAAGATCTTTATATCTTGGAGAATGATTTAATGATCTTAAAAATTCAAAAAGATTTTACTATAGATGGCAATTACGCACATAAAGTACAAATAATGTGCCTTCTTGACAGAATTGGAGAATTTCAAATGATTGGGCATTGATTGCAAGTTATTTGATCACTATAATCTATAGTTAAGCTCTTTATACAGTGTATAATAAGTTAATGATCTTAAAATTGAAAAGGATTAGATTATACATGTCAATTACGCACATATTGTGCAAATAATGTGCATTCAGGACTGAGTTGGAGCATTTCACTCTATTGTGCATTTATTTCAAGCCATTTGATCACAATAATCTATATTTAAGCTCTTTATACTGTGGAGAATGAGTTTATGAGATTAAAATTTCAAAAAGATTTGATTAAAATAATGAGTATTCTGGACAGAACTGGAGCATATTCAAGCGATTGTGCATTCATTTCAAGTCAATTGATCAAAATAATCTAAATTTAAGTTCTTTAAACAGTGTAGAATGAGTTTACGATCATAAAAACTGAAAAGAGTTTTATTATACATGGCAGTTACGCACATAAAGTGCAAATCGAGAGCGTTCTGGATAGAATTAGAGAATTTCAAGATATTGTGAATTCATTTCAATTCATTTGATCACTATAATCTATATTTAAATTATACAGGGGAGAATGAGTTTATAAACTTAAAAATTCAAAAGGGTTGGATTATACATCGCAATTACGCACATATAGAGCATATAATGAGTGTTCTGGACAGAACTGGAGCATTTCACGCGATTTTGCATTAATTTTAAGTCATTTGATCAAAATAATCTATATTTATGTTCTTTATACAGTGGAGTACAAGTTTACAATCTTAAAAACTCAAAAGAGTTTTATTATACATGGAAATTACGCGCATAAAGTGCAAATCAAGAGCATTCTTGAAAGAATTAGAGAATTTCAAGTTATTGTACATCCATTTCAAGTCATTTGATCACTATAATCTATATTTAAACTCTTTGTACAGTGGAGAATAAGTTTATAATCTTAAAAATTCAAAAGGATTGGATTATAATGGCAATTACGCACATAAAGTGCAAATAATGACCGTTCTGGACAAAATTAGAGCGTTTCACGAGATTGTGCATTCATTTCAAGACATTTGATCACAATAATCTATATTTGAGCTCTTTATACAGTGGAGAATGAGTTTATGATCTTAAAAATTCAAAAAGATTTTATTATAGATGACAATTACACAAATATAGTACAAATAATGTGCTTTCTTGACAGAATTGGAGAATTTCAAATGATTGTGCATTCATTACAAGTTATTTGATCATTATAATCTAAATTTAAGCTCTTTATACAGTGTAGAATAAATTAATGATCTTAAAATTCAAAAGGATTAGATTATACATGTCAATTACGCACATATTGTGCAAATAACGTGCGTTCAGGAATGAGTTGGAACATTTCACGCTATTGTGCATTTATTTCAAGCTATTTGATCACAATAATCTATATTTAATCTCTTTATACAATGGAGAATGAGTTTATGATCTTAAAATTTCAAAAGGATTTGATTATAAATAGCAATTACGCACATAAAGATCAAAATGAGTGTTCTGGACAGAACTGGAGCATTTTCACGCGATTATGCATTCATTTCATGTCATTTGATTAAAATAATCTATATTTAAGTTTTTTAAACAGTCTAGAATGAGTTTACGATCATAAAAACTCAAAAGAGTTTTATTATACATGGCAGTTACGCACATAAAGTGCAAATCAAGAGGGTTCTGGATAGAATTAGAGAATTTTAAGCTATTGTGCATTCATTTCAAGTCATTTGATCACTATAATCTATATTTCAACTCTTTATACAGTGGAAAATGAGTTTATGAACTTAAAAATTCAAAAAGGTTGGATTATACATAGCAATTACGCACATAAAGAGCAAATAATGAGTGTTCTGGACAGAACTGGAGCATTTCATGTGATTTTACATTCATTTCAAGTCATTTGGTCAAAATAATCTAATTTTAAGTTCTTTATACAGTGGAGAATAAGTTTACGATCTTAAAAACTCAAAAGAGTTTTATTATACATGGCAATTACGCGCATAAAGTGCAAATCAAGAGCGTTCTTGACAGAACTAGAGAATTTCAAGCTATTGTGCATTCATTTCAATTCATTTGATCACTATAATCTATATTTAAACTCTTTATACAGTGGAGAATAAGTTTATAATCTTAAAAAATTCAAAAGGATTGGATTATAATGGCAATTACGCACATTAAAGTGCAAATAATAAGCGTTCTGGACAGAATTGGAGCGTTTGACGCGATTGTGCATTCATTTCATGACATTTGATCACAATAATCTATATTTGAGCTCTTTATACAGTGGAGAATAAGTTTATGATTTTAAAAACTCAAAAGGGTTGGATCATACAAGGCAATTACGCATATAAATTGTGAAACAAAAGCGTTCTTGACAGAATTGGACTGTTAAAGCGATTGTGCATTCATTTCAAGCCATTTGATCACTATAATCTATATTTAAACTCTTTATACAGTGGAGAATAAGTTTATAATCTTAAAAATTCAAATGGATTGGATTATACATGGCAATTACGCACATATAGTAAAATAACGTGCGTTCTGGACAGAATTGGAGTATTACAAGCGATTGTGCGTTTATTTCAAGTCATTTGATTACTATAATTTATATTTAAACTCTTTATACAGTGAAGAATAAGTTTATAATCATAAAAATTCAAAAGGATTGGATTATACATTGCAATTACGTACATAAAGTGCAAATAATGAAAGTTTTGGACAGAATGGGAGCATTTCATGCGATTGTGCATTCATTTCGAGCTATTTAATCACAATAATCTATATTTAAGCTCTTTATAAAATGGAGATTGATTTTATGATCTTAAAAATTCAAAAAGATTTTACTATAGATGGCAATTACGCACATAAAAAACAAATAATGTGCCTTCTTGACAGAATTGGAGAATTTCAAATGATTGCACTCATTGCAAGTTATTTGATCACTATAATCTATAGTTAAGCTCTTTATACAGTGTAGAATAAGTTAATGATCTTAAAATTGAAAAGGATTAGATTATACATGTCAATTACGCAAATATTGTGCAAATATTGTGCGATCAGGACTGAGTTGGAGCATTTCACTCTATTGTGCATTTATTTAAGCCATTTGATCACAATAATCTATATTTAAGCTCTTTATACAGTGGAGAATGAGTTTATGATATTGAAATTTCAAAAGGATTTGATTATAAATAGCAATTACGCACATAAAGAGCAAATAATGTGTGTTCTGGACAGAACTGGAGCATTTTCACGCGATTGTGCATTCATTTCAAGTCATTTGATCAAAATAATCTATATTTAAGTTCTTTAAACAGTGTAGAATGAGTTTATGATCATAAAAACTCAAAAGAGTTTATTATACATGGCAGTTACGCACATAAAGTGCAAATCAAGAGGGTTCTGGATAGAATTAGAGAATTTCAAACTATTGTGCATTCATTTCAAGTCATTTGATCACTATAATCTATATTTCAACTCTTCATACAGTGAAAAATGAGTTTATGAACTTAAAAATTCAAAAGGGTTGGATTATACATAGCAATTACGCACATAAAGATCAAATAATGAGTGTTCTGGACAGAACTGGAGCATTTCACGCGATTTTGCATTTATTTCAAGTCATTTGATCAAAATAATCTATATTTAGTTCTTTATACAGTGGAGAATAAGTTTACGATCTTAAAAACTCAAAAGACCTGTATTATTCATTGCAATTACGCGCATAAAGTGCATATCAAGAGCGTTTTTGACAGAACTAGAGACTTTCAAGCTATTGTGCATTCATTTCAAGTCATTTGGTCACTATAATCTATATTTAAACTCTTTGTACAGTGGAGAATAAGTTTATAATCTTAAAAATTCAAAAGGATTGGATTATAATGGCAATTATGCACATAAAGTGCAAATAATGAGCGTTCTGGAAAAAATTGGAGCGTTTCACGCAATTGTGCATTCATTTCAAGACATTTGATCAGAATAATCTATATTTGAGCTCTTTATACAGTGAAGAATGAGTTTATGATCTTAAAAATTCAAAAAGATTTTATTATAGATGGCAATTATGCACATATAGTACAAATAATTTGTTTTTTTTGACAGAATTGGAGAATTTCAAACGATTGTGCATTTATTGCAAGTTATTTGATCATTATAATCTATATTTAAGCTCTTTATACAGTGTAGAATAAGTTAATGATCTTAAAATTCAAAAGGATTAGATTATACATGTCAATTACGCACATATTGTGCAAATAACGTGCGTTCAGGACTGAGTTGGAACATTTCATGCGATTGTGCATTTATTTCAAGCTATTTGATCACAATAATCTATATTTAAGCTCTTTATACAATGGAGAATGAGTTTATGATCTTAAAATTTCAAAAGGATTTGATTATAAATAGCAATTACGCATATTAAGAGCAAATAATGAGTGTTTTGGACAAAACTGGAGCATATTCACGCGATTGTGCATTCATTTCAAGTCATTTGATCAAAATAATCTATGTTTAAGTTCTTTAAACAGTGTAGAATGAGTTACGCACATAAAGTGCAAATCAAGAGGGTTCTGGATAGAATTAGAGAATTTCAAGCTATTGTGCATTTATTTCAAGTCATTTGATCACTATAATCTATATTTCAACTCTTTATAGAGTGGAAAATGAGTTTATGAACTTAAAAATTCAAAAGGGTTGGATTATATACAGCAATTACGCACATAAAGAGCAAATAATGAGTGTTCTGGACAGAACTGGAGCATTTCACGCGATTTTGCATTCATTTCAAGTCATTTGATCAAAATAATCTATATTTAAGTTCTTTATACAGTGGAGTATAAGTTTACGATCTTAAAAACTCAAAAGAGTTTTATTATACATGGCAATTACGCTCATAAAGTGCAAATCAAGAGCGTTCTTGACAGAATTAGAGAAATTCAAATTATTGTGCATTCATTTCAAGTCATTTGATCACTCTAATCTATATTTAAATAGTGGAGAATAAGTTTACAATCTTAAAAATTGAAAAGGATTGGATTATAATGGCAATTACGCATATAAAGTGCAAATAATGAGCGTTCTGGACAGAATTGGAGCGTTTCACGCGATTGTGCATTAATTTCAAGATATTTGATCACAATAATCTATATTTGAGCACTTTAAACAGTGAAGAATGAGTTTATGATATTAATAACTCAAAAGGGTTGGATCATACAAGATAATTACGCAAATAAATTGTGAGTCAAAAGCGTTCTTGACAGAATTGGACAATTCAAGCGATTGTGCATTCATTTCAAGCTATTTTATCACTATAATCTATATTTAAACTCTTTATACAGTGGAGAATAAGTTTATAATCTTAAAAATTCAAATGGATTGGATTATACATGGCAATTACGCACATATAGTAAAATAACGTGCGTTCTGGACAGAATTGGAGTATTACAAGCGATTGTGTGTTTATTTCAAGTCATTTGATTACTGCAATTTATATTTAAACTCTTTATACAGTGGAGAATAAGTTTATAATCTTAAAAGTTCAAAATGATTGGATTATACAAGGCAATTACGCACATAAATTGTGAATCAAAAGCGTTCTTGACAGAATTGGACAATTCAAGCGATTGTGCATTCATTTGAAGCCATTTGATCACTATAATCTATATTTAAACACTTTATACAGTGAAGAATAAGTTCATAATTTTAAAAATTCAAATAGATTGTATTATGCATGGCAATTACGCACATAAATTACAAATAATGTGCGTTCAAGATAGAATTGATGCATTTCACTCTATTGTGCAGTCATTTCAAGTTATTTGATCACACTAATCTACATTTAAGCTATTTATACAGTGGAGAATGAGTTTATGATCATAAAAATGCAAAACAGTTGGATTATACATGACAATTATGCACATAAAGTGCATATAATGACCATTCTAGACAGAATTGGAGCATTTCACGCGTTTGTGCGTTCATTTCAAAACATTTGACACAATAATCTATATTTAAGCTCTTTATACAGTGGAGAATAAGTTTATAATCTTGAAAATTCAAAAGGATTGGATTGTGCAAGGCAATTACGCACATAAATTGCAAATAATGAGCGTTTTGGACAGAATTGGAGCGTTTCATGCGATTGCGCATTCATTTCAAACCATTTGATCACTCTAATCTATATTTAAACTCTTTATACTGTGGAGAATAAGTTTATAATCTTAAAAATTCAAATGGATTGGATTATGCAAGGCAATTTCGCACATAAATTGCAAATAATGAGCGTTCAAGACAGAATTGGAGCATTTCACGCTATTGTGCATTCATTTCAAGTCATTTGACCACACTAATCTATATTTAAGCTAATACAGTGGAGAATGAGTTTATGATCTTAAAAATTCAGAACAGTTGGATTATACATGGCAATTACGCACATAAAGTGCAAATCAAGAGCGTTCTAGACAGAATTAGAAAATTTCACGCGATTGTGCATTCATTTCAAGCCATTTGACACAATAATCTATATTTAAGCTCTTTATACAGTGGAGAATAAATTTATCATCTTAAAAGTTCAAAAGGATTGGATTATACAAGGCAATTACACACATAAATTGCAAATAATGAGCGTTCTGGACAGAATTGGAGTGTTTCACGCGATTGTGCATTCATTTCAAGACATTTGATCACAATAATCTATATTTAAGCTCTTTATACTGTGGAGAATAAGTTTATAATCTTAAAAATTCAAACGGATTGGATTATACATGGCAATTACGCACGTAAAGTGCAAATAATATGCGTTCTGTACAAAATTAGAGAATTTCAAGCTATTGTGCATTTATTTCAAGTCATGTGATCACAATAATCTATATTTATGTTCATTATACAGTGTACATAGATTTTATGATCTTAAAATTGAAAAGTGTTGGATTATACATGATAATTACGCACATATATTGCCAAATTATGTGTTGTGGACAGAATTGGAGAATTTTAAGAGATTGTGCATTCATTTCAAGTAATTTGATCACTATAATCTATATTTAAACTTGTTATGCAGTGTAGAATAAGTTTATGATCTTAAAATTCAAAAGGATTAGATTATACATGGCAATTACGCACATATTGTGCAAATAATGTACGTTCAGGACTGAGTCGGAGCATTTCACGTGATTGTGCGTTTATTTCAAGTCATTTGATCACAATAATCTATATTTAAGCTCTTTATACAGTGGAGAATGAGTGTATGATCTTAAAAATTCAAAAGGATTTGATTATAAATAGCAATTACGCACATAAAGAGCAAATAATGAGTGTTCTGGACAGAACTGGAGCATTTTCACGCGATTGTGCATTCATTTCAAGTCATTTGATCTACATTTAAGTTCTTTATAAAGTGGAGAATGAGTTTACGATCTTAAAAACTCAAAAGAGTTTTATTATACATGGCAATTACGCACATAAAGTGCAAATCATTAAAATAATCATTAATATAATAATAAAATAATAAGTTATGTAAGCGTAAGTTATTCATCCACCTATACCATAACCAAACACCCATTACAAGACATGACATAATCACTTATGCATCCTCTTACTCAGAGATGGAGTCTGAAAATTTTTCAAGGAAGTTCGCGTTTGGCTGGGTTATAAGACTATTCATTTTGGACTATTTTTTTGGATCTGATTAATCAATTGAAGGACCCGCAAAGCAAAACTGAAAAAACAATTATGTTCTCGACTATTGAAATGAATTATTTATGGTAATAATTCGTTACAAATATAAATTGTTAATCTACCCAAAAAGATTTCACAAAGAAAAATTGTATAAAATATGTATAGGGTTCACCAATGGAAACTCACCCAAAAATTTATGGGGTTCAAATATATAATGCATATAACAAATTAATATTTTATAATTACAAATACTCTTATGCAATAATATTTTTTAAAAAAAAATAAGGGTGACATTGACACCCCTATGTTACATTTAGATCTGTCACTGCTCTTACTACATAACCAAACGTCTCCTAAGTACTTGGAAATTTTCCAAGTCAGGCTGATCTTGCATTATATAACATCATTGGACGTTGTACAATTGTGGGACTTGGCATTACCAAACGTTGTTTGATATTGTGTGACGCTGTTTCACAATTTGTTAGAATTTTGATATTAATATTGTGTTTTCTCAGCGTTGTGTGACACCCTAGGGCATTGTGTGACACCAAAAAGAAAAACTGAGCATTTAACTTAGCAAATTGATTAAGATGAGTTTAGCAACTAATCATACATATTACAATGACTCTAAATGTCCTAATTGAGTCTTGTAATGCTCCATATTTTATGTAAATTGTACTTTAAGCATTTCTTCAAATAAACACCTAATAAATCATTCAAAAGAGAAGATCAGTATAGGAATGGTGTTGTTTTGCAAAATCGACAGACTTAACGAAGAATTGTTCAGTACAGCAATAATATTTAGGTGCGTAGGGTGGCGACAACCCATGAAATCCTTCATCGGGTGAATGAACATAAGGATAAGGGTATCTTTTTAAAGTTACATTTTAAAAAAGTATCTGATTTTTTTAATTGGGATTTTATTTTGCAACCTATGAATTTGAGGGGTTTTCACCATCATTGGATTTTGTTTTGGAATTCTAAGGTGCAGTTGGGTTTAGCGATTTTCTTAGTAAATGAGGTACAGAATTCTTATTTTTCTTGTAATATGGAGGTGAAGCAAGGAGACCCTTTATCTCTTTATATTTTTATTTTGTAACTAATTTATTATCTAAGATAATTACCAATGGAAAAACTTCTTGGTCATTTTTCAAGTTTAGGACCACTTAGAAATGAGCAATCCGACTCTGCTGTTGCGCGACACAGCGTGTAGCGCACTACGAGCCGTCTGATCTTGATCGGACGGTTCACTTTTTACGGGCCTATCAATCTAGGTTACATGCACGGGGCTCCCTTGTCCATTGGATCTTAATCAGACGGCCAGCGTACCGCGCGACACGCTGTGTCGCGCGGCAGCGGATCTGATTTTAGAAATGAGGGACCAGTGATACGCTTACAATATGTTGATGACACACTTTTTTATTTATCAAAGCTAATAGGAGAGGGATTGAAAAGTTGCATTGGTTACTGAGTTTTGATGGTCTCACTGGTTTAAAAATTAATTTTGCGAAGAGGAATGATCCATCTTAACTTTGTCTGATGATAAGACTATGGGAGTTCGCTAGTTCTCTTAACTGTAAGATATTAAATAATTACGGCTATCTTTTTCACTGGAAGCACCCTTCTAGGTCTGATTGGTTGGTGGTTTTTGAGAAAATTAGAAAAAACTGTCAGTTTAGAAAGGTAATCTAATGTCTTTCGGTAGATTAATTCTTATTAATTTTGTCCTCTCAACCATTCCTTTATATTTTATATGTACTTCTATAAAATGCCTTAGTGGATCAGTGGCGAGTCCAGACTTTTTTTAAGCCTGGGCACAACAGCTAATGTACTAAAATTAATTTATAAATAAAAAATATTAATAATATTTGAGAATTTCTATTGTGAACCATGATGCATAGAGAGTTCCGTGCACTATGATCATTTTGGTTGGTAATTTTACAAATTGACAAATCTAAATTAACCAATCCAATATATATATTGAAATCTAATATAAAATAAAATTTTACAAATTTTTTTGAATTTTTTAAAGCTTGCCAATTTTGGCAACAAATACACTAATTTATAGTCAGAATTGGCAAGTTTAAAAAAATTCGGAAAAAAATAGTAAAAAGATTTAAAAAATTGTAAAATTTTGTTTTCTATGAGATTTCAATATATAGGTTGGGTTGGTTAAATTAGATTGACAATTTATGGAACCACCGACTAAAACGATTGTGGTGCACGGAACCCTCTATACATCATGGTTCACAATAGATTTACTCATAATATTTTTTAATCTAATTGCCAATAGTATTTTGTCAATGTACTCATAAAAGACATAAATATAACTTTTGTAACTTTAATAATGTATGAATGTCATCTCTATTCAATTGGATAACGTACTACTTTATTATAATATGATATAGAAAATTAGTTCATCAGTTTTATTTAACACAACATTTTTTGTATGACCACTATGCATAAATACTTTAGTGCATTGATAATAATGTGATCCAACGTCAAACTCGCTATATTAACTCATAAGTGAATATTAAAACCTAGGTCGCCCATTGTACCAATCAACTCTTTAGTCTTTACTTTGCCTCTTTTGTGTTAATTTTTTTCCGTGACTTTGTGATCCAAAGAGAGATCAAGAAATTGGCCGATTGAACCAGTTAAAAGTGTCAAACACAAAACAAAAAAAAATATATAAAAGTGGGTCACGCAAAGTCTAGTTTTGAAATGAACTAATCAAGTGTGGGCACCTTAATTTTTTAAGCTTGGGCATCTCCATAAATATACATATACAGATTTCTTAATTTTAGAAATTAAGCCTGGGCAAGTGCCCAGCCTTGCCCTACACTGGACTCGCCACTGTAGTGGATTGTTCAAATTTTGGATAGACTTAGGAAATCTTTTTCTTTAGGGGTAGAAGGAGAACAACATAAAATCTTTTCAATACATGTGGTTCCGCCTAGAGCTATCAATACCATACCGTTTCACATGTTTTTGTTTCGTTGTGTCAGAAACAGAACAGAAGTGGAAGGAAACTGATTGAAATCAATAAAAAAATGGGTTGAAATCAATGGAAAATTGAAATGGAACAAAAACAAAATGGAAAAATCGTTTCGTTTAACAAAACGAAACAAAAACGGAATGAGCATTGTGTTTCGTTGCCGAACGGAACGAAAACGATAAAGAATATTTCCGTTGCCGTTTCCCACATTTGATAGCCCTATTTCCGCCCTCTGACCTCTTAAATTTATATACAATTCTATATGATCCTCCGCCCTGACTTTGGTGGACTGGAAAAGGATTTGTAGGCCTACCGAGAGCTTGTGTGTGTGGCACGGGAGAAGTGGTTCACAGAAAATGTCAACACCTTTACACACTAATACGGAATTACAGATAACGGATAATGCCATGGGAAGTTGTTCACATCACCCATGGCCAATTGGCGGGGTCGCCAACCAATCGCACTCAAATAAATCATACGCTAGATTTTATCAAGGCTTAGCAAACAAGTGATCCTTTCAGTTTCACCAACAAATAAACCTTCCGATATTGCACTTGTCTTGACAGTTATGACTTATGAGTTTTAAGTTATTACACTGATAAAACCATTTAAAATATAGAATTTGAGTTTTTTTTTATTTATGAAATAAATTTTAATTAATTTGACAGAAATTGCGTCAAAAAATACTTAAAAACTTGGGCCCTATTAAAGTACACGACATAAAATACATATGTATCAAAAATGATAGTTGCAATCAAGAATTTATTTTAAAAATATACATAATTCATAGTATTGTATTAGTTACACATTTATTATGCCATCATAATGAATAATAGAATATTTTACAGATTTTTTTAATAAAAAATTATACCATATATTTAGTGTTTGTAGTGTGTTAATTATATTTCTAGTAGTTAATTTAGTATTTAATATGAGTAATGAAATTGAAAAAGCCAATAAAATTCAACGGCATAAAAAGGTTGATTTGAAGGACTGAATTTGATAGGTCAATGACACAATAACTCCGACAAGTACAAATCAAATCGCATTCCCATAAAATCGGTCCAACCCAATCCATTTACCTTATCATCGGATCCAAATCCTGTGTCGCGCGACACAGGATGTAGCGCACAAGAAGACAAAATTCGATAGCGCACAGTGTGATTGAAGTGTTCAAAGAAGGGCTAATGGATTATCACTTGGCTGTTCCTACCATTAGTTTTGGGCAAATAAATTTTTGACATATATACCCCTTCAATAAAAGCAAAAATCAGCAAATTGATATTGTCATTTCCTCCAAGTAATTATTTCAATAAAGTTATCTTGATTATCGCTTAAACAATAATAAAAAGAATGTCTAAGCTGCCACTTGTAGAAAGCTAATTATGATAAATTATTCATTGAATTTGGATTTATTTAAAAATCTAATATTTTAAATTATGTTATCATAAAAATACAATATTGAATAGTCATTGGATGCCGGTAAAGATGTTGTTTACCTTGTTAAAAAATAAACTACCGACAATATTGCTTTCTAAATGTTAAATGTTGATTCAAATTTTTTTAAAAAAAAATGATGTCTTTGATGTGTCGTATATATAGGTGTCAAACGTGTAGAAACAGAACATAACCGGTATGTTTCGTTTTCGTTTCGTTTCTGGTAACGTAATAACATATCATTTCGTTTCAACGAAACAGCTTTCCGTTTTATTAACTATTCCATTCCTTATTTTCCACTGATTTCAGCATATTTTCCATTGATTTCGGTCATTTTTCGGTAAAACGGAACACTAAAGTGCATTTCGACCCGTTCCGTTTCCGTTTCGTCTCTGAAAACGCAACTCATTTACCATTTTGTTTCTGTTCGGACGAAACGGAACGAAAACTGTCGACGGCGCTACATAATTTAAAATATTATATTTTTAAATAGATCCAAATTCAATGAAATAATTTATCATAATTATTCTTTCTAAAAGTGACCGCTTAGAAATTCTTTTTATTATTGTTTAAGCGATAATTTATTTAAGAAAAATTTATGTGAAATAATTACATGAAGAAAATGACAACATCTAATCGCTGATTCTTGCTTTTATTAAAGGGGTATATATGTCAAAAAATATTTGTCCAAAACTATTCGTAGCAATAGCCAAGGTGATAGCCCATGAGTTCAGATCTGGTGCCGCGCGGCACACCGTGTAGCGCGGCATCGTAGCCGTCTGATCAAGATCCAATGGACAAGGGAGCCCCGTGCATGTAACCTAGATTGATAGGCCCGTAAAAAATGAACCGTCCGATCAAGATCAGACGGCCCGTACGCACGCTACACGATGTCCCGCGCTACACGGGATTCGGGTCCGATAGCCCATTAGTCCCTCCCTATAAAAAATTTAATCACTGTGCGCTATAAAATTTTGTCTTTTGCGCGCTACATCCTGTGCCGCGCGGCACAGGATTTGGATGCCTTATGGATCATCCATTCGGAGCACAAGACTACCTGTCTGCCTTAACTTGGACGCGTTATTCTGACCGAAATAAAGTTTTTTTATTCTTGTCATTACTTTTCTCTTAAACAAATCTCCTAGCCAATGGTAGGTATGTAAACAAATACCGCTGCTTTATTTCTTTACAACTGTCATAACACAAAGTGTCAGTCTAATGTTAAACAAATTCTGGTTTGCTAGCCAATTAAGAGACGCCAGCAATGATACTATAATGATACAATTATAAACCCATAAAACGTAAGAGAGAAATGAATAAAATGATAAAATCTTATTGCCAAACAAAAGATGAGCAAATTGAAATGCCTTTCACAAACAAACTAGCAATAAATCCGGATACACCCTCAAATTTCGGCGGCTTGGACCACAATCTACTGTTATTTTCAAAATCCACAACTGAAATGGATAACGTTGAACACAAACAGGTCCCAGTAGCATTTATGAAAATTCAAATGCTTGACCTCAATTAGACACCAAAATCAACATAATCAGAACAGACAACCTAATCCATTCAAAGATGACAAAGTCAATCTACAGTAATTTGGCGCATAACTAACAATTAAATCTAGGTCTTCAATAGCACAGTCAACCAAACTAAAACTAAAACCACTTCTACTACTAAGCAGTTCACATACACTTCTCCAGATTAGCGTACACAACATCCATCACAAGCACAAATTAAAAAAGAAAGAACCCAACTTGCACAAGAAAAAAAAAAAATCTACACCAAATAAGCCTAATCCAATCCTTCCCTACGAACACAATCACACATTTCACAAAGATACCCCTCGAATTAGAGAAATTAAGTCCCAAATTACTACTACTCTTCAGTCCCTTCACTAGCCTTTACCTTAGGCGGTCGTCCTCTTCCCTTCTTTGCTGGCGCAGCGCCAGCGTCAGCATCGCCTCCTTCGTCACGTGCCTTCTTTGGTGGTCTCCCACGTGACTTGGGCATGCCACTTGTCGCCTTCGCCACAGCCTCTGCCACTACGTCTTTAGCCTTTGGTGGCCTGCCACGTGGCTTGGGAGAAGAAGGAGGTTTTGGGTCTGGCGCGCTTCCATCCTTTGGCTTGGGAGGACGACCTCGACCTCGCTTCGGTGGTGAACCGGGTCCAGCTATGAAATAGTTGTTTTTGAGGAAGATCAGTTCTCCACCCTCCTTCATGCGCGCGAGGTGCGCAGTGAGTAGAGAAGAGTGCGACTCGGGGAGTTCGCCATGCTTAGATTCGATGAATTTCGAAATCGCTGATTTGTTCGACCCATTTTTATCGTTGAGTGTTTTAAGCGCCGTGAGAATCATCTAAAGAAAAAAGAGAAAAAAAATTAGAAAAAATGGTAAAAAACAAAAGAGAAGAAATGGAAGAAGAGGTGAGATTGTATGTACCTCAGGGTACGGAGGGAGAGCGGAACGAGGAGCCTCTTCAGTCTCAGTCGCCATGGATGGAGAGAAAAAGCTTCGAAACGAAACGAAAAGGAAATGGATTTGAATCGGGGTTTAAAAAAGGAGAGGTCTTGGTTTGGATGGGGGAGGAGGAAAGAAAGAAATAGGTAAAGCAGTGAGATTTCTCTATTTTTTTTTTCTTTTTCTTTTTTGTTTTTGTTTTGGTTTTGTTTGAGGAAGGAGAAGAGAGGGGGATAGTGAATGGACGGTTGAGATGCGCTTTGACGGCGCGCATCGAACGGTGCAGAGTCTCTTGGGACGTTGTCACACGGATTGCTGACGTGGAGAGAAATGAGCGTCGCCTTCCTCTGGCATTATTTTTTAGAGTTCGCTCTTTTGTCCTTTGTAATAACTTTTATTATTAAATTGAGGTGCGACTTTGCCCTTGGGACTTTAAGTAACGTCACTCGTGACTGAGAGCGGGGGGCGCAGTGATGGAGGGGTATTTTGGTCTTTTCGCGGACACCAGTTCGGAGCTGCTGTTTGAATTTTGGAAGGATGACGGGGAATTTGGAGTCCGGTTTTTTTGTGACAGTTCACTGAATCACTGTGTGCAACTTATTCTAGGATTCTTGTCGTCGCACGGTGGCGCCGAATATTTTCCTTTTCTTTTTTTTGTGAAGCATTGGCGGTGAAATTTTAAAATTTTTCAATGATGAATGGAGGAAAATTTTGAAATTTCAAGTCCGTCGAAAACACAAAAAATTTATGTTTTATCTAATTTTTTGATTAAGAAGTCTATTGTCGAGGGTTTAAAAACAAATTGAGAGGAAAGCCTTCACTTTTTACCTTTTGACAAGTTGCTCCTCGAACTTTTTTAATTTTACGAAAACTCTGGAATTTTCACGTAAAATTCGCAAGTTGTTCTTAGTTGTAAATTAACAAGTCCACATTTATTGACAGCAAGCTAGAAACAATATTTTTGTTCAATAATTTTTAAGTTGCTTCTCACAAAATATTATATGACTACTCGAATCACTTGAATATATCGTACTCAATAAATTATATAGTTCAATTGTAACTAGTTAACTTGATTAAACTCAATTCTTCAAAAAAAATTCTACCATGTACAGTTCTAAAAAAATAATAAATTATAAAAAAAAATGTAAAGTTTGATTTCTAATGAGATATTAGTATATGTAACAAATTTCAATCTAAAGTTACAGTCTCGCATTACTTTGTGACGTATCATAGTCCATCTTCGATACATATAATGTCATTAATGATATTTACATTTATTTATTATGTAACTATATTGTTAGCCTCAACGATGGTAAGATAAAAAGCACGCTATTATGCATCAATTAAAAAAAATAATTATTGTTTTTGTCAACATCATCATTCTGGTCACAATGTTAGTGCTTAAATCCTTGAAGACCATGTAATTTTCATCCATTTTAAAATTGTTGAATAAAAGCTTATTTGATTTAAGTTGAAAACTTAAAATTTCTGTATAAATTTAAAAAAAAATTAGGGGTCACATAGAAAAAGAGTGATACTTTTAAAACCGGGTCAGAAAAAAGTGATACTTTTAAACCGTGAGTGTATCTTAGTTTGTGATTTCTATTCTGTTGTTACTCGTTTGGCTTCCACAGGACGGTTCTTTGTTCCCTTTAATGTAGCTTTGCAAGATCTATTGACTATTGGTCCTTTTGTTTGCTTTTATTTCTCTATCTTTCCCGCTTTTGAATAGTTTTAAGTATGACATTTGTTGAACGATCCAACTAAAGTTGACGATGCTTTTAGCTAGCGTTCAATTTCTTTATTTCTATCTCGAATTCATAAATCATATGAACATATCGTATGTTTATAAAATAATAATAAAAAGATACCCCGGAGTCGTACTGTATGTGTGCCAAAAACATTGGATCATGTCACCTACATTCGGAGTGTTAGATTTGGTCGGAGAACTTGATTAAGACTGATTTGAGAATTTTAACGTGAGAAATAACTTTTATTTTGAGATTGGACATTTGAAACCTTGGACCTACTCTATATACCATGACAGAGTTTGATAGAACTCTTGATGCAAATTTCATCGTTAAATAAAAAGGCTTCGATTTGATAATGATCTGGATTTAATATTTTTTGATAGAATACTAAATAACATTTAAATTACATAATATTTGATACATAACCAATCTATAAAATTTGATACATAATTTGGAAATTAAAAATTGCGGAGTTAACCATTGGTAGTGACTAGTGATTGCCACCACTTAGGCTGTGCTCCAGGCGGTGATGCATAAAGGAATGGGACATTAGGGAAAGTTAGGAGATGGGAGTAGAAAGGTCAAAGTTTACTTTAGTAAAAAGTTCACTTACTCCAGTGACAAACGAAAGAGAGAAAGAATGGACAGAGAGTGATATATGAAAATGACTATTTTATTCTTTAGGGCTCCGTTTGGATAGGTGTGGGAAGAAGGGAAGAAGGGAAGAAGTGGGAAGAAGTATTGGGAAGTGTGTAATTTTGTGAAGAGTTTGGATTGTTTATAATTTTTTTTCTTCCTTCTTCCTTCTTCTTCTTCCTTCTTCCTATATCCAAACACACCCTAGAAAGAGGTTTTGTTCTATTAGCACGTGGGTCTTTCTGTCATTTGACAGACTTTACTCCTTGTACACCCCGATTTCACAGTAACAATTTTGTTGATTTTAATGGAAGGATCTGACACTCTCTTCCGTTACTTTCCACTAGTCCAAAACTCTGGACCAAGTAAACCTATTATTTTCACCTTACCTTCTCCCCCCTTCCGTCAAAAATCAACGACTGGAGCAAACCCTTAGATTTAAATATCCAAATGAATGTCTCATGTTTATATTTTTTGGACTTACATTCATAATCGGACCCGATAAGGATCATCCCAAGATTCATCATTTCCATCATCTCCCAAACAATTAAGAACACATTTTCTTATTTTTTTTTTCTCTCATCCTATCATTCCCTAGCAATTAGGCACTTGTTTTTCTTTTTTTATCTCTCATCTCATCATTCCCTAGTAGTGCTATTTACTCCCTTTCCTCCCTACTTTTTGTTTCGCTCCATCTCCCATTTCCCTGGCACGTATTTTTTTCTATCATTAACCCTTGTCCTAAATTCTTCTAATTCTGAATACTAATTGTTCTAATTAAATAAGTAATTGTTCTAGTTAATAATACTAATTATTTTAATTCTGAAACTAATTGTTCTAGTTAATATGAGTAATTGTTCTAGTCGGTAAACTAATTATTCTAGTTGGTAAGCTAATTTTTCTAGTTGGTAAGCTAATTGTTCAAGTTGGCAAACTAATATTGTTCTAGTTGGGGAGGGGGTCAGCATGAAGTCAGCGACAAAAGTCGAGAGGAGGAGATGAGAATAACATAGGCGTTGGATGAAACATGGAAGGGGACCAAAAAAAGAAAAGAGGGGATGAGGATGAATTTCTCATCCCCTGAACTTTTCCATTAATGAAGACATTAGATAATTAATGAAGATCTGGGGCATGATGTGGATGATGAAATTTGTGGGATGATGAAAAACAATTCCAATTCCTAATTCACTTAGTCTTATTATTTTGTTTTAATAGAATTTTTCATCAGTCTTTATGCAATTTAAAATTAATTTTTTATGAGAAAATTAGCAGCAATTTTGACAAAACTTTCAAAATTAAGCTAAAAAGAAAGCTCAAAATCATAACATAACTTATGCACATATATATTGTTAGACTTAGTGATTTGTCATGTTTCAAATGATATACATCGAGTGTAATGAATGATAAAAAATTATATTAAATATTATGGGCATGATATTGATATGGTATAGGTCAGGCATAAGTTGAATTTTAAAAGTAATTTTTAAGATTGCTAAACTGAATTATTGGGAAGTATTGAAGGAGTGCAGATTACAATTTTTATCGTTTAACCATTTTGAGAATGAAAGTCTCCGAGCATAGATTATCATCGGACGACGAATTTTATGATTTTCAGTACCAGGTGTAGTTGCTGGTTTTTTTTTTTTTTTTTTTTTTTTTTTTTTGCTATTTTCCCTTTCCCTTCCCTTTAAATTGGATATAACCCCCTCAAATCTTCTTCAATTAGAAATAATCCCCTCAAATCTTTAAAATTAGATATAACCCCCTCAAATCATACTTATCTTGGACATAAACCCTTTTAACTAATTTTAATCATATTTTAATTAATAAAAATTAATTTATAAAACTTCTGACCAAATTACCCCTGCATATGCCTATTGCTCATCGTTCATTTCCTCATTTCTCCTTGTTTCAGTTTCATGCCAGAAACACATTTTAAGTGTTGTTACTGTGTACAACTTATTCTTTCACATCCCATGACATATTCAATCTTCTCATCCCACCTTATATCTAGCTTTCTTTCTTTTTTCCATTGGGATAACGTCGCTGGTTATTTTCTGATTAAAAGCAATAAAGAAAACTATGTATATGAAACTTATACCAGTATATAGGAAAAGGAAAATGTTGCTATTGCTAGAGAGAGCTTGTATCTTAACTTCTCACTTCCATTGGATTAAAGATTTTGGTATTTGGATTCGCATATGTGCAAATCTGACGTCAACAAAAATAAAAAAGCTTTTCTGCTGGAGGAGAAGACGAAAAGTCTTTAGACAATGGACAGTGGGTAATTTAGTCAGAAGTTGTAAAAATTGATGTTTTTTAATTAAAATACGATAAAAATTAGTTAAAAGGGTTTATATCTGAAATGAGTATGATTTGAGGAGGTTACATCCAATTTTAAAGATTTGAGGGGATTATTTCCAATTGAAGAAGATTTGAGGGGTTATATCCAATTTTCCCTTTTTGGTTACTTTCCTTGCTACCTATGGGGGAAATTGAGATCGGCTGCCGCGCGACACAGCGTGTCGCGCGGTCTGCTGTCCGTTTGATTAAGATCCAATGGACAAGGGAGCCCCGTGCATGTAACCTAGATTGGTAGGCCCGTAAAAAGTGAACCGTCCGATCAAGATCAGATGGCTCGTAGTGCGCGACACGCGGTGTAGCGCAACAGCGAATCCGGATTGCCTATGGGGGCTAGACTAGATTGCGGGGTTTACTTTCTTTCTCAGGTTGTATGTCTGACTCTAATTTCATCTTTGTAATGTCTAAATTTGAATTAATGAATGCATTGCCTATGGGCGGTTTATCAAAAAAAAAAAAAAAAAAAAAATCAGACAACGACTAACCAAGAGTTAGAATACTTCGGATCTAATGTGGCTAATGAACTTTATGTGAATCGTTGTTTATTTGAAGATTTGGTTTTATTTTCGGAGTTGTAGATAGTCCAAAAAATTATTTTAAACTTTACAGTAATTTTTCAATCTTTTTCTTGAATACAAATCAACATATTAATAATGAAAATTTTCGATATATTACTATCGGAAGATACCTTATAAAACCAAAATTTATGAGTATGTAAAAGTAACCAAAATAATGGAAGAGGGAAGAAGAAAGAAAGAAAGAAATGATAATAAACCACATCCAAACAAGAAATGAAATAAGAAAGAATATAATTTATTCCATCTATCTTCTTTGATAGATAACTAGGCATCTCATCGCGCTTCGCGCGATGTAGTTCTGGCTGTGATTTATGGCAAAAGATGTCTTTAGGATGGTGGTTGTGATGGTCAGGTGATGATAAATGGAATTGTTGTTTTTTTGTCTTTTTTTTAAATTTTTTTGTTATGTATGGTAACTCTCTGTAAATAAAATATTTCCTTTTTTTCAATGAATCATTTGCCGGGTGTATTATTTGGGATAAGCATAGTATAGTTTTTCCTTCTTTTTTATTTATTTTGTGGTGGACCTTTTTTTTCTTTTCCTGCGTTGCTTCATTGATTCTGTTGCTGTACATGTGTTTGGTATAATGATTATCACAAAGGATTTGGAACGATCAACTTCTTATCTCAATACCTTAAACTATCTTTTGATTGAATTTGCTAGATTATAGAAACATGGCACATGCTAATTCGATAGATAATGTAAGGAGTATACATACATACCATGAGTAATTTAATAAGTACATTGTTGGTTGTTATAGGCATTCAACTGTATGCGACATGATATGTTATGTCATTAGCAGAACATACATACATCATAGTTGAAGTCCTATAATAATCTAAGATGCAGAAATATTTGGCAGTGAATATCTGGCATAAATTTTGTGAGAAAGGTAGGAACCTTGTTCGATGCGAGTTTAACTGCCCGGGACGGACAGTGGCACCTTGCTGCTATGGAGATGATGGTGTTCCTTCATAGTCTGATGGTTGTGCTGTTTTTGCCACTTTGTCTGTGCGGTGCAGGGCTAAAGCCAAGCTCTATGCAACTTAAACAGTTGTATGGCGCCATCTTTTCAGCCAAGACCTATAGGTACTATAGAAATATTCACACTCGTACTAAAAACATAATCTTGTTGGGACCTGAGCATACTTGTGTTGATTAGTTTATGTGTATATGCAGACACAAAGTAACAAAAAAAATGTAGAAAAACCTGACATTTACCAGTACAAAGATGAAAGATTATTTGACATAGAGTTAATAATGAATAGAAAATCAAATTCTCTCTCTACTGGCACATATCTGTACGCACCTTACTCTAAAGTAGCACATTAAAGGTAGAACCACAATGAGACACTAACTGTACTATAGGGTCTTCATTCAGATTAAAGCTGAGACATCTTATAAAATTTGAGACACTAAATATTCGCACATTAATATCTAATCTGAAAGAAACGTATCATAAAATTTGATTATGTTTAATTAAAGAAGTTAAGGGTAGTGAAAATAAACTTCTTGCTGATATAATTTGAAATTAACTATTTTCATAAGAAAATAAAAAAAAAGAGCTAAGGTTAGTGAAAATAGATTATGTACTGCACTTGAAACTAATAATTTTATAAAATCTTCCAATAAATAACAACTATCATCATTTAATTGAAAAATCGACTAATCATCAACTTCTAACCTGGCTTGTTAGAAGAAATAATAATTCTGCTTGAAATAATAATAAACTGAGCAACTAAGCTCTGTGCTTGTATAATTATACCTGACAGTATTAAGTTATGGTTAATTATGTTTTTGAAATCAGTATGTAGTATTAATGAAAATTAGTAGTTAGCAATCATTAGTATAGTTTTCACTAAACTTCTTTTTCATCATAAAATTTGATCACTCACATTTTTTTATTACTTTTTCCCTTTTATACCCTAACACATTAAAAAATGTTGCACACCATGTATATAAAGAGGATTACATCATGTTATTATTTTGCTAGATAGGCATTGTTACTGCTATTGTTACAGCAGAATGAATAAAAGCATTGCAAATACTTTGTTTATATAAAATTCATTTGATTTGGTTATATACAATGTAAATATACACCTTAATATATTTACGTGATCTTACCAGCACATCTTTGCTGTGAAATTAGACAGTAAAAGAAACAATTGAGACACTAAGTGTTGTCTTGAGATCTATGCCTCTTTCAGCATAGCTACTATAGATATCTCAATTAAAACATATCTCATTAAAACATAGCAATTATGTCTCAGGGGCAAAATGGACACTTGCATGACTATTGGGTTGACATGAAAAAGCTAATAAATCATAGCTTCGAGCAGGTTCAATGTAGAGAAAATACCACTAATTTGAGGGATAATACACAACTTATTTAATAGACATAAGCATGGCTGAAGCAAATTTGGGATAATTGTTCAGTTACTTGTATGATTAAGTCAATTGACCAAATGAAGAAAGCATCTTTGTATAGATGAGGTAAAAGGCGTACCTGGGCCTACTTATCACTCGTAAATCTATCATAATTTGTTCCTTGCTTCATTCAACCTGGATTCAGACAGTCAGATAATCACAATAAGCTCCATTTGTTGCATGATATCCTTATTTTAATACATCACAATTATTATTTGTTAGTCTATCATAAATAACTGAATTAGATGAAGGAGAGAGAGGGTTTCAAATTCCAACACACAGTTGCATTGCAATCACATTTACTGGTTGTAGTAGTACTACATACATACATGGTCCAAAATGAACACTATCAAATAAATTTCATTGGTCTAGCAGTTTTACCGAAGGTGTCGTTTAATTAGGACTCCATACCTAGCACGATTGATGCCTATCCTAGTGTTCTGGCAACAATTAGGACTCCATACCCAGTTTTACGATTGAGCCTTGACAGTTTTCTGGCTCCTCTCGTGAGTCTCACACAGGTCATACTCATTTCCAAAGTCCTTTGTGTACTGTAAATTTTTTATATGACTTTAACTACTAATTTCAATTTGGTTTATTGTTAGACTTTACTTTTTTTGCTCATGCTAGTTATTGGTGTTAATTTCTCTGTTGAGGTGATTTTTTATGCGTATAGACTCTCAGAAATATCATAGAGTAATGCTGTTAATAATTGACATGGTAAAAGAATCAAGTGAACAGTTTCGTTTAGATAATGATTCTGTGATGTTTGAAGATCAATTGATGGGATGTCCATTTGTTATTAAAAAATAAAAAGTAAATGTCAATACCACATGTAATTAGAATAAGGAAATGACATAATTAGAATAAGGAATTGGCGCTGAACTGAGTTTGAAGAGGACAAGTCATTTTACTTTTTTTATTTGCTGGCCGAACCTTTAAATTGACAATTTCGATCGCTATTTATGATGAGGTTAGATTCGTTGTACTCGTGAGGGTAAGGACAACATCATGGTGGTCTTTGTTGAGGTCGCGACTCCTTCGTTTGGCCA
The DNA here is from genome assembly GCA_028095005.1 of Rhynchospora pubera. Lineage (NCBI taxonomy): Eukaryota > Viridiplantae > Streptophyta > Magnoliopsida > Poales > Cyperaceae > Rhynchospora > Rhynchospora pubera. Next base: position 21,702,037 of record CM051463.1, read on the forward strand.
GCAAATTAAAAGATAGGTTTTAACAGTTTTAGGTTTTTATTCTATTTAATCCCTAATTTTTCTAATTTATAATTGCGGGCGAGAGGAGACACCGTAATCGAACAGGGCTTGCTCCTTGGAGTTGTGACGCCAAGTAGAGCACAATGGTGTAGCTGGCTTGTGTTGTGTGGACCTAATTGGTATTTAATCTCCTTCTCTCTCTATGACCTAATTGGTAAAAGTTGCTTAGTTTTATTAGATATAATTTGGTATTTGTATGGGTAATCTGGTCTGATTTTAGATGTACAATTTAAAAAGGTGGAGATGGAATGGGGATTTGATGGTTAAGGTAAGTTTGGTTGTAGCAGGGAATAGATTTTGGGCACTGTTTCTAATATTGATTGTACATGGAACATTCTTTCATATCTTTTGGTAAAGGATTGCAATCAGTAGGTATCAAGTCATATTGGGGGATTGTATTGTTAACAATTCTTAGAGGTTGGTTGGTTGCATCAGCTGATGTTTTCAGTAGTTAGTTTGTGCCAGTTGTTGCGGCTTTTTCGTCATTATTCCCCTCGGAAGAGTTTCTCGAAGAACAATGGGAACATAGCCTTAGATTCACCTCCCTTAAGGTTTCGATCTCCATGGCGGGTATCTCTCAACACAAGAGAACCCTATAAAGCGTCGCTACTTAAAGAAGTTTCTTAATTTTGCGGGTCCTTTCTTTCCAATAGGCGCAAGCCCCTATTGTTAATTACCTCGTAGTTGCCTACGAGAACCTCTGATTAAGGGACATAAAGGGTATTGATGTAATGAGCTAAGAAAATGAATTTATGGAGTGCTATTACTTGTCTTAAAGAGGCCTTAATTGACGGTACCAAACTTAATCGACGGGACCCAATTAAGGACCACCAAACTACTAGAAGACTTTGAGGTTTAGAAGAGGTCTTCGTTAAAAAAGGAATGGATCTTCACTTGGAGTCGTTTAAGAGTCACTTTTAAGGAGTTTTACAACCTTCGGGGCATTTGGCGCCACTTGTGAAAGTTGGTTCTTTTACAACCCTCGGGACATTTGGCGTCACTTGTGAGAGTTGGTTCTCGGGCCATTTGGCGGCACTTGTGAGAACAAAAGGGAATTTTACAACCTTCGGGGCATTTGGCGCCACTTGTGAAAGTTGGTTCTTTTACAACCCTCGGGACATTTGGCGTCACTTGTGAGAGTTGGTTCTCGGGCCATTTGGCGGCACTTGTGAGAACAAAAGGGAATTTTACAACCTTCGGGGCATTTGGCGCCACTTGTGAAAGTTGGTTCTTTTACAACCCTCGGGACATTTGGCGTCACTTGTGAGAGTTGGTTCTCGGGCCATTTGGCGGCACTTGTGAGAACAAAAGGAAATTTTACAACCTTCGGGGCATTTGGCGCCACTTGTGAAAGTTGGTTCTTTTACAACCCTCGGGGCATTTGGCGTCACTTGTGAGAGTTGGTTCTCGGGCCATTTGGCGGCACTTGTGAGAACAAAAGGGAATTTTACAACCTTCGGGGTATTTGGCGCCACTTGTGAAAGTTGGTTCTTTTACAACCCTCGGGACATTTGGCGTCACTTGTGAGAGCTGTTTCTCGGGCCATTTGGCGGCACTTGTGAGAACAAATTATAATTCTTTGGACGAGGGGGCCCCGTAAGAATTTAATTTCTAAGTCGTATAAGGTCGATCACAACCCTAAAGAGGGACTTTTCCTCAAACGGAGAAGTTTTGGTTTTTTGACCTTTGGGTTTCGTACTTTGACTTTTAATTTTCTGAGGTTTCACTTTGGATATTGATAATTTTTATTCACTTTGACCTTTTGCGCCTTTGGCTTTTAGAAACTTCTTTTTAGATTTTTAGACTAATTTGGAAAGTACTTTGATATTTGAAAATATCTTCCTTGAAGTTACTTGGGTATCGAAAGTATTTAGTTTTTGATTTCATAAATTTCATTTAAAAGATACAATTGATTTATTTTGACTTTGTAATTCATGGAAATATATTTATATTTGAGAATATTTGATTTTTAAGATATTGTATTTGGAATTTTCATTTCAAAAGTATTTGGTTTTAGCTTTAGAATTTTATAAATGGGTTTATTAGTTTTCTAATATTTACAATTTTCATTTTTAAAGTAAAAAAAAAAAAAAAGCTTCAAAAATACAAAAGGCCGCTACTTTGACATAATTTCTTATCAAAGTATCAGTGAAGTTGGTTTATTTGGATTTTTAGGATTTCACGGATATTTTATTTGTATTTTTCTAAGTTTCTTGCTATTTTTAATGAATTTTTCAATATTTCTGCCGACGTGGCGGTTTATTATCGGTACATGTCACTGGGTTACGCTGAGATGGCGGCTGGACGAATTTAGTGACATGTCAAGGAAGGCTCGGCACTGGGCTTCCCATCTCTGTTGGGCTTTTCCTCTTATTTGGGTCCATCTTCTTTGATTTAATTTCAATTTCTTTCACGTGGTGAGTCACTCCTAAATTTCACGACCCATATGTCACAGAAGATTAAGAGGAGAGGGGCGCTGAAGCTCTTTTTGAAGAAGAAGGGTTTAATTTCTTCGCTATCGGGTTCGACTGACAGCGGGTGTAGATCCGCTAATGATCCAAGCCATTGTAACCAGTGAAAGAGGGTTCGTTAGCATCGTGGAAATGAGAATAACACAGTGGCGACCTTCGTTTTTGTCGCGTCGTTGCCATTCGGTGGGAGTACCACTGGCTGGTATGGCGTCCTTGGTTTAGTGTCGATCGGTATTGAGCAAAATTTATCGGTACCAGAGAGGGTTTTGTCAACATCAAAGGGATACTGAGAGAGTACCAATGAGTTCAATTTGACGTACACGTAATTTGATGAAGCCAATTAAGTGATGATTAAACATAAAGCTGGTTTGTCATATTGCGTTTTGTATCTTCATCAGATTAGAGTATTAAAGTAAAATTAGTTCACCAAAAGTCACACTTACTTTATAACTTAATTGTCAAACACCTAGGCTATACTTATATGAATGCACTATACTCTAGGTATGAGTTCTAATGGTCATGATGACTCCACCATGGAGCTGTGTTCTTACACTTGCTTCTGACAAAGCTTGACTTCCATTTTTACAATTTAATCCTTTAACTTATATTGTTCATCATTAAGTATAAATTCACTTTACATATTCTATTTAAGGTCAGTTCAATTAGCAAACAAAGGTAAACACCATTACATTTTTACACAAAGCACCCTGACGTTTCCAGGAATTGATCAGTCATGTCTTTACTTTTCAAACACTTTATCCAGAGAAAAAGGGAAATTGTTCCTAGCTGTACTCTTACTAGGAATCGCCACTCAGGGATACTAACATTTATTATTTTTCTTTATAACAGTCCTTAAAAAAAAACATGACAATTATAGCTTCACAGATGATTCTTTGAGTTAATCAGCAAGAAAGGGGTAGACCAAGATATATTCAGTTTGGGACAGAAATATATATACATAGGAAATAAGCAACATTCTCCTTAATCCCCTCCATTTCTTTTACTTTCACTGATCAAGATTGTCTTTTGGTTAGCGATGGCAACACTGACCTTACTGTTTTCACCCAAGATTTCTCTCGACTGAAAACAGTAAAGTTGGCTTCACCATCCCTAATCAAAATTCATTTTAATTAATGACAACTCTACTGATTTCACCATCTCAAATTAAGATTTCTCCTATTAAGAGATGGCAAAAGCAGTTCATCATCATTAATCAAAATGGATCTCGATCGGTGACAGTAGAAGTGCTGGGCAAAGGGGACTGAGTCCCCCCACCGAGCAATGAAGGGGATTAAGAAGAAGGCTGAGCCTTCCCCCGAATCAAGAGGCTAAGCAGTGGGCTGTGCCCTCCGCCGAACCATAGAGATGTAATTAAAGGAAAAAAAAAAAAAAAACAACAGAATGCATGGGATTTTACAAGAAATTAGAATAATGCCACAATTCGATCAAGTCATGGATCAATTTCAAGAATTGAACAGTGTACTAAGCGTGCCATCAAATCGATCACATTTACTTCTTAATCCAGATCAAAGAACGAAAAAAATACAACTAAAAGACGCCTTAAACGACATGAATCAAATCACGTAGGAAAGAGATGAAAATTGAGGGTCAAGAACTAAGCGGGATGCTGTGCTCCCCGCCGAATTCCTTCACCTCTCTTTCTAATTCGAGCTCCAGGAAGAAGAAGAAACAATCAATTTTTGAAATAGCTTCAAGAAACAGTTAATTTTAACAAGAAAGGAAGAAAATAGAACTCAGACTCGAGAACTAAGCAGGAGGCTGTGCTTCCCGCCGAATTCCCTCATCTTTCACTCTAATCTAGATCAGAAACCAGAAGAAATAACTCCATTTTACTAAAGAATTCGAAGCTCTGAAAGATCATATCAGAGAAAAGCAGGAATCAACCACATGCCGAAGAATCAACTTCATTATCAAAGATCAACTCAAGAATACAGAATTTACCTACACACCTTCTCGATTCTCACCTAAATGGTACAAAATTCTTTTGCTTTTCTTCTAATCCTGCTCCAACCTTGCTCTAAACCTAATGCCTGCTGAGTGTTTGTGAAAATGTTTCTTACAATCGTATGTGTGTGCCTAATCCTGGACTTGGGAAGGTGATTTCTGGAATTTCGATTCAGGGGTCTGAATTCCTCCCCCTTCTCTCTCTTCTCGCCTGTATTTATAGGCAGCGCTTCTTGCCTTCTTTTCCGTCTAGGTTCGATGCATCTTCCAGAAGCCCGGCGGTTTTCGCCATCCCCTTCTTCTAACAACCTCTGTTGGAGATATTTCTCTCCTATTCTTTTCTTTTTCTTGGCAATTCTTGGTGTATTGTGTTCCATTTCGCTGCTTGTGGGACCCTTTAGTTTCCTTTCCTTTATCCCCTATATGCGCCACGCGTATTTGTCTGTTTCCTTTGGGGAGCGATTTCAACTGAGACGCCTCCGCGACACACTCTTCTTTTCCTTCTTCTTGGGTGCATCTGGCTTTTGTGAGCCTTGTGCAGCTCCTGCCATCATCACATGCGGTGTATAAAGGACCTGGTGCATCCATTCTTCTGTTATGCACGGGGGAAATTCTTCAAACTCCTCCATAGTCCATTCTTTCCTCCATTTATTCTTTTATCGTATGCCTCCATTTCACCATTTTATCCAATTTTAGGATTTTGGCTGAATCAAAATAAATTCTTTGACAGCCTTTGGGTTTGATTTTTCGCATGAGATTTGATATGGAGACTCACAAAATTATGTAGAATTTTATGATGCCAAGAATTTCCTGAAAAGACCCTCCGAAATATTTTATTCATTTTCCATGAGTTTTGGGGGTTCCTTTGCATATTTTCAGGGTCATGGGTATTGTTTGGCGTTTCTGAAGCTTCCATAATTTTGTATATCCTATGTAGGATTTTTGGTGATTTTTCTGGAATTTTCAGAGCATGCTTGGCATTTTTAATCAATTTTTTGAAATCCCATGCGTTTTCCTAAGCTTCTTTGATCACCAAATTTTATGGTTGAACAAATGCCCCCCACCATATTGTGGCGTGACAACTCTGAAGGGGAACGGCATGATATGGTGGCCCTGGTCCAGCTGTGCTGCTCTTCTCTCTTTTTTTTTTATGCGTCACACATTAGACTGCACGGTTGAGGCCTCTTCACACCCTTTCCCTTTTTCTTTTCTTGAGGCGCAGCTGTAGTTCTTTTCATCTGGTGGGTATTTTAACGCTTGAGGGGTACTGGTTATACCAATGTTTATCTCATCTCTGCCACATCAAATCCATGCTTAATGAGACGAAATTCGTTTTCTTGTGCTCCCGCCCGTTGCTCTCTGCTTCTCTTCCCTGGGCGTGGCGTATCAACTCCATTTCCCTGACATGCTTCTGGTCCAGCGGTGTAGGGGCTCATTCAACTCTTCTCCTGAGAAATCTTTCTTCCCTTGTCTCATCTTATCCTTTTCTATGATCCCGGAACATCAATTCCTCTTTTTTGTTTATTGAGCTCCCTCGCGGTGTATACACCTTCTCACTCACTTGTTTGGGAACACCGAGAGTTCTTTTATGTGGGCCCCGTGTGTCAGTGATACACCCTATTTCAATTTCTGTTCTGGGTAGCGCGAGAGGTGTGCTTCCATTTTGTCTCATTCGCGCAGAGTTTGTCTATAAATATCTCTTCACCTCATCATTTCTCTTTCATCTCATTTCAAATCTCTTCTATCATAATGCTCCTTCTCTTCTTTTCTCCACTGTTCTATTCTTCTTTGCTCTGAGTTGAGATCTTTTCTTCTAGCACAAGCTTCTTTGAGCCGGGCAGTGCTGAGGTTTGCTCCTTTTATTCAATTTATTCTCATTTGTTACCTTTTCGTTATGATTTCATCACTTCTCAGCTTGCTATGCATTTGTTTCCCTTTCACCATGACTCAGGGAAGCTTCAATTGAAGAATCGCCTCCCTTCTGGATTGCTCCTACTTCACTTTGACTCTATCCCTTCGATTTAAACTTCAGGTTATGCTTTTCCCTGTTACTCCTTCGATTTCTCTTTTCTGATCTTGTCACTCCCTTTTCATGGCCGATCGCATGAATAACCACTGCTATTAATGCATTCCCTGTTGTTTTGATTTCAGATCTGAGCTTTGAGTGACTTCATCTACTAGCAAGGAGGTGCCAGCTCTTCTCTCTTCTTTTCTCAGGTTATTCCTTTTTATTTTCTTCATCTTCTACTTCCCTCTTTTAGTCAACAGATCTGGTTTCAATCAGAGAGATTGTGCTTTTTTTTTTCTTGCTTGAAAGCTCGGCGCTTTATTACACTCTGTGTCATGTTCACCTCTTTTCATTTCTTTTATTTCGCTGTGTCTGGCTTCTCTTTTCTTTTTGATGGGCAGTAACATCCTTGTTGCTCCATATGTTACTTTGACATAGGGTATGCCTTGTTTGATCATCATGAGATCTTTAAGTTTTATTTTGCTTAATTTACATCTGCTATTGTCGGGTTTCAGATCTGCTCGTCCCTTTGAGTATTGTATTCCCTTTGCACTAACAATCTGAACTTCAGATCAGCACTTTGTTCATGCCAATGCATTCGCAATGTAGATCTTGTTGTAGTTATACTATCTTCTCATGGTTTCATTCAATTGGCATTCTTTTCATCAAGGAGTAATGGTTGTTCATTTCCTCACTTCCTTTGTCTTTGCTTATGTTATCAGGTTCCTCACTGTTGCTCCTCTGAAGATCATCATTGCTCAGTGAAGTGCATCTCTTGCCTACCCATTGCTCAAGGTCAGTTCTCTCTCACACTTTCTTCTGAGATGAGCAATTCTGTTACTGTGCTTGAACAGCCATGCTGTAATTTGCTTTGTTTGCAATCCATTTTCATGCTATTTGATTTCTTGAGGTTGTGGTTTGTTGAGTGTTTGGACACAACATGGGCTATCAAGCGTGTCACAAACTATTGAACTGTTTCAACTGATCATGCGGCCTGTTGGCTTTGTATTTGTAATTATTGTGTGAACTGTGTTTGAACTGAACTGCTGGCTCTTGATGAGGCTATTTGTGATGCTCACTGTTGATTTGCACTATGAAAATTGAGTGCCTTTGATTTCACTTGTTGAACTTGACTGGAATTGTAAAAACACTGGCTTTAAAGGCTCCATTGCCTCTAAGCTGAGCCATTGAACTATTTCATTGAACTGTGCTTTCTGTTGAGTCTGAGTTGCAACTTGAGGATTAAATAGTTTCGGCTCCAATTATTGCATTGCTTTGGCTTGAACTGTGCCTCTTTGTTGAGCTTGGGTTTTAGTTTTGACATTGAATACCCTTTGCATTGATTTGATTGAACTGTTGAGAACTGCTACTCGAACTGTATTGGCAATTGTCGTAAGAGTTGTTTTGTAGCTTCGAGACCATGGTATGGGGTTAGGCTCTCAGATATGATATGTCAGGATAGTCACATTGTGTCTCATCTTCATTTCATCTCGCCGTTGCTTTCCACAAAATTTCTCTCCTCTTTTCTATTTGAGTGCAGCTCTTCCCCTTAGCGTTTTACTGCTATAACCCATTTCATCTCCTTCGACCTGTTGATAACAGCGACCTGCATCATCATTTTTTTTGTTCTCGACCCAATTCTCTTCTGGCCCCTTTTCTATTTTCTCCCGACGGCCCGGCCTCTTTCCAATTATTGGGTTTATACAGTCGCGGCCCATTCTGACTTTTGTAGTAAAATTTCTTTTGGCAGCCCATTCTCCAGTATTGGGCCTTCATGCTTGGCCCATCTCTTTTATATTCTTTTATTTCTGGGCCCGTTAGCTTTAGGAAGTTGTGAAATTGACGTGCCTCTTTTGAATTGAATTTGATTAGCATCGTTCTTTTGTTTAGTGATGGCGCCTTGGATACGTCCTTCTAATATGCCTCTTTACCGGCCCTCGGAAGAAGAGATTGAAAAGGCCATTGATGCGGCTTCCAGAGAAGGTGCAATGCGCGAAGAACTTTATGACTTGCGAGCGGATATGCTTGCGGGTCGAGACTTTTCAGCAAACAGAATACCTCGCCATGAACCTACCCCTTTCTCTCCTCTTGACTCTACTGCCTCTCTTTTCCGTGACCACAAGCCTCTCTTCGATGAGTGCGACACAGAAGTCTATTCCTTCTTTCCTAAGAAGAGGCCTCTTGTTCAATCGGGGTCTCACTCGGGTCCCACAACCAAGTCCCGTTCTTTGGAGGATCCGGGCTACAAGGATTGTACCGTCAGGGTACTAAAGCCTGTCACCTCTGAAATAACTCCTCCTCCCATTCACCTCCCTGGGATGGCCATGATTTCTGGGGCAACCCGTTCTTGGGATTCAGCAGTATTTCGTACTAGGGTGTCTCTTACTCATTGCCCGGGTCAGACTGAGTGGACTCGCTTTTGTTTGAGGCGATATAGTCATGTCTTGCACAAGGTGAAGGTCTTCCATCCTATGGTCCTCTCCTTGTTCAGTTACTCCTTCAACGGCCCTCTCCTTCGGGCCTTCCTGAGTAATTGGAATTACTCAACCAACACCTTGTTTGTTGAGGATCGTCACATGACTGTCCTTCTTGAGGAGTTACGGCACCTGTCCGGTTTGCCTGTTTATGGGAACCCATATGAGGAGTATACACCACCAGACTCTGATTTATTCGGGTCCAATATTGATGGCACTCGTCGTCATCCAGTTTCAGTGCGTCACTTGTATGAGGTTTACATGAGGTTGTATAGGAAGAGAGAAAAGAAGAAGAGGTCAAGGAAAGGTGTTTCCTTTCAGGCTTGGATTGACTATTTCACTGATGCTATTTCCCCTTCTCACGAGTGGCCTGATGCCAATGACCCCCTTGGTGTGGGAAAAGAGACCATAAGGATTGGAGGGTCCCGCCCTCTTCTATCAGAGTTGACCTCTTTACCTCTGGATGATGAGACAGTTTTAGCAGCATACCTCTCATGGTGGTTATGCTACTTTGTTTTCCCTAGACACCCAGTGGACATGATTAGGCCGGATGTGTTCATCATGGCGGGCCAGCTAGCTCGTGGAGAAAAGCTTTCCTTAGCCCCGTCGGTATTGGCCAACATTTACCATTCTCTTCGATTGATAGCTTCCTCTCCTGATCCCTCTTATGTTCCCGTGGTAGTTCCATTCCATTTCCTCTTTGGGTGGATTCGTGCTTACTGGCCTGGCACCTTCATGGCTCCTGTCGCCTCGGAGTCTTTGTTGAAAGTTCTTCCTATGATGGCTAGTATTGCTAATGTGGGGACCGCAGATTGTTCTGACATGTTGAGAACCCACTCGTTCTTTGTTCGCAGCCGAGCAGTGGTTGACCCTTTTCCTCGTTCTCGCGTGTTCAACCGTGACCTTCCTTTGTATGAGTCATACTTTGAGGTGGTAGACGAGCCTTGCACAGCTCCTGGAGTTTTTCCTCTTCTCGCTCAGTCTCTTCAGTTTGTTGAGTACTTGATTGGCCTCCGTGAGGGGCTTCTCCCTTATAGGGCGGGAGATGACTTCTTTGCCGAGCCTTACTATCCTGCCATGGCAGCCCACCAGCTAGGCTATGATCAGTTTGTCCCTCGTCTGACTCTTCCTCGCTTTCGTTCAGACATAGATTGCAACTTGATCATGCACGCCCTCATTTGGAAGTCCCTCCTGCGCCTTGGGACGGGAGTGAAGTTTTGGATACCTCGTGCCATCAGAATCGGGATCATCACAGCCAAGTTCTATCGATGGTATGTGGGCATGACCGATGCTTATCATGAGCGTAGGGGAGAAGAGATAGTGAGGCGTATTTATCCCACCAATGATGCGGAGATCCGCTTCTATGATAACCCACCTTTTGGGCCTAGGACCCCTCCTGATTTTCATGGGTTGGATGGTCCTATTCGCTATTTCACTCCTGAGGAGACCGCCACTGTCCTTCGTGATGGTCTTTTCGGCTTCTTTTCAGGTAAAATGTTTTTATCATCTCACCTTTCATGAACTCACACACTGTCTATTTAAAGAATTCTTACGGTCTTCTCTTGAAATAACCTTAGGGCCTACACAAGATGATTATGTCTCTACTCTTTCTGAGGAGGCTCCTAGCGACCCGGTTTTGACTCGGACTTTTACTCCTTCCCCTCCTCGTGCTCAACGTGATGCTGTTCCTCCATCCAATACTGATATTCCGGAGGTGGGACCATCATCTTCTTCTCCCAGAGGATCTCATCCTCCTCCTGGTGAGGCCCTCCAATCCTTCTATCATGCACATTCTACATATGTATTTATTCCTTTTGATGCTTATGTCTCACAAGTCTTCTATTGGAATTCAGTTGCGCCTCCTTTGGGACCTGCTCACGATGATTTGGTTGACCCAGTAAAGGACACAGGTCACCATTTCACCTGCGATGGAGAGATTGGGCAGGATTCTGGCACTACTTTCCACGCTGATGGAGGTGACTCCTTCACCTTTCATCCCCTTCTCTACTTTTATAAGTTGTGATTCCAGTTCTTAACGTTCTTTCCCTTCATCTTTCCACAGGGATGCCCTTCACAGTTGTTCATGACGCTCCAGTTGAGCCTATCTCTGCTCCTGTGAGCTCTCCTCTCAGGGTTATCCCAACGCTTCCTATGGAGGTGATTCTCCCTCTTGAGCCTGAAGTGGTGGAGATTCCTGATGACTCAGTCTCGGCCCCTCCCTTGTTCCTGGACCCTCCTGGTGGTACGTGAATTCGCGTCCTCCTTTTCTTTTAACTCCTTTTGAAGCCTTTTCCTTATGCCTTATGTGTTAGTGTCTCTTATATTTAGTCTTCCTTGTTGATGACGTGGCGAGACTTCTTTGGGAGATTGCTGATTTGTGTAGCGAGACGAGTTTGGGTCGTTGCTCTTTCGACTATGGCTGTTTCTTCTTTTTGGGAGGCATGGAGCGTGACCTCACCTTAGAGCATCTTGCCAACTCATCCTTGATTCCTCTTCGCCATCATCTCTTTTTCCTTACTCGCTCCTCTGTTGATCGAGAGTATGCCCGCTGTCTTCGTGCACTTTCCTCTAGCACTTTGGAAAGAGGTCATGCAGAGTCTCAGGTCTACACTCTTTTGGGGCGTCAGAGAGACCTTCCACTTCGTGTAGCTGCTTCTCGCCACCAGTATGATCTCATGCAAGCTAGCCGTGCGACCTTGGCTGAGCTTGACCCAGTGAGGATTGAGATGTCTCGTCTGGAGGAGGAGTTGGCGGAGATTCCTGCACAGCTGGAGGAGGCTGTTGCCTTCATGAAGACAGCTTGTTCTGTTCATGACAAGGCCATGGGTGCAGTGAAGTATGTCAGGATTGAGATTGAGCGCCACTCCAAGAAGTCAGTTGAGCTGATCAATGAGACCTATGGTGTGCTCCATCATCTCCATCGTTCTTTCAGGACCTCTAGACGCGTTGTGAGATCTGCTAGGGACATCTCCTTCCGTTCTCGCTTTCGTCCTTATTAGAGGATCCTAGTTATGGTTTTGCTAAGGTTTTGTTTCTCTTATTTTTGTGGGCTTTTTCAAAGCTTTGTATCTTTGTTTCATTCTCTGTATGTCAGGCTGTACCAAGCGTTGTACTTTCCGTTGAAGATGTTTGTACGAACTCTTGATCTCTTTTGTTATACCGGAGGAATGGATTTTATATGTTTCATTCTTCATACATCCCTCTTTATGCTTTACTCGTATGGTTGACTTTTAGTGCTTCTTTCTTCTGCACACGCGTTTGTTTGATATTTCAGGTTGACATGGATAGTCCAGTTGGTCCTCTGCCTCATGAGGGCGAAGATGGACTTTCAGAGTCCAGTGATGCTCCTTCCTACCAGGGGCTTCGTGTCACCGGCATTCAGGAGTATCTGCGTACTCCTAGCCCTCCACCTTTCTCCAGAGGTGGACTTTTCTACTTAATTTTTCATTTATCTCTTTAGCACTAGCTTTTTTATTGATCACCTCTCATGCTTCATTTTCTCTTTCCAGCTGTTACAGTGGTGGGACTGAAGGATGCTTTGACCGCCTTGCGCTTGGCTTGCAGGGGCACTCCTCTCGTTCTTTCTCCTATTCGTGATAGGCTTTTTGATGGGATCTCCTTGGAGATTCAGCCTAACAGAGGGGTTGCTGCGCTAGTGCTTTCTCTCATTGGTGAGTGCCACGGGATAGTGGAGACGCTGAAGTTGGGACACTTAGAGCAGGAGTATATCCGCAGGGGCAGTCATCTCACCTTATGCCTCCAGTCGCTGGGTAGCATCTTTGAGACTCTTACCTCCTTCCATACTAGGTATCATTCTCTTTGCCAGCGGTCTATCTCTTCGGTCACCGAGTGGGTGGCCGCTCGCCGGGCAGCACCTTCCTCCTCTACTCGCCACACTGACGTTGGGCGTTGGGATTCAGATGTGGTATTCTTTCATTCTGAGATTGTGGAGCTCCACTCTCAGCTGGTTCTTTGGTCAGGCTACTACACTGATGCGTGGAGCCGCTGTGCTGAGGCTTTCAGGTACTTTGTTCACTTTCGTGATGAGGAGGAGAGACGGATGGAGACTGTCCATTCTCGTTACAAGCGTATCATTCGCATCCTTGATGAGGCGAAGGGCAGGTCATACATGCATAGGAGGGAGGCTGATCTCATAGAGGGCCTCATATAGGGCCATTGAGTATTATTCTGGTTGGGGTTTTGGGCTAAGCTTTGGGAGTTTTGATGCTAGCCTTGTATCTTTACTTTCTGGGTCTTGACTTTCCTTTAGGCCTAACATTTAACATTTGGATTTTATGTAGGCTGTCTTGACTCGTTTGACTTTGTTTGTAACCCTGTGCTTTTGCTTGGTGATATTCGTTTCGTCCTTGTGCCTGACTGAGCTCTCACGCTCGGGGTTTCCTTGCGTGCTTGCTTGCGATGCAACAAGTAGTCTTACTTCTTAAAGTAGGTATTCCATCGTTCTTGCGCCTGATTGGGCTTCTGCGCTCAAGGCTTCTCCTTTATAACTTGCGGGGCTCAAGTAATCTTACTCTTGCCACTGTTTGTTGTTTTTTTTTTTCCTTAGGAGATATGGGAATTTGGCCCACACCCACTTTTGCTTTTGTTTTCTTTTAGGGATCTTGGACACACATAGATCCATTCCCCAATTTAGGTTAGGGTATTTTGGCCCGTCCCTGTATTTCCTTGGGTTTGAACCTACATGGACCTTGACCCAATTTGTTAGTTTTCTTCTTCTGACATCAGCCTTGAACGCTTCCACTTCTTCTACGCCTTTCTGACTTCATACCGTTTCTTTTGGATCACTAGTTTGAACGGTTTATTTTCACTTCCTGCCACTACAGCCTTAACCTGTCCCGCATGTTCACATGTTCACACGTCTGCCATTAATCCCAAATTACGCCCTTTCCTATGCCATGCTTATATAAGCGCGTCTTTGCTTCTTCTTCTTCCCCACATTCAAGCTTCCCACAATCTTTTCTTTCTTACACGAATTCCCCAATTTATTGCCGCCATGTCTTCTCTCCCTTCATCCAAGCGTGCCAGGGAAGATTCTAGCTCCTCTACTTTACGTCTGGATTCCACCTTTCCAGACTGGTCCCTTACTCCTGACAACCGCTACCTCTTTCGCGATGAAACCGCATTCCTTTCTTATTATAATGACATGGGTAATGTAGAGAGACCCGTGGCTGATTGTTACTTCTTCCGTCCTATGCGAAGGATCCCTGTAGAGCAGGTGAATCTCATCAGGAGTTGGTTTGATTCGTGGAGTTTGGCTGGCCTGGCTGATTGTGATCAGCCGTATCATCCCAGAATCACTCGTCTCTTCTATGCCAATCTCAGGGTTTCCTTTAACCACTTTGGGTCTCCTTCGGCCTCTTCCTATTTGTTTGGCCGCTTCCTTCATATCACCACTGGAGATTTGGCCAATTACTTGCAGGCCGCCAATACTACCAATGGCTCTACCATTTATGCCTTTCAGAGATGGCCTCAAGGTTTCGGCAGTTATCAGGAATGTCGCCAATGGTTCGGGGTGGCGGCTCCTGATATCGAGAGGGTGTCTACTTTCCATCTACCTGCTCTCCATAGGTATTCTTCTCTTTCTTCTTTTGCTTCATTTTGATTAACTCTCTTCTCTTTCCTTATTCTTTCATGATTTTTTTTTTAGGTTTCTTTTCTTGGTGGTCAATGATATCATCTTTCCCCAAGGAGTAATGACTCATCTTGCCAAACCTGGCAGTCTCTTCTACCTTCGCAACTTGATTCAGAAGCAATGGCCTATCAACTTGGCCCATATGATTCTCTTCCATATGCATCAAGTGGCTAGTTCTGATCGGGAGCCGCTCCCCTACGGTCATCTCATTGAGGCTCTCATGCTTAGGGCTCATATTCGCGTGCCCGATATGTTGTGGGGCAATCGTGTTTCTGATGCTGATGTGGCACATCCTTCCAACCTCATTCTTTCTTTGCCCCTTATCGGATGGGTTGAGTCTTCAATGGATATGTTGGTTCCTGATCCCAACCAGCCTGTGAATGATTATATTTTGCTTCCTAATGCGGCTCCCAACCAATATGGCCCTATGGACATTGGTTCTCCGCCGGATGATAATTCGGCTATGATGACTCTTGATGATCCTGCCCCTATCTCAATCCGGGCTTTTATTGACCAACGCTTTGGAGAGTTGAACGCCCGCTTAGAAGCTTTGGAAGGAATGCTTCAGGCCATCTCTGCCACTTTGAACAATTTGGCGGGTGGTGGAGCTGCGGTTGATGGAGGAGCCGTGGCTGCCCCAGAGTAAACGGCCATCTTGGGTTGTTTTGCCCCAGCGCTGCCCCAGTGCTACCTTTAGGGCACTTTTACCATCATCTCTTATTTTGCACTCCTTTAGTTTGTATTAGAGATTATTTTCTTTTCAGTGTCGTTTTAGCTTGCGTTGGCTTGTGCTTGTAACCTTCTGTACTCCTTTTATCATTAATGAATGATATCTCCTTTATCTGTTCTCCACTCTTTATTTCTTCTTTCTTCTATAAACATCGTATCATGAGATAAGGACACAGTGGAGGTGGATGGGGAGAGCCCTCAGATACCTTCATAGGGCGGTGCCTTAATGCCTTCAGACGCCACAAAGGCTTAATCTTCATTAGGCATAGGTGTCTTAGAAAACCACCAAGGCTTTCCTTGACACGGCTTCGCGTTCTCCGGGACCCGAAAGTCCCATCGTTGACCGCGGATTGTGATTAGGGTAAATTCTAACATGCGAGGAAATAGATTTCTTTTCAAAAACCATTTTCCAAACCATGTCCAGCGAGGGACACGGTGGGAGTGATTGGGGGGAGCCCTCAGATACCTTCATAGGGCGGTGCCTTAATGCCTTCAGACGCCACAAAGGCTTAATCTTCATTAGGCATAGGTGTCTTAGAAAACCACCAAGGCTTTCTTTGACACGGCTTCGCGTTCTCCGGGACCCGAAAATCCCATCGTTGACCGCGGATTATAAGATAGGGTAAATATAACCTAGCGGGGCATGTCTCTTTTCAAAAACTTGCCCCTTTATTGGGTTTTGGATTTTGATTGAAAGGTTAAGTTAAGATTTTGGGTTTTATCGGGTCCTAACGTTTCCGTTGGACTTTATTCTAAAGTTTTTATGGGGTTATGTACATGATTTTGGGCTTAATAGGTTTTATTGTCATGGGCTTTTGTGGAGTTTTGGATTTTATTGGGCTGGGCCTTATTGTAGTAGGTTTTGGTTGTTTTTTTTTTTGGTAAAGTGGACTGAGAGGACGAGCCCTAAGTATAGTACTTCTTAAGATATCGCCCATTGATTGGTGGGATCGAACCTTCTCCTTCCTTGTCTACGAGCTTGTAGGATCCTCCTCCATAAACTTCCTTAATGATGTAGGGCCCTTCCCAGTTTGGAGCGAATTTCGGGCCATGATGATGACCAACGATGGGCCTCCTCAAGATCAAGACTAATTCTCCCTCTTTGAAAGTACGAGGCCTTACCATCTTATCGTAAGCTTTAGCCATTTGAATTCTATACAACTCTAGGCTCTGTTGAACCGCCAACCTCTTCTCATCCATAGCGTCTAACTCATCCAACCTCAGACGAGCCCTCTTATCCATCGGTAAGCCTATTTGCATGGCTACTCTCAAGGAAGGTAGCTCGACCTCCAAGGGCAACACCGCTTCGGATCCGAATGCTAGCGAGTAAGGAGTAGCTTGAGTGAGAGTCTTGTATGTTGTTCGATAGGCCCATAAAGCTTCTTGGAGTCTTTCATCCCAACTTCTATGATTGTCACCCACCGTTTTCCTCAATAGCTTAATCAACACCTTGTTGAAGGCTTCGGCTAAACCATTAGCCCGCGGGTTATAGATAGAAGAGTATCTCCATTTGAACTTATGTTGCCTAGCGAAAGCACAAATTTCTCCGCTCTTAAATGATGCACCATTATCTGATACAATTTCTCGTGGAGTACCAAAACGATACAACACATGGTTCTTTAAAAACTGAATGACATCTTTGCTCTTGACCTCTTTTAAGGCCACCGCTTCGGCCCATTTGGAGAAATAATCGGTGATGGCCAAAATGAACCTGTGTCCCTTCGAAGATGGCGGGTCAATAGGTCCAACTATATCCATACCCCACATATCGAACGGCCATGCTGCTACTGTTGGGTGTAGAGGATTAGGGTGCTGATGGATGAAGTCGCCATGTACTTGGCACATGTGGCATTTCTTCGCCTGTTCTTCACAATCAGCAATCATTGTGGGCCAATAATACCCCATCCTTTTGATATGCAGCCTCATTTTAGGACCCGACTGATGAGCTCCACAGATTCCCGAATGAACCTCCTTCATAATCTTTCGGGCCTCGCTTTGTGACACGCATCTCAACCATAATTGATCGTATGACCTCCTATATAAGGTATCGTTCACATACACGTACCGGAGAACTCTTCGTTTTAATTGCTCCCTTTCAGCCTTTTCACTAGGCAAGTTCTGGTATTTGAAGTATTCTACGAAAGGTTTTCTCCAATCTTCTTCTTCATTCACCGCTACCTCCAATACTTCATCAGGCTCCATCATCATGTCTACTTCCCACTCTTCTATACCCACCAAGAGGTTGGTGTTTACTTCCTTCTCAATCTCCAAGAGGTAAGGTGCTAGAGATCGTCGATTCCTTATAGTGATTTGCACTTCTTCTCCATCTGGTTTGCTCAATTGAGTGGCCACTCGAGCTAAGGCGTCTGCCATGCCATTGGATGCTCGTGATACCTTCTCGAATGTGATCTTTGAGAATTTGGCCATTAGCTCTTGAGCTTTCTGGTGGTATTTCATTAATTCTGGTTTCTTCACCTCAAATATCCCTTCAATTTGGCTTAAGACCAATTGGGAATCACCGCATACTTTCAATTCTTTTATGCCCATATTGATTGCCAACTCTAACCCGGCGATTAACGCTTCGTATTCGGCCTCGTTGTTAGTGCACGGCTCCGTCAAGGCTATAGAGTGGCGAAGGATCCCTCCTTGCGGAGTAACAAACACCAATCCAACCCCAGCTCGGATTCGGGGTAGGTTGGGTCTTTTAGAGGGTTGTATCATTGATGACCCATCAAAGAACATGGTCCACCTGGGTTCCGTTTCTTCTAGGCATAGGCTTTGCTCTTCAGGGAACTCACAATTCAACGGAGAATCATCAGGCACTGGGTGTGCTGCCAGGAAGTCAGCCATGGCCTGCCCTTTTATAGCTTTCTGAGGTGCATAAGAAAGGTCAAACTCCATCAACGCTATGGCCCATCTAGCTAGTCTTCCCGTCAACATGGGCCTTGTCATCAAATACTTCAACGGATCCACCTTTGATACTAATGTGATCTTGTGGGAAAGCATGTAGTGCCTTAGTTTCTTGGTAGCGAAGACCAACGCTAGGCAATGCTTTTCAATGGGGCTATAGGATTGTTCGGCCCCGACAAGCATACGGCTCAAGTAATACAGCGCATTTTCTTTTCCTTCATCATTTTCTTGGGCCAACAGAGCTCCCAAAGATCCTTCCAAGGCCGTAGTGTAGAGGATCAATGGTTTCCCTTGGATAGGTGCAGCGAGGACAGGTGGTTTGAGGAGATATTCTTTGATGTCCTCGAAAGCCTTTTGACATTTTGCATCCCATTTAAAGGGCACATCCTTCTTAGTAAGGTGAGTGAATGGTTTGATCCTCCCTGAAAGATTGGCAATGAATCTTCTCACATACGCCAATTGTCCTTGTAAAGAGCGGAGTTGCTTAAGTGTCTTCGGGGGAGGCATTTCTCTAATTGCCTTGATTTTGGCGGGATCGATCTCGATGCCCCTGTGTCTTACCACAAACCCCAAGAATTTTCCAGAAGATACCATAAATGCGCACTTTAATGGGTTCATCTTCAGTGAGTACTTCCTTAGCCGTTCGAACACGATCTTTAAGTACTCGAAGTGCTCATCAATTGATCGAGCTTTCACTACTAAATCGTCTACGTAGCATTCCACAATCTTGTGAATTAGATCATCAAAGATCTTGGTCATGGCCCTTTGATAAGTTGCGCCCGCATTCTTCAATCCAAACGACATTACTTTATAGCAAAAGATGCCAATCGGGGTGCGGAATGATGTGTGGCGTTGATCTACCTTATCCATCGGTATTTGATTATACCCCGATGATCCATCCATGAAGGAGTATAGCACGTAGGAAGAGGTGTAATCTATAATCAGCTCAGTCACGGGTAGCGGAAAGTCGTCCTTCGGGCAAGCTTTGTTTAAGTCCCTAAAATCCACACATACTCTTATTTGCCCGTTCTTTTTCTTGACGGGTACAATGTTTGCCACCCAAATGGGATTTTCCTCTTCTCGAATGAACCCTGCTTCAATCAACTTTTTCACCTCTTCGACCACCTTTTCCTCGAGCTCAACTCGCATTCGCCTTGGAGCTTGTTTAACGGGCTTTACACCTGGATCGATCTTTAGCTTATGAGAAGCTAAAGCGGGATCAAGGCCTGGCATTTCAGTGTAATTCCATGCGAAGCAATCTTTGTACTTCATCAAGAGTTGTTTCAATTGCTCTTGTTTCTCAGGAGGAAGAGATGCGCTTATGAAGGTGGGGCGCAGATCTTCTTCGGTGCCCAAATTTACTTTGAGAAGATCATCGATCGTGTTTTGCCCTCCATCTTCTAGTTCTTGAGGAGCGTTCTTCGCCACCTGGATCAAATCTTCCTCTTCTATATTTTCTTCCACGGGTGTTATTCCAACCATGTGGCATTCGACAATCAGAGCTTCCCCGCGAGCTTGCTGATAGCCCAGGCCTTTAGTATTCTTTATTTTTCCATCCACTCCCATTACTCGCCGGGATTTTTCGTTCCACAAATCATGGAAGGTTTTACCTCTTTGCTTTGAAATTGGGTTTAGGCAACGATTTCTTTGGAATAGGCTCATCAACCCTTGATTGTAGTACCCCATTACTTCTATTTTCTCAAATTCTTCTTCTTCCTCCTTAAGCCACCTAGCCCAACTATCTGAGCCAAGAGGATTTCCCGATGGATCCACACTTTCGGCCTTATAGAATAGGATTCCTTTGTGGAATACTTTTCTTCCATTCACTTCTTCTACTTTAGGTGGGATGTAGAAGGTTTCTAATTCTTTGATTTGGTAAACCTCCCTCGGCGTGAGTTCTTTGTAATAGCCCATGGGCACTTGCTCAATGACCATTGAGTCTTCCCTACGATCATAGAACTCTTTGTCTGACTCGTAGTCATAAACGTGAACCACCCGTTTTGGTCTTTGCCTTTCCTCTTCTGGCTCATCTTTTATGTGTATTTTTCCTTTTCGGCCACCTTTCTCTTCTTCATCATCTGATGATTTTATATAAATGGGGGTTTTTATGGCGCAGGTAGTTTTCATCTTTCCCCTGAGTTTTATCTTCTCTTCATTCTCTTCTCGAGGCATCACTCGCGCCCTCAAAGTCGGGGAAGTACTTCTTTGTGAAGTTGGAGCGTAGAATCGATCAATTTCTTCAAGCTCCACTTCATGGACGCCATAATGTTGGGCATCTCCTTTAATCACTTTTTGTTCTCCATCTTGTAAATATTTGACACATTGGTGGAGAGTTGACGGTACAAGCCCGTTTTCATGTAGCCACGGCCGTCCAAGTAGAGCTCGATAGGAAGTGTCTGCGTCGATGACGTAGAACTTTATTAATGTTTCAAGCTCTCCAAACTTCATTGGCAATGTAATGGCACCTAAGGCTCGCTCAGAGTTTTGGTTAAAGCCATGTATGAACACATTCTCATCAGAAAGTCTTCTTCCTCCTAAAGCCAATTGATTTAGCGAATTGAGGGGTAAGATATTAATGGAAGACCCGGGATCGACTAACATTCGGCTTAGTTGACTCCCGTTTGTCTTGCCTGTGATGTACAATGGCTTGTTGTGATAGGAGGTTCCCATCATGAGGTCTTGGCTGGTGAAGGTTATCTGATTTTCAGGTTCTACATAAAGAACCTCAGTCATGTGCTTCTCGGCCACGTAAGCTTGGAATTTTTCGGGCTCTTTAAGCATTTCCATCATTGTTTCTCGCAACTCCTCTGACATCATCAGTGCTTCAAACACACTTATTAATGCTGGAGTGCGCCTTAGGTGAGCCAGAATGTTGTATTCTCCTCTTATTTCTTTTGCCTTGTGGCTTGGCCCGGGTTCATCTTCGACCTCTTGAATTCTAGCCTTGCCCTTTTCTTTAGGCGCTTGTCTTTCGGGAATATTCGTACCCGACCGCAGATTTACATGACAGTCCCTTTCTTTAAACATACCCTTGGCGAAGAGGCCTTGATAAGGAGCCTCGTTTTCATCTTCTGTATCATCGTCATAGTAGTAGGTGACCATTTCTTCCTTCTCTTCTTTCTTTTCTTCTATTTTTAACACCATTTCTTTCTCTTTTCCATCTTTCTTTTCTTTTTCTTTCTTATTTTCATCTTCGTTTCTTTTTTCATTGCTTTTATTTTCCTTTTCTTTTACCATCTTTATTTTTTGCATTTCTCTTTCATCTTCTTCTTCTTCATCTACTATAACGATGACATTACAATCTACATTTCGCCTTGGGTTGCCTCTTTGAGCCACTGCGTTAGCTTGAGCATGTGGAGCGGGCGTTTGTTTGTAACTCTCAGGCAAGACCAGGTCGCCTTCTTTAATCATTCTCTCCGCTATGTTCTTAAAGACATAGCAATCGCCCGTTGGATGACCCAGGACCCGATGGTAGGCACAATAAGTTGGATCATTGGTTTTATGCATTTCCTCGGCCCTTTTGCACTCCGGCAATTCTATGGCTTTTCCTTCCAGGAGTTGCTTCAATAATGCCGCGGTCTTCTCTTTCTTAAAAGAGTACGGCCTATTCAACCGTTCGGCTAGCGTGGATACGCGACCACTCCCATTGCCATTGTTGTTGCTATTATTGTTGCCATTGTTGCGGTAATTCCTTTGCCCGCCCTGGCTAGTTGATGCCTCATTAGCGCCCGCTATCTTGATAGGCCCTTGCGCCCTATTTCTTGACTCACTTTTATAGCTTTGCACTTCCTTGGGAGGACCAATATGCACAATTCTTGCCACTCTAGTGACCAAGTCTTCATAGGTATAAATGTCACTCCCTGAGAGAGGTCGCTTTATCCAATCGTCAAGATTTCTCATCAGAAATTCAACCGCCTCCCTTTCGGGCATCTGGTGAGAGCATCTTATATGCATGTTCCTCCATCGGTTAATGTAGTCGAGTGGAGCTTCACCCGATCGTGGTTTTTCGCTCACAACATCGGCCACCGTGAGCCTTTGATTGATCATGGCAAATTTGGCCTTAAAAAGGTCCTCCATTTCTTCCCATGTTTCTATTGAGCCATTCTCGAGTGACGAGTACCACTCAAATGCTGCCCCAGTAAGGCTTTGGGAGAATTGTTTGAGCAACAAGGCTTCGTCATGGGCAGTATTGCCGCACGAGTTGCGAAACTGAATCAAATGCTGATTTGGTGTGATGCTGTCTTTGCCCGTTCCATCGAACAAGTTAAACCTGGGCACTTGATATCCAAGAGGATATGGAATTTGTTCATATTCTTTCGGGTAAGGTCTTCCACACTTCTTGTGTAGATTAGCAAATCGACCCGCTCCCGTGGCTTGGAGTTGTAGATTAATCATCTCTTGAATGACTTGCTTGGTCGGGTCGGGTCTTCTTGCCCCAGTCCGGCGCCTAGCTTCGAGCATCTCGTCTTCACTTGATTCGTATTTCGCCCTATTCCTTCTTCCTTTGAGGCGTCTTTGATATCCCCTTTCTTCTTCCTCTTCTGACGATTCGTACTTGTGCCTATTCTTCTTTTCTTTGGAGGGTCTTCTCTTGGGCCTTTCTTGTTCTTCGTCAGAAGATCCATATTTACCCTCATCCTTTCTATCTTTTGAGAATTTTCTTCTCTCTCCTTCTTCTTCTTCATCAGAACATTCGTACCTACTTCTACTCTTTCTCTCTTTCAGTACTTTTTCTTTGTACTCATCATCTTCTTCTTCTCCAGAAGATCCTTCTTTTTCAAGGTCTTCAAGTAACTTCTTCTTTTCTAAAAGTTTATACATCTTCTTAAGTAGTTTTCTTTCTTTCTCCCTTTCGTTCATCATAGCTGCCATTTTCCTTTCATTTCTTTCAATGATGCTCATCAATTTTGGCCTTTCACCCTCATTCCATCGATCTTTACCATCTACATCTTCTTCTTCTTCCCCCGTTGGCTCTTCATCATTTATGATGCGGCTTGAAGAAGCACGATCTCGTTTATCCTTGCCATCTCTCTTGGTGAAGGGAACTTCTCCATCGCTGGCCATGTTTACAAAGGCATGCATTTCATATTCTTCATTTATTTCAACCATATGGACCCGAGCGTGGACTACGAGTTGGCCATCTTCCCGTGCAACATGCCTTTTCTTGTTACGTGGCTCTTGCTCTACTTCCATGGATTGTGCCTTCTCTTTAGGTATCCACACCTTCTTAGGTCCCAACCTTTCCTTGGCTGATTTGGCCCTTTGCTGTAGTCTTTGGTGCACGGAGGAGGATGCTTTCTTGTGACCCTTTGGTCCTAATCGTTCATGGACCGATGCACGCGGAAAGGTTAGTCTCTCCTTCACCGATTGTCGGTTTTGAGGACTTCTTCCTCTGAACTGCATTTGGTACTTGGGAGGGAATTCCTCCATGGTCTTGAGTATGGCCACGGGCGAGTTCTTCCTCACAAGGCGGAGTGTTGAGAACGGGTTACTGACTGGCAAGTTCGGCCTTGCTTCTAACTCATTCCTATAGGCCCGTTGAACTTTCTTCATTGTCCTTGCGCTTTGAGAGACCGGCGCATACACTTTCCTTACGGCCATCTTCTTAATAGGGGAACGGCGGCGAGGTTGATGCCTTTGAGGAGAATGAGTCGGGCTTGAGCGAGCTCGCTTGTGGGAGATAGTTGTCCATTCTTCCTCCTTCACAGAGTCAATCTCCATTGGATCTTCTACGCCCTTGGTGATTTCCACCACTTCCTCGAGTGGCTCTTCTACGACCACCCTTGCTAACTTGAAGCTCCCGTCACTGGCCTGGACGACGGGCACATAGGAGTGCCCAAAGGGTAGACCTCCCAGTGTGAATTCGTCGTTGTAGCAAATCGGCACTCCTCCGATCCTGAGAACTCCTGTCGGCTTGAAAGCATCAATGCTGGTGAATGCCATTTCAACCTACAATGACACGAACTTAATATTACCGTTAGGATTGTTTATTAAAATTTTCTTAGCCTTTACGTCACCCTTCGAGTCCCAAAGATGAGAGGAGAAAGAGGTCCCACCGGGCGTGCCAGAGAATCTGTTGCGGCTTTTTCGTCATTATTCCCCTCGGAAGAGTTTCTCGAAGAACAATGGGAACATAGCCTTAGATTCACCTCCCTTAAGGTTTCGATCTCCATGGCGGGTATCTCTCAACACAAGAGAACCCTATAAAGCGTCGCTACTTAAAGAAGTTTCTTAATTTTGCGGGTCCTTTCTTTCCAATAGGCGCAAGCCCCTATTGTTAATTACCTCGTAGTTGCCTACGAGAACCTCTGATTAAGGGACATAAAGGGTATTGATGTAATGAGCTAAGAAAATGAATTTATGGAGTGCTATTACTTGTCTTAAAGAGGCCTTAATTGACGGTACCAAACTTAATCGACGGGACCCAATTAAGGACCACCAAACTACTAGAAGACTTTGAGGTTTAGAAGAGGTCTTCGTTAAAAAAGGAATGGATCTTCACTTGGAGTCGTTTAAGAGTCACTTTTAAGGAGTTTTACAACCTTCGGGGCATTTGGCGCCACTTGTGAAAGTTGGTTCTTTTACAACCCTCGGGACATTTGGCGTCACTTGTGAGAGTTGGTTCTCGGGCCATTTGGCGGCACTTGTGAGAACAAAAGGGAATTTTACAACCTTCGGGGCATTTGGCGCCACTTGTGAAAGTTGGTTCTTTTACAACCCTCGGGACATTTGGCGTCACTTGTGAGAGTTGGTTCTCGGGCCATTTGGCGGCACTTGTGAGAACAAAAGGGAATTTTACAACCTTCGGG
Source organism: Rhynchospora pubera (assembly GCA_028095005.1). NCBI lineage: Eukaryota > Viridiplantae > Streptophyta > Magnoliopsida > Poales > Cyperaceae > Rhynchospora > Rhynchospora pubera. Next base: position 21,727,116 of record CM051463.1, read on the forward strand.
GCATTTGGCGCCACTTGTGAAAGTTGGTTCTTTTACAACCCTCGGGACATTTGGCGTCACTTGTGAGAGTTGGTTCTCGGGCCATTTGGCGGCACTTGTGAGAACAAAAGGGAATTTTACAACCTTCGGGGCATTTGGCGCCACTTGTGAAAGTTGGTTCTTTTACAACCCTCGGGACATTTGGCGTCACTTGTGAGAGTTGGTTCTCGGGCCATTTGGCGGCACTTGTGAGAACAAAAGGGAATTTTACAACCTTCGGGGTATTTGGCGCCACTTGTGAAAGTTGGTTCTTTTACAACCCTCGGGACATTTGGCGTCACTTGTGAGAGCTGTTTCTCGGGCCATTTGGCGGCACTTGTGAGAACAAATTATAATTCTTTGGACGAGGGGGCCCCGTAAGAATTTAATTTCTAAGTCGTATAAGGTCGATCACAACCCTAAAGAGGGACTTTTCCTCAAACGGAGAAGTTTTGGTTTTTTGACCTTTGGGTTTCGTACTTTGACTTTTAATTTTCTGAGGTTTCACTTTGGATATTGATAATTTTTATTCACTTTGACCTTTTGCGCCTTTGGCTTTTAGAAACTTCTTTTTAGATTTTTAGACTAATTTGGAAAGTACTTTGATATTTGAAAATATCTTCCTTGAAGTTACTTGGGTATCGAAAGTATTTAGTTTTTGATTTCATAAATTTCATTTAAAAGATACAATTGATTTATTTTGACTTTGTAATTCATGGAAATATATTTATATTTGAGAATATTTGATTTTTAAGATATTGTATTTGGAATTTTCATTTCAAAAGTATTTGGTTTTAGCTTTAGAATTTTATAAATGGGTTTATTAGTTTTCTAATATTTACAATTTTCATTTTTAAAGTAAAAAAAAAAAAAAAGCTTCAAAAATACAAAAGGCCGCTACTTTGACATAATTTCTTATCAAAGTATCAGTGAAGTTGGTTTATTTGGATTTTTAGGATTTCACGGATATTTTATTTGTATTTTTCTAAGTTTCTTGCTATTTTTAATGAATTTTTCAATATTTCTGCCGACGTGGCGGTTTATTATCGGTACATGTCACTGGGTTACGCTGAGATGGCGGCTGGACGAATTTAGTGACATGTCAAGGAAGGCTCGGCACTGGGCTTCCCATCTCTGTTGGGCTTTTCCTCTTATTTGGGTCCATCTTCTTTGATTTAATTTCAATTTCTTTCACGTGGTGAGTCACTCCTAAATTTCACGACCCATATGTCACAGAAGATTAAGAGGAGAGGGGCGCTGAAGCTCTTTTTGAAGAAGAAGGGTTTAATTTCTTCGCTATCGGGTTCGACTGACAGCGGGTGTAGATCCGCTAATGATCCAAGCCATTGTAACCAGTGAAAGAGGGTTCGTTAGCATCGTGGAAATGAGAATAACACAGTGGCGACCTTCGTTTTTGTCGCGTCGTTGCCATTCGGTGGGAGTACCACTGGCTGGTATGGCGTCCTTGGTTTAGTGTCGATCGGTATTGAGCAAAATTTATCGGTACCAGAGAGGGTTTTGTCAACATCAAAGGGATACTGAGAGAGTACCAATGAGTTCAATTTGACGTACACGTAATTTGATGAAGCCAATTAAGTGATGATTAAACATAAAGCTGGTTTGTCATATTGCGTTTTGTATCTTCATCAGATTAGAGTATTAAAGTAAAATTAGTTCACCAAAAGTCACACTTACTTTATAACTTAATTGTCAAACACCTAGGCTATACTTATATGAATGCACTATACTCTAGGTATGAGTTCTAATGGTCATGATGACTCCACCATGGAGCTGTGTTCTTACACTTGCTTCTGACAAAGCTTGACTTCCATTTTTACAATTTAATCCTTTAACTTATATTGTTCATCATTAAGTATAAATTCACTTTACATATTCTATTTAAGGTCAGTTCAATTAGCAAACAAAGGTAAACACCATTACATTTTTACACAAAGCACCCTGACGTTTCCAGGAATTGATCAGTCATGTCTTTACTTTTCAAACACTTTATCCAGAGAAAAAGGGAAATTGTTCCTAGCTGTACTCTTACTAGGAATCGCCACTCAGGGATACTAACATTTATTATTTTTCTTTATAACAGTCCTTAAAAAAAAACATGACAATTATAGCTTCACAGATGATTCTTTGAGTTAATCAGCAAGAAAGGGGTAGACCAAGATATATTCAGTTTGGGACAGAAATATATATACATAGGAAATAAGCAACATTCTCCTTAATCCCCTCCATTTCTTTTACTTTCACTGATCAAGATTGTCTTTTGGTTAGCGATGGCAACACTGACCTTACTGTTTTCACCCAAGATTTCTCTCGACTGAAAACAGTAAAGTTGGCTTCACCATCCCTAATCAAAATTCATTTTAATTAATGACAACTCTACTGATTTCACCATCTCAAATTAAGATTTCTCCTATTAAGAGATGGCAAAAGCAGTTCATCATCATTAATCAAAATGGATCTCGATCGGTGACAGTAGAAGTGCTGGGCAAAGGGGACTGAGTCCCCCCACCGAGCAATGAAGGGGATTAAGAAGAAGGCTGAGCCTTCCCCCGAATCAAGAGGCTAAGCAGTGGGCTGTGCCCTCCGCCGAACCATAGAGATGTGATTAAAGAAAAAAAAAAAAAAAAACAACAGAATGCATGGGATTTTACAAGAAATTAGAATAATGCCACAATTCGATCAAGTCATGGATCAATTTCAAGAATTGAACAGTGTACTAAGCGTGCCATCAAATCGATCACATTTACTTCTTAATCCAGATCAAAGAACGAAAAAAATACAACTAAAAGACGCCTTAAACGACATGAATCAAATCACGTAGGAAAGAGATGAAAATTGAGGGTCAAGAACTAAGCGGGATGCTGTGCTCCCCGCCGAATTCCTTCACCTCTCTTTCTAATTCGAGCTCCAGGAAGAAGAAGAAACAATCAATTTTTGAAATAGCTTCAAGAAACAGTTAATTTTAACAAGAAAGGAAGAAAATAGAACTCAGACTCGAGAACTAAGCAGGAGGCTGTGCTTCCCGCCGAATTCCCTCATCTTTCACTCTAATCTAGATCAGAAACCAGAAGAAATAACTCCATTTTACTAAAGAATTCGAAGCTCTGAAAGATCATATCAGAGAAAAGCAGGAATCAACCACATGCCGAAGAATCAACTTCATTATCAAAGATCAACTCAAGAATACAGAATTTACCTACACACCTTCTCGATTCTCACCTAAATGGTACAAAATTCTTTTGCTTTTCTTCTAATCCTGCTCCAACCTTGCTCTAAACCTAATGCCTGCTGAGTGTTTGTGAAAATGTTTCTTACAATCGTATGTGTGTGCCTAATCCTGGACTTGGGAAGGTGATTTCTGGAATTTCGATTCAGGGGTCTGAATTCCTCCCCCTTCTCTCTCTTCTCGCCTGTATTTATAGGCAGCGCTTCTTGCCTTCTTTTCCGTCTAGGTTCGATGCATCTTCCAGAAGCCCGGCGGTTTTCGCCATCCCCTTCTTCTAACAACCTCTGTTGGAGATATTTCTCTCCTATTCTTTTCTTTTTCTTGGCAATTCTTGGTGTATTGTGTTCCATTTCGCTGCTTGTGGGACCCTTTAGTTTCCTTTCCTTTATCCCCTATATGCGCCACGCGTATTTGTCTGTTTCCTTTGGGGAGCGATTTCAACTGAGACGCCTCCGCGACACACTCTTCTTTTCCTTCTTCTTGGGTGCATCTGGCTTTTGTGAGCCTTGTGCAGCTCCTGCCATCATCACATGCGGTGTATAAAGGACCTGGTGCATCCATTCTTCTGTTATGCAGGGGGGAAATTCTTCAAACTCCTCCATAGTCCATTCTTTCCTCCATTTATTCTTTTATCGTATGCCTCCATTTCACCATTTTATCCAATTTTAGGATTTTGGCTGAATCAAAATAAATTCTTTGACAGCCTTTGGGTTTGATTTTTCGCATGAGATTTGATATGGAGACTCACAAAATTATGTAGAATTTTATGATGCCAAGAATTTCCTGAAAAGACCCTCCGAAACATTTTATTCATTTTCCATGAGTTTTGGGGGTTCCTTTGCATATTTTCAGGGTCATGGGTATTGTTTGGCGTTTCTGAAGCTTCCATAATTTTGTATATCCTATGTAGGATTTTTGGTGATTTTTCTGGAATTTTCAGAGCATGCTTGGCATTTTTAATCAATTTTTTGAAATCCCATGCATTTTCCTAAGCTTCTTTGATCACCAAATTTTATGGTTGAACACCAGTACAATATTTCAAGTGATTAAATAAATTGTAGCCAATACATTTGGGACACAATTCTAAGGATTTATATGAACTGACTCTCTGGTTTGGTTTTTTGTAGGCCAAAGCTGAAGAACTTACAAAATCAGATAAAGGAAGAAGTAAAGAAAATGATGACAGTAAAATGACAAAGAAGATTTTAAGGAAGAGCATGACATAACTTTACTGACCTTAATAAACCCCATGTTTGTTTAAATGAATGTGAGTAAAATTTCTTGAGTAAAATTCCTTGAGTAAAACCATGATAACTTTGTGAAATTTGGAAACAATTCAGTGCGGCAGTTTTGAGACATATCAGTACCCTAGCGTTCAAAAGTGCGATCGATATGGAAACAATATCAGTACCAGCAAATTTCAGTGTTGTATCTAATTTGAAAGGTTGATAAATAATAGTTCTTCTGTATGGCAGTGTTGTATCTAATTTTCAATTGGTTCATGTATTGTGCCCCTTTTCATACAATTGATCTTTTATTTAATTTTAATTTGATAAATATAAATTTCAAATGTAGACGTTCATTGAAATGGTGACTGTATTGAAGAACAAACACCGCACCTATGCGATCAAAGTGTCTAGGTAAGATACCATCTTTGGCTATTTAATATTCTGTTTGATATATGATTATGTGTTGCAATGGACTAACATATAACGACTTGATGTTTTTCAATACAAGAAGGTTATCTGCTACTTGATGTTCAAAAACCCAATTCTACTATTATTGGACATTTAATGACATAATGTTTTTTCAATTTCTTTTCATGATTTATAGATCAAAAAGGCACAGTATCACATTTGAGCACTTGTCAGGAAAGTTCCTCATGCCTATGGCTGCGCCTTCCACAAAGAAAAGATTTCACAAGTTTTACCAGGGTTATGTATATAAATTTCTCAAAAGAAATAAATATGTAGTTTAGAAATGCTAACTTGGAGGGCCTAGCTAGAGGATTTGTAGGAGGCTCAGTTTCAGAAACCTTCTTAGCCCACTTCTTGTATGCTTTTGTAGCTTTCAGTTCACCTGTCAACAGATGTATAATTTCTTCAACACAAATAACTTACAAATGAAACAAAGTAAAATAAAATAAGAAGCTAGAGATCCGTCAGAATAAGCCTTCAAATAAGAGTTTGACATGATTAAAGATCTCAAAACATTCCAGAGAACTTCTAATTACGTTATAATCTCAGTACTATTTTGCACACGGGTTTGTCCTGGATCATGATAATTTGGTACAATAAAACTTCGTTCTTTTGTCTAATTGCAGTTGTTGCTGACAGAAGATGCGAGATGATATATATCTTTTAAAAATTATAAAATTTCTTTTACTCTGCAAGAACAAACATTACACTCCCATAAAAGGTTTCTGAAACTGAGTTGATTCTTTTACACATATTGCTTATTGCTTTTTTCTTACCAGTAAAGGGTGCAGTTTCATCAACGTAAAGGGTACACATATTGCTTATTGCTTATTGCTTATTGCTTTTATAAATATAAATATGAATATGAATATGAAACAATCAAAGTAAAGGGTACAGTTTCATCAACGCACCTGTACTGCTTACAATATGCGACTCCTTTAAAATTATGAACCTCAAGCTGAGGCTGTGTATATAAGAACATGAATGATGTGTCACGGTGAGGCTCTATGGAATACAAAATAGGAATAGGAATATAGGAATAGGAAATTTAATAAGATACCAAACGCCATTTTTTGAATCTTTGCTCTAACAGTAAAATTAATATTTGATTTTATAATCAGTATTTTCTAATCATTTCTTGGTGGATAATTTCGATCAAATTTATGGAATGTAGTGATTTAATCTTGATATACAAAATGGCAGAAATTATATACGATACTCAAATCTTATAGGAATACAAATAATAATAATAAGGAATTAAAATTATCACTTATAGAAATGAAATGCACGTTTACATATCTTGTATATCTTGTTATAATGTCAAAATAGGCACCGAATTATTTTTTGTACGTGAGTGGGTCCCTTTGGAGTGGCCTAATATAGTGACATATGGTTGTACACGGAAACAAATTTGTCAAACATAAAACAAATCTTGATTATTCCCATCAATGTTTATACCGATTAATATCTTTCTTATTAATGTTTTCCGATTATTCCCATCAATCTTGATTATTCCTTTTGACGATAGCCTATTACATCTGACACTTTTGGTACATTCGTTGGTTGCAAATTAAGAATTTTCTTTCTAAATTACTTTGCGTGCATTTGGGCTTCTGCATAGTCATCTTCCTATTTTGACTAACGAACCAATGACAACCTGGTTGTTTGTATCTCGAGTATACTTTTTTCCAAAAAAAAAATAATAAATAAAAATAAGTGCCATGCTCCTATCAAAAGTTCCTGGTACGTGTAACCAGTATAGCCTGTACCAGTCTGCCAATAGTCCATCTCTGGATCTGAAGTTTCACATTTAGTTCGAGTCATGTTGCATTGATAAATTTAATTTGTATACTCTGCATAAACAATATGAAATATTACTTGCCAACCTGCATAATAAAAATAAAAACGGAACTTAATGAATCATGTAGACTAAGTGTAGATTGATTATATTTTGATAAAAAATGACTTTAAGAACATTGACAGAATTGGAAATAGTAGAATTTTAAATCTGCTTCAAAAAAAAAATGATGAATAAAGTAACTGCAAGGATTAGACAGAATTAGACAGATAAAGAGTTGCACTTTTGTAGAATGATGACAATGTTTTATTGGTAGAATGATACAAAAAGTTGCCTTTCTGGTCTTATCATACGAACTATTTATTTTTTTCTAATAGTCGAATGTTTTAATTTCAACTTGGATTTTATTTTTTCTTTTTTTTTAAATAAAAAATAAAAAGAATTCATATGGATTGCTCATTTTAAAAAAATAAAATAAAATGACAAAGCGAGTTCAGCTAGTCTGTTCGTTCATGTTTAATAGTCGAATGCTTTAATTTCAAATGGATTTTGTTTTTCCTTTTTTTAAATAAAAAATGAAAAGAATTCATATGGACTGCTCTTTTTTTTTTTTTAAAAAAAACAAAATGACAAAGCGAGTTCAGCTAGTCTGTTCGTTCATGTTTAAAAGTCGAATGCTTTAATTTCAAATGAATTTTGTTTTTTCTTTATTTAAATAAAAATTGAAAAGAATTCATATGGAATATTTTTTTTTAAAAAAAAATGACAAAGCGAGTTCAGCTAGTCTGTTCGTTCATGTTTAATAGTCGAATGCTTTAATTTCAACTTGGATTTTGTTTTTTCTTTTTTTTTTTAAATAAAAAATAAAAAGAATTCATATGGATTGCTCATTTTTAAAAAAAAAAAAAATAAAATGACAAAGCGAGTTCAGCTAGTCTGTTCATTCATGTTTAATAGTCGAATGCTTTAATTTCAAATGGATTTTGTTTTTTCTTTTTTTAAATAAAAAATGAAAAGAATTCATATGGACTGCTCTATTTTTTTTCCTTTTTTAAAAAAAACAAAATGAAAAAGAGAGTTCAGCTAGTCTGTTCGTTCATGTTTAATAGTCGAATATTTTAATTTCAACTTGGATTTTGTTTTTTCTTTTTTTAAATAAAAAATAAAAAGAATTCATATGGATTGCTCTTTTTTTTCCTTTTTAAAAAAAAAACAAAATGAAAAAGAGAGTTCAGCTAGTCTGTTCGTTCATGTTTAATACTCGAATGTTTTAATTTCAACTTGGATTTTGTTTTTTCTTTTTTTTTTTAAATAAAAAATAAAAAGAATTCATATGGATTGCTCATTTTAAAAATAAAATAAAATGACAAAGCGAGTTCAGCTAGTCTGTTCGTTCATGTTTAATAGTCGAATGCTTTAATTTCAAATGGATTTTGTTTTTCCTTTTTTAAATAAAAAATGAAAATAATTCATATGGACTGCTCTTTTTTTTTAAAAAAAAAAACAAAATGACAAAGCAAGTTCAGCTAGTCTGTTCGTTCATGTTTAAAAGTCGAATGCTTTAATTTCAAATGAATTTTGATTTTTCTTTATTTAAATAAAAATTGAAAAGAATTCATATGGACTATTTTTTTTTAAAAAAAATGACAATGCGAGTTCAGCTAGTCTATTCGTTTATGTTTAATAGTCGAATGTTTTAATTTCAACTTGGATTTTGTTTTTTCTTTTTTTTTAAATAAAAAATAAAAAGAATTCATATGGATTGCTCATTTTTTTAAAAAAAAAAATAAAATGACAAAGCGAGTTCAGCTAGTCTGTTCATTCATGTTTAATAGTCGAATGCTTTAATTTCAAATGGATTTTGTTTTTTCTTTTTTTAAATAAAAAATGAAAAGAATTCATATGGACTGCTCTATTTTTTTTCCTTTTTTAAAAAAAACAAAATGAAAAAGAGAGTTAAGCTAGTCTGTTGGTTCATGTTTAATAGTCGAATGTTTTAATTTCAACTTGGATTTTGTTTTTTCTTTTTTTTTAAATAAAAAATAAAAAGAATTCATATGGATTGCTCATTTTTTTAAAAAAAAATAAAATGACAAAGCGAGTTCAGCTACTCTGTTCGTTCATGTTTAGTAGTCGAATGCTTTAATTTCAACTTGGATTTTGTTTTTACTTTTTTTTAAATAAAAAATAAAAAGAATTCATATGGATTGCTCATTTTTTAAAAAAAAAAAAATAAAATGACAAAGCGATTTCAGCTAGTCTGTTCGTTCATGTTTAATAGGCGAATGCTGTAATTTCAAATGGATTTTGTTTTTTCTTTTTTTAAATAAAAAATGAAAAGAATTCATATGGACTACTCTATTTTTTTAAAAAAAAACAAAATGACAAAGCGAGTTCAGCTAGTCTGTTCGTTCATGTTTAAAAGTCGAATGCTTTAATTTCAAATGAATTTTGTTTTCTCTTTATTTAAATAAAAAATGAAAAGAATTCATATGGATTAGTTTTTTCCTTTCTTTTTAAAAAAAGAACAAAATGACAAAGCTAGTTCAGCTGATCTGCTCGTTCATATTTAAAAATCGAATGCTTTAATTTCAAATGTATTTTATTTTTTCTTTTTTTAAATAAAAAATGAAAAGACTTCATATTGATTATTTTTTTCCTTTTTTTTAAAAAACAAAATGACAAAGCGAGTTCAGCTAGTCTGTTCGTTCATGTTTAAAAGTCGAATGCTTTAATTTCAAATAAATTTTGTTTTCTCTTTATTTAAATAAAAAATGAAAAGAATTCATATGGACTGCTCTATTTTTTTAAAAAAAAAACAAAATGACAAAGCGAGTTCAGCTGGTCTGCTCGTTCATATTTAAAAATCGAATGCTTTAATTTCAAATGTATTTTATTTTTTCTTTTTTTAAATAAAAAATGAAAAGACTTCATATTGATTATTTTGTTCCTTTTTAAAAAAAAAACAAAATGACAAAGAGAGTTCAGCTAGTCCGTTCGTTCATGTTTAAAAGTCGAATGCTTTAATTTCGAATGGATTTTTCTTTTTTCTTTTTTTTAAATAAAAAATGAAAATAATTCATATGTACTATTTATTAATATTGAGCTTTGAAATCATTTTGGAATTTTACAAAATTTATTTAATATCATTAATTTTAAGAAAATTGAAAATACTTCAAAAATAGAAAAATGTAATAATTTAACAGTTTTATATACCAAAATATCAGTAAATTTGGTTTATTTCGATTTTTAGAAATTTGTGGATATTTTATTTGAATTTTTATGAGTTTCCTACTATTTTTAATGAATTTTCAAAATTTCTGCATATTTGTAAATTTCTAATTGGTTCTGGTCAACCTAAGAGGCTGAGATGGCGCTGACTGGGCTTGCTGACGTGGCAAGGAGCTTGGCGCTGGTTTTAGTTTGAGAGGATGGATTTTGCAGCCTGGTCCCTCGCTTTTCTTTATTTTCGTTCGACTCCTCTCCCTACTTGATTCCGTCGAACCAGGCGACCATTGACGACAGGGATTCACTTGCTGTACTCGTGAGGTAGAGGAGAACCCAGCGGTGGCCCCTGTTCATCTCTCGTCGCCCTCGTTTGATGGGAAGACCATGAATTTATCGTGGCATTGTATAGTTTTTTATTCACTGTGGTCCCTACTTTTTTTAATTTAAATTTTACAGCGAACGAAGCCACTGGAATTGATGAGATTGAGTCAGTTAGGATCGTGGGAACGGGGAGAGCACGAAGATGTGTTTAGCTTGTGTTGCGTCGACCCAATTTGGTGGGTGAGCCATTGACCTGGTACGACAGAGATGGGATTTGGTACCGTAAAAAGACTTTGAAATGTTAGGTCCTTAATACCCAACGTTGAGGAATTACATTCAATCTTATGCAATGGTTTAAGTACATGCATGATATTGATACCTCATGGCTTTCCTATACCAATTTCTACTCCAACTTTTTTAAGAAAAGAGAATTGGTGTCAAGAATATCTGTTCTATCTGTTGCTTCTCAATTGAATGTTCAATTATGATCAAATTTGATCTTTGATGTTTTGACACAAGACAAGAGGTCACAGTTGTATCTGTGGACCTAAATATGAAACATAAAAACTTTGCAATTGTAATATCACATCAGATCCAAGTGAAGTTCATCTTTACCATTGTATATTCTCTCTAGTCCAAAATAAGTCAAATAATATCACATTAGAACGTCAAAATTCAAGCTTCCATATATTATAATTTTTTAATAAAAATTAAAACACAGAGAAAAACAAATTTTCATCCAAAGTTGACACTAATCTCTACTACTCTCCATTTGATTGCATGTGCTTTTCACCTGCTCTCCATTTGATTGCATGTGCTTTTCTGCTTGTTGGGCCCAGTAAGCATCTTCTTCCTCGAGCCACTCTAGTTCTTCAAAATCAAAATTACAATAAGAAGTTGTACATTTTTTAACTATCAAGAATATCATATCAAATAATTAAAGTAACATATACCAATTAACATAGGAATAGAGAAATAAAATCTAACCTCTCCTGCGGCATTCCTCTCTAAGATCTTCGTAAAGGCTCCTCTCCAATTCTAGCAATTGGTCAATGCTCTCTGTTGCATACCCAATAGTTGTCTCCATTTTATCCTGGCAAACCAGATCAAGACTGTAAGGCAGAAAGGCATTTGCATATGTACTATTGTGTGAATTTTTGAGCCATTCTTAGTAATTTGACAATGATTTACTACATTAGTATATATAAACATAAATATATATTTGGAGGTATGGGAGAGACATGGGAAATGCTGATGGTTTGGTTTTCACCTGCTCTCCATTTGATTGCATGTGCTTTTCTGCTTGTTGGGCCGGGAATGCTGATGGTTTGGTTTTCACCTGCTCCCCATTTGATTGCATGTGCTTTTCTGCTTGTTGGGCCCAGTAAGCATCTTCTTCCTCGAGCCACTCTAGTTCTTCAAAATCAAAATTACAATAAGAAGTTATACATTTTTTAACTATCAAGAATATCATATCAAATAATTAAAGTAGCATATACCAATTAACATAGGAATAGAGAAATAAGATCTAACCTCTCCTGCGGCATTCCTCTCTAAGATCTTCGTAAAGGCGCCTCTCCAATTCCAGATCTTCCTCTATGCTCTCTGATGCATGCCTAATAGTTGACTCCATTTTATCCTGGAGCCTGTCCATTTTATCTTGCGCAACAGTTGATTATTCAACAATTACTTAGCTTGTCAAAAGAATGGGTGCTCAGGACTCAACATAGCAAGTAGAAAAAGCTTGAGGTTTTGGGGATAAAATGACCTTGTCTATATCATTTTAAAGCAAGAAAGATAAAAAGTTAATAACACTGATGTATTTTTGGTTTCGCTCCTATAATTGAATGGTTCCAGGCAAAAAAAGAGGATATTATTCTCCATTTCAAGTTAGAAAGCACATATAATTGAAAACAGTATGAAAAATAGGCACAGGGGCAGCTAATGGAAGTGATTTGATCAGATCAAAACTGGATCATTCAACTGAAAAATAGTCGCAGCAATAAGTAAAATAATCAATTGGTATTAACCTTACAAGCTTTCTTTAAAGAACGTTTTTGAGAACTTGAGGCATTAGTAAGGGCGAATGCAAATAGATCAGAAATTTATTGGGATGCTAATGATTCTGTATGTTGAGAGAAACAGAAATAATGTCATATATGGTATAATTGAATGATTTGCTTGTGCCTTTTTATCAGAAAGAATTATCAATGATATAATTCCTATTCAATTTTATCCAATGATATAAGTGGGACTTAGATTATATGGAAAGAATTATTCAATAAAATAGCAGAATCATGATTTGTGCGCATATTATTGAATAAAAACTTTTCAATAACAGATCGTTTTTTGTATCCAATCGAATTATCAATGATATAAATTTGGATTTTAAATTGGATAGCCATATTTGGTTTATTAGGCCATATTTGGATAGCCATATATATTGAGATACACTGAATAGTTTTGCTAGAGATTTATATCCAAATACATCTTTAGTGCATCAACTTGTGGTTCAAACAATCTGAAATTTAATAGTCAATACATATTCAACCAGTTTATCGATTTCACAATCTTATTAACACTTTTTAGTGGGACATGTCAGGACTATACCAGAAACAAATAATACCAATTCCATGCTTCCTATTTCACAATCGTATTCACACTGGTGACTTTTGATCTGTTCACAATCGTATTCATTAAAACCTTTCTGGTACAACTTTTTGTCTCCAGGGCCCTGTACCATCCTGGTACGACGTTTGTCTCCAGGAACTTTTGTGTTAAACTGCATCATTAAAACTGAAAATAGATTCTTCAATTAAAACATGCATCAATCATTAAAACTGAAAAGAGATTCTTCAATTAAAACATGCATCAATCATTACAACTGAAAAGAGATTCTTCAAAACAGTTTAAAACCTGCATCCATCATTCAATAGTCATGTCCAGGTCATCCTCCAGTACTATACCTCTTACAGTTTGTTGTGTCAAGTCTCATTGCTTGGTTAGCAATGAAGTAGAATTGCACATCATTTTGCACATTTTACTAATAAATAAATTATAATTGAAGGACTGTTCGGTAAAAGCAAAGTTTACTTGACTGCATTTTGATCAAAATAAATAAATCGCATAATCAATGACAGAAAATGAGCACAAACACACAGCCAAATGACAGAAATATTTATTTAACCTTATTGTTGATGATCAACTTATTCAATCGAAAAAACTGATATATAGCATTAGCTTAGCTGTAAAACTGTCTTTCACAGCACCTAAATATAAATATTTATATTTAAATGAATCCCTAGTACAATCTAAGCCAACTTTAATTGGCAACCCTCGAGTCATCCCTGCGCTTCTTGTAATGTAGGTCATACATGGCTCGACGGAGACACTCGATCTCGTTCTTTATTTTCAGGGATGGATTCATCTTGATAGCTTCAATCTCTTGTCTAATCTTGCAGACAATAAACTGAAAGCCAGGATGAGCAAGTTCCACCACTTTGTCTATCAATTTTTCAAGACTACTCAATTTACGATAGGGCCACACAAGTATTCCTAACTCTCTGCACCTGAGCTTCAGTGTTGATTTGGATACTGCCAAGCTTTTTGATGCCGCAGCCATAGGCATGTGGAACTTTCCTGACAAGTGTTCGAATGTGATAGTGTGCCTCTTTGATCTATAATACATGGGAAAAAAAATTATAAAAACATCAAGTAATTAAATGTCCAATAATAAACAATATATTTCTTTAGCAATTACATCATTCTTATTTTACTTCCAGTTTACTTTAGCAATTACATCATTCTTATACCCCTTATTTTGTTTATTCTTTTAAGTGGTACCAATGAATTATTTAGAAGTAGAGCATTTATGAGAGTATCTGTACAGGAATCTGGTATTGAGATGCAATTATTTTGGTAAAACCGAGAATACCCCTTATTACATTTTTCTATTTGTTTATTCGTTTAAGTACACTCCACCTCCCCAATAAATATCTTACCTAGGCACTCTAATCGCATAGGTCCGTTTCTTGTTCTTCAATACAGGAGCCATATCAATCAAAGCCTGCACATCAGATCACGTTATCATGTATACAATTCAATTTGTGATGAAAATAAAGGGAAAAAGGATTGAGTTAGTAAAAAAGTAAACCAGATTTATTGACAAATAGAAAAAAGAGTTACGAAAAAGGAAAAGGAACAAATCAAAGCAACAAAAATATTGATAAATTAGGGCCTTATTGGTAACTCACTAATACTGGGTGTTACATTGAGGTTCAGCAAGAAAATTGGCAAAACTGAACCTAATTAGTATATTGATACGCTCTCTGAAAACTATAAAATGGAAATTACAGGATAAATTACCAGATTCTGCAGGCAAGTTGTTAACAAAATATCACAATGCTACTGCCACTCTCTTAGCAAGGTGATATTCTGTTAGTATAGATATAATTGTGCTGTTAGGTATAAAACAAGGTATTTTGGTAGTTAGTATTTTGGTAGTATAGATATAATTGACCTTGTTCTGTGGGTAAAATATTTGCAGTATTTTGGGTCATGTGCTGTTAGGTATTAGCACACTCTGGTGTTTGGTTTGACAGTAATCAGTTTGTTCTGTACAAATCAAAATTACACGAAAAATCATGATAAAAGAAGGACAAAAAAAGAACTAACAAACAATAGTTAACACAATAGTTAAGAAAAATTTACAATAGTTAATAAAAGGACTATAAAGTTTAATTTGCGATTTACTCCAGTAACTACAAAGTATGTAAATCTATTAGTATATTTAAACGCCCAGCAATTTCTGAGTATTCATACCACATACTCATTTGGTGATCGATGCAACATGTACAACTATCAATTTTGAGGCATACATACTCATTGTCAGTGCATATCAATCATATTTTAACCTGACTATTTGCGATGAAAAGAAAAGAAAAATAGGGTTGAATATCATAATAAAGAGCTTTAAAACAGACAATACCAACAATTCTAAAACCCATTATCTGATGAACAAGAAATATTTATTATCTGATGAAATTTTATCAAAAAAAATTGACAATTGACCAAAAAATCAAATCATGAATTCAAGCATTACCTTTATGATAGTGATTCTCTTTGAACTTCTAGCACTTGCAAAACCTACAAATAGAAAAAAGAGTTATGAACATTAGCAATTTCAACAGACCTAAATATGCGACGGTATGATAGTAGTACCATGAATTGCTGGATAACAATGAATTGGTAGTACCATAAATAAAGATACCCGTAAGAAACTAAACAGAGAAAAGGAGATATTTGATGGTACCAAATTCATCAACAATCAACAAAAAAAAAAAAAAGAAATTAACAGATCTAGGGTTTTGCTCACCTGTTGGATTCAATAGAATAGTGCATCTCAAGCAACCCTTTTCGCTGGTTTAAATAGGTTAAACGAAAATCCATCTGAGCGGTAAAACGAAAATCAGTTTCCATGTTATGGTTTGTAGAGAGCGGCAAAATGAAAATTTGAAACTGATTGCAAAAAGGAAATTTTGAATTTTGGGTGAAGAGAGTAAACCCTAGCCGTAATAGAAGGGGACGAAGGATATTGCTCGGGAAATTTTGTAATCAAAAGTGAGAATGAGGATATTGCTCGGGAAAAAAAGGGGAGATGCTTTCCTTTTTTTTTTCTTTCTGTTTTCAGAATTTATTGTTAACTTGCGATCGGAATAGAAAGGGACGGAGGCGAAAAACATTAAACAGCAAAAAAAAAAAATAAATGAACGGAGACAGAGATTCGAACTCCAGCGCTGTGGGTTATCGAGCGAGCGCGACTCCGCTCCGGGCAGATGTTAACATTTGAGTATTTGACTAAGTGAAAGGTCTAAACCTTTCATCTCATTGATAAATCTACACCACTGATATGATCAAATCGTAAAAATGGATGGTTCATATTGCATTGGGTAAACATTTGTTTGCTCCTTTCGGTTCAAATTTTGGATAGACCTTTGAACTGGTGCTTTTATAAGTAGTAAAGATAAAGATGTATAATGGAATAATTATTTTGGAATAGGGATGGTAGAAAAATGACCCTTTTGACAGAAGGGAATTAAAAAAAAACTAAACAAATATAAAGAAATAAACAAAATTCCTATCCTAATCCTTTCGCCTGCCACCCCTCACCCCCCTCAAAAAAAAAATAGGGGAAAAGAAGAAACAAAAGGTACCATAACAATATCACAAAAAGGAGACCAGAAGAACCTGCTACGCAAGCAAGCGAAACAACCCTATCAAAAAAAAATGTATACTGAGAAATTCACAGAGCACACTAACCAAATATCGAGAAATTTATGCAAAATACTAACCCAGGCCAAAACAAAAAGATTCTCCAAGACAATATAAAAACACACCAAATCGACAGGAGGTGCTCTAGTTCTCTTTCTCTTGAAGAAAACAAAATTGATTTTGTTCAACCCAATCATGTCTGCAAGTCTTGCAGTAAGTCTGGTAGAGAGATTCTACCTAATCAATGGAGTGCAGTTATTAGCCTCCCAAACAATCCCAAATGTTCTTGTAATTAACGATCTCAAAAGATTCAACGAACTCATAATGAAGACATTTTTAAAATAAACAGAGAAATCGCAGAACAAAGGGAGGGAATAGACCTTATACCCAGAAGAGGAACAGAAAGCCATGATCCGACCAATCAGCGAAGCAGAGAAGGAACCACTGAAAGAACATTCAATCGGTACACACGTGAAAGAGAAGAAATTGATCTACTCAACCGTACCGCTGATGTTCTGAGGCGAGATCGGAGATCGTAGCCATTTTGGCAAAGAGGAGAACAATGCAACAGTCTCTCTCTCCTGCTTTCTTTTTTAGCTCCGTGCAGAAAAGCGATGGAAGAAGGGTCGAGAAGCAGGTAGAGTTCATTCATCCTTGTTGCCGTTGCTGCTATAGCCGTTCATGTGGCTGCAAGAATCCAAATAGAAAGTTACGTAAGGTTTCCTGTGCAACACGGAAGGAAATAAGCAAAAATGCAAGGAAAATCTAAAGAAATGATCGATAGTGGAGACATCTTGTAGCCGTTTGTGTGTCCGCAAGAAGTCAAATAAGAAAGCACGCAGAAAATCTTTTTTAGACACACAAGACCATAACAAACAACAGACAAAAAATCCACAACACAAAATTGATGGTGGATATGGATGGGCAGGATCAAATCCATCGCAAATGCACGAAAATTAGACGGATCAGATTGGTGCAAAGTTACTGTAGATTGAGCCACTCAACTATGAATGTTTTATGATTGTTGGGAGGTGCTTTGGGCAACCGGTTTTTTTCTTGAAGCAACATTTTTTGTTTCTAAATGACTAAATTAGTCAATCAATCAGATCTATTATTTATCCTAATTTATTTCCTTAACGGTGCTTTCCTTCTTTTCTAAGATTTATGCTAAAAGACAAATACTCCTCTACGAAAATTGAACAATTGATCATGCACGAAAATTTTTTGTTAACTTATATAACATTAAAGAAACCAATGGCTCTTTTGCATAAATATTTTACACATCTTTTCTTTATTTTTGCTCTATAGCACTTTCACGTTGCCTACAAATGAACTAATGGGTTGGTGAGATGGAAAAATAAAAAAAATTCAGTGGAGAGGTAAGAGAGGCCAGGCGAGATTTAAGGTGTAGAAGCGAATTTACTAAATTTTAAAAGGATAATTTAGTCTTTTTTAAAAAATTTATGTTGCTTGCAGCAAAAAGTCTATTGCCAAAGCATCTCCCATAATTGTTTTCAATATATTTAATATTATTATACCATATATATTCGACCTATTGTTAAGCATATTGTGCAAAAAGGACAAAAAAAAATACGTTTTGATAATTTATATATAATGGCATTTAATTTAAAATTATTAAAAATATTGTATGAAATAATATACAAAAATTTAATATTTGCAATATATACATCGAACCCATAAGGAGGTTTAAATTTGTTTACAGACTACTTATAGGGGCTGGAATCAATTGTTGTAGAATCGTCCTACCACATGCTCTACAGTATGTCAGCATGTTAGTAGAATCTAGATTAAAGATCACCAAAAGGTTTGCCACAGTTAATCACTATGGGCCGTTTGGATGGGTTGGGAATTGGGGGAATAGTAAATTCTAGGCATACAATTACCACATGCTCTACTGCCTCTACAGGCCTACAGCTAATTGGGAATTTGGGATAAGGCATGCGACAAAGCATCAGTTTTTTAAAAAATAATGTTGAGATTAAAACACTAAAGTTGAGATTAAAACATTATTTAGACATACTGGCGTGTTATCCCTACTCTTGTATTCCATTATTTCACTACCCTTTAAGCTAGTACTTAAAAATAATGTTGAGATTAAAACACTAAAGTTGTTGTTGTGATTTTAACTATTTAAATAGTAGTGTATGATCAAATCTCGATAAATTTAGAAATTATTACGTTTTTTATGTCAAATTATTTGATGCGATATTTGATATCATGTCGTAATCGAAACATGCATATACTAATTGAGCTAGCTAATGATCGATGACGACTCTCATCTTAAAGCAACATTTTAAAATGATTAATTTATTGTTGTTTGTTTAGAGGTTATTTAAAAGATACTTGAATCGATTTCATTAAATTATAAATCCATACGACGCCTAAATTAATTTGACGATCTAATTAAATGTTTCTATTGCAAAATTAAGAGTACGTACCAAACAAAATAATGAATTTTCAACCTCCTGATATTACCAAAAATGAGCTCAAAAAAAATAAAATAGAATAAATACTTAGCTTGGGAATGGGAAGTAATTCAATTGCCCATTAAAAATAAATTAATAATTTAAGTCTGTTACTAAGACGTCTAATTTAATTACTGGGCCCAAATGCCCCACGGTACAATAGCTGAGCGGGGCCGCATGGGCTGGTATCTCATGATTGGAAAAGTTGTTTTGCCTTTGAAATCTCTGCAAAACTTTGCCATATTCATTTTGTCCCCGAATCAAAGTTAAAAATGGCCTCTTAAATTTCTAGCCATCCTTACCGCCAAACCAAGCAAACAACTGCTTACTTTAAGTACTACGCCTGTTCAAACGCCCCCCCCCCCAAAAAAAAAAAAAATATATATATATATATATATTGTTAATATTCAAGCAGATGGAAACTTTTCTTAATTTTTTATATATATATAGTTTTTAAAATTAAGACTAGCTTCTTTAGACAAGGTGCATTTATGCATATGTATGAATGTCTTTCAAGCAATCTCAATTTCCCTTAAAAACAAGAAAAATAAGATGTCGAATCCAAGAGAATGTACTTTGACATGCAAATTATGCGCTGCGCGAGCGAAGGACATGCATGTGAGAGAGAGCACCTATTTCCCTAATGTTTCTTCTTTTTTTTTTTTTAAATGGAAAGGCCATTAATATTTATATGATGGTGGTATCATTCTGTCGATAAAATGTAGATATACGATGTTCATTGTGGGTCTCAGAATTTGCTAATAATTAAATATGTAATGGACGTTCTCTGTATGCAAATCTCTCAGCATGCTTCCATTTGGTCCCTTCAAGTTGCATCAATTACGAATTTATGATAATTGATGTTGAAAGTTTGACTGATCGAAAGTTATTAAATTTAGATTGAATGATTTTTTATTGGATAATATTCTTCGATCGGCACTATTAGCAAATCATTATTTTAATTAATTACATGAATAAAAGTAGTTTGAGAGGGGTCCTGATCTTTTTATTTTTCATCTTTTGATTTGGTACTTATTTAATTTTTTTGGTATGTATTGATAAACTCGGAGTGTCAAATGCATAACTGTACTTTTTAAAGGAAGAGAAAATGAGGACCCGTATTTGTTTGTTTGTTTAAATTACAAATTGGCGAGGGGTTAGTATTATGCAATATATATATATATATATATATATAAACAGAAATTGGCTTCAACGACAACACAAACAATATAAGGAGCCTGACGTGATGGACATAGATTTGTCTTTACTCTCTATATGCACTTGTTTATAGGAGTCATCATTAAAGCTTGATCAATTAATTGATGTCATATTTAATTTACTAAATACTTATCCAAATAACCAAGTTGTCTAGCTAAAAAACAAAAAAAAAAAAAATCAAGTTTTGGTTGTTAAATTGTGGCAGACAACGAACATATTGTTAGAGTTATGTCCTAGAAGTCAATAATTTAATGACTTAATTATTAGTTTATGTTTTGGATGATATTTTATCATCTGTTCCTAGGTTTATTATTGACAGATCATTCAGGTTGAGGATCTGAATTGTGGATCTTTGTGGATCATTCTTTAGAATGACAATAATAAATCTAAATGGTCCATAATCTTGATAATTAACAAGGAACATTAATTATCATATAAGATTAGTATGCAAGTTAAGTGATGATTAAGTTCTACAAATCATAGGTAAAGAGTTACCAACTTAATTGCATATGTATATGTTATGGAACATAGTACAGGACTTGACCCAACGAAATAAACATATGGATTGTGTTATGTGTCATTGTTTATTTCGTTATGATTTTGGTTCTAAGTTTGAGATGTTTATCTTTTCCACATGAGGATAGGTTCAATAAATATTGTCTACCGCTGATTTCCGATAAGGACTGCTCTACGGACTTTATTTATGTTCTCTTGAATTGTGCGGGGAAAAGCTAATCATCAAGAGAATCGTATGTCCCCCATTAATTCACTTAGTGAGTGACGATATCTGTTTGGGCCTCTTGATGGAGTTGGATCGTATGCGCGCAACTAAGCGATCAACTCTAGATCAAGAAACGTATAATCTGCAAGAATGACACATTCCTATCTTGGATTATACGATAATATCGTGAGACATAAGAATCAAAATAGGGAAATACATATATTCTCTTATGCAGGATTTAAATACTGTAGCAGTACACTATTTATGCGAATTGGGAATCATAACGTGTTGCTAGATACTGCTTATGATTATTGAAATTAAATAATGATTTATTTCCATGTCCAACATAGCATAAATCCTCAAAGGGTCACACAAATAGAGTTTTGACCAAGACAGTGCTTTATTTATTCATTTATTTATTCGCAACAGTGAAAATTGCGAATAATATGACGAATTGATTAATTAATTATGTACCGTTGTGGAACGTACTAATTAATTAAGTCAAACGGGTCATATAGAAATAAATAAATGCATAAACTAAT
The DNA here is from genome assembly GCA_028095005.1 of Rhynchospora pubera. Lineage (NCBI taxonomy): Eukaryota > Viridiplantae > Streptophyta > Magnoliopsida > Poales > Cyperaceae > Rhynchospora > Rhynchospora pubera. The sequence goes on from CM051463.1 coordinate 21,748,659, forward strand.
CCTAGGATAATTATTAAATAGTTAATAATTATTTTGGTTCAACTTAATTTAATATAAATTGTTATATTGAATTATTGGGCTAATTTGTATATAGCAAATTTATAGCCCAAACATAGAGCAATTAAAAGTGGATTTAATTAGATGAATTAAAGTCAATTTAGAAGGAGTAAAAGGCCCATAAAGCCCATAATAGGGCCAGCCATAGAGTGGTAGGTGAGATGGCAAAATGTGTAATTTCTAGCAAGTTACACCTAGGGTTGGTTGGCTATAAAAGGACTCCTAGGGATCCTTTTTCTCTCTCCTCTCTCCCTAGCCGCCACACCTCCCTTCCTCTCCCCTCTTGGCCGTGCGCCACTACCCTCCTCCTCCTCTCTTGCTCATGTGTTGAGCCATACACCCTCCATTAAAGTTCTATTTGGTGAATTAGAAGAGGGTGTCATCTTAGGATTAGCTTGGTTCTCATTGATTTGCTAGCACAAATCAATTGGAGAGCTTAGTTAATCTCTAGGTGGACTCGAGGCGATTTGGAGACGAAGGAGAAGCACGCCATCGATTTCTATGCCGTAGGATCGAGCCCCGCGAATACGATTTCGCGGGAGGTACAATTTCCACCTATCTCTTTGTGTCGAATGAGCTTATGTACTAGATCTCGTGTTGCTTGTGTTTTAATTGGATTAATTAAGGATAATTAGTCACAAAATTAAAATTGAGCAATTTCATAACAGTGGTATCAGAGACAGGTTGTACTTAAGCTATTTTGACACTTAATTAAGAGAAATTGGCTAATTAACGGATTAGTAGAGATGATGCGTTTGTTTGCTGTCTGGAAATGGTATTTTCTGTGTTGTTTTACGTTTTTCGCTATGATATGTTCTCTGAAAGTTTTTTCCTTCTACATGAAAGTTGTAGATCTATGGATTGTGATTCTTTTTACGTTAGAGTCACATTTTTCTGAATTAGTATGGATTTATTGTGAATAAAACGGCGACAGTGCGTAGAACCAGTTTCTGCTCGTACTGTCCTATTTGAATGGCTTGAAAGATTTATATTTTGAATATAAGTACCAGTGTTCTATGGCTAGAATTAAAGAGGACTTCAAGATCTTTCTGAGCATGTGTAAATTGTTGCATGACTCGGATTAATTTGTGGGTTTTCAAGTATGAAAAGGAAGATTTTGTCAGATCCAGTTTGTTGAGCAAATCGATTGTTCTAATAAACTGTACCAACTGAGAATTCCTTTAAAAATTCTGTTTAAATGGAGTTGTTCTATTTTGAGTTAGGATTCCAGAAAAATTAATTGCATAATTTTTCGTGGAAGTTTGGACCTTCAACTAGGTTAAAACATTTCGATCGACAGTCTGTTCCAGTATAGAATTTGTTGATTGTTTAGCATGTAACTTAATATTATTGAACTGAACTTGGTTGTTTTCTTTTCATGAATGGATAGCCTGTAGTCTAAACTAGTTTTTCTATATATATTGTATATATAAAAACTGGATAGAAGGTGGTCTAACAGACCAAATGGTTGAGAGGATAAGCTGAAAATCTCATAACGGTGTTTTCGTGCACTTGTAAGAGATTTGTCTTTTTTGATTCTCCCAGATGGTTTAAGATCTCTTCTTGAAATTTTTACTGGTAATCACAACTATGATAAAGAGCTTAAGTAATTTATTTGAGAATTTTTGGAGACCAAAAACTGTTGATTTTGTTGGATTCCATTAGTTACGTTTTTTGTTAAATTACTGTTTTTCTAAGTATTCAAACTAGTTGAAAATAATTAGAAAACTCCTTTTTTGATCTCCTTTCAGTTATGGGATGTTGAAAGAACTTTCTAAATGAATTTAAACAAGTTTGGTTGTTTAAAATTGAGAATTTGTACACAGAATTTACTTATAGCAAACGATACGCAAAGATGCTTGAAAATCGTTAATTGGAAACAAAGTGCTTGTATGTGCTAACTTTGTTTTGTAGGTGGATAGTGGGTTTAGTATGGCTCATGACTCAATGCCTTGTGGTTGTAAATTGAATGCATGTGTGAATGTTTGTAATGCGGCCTTTGGTGCCATTAATTAATTAATTCGTTGATTAATTTTTTATCTAACTTGTGTGGTTTGCATGCCCCTAAGGCTAGGATGGGAATATGATATTTTCACATGTATTTTTGTTCCTTTATTTTATAGGATTTAGATCCTTATAGAATTTAGTGGGAGGGACAAGGATTAGATTAGTTTTGCTTCATGGACGATGTGGCGAAACTAATGCAAGCGGGAGCCATACAAACCCACAACTATGGATGAGATGCTTATGTGTGATTGCTTGTGATTGCTATGAATTGTCATAGGCTAGGTATGGGTGTATGCTTACATGACCACCAAACAAGTGTCACTTAATTGATTGTCCCAAACAAAACATGATTAAGTTAAATCGCCCTCCTTCTCTCTATCCCGTTCTAACGTTGTATGATCGTTCATTGATGCATTCTCGCCGACGCGGGACATCGTGTTCCATCATCCGTGTCGGGGTGTAAATCGGATTTACTAGGAGCAAATAGAGAAAGGTTACTTAACGATGTTTTCTAATTGGATTGGACATCGGGGCAAAATTTGTGGATGTACATGTGATATTTCACAAACCAAGAATCATATGGAATGATTGGTTGGAGAACCTACCTTATCTAGTTGGTTTTTGGTGTCACGCCGACGCTAGCACCATTTCAACGAAAATAGGGATCTTGGAAAACCTACTACATTAGGGACATTAAATAAATGTAGTGGGAGTTTTATTTGTTATAAATAAAACAATTGCATAAACTATATGACCTTAAATTGATTTTGTTATAGATGTTAAAATTGTTAATTTTTGTTGCGATCAATCTTTGAAAAATGAACAAACTCGTTTCTAAAAGGTAGTTACTTGAAAGAGTAATGCCGATTCCTAAGACACGATCTTAGTGAAGAGAAACTTGAGTATGTCAATTCCCAAAACTTTCCTCAAACTACCCGAACGTAGCATCGCGATGATTGATTGACTTTTGGCGAAAAGTTATTCAATAAAGCGTATGGCTAATATCCTCATTCAAAATTTCTAGACCTTTGAATTAGAGAATTCATATGGACTAGATTTAACTCGTACGCTCTCATTTGCTTACTCAAGAAAGTGTTCTTGGAGAAAGTAGATATTAACTCCATCATTTATGATCGAGTATAAAGAATATGAGTTGATCAAGAGATTCTTCTTTAAGAAGTTATATGAATGTTTCATTGGCTTACGAATCGAAAGATTAAAGTAGCTAATTGACAACTAGAGATGTTAATCTCCGATATTAAGGATTGTTGATATTGTCATACGATCTCTTTGGAATTATGAAGGATATAATATTACCTTTATGCACGCTTGTTGATGCAAAAAGGCGATTGGTTAAGTATTCAAGAAATACTTCACCAAGGTTTGAGTTGAAATTTCGAGACTCTCATTTATGACCATAAGTCACATGAGGTGTTTCATTTGCCGTTTATGGGAGGCATTTGAAAGGTTGTCCGAAATACCATGATTGTAACGATTAGAAATATTCTAATCCTAAGAAGTTTTTGTCGTTCAAAATATCTCACTATCTCTAATTTACACTAGTAACTTGATACTAGTTCATATGCTCGCATTTAACGAAATGTGTTGGCAATGAAAAATAAGAGAATGTTCGAGAGATGTAAAGTAAAACTCCGTATATGAAATGACTTGTTCGTTTAAGTCATTACCATTGAATACGTAGAGTTATCTTTATTAAGAGTTTGTTTAGGAATTGAAGGTTGCATATCTTAATCCTAACCTCTCAAAACGTCTCCATTTCATATTCGATGATAGATGATTATGTCTAGTAAAAGACAAGTTCTTTTATTATGAATTTGTTTATATGATTTCATACATCTTGATTGAATTTGCTTGAAATAGATAAACAAGTTATGAATGACAAATAGGATGCGTAAGACTTGACATAAAGTATTTGACTTTCATGTTATATATGACCGCTTAGTCACATACATAAACGAGAATTGCCTTACGAGAGTCTCCGTAACGTAGAGCTCGTAATTCAATTCGATTTAAAATCGATTGATATGCGAATCATGTTTGTTAAATGACATAAGCGCCTTTAACCTATGAAGGTTTAAGGACAAGTGAATTAATTAGGACTTATACATATCGATGTATAAAGACCTATAAGTACTTGTGCAATGAAAGGTTGTTGATACTTTACTACTTAACCAATGATCATTGTAGATATTAACATATCTATTTGATAAGGTATAAGTATGAACCTTTTGACTAGTTCAAAGGAGTTCAAGAGTGAAGTTTAAAAGACCGTTCAAGAAAAATAGAAGTCTTACAATTAATCGTGGTAAATAAGGAGTTAAGTCGTATAATTTGAAATATTATCTAAAGAGTATGAAAGTAGTTTCATAAGTCGCTCCATGAGGAATAATATGTCCAAGAATGGAGGTATCGAACAATATTTTGTTCGATCGATAATAAATCAAATGGACTTATTCAACTCGTATTAAAGAATTATGTTTGAGGACAATATTGTTTACACTGAATGATGTTCCATCGAAGTCTATTGAAGAAGATATCTTACGAGATTTTGATCTCTAAGTATAATACTTCTCGAGATTTGATGTTGAGAAACTTATTTCAAGTATTGTCGACTTGTAAGCTTAAATCAAATTAGACACTATAAGTTTGTAGGATATCTTAACTTAACCGAAAGGTACTACTTCTACAAACATGATAAGAACAAAGTAGTTGTTGCTAATCATAACGTAATCTTGTAGAATGATATTCTCAAGAAAAAATAGTGGGAGTAAAGTGAGTATTAAAATAGTTTATGCGTCACTACAAGAAGTACTCTTATATGAAACTTGTCACTCCATACATGGTACTTAGTGGGAGTTGAGCGGAACTTCATTCACAAGTTGTTTTGAAAGAAGTTTAATAGTATGCTCCTTCCAATGAGGACTCAACCATCTCACGAGTTGATGATGATTTGAGAAACTCATGGAATATATGAGGAGTCGAGAACTCGTTCAACAAATCGTTGTAGAAGAAGTTCATGAACCTCAAGTACCAATCCTACAAAAGATCAACGAGAGTTGATTGCCTAAGCCGTTTGGTGCATTGGCTTCACGACATTCTCAAACTTAGCATATGAGATTCCGTTGATAAATAAGGAAACGATGGAACGATCCGATTCCACATATATGGTTTGAATTCATATTATCTTTAAATAAAATCCATGTATAACAACAAGGTATAGACCTTGGTTGATGTTCATGAAGGAGCAATCCATCAAGAACGTTTAGATCTTCAAAAGGAAAGATCGACATAGGTAACAAATCAATTATGTACAAAGCGCGACTTCTCGCTTGTAGCTATGTCTAAGTCGATGACCAATTGACTACGTACAAAGCACAACCCCTTGCTTGTGGCTATGTATAAGTCAATAAAGATCATTCTAGCAATAGTTGTATTTCATATATATTGATATATGGAAAAACACATAAAACCGCCTTCTTCGTATGAATGAAGGAAGATGTTGTGCATTTGAAACAAATCGAGGTTTATGTATTGCTAAAAACATACGCATGCTTCAAGGATCCATTAATGGATTAAAGCAAGTGTTGTGGAGATTGGAATAAAAGTTTTGACAAGGAAGTCAAGGAGTTGAACTTCGTCAAAAGTATCTTGTACCAACTTAATTGCATATGTATATGTTATGGAACATAGTACATGACTTGACCCAACGAAATAAACATATGGATTGTGTTATGTGTCATTGTTTATTTCGTTATGATTTTGGTTCTAAATTTGAGATGTTTATCTTTTCCACATGAGGATAGGTTCAATAAATATTGTCTACCGCTGATTCCCGATAAGGGCTGCTATACGGACTTTATTTATGTTCTCTTGAATTGTGCGGGGAAAATCTAATCATCAAGAGAACCGTATGTCCCTCATTAATTCACTTAGTGAGTGACGATATCTGTTTGGGCCCCTTGATGGAGTTGGATCGTATGCGCGCAACTAAGCGATCAACTCTAGATCAAGAAACGTATAATCTGCAAGAATGACACATTCCTATCTTGGATTATACGATGATATCGTGAGACATAAGAATCAAAATAGGGAAATACATATATTCTCTTATGCAGGATTTAAATACTGTAGCAGTACACTATTTATGCGAATTGGGAATCATAACGTGTTGCTAGATACTGCTTATGATTATTGGAATTAAATAATGATTTATTTCCATGTCCAACATAGCATAAATCCTCAAAGGGTCACACAAATAGAGTTTTGACCAAGACAGTGCTTTATTTATTTATTTATTCGCAACAGTGAAAATTGCGGATAATATGACGAATTGATTAATTAATTATGTACCGTTGTGGAACGTACTAATTAATTAAGTCAAACGGGTCATATAGAAATAAATAAATGCATAAACTAATCCTAGGATAATTATTAAATAGTTAATAATTATTTTGGTTCAACTTAATTTAATATAAATTGTTATATTGAATTATTGGTCTAATTTGTATATAGCAAATTTATAGCCCAAACATAGAGCAATTAAAAGTGGATTTAATTAGATGAATTAAAGTCAATTTAGAAGGAGTAAAAGGCCCATAAAGCCCATAATAGGGCCAGCCATAGAGTGGTAGGTGGGATGGCAAAATGTGTAATTTCTAGCAAGTTACACCTAGGGTTGGTTAGCTATAAAAGGACCCCTAGGGATCCTTTTTCTCTCTCCTCTCTCCCTAGCCGCCACACCTCCCTTTCTCTCCCCTCTTGGCCGTGCGCCACTACCCTCCTCCTCCTCTCTTGCTCATGTGTTGAGCCATACACCCTCCATTAAAGTTCTATTTGGTGAATTAGAAGAGGGTGTCATCTTAGGATTAGCTTGGTTCTCATTGATTTGCTAGCACAAATCAATTGGAGAGCTTAGTTAATCTCTAGGTGGACTCGAGGCGATTTGGAGACGAAGGAGAAGCACGCCATCGATTTCTATGCCGTAGGATCGAGCCCCGCGAATACGATTTCGCGAGAGGTACAATTTCCACCTATCTCTTTGTGTCGAATGAGCTTATGTACTAGATCTCGTGTTGCTTGTGTTTTAATTGGATTAATTAAGGGTAATTAGTCACAAAATTAAAATTGAGCAATTTCCTAACACATATATGCTAGACAATAAAAGGAAAAAAAAGTTTCAAACACAAAATAAGCTAGTGCATGCGTGCAGCGGTATTAACTGGGTCATTCTCTTTTTTTTTTTTTTTAGGAAAAAATGGAGATCTTGTCTCCACCTTTTAATTAATCAAAAAAATAATTTACAGGATATATTTAGCCAGCAGCTAAACAGAGTCCAAATAAAATAAAAACAAAAGAAAAAGAGCTAATGCAAAAAGAAAAAGGTCAAAAATCAGAGAAGAGAGACAAATCCAATTCCCTATCGAGCTGCTATATATTAGATTTAGGCACGAAGAGTGTACCATTCAGTGAAGATTTGTTCTACCAGTGTACGTAGTTGAAAGGAGAGAGTTTGAGAAAATCCTGTTACACTTACACCTCTCTCTCATTTATTTTGTCATCATGAGTATACCTACGTACTTTCCCTCTATTTACCATAAGCAGATATAATTAGCTCCTTCCTTGCTTATACGTACATATTTCTTTTAGTCGTTGATACATATAATTTTATTGGTTGATTTTACATATGTCGTCATATTTGAAAAGATAAGGGACGTAACCAATTCCAAAATGTTATAGTTTAATTTTTAACCCTCAGCGAACGATCGATAACATTGGACTAGACGATCAGTTTCTTACTAATTTTTAGGGGATCTATACTAGTATTGATTGATCTTAATAGAAAAGATATAACTGTACGTAGATGCTTAAAGATGTATGAATGTTAAGAATAATTTTAAGCTCTTTAATTTATGCACACAAGTATAGGTGCATCATTGATGACAATCCATACACCAAGCTATTAATTAATTCAAAATATATAAAGAGAAATGCGCTTTTTAAAAAATTGTATGAATATCACATAGAAATCAGTGTTGGATATATCAATCAAATATGAATAGATATTGTTGATATAAAGTACCGTGATAAGATGGCTGATGGATCAAAATGCCAGACTAATATGTTCTGATTCTGTCCAATGATGAACAATATTCAATAATAATAATATCAGCACATTTCATGTTGAAAGCAACATGATTAATTTCATTTATAAACAATACTGCGACCTAAAGACATAGTTTCAGTAAGGCTGATCAGTTTGACACAAAGTGATACGGAGCTAATTTTTCTTCATGATAAACTGCATGCCGTTGTTCAGGATTTTTTTTTTTTTTTGTGTAGGTACAACAAGATGAAAAATGTCATCATTTCATTTTTTTTAATTATTTGGCATTTTAATTATCATCAATTTTCATGCACATTTAAGAGCATAATTCAGGAAACGAAAGTGATTTTCTTTTTTTTAATTCGTACCGTCTGTTCTTTTCGTTTTAATTCCTTTACAGCTCTTGGTGCTAATGGCTCTGATGAAGGGATATCTTGTTAGTATGGTTCGACTATTTTACATGCTTAAACAAGAATTCTTGTATGGTTGTTCTTACTTTTGGCTCTTTTTCTTTCATGTTAACTGTTGCTTATGGTCCCATTGATGATCGACTCAAACAAGACGTTTTCGATGAACTTTTCTCTATTAGAACCTTCTCTGTTCTTTCTTGGTTCTACTAGGAAACTTTAGCTTAATTCGCGACCTCTTGGATTCAACTGGTTTAACTGTATAGAAATTTGTCTACAATCTCTCGCTTTTATTCTTTCATTACCAACGCCAACCTCTTCGAAGTACCTACTAGGTCGTCAGTACACCTGGTCGAACAAGCGACCCTCGTTTCGCTTTTTGCGTATTGACAGAGTATTTCTCTCTCCTGACTAGCTCACTCTTCCTTTACAACATTCTTTTTATGATCTACGTGCAACAACTTCATACCATGCCACTCTCCTTTTATCAATACTACCTCCCCGTAGTAAATAGAAGAGGCCCTTCAAACTTGAAAGTTTTTTGGCTCCGAGCGACGGACGTCACTCAAGTTGTCTCTAATGTATGGTTGGGGTCTTGAACCATCTTAATCCAACCAAAAACTAGATTGCACCACTTTCTAAGTAGGCCAATGTCAAATAATCTAATCGTAACACCTTCTTGAAATGAAGTTAGCTTGTTATTCAGTTTCTAGATTTACTTGAGGAATCAAGAACACTAACTTCGTCTGAGTTCAAGCTTAGAATTTTCCTTAGAACATGCTTTATCCTTAATTCAAGATCAAGAAGAGAAATGAAAACAGAGAAGTGGAGTCACTTGGTTAAATCTCGGAGATAAAAACACAAAGCTTATTCACGCTATAGCTTCTTCTAAATGCACAATCAACTCTATTGATTCTATTCACCTAGATGGGAACACTCTTTCTTCACCCTCAGACTTAAAATCGGTATTTTTGAATCACTTCTCTTTAATATTAGGAACCGGTCCTCCACAACCCCTGCCTTACTATCTTACTAGCAAACTTGGTAATCCTCTCGATTACCTTAGGATCGAATTGCTTTCTTTAAGTCTGAAGTTTTTCAAACTATCAATCAACTTTCGTCTGGTAAGGCATCCTATCCTAATGGCTTTTTGATTGACTTCTTTAAGAAATTTTGTGGATCATAAAACCATATATGATGCATGTTGTACTGCTTTCAGGATTGCACACTTGACTTATCTAAACTTAACAAAGCAAACATTTTATTAGTCTCGACAAAAAAATCTTATACAAAAGTATCCAACTATAGACCCATAAGTGTCATTAATTTTTTTTTTGTCAAATCATCATCAAAGTATTGGCAAACTGACTATAAACTTTTATGGCAGATCTCGTGAGCCCATTAAAAACTGCATTCACGAAAGATCGAACTATCATGGAATCTTACACGGTGACTAGGAAGATAATCTCTTTTGGGGAAAAAAAAGATTCTAGCCATCTTGTACAAGATTGACTTTGCAAAAACTTTTGACACTATTTTTTAGATTTTTTTTGGCAAATATTCTTATTGAAAGGGTTTTCCACCTTCCTGGATCACTTGGACTCTACAGATACTCAAGTCTTCTTCCTCTGTTGTCAAAGTCAATGGTGGATTCTCGTCCTTATTCTAGGACAAGAGAGGTTTAAAACATGAAGATCCTTTGTCGTTGGCCACCGTTGTTCATTATCGTCACAAACGCTCTCCAATCGTTCTCTAATAATGTTTCCCCACTCATCTCTAGTTCTATCCTAATCCCTTCCCACGCTTTGCAATATGCTAACGACTCTATCATTTTAATGGAGGTTGACTCACATTCCTTGTTTGTAGTCTCAGAGGTACTCTTTAACTATGCAAAATTGTCTGATTTTCGCTTCAATAATATAAAGTTTCCTTTTGTTCCTATTTACATCGATGATCTTCCCACCCACACATTGTTTCCATTCTAAGATACCAGTCAATTGAAAAAGATCCACTTCTAACCTCTAATAAATACTTTTCAACGTAAGCACGATGGCTGGAAATCCCGATTACCCTCCATAGGGAGGCGGTTCACATTAGTAAAGTCAGTACTTACCGCTTTAGCTCTGCACTTCATGCATGTGTTGAAGTTGCCTTCTTGGCTCATAAGGCACTTAGAAGACATTAGAAGAAGATTCTTTTGAAAATGAAAGGACAAATACCTAATTGGTAGTCATTGCTTCGTAAATTGGACTAAATGTTGCCTACCAAAATCTAATGGTGACTTGGGAATTCTTGACCTTCATCGACAAAACCAAGCCTTATTACTGAAGTGGCTTTGGAAATTCAAGCATGAGCCAAATTCAATTTGGTCTTCCACAGTTCAACTCTTTTATAATACTTCGGATGTAAGTGACCTAGTCTCATGTAGGGTGTCATACGACTAAGCAAATATCCTTCAATAGGAGCCCTTTTTCAATCTCTCCTACATTTTCCCAAACAGAAATTCCCTCCTTACTTAAATGGACGGCCATTGGAATCTTTTCATCCGCCAGTGCCTATAGTTTACTTTCTAATACTAGCGTCCTTTCAAGGTACCATCCATACTTCTAAAAAGTGAAATCTCCACCGAAAGTTAGAATTTTTCTTTGGTTGCTACTCCAAGATTGACCGCTAACATAGCAAAATCTTATACTAAGGAATTGGCCTTCTTCCACTATGTGTCCTTGTTGTACAACTACATCCATAAAAATAGTTGATCACCTCTTTATACGTTGCCAATTTATAACTTCAGTTTGGTCATTGGTACAAATTCGATTTAGACTGCTTTTACTTAACTTCACATATGGAATTGGTGATTTCAGACTTTCACATAGAAATTCTGAGTTTAAACTATGGGACACTATCTGGATTGCTACATCTTGAAATATATGAAAGACATGCAACAGACGTATTTTTTCAAACTGTTCCGTTGCTTCGGAGTTTTGTGTTGAAAAAAATTTGCGCATGTGTACATTTTTGGATGAAACATGCATAGTTTTTGTTTAGATTTAAGATTTCTAATTTTTAATAGGCTTTAGGTTTTTTACATTTTTGCTCCTTTTGTAAATATATTTTTAATATAATTTGCCCCTGACCCTAAAAAAAGAGGGCATATTTCATGAAAAGGTCCTGATTTCTGGTGAGGGTTTGTGAGTTCTAATAAATTGGTTGATCTAATCTCACAGAGGTGTACAAATCCTAATCCCAATCGGTAATCTCAATTCAACAGACTTTTCGTAAAAAATTTATTAAACCACAAATATTAGTGAATTTTCTCAGCTGTTTCTCCCAGCCAAATGATATAAGAAAGGATTGGCTAAATATACGAAGTATTAAGTTTGAACTATGATAATTTATTGTGCCATGCTAAACCTTTAGCTATCTAGCTATTTCAGTTGGATTTAAAGGAAGATCAACAATTATAAGTTGGACCAGCATTCTATGTTATTAAAATTGAATGGAGGCTCAAATATATTTGAAAGCTTAGTACTATCTCAAATTCTGATATAATTTGAATTTGCATATATAGGCTTAAATGATTGTGACATTTTACAGTAATTCACTAATTAAATATACCTATATGCTTATCTTAACGAACAACATTAGCCAGAGATTCTTAATACGAGTTATTTGAAACATAGAAACTGTTCCTAGCAATGTTTAACAGTAACCTCAGAAGAGAGAAAGTTTACCTCATATATGCTTCAAAGACCGTAGTTGCATGCAAGAATCAAACTGAAACATGGTGTTATCCTCCAAACATAGCCTTGTCAAATACATAGTCCTTCGAACAAAACTCACCTTCGTTGCCTGTTTGACCTTGATTTCATCGTTTAGTTCAATTGAAAGTAAGAGTATGTATCCTCTACGTTGGAAATATTTGAGCAAGAAATTTGTCACCGGGCAATCACGGACATAATTTCTAGAGAGCCAGCTAAGGCCATTAAACATATATGATATAGCTTAATATATGAAATGTGCCATGCTTTCACATTACGTGTATGCCCTTCATTTTATAGCATCTACATATATTTGAAGTGCACTATTCTAAGAACCAGCTTGTCCCATTTCGATGAATAGTATATATATTGATCATCTCTGCTAGGACAGAACATTAAGAACCCTAGCTTTAGAAAATTGGTTATTTAGGTATACCCATTCTATTTCTTGGAAAATGCTTAATAATAATTTTTAAAAACTAATGTGTACTGTATATATTGATCGAAGATCTGTAAAACCAACATAGAGAATAATTAGGTTCAGAGATCTTTACAGTAGTTAACCACAAATTAGATGACTTCATGTTAGTTTGAAACTTTGGATGATTAAACCCATAAATCCTTCTCAGAGGGATAATAGGACCACACCAACCAAACACAAGAGAGCAACTAACTCACATTTGTTTCTTTTACAAAACTGGAAAAATGAAATTTGCCGCAACTAACGTAGGATTTGGATATAGGTGAGCTACCCCCTACAGATAAACTTTTAGAAGGGGTCCCCTAACTACATGCATGGCCCCTCTCCAAAACACACCTGGAAGTAGGGGTGTCAAACCGTGGTAAAAAACCACGGAACCAACCTATGCCGTTACCGTTCCACATAAAAAGGTAAAAACCAGCCATGCCACTTACCGTTTCTTTTATTGAATGAAATAAATTTATGTTCCATCAACCGTTCCACTTACCATTTTTTATTGAAATAACCAATCTCAGTGTTTCATTTATTGATAACGGTATAAACAACTGTGCCACATACTGTTTCGTTAAGAATACGGTACAATTTCTGATGGCATTTACCGTTCCATTTAGATTAAACGAAACGGCATAACGGTAAATGGCGTACCGTTGACACCCCTACCTGGAAGCTAGTTTTCATGTGTTTCTTTTAATCAATTATCTGAATCCTTTTTTTTTTGTTTTGCCCTTAGGCCTTAATTCATTAAAACATAAACAAAGTCAATTACAGAGTACAAATTCCATGCATGAACTTGTCCTGACCCAACTAAACCTGGTGCTGAAAAGCTATGTAGCACATGTTAACCTTATTTAGTTTTTTAAAGTTTTAAAAAGCTTGTTATGCGCCAAGTGCAGCTCAGTACTAGTATGTTTTAATAAAATAAAAAGTCTACAGCTGCTTCCCAAAAAAATATCAGGAGCATCTTCCTAAAAATAGAGTAGCTAGCCATATAATTTGATCCAAGACATGTAAGAAAGCAAAATCAGAAGAAATAGATCCTGAAGATGGTATAAACTAATTTTTTTTTTTTTTGAAAAGACATACTTTGTATATATAAGAGTTGAACCAATGGAATTTGTATGCATATTAAAGCTGTCGATAGGCCAGTCAAGGTCGAACAGACAACGAAGAAAAGTTTGAATTGCAAAGAACTATTCACTTGACAAGAAGAATGCATGGAGATCTCCCACCAAAAAAAATCAATCTTCAGTTATATAGAATGGTAGTTTATGAACTAGTATAACACCTACAAAGGAAAACAAATGATCCCAGTTAATTTGACAATTCCTTTTCATTTTCAAGAGGCATTAAAACATTTTTTTTGCGCCAATAAGAACATGGTAGAGTACCTCTTTGTGCTTGCGGTGTTCTTGACATGGGGACTCTGGTCTGCTTGTGAATCGTAGCAGAACTTAATTTATAGGCTTTGGAGAAATATTGTAAAGATACTTTAGTTGACCATATGGCGTATATATATATAGCTTTTCTCTCGCTCCCTCCTTCCTCGGATCAAGGTTAGAAACTTAGAGCTTTATTCAAGTTAATAAACCTTTTTGACTTGTGGTTGAGTATCCTTTGCATGTGAGAGATAGAGAGGGAGAGAGAGAGAGGTGAATCAATGACTTGAGAATGCGTTGTAATGTAAATTAAATTTTTACTTATTAGGAAGTTAGATGTGCTCGTGTGGTGTTTTGAACCGTGGGTTTAGGCGCGCGCGCACAACTGCACTGACTTTATTATCTACCCCTGTACGTTAGTACGGACACCATTTTGACCCTTTGCAAATAGAAGTGCATGTTTAACAATACCTTACGTCATCCATAGTACAAACACAGAGATCACCAGTTTTGTTTTGAAGACCTGAGACACTGACAAGTGACAATTGGTATCAGAGGCACCGCACATAATTAATAAGTGCACCTTCTGTCATATATATGGCCGGATGGCCCAATACGTCAGAGTTCAAGTGTCTCGTATATATTAATTAATCTTGATAATTTATTCAATAAATGTTATTTTATGTAAAATCATAATTCAAAATTGCCAAAAAAATAATCTATAATATTACAACCTTGAATACTTTTCGAAATAAATTTAGTAATTAAAGTAGAAACTTCATTATACGAAACCAACTTTTTTTTTTTTTCGAGAGAGAGCATCGATTGCTACTAGGATAATGCACTTGGTTAAAATACTATTTGAAAAATCTTGAAATATTGGCCGTGTTTGGATGGTTTGGAAATTAATAAGCAAGGAAGAACTCTTTTGGAAAGAGTGGGAAGAAGAAATTTCGGTTTGGATGGTAAGTTGAGAAGTGGAAGACAAAAATAAAATAATCATTTATCTTTTTATTCTAGTTATAGTTCATTCATTAGCCGAGAAAATATAATATTATATAAAATAAAAATAATATAATATCAAGAAAAATTAATAATTATTATTTAATATTAATACTAAGAATAACAAAATAAGTAATAACAATTATAATTTTATAAAAATATTATAGAATAATTAATATTGTAATATAATAATAATAATAATGATAATATATTATTTTATTACTAACAATAAGAATAATAAAATAAGTAATAATAATAAGAATATTACAATAATATTATCAAAATAATTAATATTGTAATATTATAGTATTATAATAATATATATTAATATTATTATATTATTAATAATAATATAATATTGTAACTAAATGAAGGAACGTGCATGAAAGGAAACGCTAGAAAGGGACACAAGTTAATTGTTGTTTTCTGAGATGAAGGAAACGCTAAAAATAAACAAAAGGGCTAATTTTTTATTGCTTATTACTTCTTCCGAAAAAATTTATTCTAGCTCCTCTGCTAGAAGAAGCTCTTCCGAGTAGAACACTCCTTCCTGAGTTCTTCCCATTTCTTCCAAGTATTTGGACCAAACATTTCTTCCGGAAGAAGCATATTCCTACACTCATCCAAACATAAAAACAACTACTTTTGCAAACTTCTAGCCATTAAATTGAAAATATATATTGCCTCTTCATTCAGAAGATCAAACTATGTCCCATAAATGAAGATAACGTGTGTGGTAGGATGTGTTGCTAGTTATGGAGGATTTTCTTAAAGATAAGCAGTACGTACAATCAACTGATTCATTTGCAAGCTAGCATTAATTCTCATTAGATTTTGAAGCGAAGAAGAAATTCATGCGGGTTACTGGTGACACCTAACCCCTTGTGTTATACATTATTTATTTATTTACTACTAAATGATTTGCTTTTGTTGATTAGGTACTAACAGTGAAGATCAAGAATTGTAGTAAAGTGTCACATATATATATTTTAATTTTACATGATCATCTCGTGGAAAAACCTAGTCTTATTAATCAACTTCATAGCTGCTCATGACAATTAAGTATCTAAATTTGGTAGTTCTTTAGGGAAATTTTTAATAGATTTACTGCAGATTTAGTGAGAACTTCTCTTTTTGCTGCCAGGCATGAAATACCAATGTGAAATCAGAATAATTAAGATTCATATATATATTTCAGACAATTTTTACAGTTGGAGTACAAAATCATAGACTAGCTAGTATGCATTCTCTTATCTTGTTGTCCCCTACTCCCAAGAGCCTTACATCATTTCACTGTGGAAGGTTTGGTTCAAATCAAGTTATTATAAATCAATCAACAACTTGCCGTAACTATCTGAATAGCATCAATAGGTAATTGTTTGTCGTCAATTGCGAACTGTTGGAAGTCATCCTAACATTTATTTTGGAAAACCTACATTACTTTTGATATACTTCACACATTTTCTTCACAGTTGAAAAAGAACCATGGGACTAGTATGTACTCTAGCATTTATCTCAAGGAGCCATACATCATTTGTATAATGGATAATATGCCAGTTTTCCATTCTTTTCCCACGAAGAGGTCAGCTTTTTAACAATTCTCGTAGAAAGAAATTTATAATAAGATGCCGTGATAATCTGTCGAACTGATCCTTAGGTAACTCGATTGTCGACACTTGCCGACTATTTGAAAGGACACCTTGATTGCTACCTTTACCAGTCTTTCCACCATTTGCAGATATAAAAATAAAGCTCTTCATGCATGTTGTCTTGCTCACAAAGGAAATAGTTCAAACGGAGACAATATTTCATTATTGCTAGCTAATCTTCTACTGTACAATACTCATAGAGCAGTTTTTTAACTTTATGTACCTAACCCCGGTTTCCATTTGCACATCATATCTACCCCTCCTTTTCTCACCCTTCATCGGTCAAGTACATTTATATGCTACAGTAGTAGCCGTTTGAGTTATGGGTACATACTATGTGATTTGTGTTCGGTCTGTATTTCCAATTCCATATACCAGAACATTAATTCTAGATAGTGATACGAGCATACAATGCTAGTCTATGCTGGTGCTATGTTGGTACAGAGGAACTGACGGCACTAAATCCACTGAATTGACATGGATGATGTTAACATTAAACACAAAAGGATTATTTTCAAATTCTGAGAAAAGATTAGAGAGAACATGCTTGTGTCATGTCTCCGCATAGAGTCCAATTTTTATTATGTTGAACATGAGTGGACTAACTTTATGGCTAGAGTCACTATCGCCCTCAACTATACCTGTCAGTATTAACATCTGTTCCGCTGTTCCGTCGAAACGGAACGTTAAATGAAAGCTGAAATGGATTCCGTTTTCAGAAACGGAACGGAAACGGAACCGAAATTTGTTAACGTAAATGGAATGGAATACGAAAATGGGCTGAAATCAATAGGAAATGTGAGGCAGAACGTTAAATGGAACAGAAATTTGTTACGTTTGTCGAAACGGAACGAAAATGAAACAGCCATTTCGTTCCGTTACCGAAACGGAACATTAAATGAAAATGGCTGTTCCGTTTCCATCTCTAACGTTTGACAGGTATACCCTCAACCATCCTTCAAAGGATGCCAAGTGCTTTGTTGTGTCATGTCATGTACATGTATCCCTTGATGCCGATATTAATTGGCTTCGCATGTTGAAAGATGTTTAAGAGTACCTCAAACTAACAAAGACGAGCAATATATATATATATATATAAAATGAACTGCATAACAAATGGTAAGACTTAAGAGGATGATAGGAAATTAATCTGCAGATAATACTTAGCCCACTGAAATTAGTTTTAAATGGATCCAGTGGAAAATGATACACCAGAATATACAATTACATCGAAGCCATTTCAAGGAAGTTCTATCCCCCTACCAGTTTCATTTATACATTGAATTGTAAGTCATAACAAATAAAAAAACCCTGTTCTATAAAAAGGAATCAAACTGGTCAACACCAACAATCTGGCAAGGTTACAAAATACTGAGACATTGCTTTCCGAAATCGCTTCTTGTACTGGATTGGAGATATAATGGTTGGTGATGTATTTTTCGGGCCACCTAATATACCAGAGGCCTTGACCCATGTCTCAAGCTGCTTATCCCAGGTATACTGCCTCATGAAATCTATAATTCCAATCACTAGCTCCTTTTGTTCTTCGTCTATCCCGACAAGAAGAGAATAGTCCATTACATTCACCGACTGTCAAAGAAATAAGTACGAGTACTCATTATTGGAAGAGGCAAAAAATATCCCACCAACACTTTATATGGATGGATATGCTTTGGGTAGAATCCAACACAAAACAGATTATCTCTAAGGCCCCAAGTATAAGCAAATTGGCATTTATTATATGTTCAGACGATGACCAGAGTCCTACAGGGGTAGAGGTCTTAGCATTAATTTATCTTCTTTTTCTTTGAAAAGTTTTACATAACAAATATATGACACCATACTTACAGCAAGAAAAGAAGTATCATTCCATACGGCTCTCTCTAGTTGTCTTTTTGCATGACAGCCAAGAAAAATGGGCTTTTTCTTGAGAGCTTCTAGAAGGTTCTCATCCAATAGGACCCTGTTTACTCCAGATGTATCAGAATTGTAACGGGAGCGAAGTGAGCCTTTCAAATCATAAACTCGCGATATATTTCGCTTGAAGAATATGTTCTCCATTACCATCAAATCCATTTTCAATTCTCTCCCACCTCTAATGTTCTTTGCACTCACCTAAAATACAGACAATTAGTGATGTCAAAAATTGTTGTGGTCAGCATGTATTAATAATAATATCAAAGAAATATTAACATCTTGTAAACTAGCATGTGTCTAATAATATGGCCTTGCAAGATGCAGCAAATAATGCTCCTTCCCAAAGCATATAAATAATTAATATATATTTAGTAGCAAATGCAAAATATCGTGTCAAGAAAAACGATATGATGCAAGGAAGGTATGTATTGTTGTTCAAATAAGACTAGGGTTAATGACAATGACAAAGAAAACTTTTACCACACTTTTATCAAAAGCCATTGCCATTTTTCTTTTTATCAAATGTAAAACTTGGAGAGGAATATTTTTTGCATATTTCACAAACTAATGGAATATGGAGGATGAAAAGACTAATTTCATGCTTATCTATAAGCATTTACATACTTTAGGAACATAGAACTAATCATCTTAGTCATTTTGAAGGACTCAGAATATTATTTTGGCTCACAAGGACTGCTTGGCCCACCTATCATAACTGCCATTGATTCAGTTAGTTGGGTTTAACAGAAGATAAAACACATTTAGGATGGAAAGAGGAGAAAGTGGATTTTGTTTCTCCTAGAGAGGGGCTGGGTCAAATGTTACCATTTTAGTATGGGCAGAAGTTCTGTGCCAATTTGGTTTTTTGGGGAATATAACAGGGACCAATACCAGGATTTTTCCTTGGTAAGCCATAGGATTCTCTACCTAAAGACAGACATAACATTTGACATTCTGCTGTGATATTCAAGAAATTGACTCAATTTCTGCAAGAAAAAAAGCTTCACCTGATAAATACCAATAATTTTTGCCAAGCAAGTGGGGCTATCAGAAACCAACGACCCGTTGACATACTTGAAATACTGCGGAGCAAATTCCTCAAATGCCTCCAGCTCAGTTCTTGTCACCTGTTTTACAACGAACCTCTCGTCAAGCGTCTTTGCAAAATAAACATTGCTCTTTCCACCTTTTGCACTCCATCTCTTGCACCGGCACAACGACCTCACATAATCCAGCTCAACCTCACAGCACTTCCTTCTAAGCTTTTCAAATTGCTTTGCAAAATAACATATGACAGAGAACTTAGCTCTGTTTCCCGGAAGGGCGCATTCATCCTCAAATGAAATCCTAACATGGTTCTCCTTGGCTTCTGCAGGGGCCAAGGTTAACGCATGAGATATGATACTAGTTGGTTCATCATCATACACTGCAACTGGCACATCACTGTATCGGATTTGTGGTAGCAACAAGCGAGCCTTGTCAGCTCTGATGCTAGAAAGAGAGGTGACATAGAGCGGTGAATGCGATATTAAAATGTTTGAATTTTCTAATTCTCCAGGGGTTCTGTGAGATAGTGCACGCCTCATGTTTGGGAAATTCCCAAAGGAATCCATGTATTCAACTGGATAATCTGAAGAGGGACCTACAAATACCCTTTGCCGGAGGCCTAAAGATGAGTTGAAAGAATGGACTCGAACAGGGGTGATGGTGTTTCTGATGGGACTCACAGATCCAAGTTTCGGTTCCAAGAAGTTAGACCCAGTCCACGCTGATTCTATCTGATCCGACAAGCATGATGTACATGAACTGGTTTCCTCTGGATCAGATATTGGTGACAAATAACCTTCAGTAAAGCGAGTTTTGATATCAATTTCAGCTATACTCTCAATCTTCTTGAATTTAAGAACACGGGGACTGGACAACCCAAGTTCCTCCAAAGGTAACGGCCTCGGGATTTTGAATGAAAGTGTTTCTGAAAAAAGTGGCATTGGTTTCGGAAGAGAGCATTGTGCCTTGATAACCATGTCAATTTGGCACAAACGGTGGTCCCAGGTGTACGCATCTACGAGAAGGTCACGTTTCAACCGATTTAGCTCCATAAAATGAGCTGTTGACTGGAATGGCTGAAAATTTTCTGTTAACAATGGTTGCAACAGGACCTGAAAGGAATTCACAATGGTGTTATTGTCGTTATTATTATTATTAGGCAAATTCTGCCGTGAACATAGTTCTGTAACTAAACTTCGATTCAGATCGTTCATTTGAAATTATAAACTGAGATGAATGATCAGGATTCAAACCTTATTTAAAATATATATCCACCACAGAATTACCCTTATTATTATTATTATTATTATTAAAGATATTAGAATCAGGTAAACTGCACTTACATCATATGTATTCCTTTCCATCTTAAGAATGTCCTTTAGCTTGATAAGGTCTAGCTTTGCACCAATAGCCAACGGTTCATCCTTTCCAAACGTGCTATTATTTTCAAATTGACAAAGCAAGTCAGAAACCTCAGCATGAAGACATTCAACCTTCCCGTATATCTGAGAACACAAGTAAATTCCTCTTAAGCACAATCACATATAATTTTATGTATGGAAGTAAAGACCAATTTTTTTCATAAGAAATAAAAAGGTACCACTTCAGCCTCTCTTCTAATCCATTCTTGAGGGACATCACATGTTAAATCTAACACCGGTGGTGGTAAACTAACTGATAGAATATCAGTTGAAGAATACTGAAATAATGCTACCATACTTCCAAATCTACATATACATAGTAACAAGAATGAAAAACTTAATATAAATCATAACAATATGCATAACAAAGAACTTACATGCACCAACAGAAACAAACAACATACCCATAAAAGCGAAGACAATCTTTTGGGAGAGAATGGCCACAAGGGGCAATTCTATTTGCAGGGGTATGGTTAGAAAAACTGAGTTCTAAAAACTTTCCAAAGGAGAGACCCCATGCGGCCCTTGACATTACGACCCTTTTTGTAGACGGTGGAATACTATCCATCAGGTCACACCTCAGGCACCGATGCCACATCCATATCTTGCCATCCCGCTCCCCTGGTAATTGCACATCTGTAAGTCGTCTAACACGGATGGTCAAACTTCCTTGTTGGTGTCTGTAGCACCTCACGTGTGCCTGTGATGGCTCTTTGCATACATCACAACATAATCTCTGAATTTTTTAAAAAACCAAAAATAAGTTCAAACAAATGCCAATATGTAGATATTATTGTTCTCCGTTCTACAATATTTAATAAAGGGCTTGTTTCTTTTACCTCGTTGAACAAGTCTTCGCAGAGATAACGCCCGAGTGGCTTGTCAGAAGACCCATAGAACTTGATACGCAACAGGCGAGCCCATTCACAAGCCATGCCTTTTGGTACGCATCTACTTGACATGGAAACTAACATACTTTTAGTATTGTTAATTCTTCTGTCATTATTAGTGATATTCAAATTAATATTTCCTTCTTTTGGTCTATGGAGCTGCTCATTCTGTTCACAGAAGGGTAACACTTGATCGTCTGTTCCCATTTCATTGTCGTTAGAACTGGATGGAAATTGGGGCATCGACGAGCCTTCATCTGCCAGATAGGATGTCTCCAGTGCAAGATGGTACGCAGCAAACACTGCTAACTGTACCACACGCTTAACTCTCTTTAGTTCTTCTGAGCAAGGACCTCTGAGAAGCACCTGAAAGCAACAGTATCCAACGATCTTTCATAATCTTCAGGGAATACTACTAAATTACCAATTTATTATGGTTAAAACTAACGTAAAAAAATAAGTTCAAAGCCGTTGATCCAAACATCGTTAAAATTAGCATGAATTCTAAAAATGTATTTTGCAAGTTTTCAAAATCTATTGTACTAACCAGAAAAATTATTTCAAAACATTGGAAATATCTACATGCATAATAAAATCAAGACGAATCATTTGAGATTTTCTTACTTTTTCAAAAGGATGCAGGAAAATTTAAGCTCTCATGAATATGCTGAAAATAATTAGAAATCAGCTAATTACCGTGCAACCAAGACGCCTAGGGCAGCCTTCGAAGAACATCAGAGTCTTGCACTTGGGACTTTTTGTGGATGGATGGTGCGTGAACTTCTGAACGTAAAATGCTCGACAGCCGCCCAGCTGAGCACCCCTGATCCTGTCAGCTGAGGAAACAATTTGTGCACCTGTGCACCTTGATATGCGCTCCAATAAAGGCCTCTTCATATTCAAAACTAATGATATTTCCTTAGCTAAAATCTCCTGCGCATAAGGAGAGACACTCTTTTCTACCAGAAGCACGTGAGGTTTCAAAGCTGATATCTTCTCAACTATAGTTTTTAAGTGATCCTTCTCCTGAGTTGACAAAAGCAAAAGATACTCTCTTTGATCACTATCATAAAAACACTTCTATTTCACCATTCTGCTAACATTTTGTCATTTATAAGCAATATTCAAAATTTATAAACAATGTGAGGTTTTCTCGGCAAAACCAGACAAAATGCCTGAACTACTTCAACTTTAATATGAAGTTCTTAAATAGAACATCCACAAGAATATAGAATTTTTGAAGCACTACATTATATATTTGAAGAAATTCATAATGTTCCTATTGCCAAAATATCATCAGATATAAAAATAAGCTCTTCACAACCAGAAGAATATAAGACATGATAATCTATGTTTTTCCAACAACAAAGTTGAGCAGAAATATCTGGAAATTAACAGAGCTTTGTAGTTCACTGGAACTAACAATTTACATGAAACAAATACCCTTAAATATTTTGAAGTTACACTGAACAATTCCATGATTTTTTACAAATTTTTTATTATCCCCAGATATTAACCACAATCCAAATATCTAAACCCAATTTCATGGTCGCCTGAGTTCATTAAACAAAGGGTTTTGCACACTGTGAGGTTAAAAAAATAACTGTTTATTCGCAGATCAATATTTTTAAGCTTGATACATTTTTAGAAGGCAAATTACCAACTTGTAAAAAAATTTACAAAAATTAAGCAGGACATATATACAGGAAAATATGAGTCAAATAGAGGAGTTTTGGAGAAAAACATACCTGTTGAAGCACATTGTTCAAGGAGGCAAGCTTATTGGAGACTTTCTGGTACTCAAGTGAGCCTCCTACAAGAAGCAATCTAGGATTTACATGTTGTGAGACCATGCGCTTGTGTTTCACATTCTTAGAACAAACCACGCCTTTTATAAATTTGCTACAATCAAGAAGAATCTCTGTAAGTTCCAATATAAAGGACCATAACACAGGAGGTAAACTTGTATAAAATTCTACTCATCACACAATCTTCGGTACTGACCTTTAAGATGTGTGCACTATTTTCTCTCTGCTCCCTCTTGGGTTTGACATGACATAACTTAGGTTTACTATATATAACTTATTACTAATTCATTGCGCTATCAACCGTCAAGTTTGACATGTGATTAAAGGCACAGCCATTCTAACATTTCCAAAAAAAAAAAAAAAAAGTACCAGCGCTCTGACATAATTGATTAGGTTCTTTCTTATTTAGCACCCCAATTTGAGACCTTATCTGTGCACTATCATGTACCACTTAAGGAAAATGAAATAAGCATAAATTATGTTTCAGTCTCTCAACTATTGCACTTGGTTGAATTAAGTCTTTTCACTTCTCAGTACAAAATTGTTGGCCCTTGATTCAATCAAGCATCTCTATCCATTGATGTGGCACCACATAATAACTGGTTTGGACTCCACATCAGCTACATTCTAACAAAGCGTGTCTAGTCGGTGCCATGTTAGCATTATACACCACCAGTCTACTACATTTACACCATGCCACTACACGCCATCACCCGCAGGTGCCACATCAGCATCACTTTCTAATATAGAGAGAATCTTAATTGAACCAAGTAAGATAGTTCAGTGGGCCTATTGGACAAAAGGTAAGAGGTTTTCAGGTACACAATTAAGTAACGTACAACAGCTCTAAGGGTCAAAAGCAGACACTCCTCGAAAAAGGAAAGTAAGTACAGGTATGTACACACAGACCTATCAGTTGGCTTCCCAGAGGCAATGCATTTGACCTTCACATAATCACCAGGATCCATGCTGCCACCTTTTGTATCAGGCTTCACAAAATTTGCTGCCTGCCACACTAGCGATGAAACAATTTCAACCCACCCCTCGTAGCTCTCAAAATTTTCACTTTCCAAGTTAAATCCTTCCCCGTTAAGCAATTGGGACACAAGTGCCCTAAAGTGAGTATATGTCGTTCCTCTTGAGCTCTCCTGCCCCACCTCAGTCAACCCCGCATCAAAATCATCAGATATAAAACTGGAATCAGAATCAAAACCAATTTCATATTTATCTTCTGTTTCGTCAAATAACCCCATTTCCTCATCTGTTTCATCATCTGGCCCAGGAGGCAGCCAAATTTTGTTAGAATCACAATCAAAATCGGGGGAATATTCTCGATCAAGGAGAAGACTCCTATCTGATTTGGGAGTAGTGATTTCATCCCTGGTTGGGCTGTCTGTCATACTACTCGAATCGGAATCAGAAAATTGTGGCAATAGATTCTCGCCTATTGGCCTGAAAAATTGCTTGTAGGATTCATCATCATCTTCTTCTACAATGCTCCTAATAAATTTATAGACCAAAAAAAAAAGGTGAAAAGAATCATTAGTCAATTTACCGCTTTTGAACCACCACCTAGAAGAATGCATGCAGAAAGACAAACTTACCAAAACTAAACTATAACTGAAGAAATATTAGAAATTGATATCTGTGTAATTTGACAAAGAAAGTTAAAAGATTAATATTTCCATTTAGTCCTGATTTACCTATCTATGGGCGCCTCCGGCATTATATCAATAAAGCAAAGTAAATCGAATACATTGAATGCTAATTTATGTAGTGGGAAGTTTCCGAAACAAAAAAAAAACATCTTTTATTTTTAATGACTTACATTTACTTAAAAGTTGAAAAGCTTTCGTAATCAAATTTTTAATTCACTGATTAGTTTATTTACTGAATAAATTGGATTACTCAGTAGTTTACATAATACACATCACCAGTATTTTTTTCTTATACAAGTTCCAGAATACAATTTTCACTGTATCTTTTTTTTTATTAATAATTTGATCAATTGTTGAATTTTAGAAAATAAATGGCAATAATTTGGAAAGTAGGAAGGAAAAAGACAAGAAGTTGGTCCCACCTATTTTTTTTCTAACACCAGTAAAGAAGAAAGAAAATAAGGTTAGTTTGGCCCAGAAGTATATTCAGTATAGGGACAAAAATCTTGTTTGGGTCTAGCCAACTGAACCCAAAACAAAAAAAAAAAATTTTAAATCTGATCAGCATTGGGATGGACATTTTGCATCTAAGCGGCTGTATTTTCTTCTCTTTTCTCTTCAATGCTGCTATTTGAGAATAATAGATAGGGTAACATCTTTTTTTTTGAAGCAAAAATGGAGGTCGAGCCCCCATCTTAGCTAGAGTAACATCTTACCCTTATCCTTCCAATTTTCCAAATTACAGCTTCCTATTTACTAAAATTTATATATATAGAGAGAGAGGATTGCTAAAATGCTATGCATAGCACGGATGGCCTTCGTGCTATGGATTCGTTCTTGCATTTCACGCTTCAAACAACCGATCCAACTAGGAAATCCATG
This sequence comes from Rhynchospora pubera, assembly GCA_028095005.1. NCBI lineage: Eukaryota > Viridiplantae > Streptophyta > Magnoliopsida > Poales > Cyperaceae > Rhynchospora > Rhynchospora pubera. Next base: position 21,775,143 of record CM051463.1, read on the forward strand.
CTCACATGCTTCACTTGGTGTTTGGAACTGATGAGGGATTTAGCAGTGTTACTGTCCTTTAAGGAAATAATAGATTATAATTTATATTCTGGTTTCCATTAAAAATAGATTTATTAGATATAATTTGATATTATGTATCTTTCCTTAGTTTACAATGTTGCTGTATTTTTAGTTATTTCCATATTAGAAATGCTCTATATATTGAGCTGAAGTATTGTATGAGAAAAAAAGCAGAAATCAATAACAAATAGTCTTTCTTTATCTCTCTCTCTCTTATCCCTTCTTCCCTGTATCGTACTCTCAACCAAAACTCATAACAAGCAGCCACAGGCTAGCCATTGTATTCACCATCAGTAAGTTGGCACACTTCATGCACTACTTTAATATGTGCCATTCGATATGATTCTTCCTTATAGACCAATACAACATTATAGAAAAAAATAATGTTACAATCTAATCGCAATATTGCAAAATCATAGATTGTGGCCCCTGGAGTACTGCATTAATTTGATGGAGCCTTCATCTGGTTTTGTTTCATTAAAATCCCTCTAAGTTTCAACTATTGCACATAGTTTAATCAAGACAGAAACTATTTTATTAGCCCCTTAAAGCTTGGTAATAGAGTTATTCATCCTTCTATTAGTTCGTCAACTTATCATTCAATGACTTTTGGCAAATTATGTGAGATGTCAGGACTTATCTATGTCTTAGTTGGCAGATATATCACTATTAGTCTAATTCAAATAGTTTAGGGGGACCAATTCAATATAAACATGTTTTATAAGCAGTCAAGACTAAAATTAAACTTCTTTCAAATCAAAATCTAACATATTGAAGTGGTAAATGTCATATGTAATTCATTTTTATTCACCACATTACTCAAAATTTCAGTCGATTGTAAATTCATAAAGCCATGTAGGTAAAGTATCTGTAAAGGATCATGTGATTAATACAAGGCTCATCACAATACAGCAATAAGGAATTAAGGACACATTGTGACGTGATTTAGAAAATATGATCATAAATGTCAAGTTACTGGTTCTCAAAATATCGTAGCCTGTTAGTTAATACCTAAATTAAATAAAAAAATTATTCCTCCGCAAAAGTATATAGAAATTACTAGCAGCACAAATGTAAAAGCTATAAAGTATAAACACAAAATAATGAACAAATATGTACCTTCCCACGGAGCACCGGATAGGAGATGGAGAAGAGAACAATTGCCGGCCTGACATGTGGGCCGCCTTGCTTCTCCCGGATCTCAATACATCTGACTCTGGCGTATTGGGTCCACTTCCAGTCACATCCTGGTCCATTTCCATTGCAAAATCATAGCACGTCAGGCGATCGACACTGGAGAGTCCAGTTGTCTCCGGAGCTTTCGAGGGAGGGGTTGTGAGCTCAGCCATGATGGACCGTACTTTGTGAACCAAATCCTTGAGGTTGAAATCTGAGACTCCCATAAACTGAAACCGCTCTAGACTTTAAAAAACACACAAGAGCGGTTTCTCTATCCTTTTTTCTTTTTCTTTTTTTTAATCTAAACGATCAAGACTCTAATACTACAACACACTCAATTAGTACCAAACGCAGTTACTAATCTAAAGTTCTAAACTAACCCCTTCGCTAAAATTTCGAAAGGTGTTAAATTAATTAATGGCCTCCTCTTACGAAATTCTAACTCCTGACTCCTGAGAGACCAAAATTTCTCCAGGAGTTGCAAGCACTCTCTACTCTCACCAAACTACTTCGAATGTATGTACAAAAACACACCAACAACTCGATTTGATCACCAAAATCCAAAATCCTCGACAGTTTGCGATCGTTTCTCATCACAAAGCAAAAGCGCACTAAATGAGAGGAAGGATGAGGAGGAGAAGAGAGAGAGAGAACAGTGACCTTGGTTAGAGATATGTGGGGAAGACTGTAATAATAAAATAAAATGGAGAATTTAATAATGAGTAAGTGATGATGATGCTAATTGGGAAATTTCGAGGGTTCGATCGGGACGAAGGAATGAAGCCGAGAGGCGCCTTGTTTGGGGAAGGGAAGAAGGGATGGGTGAGAGGTCGGTAAGAGCCAGTGTTTTTAAAACCGTATCGGCATTCCTACCGGCTAAGTGGCCGAAATCCGGTATTTTCCGAAATTGTCCGATATTTACTCTCAGAAGTCAGGATACTGTTCCGGTTCTCGGTATTACCGGAATTTTCCGGTATCCGGAACGGTTAAGAGGTGGGAGACAGAGGTGGAGTGAAGAGTACTGTTTGGTTTACACATTGCGCGAGAAAACTTTTTGAAAAAAAGAAAAAAATAAAGAGAGAGTACGTGTTGAGGAGAATGACTGGAGAGTGGAGATGAGCGGTTTGTGAACTTGGTGTATGAATGTGGAAAGCATGGGTGGTTGGCGGGAGCGTCAAGCTCAATTGGCGCGGTTAGTTGTGTGATGATGGGGTTAATGCAGTAATGAAATAGATGCCTTCTTGGTAATTTGGTAATTTGATACATTCATATTATCATATTTATATTTAGTATTAAATGTATGTTGGTAATTTATAAAAGGGATATTTTTTAAATCTTTAGTGCTTTCATAAGAGATATTATTTTAATTTTTTTATAATGATTAATCATAATATTCTATGCCGAAAGTTTAATTTATTTTAATGGTATTAATTATAATTAAATACTTTAAAAAGAGCAACATTTAGAACCTGCGCATCAATGAACTTTTAGAAACTTTTGATATCAGCCAAATGTCGTTATTTATTATGTGTATGTCAAAAAAAATGATATAAAGTATGATCAACGTTTTTTTTATATGTTTAATTTTTAAGCTAAAATTAATCTTTTTAGGTATTGTTCATCATATTTATGTGCATATTTTCTCTCTGTCATATGTTGCCCATCCTACCAAATTATCAGATGCGACACTTGTATAAGCAGGACCAAATTAAAAGTCATAAGGGTGGCTGGTCTAGACATTGCCCCCTGCTCAATAAATTACTCAATTTTTATGTATATTTCTTTTGGTTTTTAAAAAGATCTTTTAATTTGTGCTCTCCTCCTCCTCCCTCAATTTAATGTAAATAGATTAATTCGTCCTCTAATCTAATGGTAAATTCCTGCTCCGCCCCTTGCGTATAAATACACTATAAATAAATAGTACCGAGTGGGCCATGATCTGAAACTATTTGAGAATTACTGAGAATTTAAGGGGTTTGTTTGCAAAATCAAACATCCAAATTGACTAGCCATTCTTCGTACGGTTCTGGACCGGGTGTATGCAAAAAATACGAAGGAGGAGAAGCGGGGACGAGATCTGTGGAGCATTTGGTGGACCGTGGACCGAAAGTTGGCTGCTCCCTGTCGCTTTCCAGTTTCCAGTTGCTGATCAGGACGATTGTACTAATATATATTTTTCGGATTCTATGAGGATCCGGCGTATATCGCTGAATCTGTGCTCGTGCGTGGCAATTAATTATTATTTTTTTCCTCTCCAAAATTTTGTCTGAATTAAATATTAATTACAAATATTTAAATTTAAATTCCTGGTTTGGATATGTACTAAAAGATATTCGTTGCAATTTTGAAAAGATAAGTGATATATTTAGAATTAGATGATGGTTACTCATATCATTGTATTGTCTTTAATGAAATGGTAAAATTAGTCCCTACATTATTATACAAGATAATAAAATTGTGTTATTTACTATTGTTTTTTGTACTTTTAATTGACCGAACTTGAAACAATATTAATTAAAAATTCAAAAGCATTTCAATTAAGCAATTGTAAAATATACAAAAAAAAAAGTTACAATTGATATCGTGTAATGTAAATAATTAAAATATCACGCTGAGGAATGAAATATACTGCAAAGTACGAATTTAGCGAATATCACATATATGTCATGCTAAGATGGAGATTGAAGGTATCAAACGCATGCACCTTTTAAAGTCCTATCCAATTGTTGATGAACGTAGATATATAATTTAACGATATAGGTTTTATTTCTAAATCAATGCATGCAATTAATTTGAATTTAATGAATCCATGAAATTATTTATTATTTTTAATTAATTAAATAATGTAAAAAAGTTTTGATGCACGAACTGAAAATAAAACAATGCTAATTAAATAAAGTATCCGCTACCATATTTCTAGTAAGCACCAAAAGTATACTGTACCCTCTACCGCTAAGGAAGAGAGCCGCGCGCTAGTTATCAGTCTAAAAATCAGTATTAAAGTGCCTAAATTCTGTCATTAAAATTAGTGAGGAAAATTGTACTTATAACTCTTTCAAAAAGGCAAGACACGTGTTCATTTTAGAATGCTTAGTGATGAAAATATTAATTAATTCATCAATATTAATTGATAGCTCGTCCGAGGAATACGCGCTCGAAACCAGCGGTTCAGATTTTTTAGATAAAGAACCAGTAACTATATTTTTTTATCGTTTGCACATTAATTATGACGTGAATTTTATTTTACTCTTTACTGCAAAGGAAAAAATGTTCATGTACCTATCTTTATGGCCTTTATTTATTGACAGTAATAAGTTCATGCACCTATCTTGATAGCCCGTCCGTGAGGGTGATGGTAAATAGAGACACCGCAAATAAAGCATGACAAATAAGGCACTTCGACTGCAATTTGGAAATAATCAGTAGTAATATCAACGATTGTGGAACGATCAGAAATTTATTTAATTATATAGAACTTTGGTAAATGCTACAGTTTTATATGGAACGAATGTATTCCATTCTGTACGATTGGTTTCACATTTTGAATTTCAAACGACCGATTTGAATTACATGATATTGTTACCATATTAGAAACTCACAAGAAACCAAAATTTTTTAAAAAAGTTCTTTATTATTCTTTTGGTAAATTAGAAAAGAAATCATTGCTATTGGAGAGTCCATAATTCGTGTATCACGATTCTTCTAAAATACTAAAAAAAATGAAAAATATAAGATTTGGTTTCTTATAAGTTTTAAATATTAAGAACATATCGAACGCTTCAAACCGTTTGGATGCGTTGAGAAGAAGGTAGGAAGTATAGAAAGAACTCCATCTATCTCATATAGACTAGCATTTTCTATAACTTTTGCAAGTATATTTAGGGCACCGTTTGGATGCGTTGAGAAGAAGGTAGGAAAAAGAAAGAAGGGAATAAATAAATTATAAATAATTCAAACTCTTCACAAAGTTATACACTTCCCGATACTTCTTTCCACTTCTTCCCTTCTTCTCACACCTATCCAAACGGAGCCTAGAATGCATATTCTTTAGAATTATTGACGATCAATTGATTTCAATGAAATAAGCACAGTTACTATATATGTTAATTCATTATGAGAACCAATTAGCAAAAAAAAAAAAAAAAAAAGAACAATGCACCCGTGAATATTTGGATTTGATCCATCGTTCTTAAAAAAAAGGGTATGTTAATTCATTATCATAACTAACATGTTAAATTTTTTTCCTTGAAGAAGTGTTTTTTTTTTAGGCTCCATCTGGATGGTGTGGGAATAAGGTAGGAAGAATGAAGAAGGGAAGAAATTTATTGGGAAGGGGTAAATTTATTGGGAAGTGTGTAACTTTTGTGAAGAGTTTGGATGGTTAGAAATAAATTTATTGGTAAAAAGTGGTTATTCCTTATTCCTTATTCCGGGAAGAAGCCATCCAAACGGAGCCTTAGAGACGTCAGGGGTGTGATGTGATTTTCTTTTCCCCCATTTTGTGAATTTGAATCCATTGTAATATACGAGAATCACTGATCATCTGTGCTAAATTTTATATTCATGTCGAAAACAATTACTAACGCATGGTCACCACTTTGCTAAAGCATATCCCCATTGATATAGAGTCTGAATGAACCTTTGTTTTATCTGTTATATATAAAGTGTGGATGAACCTTTGTTTTATCGATTATGGAAAATAATTTATGTTGACGGGGATTAGACTTTTGTGTATGTGAAGGATCGGAAATTTTATTGTAAAAGTGTTCTATAATTTTTCAAGAAGTGGTGGGCTGATTTAGTCGAAACAAAGATATTTACTGTCCTCTACGAACAGACACACACCGAGAGGAATTGAAACATTATGATCTAACTTGCCTACAATAAAGCTGATTTAGTCGAAACAAAGATATTTACTGTCCTCTACGAACAGACACACACCGAGAGGAATTGAAACATTATGATCTAACTTGCCTACAATAAATTCACCCAAAGCATAGGATAGGAGGTCATGGGAAAAGCAAGTTAGGCAAGGAAAAGATGTTGCAATTTAAGAGGTGGACCAAACCAAAGGTGAAGCGCTACCTTTGCCTTTGGCTAAGCAAGCTCTCTCATCGCTGTAACCTGAAATGAGATCTAGTCCCGCGCGGGACCGTCCGGCGTATAAATCACAGCCGTGTGATTTAATCTCAATGGCAAAGGGAGCCCCGTGCATGTAACCTGATCGATAGGCCCGAACCGTCCAAATCAGATCGGACGGTTCGTAGGCTGCGCTGGACGGTCCCGCGCGGGAGCAAATTCGGATTGCTGTAACCTAGTCACTCCACGTGATTAGAGAATTAAAAGTACCTCGGCGCCATCACACCATATCTGATAATCTTTTTTGTAGGGCATGTATATTTTAGGAGTAGGAAAGTTTATTTGCATTTCAAACGGATTAGGAGCTTGGATTTGTCCAAATTATCAATTTAATTAATTAACTAATTATAGTTGAGTTTCCATATTTTTAATTTACTAATCAAGTGCAAATAAACCCATAACTAATAATAAATATATTGAGAAAAATAAATAAGAGATGGGCTAAAATCAGCCACGACTGACGGATGCAACCGTCAGCTACGATCAAATCTCAATTTTTGAGATTCTAACAGTCGATCCGAACCGTTCAATGTGTTCTCCATATTGAAATCTCATTGGAGACCAAATTTTACATTTTTCTGATTTTATTTACTATTTTTTTGAGATTTTTAAAAATCATAGTTATTGAAGGGTCCAGAATTGTTTAGATTAAGAATTTTGTAAAATATCAAACAAATACTAAAAAATTTCAGAAAAATGTAAAATTTGGTCTCCAATGAGATTTCAATATGGAGAACACATTGAACGTTCGGATCGATTGTTAGAGTCTCGAAAATTGAGATTTGATCGTAGCTGACGGTTGCATTTGTCAGTCGTGGCTGATTTTAGCCCATCTCAATAAATAAATAATATAGCATACAAATGTGGGAGTCTAGTATAGATGGTCAGTTATCCTAGAAGTAACGGGTTCAATTCTCGCTGGATGCGGAAGAAGGATAAACTCTATTTCACATAGTGAGCTATGCCTCTACAAATAAATAACCTCTTATTTTCAAAAAAAAAATTAATATAACATACACTACTAATTAAGATAACATAGAAGAAGTTATCATTAAAAAAATGCCCTGTCCGAAAAGGAAGAGGAAGGGAATCAGAGTTAATTAAAGAACGGAGAGGGTTTGATTTTACAAATCAAAATTGGTGATCAAAGGAAGAGAGAATAAAGGAGAGATTGGATTTAAGTGAAAATCGTACATAGCAGAAGCTTTCATCGGGCGATTGACCTCATAGAGAAAATAAATCCCGTAAATATTTTTCATTTTGAAGAAATTTTGCATACGGGATTTGAGAGGTTGAAATTCCATCGAATCCAACTCTAATGTAAATTTTTCACCCTTCCGATCACAAAATTTGAACGAAATACAATCCGAATCTGATTTCCATCTTCAATTTCACCTTTCTGATCAGGGTGAACAAATAACCAGATGAGATATTATTGTTGTAATAATCTTACTTTTATTGTTATATATAAACAATTTTTTTCCAAGAAAAATAGCATACAGGGATATGTTCAGATTATATTCAACTTCCTTTACAAATTAAAGTCGTGTTCAGAATTAATATATCGAGTTAAAAAGAATTTAGCTTCATATATCTTTTTGGTTGAGTTGATCAGATTGACCTGGTTGGATTGTTCGTATGTTTTTTGTTTCTTCCCAGGACCGATCGTTGCACGAATAGACTTTAAGCAATCAATAAACTATAATAGAGAAATGTCAACCATGTTGAAAAAGAGTTTGTACAATATTCATAATTAGAGCTTGTTACAGTTGCTTCAGTCCGTATCTACTGCCTTGATGTGATAATAAATAAACTCCTAAGCAATGACATGTAATATGATTTGTCAGAAGCTGATTGAATGCATATGACCTTATATAATTTTAAAAGATATCTTTAAAACTCTTAACATACATTTCAGATTAAGTGCCATCATATACACAATTTAAACTATCAAAGTCAATTTAAGTAGTAGTCAATGCAAGTTTGAAGATGGCCATTGTCTTGTATACATTTGTGCACGTGAAATTACATCTACCGCTAATAATTGCAATTACATAAGCTGTCATTCTAAAATCAATTAAGATTTAAATTTGAACTTTTAAAAAAAAAAATCTTTAAATTTGATCTAAGACATATTTGGTGTGAATTCAAGCCATCAAATAATGGATAGAAACTCATTTAAATTAACTGATTGTTGCACACATTTGATCACATGATAACGAGTAAATGCATATATTGTATGTCTATTAAGTTGTTTTTTAAGTTATAGATGTCCCCTTTTCTCGGTACCAGTCGCACGTTTGCACACGTTGACTATATAGTGCGACAGTTAATTAACTACTGGATGAGGTTTGTTATTGTAAATGATGAATGATATCAAATGATAGCGGCCCCTAAATTTTCATGATTATAGAAGCGCACATTATTGGGTTATATTAAGTCACGTAGGACACACAGTCATAGTCGATGATAAGGAGGCGTATAGAAATCAGTTAAGGATTATATAATAAAATCTATCTTTTCTTATGGATAATTAATTTAATATTTTTTATAGACGTATAGACATATTGTTGGTTATTTATATATATTTACCAAATAGCAAATTCTCTCACTCTCTCACTTTTTTTTTTTTAATTCTCAGTCGTCTTGTCAAACCTAAAGAGAAACTCTCACAATCTAAAAGTCTTCAACTTTTTAGAGTGAAATAATTAAAGAAACAATAGTGCTTTTAATCAAGGTAAACTCAAAAGGTGTGTTTAGATACATCTTGAATAAGAACAAGAACTATAACAAAAACAAGAATAAGTTATTTTATGTTTGGTTTGGTCTAAAATAACTTGTTATTAGTCCAAATTAAATTGTTTTTTATTCCAACAAAAACATTGAAGAACAAGAACAAATTATTCAATGCCCTTCCAAACACACATCCGTTTTTTTTATGAATAATTGCGGTAGTTATCAGATTAATATCTTTCTAGTCAGGTCCAAGTCTCGCTATAGAAGGAATATAAAGAAAATAAACAGTAAAACAAAAATAATAAAAAAAGTTTTGAAAGGAGAGTGATGGTTAGTAAATTGAGATCTAGTCCCGCGCGGGACCGTCCGGCGCATAAATCACAGCCGTGTGATTTAATCTCAATGGCAAAGGGAGCCCCGTGTATGTAACCTGATCGATAGGCCCGAACCGTCCAGATCAGATCGGACGGTTCGTAGGCTGCGCTGGACGGTCCCGCGCGGGAGCAAATTTGGATTGATGGTTAGTTGGTTACTCCCTCCCTCTGCAGTTGTTGGGCCCATTTATTGAAGAGTAATGAGATAAAAAGTGTGAAAGGATTGCTGTGGCTGTTTAATGCAATCCTGTTGATGTTGCCAAACCTATTGTTTGATGTGATGGGATGATGTTTGCGATAATTGCTACTGGACGATTTGCTGTCACTGTAATATGGGTCAAATCTGGTATGATGCAATCCGGATTCGCTGTTGCGCTACACCGCGTGTCGCGCACTACGAGCCGTCTGATCTTGATCGGACGGTTTATTTTTTACGGGCCTACCAATCTAGGTTACATGCACGGGGCTCCCTTGTCCATTGGATCTTAATCAAACGGCCAGCATACCGCGCGACACGCTGTGTCGCGCGGCAGCGGATCTCAATTTGGTATGATGTATCTAGCATTGATTTGTTAGCAGTTACTTGTGTGAGATTTATTCAAGGGTCTATTAATTATATGGATGCTTGCCGGAGGCGGAGCTAAGGTGATCCAAATGAGATGCAATTGACCCATTTGTTAGCAGTTATTATATGTTATTTAAGTAAATTATTAAAAAATTCATTTTTAACCCATAAATATGTAAAAAAAATACTCCATTATAACCCCATAGTTAGATTTTTTTGTGCTTTAATATGATTATTAAATTAATTTTAATTTTAGGCATTAATTTTGAATCCCATACAGAAATTTTCTGGGTCCGCCATTAGAATTTAGACCTGAGATTTAATTAATTAGGTCGATTTTGGATATAGGTTGTGTAGTTTGACCTGTTACTCATGATGAGCCTATTTGAGGATTTGATGATGATTTATTTAATTCGGTGGATTAGTCACTTTTTCCCAAAAAAAAAAATACAATCGTTTGATTTTTTTGTTTAAAATGTTATATAACTCACTGGCATGAACAAGAAAGTCTTTTATATTTTAACAATTCAGATGCAATAAACAGAGCACATAATATTTCTTTAATTGAAAATTATCTCATATGCAGATAAACATAGAGGCATCATGTTTGTTCCTTACTAATTACCATCCTATTTTTTATAGGACTATGAATTATCATATGCCATTGACGTAAAAAATGATGTATAGTATAAAAAATAAAAATATGATGACAAAATAAAGTATGAACTGTATATGTCATAGTAAAATAACATCTACCGACCAACGAGTTAAAAATAACGTCTATTTTGGCTTTGAGCCTTTGGCAGTTAGACTAAGAAAAGCTGTTTTTAAAAAAAAATAAGTTTCTTGCATGATGAAGATATAGTTGACTACAAAGTAACATTTTGTAACAATAACTGTCATGCTTTTAATTTTTATAGTGAGTAGGTGGGGTGCTACTTTTTAACCTAAAGGCTAAAGACCTTGCATCCTTCGGTTAGTCGGTTTTTAAGTAATGCAAACCAACAGATCAGAGCCCGGCATGCTTTTTTATCCTTTTGGTTGCCGTTTATATGATTCATCTTTGTTTGCACAAAATATCGCCATTTTCTGGATTGTCAAATAAAGAGGTAGGATTTGTCAAATGGAGTTATTTACAACTCTATTTTTAATGTCGATTGACTAATAGAACAGGTTTAAATTTTATTTTTATAATTTACAGATCGATTTGAGCATCTACATTTTAATTTTACGAATTATAGTTAACTCCGCCTATACTAAGCTTTGGTTGCATTGTTTAGTATAGCCCGGTCCCAAGCCCGGGTAAAAGGAGGAGGGTTGTGATAGGCTAGGCGAGCCAACGTAAAAATCCCAGTCATCTCTATGGAAATGAAACCCAATTACTTTTCGTTGGGGCGTAACCCTCTTAGCGACGCGTCTTATCGGAACCCGGATGAGATGATAAATGAGCAAGGGCCGGGTCGCCACCCCTTTAGTGGCGCGCCTTATCGGAACCCGGATAAGGTGATAAGTGAGCAAGGGCCGGATCGTCACTCCCTTAGTGGCGCGCTACATCAGCGCCCGGATGTAGTGGCAAGTAAGCAAGGGTCTTCGCACTTTTCACGACGGGTGCGGGGGGCAAGGAAGATAGTCAGTGAGAGTAGGATTCGTTTAGGTAGTTGGAATGTAGGGTCTCTAACAGGAAAGTTAAGAGAGTTAGTGGATACGGCGATTAGGAGGCGTGTGAACATCTTGTGCGTACAAGAGACAAAGTGGACGGGTCAAAAAGCAAAGGAAGTGGAGAACACCGGTTTCAAGCTGTGGTACACTGGAAAAGAACGGGGCAGGAATGGAGTAGGTATCTTAATCGACAAGAGCCTTAAGAGTGGAGTTGTCGACGTGCGGAGACAAGGGGATAGGATCATTCTAGTGAAGCTAGTTTTGGGGGACTTAGTTTTGAACGTCATTAGTGCTTATGCACCACAAGCAGGACTAAGTGAATCCATCAAAATCCAATTCTGGGAAGATTTAGATGGTATGATTAGAAGTGTGCCAACCACTGAAAAGCTCTTCATCGGAGGAGACTTCAATGGACATGTAGGTGAAACTAGTGGAGGGTTTGAGAGGGTGCATGGGGGTTTTGGGTATGGCGATAGGAACCAAGAAGGTGAGGACTTCTTGAACTTGGCCATAGCTTACGACCTCATGATAGCTAACACCTTCTTTAGAAAAAGACAATCCCACTTAGTTACCTTTAGTAGTGCCCAACACTTTTCCCAGATTGATTTTGTTCTTGCTAGGAGAGAGGACAGACGAGCCTGCATGGATTGCAAGGTTATACCTGGGGAATGTGTCGTCTCACAACACAAACTTGTGGTTGCTGATTTTCGCTTTCCGCTACGTTCTAGAGTAGGTAGAGGCGCTCGAGTTGTGAAGACGAAGTGGTGGAAGCTCAAAGGAGACGTGTCTCATACTTTTAGGGGTAGAATGATTGAAGAAGGTCCGTGGAAAGCAGGTGAAGAAGCAAACAAGATGTGGGAAGATATGTCAGCTAGCATTCAAAAGGTAGCTACGGAAGTGCTTGGAGTTACTAGAGGAAGCAACCGCGAACCCAAAGATACGTGGTGGTGGAACGACGAAGTGCAGAAAGCTATTAAAGAAAAGAAAGAATGCTACAAACGCTTGCACCATGACAAGACCGACGACAATGCGCAGAAGTACAAATTGGCCAAGAAGAATGCAAAGAAAACTGTGAGCGAAGCAAGAGGTCGGGCTTATGAGGATCTATACCAGAAGCTGAGTACGAAGGAGGGTGAGAAGGACATGTATAAGATAGCCAAGCTTCGAGATAGGAAGACGAGAGACTTAAACCAAGTGAAGTGCATCAAGGACGAGACTGATAGGCTTTTAGTGAGGGACGACGAGATCAAGAATAGGTGGAGGGATTACTTCAACAAGTTATTCAATGGAGAGGATGACGACTTAGGAATTGTGTTGAACGACTCCTTTGATGACTCCAATAGACGTTTTGTTAGGAGAATTCAAGAGTCCGAGGTGAAAGAAGCCTTAAAACGAATGAAAGTAGGTAAGGCTCTAGGACCTGATAACATACCAATCGAAGTATGGAGGTGCCTCAGAGATGTGGCTGTAGTTTGGTTAACCAAACTATTCAATAACATTTTCCGATCAAATAGGATGCCAGATGCGTGGAGGAGAAGCACTCTAGTACCAATCTTCAAGAATAAAGGGGATGCTCAAAGCTGTACAAACTATAGAGGGATTAAGCTTATGAGTCATACAATGAAGCTTTGGGAGAGAGTGATAGAACATCGCTTGAGACGGATGACAAACATTTCGAAAAACCAATTTGGTTTTATGCCTGGGAGGTCGACCATGGAGGCCATCTTCCTAATAAGGCAATTGATGGAGAGATATCGGGAGCGAAAGAAGGATCTACATATGGTTTTCATTGATTTGGAGAAAGCATACGACAAAGTGCCAAGGAAAGTTATGTGGTGGGCACTAGAAAAGAAGAAAGTCCCCACAAAGTATGTTACCCTCATCCAAGACATGTATGATGGTGCCGTTACTTGCATCAGGACATGTGATAGTGTAACTAGTGACTTTCCTATTAAAATAGGACTACATCAGGGATCAGCTTTGAGCCCGTATATTTTTGCCTTAGTGATGGATGAGATCACGAAGGATATACAGGGAGAGATTCCTTGGTGTATGCTCTTTGCGGACGATGTGGTGTTAGTCGATGAGAGTAGGACGGAGGTCGATAGGAAATTGGAATTGTGGAGACGAACTCTAGAGTCCAAAGGGTTTAGGCTTAGTAGAACTAAGACGGAGTATATGGGGTGTGAGTTTAGTGGGATACGACCACTGGACGGAGATGTCTGTCTAGACGGGAAGGTAGTACCTACGAAAGATACTTTTCGATATTTAGGGTCGATGTTGCAGAGCGATGGCGAGATAGATGAAGATGTTAGTCACAGGATAAGAGCGGGGTGGGTGAAATGGCGACAAGCATCAGGCGTCCTATGCGATAAGAAAGTCCCGCAGAAGCTAAAAGGCAAGTTCTACAGGACAGCGATTAGACCTGCGATGTTGTATGGCGCAGAATGTTGGGCTACTAAAAGACGACATGTCCAGAAGATGAGTGTAGCTGAGATGCGTATGTTGAGGTGGATCTGCGGTCACACGAGGAAAGATCGGATTAGAAATGATGACATACGAGATATGGTTGGGGTCGCACCAATAGAGGAGAAGTTGATCCAACATCGTTTGAGATGGTTTGGACATATCCAACGCAGACCTCCAGAGGCACCGGTACGTATCGGAATTCTTAATCATTTCGAGAACACCCGGAGGGGGAGAGGGAGACCAAGATTGACATGGGAAGAAGCGGTGAAAAGAGACCTTAAAGAATGGAACGTCTCCAAGGAGTTGGCGATCGATAGGAGCGCTTGGAAGTTAGCAATTCATGTACCGGAGCCATGACGTAGGAACTTAGGGGTAGGAGCGATGCCATAGGTTTGTAGGTCCCTCTATTAGGTCACGGTCGAGGTCTAGATTTCTACTATTACTATTATTATTAGAGGTATTATTATTAGTATGGCTAGTCTTACTATTAGTATTTTTATGTTTTGTATTTTTTTTTTTTTTTTTTTTTTTTTTTTTTTTTTTTTCTTGTTCTTGGATGTGTTCTCTTGTTGGGTTTCTTTCTAGCCTACCCCAACTTGTTTGGGACAAAAGGCTTAGTTGTTGTTGTTGTTGTTGTACATCTTGATTGAGTATCAAACGAACTTTAAAATTTATTTTTTTTCACATTTTATTTGAATTTGGATTCTAAATTTTGAAACAGCAATTAAAAAGATTAATTTGGAGACATTTGAGACAACCAAAATGTTCGTGTTGAAACCTTACTCACAAATTTTTTACATGAGTTACCTGTAAACATCACATAATGATACAACGAAAAACATGTAAAGAAAATAAAAAATTAGTTTCTATCATGAGATCATCCTATCTCTGATTTTTCTATTGAGTTTGTTTTCCATAAACTTCTTCTTTCATCGAGTCGTAGTTCTGATTGTCGTAGAAAATTCTGTTAACATCTCTCTCTCTCTCAAAAACACAAAAGCTGTAATTAAATTAAAATTATCTTTTTTAAGGGTCAATTAAATTAAAATTATCACTCTCAAAACAATTGTCCACGGCTCTGCCTATTGAAATCTCTTCTTTGAGAGCCGCTCTCGATATAGCCAGCCTCGAAAGCATACATGGATCATGATTTTAGAGCTTATATACGACTTCTTATTTGAACAATACGGAGCTTGCTTAACTATTATCAATTTTCTGGTCTTGAAGTGAAAACATATCGGGGCTGTTTGGATTCCCCAAGGAATTTGGGGAATTTCATCTTCCTACCATAAATTTATTATAAACAATCCAAATTCTTCACAAAGTTACATACTTCCCAATAAATTTATTCCTATGAATTGCAACTTTCCCGAATTCCTAAGCGATCCAAACGGCCCCATCTTGAATAGCTCTATAAGCTATATATTGAGCACGTCATCATATCAAATCTCCTCAACTGGATCCGCCCCTGATGCCCATCTTTCAGATTATTCTTTTATTTTCCATTATGAGTAAATAATTTAATTTATAATTGTATCACAAAATAAAATATGTTATGTACAGCTTACCCTATAGTTAGGTAGATGAGCAATGCCCGGTATTACAGTATTACTAGACAACAAAGTGTCTCCAAAAATTTGATTGTCAAGTTACATCCGACAGGCCTTTTATCAAGAAAAAGGTAAGAAGCAAAAGTTTTGCCGAAATACCCTCAACTTTTTATGCAATATCATTAATTCATTGCAAATTCCATCAAGCAACTGGACAAAGAATCCCATATAAAGGAGCATCCTTTATTCAAAGAAAAAGAGAGTAAAGAAGGATTTATTCTACGCACCATCCAAAACTTACTGGACGGTGCTGACGGCACAAGTGGGCCCACTAACCAGTTACCCCCACCTCACCTTTTAATTGTCAATTAGCTATGGCGATTTCTTTTGATTCATGCATATTTACTTTTGTTTCGTATCTTAAATTGTTGCTATATGAAGCAAGCCAAGGACAACAAACATGTTAGCAATTCGTGCTAACAAATTCTTCATAATAATAACTTTGTACTAGTTGCACACATTCTGAAGGTTACCTGCAAATCCTATGCTTAGATTTTGTTTAATTTAAGTCATGAATATGAAATTAGATAAGGGTTTTGTTGTAATTTTTATTAAAATCCTAGATCTTACTATTCTATGTGCCCGTGTTGTCGGTTGAAATAAAATAGCAGTCATTTACCATAAAATAGATAGAATTTTATCAAAACTTTGTAGTACAATTTAATATTAAATATACGAATTTAAGTTGTATTGAGGTTCTTCATGAAGACACCACAATTCTCTTTTTTTTTAGTAATATTTTAGAAGTAAAAAAAATTCAAACCACAAATTCAATACAATTGATCTTGTTCAATTCAATGAGCGATATATTTTTATATAAATTTTGTTAAATTTAAAGTTTATTTAATATTCGATCAAGATGTCAAATGTCAACATATTAGAATTATTCTATCAATATTTAATATTTGATCAAGTACCAAAAGAACTCCAATTTTTTCAAAATTTATAAAAAATGCATCGCTCATTAAATGAAACGGGACAATTTGAATTCGACATTTAATTTTTAAAATTAAAAAAATTCTAATAAAAAAAAGTTGTGATATTTGGTGTTTTTATGATGGTACTACAATCTTACTCAACTTTTTATATAAGAACAAAATTCATTGCACTGAAAAAATTGGATAGTCTAATAGTAATTAGTTTTTTATGCATCTAAAATTTGATTAGAAGTCGTTATGGGTAATAACATATTTTTACTTTAAAAAATACTTCGTATAACTCTTCGTTCAGTAGATGTCTATTTCAGCAGGCTAACAAAAAACGATTATATATCATCATCTTGTGATATACTTTATATCTTTGAATAATTTTCTTTTATTTTTAAATAAATTGAAGATCAAGTCTCTCAACTTATTTTAAAATTAAATGTCAATAAAAGATTCCAATAGAATTTATCTTTGAATAATTTTAGATGATGTCAAAACAATGGGCATGAATTGAATATTTGTAAACTACGCTATTAATTTAAAATCGGGGTGATAAGAAGATCCTCAGAATCTATCATCTTATCATTCCGTGGATGACATATTTTTTTTATTTTCAGAATGTGATTAATTAAGGAGATAGGCTAAAATCAGCCACGACTGACGGATGCACCCCAACTGCGATTATATCTCTACTTTTGAGGTTCTAATGGCTAATCTGAACCGTTCAATGTATTCTCCATATTGAAATCTCATTGGAGACCAAATTTTACATTTTTTCTGATTTTATTTACTATTTTTTGAGATTTTTAAAAATCATAGTTATTGAAGGGTTCAGAATTGTTTAGATTGAGAATTTTATAAAATTCCAAACAAATACTAAAAAATTACAGAAAATATAAAATTTTGTCTCCAATGAGATTTCAATATGGAGAACACATTGAACGGTTCAATATGGAGAACACATTGAACGGTTCGGATGGACTGTTAGAATCTCAAAAATTGAAATTTGATCGTAGCTGACGATCTCATTCGTCAATCGCGACTGATTTTAGCCTATCTCTTAATTAAGTGCTAACTACGTTTGTATTTTTGTCGCGCATCCCCATCATCTCCTAGATTTATCATCCAGAACGTACTTCTCCCATTCTAGCACCTATGTTTCCCTCCCTCCCCAACCTTATTTTGTCTAGAACAAGTAGCATTTTTTTTTCAAGACAATTAACTTTTTTTTTTCAAAACAGTTAGTAATAGTTTTTTTAGAACAATGAATTATTTTTTCATGACAATTAATATTTTTTCAGGGCGAACATTTTTTCCACGACAATTAACTTTCTTTCATGACAGTTAGTAACATTTTCTAGGATAATTAGCTTTTTTCTGGTCAAATATTTTTTCCAATAAAATTAACATATTTTCAGGACAATTAGTATCTTAAACTATGACAATTAGTATTATTTTATAGGATAGTTATGATATTTATGAGGACAGTTAGTATAATAATATAAGACAATTAGTATTATTTGCTAGAACAGTTAAGATATATATCAGGACAATTAGTATCATAATATATGATATCAAGATGGGAGGGGGTGAGTAAGAGCTGATGGGAGGTAGGGTGAGTAACTGTTAATATGCATCGGATGGGCATTGGAGACATACATGGAAAGGGATGATGAGGATGTTGGACAAGTATTCCAAAATGGGAAAAAAAAATGCGTCATCTAGAGGATGGTGGGCATGACACTGAGGAGGGAATGGACTTAAATAATTTTAATTTAAAATGCTATTTTTTTTTTAGAAAAAAAAGAGAGCATATAGTTTGCTAACTTGTAAATTTCTCCATGAAACCTATACAGGAAAACTGATAACATATATATAAATGTCAAAATATACTTCACCATCAGCACTGTTGTTGTTTTTCCCCTTTTTATCTCTGAGCTAATCGTCATTATTTTTCTATCTACTTTTCTGAGTTAAATCATCATTAATTCGTCTCATCTACTGATAAAAAAACATTAATAAAAATACAAGCTTTTCTGAGCGATATCAATTAACAAATTTAAAAATCCTTCAAAAGATTCCCAAATTCGACGACTTTCCCTCTCTGATAGGGACTAGTACACTATTTACGAATATATACAAATAACATATTGGAGCAAAATAAATAAAAAAAAGAGAAAAAAAAAAGGAATGAACCAGCACGATCTTTAGTAAGGTCCCCTTCAATAACCATCTAAGTAAAAGTAAAAAAAAAAAAAAAAAAATTGTGAGGTGCCCATAGGCTCAATCATCCCATACTACTGTGCGCTTCCTTTATGAGCTCAAAGGGAAGCAAACAAAAGTTTCCATTTTCCCTGCACTATTAGCGGTTCGCTGCTTCCTTCGTTGGGTTTTGTTTCAACTTTCAAGGTCTCGGTGGAATGGTGACCACTGACTGGCCAGTAGTTTTACATGCAAAAATAAAGTAATTGACATTATAACATGGTTATGAATGTAACATACCAAGAACATATAACAATATCGATAATAAATTTAATTCGGGATAACTGATTCATGAGTTGTAAAATCAAACCATTTAATATGTAGATATATTTTTTCTTTTAAGATTTTTGACATGATAATTACTAAAATTGATGTCAATTAAAAGTTTGAAATATAGAAAAGAGATATCAAAGATGAATGATTTAGTTTTTTTTTTTATGTCTAGCTTGGACGGTAGCTATTGGCTTCCGTTGGCATTTTTTATTCATTTAAAATATGTTGTCACTTAAAAATTGATGTCTAGCTTGGACCCTACCGGCATTATGGAAAAGAACTTTAAAAAATTGATGTCATTTAAAGTTAACTAGCAAACGAACCCTAACAATAAGTGGGTAAATAAAAATTTGAAAAAAATATTTTACTTCAAATAAAATAAAAATCAACATCTCAATAAAAAATTAATTTAATAAAAATATTTATTTCTTAATAAATAATATTATTTGAAAAATTGCAGATGGGAAAAAAATAACATATATATTCTATTTTCAAAATGAAAAAATAATTATTATTTTAAGGGAGTTTTTCATATGTGTTGTCCTCTCTTTCAAAATACAGTGTACAACCAATCCAGTGATAATTTTTTTTTTATAAATTTTGAGGAGTGCACAACCAATCCAACGACAAATTTCTTCTATTTGATGTGACGAGTCAATAAATTTATATCTATTAATAATATTCAGCCATTAATTTAAACGATCAATGGTTAAAAATGCATAGAATAAACTATTGTTTACACCGTTGGTCTAATTGTTTTAGCCATTATTGGTACTTTAATAAGTTGTAGGGATCAAAGGTTAAAATATATCTTATTTTTAATTTAACTTGATATATAACAACAACAACAACTAAGTCTTTTGTCACAAATAAGTCGGGATAGGCTAGAAAAATTTCAGCAAAAGAAAGATCGCCACAAAATAATAATAATAATAATAATAATAAAAGAATATAAAAAATACTACTACTACTACTACTACTAATAATAATAATAATAATAATAATAATAATAATAATAATAGTAATAGTAATGGTAAAAAAAACTACAACCTCATCCATAAGCTAGTACTGTGACCTACAAACTTTAATATTCGTTATTATCAAAATTGGTCGTCCATATTATTTCCTTATTTAATAATTAACTAATAAGTATAACTTATAGGTTCCTTTTTTTAATATTTTGGCATTAATGACATGACTCCAAAAGTATTACGGTGAGTTTAGACGGGGCACGAGTAGCTCTTAGGAATAGTAGTTTAAGAACATGATTTGGGAGTTGAGTTCTGTGAATAATAATTGCATTTCTATAATAACAATTCTTTATCTGATTGATCTATTTCGACACCATCCAAAACATATCGTTACTTTCTTTGGGTCCATTAAAATACTATATATACCACCTGAAAGTTTTTCTTATACAATTGTTTGACTAAATATATATATATGTGGGACAACATTTATTTTTTTTTAAAAAAAGCTGGATAGCGTGAATGGTTCCAAAATGAGGGAGAACAAAGCCCCCAAAGCGCTATCAAGAAATAGAACCAACACCTAATGATCAAGTGATAATTGAATAAATCTGTTTCCACACGCTTATTCGGATCGACCACCTCACGAAAACTTCTGTTCAGCCAAGTTGCTATCAGAACCATTAATTTGTACTGAGATTTTGACATGAATCATGGATCTTTAAAATAGACCAATGACAGCTAAATGGATGCATTTAAGAGTATATATGTGTGCATGACTGAATTCCCACAAATTAATTAACTCACTCGAACAAAAAGGAAAAAGATGCACACAATATTGAAAACATAATGCAAGCTTTTTAATCACTAAGAAGTATATATAAAATGCTGCTTCAAACACAGAAACTATTGATTACTTTAACTTTGTTGGAAAATGATGCCATATAGTTTGTATACATGAACTGTCATGATCAGGATGCAGATAAAGTTTTCCATGAATTAATATAGCTAGGTCAGACGAAAGTTTCTTTATGATGACATGATTCGATCAAGATAATGTGGAACCACCTCAGCATTTGGATTTATAGTAGTAACTGCACAAGTCACTGTTGCATATAAAGTACTTCGAATAATTAATTGTTTAATTTTTGGCAGCTAATGTGGAATCATGTTAGGTTTGCTTTCATTCATTCTTCTTTATTTACATGCGTGCCTTTGGTGCTTGCTTGACATAAACCAGCTACTCCCCATACATTTAAACCCATGTACAAATAAATAATGGCACATTGGTATTGATGTATTAGGATCTGAACAGCTATTCTTATTCCTTCAAAAAAAGATATAGGATAATCAGATAAAGCATTAATTGCTAGAATCTAGAATGATTTTAGGATAATGTTATGCAAGGGGACGTACATCTTGGCCACTGCTCCCACCCCATCCAAACACACACACACACGCACACGCACACGCACACGCACACACACACAGTTGGTTGTGCTTTTTTTTTTTTTTTTTGTTTCTATAGAGACAATTTAATGGGAGAACTATTGTGTAGTCGCTCGACTCACTACGCAAGAAGATATTTGACTTTTGAGGAATATTGACCATACAAACATTTGCTTTAGATTTACTTTATCGTTTCTGCATAGAATAACATAAATAATGTTCGCATCATCACAATTTCCAATATTTTTCTCGAAAGAAGCATATCAACTTATCAAATGGATCTCCAAGCTGCTTCACTTCAGTTAAAATTATTAATTATAGTCAGGGGCGAAGCCAGAAAAACAATATAAGTGGGGCCAATCTATAAATTTTACTTGTTGAAGGGGCCATTCTACATATTTGTTCATACCTTTATGCAATTTACCTTGTGATTTTTAGTAAAATTAAAAAATGTGGGGAGGCCAAGCCCACTGAGGCCCCTGCCTTGGCTCCGCCCCTGATTATAGTGCAGAGTCAAACCTATAATATATCAATTTTAATGGAAGATATGAAATGCATCATACTTATGCCTAGTTGATTTATGTAAGACCTACAATCTTTTATTATTCTTTGTTAATTTAATACCAGTTCAACTGTTCTAGTAGCAATATTTATTATGGCTCCGTTTGGATGGCTTCTTTCCGAAATAAGGAATAAGAAATAACCACTTTTTACCAATAAATTTATTTCTAACCATCCAAACTCTTCACAAAAGTTACACACTTCTCAATAAATTTACCCCTTCCCAATAAATTTCTTCCCTTCTTCCTTCTTCCTACTTTATTCTCAACGCATCCAAACGGAGCCTATAAGAAGTGGTTAGTGGTTACCCATTGCAAGTTGTTTCAACATTTAGAGTGTTTCACATAACCTTCTTTCTCTCCTCTCATAGTTTTCCACGGCGTATTGGATTTAAACACTCACAAAAAGCTAGACTTAGCAAAAGTTGGCAGAGACATTTGTTGACAATCCTGTGCAATTACTGTCATCATGCCATCTTCAAAATGTTTCAATGTAATTTGATTGTCCAATATTGGAAAAATTCACAATCCGAGTTTGCTTTTAGGCCTATCAGCCAACTAGGTGGAATTTTTTAGTATAGGGGCTTTCATGTACTTTGGACTAAAATGGAACAAAATGGAAGGATGGAATTTCGTCTCTTCTTGTATGATTAGGCTGAAAGGTTAGTGTGATGTCGATATTAAAGTGACTAGCTAGTAGAAATTGTGATCATTTAACGCTTGAAGATATTGATGGAGCTTGTATTTTGACATTGGTTGTCAGTCCCATTTTAAATTTCTAATCCAGTCAGAAACTTTCAGATACCAGTCCTGAAAAGTTGCCTTAATCTCTGAAAATTTATTTGCATCAATTTAGTCCTTGAATTAGCTTATTGACACACTATTTGATTGGTAATTATGGGACTCAACTATTAGCTTCATTTCTAAAACAAAACCTTTTTTCACTGCTGAAGTTCCGGCCCAAAGAAATGGATTGATTGGATCTATATTTTATGACCCAAAACAATGATAAATTTTCACAGACTAAAAGGCCTCGGAATAAATTGGACCATCCTTTTCAAGAAAGAGCAGAAGAGCAGAGAGCTATTGAAGTGGGCTTGTTGAGCTGTTTTCTTACATCAAACTCAAATTTAGACCCAAAATTACTAATCTTTAATCTGGACCGATATGTTTCTCTTATACTCTTATATATTTCAACGTCTTGCCAAGACTTGGTTCAATTATCATGAAAATGTTAACATTTTTTCTTTAACAGCCCAATAGGTTTTTCAGTGATTACCTCCTCGGACCTTGGCTCTTCTAGACTTGGTAAGCATTTCTTGTTTGGAATAAGAACAAAACAGTTTAACTGTTTAAGTTGTACCCATGTTTTTATGATATATATTTGACATTTTCAACAATATTTTAAATAAGAACATAAGAATGAAAATGTATTTGCATTATTTGAATGGGACGTGTATTAAATTTAGAGCAATTTAAATGTTGCTACGATTTTAATCAAACATTTAGAATTTTCAATAGTTGGAAGTGACGGTTTTTACATGACAAACCAAGCAAATAAAAATTGAATCGAAATTAAAACATCATATTTTTCGATGAACTATTTGTCTACTACAAGCTTCATATTTTTCAAATTGAATAATTTGGGTAAGTTTTAGATGCCAAGAATTAATACAAAATAAATTAATGCATGACAAGATGAAATAATACTATAACTCAGAAATCTTCACATGTCGTTGTAAAAGTGATGCCATAATTACGTACATCTTACTCGGAGTTGCATTTTCTGAATTCGGAAAAATATTATGGCGTCTTTTCTTTCTCCTACTTTTGAGTTCGACTTTTCCTTTTAATGGGGTCCTAAATCACTCTCCATGAGGCTTTCCCTGAAAATGGCATTTGCACGTCTTTGTTCTGTATACGTCTTGACTCTTGAATATAATTTCTTAAATTTCATTATCCTTCACAAATTTTCCTATTTTTAAACATTACCAGAGAGCTATTTTTTTCCCAATTAGTGTAACCAATGAACCGAAATAGCTAATTGTCGTTCAAAATGTTTGATCATTGCACCTTGGTGCTAAATGAATCAGAACAAAAAAAACAAGGCCACAGAAAATCCTAACTTCAAAAGTTTTTATGCATTCCGCAAATCTTGCATCATGTGAAATTGCAAGATTCTCCACTTACTACCAAGGAGAAAAGCAAAAAGTGGTAACAATCCAATCCGAATCGGCTGTTGCGCGACAAGCCGTGTCGCGCGGCACATCCCACCGTCCACGCGATCGAAGGGCTCAAATGGTTTTCCTCCGTACGAATCGGATTCCGCTACTCCAAATCACTCTTATCAGGTTTTATTTCGGATCCTCCGTGCCACATCCAATAGCCATAAAAAATCAAACCAAAAAAAAAAAGGAATCGGAAGTGGAGGGAAAATTGGAGAGAGGCAGGAGCTTTCGCGAGAGGGCATCGCGAGAGTGCCAAGAGAAATCGCGAAAGGGCCACGCTCCAGCCTTGTCGAGCGAGTCTCCTCCGACGAGTCTCCTTCGAATTGAAGAAGCAGGAGGAAGGTATGTTTAATTTTGTACTTTTTTTTTAATTTCATGCCCGTAGGCTTTGCTGTATGGAGTATTTGTTTGAACTGAATGGTATTTCATGCAACGTAGGCTTTACTGAATGTTCCTGGAACTTGAAACGAAATTGGTGTAAATTAGTGTAAAAATGAACTGAATGTTCCTATATGAAATTGGTGTAAAATTGAACTGAAATTGGAGTATACTGCGCGTACTTGTTTAGGATACAGTATGAAATTGGTGTAAATTAGTGTAAATTGAACTGAATGTTCATGTATGGAGTACTTGTTTGAACTGAATGTTTGATCTGCGCGTACTTTTTTGAACTGAATGTTCCTGATTGATATAATGCAAGCCTGATGGGACCCCAGAGATATGAGTTTCATGCAAGAACTATATTGTTAAACTATTTTGTATTTTAAGATTTGAAAGTAGCAATTTAAATACGTGAGTAAACCAGTGAGTAATCTTTCCTCAATACCACTGAACTTTTCTAATACATTTATTATTGATTTGAAGGTATTGGAATTGAGCATCATGATTTCAACTAGATTTTTTTTTTTTATTATTGAATTTCAACTAGAATCAGCACCTACAGACCTACTGTGGCGTTTGTGATGCTGCGAAATGTACTGGTCACAGTATTGTGGGTCCAGTAACATTAATAGGACTTTCCTGCCATTGTCACTTTTTTCATTTTCTTATAATTCTAAGCAAAGTTTTTTCTCTTTCTGTTGCTAACAGTGAACTAGCTTGTTACTTGGTTTAATTTTACTGGGTCATATTTTCTCATTTCACTTTTCTGGCATGTCGCATCGATAATATAGCTAGGCTGATCAGTTAATACTATCTTTTCTGGCATGTGCGCTAACATTTGCCAGAATCTACAGGCAAACTACAGAGTCTCAGTTAATGGGAATATGATATCGAGCCAGTGAATTTAAGATTAAAAGCTGGGTATCCAGAGGACAAACTGAACTTTTTTGCTACTTTAATAAAGTCTACTTGTTTTAGTATATGAACATGCTTCGTTAGTAATATGAACATGTTTAGTTACATGTCTTACATAGTAATTTGATAGTACTTAATTGTCTCAGTTATGTAATTTTTATTTTTCTTTACAGTTGAAAGGACAGACTGAAAGAGAAGATTAAATGCAGGTCATATGAAGGAATCATATTGCCTACGGGCTTGTTGTCAAAAAAAAAAAAAAAAGAATTCATATTGCAGTAGAAAATGATTTTGCATATGATACAATTGCAAGACAAATGAATGATACTATATGTTAAATTTCGTTATTGTATGTGTTAGCTAATTTAATTCTTGAATGACTGCTTTTAATTTTGGCATATGCAATGTTATATAAAATGTCAATTGACTATTGTTATCTTTTCTTTTTCATTGCTGTTATATTTCTATTTTTTAGGATTAGTAATTTTTTTTAAGCCTACATTTTGAAACAATATTTCATGTCTTTTATATTATTGTACTATATACCCTTAATTCTATATCTATGCATCTTTCCTAAAAGTTTAACATAAAAATGAAAACAAAATTAACCAGGCACATTAATATGTACAAACCATCTTGTGTCATTTCCAACATTTGATATGTACACAAACGTTTAACATAAAAAATGAATACAAAATTAACTAGGCACATTGATATGTACAAGCTATCTTGTGTTATTTCCAACATTTGATATGTACAAAATTAACATTTGGCTAAGTTAACTACAATAGCCATTTTTACAAAATCATCTAAAACATAAACTAATCACCAACTCTTCTCATTCATATTCTCTATGATTCTCTTCTCATTCATTTTCTCTATGATTCTCTTCTCCATCTGTTTGCTCCATGGCTTCTATCTTACCATTTCATTCATCTGATGCAAGCTAAATGGGTTAATTGCCCCACCATAGAGCGCATTCCAGCATTCTGAACCAAATACAATCGCCAAATGGTTTGCAAATTAATCTACAAGGAGTTAAATTATGTTTATATTTAACTTGCAGGCATCATCTTGTTTGGAAGCTGGAAGCTGTCAGAGCCAGTAAAAGATCCTCCGTTTATCCTATTATCTTGCAATGTTTCTCCTACAATAAGAAAAGCATATAACAATATAGGACTATTTCCAAAATAAAACTATATGAAATCAAGATCAAAAGAGAGAATGAACAATAATTCTCACCAAATACGACTGTACATTTTAGAATAAATACCTTAAATTTTCTATATTTTTTGATGAGTTTATTACAGAGATATGTAACAGAAAGTTGCTAAGAGGAAATAACCAGTTAACCTTTGTAAGAAAGGATTCATGAAATGCATGTGCCCTCTCTTTTAATTTCGCTTCATCCCAACTGCTAATTTCTTAATTGATCTCACGTAACTTGATCCAAACTGCTAATTTTTCTCTCACACACACCTGTATCAGATCAGCTCATACCAGCTTCCCAAACACACCACTGGCACTGGTACAAACAACAAATGTACAAAGACAGACTAGAGACATTTGGGCTATTGTTTTTTTCTTACTGTGGAGGGAGAGATGTGTGCGAGTATTTACTGATAAAACAAAGGAACCTGTTGAACTGCTACAAGAAGTAATCTCACAATGTCATCTTCTGCGATTACAGTAGCAAAGCCTCCATCCTCCAACTTCTTTTGGACTGAGAGATTTTTATTCTTATTATTCAAAGTTATTAGGTCGTAGCTTTATTTAACTTCTTTTTATTTCTTATTTTGTTTTTTATTATTGCTTTACTTTTCTTGGCAATTTAACGTTCTGTTAAAAGCCAACTATGTATGAACTTATTTTAATTAAATGATAAGATGGGGACCAGACTCCTATTTCGTCAAAAAAAAGTTTAAAAAGGGGTCAGGGAAATTTGGTTATTATATCAGTATAATAATACCAGTGCAAAACCAGAGAGGCGATTTCTCTGTCAAATCAAGGAAAATAAAAAAAATAGGGTTGCAAAAATGTTACCAACAGAAGGGATTTGCTTCCGTCCACCTGCGATTTGCTTTCGTCGACTTGAAATTTCGGAAAACTAGGATTTGCTTGCGACCTGCGATTTGCTTCCGTCGACCTGCAATTTCGAATTTTCCTCTCCACTCCTGCAATTTGCTTCGATCTGAGAATAGAGAGAGCCTCCTCTCTCTCCTGCGATTTTCTCTCCACTCCAGCGATTTTCCTCTCACCTCTCTCTCTATCTTTCTCTTTCAGTCTCACGGAGAGAGAAGTTTTATTTTTATCAGGAAGCCAGGAAGGGAAGACAGAAACGCTGCTTTAATTTGGATTCCATCATTCTAAAACCCGATCCATTAGCTAAAGAGGGGGCCGTGTGGACAAAACGCATTTCAGCCATCGGATCGCACGAACGGCTCGATCAGCCGCGCGACACAGCTTGTCGCGCAACAGCTGATTCGAATTCATTTGGAGTTGGAAACTTGGAAGTTGGAACAGAGAAAAAAGGACACCCATTAGTAGCAAACACTATTATGACAATTAATTACATGAAACTTGATGTGAAAATCCCTTAATCAGTAGATTCCATTAATTCTAACTCATCTAATGAAATATATTACAAAAATCTAACAAAAAAGAGATTAAAGTGAAAAATTGCAAGGAGGTGGGAAGCCACAAGCAGCATCTCCTATTCAACCAGCAATCTTCAAAAGCACCGAAAACTACAGTTCTCTTCGTATGGTTTATCTCCCAATAATAAAACTTGAAAGCAATTGCTAAGGTCACAACATGATTATCTCATCTGGCACATCCATGAACCGCGTTCGCTTCTGGAAAAAAAAAATTTTGCCAATCAGAAAAGTTTGAAGAGGACTATGATGGGTAATGCATCGCATATATGGATATAACAAAAGATGCATTCAAAGCAGAAATTTGTATATATTCACTTATTCAGTAATAATGTGTCCAAAATTTTTTTTCAACCATACGTTATCTTCGGCTTCTAATTTAATTAATTACTGTTTATGGTGAATGCTATGAAAATAAATATAACGTAACACAAAATCTACCCTCTCAGAAGCTCAGAATTAATATATAATTTGTTTGTTTTCAGAAAGACGGCATTCAATCTTTCATTAATCATTGATGCATGAAAACGACAGGACATATGGTACGTACAAGTCTTATTACAAGGAATATTATTGTTTCCAGACCTAATTAACACAATATTTTTCTCAGCTGCAGATTAAACAAAAGAAATCAACCAAAGATTGTACAAGTTCTAAGGAACCTACCAAATTATTGAGCGGTATGTTGTACATTATCACTATTACAATTTGTGATAACATATTTTAAAATTAATATCGTTGGTGCATTAACATTCTTGCCAACTAGTTCACCAAATATGCTAGTGCACCATTTGGGTCATCATCATCGTGTTAAACTAAAAAGTACTCTGGATAATAAGATAACATCTGATAAAGAAATAAAGGGCTCACAACTAATTTACACCAAGGAATGTTGGGCCCTATGCCCCTATGCTTGACCAAAAGTTGTTTAACCAAAGAAAGTGCGTAATTTAATATGCAAGAAATTTTAACACGAAATTAATGATTGTTCTTGATAACCAACTCGAGCAAGTTGCATTTATAGCACCACCAAACCATGTAGGCCAGGAGTTTGCTTGGGACTCCATCTTTCACAATTTCCACCCCCAAAAATAGACAAATGATAGCTTTATAAAATGCACTTCATTATTTTTAATTTATAGGCAGGGGCATTTTGCCATTTGGATAGCTAATGCGGTAATGCCTAATGCTGTGGGGGACCTTGCATACTGTTTGGTATCAGGTTGTGGTTTGGTGGTGATGTTGGGGTTTGAGGGAGAGATTTGGTATCTGCTGGTTTTCACTAGGTTTAATTGCTCTATTATCTGTCTTCTTCTGTTATTTTTGAACAGTTAAAGAAATTGCCTGTTATCTGTGATCTAAATTCTGTACATGTAAGCTTTCAAGGCATCTTAATGCAAGGTTGTGATCAAGAAGCACCACTCTAAAATAAATAGCATTTAATTGTATACAGTTCAGAAGTAATAATCAATTTAAATATTTTTCAAAAGACAATAGCTTATTCTTTATTTATGAACATTTAAACTACAGGAAAATTGACTCAACAAGCATATAAGAGGAGGTTTTAGCAGTCAAAACATATGTTGCAGAAATTTAAAGATTGGAAGTTTGATCAATGAAATTGTTACTAATTAATATTCCCAAGTATTTAATTGTCACCGAAAGTGTAAAAATTACGTTGCATAAAAAATATTGCAAATTTATGTGATAATAAGGTTTAGAATAAAATATTTATGAACTTGAATATTAAGGGTGAACGAGATTCTTTCAGATCGCCTGAATTATTGGGTGTGTTTGGATGCAACGGAATAAGCTGAGAATAGGGAATAGGAATAAGGAATTTTGGTTTGCGTGCTTATCCTTATTCCTTATTCTTATACCATGGTTTTGTTAGTATAGGAATAAGGACCATTATTCCTTATTTTTATGTTGTTTGGGTTGCACAAGAATAAAAATAAGCACGTAAACCGAAATTCCTTATTCCTATTCTCTATTCCCGGCCTATCCAAACACACCCAATTTATGTTTATTCAAGTTGAAAAACTCAACCTTACCTAGCTTCCTACTTCCTAGAAGAACACAAATAACACCGTGAAAGACCAAAAGGACAATTTAACCGGAACAAAGCAGCCAATATTTAACAGATTACACAGTACAGATTAGCCTAATAACTAACACTTAAATAATTAATTAGTCCAATCTTGTGTAAAAAAGTATACATGTTTTCAACAAATCCAAAGCCTAAGCACATGCTAGGGCACTTAAAAGAGTTGACATAGCAATAGCACCATCATGCTTCATGTTCGCAATTTATTTTACTATCTTCATTCATATATAATTTAAACCAAAGTCAATTGACTTGCCCAACCCAATGATACCTAATTTTTATATTAGATTAATTTAATCACAACCACAAAACAAACCCCGTGTCTCATGTCCTGACCTCGGGAGCAGAGTCACATGGGTTGCACAGTCTCACCACCTCGCGGAAGTTAAGTATTTTGTTTACTTAATATCATTTGGAATTAAATAGTTATTTTAGTGATGCAAGCTTTACATCAATATTCCGTCATGCATTTAATTATAGAATTTATCAATTTTTTTAGATTCCATAATAATGAGTTTTGCCCCTATAGAATATGTAGAACTAATATTCAAGAATAACAAATTCTTAATTCCAAATTTAAAAGAGATTAAGCTAGGAAAAATCCTGTATATTTGTTTGTATATAAGTCTATTAACAAACAGCCCATAATGAAAGTATGATTTTTTTGTCATTTATTGATAAGGAGAAACTAAACAAGAATAGGTGTCCCATAAAGGGTCTCAGTGCTTGTGCTCATGTCATGTGCTCAATGACTCGGACCATTTTGATATAAAAAGCGCTCTCAAACACATACTTTGGATAAGCATCAGAATGTAACCTAAAAGACCATCCTGAGTATAGAAAGTTATACTTAACCAATCTCTAAACATCATTTAAAGTTGGCCACTTGATCAGATTTGTGTGTTTTATGATGTGGACAGTGGACTAGTGGAGAAATAGAGCTGCAGTGAGATCCAAAAACCAATTTTGAATTTTCTCAAGCAGCTAAAGCTACAGGGAGTTGGGAACAAAATTTATGATTTTAGTCAGTTGCAATCCACCCACCGAACATAACAAAAAGGGAGAAATTGTTCATGTACAGTTTCTATGATGTGTTGAGAATAAATTACTCCAAAGGGTAGTTTTCATAAGAGTGCAGGAAATGAAAAGGACATCCATGTTATGTTTCCCAGTACTAATCTTGGCAGAAGTAACTATAAATGATTTGTTACAGTTCTCAGCATTAGTGAGACTCTCATTATGTTATGTTAATCATATTATTATATCATTAATTTCAGTGTTATCTTGTTAATTATCAAAGAAGTCCCAAACATCAGGACTCCCATATTGGTATATAATTGAAATTGATATCCAATAATCATACATGCTGTCATCAAATTTTCAATCATTTGTATTATGTGCTTATCTATTGCAATATGTAAGAATGCATCCAACATGTACCATTCCTATTGTTTAAAACTGTTTATTCTCAGTAGTACATTAGCAGTACATACTGAAACTAAATGCTGCATGGCGACCCCAAATCCGCACTATTTATTTGGGAGAAAATAATTCACATCCCTTAATTAATTAGTTAAACAAATAAATGCTATGAATTAATCTCAGAAAAAAAGGAAAATACCTCTTTTTTGCCAGGTGTCGCCGGCACGGAGCTAACCTTGGGCAAAACCAGCCTATGCTCCGGCACTACAGCGGTCGGAGCCAAGCCCCGATCTTTGGCGGCGCACAACTTCATGATCTTCTCAGCAGCCTCAGCTGCGCTCTTGCTCTCCTCCATGAGCTTCTCGACCTGGGCCTTAGGAAGCTTCATTCTAAGCCTGACACTGCCATCTCCTTTCGCCTCGACCGACGGTTTCGTCAAGCACACATCCGACATGGATCGCCTGGACAACATGAGGCTCTCGAGGCGTTCCTTGGCACCTAGATTGATCTGTCCAGACCAGGACCTGCCGGCTCCCCGGGGGTTATTCCGGTTCCCGACGTTCGGGATTTCGACGAGGAAGTAGAGCTTGCCGGGCTTGAGAGGCGCATCGGGATCAAGCGGCTTGGCGCGAAGGCCGAGCCGCTTGACCTCATCGGATTCGAGGAGGCTGTATCCGGGGTGATCACGGAGAGCATGTGAAGCTTGAGAAGGAGGTTTGAGGCGGAAAGAAGTGCCGTCGATCTTCATGATCTTGGCAGTGCGCTTTTTGAGAGAGAGGGAGTTTCCCATTTTGAATGTGTGTGTGTGTGTAAGAGAGAGAGAGAGAGAGAGGGGGAATGGGGGAAGGGGAAGGTGGAGAGGGAAGGGTTATAAAAGAGAGGAGGCCGTTAAAGGTGGGGTAGACTGGTAGAGTAAGAGGAGAAGAGTCAAAAGATTGGTGATAAAAAGAGACGGGAGAGTGTACCGGATCGTAGTGGGGACGTTTTGGATTGGCCGATTGGAGTTGGAGGGGGAAATCAAATGGGAATGTGCTGATCTCGGCGCATTTGCATTTGTCTATTAGAAGGAGCGTGTATTTTTCTTTCGTTGGATTATTCATTATTGTGTGAATGTAAAAGATTCTCGTTTTTTTATGTTTTTGTTTTAGCTACTATTACTAATGTGTTTCTCTCCAAATAAGAACTTTCGCATTGCAACAGGACCGTTTTTCCATGTACTTGTCAATCGGTGATAAAATAAAACGGTCGATAAATTACCATAGAACTATTTCGAATTTTAATTCTTTTATTCAATTATTTCCGTATCTATAACACAATAATACTCTTATTTTAATATTTTTTAACTATTAACACAATAAATATAGTTATAAACTATTAACTTCTAAATATACACTTTAACCATGTAAAAACAGAACAGTTAAAAAACTTGATCACTATCGCTTAATACAAATCTATAAAATCCATTAGTTTATTTATTATTATTATTTTCCTGGATCACTTTTTAGAAACGATTTTTAGAATTTATTTGGAGTTGGAACAAATTTATATAATTATTTATTGGAGTGGAAGTCTTTGTTGTACGGACAGAACCGGATCTAATTAGTAAATCCACTTGACGTATTAAGAGCTCGAGGTGGGACTCGGTTGAAAAAGTGACAAATTGGAGTCAAACATGGCAAGGACTTTCCGGAACACCTCCATTCCATTCCTTTGGGACCCATCTGTCAGTGTAGTGCCGTCCTGAGAAGCAAGCCCAGGAAATGGAACTCTTCACAATTTTGCACTAACCCATGCACGACGCCGGATTAATTACTACTCACAAATGTGGTGTTAATTTACTATTATTATTTTTTTTTGAATATCGGTGTTAATTTCTTGTTCGGCGTGTTTTCATTTGGTCGCCTGAAGTTAAGTGGTGCGACCTCGTTGCAAGTGCAATGACCACTCAAAAATATTAAGGCTGTCAAACGTGGTTAACGATCACGAAACATCCTGTTTCGTTTACCATGTCGGTAAGATAAACGGTATGGTGTTTTATTTCACAAACAATTATATTTTGAAAATGAAATAAATCACTGTGTCGCTAACTGTTCTACTTAAGAAATTATACATAAAATAGTTTGAAAAGAGACGAAACTGTTTGAAACGGCATTATTTTTTGTTCTGTTTGTCGTTTCGTTATTGAAACAAAATGAAAACTGATACCATTAATACCAAACGTGGTAAACGGTGATATTGAAAGCCCTACTCAAAATGCAAAATAATACCAACGGTTCAAACTAACTACGCGCAAATATTACATATTATTACATATTTACGTGTCAACGAAGAATGAGGAATGGTTCGTCAGAACTTAAATTCCGGAACAGAAATTTAGAGTCAGAAATTCTAGAACGTACTTTCAAAACAGATTAATTAAGTTTTCAATTATTTATATGCAATGTTTAATCTTAGTTTGATCCAGTCAATCCTTGGCTAACTTAATTTTGTTCAGTTCAATTCACAAGCAAACTTTAACTTTTTTTTTTCTTTCCTTTTGTTTTCCTCTTTTTCAGGCTCCTATACAAAAGGATAAATTATTTAATTGGGGCCTGTTATTATGAGAAGATATTGTGCAAAAAGAAGGTGACATGATAGCAGCTGCCATTTTAATAAAATATAGCCTAATTTTCCATAATTTAAGGGATATGTTAGAATGATGAGAATGAAGAAATGAATCTGTGTGATCATTCCCAAGCACTCAAAGATTCTGCTTCCTTCAAAAGAAAAAGAAAAGGATTGCGCACGTTTCTGAAATTTCAATTACATCGTAAATATCTAGATATCTTTTATTTTAGAGACAAAAATTTGAACTTTTTTAAATAAACTATAGAATTATTTTTTTAACTTTAAATATTCGATAATTTTTTATATGAAGTTTAAACTCGCTTTTCTGCACTTTAAAAATTTTGTCCATAACCATTAAACGAAATATTCGTAAATATTTTCAATTCTAATATAGTGTGAACTCTAAATTCGATCAAAAAACGCCTGAGTGTTAATTAGACCGAGCCAAAATCAATGTAAAGTCGAGTGGACCAAAGACAAGTTGATCCACGCCTCGCTAGATCCAAATCCATGCCAATCCAGTTTTGACGTGACATTCGAAGCCGCTCAACTTTACAAATTATGATTTAATTTAATTAAATAAATCACTATCAGTTTCATCATGCAGCTGTTTTGCTATGAAACTGGCATCTCTTTATTTTTTTCTTTTTTATATTTTTTATTTAAATCTCCACTTGTCAAACAACTAGAATTATGTTATAGCTCACGAGGAAGAGGTTCATCCGAATGTGCACCAAAATTTATGGATAATATTAATTTATTTTTAACGAAATATTAATAACATAAAGTAAATTATGCAGCATTCTATACAGGGAATGACCAATAAATTATAAATGGCAAAACAAAAGCAAGTTTCCTTATTATATTCCTACAAAAAAAAAAATACCATAGAAAACTATGTTTAAATAAAATTCCACGGAACACAATGATTTCTATCTCCTTGCCACTTGTTAGGAGAAATGAGATCTAGTCCCGCGCGGGACCGTCCGGCGCATAAATCACAGCCGTGTGATTTAATCTCAATGGCAAAGGGAGTCCCGTGCATGTAACCTGATCGATAGGCCCGAACCGTCCTAATCAGATCGGACGGTTCGTAGGCTGCGCTGGACGGTCCCGCGCGGGAGCAAATTCGGATTGCTTGTTAGGATCCACAAATTATATCCTAGAATTTGAAATCGCTCCAATTTTTTAAGCATGATAATATTCATTATATTAATCAAAGGGCTATAAATTGTTGAGTCGAAGTCGAATAAATAAGGTTGAATAAACCCACGACTTTGTTTAGCACTTTTTCGTATTGACCTCTATAAAATGTACTAATTATAAAAAATCAATTCTAATTTTTGAATTTATACACGATCTTTTCCAAATTTTAAATTCTGTTAAATCGATTTCCAAAGCGTGTGTTTCATTTCTACAAGCAAAAAAAAGTACAATATTAAATAAACTTTGTGCTTTGTGATCATTTTTACGAGCGGTTCTAGAAACAGTGGATAATCATACTTATTACACTTGTTCATACACATTATTTAATCTCGGGATGAAACCGCAAAACCAACCCTACTAAGATTAAAGTTTGTTTTTGGAAGTATTCAACAATCTTGTTTACAAAGTAAATAAAAAACGCGGATGCAATATACCACTCCAAATCTTAATATTCGGATTTTGAGTTTGTTCAATTAAACTTTAAATAAATGGTAATTCTAATGTGGACACCAAAAATACAGGCCGTCCATTTCATATAAATCAGACGGTCTAGATAATATCCTAAATTTCCGCACGTCTTATTATCTCTGTTTTTTCTCCGTTAAGTTGAACAAAAAATTTCCGTACGAAGGGCAAAATTGTCCCATCTAACTTTTCCCCTAGTTCTCTCCGCTCCCATGTCCATTTCCCCGTCCTCTACGTCTCTCTCTCTCTCTCCAATTCCAAGCGGTGCCCGTCTATTCCCCTTTCTCTAATTCCGATTGTCACCAATTTTGACATACCCACCTTCTTCGCCGCTGCCCTCTCTCGACTCCTCTCCTCTCCTCGGTCTCTTTCCTTCACTTAGCAATGCTCCCTCTTCCTTTTTCTACTACTACCAGAGATGAAGAGGGAGGTAGAAATAGAAATAAACGAGCGAGAGACAACAAGTCACATCATCTTCGTCTGAGTCGGAGTTGGAATTCGACCCCGCTGTCTTCCCTCTTCTGCCCGCCTCTCGAGGACAAGGCTTCATCAATTTTGCCTTATTTTCATTTAAGCATTTGCTTTTGCCTTCTATTTTATTTTCATTTTTAATAGAAGCATGGATGCTATTGTTTGCTAATCTCCTTATATCTGGTACCAATTGGTGCAAAATGCTAATATTTTCTAGTCACAACGAGAGCCCTATTTATTTTGTAGTATGGTTGTTGTTTTTATTTTGTATCTCATATAGTTCTATCTAAATTTTTTCCTGCTTTGGGTACATTTAATTTGCAAGAAAATTTAAGGTATTGATAAACATATAATTTTCATTTATAAAAGCGACAAGCATTTGGGGTATAGTGGCTTTAAGTCTAGCAGATGATGAGATTCTGCGATTTGATTTCTTCTTATATGCTAGCTTTTGGGCTGAAGGTATCATTTCTTATGACTTAATTTCCCCCTTTTGAGAATTGAGAGTACACGTCTGAGTTTATATATTATCCTTTAATAATTAAAGAGTAGTGCGAACTCCATAGAAGAAGAGGCAGCTGGATGCCCCATCAGCTTCTTCCCTTTGTATAAGTCAATTGAAGATTTGAAAACTGCAGCTGTGAATGTTAACAGGGAGAAACATGTATTGTGGTTTTGTGAATATAAGATGAAATATCAGTACTGTGTCTGTCAGTTGTAACTTCTTCCATTTTTACTTGTAAAATTTGTGTGAATAACAACATTTCCTAATCGAACAGGCTTTAGAAGAAAAATTTTGGGACCTTTCTTTGAGAAAAGATAAATCTAAAGCGAGATAGTTTAATGACCGACCCATTGATGATGGCTGAACGTGCCATCACTAATAGAGATGGTCTCTCAACATGAGAATGGTACAAACATCTGGTAAGTTTGATGTGCCAATAGTATTTACCATTTGTCCATACCAATTTGTCCTTTGTTATAAAAAAAAAGAAATGAACAATCCAGATGAATTTTATTATTTTTGAAAAAAAATAAACAATCAATTTGAAATTAAAGCATTAGACTTTTAAAACATGAATGAACAAATCAACATAAAGTTATTTTGTCATTTTGCTAAAAAAGAAGAAATGAATAGTCCATATGAACTTTTTTTTTTTTTTAAAAGTAAACAATTCATTTGAAATTAAAGTATTAGACTTTTCAACCATGAATGAACAGAACAGCTGAATTCACTTTGTCATTTTGTTAAAAAAAATAACAGTCGATATATTTTTTCTTTTCATTTTTTTTAAAAAAAATAAACTGTCCATTTGATATTTAAACAATAAATTTTAAAACAATAATGAATAGACAAGCTGAAGTCACTTTGCCATTTTGTTATAAAAAAATAGATGAATTTTTGTAGTTTTTTATTTTAAAAATAGAAAATAAACAATCCATTTGAAATTAAAGCATTAGACTTTTAAAATATGAATGAACATACCAACTAAAGTTACTTTGTCATTTTGTTAAAAAAAAAAAGAAATGAACAATCCATATGAATTTTTTTCATTTTTTTTAAAAAGTAAACAATTCAATTGAAATTAAAACATTAGTCTTTTAAAACATGAATGAACAGACCAGCTGAATTCACTTTGTCATTTTGTTAAAACAAAAAAGAAATGAACAGTCCATATGTTTTTTCTTTTCATTTTTATTTACAAAAAAGAAAATAAATTGTCCATTTGATATTAAAGCAATAATGAACAGACGAGTTAAAGTCACTTTGCCATTTTGTTATATAAAAAAAGAAATGAATAGTCCAGATAATTTTTTGTCGTTTTTTTATTTTAAAATTAGAAATTAAACAGCCAATTGATATTAAAGCATTAGATTTTTAAAATATGAATGAACAGACTGAAGTCACTTTGTCATTTTGTTATAAAAAAAATGAACAGTCCAAATGAATTTTGTTTCATTTTTATTTTAAAAAAAGAAAATAAACAATCCATTTGAAATTAAAGCATTGGACTTTCAAAACATGAATGAATAAACCAATTGAGTTGTGAAAAAGAAAATAAACTGTCTAGTTGAAATTAAAGCCTTAGACTTTTTAAATATTAATTTCGAAAATTTTTTTTAAATTTTAAAATTTTGAGTTGTGAAAATTTATTTATTTGAAATTACAAAAGTCTAAATATTTGGATTTAAAATTGTTTTAGCTCTGTTGATTGGATTATAATAATCTAGGACGATCCTCAAATTATCAACAAAAGTGGCACATTTTGCTGCTATCAACAAAAGTGGCATATTTTGCTGCTATCAACAAAAGTGGCATATTTTCCTGTTTTATGCCGATACCTGTATGTCCCAGTTTTACACAGAATTCGGATGGAAAGATACAAATTGGATATGAAAGATTAGATCCAAATATAGTCATATCGCCTAGATCACTTTCTATTTATAAAATAACAGAATGAATCCAGATGTATTATCAAAGTTTGATATATTTACCAAGACAAGCGAATAAGTGACACGTTTGTTATATTATTTTACAGGAAGCGATAAGGCAATATCAAAGTGGTTAATTAAATATCTTATCTTTGTCTTTAGCCAGATTACAGTAAATTAAATAACTCAATTGATAAAAGGTAGATCACTTTATATATCTTGACAACTATATGAAACCATAAAAATGAGGGACAATTCTGTTGAAAGAGCGGTACAAATTTCATTGTGAGCGGTGGTACAGTGGTACCCAAAGAGCGGTACCAGTACCCATCTGCTTACTTTGACAAAATTCAGGTATTTATAGAAAACACCATTTCAACAAAACTACCAATATGCACAACAGCACAAGTAAGCTTCATTAGTGATGCAATGAGTGATGCATTCCTTGACCTCAACTGAAGCTAAACCTGCCCAATAGTTAATCAACGCACAAATTGCAATCGGTATATGTCTGATTGTTTTAATTGCATGCTTATTAAAAATACAATTATTCCTAAACGTCCACAAAATCCAGCAAATAGCACTATAACAATTGGTGATGTTCATTAGTCAAAATGCATGTCAGGTCCTATGGGATTGCAAATTGCTACCTTTATGAAAAATTACCTCTTGAACCCTACAAGTTTTGTTTTTGCAAAAAGAGGAAAGTTGTGGGAAGCTACAGGCTGAAACGAGATATCAGTTCAAAAATTTAATGGTTTCTAGGGCATGATTCCTAACAAAATTGTATTTAATATTAACTAGATATTTCCAAGGAGGCAAGGACTATTATATTTAAAACAATCACGTTTTTGTATGTTTATAATTTATAAACACACAAATTTAATAATGTTCAAGTAGGTATAGGTAGGTGCAGCTCATTTTGGGAATTTATGTGTCTTGAAAGCTGCTTCTAGTCTGCTACTGGGTACTGGTAATTATGTAAGAACAAACTTTTTGTTTAGTTAATGCATGCGGTCTGCTTATTTCTCAAAAAAAAAAAAAAGAACTAACTTATAATCATGATTTATATTCATTGGGCACAAGTCAGTAAAGCAACTAGCCTTAGTCCTTCAAATCAACACCAGTGTGTGGTATACTGTATTTAGCTTCTCTTGTTCTTGTAAGATACATATAGATCCAATTACAAATCAATTCAGTTTCTATCTTCTTAATATGGTTTTACACAAGACATATACACATGTGAGACAAAGATCAAATCAATTCAGTTTAGACCAATATAAAATCCAACTAATTTTTCATTTTTTGTAACATCTTCAATTACAAAAATCGAAGGAGAGGAGATGAGTGTTATAGTGAAGAGAGGAGGTAGACCAACAGGGCAGGTTGCAAGCGGCGGAGGAGAAGATTGACAGTGGAGTAAATGATAGAGTAATCACTGGAGCAAACGGCGAAGGAGAAGGATGATGGGCGAAGCAAACGACGGAGCAATCAGTGGAGCAAATGATGGAGGAGAAGTGTTCGGCGGAGCAAATATAGAAGCGGCATATAGCGAGGGATCGTGGGGGAGCGTGAGAAGGACGGCGCTGGGGCGAGGAAGAAAACTTGGGGTATGGTAACGGAGATTAACAGAGATTTATCTCTATATCAATTTTACCCCTTAAAAAATTAACGGCTGTGATTTACCGCTATTAATTTTTTGTGTCCACCATAGCATGACCCTTAAATAAATATTAATTTATCTTCACTTGTGACAACGTAAACGCAATTACAACATCAAATTCAGCTTTCAATTTCGTTCGTTGGTCCTCTTAAGTGGCCCGTGAAGATTAATTTATCTTCGACCATTAGTTAGTCGATTAATTAATTATAATTGCTTCATAGTGTTTAGACAATAACATGACCATAAAAATCTAATAGCTTGCATTAGATGCAAATAAATGATTAATTTATGTCTCAATCACAAGTTTGGACGTACTATTGTTATTCTAACCTTCCGATTATTGGAAATTAGGCGCACGACCTAATTAACAAACGAACAATTCCATTATATTGTGTGGAATAGTTTTGGTGTAGTACATAAATGAACCCCACCATGTAAACAAGAGACAAGAAAACGACCTGAGAAGGGAAAATAAATTAATTAATAGCTCCAAACCAAAAGACTGTTTAAGGCTTGCTTTCCCTCTACCCTACAACCCTATACTTTTAAGTTAATCATAGCCAAGTTCGTTCCGGTTTATTTGGTGTTCTTATATAACCGGTTCAAATTGTTATTCTTAATATTTTTTTAATCACTTAACTCATCAAAACCGGTGTAAAGAGTTTGAATATAATCACAATAATCACAACAATGCCACTGATTTCTTTTAGCACGTGTTATTCATATTAACCGATGTAAATGATATATTATACAGAGTTTTGCTATGGTGAGTTGCAACTCACCAAAGCGTCCGTGAGTCGCGCTCAAAATTTCAAAATTTAATTCAAAATAACCGATCCAAACTGTCTAATATAATCTCCCAATTGAAATCTCCATGCAAACCAAATTTTATATATTTTTTTTAATTTTTAAGTATTTATTTCAGATTTTTAAAAACTGTTGTTTTTGAACTGTTCAAAACTAATTAGATTAATGATTTTCTAAAATTTAAAAAAAAAACTTAAAAATTTCGAAAAAATATAAAATTTGGTCTGCATGGAGATTTCAATAGGGAGATCGTATTAGAAGATTTGGATCGGTTATTTTGAACTAAATTTCGGAATTTTGAGCGCGACTCACGGATGCTTTGGTGAGTTGCAACTCACCATAGCAAAACTCGTATTATATATAGCCAATATGAAATGGGAGTGGCTAGTGTCAAATATGCAGGACACATGTACTTGTCTAATATCGTAAAATTTTAATTTTTTAGATTAAAATGACCGATTCAAACCGCTCAAATTGTTCTATGTTATAAAATTTCCGAGGAGATAAAATTTTATATTTTTTTTTTCAAATTTTTTACTATTTTTTGAAATTTTTTAATATCCTATGAACCCTCCAATTTTGAAAATTCGAAAAAAATAGTTAGAAAATTTGAAAAAAAAATATAAATTTTGATTTTCAAACATATTTTAATATAGAGATCATATTGAGCGGTTTGAATCGTGTTTGACATCCTATATGTTTGATTCTAGCATTACTCATATGAAATAGCATATGGCATTATCACAAAAGCTAATTTAAATATTTGGTCAACGGTTTATTTAATGCTTTACAATTATATGTTATTATTTGAGGAATTTAATAATATTTGTAATTAAGTTGTAACATGTCCTAGAAAAACTAAACTTGAGGCTCACTTAGCTTAAATTCAGCACATTCTTAAATTTTGGGAGAATATATAAGGAGTTGGTTATGGACAGATAGACCGATATGCCTAGGGCTGCAAACACAATTTCGTTTAACCATTAATTGTTTCGTTTCATATCCTTTGAAATAGTTAACAAAATTATTTTTCTGTTTCATTTGTGAAACGGTTAATGAAACTGGCTTCTTTCGTTTCGTTTAACCATTTTATTTCATTTTTATGTATTTTTAATGAAACTAGTCTCTTTCCTTTTGTTTATTTTTGTTTAACCGTTTACTGTTTTAGAAACAAATTTTTGATGAACTGGGAACATTGCAGTATCAACTCAGTCTGTTATATATACATGTGAAATAGAAAAATATACATAAAAATGAATTGTCGAAACAACAAATCATACACAATTACATGTTTTGATCCTTTTGAGAAAGGAAAATATGCATAAAAATTAATTCTCAGTTAATTGACCGTTTCAATCATCTTTTGAAACGA
Organism: Rhynchospora pubera; assembly: GCA_028095005.1. Taxonomy (NCBI): domain Eukaryota; kingdom Viridiplantae; phylum Streptophyta; class Magnoliopsida; order Poales; family Cyperaceae; genus Rhynchospora; species Rhynchospora pubera. Next base: position 21,818,103 of record CM051463.1, read on the forward strand.
AATGGTTAAGGCAATTTTTTTTTTATGTTTTGTGTTATAAAAAGGAAACAATTAACAAAAATGAGTTCTTTTGTGATTGTTTCTTTGCGTTTATATGCCTCGGACTTAGATTTTTTATAACAGGGATTCAAAAGAGTGGAAATTGAGCTTGGTGGAAAAAACGCTACATCCACATTCTCTATACACAAAAGGTGCTTTCTCATAAATTCTGCCAATTTCAACATTTCGTAAAAATTGGATGTTGGAAAGAATATATATAGTCGATTCTTACTGTTCCTAATTTGTTAAGTTGCATAAGAACAGAAAGAATATGAGTCTATTCTTAAATTATTCAGACGCACCATAATTTATTTCGTGTAAAATATGATTCAATACAGAAAACACAGTTGTTTGTTCTTATTTTTTTTTACTCCGAATACTTGAAAATTTAAAATAAACACGTATTGAAATGTCTGACGTGTTGACATCCACAATAATAAGACCTAATAATGACGGTATTGATAATAACCCCAATTTTGTTTTTTTAAAGAAAATGTTATAACATAGAGTCATAGAGTCTATATGCCAGCAATTAAACTCTATAAAAGCAGATTGGAACTCCACATTGGGCTACCTGACAGCCGACCTAAAAGGCTAAAAGCCTAAACCACATGATAATCGGAGCAAAGTTTGGCAATAAAATTTGCTTTTGCTACTTGTTAGTTCCCACATCAGCTATCATTGCTGGAATATATAATGGTGATCGAAAGATGTAAGATTTTAGTTCAATCCATAACAAAATATACGCCTACTAAAACATATAAATATTAATGTATTTCTATTTTTTATTTTATTTTTTGGGTTTTCAAGCTCATAGTCATAGGCAATATTGATCTAGCTAGTTCAGTTTGATCAGACAACCGTAACTAGGATGAAAATTGTCGGAGGATATTGCCATCCAGATAATATTAGTCACACCTCTCCTAATTTACAGTATCCTGTTTTTTAAGGGGAAAATTAATATTAATTACCTAAATCCTCAAAAGTAATGATGTCACTATGAAAAGAAAGATTTGTTTTGTTTCGACAAGTTTTTTTCTGGAGCGCTAGATATCCATCGCACGGCTGTGGTGGGAGGCTCGATGTTTTTGTTCTGACAACTTATAAAACTGACATTGCGTAAACTATTATTATTATTTATATACTCGTTTATTTAGTTCACTTTTATCTTTTTTTTTTTCAAATTTAGCAAGGCTGCTGTTCTATTAACAAAGCGCAGCGAGTTTTTGGGCAAAAATTGAATTGTGCCATAATTTATTATTCTTATTAGGTGCATATATTGAAAACTTTTAGGCCAATATACTAGTTAACTGAATTTGGTATAATGTTAGAATAAGCCTTATTCCGAATAAGGCTTATTCGGGATGAAACCAAACGCGTCCGGAATAAGCCTTATTCCGAATAAGGGTTTATTCAAGACCTTATTCTAATTCGACCATATAGATGGAATTAGAATAAGACCTTGAATAAGCCCTTATTCGGAATAAGGCTTATTCCGGACGCGTTTGGTTTCATCCCGAATAAGCCTTATTCGAAATAAGGCTTATTCAATAATGATACCAAACACACCCTATGTTCACTGACAGACTGACTCAACGTTATGTACGTAGAACAAATATTATACCGAAAAAGCGACAACAGTACGCCATCATCATTCTTGAGAAAAAGAAAGTGAAAAAGCAGAATATTATCAATTCACCATCATACTAGCTATGATTTGTTGCAAGAAGTCTACTGCTATATATAGTCCTGTAAAAAGTGAATGATATGCTTTTCCAATCAAACAATCAGAAATTGAGATCCGCTGCCCCGCCACACATGATGTAGCGCGGCATGCTGGCTGTCTGATCAAGATCCAATGGATAAGGGAGCTCCGTGTATGTAACCTAGATTGATAGGCCCGTAAAAAGTGAACCGTCCGATCAAGATCAGACGACTCGTAGTGCGCTACACCATGTGTCGCGCAACAACGAATCTGGATTGAACAATCTGAATCTTAACCACTCATCACTCATAACTAGGGGTGAGCAAATAATTCGTAACTCGTGAGTTACTCGAACTCGATTCGAAAAAAACTCGTTGGTAACTCGAGTTAATAGGACTCGAGTTCTAGAAACTCGAGTTGTGCTGACTCGTGAGTTTTATTTAGTGAGTTCGAGTTAGGCCCAACTCGACTCGTTCCAACTCGAGTCAGAAAAATATAAATACCAAAAATAAAAATACTATATCAGTGTATACTATATAGCCGAAAAAAGACTTAGTCCATAAATATCTTTTCTTTCCAATGCACAATATAACTTGGTTTATGCATGTGTTATGGATTCTGAGATATTTTATTTGTGTATGTGCAGAATTTATTTTGTTTTGAGATAATTATTGCATCTGTTAACAATAATCACGAGTTGAATACCGAGTCACGAGTTGACTCGAGTTATAAAATGGCGAGTTCGAGTTAGCTCGAATAGCTCGGAACTGCCTCCCGAACGAATCACGAGTTGACTTGAGTTGTAACGAGTTTGAGTTCGAGTTATGCTCAACTCGCTCGAACTCGGCTCATATACAGCCCTACTCATGACATATAAACATCCCTCTTTTTCTTTCCTCTTTGTTTTTTTTTTTTTGGCTAAAAAGATTTCGAAGCTAATTTTTGGAGGGACATAATTTCATATTATAAATAACAACAGGCAGACGTGATAATCTACGAGAAAATATAAAGATTTAATTTTGAATGTTTTTTGCTTCTAGTTATTTATTATAAAATTACATAAGTTCATTTACTGACGTGTAAAAGTTACGGTTTGCACTCTATGTTGGCATGCATAAAGGTAAAGTAAAAATTGATACATTTTATAAATGTCCTATATTTTTTATTATTTTCTTTACTTGTGAAAATCCCTACAGCAAAAATTGATACATCCTCTTAATTTTGAAACTCCTCACGAATTTAAAGTAAATGTAGAATGTCCTCCTTTTCTTTGTCAAAATCCGTAACTTTTACTTTCAAAAAAAAAAAAAAAATCCGTAACTTTTGAGATCAGATCATCCGCTGCGTGGCACCAATGTGCAGTTTTGTACTAGGATTGAACAATGTAGGACATTTTGGAAATTTATTAAAGAATCACATATAAACATCAAATGGTCAGATCGCAGGCAAATGTGCATCTCAACTGACGATAAAGATCCCCAACTCCCTCACCTTTGCACAAACCAACCCTCTTTTAATGGCATAGCTTGTATTGTTCGTCTCCTCTTTTCTTTTTTTTTATTGTTATTTTTAACTTCTCTTCTCCTTCTGTCAATGTACAAATATATTTAATTAAAAAAATTGAATAGATCAAAGCCAAAAATTGAATAGACCAAAGACAAATTCAAGGTCAATTTTTTTTAGTTTTATTTTACCACAAGTCAAACCTTCTAGGTTTTATTACCACAACTTGGTTACAAGTTGGTCGCGACTTGAAAAAATATGTTGCTTCAAACTATTGTTTCCGATTGTGTCCTGTTATTGATTGTTAAATACTGTTGTAAGTCATGTCATGTCATGTCATATTAACACGAATTATTTTTTTTAATCATATCATACTGTGTTGAGTAGAGATAAAACTAACACAAACGCTTCTTGATGCAACTCGACTGATATGTCGTGCTAACAAGGAATGACACAAACGTGTAATCATGTCAAGCCGTGTTAGAATTTTTCTATTTGAAATAAAGTTATTAAAAATTATAAAAATTTATTTTAAATTGGAGAGATTTATAAAAATCTATTTGTCTCCAATGTTTCTGATGGTTATATTTTCTATTCTTTATTTTTTTTTCTTATGGTATTATGTTCGAAATTTCTGAATTGAATTCACAAAATTATTGGCTAGAAGATGGATCTTCGGTGGATTATTTATTTAGAAGTCTTGATGCGACTTATTAAGTTGTTCTTACTAATCCATTACACAAATCAATGCACCGTTCTTACTAATTTTGAACTGTATCAACTTCAGTAGTATTTGACATAATAATGCTACAACACAACACATGTTCGTATCGCGTCAATTCGTACTCTATCGTGTCGAAACACACGTGCATCATGCTAATCAGCGGTGGATCCAGTATAGGACATCCCTAGGCAATTGTCAACGGTACATTTTCAAAACATTAAGATCTATTTATTGAATTGCAGGTTATGTCTGGGATAAAAAATGATGTGCGTCTAGATTCCGTTTGTAATTGCACTGGAAAATAAGAAGTATATGTATATTTTTTGTAATTTTTGGCGGTGTATAATTTTATAAGAAAAATGATATATTTTATAATAAGTACAGTTATACGTTTCAAATGATTTTTATTAAATTATCGCTTATTTAATTTATTTTTAAATTTATTATATCAGGTGCTTAGGCTAAAAAAATTTTTGGATCCGCGCTGATGATAATACGTTGGTGTTGATACGATCTGAAAACAGGTCAAGTTCCATAGCGCAAAATTTTTCTTCTTTTCTTATGCTCAATAAAAAAATATTTCTTTCCTCTTAATATAATCAGACGATCCAACGGTCGTCCCTTATTCTAGGAAAATGCACGTGAATCAAGGGGCACGTCACTATTCTATGACTATGAGGAATCACCCCTTGACGCTCCATCCCATTTACTAAACGACCTCAAATCTCAACTACTTTGGGCCTAATAGATCCAAAAGTCCACAAAACTAGACTTGATTACTGAATGACAAGGGAGACAAAATGCACGAGTCACGGACTCACGGGAAGTGGTACCCGTGATACGCGCACAAACAAAACCAATTTTGTTTTCTTCCTAGTAAAATAATTTGAAAAGAAGTTTCTACTTAGTTTCTTTGAAGCTTTGTTGCATGGCGTGTCCAGAAACATGAACTGACGAAATAAATTAATGTATATAATGTCAGTTATCAAACTGAGAAAATTACGAGTCTTATGGGATAGTATTCTATACTACCGTCTAACGTCTCTCGATCCGAGCCGTCTGATTTAATCTTAACGGTTAGATTTTTTCGGACATATCAATTTTGATATTATGCACGAAGCATTTATAGCCGTTGAGAGTAAATCACACGGCTGAGATTGAAATCATCCACTGAATGGCCATCCAGAGAATGCGAAGTCTTTTGTATTATTGTATTGTATTTTGTATATAATGTCAGTTGCCTAATCCATAGAAGAGGATTAATGAGAAACGGATTTGACTTCTCAAGGGCTGCGTTTTTTGTTTGTTTCTTTTTGTGGGCTTTTTATTGGGGTCTAGCAAAAACAAAGTTTTAATTTGAGTTTTGTTGAGGGAGCTGGGATTTATCAAACTATTGTTTGGATCACTCGCGTTGGAAGTAAGGTAGAGGAGAATTTCAACTTTTTTTTTTTTTTAAGAAAGAGGGAGGTCTTTGTCATCTAATTTTTTTTTTAAATTAAAGGTGCATGCGAGACTTGAATCCTTGACTTCATGAAGGCCAGTCTAATGCTCTTACCACTGAGCTACTATGCCACATCCTGAATTTCAACTATTAGAAATTATTAATTGTATGATACTTTGGTTTGGAGGAAAATAAAGGTCAAATATAGAGAAATAAAAGAAGTTTGGATGTTAATACTAAAGTATTAAAACTATTTAATTTTAGAAGTCGATTGGCCTCATTCGTTTCAAATTGATTTAATACATGTAATTTTAATTTGGGATGAGATGGACTGTGCAAAATGAGGCATGCGTAATACATTCTGTAGTGCCGCCGCCTCTCGTGTTCTCATGGAACTATCCATATCGGCAAAAAAAAAAAAAAAAAAAAAAGTAGGGGAAAGAAAGAAGAACACAGTCAGTTTTTTTTTTTTAATTGTAAATAATAGTCAAGTTTATAATAAAATTAACATTGAGTCTAATAAATTAGAGTAATACACCACTATTATTTGTAGATCTTGTGGTTCGAAATTCAATATGGACCCTTTAATGGATTTTTAAAATTGGAAGGGTTAGTCAATTTTATAATCAAACTAAGGTTTGTTTGATTAGATTCTGAATTAAATTCATAACAATTTGTACTTTTCTATCAATTCAGCTAGTAATCCAGCTAGCTAATAGTGAAATTGTAAACGTCACCAGAACTATTTTTATTTTTAAAAGAACTCACAAGCTCAAAATTTTTCTTCGCAAAAAATAATAGACCTAGGTATCGTTTAGACCATGTTAATGAGAATAGAATAGTTTCTGTTTCCGCCATAAACGGCCAGCAAGCACCTAGCAACTCGACATTTGTTGCGACATGTAATGTGGTACAAAAAAGATACCACAGTACTAGTACAAATCAAGACAAATTTAAAAATAGTTGCTCATGTTCAATCCAATCTGTGTTCATGAGATGCCATGTAGTGATGCCGCTGATTTTGTCCCAAGCTTCGTACCTACCCAACATGATACAATTATGTCGATTATATGAATGTACGAACTAAATCAGTGGTCTGTCGACTTACACGTGCAATCCTTTCCTAGATACATACAAGCCAAGCAGGACTGTGCCTAATTTAAACTATTCAATTATCCAAAAAAAATAATAATAATAAGATCAAGGATCCCATCAATTGTTTTCGCTATATACCTTTGTGGGTCATCTTTATCTAGCAAGGGATTCATTTCATTTGATAAAAAATAAGTTTGGCATATCAAATACTTATTTCTGCCTGATTTGGTGTTGCAAACCTTTCGACAATTGTCCTTTTTTACTTTTTTTTTTCCAAAAAAAAAAAAAATTGTACTCAGTTTTAATGGAATTTAATGAAAGAAGGTAGGCATGGATTACGGATGCATGACCCTAGGTTCCACTCTTAATTTCTTAACAATGATTTAGTACTCTCACCTCTTTTGAGAGAGACTTTCTCTTTTCCATTTGTTTTGTCCCAATTTATTTAAAATAAAATGACTAGATTTTTTTTTGTCGTCAAAGGTTCGATTTTATGGATTAATGAAAACAACGCCGAAAGTTAAAATGGGTCGTTTTTATGTCGGTAATGGGTTTAAGCGCATGCGCCTAAAATGGCTTTTTCACTACGATAAAATCCTATAAACTTTTTGAATTTTTCGACCAAAGTGAAACTCTAGACTAGAGAAAGACCGGACGAAGTGCTAGCTACTGGTCACTTTCAGAGAAATCATATGCCTATGATATGGAGCAAAATTATTACTTGAGCATAATAAAAAGTAAATCAGCTACTAAAAGATTTTGGGGATATTATACTCGCCATTGCATATGTTAAAACTCGAAATTTTCTTTCTTCAATCATGGTAAATCATGCAATTAATGGCTTAGTGCAAAATTTCGGCGTTGTTTTCATTAATCCATAAAAGATCATGGTAAATCATGGTAATCCATAAAACAACGCCGAAAGTTAAAATTTTCTTTCTTCAATCATGGTAAATCATGCAATTAACGCATATGATGTCACAAAAGATCTTGATTTGGATCTAATGTGACATTTGACTTGGCAAGGAAGAAACGTCAGACTTGAAGCACAAGAAACACTTGACTTGACATGCAAGTCATGAGTGATTTGGTGTGCAAGAAACACTTAACTTGTTGTCAAAGAAATCTGTTCTATATATAGGCTTTCTCTCCTTGTATTGTAATATACAAAAATTACTGAAAATAAATAAAAAGTGTGGTGTGTGTGAGTCGTGGACGTAGGTACATATTGTACCGAACCACGTAAAATCTTCGTGTTCTTTTTTGTGATTGCTTTTGTTTACATGGTATCAGAGCAGTAGGTTCTGAGATTTGTGCGTTGTTCTCATTTTTTTTATCCCTGTGCGAGTTACTGCACAATCGATTTCTCGTTGTGCGAATTACTGCACAATCGGACCCGTTCTTCTCGACCAGATCTCACCGAGTTACTGTGTGAGTTTATTCCTTGCGCGAGTTACTGCGCAGTTCATCCTTCTTCCTTGAATTCTAATACCGAAACCGATCCTAAATCTCTAACAACCAAAATACCAGAAACCATGACTCATATCCAAAACTTGAACGATTGTTGGATTATAGATTTAGGAGCAACCGATCATATGACTTACAATAAGGACGACTTGATAAGAGAATCTCATCCAAGGAGGACTGAGATCGTCAATGCAAATGGGGAAGTTTATCCAGTCACAGGGGCTGGAGATGTTCAATTTTCCTCTTTTCTAACTCTTTCAAATACTTTATTGGTTCCGTCTGTAGGTCAATTGTGTGAAGAACTTAACTGTGTTGTACTCATGTATCCCAGATTTTGCCTCTTTCAGGACCTTATGACAAAGGAGATCATTGGTCGTGGTACTAAAAAGGGAGGACTGTATCATTTGGAAGACATAGCTACTGGAAGAGCTCACTTATCTGCTGGCTCGAGTTCAAGTAGGAAGTCTTCAATTTGGATGTGGCATAGACGTTTGGGACATCCTTCATTCGGGTACCTCAAGAAACTTTATCCAAGTTTATTTTCTGGATTTGAGAACGAATCTTTTGAGTGTGAGGTATGTATTAAATCTAAGAGTCATCGAGCCCATTTTGCTAAGAACTTGGATAATGACAAAACCACTCCTTTTGACCTGGTTCACTCTGATGTATGAGGGCCTTCCCTAGTTGAATTCCTAGGTGGTAACAGATGGTTTGTGTTATTTATTGACAATTGTACCAGAATGACATGGATTAATTTGGTAAAGCATAAAAGTGAGGTATCACTTGCCATCAAATCTTTCATTACCATGGTAAAGAACCAGTTTGATAGAAATGTTAAAATTTTCAGAAGTGATAATGGAAGTGAATTTGTCAACAAAACAGTAGGAGAATTTTTTAACACCAATGGAATTATACATGAAACAAGTTGTGTGGGTACTCCCCAACAAAATGGTATAGCAGAGCGAAAGAATAGGCAAATCCTAGAAATGACTAGGGCAATGATGCTAGAAAACAATGTACCTCATTCTTATTGGGATAATGCAGTTACATCAGCAGTTTACTTGATGAATAGGGTGCCTTCTGTGGTACTTGACTTCCAAACACCCTTGCAAGTACTTTCAAAATACTGCTTAATTCCCTCTGTCCTTACAATTCCACCAAAGGTATTTGGGTGTATTGCTTATGTTCATATACAGAAACATCACAGGTCAAAGTTGGATCCTTGTGCTGAAAAATGTGTGTTCATAGGGTATGGTCCACGCAAAAAGAGATATAGGTGTATGAACCCAGTCTCAAGAAAAATTTATACTACAATGGATGTGACTTTTATTGAAAATGAGGGTTATTTTGTGAAAGATCAGGCTCATTCTCAGAGGGAGAGTGTCATAGATAATGAGCCTTGTTTTGATGTAACAAAGGATGCAAATTTCAGACCAAACAGAGAAGAAACCATGACAACAGAGACAGATTTCGCATCGAACTCTAAAAATTTCGATCCCAAATCAGACCATTTCGATCCGAATTCGGAGATTGAAGGTGAGAAATCTGACCAAGAAATGGACCCACTTGATGATTCGGGTCCAACAGAAGAGAATTTGGAAAGTGACATTGAAGAAATGATACGGTCTCCTCCCTCGCCACATGACCAGACTCCGGAGTCAGAGGTAAGTAATGTTGAACCCGTTACTACTAATCCTGGTTATCAGTTACCTTTCGGGTTTAACAGAAGCAGACCTCCTAAGAGGTATAGACCAGATTAGGTTGGCGAGAGCAGGTATGCAATGGCGAACTTTATGACTATGTCTCACATGCCAGATTCTGTGAAAGAATTTGATAGAACCTTGGTGTCAGTTCACATTCCAAGAAATCTCAATGAAGCACTCAGTGATCCCAAATGGATGGATGCAATAAAGACATAAATGGATGCACTTGAAAAGAATGAGACCTGGGAACTGGTGAGTAGGCCAAGAGATAGAAAGACAGTAGGTTGCAGATGGATATTTACAGTTAAATATGGGCCCACTGGAGCAATTGACAGGTATAAAGCTAGGCTAGTTGCAAAGGGGTACTCTCAGACATATGGGGTAGATTATCATGAGACATTCTCACCTGTAGCCAAGCTGAATACTGTTGTCCATCGTAGCAAATAAAAATTGGCCACTACATCAGTTTGATGTGAAGAATGCATTCCTACATGGGGACATAGATGAGGAAATCTACATGGACATCCCACCAGGATATGGTCATTCAAGTGAACAAGCTCTTGTGTGCAAGTTGAAGAAAGCGCTATATGGTCTAAAACAGTCGCCAAGGGCCTGGTTTGGAAGATTTTGCAATGCAATGAAAGGATATGGATACACCCAGAGTGATACAGATCATACATTGTTTTTTTACAAGAATAAAGGAAAAATTGTAATATTGATAATCTATGTTGATGACATGATAATCACAGGTGACGACTCTGAAGGAATCCAAGATCTAGAGAGAAAATTGTCCAAGGAATTTGAAATGAAGAACCTGGGCGGATTGAAATACTTTCTAGGGATTGAGGTCACACGGAGCAAAGAAGGTATATCTCTATCTCAGAGAAAATATGTACTAGATTTGCTTGCTGAAACAGGAATGTTGGATTGCAAACCTATAGACACACCTACCAAACAGAACAACAAACTAGAAATATTTCCTGATCAGGTACCAACAAACAAGGAACAATACCAGAGATTGGTAGGGAGATTGATTTACTTATCACATACTAGGCCTGATATTGCCTATGCAGTTTCTGTGGTAAGTCAGTTCATGCACGCTCCTAGTGAGCAACATATGGAGGCTGTTATGTGGATACTTAGGTATCTCAAGGGATCTCCAAGACGAGGTATCTTTTTCAAAAGAAATGGACATCTTCAGATTGAAGAATATACAGACACTGACTGGGCAGGAGATTTGGCTGATAGGAAATCTACATCTGGGTACTTCACTTTTGTTGGTGGCAATTTGGTCACATGGAGAAGTAAGAAGCAGAAGGTAGTGGCTCTATCAAGTGCTGAAGCTGAGTTCAGAGGAATTGCTAAAGGACCGCAAGAATTACTGTGGATAAAGAGAGTACTCAAGGATCTTGGCTTCTATGATAACAGGGTGATGAAACTGTTTTGTGACAACAAGGCAGCTATTGCAATATCTCACAACCCGGTGCAACATGATAGGACCAAGCACATTGAAGTGGATAGGCACTTTATTCGACAGAATTTAGAAGATAAAATCATTAGCATTCCTCATGTAAGGACTGAAGAACAACTTGCAGACATACTGACAAAAGGGATGTCCAGTACCATCTTCCATGGAGTGATTTGCAAGTTGGGCATGCGAGATATCTACATGCCAACTTGAGAGGGAGTGTTGGAATATGATGTCACAAAAGATCTTGATTTGGATCTAATGTGACATTTGACTTGGCAAGGAAGAAACGTCAGACTTGAAGCACAAGAAACACTTGACTTGACATGCAAGTCATGAGTGATTTGGTGTGCAAGAAACACTTAACTTGTTGTCAAAGAAATCTGTTCTATATATAGGCTTTCTCTCCTTGTATTGTAATATACAAAAATTACTGAAAATAAATAAAAAGTGTGGTGTGTGTGAGTCGTGGACGTAGGTACATATTGTACCGAACCACGTAAAATCTTCGTGTTCTTTTCTGTGATTGTTTTTGTTTACAAAGAAAAACTGCTTTCAAAGAAATCAACGGTCTATTTCTCTGTTGTGGAAAAAGCAATTAAGCATGCATGGTCTAAACAAATTAAGATGACTATATATTGAAAGCAATATACTGTGCAATCGACCGCCAATTTTCATGCAACCAGAAATTTCAAGTGGAATTTTGTAATTACAAATTTACAACAGACTTCTTTAATTATGTTTTATTTGAAACAGCTGGGATAGTAAAGTCAAAAGTTTACAGCATGTGCATCAAGCATGATCCACATTTGATACCACAAAGATAATACAAAGGCTAATGCCAAAAATGGGGCAATCAGCATGAATTGAGTACTAAAGTGGCCGCCAGATCCTTTTAGCACTAATCCATACAGAGTGTCACTGAGAAAATGGACCCCTTTAACCGTCTAGAAATAACAAAGAATGCAAATGATACATGGTTGTTGGTTTCATTGACTTGCTATACAATAGTCTAGATAGTATGGCAAATTTTCATAAATAATTCGCTCTCAAACAGATAAAATTGTCATGTACCACATTTTCAATATGTAAATATCTAATGGACAAAAAAAAAAAAAAAAAAAAAAAACTGTTCAACTTCCATCCATTTGGTTTAGATTTTTAGCCCTTCATGGGAATGGATATGTATGAATAGAATATAGTGAAGATCTTATACGGAAACAAAATGTGAAAATATTTAATAGGGGAATCAATGCTAGCTAGTGGTATTTTACCTCCGCACCTTGCCAAACATTGTCCATTAAGTCATACAAGTGTGTGTTTCAAGTTCGGTGTAGCAGAAAGTCAAAACTTTTGAAGATTTCTAAAAGTCGTAATTAGAAATTTTTGGTCTTGAGGTTGTTATGTTTCCTGTAAGTTGGGCCGAAAGTAATTTGACGTAGTCCTTTTAAATTTATATATATAAGCGCGTTAAATTACATGTATATGCTGGTGATACCAGGTTGGTACCGGTAAAATTAGAATTTTTATTCGTCACTTCACTATGCTATAATCTCTCTTAAGATCAACAGAAATTGTCGAGTTAGGTAGAATTTCAATTTAAAGATTATATCAGTGATGTGTGCGTCTACGTTTTATACTTAAAATGCCATACTAAGACAACTAAGAATCTAATATGGACAGGCCTCATATCAGGTCATTTTATTTATGGTCATGCAGCTATCATATTTCAGAGCTAATTAGTTACTCTGGTACTCACTGCTTCTGATATTAGTATTTATCAACCAAAGTTTCATATTTGATCTCTGCAAAAATTCAGATAATTGTGCTATTTTATAGTTTTTGTTTTAATCATAGTTATCCTTTTATCTTATAACTAATTCATCATAGAGCTCACAATACGAAAGTAAAAGCATTCTTCTAGCAAGCCAAACTTGGTAGACAGATAAAAAATTACTTTGATATTATTCTGCACAGATATTATACCCCGCAATGTCATTAAAAAAAATTACTAAACCCCCACTAATATAGAAGTGCCAGTGCCTTTACCACTTTAACGACCATTTTTATCTCACCATTTAATTTAAGACATCAACTAATCCCATCAGAGACAATTGGAGCCCCAATAGCAGAGAATATTAATGAAAGAAGGATGAGTGGGGTTAATGTAAGCACCCTGCTGCTTCATTCTTTTGTTGCTGTAGTTAATTCACAAAATTGTAACAAGTGATGTAGACAGTGTGCTGGGTTATTGCAGCATCTGACGCTATTCTGTTTTTGTGATTTTTGTTTCCGGGAGGGTGTAATCACAACGCTGCAGATGACTGGTATACACTGAGGTAGCATTGGATCTTACTTTTGATAGAAGTGTACAGTACTGGTACAATCGATTAGAAGTTATACAACAATGGATAGACAAAAAGAAAAAGTAACATCTGGTTAAAGTTCACTAAATTTAAGTCCATTTGAATTACAAAAACAAAGGAAAAAAAGACTCTTAATTCCAGGCCTAGAGAACTGTAGAATAATTCAGTCCCAGGGATAAAAGAGTCTTCCCTACCGTGAACTTCTCTGACGCTTCTTCAATGTTACATAACAAGTACAAAACTTCCAAATGATGCCACCAGGGGTTGGAATCCAAACGGTACTGATATGTATCATGAATCCTGTAAACAGAAAAGATGTAACCGGCATAAAATAAATAAAACAATAAATACATTATTAACTCCTACATAGTCCAAGATTAACCACTCAGCAGCATGACAAGCTGACAAAAAGATCACGGCAACAAGACAACTTACTGATAAGTTGCTGCTAAGTTTTTGATCCGTTATGATAACTTCATAAAGGATTCTTTGACAACAGAGTGCGTTAGCAAGTCTATATCAAGGCTTTTCTTGAACTTGCTAATTTCTAAGGTATGTGGCTTTCGAAGGGTGTTCAGACCTGTGTTAGACTGTCCGTTTTACCCCATATCACAACTTGATAACCAAACTTAAATTTGTCTCCAAGTCACTGAAATGTCTGTTAGTTCCGCAAGCCATTCTGGTACATTTTGTATCTAAAATCTAACTACAGCTGATGTGATTGTGAACATCACTAAAGATCTACTCGACAGTTCAGCAAAAAAGACATCCACAAGCCAAAATAAAAAATAGTAGAAGTGATTGCGCACATCACTCGAATGTCTGTCAGTTTTATTGAACTTACGAAGTTGCCAAAATAAAAAATAGTAGAAATGAATTGCAGTTTGCACCACTATACACTGGCATAGAATGCTTTGAGTGAAAGTACCAAGTTGGTCTCAAAATTTATAAATAATACAAGTACCCCTCAAGTTGAATGAAGAAGTTCTACATAAAACCATTGGCCCACGATCAGTCCCATTTGACTAAATAAAATTCAATTTTTATAAGAAACAAGGAAAAAAGTATGGTTTTCTATTGTTCATTCATACAAGGGTTTCTGTTCAGTAGTATATTTTTAATGTTTTCACTTGCAAGCTTCCATCATTTCTTTGGCTGAACTCAGTATTGTCTCACCAATGCTGATATGCCAGTATGGTTTATAGCCTTATAGTATGTCCATCAGTAAAATACAAGTAAATTCAAATAAAATTCTCAAAAAACCGTTTACCTCCACATAGTTACCAATCATTCACTTGATCTTAATCTTCATCTTCATCTTCATCTTCATCAACATGATACATTTCAAAAGGATTATGCTCTCCCAAATCTAAACATAAATACAAAAGAGTTAAATTATGGAGGTACTTGCATATTTCACAGAAGTAAATGATAAACAGATATGTATCACACCTTCAAATTCAGCCCTTAACCAATTTTGTGTGCATGCAAGAGCTTCAATAAGTTCAGGATGAAGTTTATGTCTTCGTGGACTAATTATTTGTCCACCGGTACTAAAAGCCAATTTGGAGGAAAATGTGGAAACCGGTATCGCGTAGATGTCTCGAGCAATTTTTTGCAAAGTCGGAAATTTATATCCATTAGTCATCCACCAAGTTAGCACGCTAAAATTTTGAGTCAATGGAGCCAAATCTTGTGATAAGTAATGATCCAACTCCGCTGTGGATATAACTTTTTGTCTCTTTCTTCTTTCGACAAACAGATCAAAATCTGTCATTGCTTCACTACACCCTACAACTTCTTGTTTCAGGGCTCTTGTTTTATACTCGCGAAACAATTGGCGGCACAAATCAACAACTTTCTTCACTTCACTCTCATGACCAACAGGATAGAACTTCTCATAGTAATACTCTAAGAGAACCCTCTTAAACCTTGGATCCAAAATCGTGGCAATACCCATGACACCATATATTTTGCTCCAGTATATTTGAAATTTTTCCATCACTCTTGATGCCATATTCGCAATAATTGGGTTAGAATCTAACAACCAATTGGACAGAGCCAACCTTATTTCACAAATGCGTGCAAAATAATGATTGGCCGTAGTGTATTTTTTCTCCAATAACAACTCTGTGGCAGTAAACAGAATTTTTAATTTTTCACTTATAATCTTGGCATTCTCCCAATCCTCATCAGAAGGCATGGTTTTGTATTGTGCCTCACATGTTTTCAAATGATTGAAAATATCCTTATAAATTAGAGCTGTTTCCAACATAATATATGTTGAATTCCATTGTGTTTTAACATAACACAATTTTTTTGTGCTATTAATGCACAATTGTTGTGCTGCCTCTTCAAATTGTTCAATTCTTTGAGGAGTAGATGACCAAAAATCACAACTATCACTAATTGCTTTTAATCTTTGACCAATTACATCTAGCCCATCCTTTATGATTAGGTTCAAAATATGTGCGAAACAATGCATGTGGAAAATCGAACCACCAAGCAAGAGTTGTTCAATATCTAATTTTCGCACTATGCTATCAACAACTCCATCATCCACGCAACAATTATCAACCGTTAATGTAGACAACTTATTATGTAAATTCCAATTTGAAAGAACATTCATCAAATTTTCCACAAATGCATCTGTGGTGTGCGGAAACGATATATGTTCGAACCTAAAACATTTGACGAAATCCTATCAAATTTCCAAACTAATTCAAAACTCAATAGAACATGATATTAATAAAATTAGTAAATGTACCTCAACAGACGATGTTGTAGACGCCATGAATCATCCACAAAATGTGCAAACACCATCATATATGACTTTTTTTGCTTATCTACTGTCCACATATCAACTGTAATTGCCACTCTACCTTCATTGCTATCCAATAGGTCCATAGGCCTCTTCTTTTGCTCCATGTAAAGTTTCATAACATCATTTCTTACTGTGCCATGGCTTGGAATTTTAAATAGTGGTTGCAAATTATTAACAAAAGTTTTAAACCCCACTTGCTCAACAATTGAGAGAGGGTGCTCATGCAACACTATCATCTGTACTAGATCTTTTCTGCATGCCTCTTGATCAAATGTATAATTTCCTATGGTATTCCCCCCCCCCCCCCCTGTCTTAAATAAGACTTTTTATGGGTTTTGCTGGGTCGTGCAATACTGTTCTTGCAAGAACTTGGTCCGTCTTGCTCAACTGGTTCAGAGGTTGACAAACTGTAGACCTTATCTTGTGACTCTACTTCTCGTGAGGTTGCCATTGTGCCTACCAAAGTTTAAATGGAACAGTTAGACTTAAAGAAGATAGATAATTTTTATTAAAAAAAAGGACAAATTACAATCATTGACAAACGCGGATTATCAAGGACATATACATGGTCATCCAAATGCTATTAAGGGGAGCAATTGCAACTTATTTAATCAAACTCTGAATTTCAAAGCCATATGTTAACAACTGGCTTGGCTAAACTCCCTAAAGACACTTGAGACGATTAATAATGAACTCAACTAATTACCAATTATGTTAGAGGAAATAAAAAATAAAAGTTTGCCTACAGATAAATAATAAAAGTTTGCTTACAGTAGCAGAAGTATTAGTTTGAATTTTTTCTATCAGATCTCTCTAGTGTTGCTCTCTCTCTCTCTCTCTAGAACGACGAGAAGCTTTTTGTTACATTCCTCTAGAAGTTTACCCTAGTCCAAGATTGCACTCACCTTTACAGAAAAGAAAATACAGGTAAATCTCATATTTTTAACGGAATTTCACTTTGTAGTGAAATCATAACAATAACTAAAAAAATAATAATAAAAATTCAACGGCACAAGAACTATGAATTTTAAATAAACTATACTTTGTGTGATTAGCTACAAGTACTGAAAAACAGAAAACAGGTGAACCTAGGAAAACATAATTCCTCTTCAAGTTTCACAAAGAAAAATGCCCGCATAGAGATCTTATTTCTCTGTTATACTTCAAACCTGAAGGACAGGTCAGTTATGAAAACAACCTTACTGTACCTGGGATGAAAATCAAGTAATTAAAGCAACAAAAACTTGAAAAATTGACCAGGTATGTTTCCATCCCTACATCAGTTTGGCCTCAGGCATCAAGATGCCACAAATCCACTATTGTCCTAAACCTAATTACTACCTAATATATTTACTGAATATCTGCTAATTCCATAGCTCCCCTTCAGAATTAGTTCAGGGAAACAGCGCCTATCACTGGTGATCTAACAAGATAAACAGATTCCCTCCTACCTTGATTAACCACCTCTATACCCGTATTGGATGATAGCGCCTCTTTCTACCTACCATGTGTAAGGGGCTTGTTTGGCATGAAGCTTAGCAGATAGAGGGGTTAAAACTTTAATATCTGTTAAGGAAGTAGTGTTCGGTAAATAGTAATAACCCACACACATTGCCACTGAAATGTAATATGGGTTAAGCTTATTTAAGTACAACATAATTTAGATACAATTCGGTTGTACTCTTAAGTTGACAAAGCATTACTGAAATTTACTAAAAATGTAATCAATCCAAAGTATAAAAGTTAATTAATATAAACAAAAGAGCAAGTCCTCAAAAATGAGTGTAATTGAGTCCAAGGGTTACACAAATTGCTCAATGCCTTTGTTACTGCTTTTGATTTTATTACAAAAGCTCACTCACTCGCTCACTCCCTACCTCTTAGCCTATCTGCTGGTTCGCCAAAGTAAAAAAGAAAAGCTTAATATCAGTTTTAAAGAGAAAAATAAGTACCAAAGTTCGGAGCTGCACAAAACGGGGTTAGGGAAGGCGGGGTTTGTGCAAGTGGCAGAGAGAGAGAGAGAGAGAGTGATATTGGAGTCGGAAGCCTAGAAAAGAGGAGGCCCATATGGAGATGTTCAGCCCAGATTTGAAAGATATGAATCAAATGATATAAGCTCATTTTTTAGACCCACCATTTTTTTTTTATGTATGTTTCGACCCATCTATAATTTCCAAATAGTATTTCGAAATACTCATTAATTCAAATTTTGTATTATTAATATTTGCTAATATAATGTACCATAGTTCTTTTGAACTAAACTGAGAATATTATTGATATGTTCGTAAAATAGATCAAAATTCTGTTAGTTCTTGTATTCAACTTGCTTAATTAGAGCCCAAGGAGGCCTTTTTGTCATTGGAAAACATCAAAACTTAGTTTATACTTTATAGCCTTATAGGTTATTTCCAAAATTTATCTTTTTCTTTGAGAATAAGGCCCATTGACAAGAACACTCTGCTTAATCCATAAACAAGAAATTTTAACTGATGGCTTAGATGTATAAAGAAGCCTAATGTAATTCTCCACGAAGTAATTTGATTTTGATAAGATTAAAATTTAATTATATATTTAGAGGTCCGAGCTCTAATTGAATGACCAATTCAAGCAGTGAGTAGAGTGTCCTGTGGTGAAATTCCTTACGAAAAAAGATAGGTCTAATTTTTTCATCTTTCAAAACTAAATATAATTAAGGGGGGGAATCGGTTCCTCTATTCCAGTGGACTATTGTGTGTTTCACGAGAACACCACCATATTCACTACAAACAAACTAGAGTTTAAAATTCTCTCTAATTCACATGCATAAGCTGTCTGGCTAACCTTTGTCCTGACAAACCATTGACTTATTGATGCTATGCACTTGTGCTTTTAAATGAGCTTAAACTGGTTCAAAAACCATTTTTTTTAGTTCACTTTGTAGTTTTGCACTTGGAAAGTAATATGAGCTATTTTCTTCCCTTTAATTGTCCTCTTTCTATGGAGACTACATAAAACAAGTTACCAGTAAAGTCCAAAACCATTGCTCATGGAACTCTTAATTAACCACAGTTTGAGGAAACTTACCACTAGACGCAACTGCTAATTAAGTATTGGATCACATGCGCAATAACTTGTATAAAATACCAAAAATATCACAGGGTTTACACTATGCTAATCATCAGAATGTGATTTAGATATAGCTAGATCAGACTAAGCGCGGACGCGTGCAAAGTAGGCTGGTGCGAGTGAGCCCATGTGCACTTACTACTAACTAGTGGAATCCAACAATGCATTAAAATAAGATTTGGGTTTGTTAGCCCATAGAATTAATTCCGTAATACTCTTGCTTGCTTATATGGCATTGCACACTTGTGAGCCTTTTCAGTAAACTAATGGCAAAACTTTGCAATCAATCATCCAGAAACTGCTAATACTACTTGTAAGAATTGAAGAACTTTTGGAGGTACTATAATTTGGTGCAACCATATTATCGCAGTGATGGTTTTAACTAAAAGTGACGAGTTTAAGTTGTATTATGAATTTATGATGAAGTTCAATTCTCATGAATATATCTGACAGCACAAGTACTATGTCATGTACATTTTGTTATTAGCTTATTGCCAGAAAAAAAAAATATGAAATTTATTCTTTATTTACACATAATGAAAAACTCTTAGTAATTTTAATTTTATGAAATTAGCCTGAACTGATGATGATTTTTTTTTATGTCATGAGAATATTTCGTCACTAATTAAATATTTAAATTTAAGTGTATCGGATACAAAATCAAGAGGTTAAAAAAAACTATGCACAAAATTAATCACAATTCGTCATTAATTTTTCGGCTGTTGATATTATGGTAGATAATTTTAATTTTATATATTTGACAAGATTATAACGTACTATTTGTATAATTTAAAATTTGAAAAATAAACAATTAACGTAAAAAGTATTATTATCATGACGTGTTAAAAATCATGAAGGTTCCTCAAGCTAGTACATGTATAGCCAAAAGCCCTTCCAAATTCACCCCTAGTCCATAAGCTTTTCCATTTTTCAAATCAACACTTGACAATAGAGAAGTTGCGAGAGCTTAGCTGGCTTTATATGTGCATACACATGCTAATGAAAAAAGAAAGCCGATCATTGGCAAATACAACTATTAAAGGGACAAAGGAAACAACTCATAAGAAAAGAGAGGAATAAGTTCGGATGTACTATGTTGCTAAATTGGATTTAAATTGCTACTTTTTTAAGCATCTATCTTTCAATCATCAAGATAAAAAAGCTATATGCAAGAATGGTTGACCTAACACAGAATACCTATTGGCAAAAAAGAGAACAAGCATGTCCTCAACTTTTTCTCTGAATTTTTCTCATGACAAGATGGGAACTATAGCAACTAGTAAGCATTATTTTGTTGTGCATGTCTAAATCTTTGAAATGCACCTGAGGATTGATAGTGAAATTGCCCCTTCTATATGACCATGCCGTACACATGGTACATTATTGTGTTTGTGTAGTATTTTTTCCCTTTCTTCTACCTCTATTGAGAACCACAAAATTGGTACATTCTTTCCAAGCGTTGGCTTTACTTGCCCTACTTTTCTGGAGCACAGCCGATCATGAATTCGAGTGGCAAAAATGGAATTTACATTAGGGAACAGAACGGATAGAAAATATGGTGAAATACATGAGCACGTCTGTGGAACTTTCGTTTTAATTATCCTTGATTGAAACTCTTAGGTATTGCGCGAGTTAAAATAATGTATTTCGAAAATACTCGAATGACAAGGTCACTCGAATGCAATAGAATAAATGACGCATGCTCTTAATAGATAGGCCCAGGCGCCCAGCTAGCAGAATCTCATCCCAAAGCCCAAATAAGCACACAAAATATGTCGTAAAATAAACCTGCCTGACTTAAATATAAATAGTACAAATTAAAATGACTAGGCTGTTTTCATTTATATGTTAGTTTTATATTTTTAAGTAAGCTAGCTTTATTTAGAAAGATGTGGTCTAATGCTTTTAACATCAAATTTTACATTAAGTGAATGTGAGAACCCATTTCTCTATTGACAAACGGTACAATATATATTTTAGGTTGTATTTGGTTTAATTTTTTTATGAGTAATGCTAGAGTCAATTTGACACTTTGTCCCATCAAACATGATCTAATCTCAATTTTTAAAATTACAATGGTCAATTTGAACTGGTAAATTTGCTCTCTATAATAAAATCTCCTTAGATAATAAATTTTATAATTTTTTTTACTTTTTTTTAAGTTTAGAAAATCTTCCATCTAATTAATTTTGGACCATTTAATTTTAAAAAAATGAAAAAACTTAAAAAAAATTAAAATATATATATAAAATTTGATCTCCAAAAAAATTTCAATACAGAGATCATATTGAGCCGTTCGAATTGGCCGTTTAAAATTTCAATAATCAAGACTCGAATTGTGTTCGACGTCAAACATATTTGACTCTAGCTAGTATTACTCATTTTTAATTAAGCATGAATGTAAAAGTCAGTTGTCGCTTTCAACTCTATATATGTAAGGTGTTTTTGTTTGTTCAATAAAGAGAGAAGAGGGAAGAGCACCAATCAAATAGGGAATAAGGAGCATTTTTCCTCTTCCCTCTCATCTCTTCTCTCTTCTTTAGCTAACCAAACGCATCCATAAAGCTAGAATAACTTCTGATGGGTTCAAATGCGTTTGACGGGCTCGATTAGATTTCAATTCTCGAATTGCAAATGATCGATCTAAAACGTTAATTATGTTACGTTTTTACATTGAAATCTTGTTGCAGACTAAATTTTATATTTTAAAAAAAGTAACTACTTTTTAACATTTTTTAAAAATCGTTCTTATTGGATGACTCATCGTTTTTTAATCAAGTGATATTCTACAAATTTTTAGGAAAAAAAGTTAAAAAATGGAAAAAATACAAGATTTGGTCTCCCAAAAAAATTTCAATATGAAAACTCAATGAACAATTTCGATCAATCATTGCAACTTGAGAATTGAGATTTAATAGCATTTAACAAATATAAGTGTTAAACGTGTTTGATTTTAGCATTATTCAATATATATAATCATATTGATAATACAAATTATAATTATGAGGTGAATAATAAAAGTATTCAACTTTTCTTATGGGGTTCAAACGTGTTATTTTTTTATACAAAAACCAATATAATACTAAAATTTTAACATAAGCATATGTGATTAGAAAAAAATGGAAGACATGGCATCATTTCAACCATGTTTTTTTTTTCTTTTTTTTTTTGTCATTATGATTTCCGAATTCGAAGACATTTCAAATATAAAAGTTCTAGATTTATTTTCTTAATTTTTAGAAGCATTTTAAATCATTCAAATTCAGCCATTGAAATAAATAAATAAATGTGAGAGTCCAACACAAATGTTCAGTGGCTCCGCTGTTATGCCTCTATAAATAAATGAACTTATTAAAAAAAATCAAAAATAGAAAACACAATGTTTTCTTCTTTTTTTTTTTTTGAAGGTTGAGTGGCAATAGCCACACCCTACTATTTCATTGAAATAAAATAAAACATTTACAAAGATTACAATAACAAAAGAGCCAAAAAAAGAGAAACAAAAGAAAAGACGAAATAAAAAAAGTCCTATTACAAACTACTGTAGAAAGAAAAAAAGAAATTATCAACAACACTGTTGAGTTGAAATCTACATGAGAGTTGACCAATTTCTCACTGAGGTGCATTCCACAGTTCAGTTTTGCGATTCAGCTCCTTTTTATTATTTTATTTATTCCACCATTGAAAGTTGGTATTTACATTGAAGGAAAAACAACACACAAAGAGTGAGGAGTGCGATGTACTTTTCTGCCGAAATTAAATCGTAACCAGCTTGTATAGTTGAAGATTTTCCCTGTCAAATAATTTCCTTGTACTTATATGTTCTTTTTGTTTGAAATTGTTGAACCTTTTATTTCTTCTCGAGTAAAAGCTGGACTGAAACCATCTTTTTTATTTCTATAAACTGCAGCTAAAATGCCATTTACATCTTGCATTTTAGTTTTACATATCGCAGGCTCCGTTTGGATTCTATTTGGAAAGAAGGGAAGAAGGAATAAATGAATAAATTTATTATAAACAATTCAAACTCTTCACAAAATTACACACTTCCCAATACTTCTTCTCACTTCTTCCCTTCTTTCCTTCTTCCCACACCTTATCCAAACGGAGCCGCAAATAGAAATTTCAAAATTGATAGTCCTAAGCTAAAATTATTGTTTTAAAAGTATATATTTTAAAATTGTAAATAGTAAATTGAAGTTCTCTCTAACGTATGTAAAAGTCACTACACAAAAGCTGGTGGATTTTTTTATCCGATGACTAGTGTCACTTACAAATGTCTGCTTTGCATTTCCCTTTTTCCTATCAATTTCTGATTGAGATTATCATTGAACTATTACTTATTGCGCATATCATCACATTTGATTGTGGCGAGGAAAACAGTCTGAGTGGATTCTAGCTAATTTATCCTCTACCGTACAGTTAGTACTACCAAGTGATGCATGAGTGGACTCGCCTTAAACCCCAGCGCATTAGCTGATTAGCAAAATTTGTTATTTTAATGTAATCAAAACGAAAAAAAATTCATTAGAGAGAAATTCAATTAACTGACAACGGCAATTCGGAAAACACAAAAGATAGAAAATTACAAGTAAATAGTAAAATTAAGGCTGGGGCTTGACCCTTGTTTTTTCTTCAAAAAAAAAAAAGTAAAATTAAATTCTAATCCTGTTTATAAATTCTCTCTCCTATATATGATTGTTTGAAACAATTTTTAGTGTTTAGGGTTGCGCAAATACACTTGACACAATTTTTAAAATTTGGAACGAGGTAATTTAATATTGCACCTTTGAATTTGACCCAAATTAAATGGACGGTGACAAATCAAACAAATTAATTAAATGAACTATGCGAAAATTGAAAAATATATATTGAAAGAAATTGACGTAATAAAACATCCAAACCACAATCCAAGAAAAAAGTACTCTAATACCAGCTAGCTTAATCCGAACCAAAATTTTGAGCATGACTATAAATGACCTATTTTGTATCCATTCAACATCCTGCCAACATGTCGCAAGTAGCAACAAAAAACAAAAGGAAAACAAAAGCAGTCATCGTTTGTTTAATGATGTATTTTTTCCATCGTAAATTTATAATATTTTTTTCAAAATAGTTGAATTAATCCACACAATAATAACAACTAGTTTTCTTATATTTGCACACGCGATATCAACATCGTTTTCTTAAATTGTACGAAAATTCTAGAGTGATTTCGCTAAAACAAAGTGAAAATTCCAGAGTGATTAGACTAGAAGATCTAGAAAACTGAAATTTTAGAGTGATTTTATCGTAACATGCTTTTTAAAAAGGGAAAATTGGATTTATTGCCTCTGTTTGATGCTTTCTATAACCTTTCTTTAGATCTTTCAGACGCCAATCTGGCACATCTTATCATGTTACCAAAGGAAGACAATGCACAGGCTATGTCACAATACCGCCCCATTAGCATCATTCGCTATCTTCCTAAGTTGTTCTTAAAAGTTTTGAACAATAGATTGGCATCCTTCCTGCCGGATCTAATATCCAATTCACAAACTGGTTTTGTCAAAGGGAGGTTAATCTCGGAGAATTTCAATGTGGCACGAGAGATAATTGTCAACATTTCCTCTGGTAAGAACCCGGCCATAATACTAAAATTAGATTTTTCTAAAGCCTCTGACTCAGTATCCTGGCCTTTCCTTTTTAATCTGTTGGATACGAGGGGTTTCCCAACAAGGTTCATACTTTGGGTTAAGCTTCTCCTCACCTCTGCAAAATCTTCAGTCCTCCTGAATGGAGCTGTGGGCCCCGCATTTCAGCATAAAAGGGGTCTTCGTCAGGGAGACCCTTTATCACCCTCGCTTTTCATCATCGCAGCAGATGTCCTCAGTCGAATGCTCCAATCTATCGCTCTTTCCATAGGATGCAGCCTTACCTCCAGACTTTTAGATCCTTACTTCTTATTTCAATATGCTGACGACACTTTGATTTTCTCAACAGCCAAGGGAATGGCCTTGCAGTCACTCAGTCTTGTTCTCAGCTCTTTCTCAAAGGTCTCAGGTGTGGACATTAATTGGAACAAAACGAGTTTTGTCCCTTTTAACATTTCCCATGATCTAATCACTCGTGTTCAGCGTTTGCTGAACTGTCCACAAGCCTCTCTCCCTATGACTTACTTAGGGCTGCCTTTAACAGATAAAAAACCTGATAGATTATGTTTCCAAAGGTTAATCGACAGGATCAAAAGTAAACTTGCCAGTTGGAAATGCCCCTTGATGTCAAGAGCAGGAAGAACTGTGTTGACCACTTCTGTGCTTTATTCAATTCCAGTTTTCTTTATGTCAGTTTTTCGGCTACCATCATGGGTGATTAAGGAAATTGATAAGGTTCGGCGAAACTTCATCTGGAAACGAAATGGGGTTTCTGGTAAAGGCATACCCCTCATTGCTTGGGACAGAGTTTGTCTTCCCAAAAATTTAGGGGGTTTTGGTGTGCAACAGTTGGCCTTACAGAATATCTCTTTACTTTTAAGATGGATTTGGAGGCTCTACTCTCTTAGGACTTCCTTGTGGTCATCTTGTGCTCGTTTGCTTTATGGTAAAACGGATCCAAACATTCCTCCTTTGGCCTGGAACAAAAAAGGATCCTTTTTTTGGAGGCAGTTATTACCTTTACGTTTTTACTTCCAGATTTCTATCAAATCGAAAGTTCATAGTGGTAAGAACTCTCTCTTCTGGTTTGAGAATTGGGGAGGAAGTATGATGTTTTTCTTTTGTATGAAACCTACACCCCATGTCAGAAAATTTGCTACGGTTAGACAAGCTGCACATTCCTGGCATAAGTTGGTTCCTGCTCCTATGACTCTCTCAGACAACAGATTGTTCCTTCAGCTGCAATTTTTGAATTTGAATGAGGAGAGGGACTCGATTTCTTGGCGGTGGCGCCTAGATGGCAAGTATTCAGCGGCATCTGTTTATAAAGCTCTCGTCTCTGCTGGAAAAATAAAGTTCAGGTTCACCAATTTGTGGAAACTCAAAATCCCACCTTCTGTCAGATTTTTCCTCATTTTACTGGCACATGGCCGCCTGCTGACACAAGAACAGCTGCTGAAGAGAAATGTTTAGGTTCAACAACAGTGCCACCTGTGCCAACAAGTTGTGTTAGAGACTGCACAACATCTGTTTGTGAACTGCTCCTTCTCTGTTGACATTTGGTCGAGAATAGGTTTGAATTCTACTCATAGAGCTGATGTGAACTCCTTGTTGAGCTACCTGTGCGACACCCAAACGACAAATACTACTTCCACCCGGATAGCTACTAGTATATGGGCGTTATGGCTAGAGAGAAATAATCGGGTTTTCAGGGAAGAACGAAGGAATGTGCAGGCGATCCATGATTGGATAGTTCAAGAGTCTGCCTTGTTTATGAAATTTTGTTGAGATGCTTCTGATTTTTTGTTTCTGTTTTTTTTTTCCTTCTTTTATCTTTTTCTTTATCCTTTTTCTTTTTCTCTAGATAGTCGCTATCTAGAATTTCTAAAAAGGAAAAATTGGGTGTATACCCCTCTAATCTTCTCTAATTAGAAATATACCCCTCTAATATTTGAAATTAGATATTTACCCCTCAAATCATGTTACTCTTAGATATTTTCCCTTATCAATATATCCAACAAAAAAGTTTACTTCTAAAAATAAATTTATAACGGTAAGACCAAAATACCCCCATCTCCCAACCTCTATTTCTGTCTACCTCTACTCTAGCCATGGTAATTTTTACTTGCATTTGGAAGTCTACAATACCTACGATCATTCGATAGATAAACCATATATAAACCTAATTAGAAAGCTTTGGTCTCCGCTATTTTATTAATTTTTTCTAACGTATCTCATGATTTATACCTCAAGTACCGTGTGGTACTTCCAAAGTGAAGTTTATTTAGGAATATTAACAATGGCTGTCAAGGATGCTTCGATCGAGAAGTATTACCCACAAAACAAAAGCAAGGTGCTTAATTAACCGAATATGTAAATAGTGGAATTAAATAAAAAATGAATTAGATATATGTATTATACTTGAAATATGAAATGATAATTACAATTAGCATTTAGGAAAAAAAACACCTTCTGGATGTGTCGTCCTTATCTAGACCAGAAAGACAAATGAAGGATTCCTTTGTCAAATTTTCATTTATGTCCCATAATTCAAATTGAAACCATATAAAAAGATTATTTTTGTTTTTGAATAAAACTAAACAATTGGATGACGCGAAATATGGTCAGAGAAAGGGCATGCGAAAGGTCTGAAAATAAGGGTATTTTAGTCTTAAAATTATAAAACTGACTTTTATCATTGGGAAAATCAGTCATATACCCCTCAAATCTTATGTAATTGGAAATATCCCCCTCTAATCTTTGTTTTTGGAAATTTACCCCTCCAAGCATAATTTATATAGATATATACCTTTTTGAATACTTCTTATGATATTTTAATTATGAAAAATAAAGATTAAACATTTAGGACAAAAATGCCCTCAGTCTTCTCCCCTCTGTACCCTTCTTCTTCTTCGTGAGATCCATATTAGAACAAATTCGAAACCTTTAGTTGAGTTCAAATGCTACATTTAAAAGAATTGAAGAAGCATTTTCTAACAGGATGAGAAATTCTCCTGGGTCATTTTAGAGGCTATATGTGGAATTGCTTAGATTCCGTCCTTCTTTTCTTTTTGAAGTCTTTAATTGATGTCATCCATCTCTGGCTTAATTTTCCAGTTTCTTAATTAATTATCGAATAATGTAGCAGCCCGGACTTGAAAGCAACTTGGTATTCCTACTTTCAATAATCAATTCAATTGTATCCGCATCTCCAGACTTCCATTTATTGGAACGCATCTATAAGGGCTGCCCCGTATTCACATATGATCCTTTTACTAACTCTACTAATTTGCTTCTCGTTTGGAATTATTTGAAACCTTCTTCAATAGCTTTAAATGCATAAAGAAGGGAATTATTTGAATAAAGAACTGGGACAAACTCACAAAAGTAATTCCGAAAAGATAAGCTCTAGTGAGTAAAGAGGGTGACACAAGTAGTAGTTGATAAGAGACCTCTCGTTTTTTTCTCAATACGAGGAAAAATGAAATGACAACAGGCAAGTAAAAGTATGAATTTCATACATTCTCTTTTCTGAACAAAGAAAACAAAAATACAACGTCAATGAAAATCAGAATCAGAATAAAAAAATCAATGGGAAAATGAATCGTTAGAGGGGATGAGGGCAGTCTTGTCCTAAATATTTGAATTTTATTTTTCAGAATTAAAATATCATAAGAAATATTCAAAAGGGTATATATCTATACAAATTATGATTAGAGGGATAAATTTCCAAAATCAAAGATTAGAGGGGGATATTTCCAATTACCCAAGATTTGAGGAATATACGACTGATTTTTCCTTTATCATTAAATTATTGTTTAAAATATTGATAAGGGTAAATATCTAAGAGTAACATGAAATGAGGGGTAAATATCTAATTTCAAATATTAGAGGGGTATATTTCCAATTAGAGAAGATTAGAGGGGTATACACCCAATTTTCCCTTTTAAAAATTAAGATCATATTATATACCTGCTAACCCATATAATATATCGACATAATTCATTATCTATCAAATTAACTAAAATAAAAATCAAATTATAGAAAATTTAGGTTATAAATGACGCGAGTAGTTAGCACAAATAAAATTGCAATGATTTTTCAAAAACGTCTACGATGCAGAATTTTGGAATCCACCACTACGTTTTGTTTTTTTTTTTTAAAAAAATGCATTGGGATGTTTCAATAAAAACCTTAAGGTCGTCAATTACTTAACAGCCATAGTACCCAGCAATAGTGGGTCAATTGCAAATAGAATCAACTTTATCAGTTTTTTCTTTTCTTTAAATCTTTATTTCGACCAACAAATGTACATTCAAATATATTTCATCAGATGGGCTAAAATCAGCCACGACTGACGGATGCAACCGTCAGCTACGATCAAATCTCAATTTTTGAGATTCTAACAGTTGATCCGAACCATTCAATGTGTTCTCTATATTAAAATCTCATTGGAGACCAAATTTTATATTTTCTGATTTTATTTACTATTTTTCTGAGTTTTTTAAATTTCATAGTTATTGAAGGGTTCAGAATTGTTTAGATTAAGAATTTTGTAAAATATCAAACAAATACTAAAAAATTTCAGAAAATATAAAATTTTGTCTCCAACGAGATTTCAATATGGAGAACACATTGAACGGTTCGGATCGACTGTTAGAATCTCAAAAATTGAAATTTGATCGTAGCTGACGGTTGCATCTGTCAGTCGTGGCTGATTTTAGCCCATCTCATATTTCATTGACCTCTATTTTGTGAAATTCTTGTCAAGATACTATGTGATCAAGGATTCAGCCTTGTTTTTTCTTTTATTTTTCAGAATTTAAAACCGAGGTACTGCACTGGAAGACATATGTCGCTGCCAAAATTTTGTAAGATTTTATTATTTGAACATAAATTTATCTACGCCTCATTTTTTTTTAATAAAAACAGTTTTTTAGAAATAATCTACCAAAACAAACTTGGTCTGAAATTTTCACAAATTGGTTCCAAAATTTTTTAAATTTCTGCGCATTAAGAAAATCATTAGGGATAGTTTCCAAATAGTCGAATCATACTTGATCAGTTTCTTAACACGCACAAGAAGAGCGGTCAAAAAGGTTTTGATTATTTACACATTTGCTATCAGTGGGAAGTTCGTCACTTTCTTCGGTGCATGCGCTATGCTTCTATTAATTAATTACTCGCTCGAGTGTAAGGTTCTGCACAATTTTTCATATATACCCTCGTGCCTCGTAGTAGTTTAAGGAACTCACTTTTTTTATATATATAATTGCTTAATTCTTTATGCAAGATATAAAGTAAACTATGGAGCTAAACGTACCAACATGATGAATTGATGAGGATTCCAACCTATTTATTCCTCAAGTCTTTACTTTTAAATATCTCTCAATTATATTTTACTAAATATTAATAAAGTCGACGACTATGTTAGGTGTTTCTTGTACGTATATAGTTAAGAGTGTGTTTTGGAGGTTCGAAAAATAATTTTTGACATTTAATATAGTTGCTTTTAATATAGTTGCTTGCAAATTTTTTGAACACATTTTGACTTGTTCGAAACCACATGAGAGTTGTTAATTGTCAATTTGTCATGTTTGAACTAAAATAGGCATGCGTGCATCAACATAATATACGTACCAGTGTGCTAACTATTATTCAATATATTCATCGTATTAATATTGTCATGTTAAATTAAAAAGAAGTATCATTGGTTCCAATATTTTCAAAAACAAAGCCCTTAAAAAAATTCCAAGCAATTAATACATTAAATAGCAAACGTGCACGTTATATTAAATTTATAAATTCTAGTTAGATTTCATCCATTCTAACTAGAATTTAGTAAATTTAGTAAAAAAAAAAAATAGAATTTATAAACATGGAGTCCAACCAATAATTTCTACCATTTTTTGTTTTGAGGGAACATGTTTAATTTTCGCTGGAAGAGAAAGATTGATAACCTATGTGTTTCATGATGAATTATGTCTCTCTAATAAAATAAATGACATTGTTTTTTAAAAGATTTCTAATTTTAACATCAGGTAAATTTATAAATGCACCCTACTTGACTTTTCATATAGGATTAGAAGTTGAATCGGATAATGAATTAATGATACATATTGGATTCTCAAATTTTAGGAGGATATGCATCAAATTAAACCTACGAAAAAATGGCCTTCTTGGCTCTTGAAAAAAGTACAACTTTATATAGCTAGGTCCAAGCCACTCGTGCAGAGAGGGGGCAATTAAATTTAAACAAGAAGCTGCCTTGGCTGCTAATCATTACCAAGGGATAGCTTCCTTTTGTTGTCATAAACTATATTGATTTGAGTTGGGACTACTAATGGTTGGAAATTGGAATTAGGAGAATAAAGTTTTAGTCATGCATATAATAACATATTTTGTTATCCATAATAACCATATTATTATCCATCAATATTCGTTTCCGGACGTATCATTATTTTGTTCATTATGACATAGATAAAAAAACAATCGGGAATGATAACTGCCATATGCAATTTTGTCATCCTGCCATCGCTAAATACAAAATGAACATATACAACAAACAAGGTGAACATATAAATGATCTAAGTGAACACTTACAAATAAATAAGTGTTGTT
Source organism: Rhynchospora pubera (assembly GCA_028095005.1). Classification (NCBI taxonomy): domain Eukaryota; kingdom Viridiplantae; phylum Streptophyta; class Magnoliopsida; order Poales; family Cyperaceae; genus Rhynchospora; species Rhynchospora pubera. Next base: position 21,849,797 of record CM051463.1, read on the forward strand.
ATCACTTGTTCAGAAGTTTATATGCATATTCAACTTATTTTCATTGAACTTATTTGTTTGTATGTGTTCACTTAGATTGTCTATATGTTCACTTTGTTTGTGTATATGTTCATTTTATATTTAACGATGGCATGGATGGCAAAATTGCAGATGGGAGTAATCAATTTCCAAAAACGATTAATGCCTCTCATCTTAAACATCTATAAAGAATATACTTCAATCAAATTTCAAACCCACAAGCTTTACTCGAGGATCTTTTTCCTTAACCATATTATAGTTTTCGAAGATCAGTGCTACATGTTGTAATTGATTAGATCGATGTTTATTCTAAGAAAGTAGTAAAATTTAAAAACTATTATAAGAATAGTAGTAGAAGTGGACCAAGTCATCGAGCCAGCCAATATGTAGTACTAAAACATTTTGATTGTTATATAATGACAGTCTAGCACGCATAAAAAATTTAATTAATTGTAAATGCCACCCTAGCAATCCTTATTGACAATACAAAATTAGACGGAAGGATATCAACGTAAAATAAAAAAATGGATAAATAAACTATCTAAATAAAAGAGGATGAAGATATAAAAAATTATATTTTTATTTAAATAATGTTGATAAATAAATATATGCATATAGCACAATATGTAAAGCATATACCATAGTGCGATATACACTTATTTTGCCCACATATTGAAGCGATTTTCATCTTTTTTGCAGCTGTTAATCTGATTTCACATTTCATTTAATTTTTAATCAATTCTCCAACTTTTTTTTTTTTTTGGCAAACAGTGCCTTTGAAAATCATATATATTTCCAAGAGAGAACTTATTCTTTAACCAGTAATAGCACTTTTAGCCCATCCAATGATTCGATAGCTCCAGGATAGTTGATAACCATAAAAGGTTGTTATTTTTTTTTTTTAGATGAGAAAGAGGTGGTTAGATTATATTATTGATTAGACATGATGAAGGTATTTTAACCTAGGTATCAAATAAATTTATAACCTAGAGCTAACCTCACTAGTCGTTTTAGTTAAGCTTTAGGGTCGAACCCAAGGGACGGATTAATGAATACCAGACTTTACTTCCTCACGAAAGCTAGACAAACAATTTTTATGGATTTTGGTTGATTAAATCTAAAGGTGCAAGTAAACAAATATTTTTGGTATTTTATGAACTAAAACAGATGCAAATAATATCCCAGGACTTTGTATTCATTTAGTTTAGCTTTAAAGTACTTCTACCCAAAGTTTTCACCAAGGAAGAAGGTAATTTCGGACCGAAATATACAGATTTCGGACCGAAATTCTATATAAGTCGTGCCAAAATATACTTTAAACTTTCTGCTTTGACTTGCTGATTTTATACAACACTATGTGAAGGATACTTGTCGACCAGACCTAAATCCTAACCTCAGCTGTCGCAATTTTGGTTTTGGAAATCGGTTTGGAACTCGGTTTTCTCCACGTAAATGACTAAACCTAAACTTTCGTGTCGGATATTAGTCACTTAAGGTTATCATGTTGGATTTCTAGAGGTATCTAAGTCCTTTCAGATCGTTAGAAACTACACCTTTCGGTTGTCAAGTTAACCTCCTCTTTCGAGCGTTTGGCTTACCTCAATTACTTAATCAATCATGTGTTTAGTCTAGTTTAATGTCCTAAAGACGTCGCGATTCATCCATAGGTAAACATCAAGCAAACAAATAACATAACTAAGCATATCAATAATTTCCAACATAATAAATCACATAACATAGCAATCAATCCATCAAGTCATCACAAAATACTAAACTAAATTACTACTTAGCCCTAAGACATAAGAAACTAGCCTAACATGTAAACAAAGCAAGATACAAACTCCATGTGATCAAAATATCAAGAGAAAAGGAAGGAATAAACCAAATATCGCTTCTATCGAGATATTGATCGTCCGAAGTCGTGGTTGGATCGGTTCTACCGCCGTCGCGTCCAGAATCGCTCCAAGGTTGCTGCCATGGTCGTGCTCCGCTGCAAGAGGTGGAATCCCACGCCTTTCGGCGTGAGAACGGTGGTGGAAAAAGAAGGAAATTATTGTATGGAAGGTGGGATGCGTCTCTGGTCGAAATTCGTGCTTAAAAACACATAGGGAAAGACCAGAAGGCGGCTAGGGCAAGAGGGGATCCTTCCTTCTTTGAAAATTACCAAAAATAACTTTCCATAAAAGAAATTTCGGACCGAAATCTGGAAATTTCGGTCCGAATTGTATAAATTTCGGACCAATTTCGGACCAAAATTCCAGAATCGAGCATTGATAGTATTTTGACCATAATTTCTTCATCCGGACTCCGATTGAGGTGATTCAAAGATCGCTGGAAAACTTAGGATGAGCTCTACAATGCTATGGACTCCTTTCAGTCATTTTGCTTCTTCAAAATCCACCATTTTATGCAATTATTGTGTCCAATCCACCAAGTTCCTACAAAACAAGTCAAATTCCACGGCAGTGTCCAATCTTGCAAAATATAATGCAAAAGTGCAGTGAATATCATTGGTTTGGGTAGTATTTTGGTGCCAAGTATGGTCAAAATATATATATAAATAAGAGATATCAAATCCCCCCAAACTTAAACTTTTGTTTGTCCTCAAACAATATCCTAAGTTCAAAGGAATTAACCATACTTAGACTTACAATCAAATTATCTCAAACCAAACAATGCCATGAAAAATTGATCATTCAGTTTACTCAAATGTTTCACACAACAAATTAAAGCAAGCTCAAAAATTTAATTCAAGGATAAGGTTTTAGTTTTCTTTTCGATTGAATTTGTGCATCTCTTAGTCCTAATGAATTTCATTTTTCAAATGAAGAACCCTAGCTTCTCTTTGTCAAAACAATTGCAAACTCAATTTCATTTGTCCGTTCTTTTTCATGTCTCACAAAAATTTGTAAAGAAATTTTATCAAAGTCGAAAATTTATAATGAATCCTTCTCAAAGTAATTTTATTTTCACCAATTTAAATTGTGCAAGTCGAGTCATGGGGCTTTGCACCCTAGAGGATTTAATGCAAGTCATTGACCTTGAAAATGCTACTGGCACATATCGCACCAGGGAGGTCGGTCCGGTTTTTACGCATTTTTCGCTACAGACCACTACGGACTTGAACATTTCTTTTTTTTTTTCTTTTTATATGTTAAGTTCCTTAAGCCTCCAATATTTGTGGTTGAGTTGGTGGAAAAAGGTCTCGATGCATCCTCATTTTCACAACTATTTAGATTTTTGTCAATTTAGAAATTTGCTCGTTGGTGATTCAAGCATTCAAACACACATCTAGATTCATCTTATAATTTTCAAAGTTCATAAAATCTCTTTTTAAACAAAAGTTTGCAAGACACAAAATCGTTCACTCGACAAAAACTTGTGAGAATTGACTTAAATAGTTTTGACAATTTTCAAGCATCCAAATTCAGATTCCTTTATCTCAAACTAATTTTCAAGTCGGTCTATTGGTGCACAAATCAATTTAAAGCATCTTAAACATCAAAAGTCCTTGAGAAAAATTTTCAAAAATGCTTTTAAAATTCGAACAATGTGAAACAGTGAGTAATTTCACCAATATAACCAAGACAGAGATCAAGCATGCATCCAAAATTAGTTTTCTGATTTTTCAGCATTCAAAATGGAGCAAAACAGTACAAATAGCAAAAATTTTGGACCAAAATTTAAAAATTTCGGACCAAAATTTTGCATATTTTGCAATTTTTACTCTTTATCCCCCCTCCAAACTGAACAAAGCACTGTCCCAGTGCTAAACATTCACAGATTAAGTAAAAAGAGTAAAAATGGAAGCGTACCAATTCATGATTATGGAAAAATCGTGCTGTCCATCACAAATTTCGGACCAAAATCCACAAATTTTGGACCGAAATTTTCACTTTAAATCAATGAATTTTGATCTCTGTCGCTCGAATCGTCACGAAATTTTTTCAGCATGTCCACATAGAGGTCCTTCAAGTTTGTTGTGGAGAAAATTTGAGTTTTGACGCTGAAATTTCAAAATGCGGCGGCGAGACGTCCAATCGAGCGACGGTGAGGCGTGCAAAACCTTCGCTGGAGCTTGTAAAAACTGTGTTGGAGCGTGCGAACATCGTGGCTTGTTTTCTTGTGGCATGCAACTCACATGAGGTCGTGCGTGGGTCGTGAACTTTTTTTGTTCTCCGAACTGTGGTGCTCTAGCGCGAGTCACAAGTAGGACATCCACAATCAATCAAAACCTGCATTTCCAACAATAAAATCCAAACCAACCATGAGTTTTTTTTTTTTTTTTTTTTTTGATAGAACATTAAACTAAATAATTGAATAAAAATTTGAGGACTTGGGTTGCCTCCCAAGAAGCGCTTGTTTTAGGTCACGAGCCTGACCACCTCCCCGGCAACGGCGCCAATTTGATGAAGGTATTTTAACCTAGGTATCAAATAAATTTATAACCTAGAGCTAACCTCACTAGTCGTTTTAGTTAAGCTTTAGGGTCGAACCCAAGGGACGGATTAATGAATACCAGACTTTACTTCCTCACGAAAGCTAGACAAACAATTTTTATGGATTTTGGTTGATTAAATCTAAAGGTGCAAGTAAACAAATATTTTTGGTATTTTATGAACTAAAACAGATGCAAATAATATCCCAGGACTTTGTATTCATTTAGTTTAGCTTTAAAGTACTTCTACCCAAAGTTTTCACCAAGGAAGAAGGTAATTTCGGACCGAAATATACAGATTTCGGACCGAAATTCTATATAAGTCGTGCCAAAATATACTTTAAACTTTCTGCTTTGACTTGCTGATTTTATACAACACTATGTGAAGGATACTTGTCGACCAGACCTAAATCCTAACCTCAGCTGTCGCAATTTTGGTTTTGGAAATCGGTTTGGAACTCAGTTTTCTCCACGTAAATGACTAAACCTAAACTTTCGTGTCGGATATTAGTCACTTAAGGTTATCATGTTGGATTTCTAGAGGTATCTAAGTCCTTTCAGATCGTTAGAAACTACACCTTTCGGTTGTCAAGTTAACCTCCTCTTTCGAGCGTTTGGCTTACCTCAATTACTTAATCAATCATGTGTTTAGTCTAGTTTAATGTCCTAAAGACGTCGCGATTCATCCATAGGTAAACATCAAGCAAACAAATAACATAACTAAGCATATCAATAATTTCCAACATAATAAATCACATAACATAGCAATCAATCCATCAAGTCATCACAAAATACTAAACTAAATTACTACTTAGCCCTAAGACATAAGAAACTAGCCTAACATGTAAACAAAGCAAGATACAAACTCCATGTGATCAAAATATCAAGAGAAAAGGAAGGAATAAACCAAATATCGCTTCTATCGAGATATTGATCGTCCGAAGTCGTGGTTGGATCGGTTCTACCGCCGTCGCGTCCAGAATCGCTCCAAGGTTGCTGCCATGGTCGTGCTCCGCTGCAAGAGGTGGAATCCCACGCCTTTCGGCGTGAGAACGGTGGTGGAAAAAGAAGGAAATTATTGTATGGAAGGTGGGATGCGTCTCTGGTCGAAATTCGTGCTTAAAAACACATAGGGAAAGACCAGAAGGCGGCTAGGGCAAGAGGGGATCCTTCCTTCTTTGAAAATTACCAAAAATAACTTTCCATAAAAGAAATTTCGGACCGAAATCTGGAAATTTCGGTCCGAATTGTATAAATTTCGGACCAATTTCGGACCAAAATTCCAGAATCGAGCATTGATAGTATTTTGACCATAATTTCTTCATCCGGACTCCGATTGAGGTGATTCAAAGATCGCTGGAAAACTTAGGATGAGCTCTACAATGCTATGGACTCCTTTCAGTCATTTTGCTTCTTCAAAATCCACCATTTTATGCAATTATTGTGTCCAATCCACCAAGTTCCTACAAAACAAGTCAAATTCCACGGCAGTGTCCAATCTTGCAAAATATAATGCAAAAGTGCAGTGAATATCATTGGTTTGGGTAGTATTTTGGTGCCAAGTATGGTCAAAATATATATATAAATAAGAGATATCAAATCCCCCCAAACTTAAACTTTTGTTTGTCCTCAAACAATATCCTAAGTTCAAAGGAATTAACCATACTTAGACTTACAATCAAATTATCTCAAACCAAACAATGCCATGAAAAATTGATCATTCAGTTTACTCAAATGTTTCACACAACAAATTAAAGCAAGCTCAAAAATTTAATTCAAGGATAAGGTTTTAGTTTTCTTTTCGATTGAATTTGTGCATCTCTTAGTCCTAATGAATTTCATTTTTCAAATGAAGAACCCTAGCTTCTCTTTGTCAAAACAATTGCAAACTCAATTTCATTTGTCCGTTCTTTTTCATGTCTCACAAAAATTTGTAAAGAAATTTTATCAAAGTCGAAAATTTATAATGAATCCTTCTCAAAGTAATTTTATTTTCACCAATTTAAATTGTGCAAGTCGAGTCATGGGGCTTTGCACCCTAGAGGATTTAATGCAAGTCATTGACCTTGAAAATGCTACTGGCACATATCGCACCAGGGAGGTCGGTCCGGTTTTTACGCATTTTTCGCTACAGACCACTACGGACTTGAACATTTCTTTTTTTTTTTCTTTTTATATGTTAAGTTCCTTAAGCCTCCAATATTTGTGGTTGAGTTGGTGGAAAAAGGTCTCGATGCATCCTCATTTTCACAACTATTTAGATTTTTGTCAATTTAGAAATTTGCTCGTTGGTGATTCAAGCATTCAAACACACATCTAGATTCATCTTATAATTTTCAAAGTTCATAAAATCTCTTTTTAAACAAAAGTTTGCAAGACACAAAATCGTTCACTCGACAAAAACTTGTGAGAATTGACTTAAATAGTTTTGACAATTTTCAAGCATCCAAATTCAGATTCCTTTATCTCAAACTAATTTTCAAGTCGGTCTATTGGTGCACAAATCAATTTAAAGCATCTTAAACATCAAAAGTCCTTGAGAAAAATTTTCAAAAATGCTTTTAAAATTCGAACAATGTGAAACAGTGAGTAATTTCACCAATATAACCAAGACAGAGATCAAGCATGCATCCAAAATTAGTTTTCTGATTTTTCAGCATTCAAAATGGAGCAAAACAGTACAAATAGCAAAAATTTTGGACCAAAATTTAAAAATTTCGGACCAAAATTTTGCATATTTTGCAATTTTTACTCTTTATCCCCCCTCCAAACTGAACAAAGCACTGTCCCAGTGCTAAACATTCACAGATTAAGTAAAAAGAGTAAAAATGGAAGCGTACCAATTCATGATTATGGAAAAATCGTGCTGTCCATCACAAATTTCGGACCAAAATCCACAAATTTTGGACCGAAATTTTCACTTTAAATCAATGAATTTTGATCTCTGTCGCTCGAATCGTCACGAAATTTTTTCAGCATGTCCACATAGAGGTCCTTCAAGTTTGTTGTGGAGAAAATTTGAGTTTTGACGCTGAAATTTCAAAATGCGGCGGCGAGACGTCCAATCGAGCGACGGTGAGGCGTGCAAAACCTTCGCTGGAGCTTGTAAAAACTGTGTTGGAGCGTGCGAACATCGTGGCTTGTTTTCTTGTGGCATGCAACTCACATGAGGTCGTGCGTGGGTCGTGAACTTTTTTTGTTCTCCGAACTGTGGTGCTCTAGCGCGAGTCACAAGTAGGACATCCACAATCAATCAAAACCTGCATTTCCAACAATAAAATCCAAACCAACCATGAGTTTTTTTTTTTTTTTTTTTTTTTTTTGATAGAACATTAAACTAAATAATTGAATAAAAATTTGAGGACTTGGGTTGCCTCCCAAGAAGCGCTTGTTTTAGGTCACGAGCCTGACCACCTCCCCGGCAACGGCGCCAATTTGATGAAGGTATTTTAACCTAGGTATCAAATAAATTTATAACCTAGAGCTAACCTCACTAGTCGTTTTAGTTAAGCTTTAGGGTCGAACCCAAGGGACGGATTAATGAATACCAGACTTTACTTCCTCACGAAAGCTAGACAAACAATTTTTATGGATTTTGGTTGATTAAATCTAAAGGTGCAAGTAAACAAATATTTTTGGTATTTTATGAACTAAAACAGATGCAAATAATATCCCAGGACTTTGTATTCATTTAGTTTAGCTTTAAAGTACTTCTACCCAAAGTTTTCACCAAGGAAGAAGGTAATTTCGGACCGAAATATACAGATTTCGGACCGAAATTCTATATAAGTCGTGCCAAAATATACTTTAAACTTTCTGCTTTGACTTGCTGATTTTATACAACACTATGTGAAGGATACTTGTCGACCAGACCTAAATCCTAACCTCAGCTGTCGCAATTTTGGTTTTGGAAATCGGTTTGGAACTCAGTTTTCTCCACGTAAATGACTAAACCTAAACTTTCGTGTCGGATATTAGTCACTTAAGGTTATCATGTTGGATTTCTAGAGGTATCTAAGTCCTTTCAGATCGTTAGAAACTACACCTTTCGGTTGTCAAGTTAACCTCCTCTTTCGAGCGTTTGGCTTACCTCAATTACTTAATCAATCATGTGTTTAGTCTAGTTTAATGTCCTAAAGACGTCGCGATTCATCCATAGGTAAACATCAAGCAAACAAATAACATAACTAAGCATATCAATAATTTCCAACATAATAAATCACATAACATAGCAATCAATCCATCAAGTCATCACAAAATACTAAACTAAATTACTACTTAGCCCTAAGACATAAGAAACTAGCCTAACATGTAAACAAAGCAAGATACAAACTCCATGTGATCAAAATATCAAGAGAAAAGGAAGGAATAAACCAAATATCGCTTCTATCGAGATATTGATCGTCCGAAGTCGTGGTTGGATCGGTTCTACCGCCGTCGCGTCCAGAATCGCTCCAAGGTTGCTGCCATGGTCGTGCTCCGCTGCAAGAGGTGGAATCCCACGCCTTTCGGCGTGAGAACGGTGGTGGAAAAAGAAGGAAATTATTGTATGGAAGGTGGGATGCGTCTCTGGTCGAAATTCGTGCTTAAAAACACATAGGGAAAGACCAGAAGGCGGCTAGGGCAAGAGGGGATCCTTCCTTCTTTGAAAATTACCAAAAATAACTTTCCATAAAAGAAATTTCGGACCGAAATCTGGAAATTTCGGTCCGAATTGTATAAATTTCGGACCAATTTCGGACCAAAATTCCAGAATCGAGCATTGATAGTATTTTGACCATAATTTCTTCATCCGGACTCCGATTGAGGTGATTCAAAGATCGCTGGAAAACTTAGGATGAGCTCTACAATGCTATGGACTCCTTTCAGTCATTTTGCTTCTTCAAAATCCACCATTTTATGCAATTATTGTGTCCAATCCACCAAGTTCCTACAAAACAAGTCAAATTCCACGGCAGTGTCCAATCTTGCAAAATATAATGCAAAAGTGCAGTGAATATCATTGGTTTGGGTAGTATTTTGGTGCCAAGTATGGTCAAAATATATATATAAATAAGAGATATCAAGACACGTGAGAGGGGCAAATACAGACTAATTAGTTTATAAAATGGGGCACCAGTATTGGTTTTCTTTATAAAATCATTATATTATTATATAAAAATGATCTCCGGGTTGTGAAGTATCCATCCGGACCACGGAAAGGTGCCCAATTTTTTTTTTCTTAGGGTACGTTTGGATCGTTGGAAGAAAAAATAAGAAGAAGGAAGAAGAAGAAAAAAAATTATAAACAATTCAAACTATTCACAAAGTTACACACTTTCCAATACTTCTTCCCTTCTTCCCTTCTTTCCACACCTATCCAAACGGAGCCTTAGGTTTTCTAACTCTTTTTCCACGAGAATTAAGTTAGAAAAGATAGGAATTTGTTTTCTTTTTTTTTCTAAAATGGAAATTAATGGAAGGGCTTGGGTACCGTTTCCCTAATCAAAGAAAATATATAAAACATCTCATTTTCTTCCAAGAGTACAAACAAGGCTATTAGTATTGTTGATTTAGGCCCTTGGCGACCTCTGCGGCTCTGCTTACTAGTTTATCAAAACCGGAAAAAGGGGGGGAAAAAAAAAGTATTATTAGTGATTTTGTGGCTCTTTGGTACTGTCGTAATGGGATCCTCGGCGCTAAAATAGAGATAAAATTGTGTTTTTTAGTATAATTTCATTATACGGTGGATTTGATGCTGATTTATGGTACAACCTTGGCCACAATAATGTGATGATTTAACAAAAAAAAATTATTGTAAAACAATGCTCATGTTTAATTATGAGAAATGCTACATTCAAATCAATTTGACGATTGTTCTACAAACACGATCAAACCTCAATTTGAGAAGTTTAATTAACTAATCCGAATTTTTTTATAATCTTAACATTGAAAAATCATTCTAGACCAAATTTTATATTCTTTAGAATTATTTAACTGTTTTTTATGAACTTTTTTTTTATAAACGGCTGTTATTAAAGGGCCCAAACTAATTAGATAAAAAATTTCTTAAAAATCCGAAAGAATTGTAAAAATATTTGAAAAAGATACATATAAAATTTGTCTCCAAGTAGATTACATTGAACGATTTGATGGAGCCATCTACCAATCGATTTGACTGTAGTATTTCTCCTAAATAATTAATCTTGTTTTAAATTCACATACAAGATGCCTTTCCATAGGCCAAAAAAATAATATTGATAAAATGTATAAAATTAAGTAAAATTAAATCCTAATTGGCTAACTCAGATATAGTGATGGGGAATAAGATGACTGATTTAGTGACATTTGTTTTTTACTTGAAGAAAACTGTGGTTAGTATATATTGCTGTTTATTATTATTATTTTGCTGTTCAAGATTATGAACTTTGAACTATTTGATAACTTTCTTTTGAAATACACAATGTTAAGCTTTTGGTACAAATGGAATTTTTAATGTAATAGGGGATAGAAAGAATAAGTTCCATTAGTGCGTTTTATGGTTGGATATGTTATATAATACAAACCACCACTAATCCGGTATCTAGTGCTTGATTTATAAAAAAAAGATGGGTCCTTAATTAAACATAATCTCATCATTACTACACTGCTAAGATATTATTCCTGATTGGCACGGTTTCACCAATTCTGAAAACTTACTTTTGCCGTCCAAAGCCTTTGTTGAAGTTTTGATACATCCAAATAAAAAAATCAATAAATAAATAAACCATGAAATTTCTATGGTCCTGATCGGAATGGTATGAACATGGCATTTGATTGGAAATGATCTCTTAGGATTTCGGTTGGTATAATAATTTGAAAATTCCGATCGAATGAAATCAAATCTATTTATTTCGGTCAGAAAAATTTCAAAAATATAAAAATTCTATGAAAAAAATAAAAACTGAACGCGACAAACCGTAAAAGGGCAAAAGCTTTAAGAATCTCAATAATATGTTGCGAAGCTTAATTTTTTAAGTGATCTTTGAATCTTTATCCCGTGTTCTAAAAAGCCAAAAATATATGCTTGTTATTGTCATCTTTCAAGAATTAGATTCTCTATATGACAAATCATATAGTACTTCACTGGGAGAAAAAAAAAGACTGCCAATATATTTTCATGATTTCAAAAAGATTAACAACTATACCTCATTTTTTTACTAAGTCAACCAACTAAAAATAAATACTTAACGTGGGATTTTATTTCATTTCAATTCGTTGGAAAATTTGCGATCAAAATGAATGAATTTGGTGTCATTTAGTTAAAATTCTCATGTAATTAGATCTAACGAAATCCTATAAAATCAATTATTGATATGAATGACAATTTCACCTTCGCTAGCTTGCTAAAATTAACGTCACTGTGTTAATTTACCCTGTATAATGCACTACTAATTGTTGTCAAATACATGATATTAGTTCAGTATCACGTAAAATGAATAAGTTTGGAGTTTGGACTTCTAATTATTAAGTATTAATTATTTATTTATAAGTAGAGAAATCTTAATTAAAATGCTGCGTGGCGCAGATGGGTCTTGTGTTTTAAAATTTCATGATTAAAATGACATATCCAAAACGCTCAATCTGATCATCTCATATAAACTCTTATAGAAAAATTTTATTATGTTTATATTTTTATTATGTTTTTTAATTTTAGAAAATAGTTATAAACCTTCCGCTAACAATCCTTTTTAAAAATAAAATAAATTTTGATTTTCAATGAGATTTCAATATGAAAAACATATTAAACTATTCAGATGATTGTTTAAAACATGAAATGTGAGAATTGAACTCGTTGCACGAGTCCATCTATGCTACGCGTAGACCAATCCTATGTATATATGTATATATATATATATATATATATATTTTAAATAAAATAAGTTATATCTGAATTAGCTAGGTGTTATGTAACTTTTGATATATAAAAAAATACATAATCGCATAAATAGTAGTTAATTAGGAATTAGGATTGAGGGATGATAGTACGTTACGGCCTTATGGTTTTAGTTTCCCTGTCCCCTTTGATTCTTAGTGTACTTTGATCGATCTCTCTGCTAACTTCCTCGTTTTATAGTCTCTCCGTTCCCATGGCCTGACCTCCATTTTACTTGTAGAAGAGGCGATCTCTATTTCCATTCAAAACGTAAGTTCAAACACATAATTTGGAAAATCAAATATTCCTCTATACATATGAAAACTATATCCTTCTCCTCTTAGTATAGAACTATCCAAAAATCGGCACACGTTATTAAATCCTAATAAAGACTGAAGCATTACAAAATTGGCTCAGGCCCTCAGAGGCTTTAAGTAAATTTGCACGCCATGTTTCGGCTTGAGCGTAAGCACGTTCACTGGTGCGTGTCGGTACTTCTCTGAAATGGTGAAGCTGAAGCTGGATAATAGCATAGCTAGAATGATCTTGGCCTCCATGAGCGCGTATGCCTGGCCAACGCAGTTGCGTGGACCAGATGCAAATGGGAGGAAGTTACGGGTCAGTGCGAATGATCGGCCTGAAAATCTATCAGGATTGAATTCATTTGCATCGTTGCCCCATAGCGACTTGTCATGGTGTATTGCAAGCACCGGGATCCAAATCGAGAGGCCTTTGGGGATGTGTAGGTCTCCTAGCTTGAAGTCTTGAAATGCCATCCTTGGTAGAAGACTTGCTGGGGGGTAGAGCCTGAGTGACTCGTTAATTATCATCTGTAGCTGCATGATAATGACATGATGATATGTTACTTAATTAGTCAACCGATATATTTTAAATTTTGATTTAAACAAAAGAAAACTTCCCCTTGTACCAATGAAGTATACAAAACAAAATTCACTTTTATGGATGTTGCATTGGTCAAAGGACTTGCAAAAAGGTATTCATGTAATTGACTTGCAATACCGAGCATGCAGTTAAGCGCTATAGCTAGTTTAAGGTGAGCCTAACCTAGCTAGCTAAGAAGGACCATGCTAACTAATACTATGCTGACAATTTAGTTCTTGGTAAAGTATAAAGTTAACTGCACTCTTTTGAATATTTCTTTTTAAATTTATAGCCCACTTAATTAGCTTAGTATTAGGAGTACAGATTTTGAAAACTTAGCAATGTTATCATTAGAGATCCTGGTTGTGGAATCGCTTTCTCCATTACTTACCACAGTAAGCTTAGGCAGATGATCAGCAGTCGGCACACCATCGCCGCATACTTCCATCACCTCAGCACGCGCTTTCTCTTGCCACTCTGTATTAGTCGCTAGTAACATCACCGTCCATGTCAGCAGCAATGCTGATGTGTCATGCCCCGCAAAAAAGAACGTCTTGCACTCGTCCATGATCATCTCCAGATCATAACTAAAACCCTCTTTTTTCTTTTGCATTTCTGCTAAAAGCATCCCCAGGAGTCCCTTACCATATGACGACATCCTACCGAACTCGGCGCCTTCTTTTTTTGTTTCTATTATTGCCATGAGCAGTCTCTCCACCTCTTCCTTGAGGGATTTTATTTCTCTTCGGAACTTGCTTGGGAAGAACCTGAAATTAACAATTTGACAGAATGCCAGTTAGTAAATTAAGAAGTTTGATAACATAATTTATTCATAGAAAATTGAAACATATAGAATGGCTAGACAATTAGGAGACATCAAGAGAGTATAAAAATGGGGATTGGAGGGAATCAAACAAAGGAACAACTGGAGGCTGTGTCAAGTGCTGTACACTGGCTAACCGACAGGCATTTATGGTCATGCCAGGGAGGTCTTGTGAGAAGAATATTTGTTATAACATGCATGTCAAAAAGAAACCAGAAACAACAGGAAGAAGCAGAAAAAAAAAATACAAGTGTATCACGTGCAATACCATCAATTCTTATATGGCCTATGCAAGTAAGAAAACTGAATAATGGGTCATCATTTTATCAACTTATCATCATTTTGTCTTAGTTGTTGTTTAAAATAATTAAATAGCTGCATCCTATTCGCCACACAAGATCAAGCCAATTTCAGGGAAATACAGAGGTATCAAATACTTTAATAACACCGCAAAAAAGATGACAGGAAATAAGACGCATACCGGCTGCCGGGAATCCACAGATACCGGCTTGATTGGGCAGTGAGGATCTGTAATTTGTCCAAAAGATGAAAAATCCGACGACCCGTTTCATAACTTGTATCAAACTCCGTTCTGGCAATTATATCAGCAGTTAACATAGTTAAATAGCTTCCAATCTCCACTTCAGTTCTTGTACTAGATCCAATAACATCATGCAAACTGCGCACCATTTTCTTAGTGCACTCCACCATGTACCCCGCATGACCCTATCAACCATCCAAAAGAAAGAGAGGAGAAACAAAAACCGAGAGACTTTAATAAATGCAATGATGGGAAAATAGAACAAAAAAAATACAAATGCTGAAATACATGGTATATTAGCAAGAATCTCTCGGTGCGTGCTACACATTTGCATTATCCTACTTTGCATAAATCGTGTTAATACGTGTTAAATAATGTATGTATTTAACATTTGCAGCACCACAGTTTGCAAGACCAAGAGTGTCACAGAAAATTTGACCATGTTGACTTGAAATCGGCATATGTAATTAATTAAGAAAGTGATGCTTTTATACCTTAAGCTTATCAGCCATGAAGGCAGGGGCCACAATGCGGCGCTGGTGGGACCAGCTAGCACCGTTTGCCATCAGCAATCCTCTACCAATGAAATGCCGCGTCCCCTCTTGCTGCAGCCATGACTTGCCTGTATTCTGCACGAATTTTGACGAAAGAAGTTCCTTTATCATGTCAGTCTCGGTAAGACACAGCCTTGGCTCGCTTCCGTACCAATATATGAACCTCTTCCCTGAATGTAAACAATATGTAATTGACTAAACCAAAAATAATTAACAGAGCCGATGTAGTAAAACACATTCTATCACATCTTTTTGTTTTACTACATACCATAGAGTTTTCGCCACAGAAGTAAATGGGGCATGAGGCGACCGACGATATCATGGCTGATAGACGGCATGTCAGTTGAGGTGGATATTTTTACGAGCTTGGCGATGTCTTTCAGATTGCCGACTAGGAAACGAGGTTTCGGGCCATAGACACCTTGCCTGGCCATGAATCTCCTTATGCAAAAGGGGGTGATAATATAGCATGAGATGGTAACCCATATTGCTTTGAGTACTATTAAGGAAAGGAGAACTGCTAATAATTGTAGAAAGATGAGTTTGAAGTTCTCCATGGGGACCAAGGGGGGAGGAAGCAGAGAAAGGTGGCTTTGAGGTTTATGTTAATGGAACACTTGATAGGAGCATTGTTAATTTATAGTGGGGGTTAAAGCAGGATTTAAAATAGTTAATTAATTAAAAGATTTGCAAAAGAATGAATTATAATTAATCATCTAAAATGAATTCAATGGGTGGGAAACTGCGAATTGTGGAGTGTGTTCTTCCTCCGGCTCCACGTGTTCGTGTTGTTTCTAAAGAAAAGACCTAGAGAGGGTGAATAGGCACAATTTCTATTTTCTAAACTGGTATGGTTAAATTTTGGTTCAATTCAAGTTTAGTCTAGTCACAAATCACAATCAACACAATATAAGTAAATAAAGAGAAGAGAGAAAGAAATGACACTCGATGTGTTATAGAGTTCCGACCCGCTAGGAAATGCTAGCCTTAGTCGTACGTCTGCGGGAGTTTCGCAACCTCAAAATGGACGCACTCCATTCAATTCCACAAAGAACGTGTCTACAATTTCGAACCGAATCACCTTGTCACAAAAACACTCAAGGTGGATTGGCCTAACTCGAATAAACAACACGAACTCTTAATTGAGTTGAGACTCTAACCAAAACACTCAAAAGATCTAACAATTTGACTAAAGGTTTGGTCTAAGCACACTAATCTCAATGATTTTGCTAATTAAATGCTCAAACATAAGAGAGGATTAGTTCTAGCTGGTTGGAGCTCAAAGGGAGTGATTTTGCAAAGTTTCAAAAGTGTCAAACCAGTCCCAAAAGGATTGGTATAAATAGAGGATGCCAAAAGCTCCAAACCAACTCAGAAATACCCAGTGCGTTACACGAACTAGTATTGCGTTGTGTAACGCATGACTACCCGTTATAAACAAGTCAAAAAGTTGAACTTAATTGTTACCAGTGCGTAGCACAACTCAACAGAACGTTGTGTAACGCACAGATAACCGTTGAAATAAAAAGAACGGATAAGGTATCCGTTTGAGTTGTCAGTGCGTTACACAACGCAAAGGGTCCGTTATGTAACTCTTAGACTAAGACAAACTCAACGGCTAGAAAGTTGTCAGACACGTCATGTAACGCAGAGACGTGTTACATAACATGTGAAAAACTGCACAAAGGGTCAAAAAACAAAGGTGCGTTACATGACACCTTGCACCGTTACACAACGTTTCATTAAATGTCATTAAATGAATGAAAATTTGGCTCAAAAATGAGTTGAAAAACTCCAGAGAAATAACAAAAGGCACGTTGTGCAACGTTCAGAGCGTTGTGTAACGCTCTGGCTTGGGAGAAAAGGAAATGCGTTGCACAACGGAGAAGGAGCGTTGTCTAACTTACCCAGTACATTGTATAACGTTTTAGTACGTTGTGTAACGCACTGTCTTTTGCAAAGAAAACAAATGATAAGTTCAGCACAGTACTGGTACGTTGTATAACGCAATATCGCGTTATACAACGCACTGGTACTGAAAACCAGCATTTTGACAGCAAAATAATTTAGATCAACACACTTGTTTTAAGCCAATCTTCACATGATATTGCTATAAGATACTAAATTGAAATGTTAGTTTTAAGGTTTTGGTGTTGTTTTGCAAATCGGCAAATCGAGAGTTAATTGTTTAAACCAACAGTTCCCAAAACGGTCGAGTAAATAGGGTTGTCAACGGGTAGGGTAGGATAGATATTTTCGTTATCCGTATTCGTTAAAATTTTTTTTATCTATATCCTACCCATACTCGTTAAAAATTAACTTATCCGAACTCTTTCTTTATCCGTTATGAATTAACAATAAGGGTAGAACAACGGTAGAAAACGAATAATAATAATTTAATAAAAAATGTACAATATGGATAAATATATTAATAAAGTGTAATATTTAATAATACTTTAAATATAATAAAATTATATAATATTTTAAACATAATAAAATTATATAATATCTTCTCATGTAAATTATCAAAAATATATATATATAACTAATTAATAATTAAATGTTTTAAATTGAAGAATCAATACTTACTCATCATCACAAATTAGAAATTATTAATGCAGTATATTGTCTCAGTTAAATCTACCAATCCAATTGTCTTATTAGCTATAACATATTAATGGAATATTATAATCATATCTTTCTCCATTAAAGATTATAAACTATATATTATACATATAACCGTATGAGTAAATAACGGTTACGAAATAGCGTTACCCTTGTCCTTACTCAATAAATTAGCGAATTTTTTTTATGTATACCCATACCCATATCCGATAACTTAACGAGAATAAAATTTTACCCATACCCATCTTATCGAATACGATACTAATAGGATAAACGATTAAAAAGATACCGTTCACAGCCCTACGAGGTAGCTAATTGCAAATTGTCGATATAATTATTTTAATTAATGTAGTACAATGGATTAGAATTTCTTAATCTTTTGCCTTATTTTGACGAAAAGAAATCTAAACGTTCATTCCCCGGATAAATTATATATAAAAAAAATGATCTCAACAATTGATGGCATATATTTTACGTATCTCTAGTACTTTACAAAATTCGTTGAATTAAAAGGTATACATTTGATGCATGCACCTAACCTGTCAAATCTATTTTCTTTTTATTTCAATTTTACTAGAGTGATTTTTTTAATAAAAAAACAAGCATTTTAAATGGAAAAGACCAGTACTTGATTTCAACGTCTCATATTTTGGGCCCACAAGATCAGTATTTGATTTCCTTAATGTTTGCAGATACGGAAATGAAAATTTTAAAGTGGGGAGATCCAATGTGCCTTAAATTGTAACTTTGCTATTGTCAAGTCAACTCGGGATCACTGTTTAGATTGATAATTATACACTTAAGAGACGTTACACAATACTATAAAATAGAGGGATCAATAATTAAAATTAGACTTTTTAGATAATTATACGTTAACAAATTAGTTTACTAACCCTAAAAGTTAGACTAACTTCATGCTAAACGCACACTTAATAAATAATAAATAGATCATATTTTCCAAACTACTTAGTGTTGAATTTCCAAACTACTAATAAATAAGAGTCAGTTACTCAGGTAGGTTAGGTACCGACATGCAAAATCAAGAGTTTGAATAGAAAGAATTTTTAATTCCTAAACATAAATATTGAAAAATGTATAATTTTATAAAGAGTTTAAATTATTTATAATAAATTTATATTTAAAATTGAAAATTCTTCAAATTCCATACCATCCAAACAAGTCCTTCGTGACTTTGCCCCAATAGGAGCATCTCTGCTAATCAACAAATAATATTTTCAAGTGAGCACATCAAAAGTGAGTTGACATTTATTGAAGCCAGTCAATAACTGTTCTATGACCTTTGACTCCAGACTCCAGTCACTTTCCAAATTCTAACTTTCCACTTGCCAATGAAATTGCATAGCCCTCTTTTTCAACGGAGTCCAACAACAAAGTCAAATTGTGTTTTTCACATTATTACACAGTAACAAATTCATCCATAAATAAATGAGTACGGTTCCGCTGCCAACATAATTCGCTGCCCCCATTTGTCACAAATCGTTGACCATCGGATTTAGTTTGGATCAACGACTCTGATTAAATCTGATAATTAAAGCTCATAGACCGTACACCGCTTCATCCTCTTCATTTTACCAGAATATGAAATGACTCTACGCTCTCTTTTCTCTCTCACGCGAGTTCTCTTCTCTCTCTCGCGCGCGCGTTCTCTTCTATCTTGCGCTCTCTCCTCTCTTTAATTTGGGTTCTCCAAATTCGATTAATGACTGATAAGGTACGTTCGATTGAATTTTTTGAGGATGTCAAATTTTACAGTTTTTTATTGAGTTGATCGGTGATCTATTTCATATTTTCTTGAGCGCACACTTTGAACATATAATTCGTACATATAATTTGTACCGAAATAGTTCAAAGAATTAGGTTAATACTCTAATTAACTCTTTGCTTTGCCCCTCACCTTGGAGAAGGAGTTCTGGGCTTGAAGCCCATTGGCTGTAAGCATAGATTAGAACAAGAAAATAGCGAGCAAAATTATGTTAAGTTAGAAGTTCACTTTAGTTCAACTTTCTTTCAATTTGGATATAATATAGATGGTATATGATTTACGGCAATGAAATCGACAAAACCTTAGTGATTAAATTGATGTAATACCTATGCATGTTAAAGTCGTGCCAGTATTATGTAGTTTGCCAGGGCTAAGGGTCACCTTAATAGGCGATGTATAACATCTTTAGGGATGTAATTTTGTATTCCATAATTAAGAGTAGGATATAAACTATGTAATTGCATATGGTTTGTTTATTACAATCAAACTGTTAGCATGTTGGTTATCTTTATTCTTAATTGAGTTATTTTTTACAAGAAAGCAGTAAATATTGTCATATCTCATCTAATTATTGCTGATCCAATTTTTCTTTCTTTCCTTTGATTATTATGATGCTCTTTTATACTGCTATATATGTTCTTTTTTTACTTTCTTCATCTTATTTTGACCTAGAAATTGTCCTTTTTTATATGACAGGAACAATTGTTATCCATGGATAATGAAGAGCTTTCAAATACCATGGAATTAAATGAAGATATAGCTAATGAGATGGAGCCTAAAAGCAATAATATTGAAGTCAGTGAGACGGATCATATTGATGAAGATACTGATGGCTTGAAATTTTTTGAAGGTATGGAATTTGAATCTTTAGAGAAAGCTGAGGAGTTATATAAAGCTTTCGCTAAGGCCGATGGATTTACTGTCCGGATACGAAATACTCGCCCTGGTAGTAGAGGAAGCATAACAAGTCGACAATTTGTGTGTTCTTGTTAAGGATTTTGGAAAGAAAAGAAAGAAAGTGATTTATCAACAGAAAAGGAGCAGGAGAGAAGAACACTTACTCGTAGATGCGGGTGTGAAGCCACATTAGTTGTCAAATGGGACAAGAAGAAAAATATATGGTTTGCATACAAATTTAGCAACGGTCACAATCACATCATGGTAAGTCCCAAAAGTAGATGCTATCTCATATCTAACAAAAGTATGCCTACAATAGCCAAGAACTTTGTAGAAAAGTTTAATGAGACGGGTCTTCCTGTTGGAAAGGTACCAACAATTTTTGGTAACATGGAAGGTGTAAATTTTAGAGAAAGAGATTGCTATAACCACATGAGAGATAAAAGGAGGAAAGATCTAATTATAGGTGATGCACAAGCTGTTGTAGAGTATTGTAGGAGAAAGCAAACTGAGAATCCTAATTTCTTTTATGCGATAGATAGCGATAATGAAGGGCGGATGATTAATTTCTTTTGGGTTGAAGCTAGGGGACGTCTTTACTATGAGAAATTTGGAGATGTGTTGGTTTTTGATACAACCTATCGAACCAATAAATATGAAATGCCATTGGCTAATTTTGTTGGTGTAAATAACCACCTACAATCTATCTTTTTTGGTTGTGCATTACTTCAAGACGAGCAAGAAGAAAGCTTTGTGTAGCTGTTTAAAACTTGGTTAGAGGCCATGCACGGAAAAGCACCAATTTCGATTCTTACTGACCAAGATCAAGCAATTGGAAATGCTGTCGAAAGGGTTTTTCCTCACACTACTCACCGTCTATGTTTATGGCATATCACTAATAAGTTTCCAACAAAGATAGGAATTTGTAAAACAGGATCTGGATTTCAAAAGGAGATATCAAATTGTATTAGAGACTCAATTTCTCCTGAGATATTTGAAAAAAATTGGGAAGCCATAATAAAGAAGTACAAACTGGAGAGTGATACATGGCTTAATGGATTGTATGAGATACGACACTCATGGATTCCGGCCTATAATCAAACCATATTTTTTGCAGGCATGAACACAACACAAAGAAGTGAGAGCATGCACTCGTTCTTTGATTCATTTGTTCATAATGGCACCACGTTGCGTGAGTTTGTGAACAAGTATGAGAAGGCTCTTGAGTGTCGTTACTTATCTGAGCAAGATGAACAATTTGTCTCAAAGTACAAGTTTCCGACAAAAGCCAAGTCTCCATTAGAGCTTCACAAGCTGAGCTTGCTGAAGGTATTTATTTGAGGACAAATGAACTTGGAATAGATGGCGCCCACACCATTTATGAGGTGTCATGTTTTAGAAAATCTGAGAAAAAGTATGATGTACATATTAATCTAAATTCACTAGAGGGCTGGTGTGAGTGTCATCTATTTGAGTTTAAAGGTATTTTGTGTCGGCATATCTTAGGAATACTTCATAAAAGAGATGTTGAAGAAATTCCAGCTCATTTCATTTTGTCTCGTTGGACAAAAGAAGTTATCTATGACATGGACATATCACTTCCAAGCAAAGGAGAGGAGTTGCCTTTGGTTTTGAGAAGTATGATATTCTACCGAATGGTAAATCATTTGTCAACCTATTTAAATGCATCAGCAGAGACCTACCAGTTAATAGTGGATTCTGTAGAAGAAACATACAAGAAAGTGGTTGCAATAGAAGGTCCTATTAGTGTGAAAAGACTTGAAGAACCAAGACAGCAAGAGCTTACTGATCCTTCTCCATTGCAAGATCCAGCTGTCTCTCGCACAAAAGGTCGAAAGAAGCACTCTGCAAAGGTGTCGCGGAAAGGTCGCATCATGAGTGGAGTTGAGGCTTCGATGAAAAAAAGACGAAAATGTTCTAAATGTAAATAGCCAGACCATGATGTCAGAACATGTGAGCAACAAAATCAAGAATTGTAAGTTACTTTTTGTCATCAATTAATAAATTATTTTGTAGTTCTGGTGCATCATCAAATTGAATATTATATACTTACAAATATGTATTATATTGCAGGTTGAAGATTGAGAGATTGTTTTATTTAGGCGATGCAACTTAAAGGACAAATTTTTTTTTACTTTATTTTTGTGCTACTATGTTACTGTGTTTACTTTATTTAAGTACTAATTCTATATGGTCAACTTGAAAATGATCTGATTTCTATGTTTTGATATTGATTGTTGAGTTGATTTCTACAAACTTCAGGGGTTCTCTAGACTTATGTTCATACTGGTACATTTTAATGTATGTTCTTTATCTAGACTTATGCTCATATTGGTACATTTTAGTTTTGATACTGGTATATATTACTCTTTTATTTTTAGAGATTTTATATTAGTGGAAGCGCAGTGGGTTTGGATGCATAAAGTTGCAGCAAACAACTTCCAGAAAAGAAAAGAAACATATGTTTAATGCATAAAGTTGCAACATATGTAACTTTGGTTATTGAGATATTTGGGAGTGGTACTGGCTTGGGTAATTGTTGTCCAATGTCCACGTTAAGTAACAATAAGAGGCTTGTTGTGCTAATACAGTAATCTTATTTACTAGAAGTCTGAAATTTATCATGAAAGTCAAGACAGTATGCATTGGTTTAGTGTCGATTTCTCAAATTTGCAAAATACTAAAGCCAATTAGTTTTTTTTAAAAAAAAAAGATTGAGCACAAAATAGCATCAATACATTGAGGTTTTACTGAGTCAAATATTATACATAATTAATGTCAGAATAACAACAAAAGAAAAAAAAAATCAAAACATTGAAATTTTACTATCAAAACTCTCTTTTGACTTCCTAATTACAAAATCAGTCCCTAAATTTATATCGCGGTGCCTTTGTTATGTCTTCTCTGACTCCATCATAGTGCTATGCTCGGTGGTTGCTTCCTGTGCACTATAAGCACAAACAAATAAATTAATTGTAAGCCAATTAAAAAGAAAAAAAATAAGGTAATTAGTCTGCACTCAGTGTATAAATTTAATATTAAATTTTGTTAATTGCAAATAGAATAATCAATTCGCTAAGAAGGAAATATTTGTGATACTGACATAGACTTTATCATTATCACGAGTGACTGAATTACAGGAAAATGAAAAATTGGAACATCGTGTAATCAAGCAAAAAGAAAAACAAAATAAAAAAGATACCATTACAACTTATGAATTTGCGTGATACATTGCTCACATGTTGGCCAAGGGACCATGGATGTGCCAATTAATTGTGCTGAGATCGAATTAAACTCACGCACCTTGCATTTCTTTCATTGAGATTTTAAGTGGGAAACTTTGACCAGTTCTAACGGAAATTCAATTGCTAAATCGACTTTTAACGGGAGAAGCAAAAAAAAAAAGTACTGTACCTCATGAATTCAAATGAGGAGTCCTAAATTTACAATATGATTCGCTAAATCCGACAAAAATACACTCGATTTTACACACAAAAGGGTAGATTCGCGAGAGAGACAAGTGAAGAACATCAAGTTGCATCTAGGGTTAGAGAGGAGCGGCGGATCGTGTCTGGACGGTGGAGAGACAATAGAAGACAACCACAATAGTCGAAAGTTGCAGTTGTGAGCCAGAGAGATGAAGCGAGAACTATCTAAGAGCGAGATAGACGAGAGCGTAGAGTCGTTTCATATTCTGGTAAAATAAAGAGGAATGAAGCGGTGTACGGTCTATGAGACTTTAATTATCATATTTAATCAGAATCGTTGATCCAAACTAAATCCAATGGTCAATGATTTGTGACAAATGGGGGCAGCGAATTATGTTGGCAGCGGAACCGTACTCTAAATATAAATCTATAACCAATTTATCAAATCAATTTTGTATGAAAATACTACAAATATCGTAAAAGTCAGAATATAAATATAATAACATTTATCTTTAAAGAAAAATAATAATAATCAGTTGGTACTGTTATTTTTTTAAGATAAATTGAGAATCAAGCCAATAAATATCTATAAACAACAACCGGATTTCAAACATGCGATCTTTTAGTCAAGATGGATTGCTCTTTGCTATTAATTTAGAATTTTTTTCAGAGATGGGTCAGACTCATATTTACCCATCCGGATTACTATGCTTTGCGCCACATCTAATCTCACTTTTATATTATATTTTATATTTAAAAATAGAAAAATTATATATTGATTCCAAACTGTTGATTTCGTTTATTTTAAAATTACAGATTTATTATTATAGTTTTATGATCAATAAAATGTATATGTTATTTTTATAAAAAAAAAATATGATATTTGTAGAATTTTTTTTTTCTACTTTTCATCAAATGACTTAAATTGTTCAATAATTCTAAATGAATTTTATTCGTAAGCTATCTACATGCCTATAAATTCGCTTTTTAAATTTCAACTATATATTCGATTTATCTGAAACAATTTGTGAGGTGTTCCTCTTAAACCTTTTAAAATTATATGCATAATGTGTTGAGTAAGGTCATAAAAAGCTTTAAAACTGTCACTAGTTGATTTCAGGAATAATTTAAAAATTGGGCTAATTTGCTAATTTGCTAATTTGTTACTGTTAGCATTTCATTGATAATGCTAATTGTTTTAATTTTTATCTATTTTATGGTTGAATAATCGATTTAATTAATGTGACCAGTTTATTTTTCTTATAAAACTTGTAGGAAATCAAATTTTACTTAGATCCTTTTTTATTTTGAACTTTTCGAATATGATATTTTTCTCCACTTTTTAGGATTATCTTTCAAATTGCAGAAAAAAAAAGGTGCATCAATCCTAAACTACTTCCTACAAGATTTTGATTAAAGAAAAAACGAATTAATTATCTTAGATCGTTGGCTTTGATGTGAAATAACAACACTGTTTGCATCTCAGCCGAAATGGTAAAGTTAAAAACTTAGCATGACTCTAAAAAATTTATATAATTTACTTTATAATTTAGATTTATCTTTGATTTGCCTTTTTACCGCTGCTTTATTCCCTTCTTATCTTTTCCGCCTGACCTAGAACAGAAAACATTTTTGGAAAGAAAGAACCACACATTGGAAGGAAAACGACTTCGAACCTACGGTAAAAAAAAAAAAAAAAATTCCAGATAAGACCGTAAAGTGATTCATCCCTCCATTCAAGTTCACTTTTCCTTTTTTTGATACTATAAGAAAGTAGCAAGTTTCTATCATCACATTTACGTGCTTATCAATATGTTTATTATTTTTTAGCACAAATATCGTGCAAATTATATGTTAGTTAAGTGCATAATTTTCATTTTATAGCTAATTTTTTTTAATTAACCACAAACAAGCATGCACAAATACGAATCTAGTACTTAAAACCATTCACACAAAAAGAAGGTTCAAGGATTATACCTCTCTTAATATAGTAATCAAGAGGCTCGAACCACGGCTAGGATGTAGGTGGTGCGCGCTTCTCCGTTCATCCTTCGATCCAAACTCGATCTCGAGTCCACCACGAAATTAACCAAGACCTAGAACCTATGCTAGTAGCTATGGAGGTCAAGGCTAATCCCAAGTTTTCTCGTCTTTTTAATTAACCTTTAATTAGATGGAAAAATTGAGCTCAACACATGAGCATTAATGGTGGAAAGGATGATGTTTGGTGGCGGCCAAAAGAGGAAGAAGGGGAGGTGGTGGCGGCCTAGAAGAAGGAAGAGAGAGAGGAGCAAGGAGCCTCCACAAGGGTCCTTTTATAATGCTCAAACCCTAACAAATAGTTCCAACTATTTACAAGTGTGCCACCTACCTACCACCTACCTATATGGCCGGCCACAAAGAAGTCTTTTTGGGCTTCACACAATCCATTAATTGATCCACAATCTAATTAATTTGATCCACCATTAAATGCTCTTCATTTGGATTATATATTTAATATATAAATATTGGCCCATTAATTTAATATAACTATTTATATTAAATTGAGTTGAACTAAAATAATTATTAACTAAGTAATAATTATCATGGGATTAGTTAATACATTAAATCATTTCGATATGATCTATTTGACTTAATCAATTATATCGGTATATAATCAATTAATCAATTTATCATATTTCGCAATGCACAATGATGCGAATTAAATGACTAATGCACTGTTTGGTTAAATTTCGATCTGTGTGACCCTTTGAGGATTTATGCTACGTTGGACATGGAATTAAATCGTTATTTAATTCCAATAATCATGAGCGGTATCTAGCAACACGTCGTGATTCCCAATTCGCATAAATAGTGTACTGCTACAGTATTTTAATCCTGCATAAGAGAATAAATGTATACCTCTATTTTGATTCTTATGTCACACGATATCATCGTATAATCCAAGATAGAAATGTGTCATTCTTGCAGATTATACGTTTCTTGATCTAGAGATAATTGTATCAGTTGCTAGCAAACAATCTATCTCCATCAAGGGGCCCAAATAGATATCGTCACTCACTAAATAAATTAATGAGGGACATACGGTTTTCTTGATGATTTAGTTTTTCCCCGCACAATTCAAGAGAACATAAATAACGTCCGTATAGCAGCCCTTATCGGGAATCAGCGGTAGACGATATTTATTGAACCTATCCTCATGTGGAAAAGATAAACATCTCAAACTTAGAATCAAAATCATAACGAAATAAATAATGACACATAACACCATCCATATATTTATTTCGTTGGGTCATGTCCTCTACTATGTTCAATTAACATAAACATATGCAATTAAGTTGGTTATTCTTAACCTATGATTTATAGAACTTAATCATTACTTAACTTGCATACTAATCTTATTGATAATTAATGTTCCTTGTTAATTATCAAGATTATGGACGTTTTAGATTTATTGTTGTCATTTACTACTAAATGAAAAAGAGCGATCTATAATTCAGATCCTCAATCTGAATGAACTGTCAACACATAAATCAAGGAACAAATGATATGAAATCATCAATGACATAAAACCATAGAAGTAGCCAGATATGATTGGCTTCTAGGACATAGCTCTAACATTATAAAGGGGGCGTTTGTTTGTGTAGTAAGGGATTGCATAAGTTAAGGATGCCTAAGTATTTTATGTAGTGTTATGTAATAGATGTTTGGTTGTGTAGTAAGGATGACTAACTTAATGCATGCATATTGTTGTCCCTAATGGAGGCGGCTTAACCAAGGTTTAGCGGAAACAATTGAGGTTTCGGACCGGTTTGGTATGAACTATCCTAACACAATTCAATTGGTACCCAATACAAGCAAGCACACAAGCAATTCAAGTATAGCAAGATAATAAAGAGAAAAAGAGAGAGAGAAATTGAACACTAGGTATGATTACGGAGTTCCGACCCGCTAGGAATAGCTAGCCTTAGTCGTACGTCTCCGGGAGTTCCGCTACCACGAAAGGGCGCGCTCCGTTCAATTCCAACAAGAACGGGACTACAACTTCGAACAGAATCACCTCGTCACAAGGACACTCGAGGCGGATCGGCCTAACTCGAATGGCACAACGGCCTCAAAGGAGAAGAGCTCTCAACCTATTCCAACCTACACCTAGCGACAATGTCGGGGCGGTGGTGTTTGAGGCTACTAAATCTCTCAAGATGGTCTAGCTATGAAAAGCTCAAGTGGGAGAGTATCCCTATGCTCAAAGGCTCAATTCTGGTCTAATTTTGCAAGGCAAAGCTCTCTAACTCGTTGGTTGGAGAGAGAACAAGGGGTGGATATATATAGGGCTCGAAATGAGCAGTTCCCCAGCAAAAACTGGCCACAGCATTGTACAACGCTGAATAGTGTTATACAACGCTGGAATATAACCATTGTAAAGCTAACAACTAGTTAATATAGCCGTTGGTCTGTCAGAGTGTTGTGCAACGCTATTTGCCGTTACACAACGGAGTGTATAACCAAAGGAAAGCTCCGACAATTCCGTTAGAAATTGTCAGAGCGTTGCTTGCCACTGAATAGCGTTACACAACGTTAAAGGGAGTCAAATGGAACAACTCTGACAGATTCAACAGAGCGTTATACAACTCTATATACCGTCTCACAACGCTAGCATTACCCAACGCTAAGAAACGTTGGCTAACGTTACCTGCAACTTTGCATGTAAAAACAACTGTTTACATGGGACAGCGCTGTCTGAAAATCGATGCAGCGATGTCTGAACAGCACAGCTAACTTGGGATTTTTGTGGCGTTGTGCAACTCTATATGGCGTTGCACGATGGTACTCAGGAAATTTTCCAAGTTTTTAACTGTAGCGTTGTACAACACTACTGAGCGTTGTACAACGTTGTGACTCAGTGTTGCCTAACTCTATATAGTGTTGTGCAACGTTGATTCACAAAAGTCAGCTGTTCTAGTTTGAAAACTCAGCGTTGTGTGCCATTATCTAGCGTTGTACGACGCTAGGTCATTGAAAACATAATTTTGCTGGTTTATTGAGCTTTTCGCTATCTAGACCATTTCAAGGATAAACAAGGACTAAAGTATACCTTCTATCCTAGTCTAAACTAGCCTACAAGCTCTCTAAAAATTTGATCTTGA
The DNA here is from genome assembly GCA_028095005.1 of Rhynchospora pubera. Classification (NCBI taxonomy): domain Eukaryota; kingdom Viridiplantae; phylum Streptophyta; class Magnoliopsida; order Poales; family Cyperaceae; genus Rhynchospora; species Rhynchospora pubera. The sequence goes on from CM051463.1 coordinate 21,878,848, forward strand.
TCTTGCCTAAAGTTTTTATCCAAGTCTTCATAATTTGCATCTTCTTCCTATAAAACTCAAAGAAGATTGTTAAATGCCAAATGATATTATTTTGTAATCGACAAACCTAGAGACGTTTAGTACAACACATATATTCATGTCAAAGGACTAAAATGCCCTTATATTCATGCCTTTAATTAATTATTATTCTTAAATCATTATTATTAATAATTAATATTGCTTGTTAAATATTATTAATTATGATTTTTTAATAATTATTGTTGCTTATTAAATATTATTATTTAGTAATTATTTGTTAATTATTAATTATTAATGATAATAAGAAATTATTTTATTATTATGAAATATTATTAATTTGTAATAATAAAAATATTATTTATTAATTATTTTTAATTAATTAATTATTATTATTAATAATTAATATTGCTTGTAAAAGTATTATTAATTATTATTATTTATGATTTTTTAATATTTATCGTTACTTATTAAATATTATTATTTATTAATTATTATTAATTATTTGTTAATTATTAAATATTATTATTAATTATTTCTAAGGGGTATTGTTGGAAAAAATAATTAAAGGGGACCATGCATAAGTTATGTACCCTTAAGGCATCTTATGTAAGAGGTGTTTGGTGACTAAAGGATGCATAACTTAAGTTATGCATCCTTTTAAGTCACAAACAAATGGAGCCAAAAGAAAAAAAAATAAATTTTATGACACTCCAAAACTAGTCAATATGTCATCGCAAAATCACTGATTAGATATATACCACTGCAAACGACATAAAATTTGAAATTTGCCATTATTTTAATACAAAACATATTAATTTATTTTTTTAAAAAAGAATCCTTTCATATTTTTTTATAATTCCTTATAAAAACAAGAGAACAAGATTAAGTGTTTCTGTCTGGAGGCAGCAACGCAAATGGAGAGTTTAAGTTAAAAGTAATCTAAGCACAAAATGGAGAGCTTTAGTGGAATTACGTTACCCTATTTCATTAAATTTAAAGTAGAATATGCAAATCGTAAAGACCTGTGTGGCATATTTATTGCACCAAAAATTGAAAATGTTATACTTTATTTCTAATTCCCATTGTATCGCTGGATAGAGACCAGTGTAACTGTAAAGTGCCTTACAGCCGGCTCCAATTGCCTTCAACACTTATCTATGTATTAATTAAAAATTTTAATGGCATCATGGCGGAAAGTTGATTGTTTTTTTTATGAACATGACATAAAGGTTAATTGCAAGACAACGAAATATTTTATTACCATGTCTATCTGTAAATTTTATCTATTCACTAAAAGGTAATGCTTATCCTTTTCTCTGCATCCGTGCTTGTTTAATGAAATATCACAATGTTGGGCAAGAACCAAAAATCGTTTCCTGGTTGCACCATAAATGGAACCAAATACAATGCATAATAGATGTCCCAAATACAGTCACCATGCAGGAAAAGGAGAATATATATAGGTGCAACGCACCATGAGTATATTATAATGATTTTTTTTTTCTGGATATGATGATACGACAACCATTAGCATTAGTAATCCGATTTATTTTATTTATTTAAATTAGGAAATTACCTAACATATTTTCGTTGTCCCTTTGAAGAAGAAGAATGAGGCCATTAAAATCTAGCTCATTGTAAATTATACTTCTTTTTTGCCGAAAAATTATAACTAATGTTACTGTTCACTCGAATTTCGATAATAATAGTAAAAAATTCGAAATTTTAAAAATAATGTCGCTGGATTATCATCCAGATTGACGAAATCGCAAAATTCTTGGATCGTCATTCCAATTGACGATCAAAACGTTTAGTAATTTTTTTCTTAATAAGAGTACTTATAGGTGGCCACAGGCCACGGGCTTAGGGTTTACCAAACGGTCCGGTCCGATCCGGTCCAAACCCCCACGGTCCACGGATTATCACGGGCCACGGATTCACGGGTTAAAACGGGACGGGTTAGCACGGTTCACCTCTCAAACCTAAACGCAAACCCTTGATAGACCCGTCCCTAGGTGAACCGGACGGGTAAAGGCGGGCCGGTCCGGTCCAAGAGCGGTTTTTTCCAGATTTTAAATTTGTTTTCATCTCAAAAATTTGTTAAATAAATATATAAAAATTCGTTAAAATATATTATATTTATAAATCAAATAATTAAGTATAATTTTGTAGTCTATTTTGAATTTATTTTATTTTAAATTGATTTGTAATTTTTAATGTTTTCTTTTTTTTATTGTTGATGGTTTGATTACAAAATATGTAAAATATAAGTTATAAAAATTAGCTACAATATATTATGTCTAATAGTATATATAGAATAAATAATTAATTGAACAAATTTAAATATAGTTAATAATAAAATAATTTTGTAGTCTATTTTTTTATAGAATTAGGGGTTGGGTTTAGACTTAAGACGGGTTTAAGGATTTATCACGGGTTTAGGGCGGGTTTAAGGGTCGGTCCGGTCCGGTCCACGGGTTAAGACGGGTCTATACTAGAAAGTGCGACCCAAATCCTTGATAAACCCAACCCATACCACCCCCTCGGTCCACCCCGGTCCATGCACGGTCCGGGAAAAGGACCGGGTTTATCCCGGGTCGGGTCTGATCCGCCGGATAAATGGTAAACACTACATGGGCTCAAGCATTCAATTCAATATACTTGAAAGGTTTTTTCGATATTTTATTGTTTATGTATCTTGTATTTTAATGTGCTTGGGAACCGCAAACCCAAGACATACACATGAGTACATCAATCTGTTATTCTATATGTAAATCAATTTTTGCTAGAATAAACAATCTATTTATTTATAATTTTCATTAGAATAATTAACTTATTACTTGTTATAATGACAAATATTTTAAGAATAGATTATAAGATAATATGTTTATTTATTCTGATAATAAGAAAAGTATAAAAGTGAACTAGTAATTCAGTGCCCGTTACTAAAATTAATTACTAAAAAATAATTTTATTCCAAAATTTCAAGCCTTAACGTGAGTTTTCAAAAGAGAATAGGGTGAAATTTATATTTGTGATCTTTTTAATTGTATCATTTTTTTAATTCTATTTTGCAAAATAGAAACGTACAAAATCTTTAAATTGTATCATAGTTGTGTTTGTTTAAATATATTCTATTCTTTAGTATAAATTGTACAAAAAATTTATATAACTATTACTATTCTTTTATTAGTGCAAACATCGAACTGTATAAAATATCTTAGATAATTTTGATAATTTGATAAGATAATGTTTATAAGGTTATGATTTATTATTGTATTATGTAGTGTTGATATCGTAAGCTGATCTTGTGTATAGATGCACTTTTTGAATTTGATAAATTATATTTATATATTTTTAAATATTGACTTCAAGAGAGTACATTTGACATTGATTTTATTTTTAATTGCAAATTCATATGAACTATCTCTCAATAATATAGCATCGTTTTCAATTTTTATCCAAACTATCAACTTCATTTTTTTAGTGATTTCTCCACTCACATAAACATCTTATCATTGAAATCAAGTAAGAGAAGTTTAGTCCAATCAACACCATGTGCAAATTTAACTTTAAAATTAATTCAGTCGTTGGTATTAAATTCAGCGGAAAAATCCCCCCCCCCACTCATTTCATGAAATGTTCTACCAAATTATTTCAGCGGAAAACAAAATTTTGGAGACCATATTAAATATTTATGTGCATTTTTATACCATGTTTCGTACAAAAAATAAACCATATTAAATAATACAACTCTTAGTTAAAAATTTTGCTAGAATAAAATCTTATATTTACTGCTATGTAAATCATTTCATGATTGCATATCTATTCTAAGAATAAAACGATGTTCAATTCAAAAAGTGATCTAAAAAAATTGCAAGTTTTGTACTTTGCAAATCTATCTAATATGTTAAAGTAGTTTGTCAACTTTATCTTTATAAAAATTTTTATTTTTGTGCAATATGTTTTTACAAAATCATGAAATTCAAATTTAATTTAGTACATTACGAATTAATTATTAAGTCATCTTAAATATTTTTTAATTTATGAAATATTTATTTATTATGGCGATTCGGTCAATTTATTTATGAAATATTGCACATTTACATGTTCAATTTATCTGGCCTGATTATGGCGATTCTCAACAGAATAGACAAGTTTTCTTTGTATATTATATATTGCGGATTATATACTATTTATTATAATTATAAGAATAGAATTTAGATTATAAGTGTGCAAAAGATAAGTCAACCTAAAACATTGTGTTTGTTTGTAGTGATGGACTTCTCTGGGGAACTGAGACGAAAAGGTCTCTCTGCCAATTATATACTATTTTCTTTGCATATGTTTGATCCTCAATTGGCCAATTATGTATTATTTTTTTTGCGTATGTTTGATCGTCAATTGGAATGACGATCCAACCTTGGATCGTTATCCCAAATGACGATCCAAGCGGATGACGATCCAAGAATTTTGCGATTTTGCGATTTCGTCAATCCGGATGACGATCCAACGATATTATTTTTAAAATTTCGAATTTTTTAACTGTTATTATTGAAATTCGAGTGAACAGTAACGTTAGTTATAATTTTTTCGGTCTTTTCTAGGCCATACGGGAAACTCACAAAAACAAAAATACTTCTCATTTGCACCTTAACATTGGGTTTCCCGTTTCCGCAACAAGGCCCATCAGTCCAATCTCCAATTAATTATATAAAGTAGATTTCTGTCAGAGTATGGGTCCCACTTAATTCATTATCTGGAGTCTGTCTCGCTCATGCTCATCTCCTCCATCTTTTCATCAAAAAACATTAGGGTTCCGTCTGTAGTTCTGTGCACGAGAGAGCTTGACTGCTTGGCAGAGAGATGTCGGGAAGACATCGCACATCACGGCCGCACGAGGTGCGGAGGTCTCGCGACGGACCCTACCCTCGTCCCGTGCCACGTGGCGGCGGGGGCGGAGGGCCCATACCAGTACATGCGATTGAGGAGGAGGTAGCGATGCGCCGGGACGAGTTTCGTCGGATCCGCGCCGAGAACCTCCACATGTTGGAGGACATAGATCGCCTCAAGCGAGAGAACTCCATTGTTGAGCACGAGTGCCGCCGTCTGAGCGAAGTACGTGTCTTATTTGTATCCATCCATTACTTAATTAATTGTGGGTACCTTGTGTCTTGAATTTATAATTGAAGCTTAGTTGGGACTGGGACTATAATCAAAACTGAGGGTTAATTTTGGAATTGATTGAACAGTCAGTGCCACAATTGCGTGCCGAAAAAGAGTTGGAGGCCCGCGAGTGGATTCAGAAAGTGTTGAAATTAGAAGCTGAGATGCGGTCACTGGAGAAGGTGAAGCCTGAAGTAAGGCACTTGCGGGCAGATTTGCAGAGAGCCGAATCCTCTAAAGAGGAGATGGCAGCCAAAATCAAGGATCTAACAGGGGAGCTCAAGCACCTTCAATCCGAGAACGATAGAATTGATGATATTAAAGCTGATATAGGAGCACAACGTCAGGAGATTGACCGGGCAAGGTTTGTATTTCAATTTTCTTTGAAACGTTTAGTTGGGTTTTTGTTTTCCTTTGCTTATTTTTAACTGAATAAATTTGGGTTTTTGTACTGGTTAGGATGGCACTTGAATATGAGAAGAAAGCAGGTGCTGAGCTGGTGGATCATGTGCAGGTTATGCAGCGGACTCTTGTGGGAATGGCCAGGGAAGCTGAGCAGCTGAGAGCAGAGCTCGCGAGGAGATCAAGCGGTCCTGGTAAGTTTGCATTTCTTTTTACAACTTTTGGCTTCTTTTCATGGTAACTGGTAACATTTTATTATCTTAGAAAATTGAAATTTACTGCATAAATTATGCTCTCTATTCGCACAAAAGTAGATTTCTTTGTAGCTCTCATCCCCGATTTTCATTTGAATTCTGAAATTGCCCTCAGTTCATACTCATAAGAGAGGAGAAAATTAATATACTGATGTAAAACAATTTTTCTAGATTGGTGGAGACTGGAGAGGGTTGTCAGTTGCATTCCTTTTTGTTTTTGTAGCAGATATGAGGGGATAGGTATCCATGTTAGGTTGCCTTTGGAGGAGGGATTTGAGTTTGCAAGGGTGTTCAATTGCTTTTGATAATTGCCCACTCAGATTTCGTTTTGATTATTATAATGCTGAATCTGTTTCGTAGATTATGGGCCGTATGGGCCGCCAAGGGTAGAGATGGGCTTTCCTGAGATGTTTGGAATGAATTATGGACCCGATGGGGGTTACGGTACGCGGCACAGGCCTTCACCGCATAACCCACCGGGGCGCCTCCCTTAGCCATCCTATGGATGAAGCTTTTTAGTTATTTCGGTACTTTTGACCTCTGATGTATATTATTATTTGGTTTAACTAAGATGAACGAGCAATAGTAGTTCCGATGTCTTTTGTATTTAGCTGAGTTTATTATTGGTGAATACAAAGTTCCAATCTATCCTTGCCACTTTTTCTTTCTCATGCTTTGAACAGATTTGCAAGGTTCTGCTACAAGACTGCTTGTGTTAATAAAATATAGAATCTACATCTTTGTACTTGCCAATTTTTGTGTGTTATCGGTGTATTCACATATAACAATTTTTTTTTTCTATTCATTTAGAGCGGTAATTTCCTCTTTGCTTAGCAGTCATTCTTTGGCTCATTGCTTCACAATATTCAAAAGAATGAATTCAACTGGATATTGATATCTGAAATGAGAGTTGAAATATCAGGTTATTTTTTGATCGACTTGTTCTTATAACAAATTGTGATAGACTGTTTTGGTTGACACCAAACATGAGTGTTTATAGTGGTTGGGTTGGTTCGTTTGTTTGGATGAAAACATTTGCTTACAAAGGTTTCTCTCTATCTGGTATACTTTAGTGCCTCCTGTGTCTCTGCATTATTCTATTTAGTATTTTAGTTATATTAATAGTACGAGAGCAAACATGAATTTTCAAAGAGTGCTGTTGATTCGTTTGATTTGGATAGAAATTTTGTTTGCTTACAAAAGGTTTCTTTGTCAGGAAAAAACTTTGGTGCCTCCTGCATTTGCGCATTATTCTATTTAGTATACTGATAGTTAAAGGCCAAACATGAGTTGTTAAGAGGTTGGGATGGTTCGTTGTTTGGGCAAAAACACCATTTGCTTACAAAATTTTGGTGTCCCCTGTGTTTCCACATTATTCTATTTGGTATATTGATACCCAACTACCTGCCTCATTTATAGCATCTTCACACCAATTCCACTAAAAGGATGCCAATTTGATATAACTACCCTCGGAACTTTTAATATTGACATAATTGCTCGCAGCATGGCCATTGTTTTAGCAGAGCGCTGCCAAAATCATTTATATTTCAAATGTACGACCAAGATACTTTTTTCGCTCAAATTTTGGTGAATTAATGACTCCAAATCTTATTTCGTTAATTTTTTTATTTGGATTGAACGGTTCATCTCTCTACAAGCACTCAGTGAGATATGAATCATATGATGCGGTATCGAAAGTATAACTAAACTTTTAAACTAAACAACTCATCTTGTTTCTCTTCATATGAATTTCTATGCGACTTAGCGTTTTATTTTTATTATATCTTTGGCATTAAAAAAAAGGCAAGAAAAAATGATTAATGCACAGTGTATGATGAAACCAACATAGTCGGTCATCAGATTCAGAAAATGTTTAACGGCCATCACATTGTTACACAAAGAACAGGATCCTACGAATTAAAATTTTTTCAGTTCAATTAGATTTTACGAATTTTACAACAGAAACTCTCGTGAGCTTGGGGCCTTCCAGGAAATTATTGGATTTGATAGCTCACCACCACACAACCTTGAATTTAAACCTTTTTGACACTTTATGGGACAGCACAGGCTGCACAGCAAGTGCAATAGACAGTGACCGATAAATTCCAACTAGCGTCTTTGCAAAAGGAAAATAGAGAATAATAAAAAAAAAATTATAAACAAACAATTAACAATGCCAACAGTTGTCTACGTGGCATGCGCCTAACTACGCGTCAACTAATTTCGTCTGACTCAACGATAAATCATGAATTAAATTAGCAAAAATATGTGTTAACTTGAATTCTCGAAAGAGTAATTAATCAAATTAGTATTATTTTATGTGAATCCAAAATATAGCTAAGATGCATGTGTATGCTTTCCATCACTTAAACTAATAATAATAATTTTTCATTACATCGGAAGTTCGAAATAGTGATAAATTTTAGTAACTTCTATTTTGTAAGAATTCAAATATAATCAGAGTGTAAAAAAAAATGAATTTTTTCATTATTGTTGGTGAAATTTGCAGTTTAATTTTATAGAAAATTAATTACTGTCATCTGCAGTTTTGTCATCCCTGTCATCGCTAAATATAAAGTGAACATACACAACAAACAAAGTGAACATATAGATGATCTAAGTGAACACATACAAATAAATAAGTTCAATGAAAATAAGTTGAATATGCATGTAAATTTCTAAACAAGTGATGACAACACTTATTTGTTTGTAAATGTTCACTTAGATTGTCTATATGTTCACCTTATTTACTGTATATGTTCATTTTGTATTTAGCGATGGCTGAGATGGTATATTTGCCGATGACACTTATAATTCCTGAATTTTATATATACTAGAAAAAATTGCCAATTTTGTTAGAGATTTTTTTTAAAAAACTCAAGAGGTTAGGTATCATAGAACGTACGAACGGTGCAACCGCATCCTTGCCCGACACACTACATCCGAATTCCGCCTTGGACAAGCAATCCGAATTTTCGATGACAGGTGGGTCCTCATGCACCCCGTGTAATAATATCTCCGCCTCCGACAAGCAATCCCAATTTACACTGACACGTGGGTCCCCATGCTCTCTCTAGCGATCTGTCGTGTCCTACTGTTCAAACTCCGCCTCCGACAAGCAATTCCTCTTTCATCAAAAAAAAAAGACAAGCAATTCCTCCTTACAATGACAGGTGGGCCCCGTACACTCACTCAGTAGTTAACTTACGTGTCGTCGAATAATGTGATGGTTACGCTGTTCGCTGCTCCAGTTCAGCATTAGCACAGTATCCGACTCAATTAAGAAATAATAATATTTTAATCATCTCCATTTGTATCAACTACTGGATATTTATACCATTTCCTTTGGCAATAATTGTTCCCGTTCGATTATGGAAATTGCCCCGACAAAGAGGCGCCGTTTTTAGCAAGAATGGAGACAAAAGGGTCTAAAAAAAGCAAATAGTGAAAGGAGGAAAGTATAAAAATACACCGACGGCGCTGATATCTCCTCTCCCTTTCTTTTCTCGTCGCCTCGTCGTAAAATCTCTTCGCCATCTCTCGTCGCCTCGGGGAAACGAAACCCTAATCGGAGTCAGATTTTGGATACTTCGGAGATCAAGGAGAGATGAAGATTTTTGTGAAGACGCTCAAAGGAACTAGCTTCGAGATCGATGTCAAGCCCGAGGATACGGTTCTTCTCTTCTCCTCCTGCCCCCTCGTTGATTTGTCCTTCCAATTTGTTCGAATTGTTCGGATTTTTTAGTGAATTTCTAGTATTTTTTAGAGTTTAGGAGTTTGTGTTGTTTTCACTTCTGATCGTTCATTCTTGTGCCTTAAGCAATGAGGAAATCGCTCTATTTTTCTCGATTGATCTGATTTGTTTGGTTTTGAATTTGTTTTATCAGGTTGCTGATGTGAAAAGGGCGATAGAAAGTACTCAAGGGAGTAACGTGTATCCAGCGAATCAACTAATGCTGATTCATCAGGGGTCAATTTTGAAGGACGATACGACTTTGGAAGAGAGCAAAGTTGTTGAAAATAGTTTCGTCGTTGTAATGCTGTCTAAGGTATTATTTTTTAACAGTCAACGTTTGAATTGAGCTCTCTTTGAATTTGATGTTGAGCAGTTAAATTGACTATAAAATTATTTGCTGAGTAGCTGAGTATGGTTGTGTCCAGGATTAAGAATTATTAGAATGATTAGATTATTTTTTATTCATTTCAATGGTTCTGAAATTTAAAAACTGTTAGTATCTGAATAACTGGAACATTGTGTTATCGAGAATCGATGAGTATCCTTTGTTGATTTGCCTTTTGGTAAATGTATACATGAAGTTGAGGGCAATGTAAGTTTCTAGATATTTTTTTGGAAGTACTCTATAGTTTTGCTGGATTCAGGAGTATTAATGGCTATAAATGCTAATTTGCATATATAATCCAGAGGGCATGTTTTATATTTGGTAAGCCAAAATAGTTGAGGGGTGGATCCCCAAAACTTCAAAAATTTAAAATGGAAGAACATAAACTTATCCTCTCCTTTCTCTTGGTAAATACATTTTAGTTCGCAGACAAATTCTGCAGACAAATCCTTTCTGCTGAGATGGTTGAAAGTCTGTGACCTTCTTGCTTGAAAAATTTAAGAATTTCTAAGTAAAAGAGGGTCGATTAATATGCTGGTAGCTGAATATTGTTATATTAAAGGAATAAATATTTATTCGGTCACCTGATTATTCTTTTTTTGATAATAAGGAATTATACATACTGTACAACAACAACAACAACAACAACTAAGCCTTTTGTCCCAAACAAGTTGGGGTAGGCTAGAAAGAAACCCAACAAGAGAACACATCCAAGAACAAAAAAAAAAAAAATACAAAACATAAAAATACTAATAGTAAGACTAGCCATACTAATAATAATACCTCTAATAAAAATAGTAATAATAGAAACCTAGACCTCGACCGTGACCTAATAGAGGGACCTACAAACCTATGGCATCGCTCCTACCCTAAGTTCCTACGTCATGGCTCCGGTACATGAATAAATATTTGTTCCTGTGTACTTCATTTTTATGCTTGAGCCATGATTATTTTGTTTCTCTAGTTGCTTATTTGCATTTATTACGCAGAGTAAAGCGACCTCCAGTGGATCTACTGCTGCTCCTAAGGCACCTGAAAATCCGGTAATGAAAGAAATTAATCTCTCTTAAACCCCCTCCCCCCTCACCCCTCACCCGGTCCTCCACTCCTTCCTTACTAGTGGAGGTTTTGAAGTTCAGTTAATCAACTTTCTGTCCTTGAATCTCAGGAAATGTATTATGAGCTGCTGTTAGCTTATCATGATAATAGATGCTGAAACCCTTGCTATAATAAGATCCATTTCTTTATGTTGAAGTTCTTTCTCATTCTATTGTTGGGTTAAGAAAGAGAAAAAATGATAATAAGAAGTTAATAATAAAATGGGTAGTAGCAAGAAAAGGAGAGGGTGAACAATGCTGGTCTTAGATAGTCTCTGTCTAGTTTATCCAAAAAAAAAAAGAACAATGCTGGTCTTGGGAGTTAGGATGCGCCTTAATGGCAGCTAGGAACAAAAGGATAAACTGGCCACTTTACATACACATGTTTTTAGTTTTATTATTTGCTCAATTTTCCCAAAAAAAGAAATGTAGCGTTGGGTTGAGTTTCAGTGATCTGTTAACTCCTTCGACTCAATTTTATGACTGTTATTTGTTGAAGTACTCTGTCTTTTTTTAAATATTGCTTTGTTTCTGTGCTTGTAGGCCCCAGCTCCTCCAACATCTACTCTATCAACTGCGCCCTCTGAACCGTAAGTTGTTACTCTATTTTATGTTAGGTTTTGTTATTTTATTTTATTTTTTTTGTTCGTCTGCTGTTTACAAGCTAGTAATTGTCTATGAATTTTGGTTAGCAGAGCACCAGTAACTCCAGCAACTCCAGCTGCCACAATTGCTGGTGTACCACCTGTTCCTGCCGTGTAAGGACCTTTTTCCTTTTATTAAACATCAAAAAGAGAATATGAAATACAAAAACTTAGATTATGTGTACATTTGTTGATAAACAATTTTAAAATCAGAAATGAATCGGGAGATGTATATGGCCAAGCGGCATCAAACCTTGTTGGGGGCACAAACCTGGAGGCAACTATTCAGCAGCTAATTGAGATGGGAGGTGGGAACTGGGATAGAGACACTGTTGCCCGGGCTCTTCGTGCTGCTTTCAACAATCCTGAGAGAGCTGTTGAGTATTTGTACTCGGTAAGTCCCTTAAAGTTACAGTTATCAGCGCATTAGTACCTGTCAAATTTAAGGTGGTAGCAGCACAGTAATGGTATTGGAGATATTATCTAATATCTGTCTTATTATTATTGTAGGGAATCCCAGAGCATCTTCAAGCCCCTGCACCAGCAGCTCAGGCACCTGCAACTGGTGTTCCACCACCTTCAGCTGGTAATCCTGTAGTGCAACCTCCTGCAGCTCCAGTTACTGGTTCTGGACCAAATGCCAATCCTCTTGATCTCTTTCCTTGGGTATACATATGCACATCTATTCTCGTTATCATGCTTTGTTGCATCTTTCTTGATGTAATGCTGAGTTGATATACTGGATTTCTTGGTGGATTAACTGTGATTACTTCTAACAGGAGCTTCCAAATGCGGGATCTAATGCCAATGCTGGGGGTATAGGCAGTTTGGAGATGCTGCGTAATAGTCCTCAGGTGTCTTAAGTGCTTTTAACATCATTCTTTATTTTTAAGTAGTTAATTAGTAATTAGTTGCTCATTAGATTTGTTTGTTTTTTTATTTGCAGTTCAGAGCCTTACTTGCTTTGGTGCAGTCTAACCCACAGATCCTTCAGGTATTGCACAGATAGCATTTTTGCAATTATTTTTTAACCAAGGGCCCAGCTTTAGGTAGCAGAGAGTAAGTATTGTTATTAGTTTTCTCACTGGTGTACTATATATACAGTACTCGCAAGTTCAGCAGTTTTTGCTGATAAAATGCAATCTACCAGGGGTTTGTATCGTTTAGTGGGATTTATTGGGTTGTTACATCTCACATTCTTGTTCAGTAGATACCTTCAGTTTTGGCTCTCTTATACCAAGTCATGTAAGGTTCAAATGATATTTTAAGTCATTATTGACCCATATGTGTTTCTTGTTATAGAGTATTTTAGTTATTCCTTCCAGCCTGTAATGATCTCAAAAGTAAATAGCATTCTTGCATTTAGCATGGTTGTAACTGTATTATGAATTTACAATCATATGTTTAATGGTATGTTATTTAGCATAGTTGGCACCATATTCATACTTGGTGGGTACTATACAAAGATAAACAGCAGTAGAATTAGTCGACCGCTTTGTCACTGAGAAGTAACTATACCAGACGTCCAAACCGGAGTGGTAGAGATGCCAGTACAGTACCAAGCCTTTTTGGTTTGGGATGTTACTATACCTTAGACTCCATGACAAGCTAGAAAAGCTCTGGAATAATAATACATAATTGAAAACCATTTTTTGAACATAACAGTATATCTGAGATCTTAACCCCTAGTCTGAATACAGAGCTAGCCTTAGCTTAGTTCTTTACCAAATTTAAGTCAAGGGGGTTTTCTAATGCATCTTGCTAACCCATTGTTAAACAACCCTACAAAATACAGCCAATGCTACAGGAGTTAGGAAAACAGAACCCACAGATCCTACGGCTTATTCAGGAAAATCAGGCTGAATTCCTTCGCCTAATCAATGAAGCACCTGAAGGAGCTGCTGAGGGGTGAGAGCTCTTTTGTTAATCTTCAAACATCATATCTTGTTTGCTTTAGTAGTTTGCTTTTTGGTGTTAAAATTTTTATATATATTATTTATTTTTATTTATGGACAGAGACTTGCTGGGTCAGTTGGCTGATGCAATGCCCCAAACAGTAGAAGTCACCCCTGAGGAACGTGAAGCTCTTGAACGTGTAAATATTCTGTCCCACTATTTTAAGTCATCTACCATGAGTTCTTTGTTTTGTTCTTGGTTACATTTTTGTTGATTTATCTATCCTTATTTTTTTTCTTATATCGCACAGCTTGAAGCAATGGGATTTGATCGGGCACTTGTTCTGGAGGTGTTTTTCGCATGCAATAAAAATGAGGAATTGGCTGCAAACTATCTCCTGGATCATATGCATGAGTTTGAAGATGATCAACAATAAATAAAGAGGAATATAGATCAAAATTCTAGTTGCATTCATCTTTTAAAGATTGTGTTGTTGTATCAGTGATAGTCGGTACTAGTTTCTGGTCTTTGCACCATGCTATGGTTATGTTTGGCAATGGCTGGTGTTAGCTTGACTTGTTTTTTTAATGTTTACCTAACATTAGCATTCGGTACAAAATATATATTAATCAGAAGATGTCAGTTAGAGCTGGATTGTTGGTCTTATAAATATAATAACCTTCAATTTCCTTTTTCCGCAAGTAATCTGGTTTGATGTTTACTATAGTAGCCACAAAGAGGGGGAAAAATTAAGAAGAATAAACTAAATAATATGGTATTCGTTTGATTTATGCGGTATGATCAGAAGTTTGCCATAATTTTAATCTCTCAGGGGTGTTGAAGACTTCGAACTGAGAACGGTGGCCCAGTCTAACAAAATCTAAGAGAGGTCAATACAGGAAAAAAGCTAGTGAGCAAAATGTGAGATGGGAAATCAACAATTTTTAGTTGGGATGTTGTTAATCAGCGAGTCAAAAACAGTTGACGGGATCAGTGATGGGCCCGAGCCGTCTCACACTTGACATTGGCACGTCCGTAATTCCGCACGAGAAGCTTGTGGATTAAGGGCTCGCATTTGTTGAAAGGATAATTCAGTTCTCCTGCGATTTACACGCTAACACACATCTCAGCTACATGTAATCACGTAGGTAGCCTATGCAGTTGAACAAGTACTAGAGGTTTCAACAACTATCGTCAAAAAATGAAGAGGTTTCGTATGAAAAGATTGCATTTATGGAAACAGATAGCTTAGACCACAGTTTCAAATTTTCTTTTCAGAAATGCTACCTTTTCAAACATTACAAAAAAAAAAAACAAAAACAAAATCAATCAAGAAATTTCATGAAATCTCCTGGGCAACTTGACCTTTACACAAAACAACAAGGTAAACTTCGGTAAAGATAACCCAAACAAATATTCTTATCTATTTTTCCCATGTCTCAAAAGACATCATGCTAGCTATATCACTATTTTTGTTAACATCCCCTAGCGTTAGATTTTTATACCACCCCAAAACGTTCCTAGTCTAACACACTAAACCTTCCTTTGCTGCATAAAACCAAAAGAGAGTTGCCTGATAATTAACAGTTTTCTTTTAACTGGCATTGTCATCATCAGAGATCTCCAATGCACGGTCCTGTGAAAACCCAGGCAAGCACAACAGTTTCAGCTCTATTTCATCCTTGAGCTTCCTCTCATTTTCTTCTTTCTCCCTCTTGATGGATTCCCTCAAAATCTTCATCCTCTTGTTTCTGACAGTTCTAATATTCACCAGTGGCTCAATTTCTTCATCTGTAGACTCATCCTCATAGTAATCCAACCATTTACTCACCACTTTATGTTCTGTTCAGAAAAAGAGACAAATAAAAGATGGAGAAATTTCAAGTATTGAACTCAAATGAGAAATCCAAATCAGGTATCAGGCTTCGCAGAGTGTTATATGCAAAGGGCTGTTGTGGCTCATATTCCTGCCGTTGCCTTTTATTTCTTTTATTTTATACCTTTTTTTCCTCCTTTTTTTACATTTTGTAGGGGAAGAGGGCGGAAACCGGGATTGGAACCATTGGAAACGCTTAAGGTAACATGTTATCGCACTAAATCAGCATGTTTATTTCACAATTGAGATTGAATTAAATTATCACCTTGAAAAATTAATTGTTTTCTGGCAAGCCTCCTTTTTCTAGAAAGCGCAACCATATTTGATGGAGAAACCTCTGCCTTCCTGTGTTGAACCACCTTCCCACAAGAGGAACCAGCAGGGTAGTTGCCCCAGGAAGGGGAGAACCTTGTAATATCTCCATGAGTCTGTACTCCAGATTCAACCTTCTTCTCTGATGCCTTTGGCTTCTCATTAGCTGAACGGTCATCAGGAAAGCTTAGAGCCACAATATTATATATGATTATAGCCAATAGCAAAGGAAATTCAGAAGAAAATTGAAGTCAGCCAACAATTGAAAGAGGAAAGAAAATTTTTTACAGCTAAGTAAACAAAAATCATTTTTCACCTTTTTCCATTTCAGGATGACTACTCTTAATTTCTTTCCAAGTGGACTGCTGTGGCTTTTCTTCTAAAACTGCCTTTGATAGACAAGGAGAAGTTTGTGCAGGTTGGCTTGAGGTAATCTCCTCTTTAATAGTCCTTAGTTGAGGAGATTTTCCCTTCGCTGATCTATTTCCTTCTGGAGGCTTCTTTTCCTTAGGGCTTGAAAGGTCTGAATTGTGAGAACATCAATCTGTAAGAACATTACTAACCGGGAGTGGTATTAACAATTTACTGCCGTTTGCTTTATAAGGATCTAAATGGAACTTCCAATAAACTTAAGAGGACAAACCCTAACAAAAGGCACACAAGTCCATAAAAAGTACTGTTCCACATCAGTTCCACTAACTGAAAAAAGTTTATATTTTACTTTACACATGGTCGATGCAAAATTGAACTAGACAAAAAAAATG
The DNA here is from genome assembly GCA_028095005.1 of Rhynchospora pubera. Lineage (NCBI taxonomy): Eukaryota > Viridiplantae > Streptophyta > Magnoliopsida > Poales > Cyperaceae > Rhynchospora > Rhynchospora pubera. The sequence goes on from CM051463.1 coordinate 21,895,398, forward strand.
TCACCCTTCAAATCAGGTTTTTGGTCAATTCGGACTCCAAGCTTGCTTCTTCGAGACGATTCTTCAGTATTCGGTGAGTGCTCTCGCTCTCCTGGAGGGACCATATTTCTTTGAGTTCTAGGCTGTGAGATTTTGTGAGAATTGGCAGCCGATGGGAAGAACATTGTAATTTCTTTGTTATGTTCCGTCATAGATTTGCCCCTTTTGTCTGATATATTACCTTCTGAAGATTTCCATTCAATCAATCTTGAAGAACCTGCTCAATTAATTTAAACATAAAAGTAAAACTTGTGCCAACAAACTGGTGTATTTCTAACTTTTATTGTCTGATTAGTTCATAAATAAGACCCCCAAAAAATATATATAAGACACCGACATTGTGGCAGAGTTTTATTGGTCCGGGAATCAATTGAAGGCTTAATATTAGAAGGGTTTTAGAAAGATTATTTGTTTGTCATCTCAGTTACGCACCATCAATAATAGATGGCTAGCATGCTACTTCTATGAAGTTAGAAATTTATTTTGTTATAATAAGTAACAAATAGTCACTTTTAATTAAGATGATGGTAGTATGTCGTTAAGTAGCATACCATCAAGTAATTGATAATTTGCACTCTACTGCTACAAAGTAAGAAATTCATTAGTGCATTTATTTAATTAATAACATAGCAAAATGGCAACTTTTGATTATGAGTGGGGTAATTAAGAAGCTAATGAAGAAAGCAAGTAGTATTAATATTTTCAAATTTGGAAATGTCACTAAGAACTCATTTAATAATCTAACCTCACCAAACAAAATAAATATAATAAACTTAATTTTTGACCTTGTATATAGATTTTTGTGTTGAAAACACTAGACCTATATCTACTTCCTCTAGAAGCTTCTTTCACATTTCAAGGATTAGTCATACCGTGTGAGGTTGCACTTGAATTGGACTTGTCGGAGGGGGGTAAGAGCTTTGTAGTCCTTTTCCTATATGTCATGATAGATTTGCCCGTCTTCTCTGGTATTGATTTTTCAAGAGGTTCCGAGTCATGGAGCCTTGTTGAACCTGATTGTTGGTCAACTTATATGAGATAATTGATACCAAATATAACAGATGCCTTTGTTCTAAATTTTGAGTTCACTCTTTAGATTAATTGATACAAAAGAGCCCCAAATGTAAATGCAAAAAAAAAAAAAAAAGCAGAAAAGAATAATGAGGATCCACAAAATTGATCAGATAACTACAGGTTATTGCACTGTAACATATGTGATTATTGAAACTATATATGATTAATGTATATATTTGACCTCATTCTTAAATAAATTGATAGACTAGACCTAAAATATAAAAACAAATCGAAAAAAATAAAGAAAATTCATGAGCTGGCCATATAATTAGCATGTACAATTGACTATTGCAATACTTCACTTCGTCAATAAAGATTATAAAATTAAGTCAATTTGTATACCTTCCAAAGTAGCCTTCTTTTTATCACGCTCTTCAAGCTTTTGTATCTTCATGTAAGTACCACCACACTTCACCTTATGCCTTCAAAAGCAGTAAAAATAATAAATAATGCACTCATTCAACGATGCATAATGTGTGTATTCCCTTTTGTAAATGGTTTACCTGTGCCAATGGCAGTCAGCGTAGCTGCAAGTCTTTTTAGAATGATGTGCCTGCACAACGCAATCAGCATATGAAGGTTGCGTGGTCGTTGCTCTCTTAGTTGTGTCACCACATTTCTTACACTGAGATCAATTATCACACCTAGGATTAGCTGATTGTATAAATGTCAGTTACAAAAATGGAAAATAAAGTTAGAACTGCAGTTACCATCCAGCAATGAGCAATATTATCATCCACTACATCTTCATCATGGAAGTCATGGAATAGCGTGATTTTGTAGCCACAAGATGGCCTCTATTAATATTTAAAAAATGCAACTGTATCACAATATAATAAATGATACTTGTTGAAGTAACTTGCACATAATAGTTTCACAGGATATCAAGATGACATTGCTCACCATATTAGGTGCAGAGTAACTCATTAGCACAGTTGAAGCACCCGTTCGACCAGTTCTAAGTGTTAATTTCTTGTATAGTACAAGGTCTCAATACCCAACCTCTTTTCCCATGGATTTATTTTTTTTCCCTTGAAACAATAACAAAACAACTAATAAACATCATAAAAGAAAATTTTCATAAACAGTAGAACAATTCGAACCTGGTCATCAATTATGGTATTGGAGTTTATCAAATTCATAAATTCCCGAAACTCATGCCCATGAGTACTGCACGTGTTCAGAAATTAAATTAATAATGTTAAACTAAAATCAAATTATTATTTACCATTATAAGAACAAGAGAGAAAACAAAGGTCTACTTTACAAATTGAAGTCCAAGAATTAATTATTAAAAAGAAAAGTATATTAAATTGTGACTATAGAGTAAAAATTTACCCATGACTGCGGATTTTTTTGGTGACAAACAGGTAGGCGTGGATCATTTCATGAAGCAAGGTGTTCTTCACATGATCAGCTGAGAGAGACATCAGTAATGGCCGGGAAAGAGTTATTTGACAGAACCCCTTTATCAAATAAGTGCATGTGGCAATGGAACTGAAAGGTGTGAAAAAATGGGCAAATTTAGTTGACCTCGTCAAATTAAAAAACTCTCAAAAAAAAAAAGAAAAAAAAACAACATTAGTTAGTTTCTTTCGATTTTTAGAAGCTTACTGCACTAGATTGTGAGGAAAGGAACCAAGGGCAAGATTGAGCTCAAATTAACCAGTCGCTAGTGTCAATTTTTCTGTATGATTTTATTTCTGAAGCCCACAAATATCATCGACATATTATTTTTTTATTTTTGTTCTCCAGAGAGAAATGCAGTACTTGGAAATGCGCAATCACTCCCAAAACCCAAAACCCTTACCATTTTTAGAAATTCTCTATCAACTCCACTGAAAGGGAAAAGTGCGAGTAGCAAATGACACTAACAAAACATCAGAGTCTTTGTAATCCACATCAACAACAACGACGACGACAGTCAACAAATAATCCACTCTCAAAACACCACCAAAGGTTATCAACAACAACACATGGTCTCCACAAACCTTACATCGTTCTCTCACTACACTCACCATGTCAACTCCACAAAAACACAAATCGAACAGAAATAGGTGCTTCAATGGAGGAATTCAACAAGACCTGGTCAAGCGAGGGGTGCTCCACTCGACGGAGGAGGAGGAGAGAGTGTGGTCGAAGTAGGTTGAGTCGTAGTGCGAAAACAGAGCATGGATGTCGAGATCGGGATGTGGTGTCGCCACCACCAACGCCATTTTTAGTATCGCTTTCGTTGTCTCCAAAGAGAGAACGAAAGGTTTTCTCCTTTTCTGAATTTTCTGGAAAGGGAAGGCAAAGAAAAGCTACCTTACCTGTGTTGGGAAGCAGGGGTCTTTTGGTGTGAAAGTGCGCAACACATAATAACATTATTAACGCGACGCTTAGGATCCATGCACCGAGAACTAGCTATTTGGGCAATGGGGACAGTCTGAAGGAGACACGTGGCTACAAGTTTTTTTTTTAGAGAACTAGGTAGAGGCTACAAGTTTTTCATTTACACGTGGCTACAAGTTTTGTTTTGGAGAAACACAGATAGGGGTGCAAACGGTACACCGTGTACCGTTTTTCGTGCACGTTCCGTTTGGACGGAACGGTAAATGAATCCGAAATTCAATACCGAAATTCAATACGTTTCAATAACGAAACGGTAAACGAAACGCATTTCGTCATTCGTTTGGGTGAAATACAGTGTAAATATACACGTTCCGTCCAAACGGAACGGTTAACGAATCAGCTGGTACATACCGTTATCAGAAACGAAATGGAAAACGAAATGCAGCATTCCGTTTCCATTTAGCACGTTGTGCAGGCCTAAACACAGATTGACAAATCTCTGTATGCAAAAAAAGTTTTGTTTTCCTTTTTTTTCTCTTCCTTTTTCCTTTTTTCGAATTTTAATTAATTGTACCTACTTTGGCAGAACTTTTTATCGAATAATGTATTTTGGCAGAATTTGTTTCGTAGAATTGTGCATTGCAATTTTGCCGCGCAAGATGTTTTAATTTTTTTTTTATTGTGTGGGCATATACAAGTTCAATAATATATTTTTAGGCCTTAAAAGTATATTTATGAATGTAATAAATCCGCCATATACATTTATGTCATGAAATTTGCTTTATTGTCCGTATTTTACCGCTGAATAGTGCTTTTATCTCCAGTTGCATTTAATGTCAAGAAAAAAACTCAAAATCGTGCAGAGGGTTATAAATTCCGCTAAATGCACTTTATCACCATTATTTACAACTTTAGTTGATTTTCAACAATTTTGAAAGCATTAAAGATATCTAACTCAGTACAAATTAAATAATAGAATCGATCAAAGTATTGTCAAAAATAAATATTAGAATTAAGGATACTAACATTAAACTTTTACTAAATGATGTTCAAATTACAATACTAAGATATATAATGTATTTATCTTAGTATTGGCTCCGTTTGGATAGGTGTGGGAAGAAAGGAAGAAGGAAAAAAGTGAGAAGAAGTATTGGAAAGTGTGTAACTTTATGAAGAGTTTGGATTGTTTATAATTTTTTTCTTTCCTTCTTCCTTCTTCCTACCTTCTTCTCAACGCATCCAAACAGTGCCATTACTAAGAATTAACTATGCTATTCTTATATCATTTAATAACTGCATATTGTTTATGGAGATTTTCAAGTAAACATAGTTATCGTTATATGATTTATATCTATTTTCTTTTGCTACAAAAAGGTGGGTACAAACGCCTCTTCGCCCAATGACAGCACACGAAATTGTCATCATTTTGTTGTATTGAATATTTTTCTTTCTAGCTCTTGTATTGTTTTTTGTTCTCCAGCACTTCTACACTTAAAATTTCCTCTCATTCGGAGGATCAAACAACTTTTTAATGGTAACTTGGTAACCTTTTTTCCTCTGCTCTACTATAATCTACTGATTACTGAAATTGAGCACAATGGAATTTGCTATATTAATTTATGAGTCAAGAGCTAAGAAGTATTGCTAGTATTACCCAATGTATTTGACTATCATATTTATATTGCCAATTTTAAGCATATATTTTCCGTGACTTGAATATGTACGCCTAAGAACTGTTAGCCTCCTATGCATCACTAGAATCATTAATATGTGGAGAAGCTTACAATGGGCGAGAGATTCCTATATGGCATACAGAAAGGTATCCCAAAGATTTCACATTTGGTTAAGTGTGCGTCAATAAGTAAGTAACAACCATAGGTCCATAGTAAATAAGATTCTAGATTCAACTGGTACAATATTTGGGTTGCCAATCTGTTAATGAGCTGTACCAAGTCTTGAGTGCCAATTTGGAACCAGCCGGTACAAAATTTTTGGTACCAGCTTATTAAACAATGCTCCATAATTCTACTGTTCTTTGTTGCAAAATCAGAAATCAAGTAATAATTAAAGGAAAAATAAAATAAACATGTTGTACAGATGATCTTTCATCTTTGAATAAAAAAAAAAGAAATTGCTTATTACAATTAGAGTTCACGCAATTACGCGATAAGAGGGGAGCGCTCCCTCCCCTCACGCAATCCCCTGACACACACCTCCCCTCACCTCTCCCTCCCCTCACGCGACTCCCCTGACACGCACTCTCCTCACCCTCATCCTCACGCGGCGTGCTTTTCCCCTTGGATCGGGGTGATAAGAGAAAATATATTTTTAAATATGGTTTTGCTACGAGTTAGGAGTAAATAAATAACTATAAAAGAGTAAATAATGAGTATAAGAGAGTACCTGATAAGTTTAAATGAACAATTATTTATGTTTTGTTATGAAGTATATAATTATTAGTAAGAGAGTATATAATTATTGGTAAGGGAGTAACTAATAAGATGAAAGGAGAATCTAATAAGTTAAAATAAGCATTTTTGTTATGTGAGTAGGTAAACAATATAAGGGAGTAATTAATAGGTTCAAGAGAGTATTTTAATTTGACTTGGGGAGTATATATATTTCATAAGAGAGGATTTTATATAAATCACATATTTATATGTCATAAAGGAGCATTTTATTTGTATTATGAAAGTATATAATTATCGGTAAGGGACCAACTAATAAGATGAAGGCAGTATCCAATAAATTAAAAAGGAAGTATAAATACACATTTCATTTAATGGAGTAACTAATATCGAAAAAGAGAGTAAATAATGTGCATAAATAAGTAAATAAAAAATATAAGGGAGTAAGTAATAGATTTAAATGCATAGTTAATTTAAGGGAGTAAGTAATGACTTTATGGAAGTAAAACAATATATATAAGGGAGTATAATGTAAAGTTACATTATTATACATCAAAAGGGAGTATTTATTTTACAATAAGAGAGTATTTATAGTTAGCAAGGAAGTATATTAAAAATCAGTGCAGAAAAATAGAGTGCTTGAGGCGGTCTTGGAGAGGTAGGAGAGACTGAGAGGAAGGAGAGTATGAAAGGGAGAAAGATATGACGAGAAGGAGGTGAAAGAGAAGAAGAAAGGCGAGATAAGGGAAAAGACATGAAAAGGGAGAAGGGAGGGGATGAGAGGGGAGGGGAGGGAACTCGGATGAGAAAGAGAGAGAGGAGAGGCTAGTGAAGAACGAAGGAGATGAGAGGTGCGCGTCGAAGGAAATTGTGTGAGGGGAGGGGAGGTGGTTGAAGCGCGCAGGGAACAGAGATGAGTGAATTGCGTGAGGGAGAGGGGACACATTTTCTATTTGGGAAAAGAGAAAGATTAGCGTCATTACTCAAAATAGATTGTGATTACTTGATTGTCTTAGGGGTTGATTGCAGTTATCAACATCAAAAAAGAAGTACCTTTCTAATTACCTTTGCTTAAAATAGTCCCAAACAAACAAAATTCTTTTCTACACAAGTGCATGTTCGGTAGAATGTGTTTGTGGTTTTGAGAAACAGGGACGGGGCCTACTTCATGGTCAACCCATGATTAAAGATTTTAATTTTAATTATGATAAAATAGAGTGTTAATCAAGTGTCTTGAAATGTTGGGCTTACTCTATGTTAAAGATCTTGGGGCATTTGGATCGTATAAGAATAAAAATAGGATTAGTTATTTATTGTCGAAATTGATTGTCAACTTGCATTTATACTCCTTGAAGAAAGAAATAAGGTGAAATGAGAGAATAACGAGCTCTTTTGGCTCAATTTAAGAATAAAAAGGGAGTTTTTTTGACTCAAGAATAAGAGATAGAGCTCTTTTGGCTTAATTTGAAAGAATAAGAATGGGTTCTTTTGACTCAAAAGGAAAAGAAAACTTTTGGCTCATGCATGCTTTCACAAAGATTTTTTACCGAACATGTGTATAGAGACTCGTGGGAGTTCTAATGAAAAGAAAAAAAAAATTGAGAGCTATTGGCTCAAATGGTTTTTTTTCAAACACATGATCATTGTTCTTTTGAGCATTTCAAGTCATTGAGTAAAGAAAAAAGAAAAAGAGTCAATATTTGTTTGCCGCATATATATATATAGAGTTTAGCTACGGTGAGTCGCGACCAAAACTCCTAGATCTAGATCAAAATGACCGATCCAAACCGTCCAACATGATCTCCCTATTGAAATCTCCGTGCAAACCAAATTTTTTATTTTTTCGAAATTTTTAAGTATTTTTTTCGAATTTTTAAAAACTGATGTTTTTGAATGGTTCAGAACCAATTAGATTAACGATTTTCTAAAATTTCAAAAAAATACTTAAAAATTTCGAAAAAATGAAAAATTTGGTCTACAAGGAGATTTCAATAGGAAGATCATATTGGACGGTTTGGATCGGTCATTTTGATCTAGATCTAAGAGTTTTTGTCACGACTCACCGGAGGGTCCGTGAGTCGCGACTCACCGTAGCTAAAATATATATATATATATATATATATATTTCAAGAATTCAAGGAATAATAGAGTAGTTTATTCTTGGAATAAAGAAATAGTAGACCAGATCTAAAGCTATACTGGAATAAAAGAAAAATAACTACTTATATTATTTTTTAGGTGGATAGGTGGGCTAGAAAGTCATTATTCCTAAAATAGGTGTTAGCCTAATTCCAGTATAGTACTAATTCAGATACCATAATAGGAAATATATCGATAGCAGAAAAAGCATGACGAGATGAGAAGAGCGGCTGCGAGGAAGCCAGAGAGCAGTCATGACTCCCTCGTCTCCCTCAACTAAACTAGCTAGTATGGCGAGAAGGACCATGGTACTCCTAATTACTATCATTCAACTACTTTGAGGTTTACAATCCAATAGATCAAGCATGAAGTCTCCCACAAGATTAGTTTCTTCAATACCAAGTATGAGGTCGTCTCCCACAAATCCCACAGTGAACTATGATGCTGGTTAGAAAGACCACCAAATATCAAAATTTATAGATCTTGACAAGATCCACCTCACCAAAGCTATAGCTTTAGCTGAGGCATTAACATCTCACATTGCACAAAATGAGATAGAACTTCAGTAAATTTCTGACAAGGAACAACTTCCAAAGGAGCGGTACCAAAATCTCACAATAGTCGGATCCCATGACATCGAGGATGTATTGTTCAGAAAAAAAAATTGAGAAAGAAGCAAAAGTAACAATGACACGAGTCTCAAAGTCGGCCTTACATACTATTTCTCATGATAAAGAAAAAAAGATGCGAGCTAACACTACCACACTCGAGACTATTTCTTGTCATGAGAAGATGCCACTGCAAGATCAGGATCTAAAATGCAGGAAACTTGAAGAAAACAAATCAGACGAGGATGAAAAAAATTACAACCAATTGGACAAGGAAGGAAAAAATGACAACTTGAAAAATAGTACAAGAGCATCTTATGGTCCCCATTAATTATGTGCATGGCATCGGTGGGAGTCAATATAATCGTATCAGTATTTGCCGAAACTGAAATAACCTGGCTCTGATACTATAATAGGAGATATATTTTGAAATTGTGATATTTGAGTACAAATGTTTCAGTTTATTTACAGACTAATTCTAAAGACAATGATAATCTTCCATTTATTAATCTCTTACTCCCTACCTATACTCTTCTCTCAATTACATTTTTATTCAACTCTAATATTTTACACCTTCTATATCCACCATAAATCTCTAACATCTTGAAATAAAACGAGCATTAATTATTTTTTTTTTTGTTAAATTTGATTTTCTCTAACATTTCAAATCTAATTGTCTATTGAGCTTCGCTCTGATTGTACATTTGCAGGATAAAATGTTTCCTAAATGTCAATATATGATAATGATAAGAGTCATTGTAATGTTTGTCATAAGTTTTTTTTTCCTTTAGATAAATCGATAATGTATTCATGCATGTATCACACATAAATCTTGTGACTTAATTTTCACGTGTTTGGATGCTTCACGAACAAGGGACGAACAAGGGGAGAACAAAGGCTCACGAACAGGTCCATGAACAAAACTATTTCGTCAAAATCGGAGAACTAGGAACTAGAGAGAAGTTGACGAACTACGGTTGTTCGTGGATTGTTTGATTTTTGAGAACAGCGCTAGTTCACGAACTAGCTGTTCGTGACACATTCTAAACACACCATTTATCATCGTTAAAAACGTGATGTTAGCATATCAATTGTGTGTTAATGCATATGAAAAAAATATTTTTAACATTTAGGTAATTATTGCCATCATTTAGTTTTGTAAAAAAATCGTATCATGATCTGTATAACGCACTCTTTTTTTTTTTAAGGCAATTAATATCAACCGCTTTTATAATATGCAATTAGTAGAAATTCTATATACATACTACATTTTCAAATGACCCAAAAAAATATTCCATCTTTTTAATAGCGACAGATTTTAACGAGTAAAAAATTTCACAAATATTGTATATATTTTCTTGATGTCCTTATTATTATGACCATTATAATTAATATTAAACGAATAATTAAGAACTAGTTTACCTAAATTACAAAAATAATAATAGAATATAAAGAGTAAAAACTAATTTTTCTGCACACAAACAATAAGAAATGTCTAACAAATAAAGTCTTCTTACTATTATTGAATCAGAAAATTTATAAAATTAGAAGCTATTTATACGCCCTTAATTTGATCCTTTTTGTGTCGGGCGTCAATTGAAAGAAAAAGGACTGTATACATAATAAAATCTTATGGATTTTGGATTGTGTGATTATCAAATAGCCAATTTCGGAACACGTAAATTAAACAGAAAATTATGCACCAGCACAACGGTGTTTTGGGATATCAAATCTATTCCAATAGTCAAGAAAATTTTATTAAAAAAAAAAAGAAATGTTTCTTTTTAATCGGCTGATCCAAAAACAAAAATAAAAAACAGCTATAAACACGTCCTATATTTTCAATGTCATGCCTGCTAATCAATGTGAAATGATGTATAATATACAACGGCCCCGATCAGAATCAATTTTCTATGGCATTCTCGTGTTATCGAAATTTTTTTATCAGAACAAATAGATTTGATTTCATTTGATCGGAATTTTAATGCTATTAGACCTAACAAAATTCTGAAAATCAATTATAATAAAACGAAATCTAATGAAATCTCATTTGTAAATTGTTTTGTTCAAAGCCAACATATTTTCATTAAACCATCTAGTCAATTCAAATGGCAAATATAAAACAAGTAAACTTTGCACCCAACGACTTTTTCTGGATATATAAGTTAAATAAACAAGAACATAGTTTAATATATTATAGAATTAGCAAATTTAAAAAACATTAGGTGCCTTTGGATCACCTAGGAATAAAATTAAGATTTGTTATTCGAAATTAAAAAATATTATTTCTAAACGATCAAGAATTTTTTTTTGAGATTTAGGATTAATTTTTACGTGGGATTTCATTGCTTTTCATTTGTAATTAATTTCTTATGATTTCATTAGATCTAATAATATGAAAATTCCAACTTAATGACATCAAATCCGTTCATTTTGATAAAAAAATTTCTAGTAAAATGAAATGAATCCCATGTTTAAAAAAAAATAATTTTGATCAGGGTCTTGGAGTGTTATTTCAGTATGGTCCAGTATCCGAAATAATTTTTTATCCATAGTGTGTTTGGATCATGTTCTGAATTTGTATTAAAAAGTGGTTCCAATAACTTCTTAATCCGCGTTAAGAAGATGATCCAAACACGGTGAAAAAAAAAAATATTAGAGTTGTTGGACCACTTAGAAAACACTGTAAATTCACAAAAAAAAACTTATTTTTTGATTGTTTAGAAATAATATTTGTAAATCCAAATAACTGATCCTAATTTTATTCTTAAACGATCCAAATACACACATAAAAAGTTATCGGCTTATAGCCATATATTAAATTATTTGAATGTTTTATTCTTAAACGAATCCAAACGCACCATAAAGTTATCGCCATATGCTAAATTATTTGAATGTTCGATTAGGGCTGGACTAATAATAAGTCGAGCTCGACCCGACGTTAATCCAAAAAGTATGAAAAAGTCTATTAATCCAGAAGTAAAACTCTATTCCTCCAAGCTTTCAGGCAAACCTTTTTTTTTTTTCCTTCTTTCGGTGTGCCAGATCCTGCGTGTCCATACGTTTGATTCTCTCGGTGTCGCGTAAATTTCTTTTGAAGATAAAAATTGATCAAGTCTTCTAATTTATTTCGAAATTAAATATCGCAAAAAATTTCAGTCAGATTTCGAAACCGCGTCTTTTGCTGAAGATAAAGTTACACTTTGTCACTAGAATAAGAACTAATTCTCGATGCCACAAAAACTAGAAGAGCACTTTGACGAACACGGGAAAATATGTACAATTTCTGACAGAAACGATCATATAAGCTCCGCAAAAATGAGTGGACCTGTCAGAATTTCACCCCAGCATTTTCGTAAGAACAGGCGACAGTTTATGTGACAGAATAGACTACACTAATCTGCCGCAGAACGCCAAAAAGAAACACTAACTTTTCTGCTGTAAAACCCCTTCCTGTCTTTACATCTTTTAATTTTCGTCTTAATTCAATATTGTTGCCTTCTTACTGAGAGATAAATGTGCGTATTTTCGACTTTTTTTTGCTAATTATGGGTGTGTTTGGATGAGAGAAGAAGAAGAGGAAGAAGGAAGATGGAAAGAAAAAAAATTATAAACAATCCAAATTCTTCACAAAGTTACACACTTCCCAATACTTTTTCCCACTTCTTTCCTTCTTCCCTTCTTCCCACACCTATCCAAACGCACCCATTGCCTATAGCAACACCTTTTTGTCGCAGATATAAATTTGCCTTTTTGTTTTTACTTTTTCTCAAACCATCCCACCACATCAAACGGAAAAAGAATTGACGGCCTAGTAGATGTTGTTCACCTTTGACTTCGTTTGGATCGTTTAGAAATAAGGAAGAATAAGAAGAATAATATTGAGAAGTGTGTAACTTTATGAATAATTTAGATGGTTAGAAATAAATTTACGTTTAAGAAGAGACTATTTACTTATTCTCTAGCACCATCCAAACGGAGCCCTTATAAAGGCACGGAAATGTGCATAGTATCACCGAATACCGATAAATTAAAAGGTAAGGAAAGTGATTTTCAACAATGTTTAAAAAAAATACGCAGCTTAAATACCCTAAAAAAAAACTAATGAAAAATAATTTCTTGCCAGCTTAGAAAATTAATCCCTGATCAGAATAAAATCTTGCAAGATTTGGAATAGGAAGTGCGTGATCGGAACGAGATATTGCGAATAGATCAATACCTTCAATTTTTGCTTTATTATGCGACTGCCATCAACAAGGGTTTCATACCGTGGTGCTGGTACCGAGAGCAAAGTTGCATTTTTTATAATAACGTCATCGTTCTTTAGAAATTTTAACCAACGATCTCTTAAATCTATCTAGCCCAGTGTACCAGGTGAAGGAATCAAAGAGAGCCGGCTAAATAATTTGACAGTATAAAAATGAAAACGAAAAGGTGACAGCTGACATTCAAAGAACACGAAAAGAAAGAAAATAAAAGAAGAAATTGTACGTGCACAGCTATCAGCTAGGCAAGATTTAAATCTCGTCATAGTTTCAAATCAACCAACATGCAAAAACTAATTCATAGACAAACAAAGATGGAATAGCCTACGATAAACCAAAACCACATTCCGCTTGGCTTCTGCCGTGATTAGCGTAGATTAAAAAAAAAAAACAGAAACGTTTTAATATCTAATTTCTCAGTTCAATAACCCATGAACTCATTATAATCACTTCTCCTCACTAGTGACCTTAGAGGTTTCCTTGACCTCATCTCCAGCATCCTCCTGTCAGAAAACAAGTAATCATAAATTTGCATGAGAAAGAGAAATAAGATATATAAACTAACTGAACTGAAACAAACAACTGAGAGAAAAGCGTACGGTGATGTCAGAGGTCCAGAGGGTCAAGTTGTCACGGAGCAGCTGCATGATCAATGTGCTGTCCTTGTATGATTCCTCGCCTAAGGAGTCCAACTCTGAGATTGCCTCATCAAACGCCTAGAAAGCACAATGCAAACAATAACTTAAAATAATTATATTTGAATTAAATTTCATAAACAAGCTAGAAATCTTTAGCAGCTCGACTTTACCAGACCAATGTATAGTTTGACCCACATTTTGCTTCAATACAATACTTATGTACCAGATTTTGACAAATCCCTGGTCAGATAGTATGTAAGTACTAGTGAATATAGGTAAGATGCTCAGCTGCAAGTCAGCTGTAATGTAGTGGTCATGCTGAATCTTAAGGCTGATACCAGAAATACAAGCCAACAACTTCTGGAACAAGTTATGCTGATAATCACTGCTTAAAACAAAGTTTTTGCCTTTCCTTAAATGAAGGAAAAAACCAAACTAGCATAGACATAAGTACATAACCAATTAGGTAAGGAGATAATCACATGACATTAGAGAGAGTAACAACAAATAAGAGTGGTCAGAAATACTTCAGGTAGACAGGTTTAGCTTTTAAAGCAAATGAATTCTAAAACCCCCATTATAGTTACAAGTCCTAAAAGGCTAAAATAATGTTTAGTACAATGTAATATAGCACCAATCAAAGACAAACCTGCTTGGCAAGATTGCAAGCGCGATCAGGGGAGTTGAGGATCTCATAGTAGAACACTGAGAAGTTCAGTGCTAGACCAAGCCTGATTGGGTGGGTTGGTGCCAGCTCAGAAGATGCAATTTCCTGAAAAAAATAGAAATACAACACACTAAGTCCAGGATAATTTCAATGAGCCCCACAAAATCGCAAATAACTACCCATACCCTTTGATACCCTACAAATTTTTATCATTTTTATTCAAAACTACCCAAACTGTCCATTGTTCCTCACTGTTCTCCTCAAAACATTAGTTAACAGTAGGATAATTTGAGGTTCTTATTGTCAACGTACACTTGTTTCATAAGGATATATGATCACATGAGGTTTACCACATATTAATAAAAGTTATTCAAGACGTATCTAAGTAAGTACAAAATACATTGCAATTCTTGGTTAATTGACCACAGTGCAAGTTTTAACAGATAACCAACCTGAGCAGCCTTGTATGCTGTCATGGTGCTCTCAGCAGCCTCCTTCCTCTCTGCGCCAGTCTTGAACTCCGCAAGATACCTGCACATTTCAACTATTAGCTTAGTAAAGATTTTGAAATTTTGAAAGCAGACCATAGTTACCACACCACTGAACCCAGAATCCCAGATACAAATAAACGGCATAAATAGGTACAATGCTCCAAATATAGAAGACTGGCACATAGGAAAAATTATCTAAATCTTACAAGCCAGCCTCAAACGTAACCATCAATTTAGTAATACAACCTGACGAAATTTTAAACACGTACCAAATTAACAATTACTACCAGGTAAAACTGCGCAGTGCAAAGGACTTGCCTGCTTTTAGTTTCTACAAATTTGTGCTAAAATCAAAGTTTGTACACCAACACAGTAAAATTAATTCCTTTTAAATTTGAATTGCAGATAATACTTTGAATTTTATAACTATCAAGTCTCAACTGTATAATATTTTTGGAATTATGAATCATCAGTTCATGTGTGGCTTATGCTGGCATTGAGTTATTTGTCTTACCTGAAGTAATCTCCCTTCATCTTGAGGTAAAACACCTTGGACTCAGCCCCGCCAGCTGATGGCACAAGGTGAGATTCCAGAAGTTTCAAGATGCCGTCGCAGATCTTGCTCAGCTCAGCCTCAATCTTTCCACGGTATTCCTTGATGAGTGTCACGTGTGACTCGTTGCCCCTGCTCTCCTCCTTCTGCTCAATCGATGAGATGATGCGCCAGCTAGCACGACGGGCCCCAATCACATTCTTGTAGGCCACTGATAGGAGGTTGCGCTCCTCGACTGTCAGTTCGTCTTGGATTGTCTTCACAACCTTCTCCATCTGCTCCACCATCTCTTCATACCGTTCGGCTTGCTCAGCAAGCTTGGCCAGGTACACGATCTCATCACGAGGCACGTCAGTCATGTTTGTCTCTGTAGATTAGTTCAAAGAGAAATTATTATTTATTAGAACTTAATATGCCCCAAATAAATATCAAAACACCAAAATACCAGTGAAAATTATGGGAAATTAACATCTAGCACCTAGAACATGGGAAATCACATATGACACTCTCTCCTAACTTCCTTGAAATAACAAAAATTCACCTTCCTTGAAATTAATATCTAGTAACCTTAAAAGTTCGTTACTTTTGAGTGGTGTACAAGGAATTTCAGATCAATTAGGCATACATTTATGAATTGAGAAAAGAAATGCTATATTTAATGTAATAAAACATCGAATCTTTCAAGCGACCTTCACAGATCAGTTCACCAAAAAGAGAATCTAGAAACTCTGAAAATTTAAATCCTATTTGAATCAACAGAAACCTCAAACCTAGCAGTGGAATCGCAAAGTCGATAAAGAAAAACCCTAACCAGTAGATCAAACTCGGTTTCTCATCCGATCTAATATAAAACTATAGAAGAAATACGAAAGATAAGAGAGAGAATAAATAAAAAAGAGAGAATAATAACCTTTGAAAGCTTCTCTCTTGCTATTTTTTTTCAGGTGCGATTTTGATTCTGATGGGAGGCGTCTCTTATTTGAAGGCGAAGAGGAGAGAAGCCTAGTCAAAGAACCAATAGGAAGGTGACACGTGTGGGACCACGGTTAGGCGGACAGCAAGCATCAAGACAATTATAGAAACGGAGAAAACCATACTTTAATTGCTTTTAATTTGGACCGTGATTTAACGAATATGACCCTTGGTTTTAGCCACCTTTCAATCTGACCTTTTCTTTTTGTTTTCCTTTGTTTCGTTTGTATTTTCTGTTGACATGAACATGCTATTTTGAGGGTCAATCTGGATTTTTTTTTTCTGTTTTTTATTAGTCTTGGGACAGGTGGAATTGCAATCAATACACGTTAAGTTTATATAATAATTAAACTTGCGAGTTGTGACTTTCAGTCCAAAAAAAAAAAAAAAAGAAACTTGTGACTTGGACCTAATCAACTAGTTTTGATGGTGAAATGTTGATTTTGAGATGGCACTTCTGGAAACACTAATAATTGCATATATATAAATATATATATTTTTGAGTTGAGAACTGAGATAAAAATTATAAGGCTAAGTATTTGTTTATTGAAGATGCATAAGAAGGCCAATTTGAAATTGTTTTCCTTTTCACAATAAAAGAGTTTAACATTTTTGTGATTAAATCATAAAAAGTTGAACTGATGTCCTTTTTGATCTTTCACTGTTAGAGATAGCTTTTGCATTAAATGAGACTGAAACCATGATCATATCCTTTGCTATTTCATCTAGTATTAATTGTAAGTTTGTAACTTTCCAGTGAGGCAGCAATGAGAAATTGAATGAAGACATAAATCATGCAACTGATCGAATTTGATATCGCTTTCAAAGTTTATCACAATAATAACACCTTCAAAATTTATCACAATCAAAATCTATATTATAGGGGCCGTTTGGATTGAAGTGGGAATTTCTAATTCCTAGGCATAAATTTATTATAAACAATTCAAACTATTCACAAAGTTACATACTTCCCAATAAATTTATGCCTAGGCATAAATTTATTATAAACAATTCAAACTATTCACAAAGTTACATACTTCCCAATAAATTTATGCCTAGGAATAGAAAATTCCCCAAATTTCCAAAAAGCTTGTTTGGATGGTATGAGATTTTAGAAAATTTCCAATTCCTAGGCATAAATTTATTATAAACAATTCAAACTCTTCACAAAGTTACACACTTCCAGGGGCGGACTTAAGTAGGGGCAAGCCCAGGCAGGTGCCTGGGCTTGAATCTGAAAAAAACGAGACCCAGCATATAGTAATTCCAAAGGTGCCTGGGCTTGTAAAATTAGTGTGCCTGGGCTTCCGCCTAGAATTTATTTGTTTCCCTTTGCATTGTGCCTGGGCCTAAAATTTATTTATTCCACTTTACTTCTCTCATGTGTTCGGCTTGAAATTAAATCCACTGATCCACACCCGATTAGAGATCGGAGGAGAAATTTTAATTGATTAAACAGACCCAATTAGCGTTTAAAGTATATTTTATTACCATACTCATTCGCAACCCTAAAGCACTCATCTCTGTTCTTCTCCGCACTGATCTCCCTGTAGGTTCTCCGCCTCTGCACGCCGTTCTCCACCTCTGTCCCTTTTTCTCACATCCCGTCAAAGTGCCAAGGTAATAATTTTCCTTCTAAATTTTCTTTTATCTGTAGTTTTGTGCTTAATTTCAATCTTTGGAGTTTAATTTCATTATATTAAGGACAGTTCATAAAAATTGCAATTTGTCGTGGTGGTTAATTTCATAGAAATTGCAAGCGTATCATTAATCTCTAGACATTTTTTTTATTAAACAAGGTCTACTGACTACTGCCTACCGGTTATGTGCCTACTGGTAATACACACAACACACAGAATCATTGATACACCATTACACCAACTAACTCCGTGACAGTGCGGAATTTATTTTGGCAATTGGTTCTGTTACTTCATGATTTGATATGCACATAGTGACAGTACGGAATTTATTTGTTTTAATTGATACATCATACATGTATAAAGTCATCCAAATGATAATTGTTTTAACTTTTAAATTTATTTTTTTACAGATATGGAGAGGTTTTTTAAAAAACTAGTCTCACCGTTAGTTGGAACTCAAGAACAAGAATCAAGTCGTAAGCGAAAACGTTTGGATTCTAATTCAAACTTTGAGGTCCCACCCGATCCAGGACTTCGACCACCAATTAGCAACTATGATCCAAATGATCATGACTTTGTAAGAAGACAATATCTACAAGCCGGTCCGAGACAACCAATCTTACAAGATTTTCCACAAACACTCTTCGGTGACAAACAAAGAAGATTCAACAAGGCATGGTATAGTCAATATCCATATTGGTTAGAGTATAGCATACAAAAGGATGCCGCATATTGCTTGTGTTGTTATCTTTTCAAGCCAGAAAATAGAGAGGGCGGTGGAGATGCTTTTACAAGCACTGGATTTAGAAATTGGAAGAGTAAGAAAAGCCTTGACGAGCATGTCGGTGGATTGAATAGTGCTCACAATCTTGCCATAAAAAAATGCCAAGACCTCATGAAGCAAAACCAGCATATCCAAACTGTTTTAGAAAGGCAAAGTAAGCGTTCTAAGAATGCATATCGATTAAGATTGAGTGCTACGGTTGATTGCATTCGGTGGATCTTGAGGCAAGGTTTAGCTTTCCGTGGACATGATGAATCAAAGAAGTCATTAAACCGAGGTAACTTTTTAGAGTTACTTCAGTTCTTGGCTGACCATAATGCACAAATTGAAGGTGTTGTATTGGAAAATGCTCCTGGCAGGATGAAATTAGTTGCACCTCCAATCCAAAAGGATATCATTAAAGCGGCTGCAATTGAGACAACCAATAAAATAATGGAAGAACTTGGAGGTGACTTATTCTCGGTGTTGGTCGATGAGTCTCGTGATGTTTCTTGCAAGGAGCAAATGGCTGTTCTCTTGAGATATGTTAGCAAGCAAGGAAGCATTATTGAGAGGTTCCTGGCTGTTGTGCATGTCAAGGAGACAACATCAATTTCACTTAAGGAATCACTTGAGGAGCTGTTTTGTAGACACAAGTTGAGTTTTTCTCGTCTTCGCGGGCAAGGTTATGATGGGGCTAGTAATATGAGAGGTGAGTTTAATGGGTTAAAGGCTTTGATTTTGAATGAGAATAGCTCGGCATATTATGTTCATTGCTTTGCACATCAACTTCAGTTAGTTCTAGTGGCGGTTGCAGAAAAGCATAAGCGTATTGCCACTCTTTTCGAAGACCTTTCAACTGCTCAAAATATTGTTGGAGTTTCATGTAAAAGGCGTGACAAGTTACGTGAGGAACGTGCTGCTGAGGTACAAGAGGCTCTTGGAAATGATGAACTTTCAACTGGGACGGGTTTAAATCAAGAGATTGGCCTTGCACGACCGGTTGAAACAAGATGGAGTTCACATTACAAGTCCCTAACCAACTTAACTATTCTCTTTGGATCTATTATGGCTGTACTTGATGATATCATGGAGAATGCAGAAGACTCTCGCCAAGGGGCTAAAGCTTCAAGGTTGTTAGATTCTCTTACTACTTTTGAATTTGCTTTTAGTTGTATCTTCATGAAGAATGTGTTGGGCATTACTCATGAACTATCACAAGCATTGCAAAAAAAAGAGCAAGAGATTTTAAATGCTGTTCAATTGGTTGCAGTAACTAAAAACCGTTTGCAAAACATGAGAGATAATGGTTGGGACTCATTGTTAGATGAAGTTCACTCATTTTGTTTAAAACACAAAATTGAGGTGTTGAATATGGCAGACAAAAAGGTTGCTAAACGGTCAGAACGTGCAACTCTTGGAATGACAAATCAACATTACTACCGCATTGAGTTATTTTATTCTGTGATTGATTGGTTACTTCGAGAGCTTAATGATAGGTTCACAGAAGCAAACACCGAGCTACTTCGTTGTATGTCATGTCTACATCCTCGTAGCAATTTCTGTGCATTTGATAAGGTAAAGTTGATTGAGTTGGCTCGTTTTTATCCAAATGATTTCTCAAACAGCGAGCTCTCTATTTTGGAGACACAACTTGATTGTTACATACAAGATTTGTGTACCGATCAAGACTTCTCTCAATTGAATGGGATGAGTGATCTTTCTCAAAAGTTGGTTGCAAAAAGAAAAGATATTATCTATCCTTTGGTGTATAAATTAATCAAGTTGGCTTTAATTTTGCCGGTTGCAACGGCGAGTGTTGAAAGGGCCTTTTCTGCTATGAAAATTGTTAAGACTCGTTTGAGAAATAAAATGGGAGATGAATTTTTGAATGATAATTTGGTTACCTACATAGAAAAGGAAGTATTCAGACAAGTTTCTAATGAAGCAATTATGCAACGATTCCAAATTATGAAGACGCGCAAAGGAGTGTTAATTGCATTAGAAAATTAAAGTTAGATTTTACTTTTTGTGCTTTTTGGTGATAGATAGAGAGGTAAAGATAAAAAAAAGACTAGAATTATAAGAAAAAATGATGTATTTTGTAATAGTACAATTTATATGTAAGATTGTTGTTTTAAATTATTGTTTTCTTTAATTTTTTTATTATTAAATTTAATTGTATTATATATGTGCCCTGGCTTTTTTTTTTTCTATATCCGCCACTGCACACTTCCCAATAAATTTATGCCTAGAAATTAAAAATTCCCCAAATTCCTAAGCAATCCAAACGGACCCAAAATTCCTAAGCGATCCAAAAATATAATCAAGGATTTGATCGCACAATGAGATATCAATAAATTCAAATAGCGAATTTTTAAAATTGCTTATTGAACAACTTTTCGTTTCCAAATTAAACCGAAATTAGCACCCCATCTATCTTGATAACAACAAATATATTAATTTGATCTTGCATCCCCCCCCCCCCCCCAAAAAAAAAAAAACAAAAAAAAAGAGTGTCATCTCGAATTTTATGGTGTGAAAACAGTTTGTCTAATATACATTCCCCCAATTGCTTACAGAACTTGGACTTGTACTTTACTGAACCTTGAGAGTTGAATCTGTCACCCGAGGCTTCGTTTCATTAAACTAACTCTCTCTTTGAGAAGTAAATCATAAATCCCCAAAACACATGCACATAATCACAAATTTTTATAAACAAATCAATACCCGAAGAAACAAAAGATTGAACAATGTCAAATGTGTTTACAAAGTTTGACAAAAAAAATTACCACCATGAAACATCTAAATACAACATATATGAGAAAATTCGGCTTATTTCTGAGAATTGCAATCACTCCTCAGGTCCAGTAATCTTCTGCTTCAAAGATTCAATGTCACTAGCTAGTTCTTTTCTACTTTCCTGAGAAAGACAAAAGAAGTGAGCATATTATTAGAAATTAACCATAGGAGAAAAGATTTACTAAATATAAAATGGATAAAAACAAGCACACTAACCTTGAAGAGTAGATAACGGTACACAAACCAACCAGAGTATCCAAGGCCAACCAATTCCATGAGCTTTGGCAGCTGTTGAAATGACAATACAAAGGCATTAATGTACTGGCAAAATAAATACATAGCCCAAATTGAAGCAGAGAAGTAATTTACTTGCTTGAATAAAATTGTAAATTTCTTGTTTGAATACAATTAAGTCAGTACCAAGGGAACCGAGTTGACGGCACTGACGACAATAGAAGAAAGCCAAATAGCAACAATAGCACCACCTCCATATAACAAAACCGTGGATTTGTTATCAAGAGCATCCCACTGTAACATAGAAATGCAATAACACTCTGAATAAAATCATCATGCTGATAAATAGATTTCATTGAAATAAATTACAGTCTGAAATAAATACCTTCGCCTTCAAATCGGCAAGAGGGTCATCGGAACTTGTGTCTTCAGATGAAGAAGTGGCTCTCAACTGAATTGAAGAAAATCTCTTTGAATCTGTCAAATGCAGTTTAGTATAACTAATTAGATGATGTACAAGGGTTTTGTCTGCACTGTCTTGCATATATCTAACAAAGAAATTAAATTTGGTACCATTTATCTCAAAATTTACAAAAGAAGACAAACTAAAGTCCACTAACCAGAACAGAACTTACTACAATTTCAATCGAAAGTGAAATTACACAACAATTCAAGGCCGCAATTGAGGTCTAAATACGAATAATCCATCAAAAGAGAAATTTACAAGAAAAGTACCTGAGACGCGAGAGAGAGCGAGGAGAGCAGTGCCGGACCCACAAGAGGAGGAGAGAGAGCGGATTTGCGGAGGAGGAAGAAGAGGCGCGCGCGACGGAGAGAGGCGCAAGCCGCCGATCGGCGCCGTGCACGCCATCGACGCCATCTCAGCTCAGATTTTTGCGGCGCTGAGTTGTTGACTTGTGTTTTTCTTTATGCTATCCTTCTACGCTTTTCACTGGCTTTGCTTTGCTCCAGTAGGCACTAGGCACTAGGCAGTGCTTCACTTGGATTTTCTTTTTTTTTTTCGATATTTTGGAGGGTCTTTTGGTGAAATATTGGGTTCCACTTCGACGGGTCCACAATTTGTTTTTTTTTGAATTATATTTGTTGATCTCTCTCCGTCCACACCTTGAATTAGAAGGACACGTGGCGAAAAGACACGACCTGATTGGTCGATTTTCTATCCAATATCCCATGCTTTCTGGGCCTCCGTTTAATTAATGGGCTTGTATTTGCAAAACTAGCATTTGTTAGTTGTTGCATAGCCCAAATTATTTTTTTATTTTCCCACAATGTAATTGTGAGAAATGGAAATTGGTTAATGCCATCGCGATCAGCTTTCGCTGAGCAGCGCTCTATCTCCTCTATTCATCCAGCGCATATTTTTTGTTCATTTCTTTATTATAAGTGTTCACTTTATTAGATACAAATGTTCACTGTTTTATAAGTGTTCGCTATGTTCACTATGTTCATTTTTTTTTGCCAAAAAAGTTCAGTTGGTTAAATACAAATGTTATGTTAATTGAATATAAATGTTCATTTAGTTGCAACAGAAAATATAAATATTATGAGAAAATATATTTATTTTATTAAGTATAAATGTTTAGTTTAGTAAGTACGAATGTTTAGTTCAATAAGTACAAAAGTTCAGTTATTTAAATATAAATGTTCAGTTAGTTATAAAAAAATCAAGCGAAGGGGTCAAGGAACGGACAAAAAACACATGAAAATTAGAAGGGGTCATGAACCGATTCAAATCAAATTAAATTTTTTCCGACTCTACCCCTGCCTCCTAGCGCACCTCTTGACCAACGCGCGACTCTGACTCTGGCGCGACTCTGACGCATTTAACTGAACACTTCTTATTATTAAACTAAACACTTTTTATTATTAAACTGAACATTTATAACATACAATAGCGACGACATTGATGATTTTTTTAGCGATGGCAGTTATAATAGCTGGTGGGAAATTAATCTGTCATCTCTCCTTGTGCCATCGCATTTGTATTTGTTTATTTTATTCATTTATATGTCTATTTTATTTATTTGTGTGTTCAATTTATTTAATTATGAGTTAGATTTTTTTTATCATTGTTCAGATTTTTATATGTATATTCAACTTATTTTTATTGAACTTATTTGTTTATATGTGCTCACTTTGATTGTTTAAATGTTCACTTTGTCTATTCTATATGTTCACTTTATTCAAGCGATGACGAAATTGTAAATTACAGTTACCATTTCTGGTAATTATGTAGCCAAAATGAAAATGGATGATGAAAACTGTTAAATTTCAAATTAATGTACAGGGTCTTTTACATATCGTCATGTAAGGATAAAAAAATACCAAAATCATTGCTGATTAGTCAGACCAATTAATTTTAAAGTTTGCATAATTTTTAGTGCACTATGCATAACAAAAAAAAATAATAATAATTGATGAAAGCTCTTCAATCAAAAATACATATTATTTACAGCTAGCCAATCACACTAATTGTAGGAAACTTGTCGGATATGCAGAGCCTTCTGATAACGACAAGTCGATAAGTGTAAAGAATTTTAACATTCTTGATAATTTTATCAAATAATGGCAACCCCTTTAATTAATTTAATATCATATGTATAAGTATATAACTCATTGCCTTGCGTTGCATGTACAAATATTTAAGTAACAATCCTCCGTTTAAAACACAAATTAATGTCGAAGGTAGGAAGAAGAAAAAAGGAAAGAAATAAATTATAAACAATCCAAATTTTTCACAAAGTTACACACTTCCTAATATTTCTTCTCACTTCTTCCCTTCTTCCCACACATATCCAAACGGAGCCGAAGGTGTTTACATGGGATCAATTAAACCTCATTAATATGATAACAAATGGGAAAATAACAATCAAGAGGTGGAAAGATTTGCACTATTTTGATGAACAAATCTGAAAGCCTTCATTTGTTTATAATAAAATTTGGGGCATTTGTTTTGGGGCCGGGTGTTGGGGAAGGGGGGGGGGTTATTTTAGTAAAATGTTTAGCTTCAGTTATTGGTGCACTAATCAATGATTTTTAGTTTTCATTTAATCGTTTGAAACAACTGGCATGGATCCGTCAATCAGTTAATGTTTCCTGATTCTGGTACGACATGTACCAGTTCAAATCATGATGTGGCCAGCTTATCCTTATATCTGTACCAAGCTGCTGCTCTTAAATGGTGTACTCTATAAGGAGAAATACTCGCCTTACAACCTTAGGGGCTTTTTTAACAATACAGATTCACTTATAGTTATAGGCACCATGCATGTTCTTAATTATCTAAATACCATCCAGTCTGACCAGAGTTTACTAATATCCCTAAATATATATTAAGCATATCAGTTTAACACACAAATTCAAGTTTTAACTTTTAAATTAAATCATCAATCAAGCAAATGGTAGTATTCATGAAAGAAATAATAACAATTCGAGTAGAATGCACCAGTGCATCTTTAAATTCTGCAAGTAATAGTAATAGACTAATAGTTCATTTTATTACATAAGAGAAAACAACAACTTAATTAAAGTTGTCAGTATATAGGCCTTGTTTGTTTACATGTGAGAACTGTTTAATTTAAAATTATTACGCAGGATCTTTTCCATAACGTCATGTGGAAAGAAAGATAATACAAAACCATTGCGGATGCAGATGGTAACTGACTAACTGCCGATTCAAGAGTTCAGGGAGGCAAGGAAGAGGATGAGTCTAACTGCTTCTCAGTGATGGCCGCATAAAACTGTGATGTTTCTATTGTTCTAAGTTCACAAATTGGATTGTTTACCTCTGTGTTTATGGAATATGCTGGTCTGTAGTAATTTTGGATTGTTTACTGCTATATGTTTGTGGTGTTGGATGGTCTGTAATAATTTTTGATTTAGATGTAACTATGTAAGTGCAGTAAATAGAAAAAAATGATGAAAGCTGTTCAATAAAAATTAGAAATTGTATAGAGGTAGCCAGTCATATTGCTTGGTGTTGGATATGCAGAATTGCGGAGCCCGTTTGATGTAAAATAAGGATAAGTAATTAAGTATACAAAGATTTTATTTCATTGACTGAAAATTTATCAGATCTCAATGACAACAATAACTTTTAACCCAATATTATATCAATTGCACAAATATAAAAGCCGCATTAATTTGCGTATTGAAACAAATGTGTTTACATGGAATTAATCATTCCTCACAAATTTGAAAAGAATGAGAAAACAATTTAACTAAAGAAATGGAGAGATTTTAAAAAACGAATCTGAATTAGTAATACGCGATAGTCATCAATTTGGGACTCTTAAGTAACATATATATGTTTAACTTGAATAATTGAATTCTTGGCTTACAGGTAGGTAAAGGATTTCTCTTGTCATTTAATCGTTTGAGACATTTAACTTTTCCGAAGCATTGAGCAGTGTGCACAAGACTTGAGTTTGTAAATAAACGAGTGTTTCTCTGGTTATCAAATATAGCATCAAATATTTGTTCGATCAGTTGTATAATCAAGAAGAACAAACAATTAACAAGAGTAAGCTTCATTAAATCCTAGATCAAATCCTACAAAATTGGCAAATATTGCCCCTCTGGCTAAAAGAAACCTATCCTTCTTGTGCACAAGAATACTATGTAAAAATTCTAATCTAGAAACATAAAAAAATCAGAGTTGAAGTCATTCTTCTCCCATTCTCTGGACTACTGCTACCAACACCGGTCTTGTACAGCGGTCTAAGAAGAAAGCAACGCCACCATGTCTTTCAGACTCATTTCTCCCGGTGACAAGGTCTGAACCCTAACTTCCTCGAGAGCCTTCTTGGCTGCCATCAGTTGAGTCAAATCGGCATTCGCCACATCAATATTCCACACGCTTTCCTTCATCATCTCTTCTCGGCGGGCCTTCAGACTTTCATTTCTTCTCTTGCTGGCTTCTATCTTTGCACAGAGTTCAGATGCTTGGCGGCCAAGACAAGTCAACTTCAAGTCAGGAAACGGCGCCTCATTGTTGTTTGTCGGTTCAGAGGAAGGGCTGAAGTTGTAAAAGGGTTTGCCGGCGGGGGAGAACGCCACAACTCTCACCTGGGCGCCACACATAACTCTCAACTCAGAGGCCTTCTTGAAGAGGCCTGTGCGCCTCTTGGAGAAGCAAACATTTCTTGCATCCACATTTTCAATTAATTGAATAGCAATTTTGCGTTTTCCACCTTTCTTGGTACTACTCGCCTGCTCCATGGCAGCAATCCCCTTCTCCATGCAAACACGCGCTCTCTCTCTCTCGATCTCTCTCTTGATCTTTCTCTCAATCTGGATCGCACTCTGTGAGGTTTACTTCACTACTTGTGGCTATATATAGGCAGAGGCCGCAGAGCGGGCATCGAGACTGACCGACTGAGGAAATGTTTTTTTTTAGAGATTTCCAAAATTAGTTTCACGTTATCAATCGTGTAACGACTTAAAAAACATATCCATTTTACTGATTTGCAACACTAAATTTCACCCGAGAATGCAACAGAATATTATTTAAGGGTGCGTTTGGATGAGAGAAGAAGAAGAGGAAGAAGGAAGATGGGAAGAAAAAAAATTATAAACAATCCAAACTCTTCACAAAGTTACACACTTCCCAATACTTCTTCCCACTTCTTCCCTTCTTCCCTTCTTCCCACACCTATCCAAACTCAGTAACTATTTGCCAAGAAGGTGTGTTCTGCGGTATACCGACTTACCGTTTTGGACAACTTGTTTTTCGCTTGGAGCAACATCTATTTTTTTAAAATGTCTAAACTGTCCTCAACATCAATCAAAATTAATTACCATAATTTATTTCCTTATTTGTATTTCCTTTCTATTTTAGATTTCTGCTAAAAGAAAATCAATCTCTTTAACGAAAATCACATATAAATATATAATCACGCAGGAAATTTGCTAAAAGAAAATCAATCGTTTTTAATCTTTTATTATGTTTGCATATGAACAAATATATTAAATATTCATCAATAAACCAATGCATATAAATTAAATATAATCATGACACAATATAAACAAAATATGAACAAATATATATGTTAAATTCGCATCAACAAACCAATAGTACAACTCTTTCCTTTGTTTGCTCTATAGCCTAATGTTTTCCAAAAAAATGGAAAAGGAATTGATCCATTGAAAACATACCAATAAATTTATTAAATTTTAAAAGGGCAATATGGTCAGCTCAAAAAAATATTATGTTGCCACAAGATATTATTTAGTTCTCAGGTGTCCTTTTGGCGTGATGATTTTGCAAGACCTATTGATCTTTAGTCAAATTTCTCTAACGATAAACAGATCCATGAATGTACTTTGTGCTGGATTCAAATACAAGTGACTCCAGACAGTCGTTTTTTGAAAAATTAAGGACCCAATAGTAAGATTTGATAAGTGTTCGAGTTTAAAAAATCATAGTATCTAGACTAAGATTCAAAAAAATATTGGACATGCCTGCAAAAATGTGTTGTTTTAACTTTTTTGTGTTTTTTGGTGATTGATAGAGAAGTAAAAGTCATGAAAAATTAATTAGATTTATTAAAAAAAGATGATGTATTTTGTAGTGTCTCAATTATATATGTTTATAATGACTTTATTTATTAAATTTATTATTTATTTATTTTTTTTATTATATTATAATTGTGTCTAAGTTAAAATTTTTCTGAATCCGCCCCTGTATGTACCGATTGTGAAAGCATTGAAGGTAAACTGAGTAATTATCATTATTACTAGTTACAGATTAATTATTACTAATTATAGTAACTGATAATGATCATAAGAATATTTTTACAACAATAATAATAATAATGATAAAGTAAAATATATTAATTAAATTATTATAATTTTTATTTAAACTCTTATTAATAATAAAATTCGTATTAAAACAATCCATATATGTATATGGCCGTATAAGATACAATGAGCATTAAACCGAGACAAATAAAAAAAGCAAATGTCCACGTAAAATCTTCAGAACAATAGCAATTAAATACCAAAGAAGAAGAAGAAGAACAACAATAATAAAACAAATTGAAATTGACCAATAATCGAGGGAGGCGTTGTATTAGTATATATATATTGAATTAGACTGTGCTACTTACTTTTAGTATAAGCGCAACCCTACTATGCTGATTAATTTTAGCATTAGTATTTCCATTAAAGTATAAAGAGTTCATTCTATGTTTCAATTAAAATTTTATCTCTTTCTTTTTTTTAATCAGCTGTTTTTCATTTAATCTGAAAGTTTTTATTCTAAAATTATATCATAATTTCTTTTCAAAGTCATAACCGACTAAAATACCCTTATCGTAAAATGAGCACATTTAATTTGCATCTTGCATATAGAGATGACATTTGCGTTTTGCATTTAAAATTTATCTCTATCCAAATAAATTATCCAATATTCATTCTTTCGCAATTTCACTTTATCAATTTGCCGGGATGAATTACTTTTTAATTGCTGTGATGACAAGTGATTTTTTAGATTGTGATCAGAGGATGTACCTCTGTTAGTAAGTGTGTAATTTTTTAATTTAGAGCTAATTACAATTAATTTAGCCATTGAAACATCACACACAAACGGATCTTGCACAAAAGCTAATTTACACAAGAGAAAAAGGTGGATTTCCCCGCACAATTCAAGAGTACTTAAATCAAGTCCGTATAGCAGCATTTATCAGGAATCAGCGGGATGTTCTATAACATACACATATGCAATTAAGTTGGTTACTCTTAACCTATGATTTATAGAACTTAATCATCACTTAACTTGCATACTAATCTTATTGATAATTAATGTCCTTTGTTAATTATCAAGATTATGGACTTTTAGATTTATCGTTGTCATTTACTACTAAATGAATAACAGTGATCTATAATTCAGATCCTCAACCTGAATGAACTGTCAACGAATAAATCAAAGAACAAATGATCTGAAATCATCAATAACATAAACTATAGAAGTAGCCTAATAATATTGGCTTCTAGGACATATCTCTAACACCTTTTGCCTTAGAATAATAGATTTTGGGCTATAAAAAATGTACAATATTTTCTTTTGAGGGTGAACAATTGCTGACAATTTTTCATTAATTAAAACAAAAGTTTACAATAATAGTAAGAACTAAAAATAAAAACCAGTATCAAAACTGGCTGGTACATCACAACATAATTCCGTTCTTAATAATTAATCGTAATATTATTATCAATTATCACCGTTCTTAATAATATTAGTATAATAAATTATTTTTCCCAATAATTACAATAATTACGTATAGATATTGAGTTTTACGTTGCAGAAATGGAAAAAAATGAAACACAAGGAAAAATGATCGTCATGTTGGACTAGAGCTTAAAAAACAATCTCCATATCCACACATTTTAATTTGAAGCTTTGATTTTGATGTCTACCTTCTTATTTGTGACATTAGATTTTTCTTTTAAAAAAATAATACAACATAATTACGGACTAATAAGGATCATCATCTAGATTCATCATTCTCATCATATCTCAGTACTTAGATTAGTTGCATTCCGAAAAAAAAAGAGGGGTGAGGATGACTGGATGAGGGGATGATTCCCCTGACAGTTATTAACATGTTTTCCTTTAATATAGTAATTGTTCTACTTAATATATACAATTGTTCTAGTTAATATAGTAATGTTGACCCTAAAAATTAAACCCTGAAAACCAAAGTACAATATAAAACTTCGAGATAAAACCAAATTGCGAAAGCCAAAAGTTAAACAGCGAAGACCAAAGTTCCAAATTGCCAAAACTCAAAACCAAATTACGAAAAATACCAAACAAACTCTAAAAATTCTCAAAATTTACCCAAAAATTTCTTAAGAATTATGATGAATTATCATAATTTTTAAATCCCAAAAATACCCACACAAATGCCAAATTTTGCAAACAAATCCAAAAACTTCACAAAATTACCAAAATAAATCCATAAGGAATTTTGCGAAACCAGTTGAACTCTTAAATTCCTTATATTTTTCTAAGATTATCTATAAAATTTCATCCGAAAATACCCAAGGGAAGGCCTTGAAAGAATTTATTTTGCATTGGCATTAAAGAATATGTGAAAAATCAATGGAAATCAAAGGAAATTCTCAGAAAAATCAATGGAAAATGGCGCGTGCATCCGTCGGAGGGGATCCAGGGGGGACGAAGGAAGGCGCTGCCCCATTTAAACTTTACCCATCTCCAGTGAGGGATTAAATGCACTCGTTCCTTGTGAACCATGCACAGAAATGCAACAACAATCAATTGGTTCACCACAGACCCAGCTCACCTATCTCCTCCTCTCTTATTAAACCTTACACAAGGGCCCCGCATGTAAAAGTTCCCTTCCCCGTTGGTAAAAAGGAACAGAAGATGAAAATCGCGACTTTCACCGCGTGCACGCCGGGTAAAAGCGAGAGCAGAGGCGACGTGGCTCCTCCAACACCACCAACGCGAAACCAGAAACCCCGCCCACGGTTTTGCGAAACCAGAACCCTAGGCGCAGCTGATTGAAGACCACTGGATCGAGATCAGAGGGCAGGAACCAAGTCACGGCTCAAAAGCGTTGCCCTAGTCCCTTGGCTATATAAAGACCCAATTGAAGCAGAAAGAAAATGAGGAAGAGAGGGGTAAGGTTAGGCTAGGATTAGAATAGCATTTCTGCATCAAATTGAGAGAATTGAAAGGTAATTGTAAGAGGCATTTCATCGAGCAGTTGAAAACGAGAGAGAAGAGCAAGAATTGAGCGTTTCTCTGTGGGTATCCATCTCTGTTCAAGTGAAATAAACAAGTTTGAAGTGTTAATTGCTTTTCTTTTTCGCTTTTTCTTCAATTCTCCCTTTTTCTTCTCTTCTTGAAATCAAAACAATAACAATTCTCTTGTGACAAGGGAGGGGATCTGGTAGGGAGCTATGCTCCCATGGTGGATCCCTAAACTTGAAACAAGGGAAATCAAGTGTTAAATGAATGTGCTTCATCTGTTTTAATTGCAATTCTTTAAATTAAGATGAAGAAAAAACAAATCAGTTCTTTGTCTGCTAGGGAGCTCTGCTCCCATGGTGGATTTTGGTTTGGCATGGAGCTCTGCTCCTATGCTGGATCCCTTCTATGATCTGCTAGGGAGCCCTGCTCCCATAGTGGATTGTGTTTAAATGTGCCTAGTTGAGCAATGGCCTCAATTAAGCCGTTTAAACATTCAAAAATAGAAGGGATCTAGGAGAGGTGCTGCTCAATTTACTCCAGAAATTGTAAATAAGATTAAGCGTTGCATTGTTACAAAAAAATAGTAATACATACATAAATCTGTTCACGATTGAAATAAATGAAAAAGGTGAGGTTATCTTTGCATAAAACATGAAAGCAAGCATGGACAGCAGGTACATGGCCTCTTGGATAGCAGGGAGCAAAATTTTATTATTTTTGGAATTTCCTACAATTTTACACTAATTAATGAAGACACCTCCATGAAATATATGTGAAAAGCATCAAAAGTGATTTTGAACTACTGCAATGTGCTTCTAATATCACATTACAACTCCTGCAAACGATTTTTCTGCAACTGAGGCAACTCGAAACAAAAATCCTCAAAAACAGTGATAAGAGTGCATAATTGATTCAAATTGAAAATGCAAAACACGTATAAACGTCTCTTACACAATCTGTAATGCATCAAACATAAAAAACAGCTGTGAATTGAGCTAAATAGTGTGTAAAGTCAGACCCTACTGCTGTAAAATGAGTTACATGCAAATGAAATTGAAGCTGTTGTACTAAACGTCTCTAGGTTTGTCGATTGCAAAACAATATCATTTGGCATTTAACAATCTTCTTTGAGTTTTATAGGAAGAAGATACAATTTATGAGGACTTGGATAATAGCTTTAAGAAAGATTAAGATCAAGTCATTAGAGAGCTTGTAGGCTAGTTTAGACTAGGATAGAAGGTATACTTTGGTCCTTGTTTATCCTTAAAATGGTCTAGATAGCGAAAAGCTCAATAAACCAGCAAAATCCTGTTTTCTGTGACCTAGCGTCGTACAACGCTAGATAGAGTTACACAACGCTAGAACAGCTAAATTCATACTTTTGTGAATCAACGTTGCACAACGCTACATAGAGTTAGGCAACGCTGAGTCACAACGTTGTACAACGCTGAATAGAGTTGTACAACGCTACAGTTAAAAACTTGGAAATTTTCCTGAGTACCATCGTGCAGCGCCATATAGCGTTGCACAACGCCACATAAATTCCAAGTTAGCTGTCCCATGTAAACAGTCGTTTTTACATGCAAAAGTTTCTGGAGACGTTAGCCAACGTCTTTCAGCGTTGGGTAACGTTAGCGTTGTGTGACGGCATATAGAGTTGTACAACGCTCTGTTGAATCTGTCAGAGTTGTTCCTTTTATCTCCCTTTAGCGTTGTGTAACGCCATTCAGTGGCAAGCAACGCTCTGACAATTTCCAACGGAATTGTCGGAGCTTTCCTTTGTTTTTACACTGCTGCGTTGTGCGACGGAAAATAGCGTTGCACAACGCTCTGACAGACCAACGGCTATATTAAAGAGCCGTTAGAATTTACAACGGTCATATTTCAGCGTTGTATAACGCTGATCAGCGTTGTACAACGCAGTGGCCTATTTTTGCTGGGGAACTGCTCATTTCGAGCCCTTTATATATCCACCCCTTGTTCTCTCTCATTGAGTGGCTTCACTTTGCAAAATTAGACCAGAATTGAGCCTTTGAGCACAGGGATATTCTCCCACTTGAGCTTTTCATAGCTAGACCATCTTGAGAGATTTAGTAGCCTCAAACACCACCGCCCCGACATTGTCGCTAGGTGTAGGTTGGAATAGGTTGAGAGCTCTTCTCCTTTGAGGCCGTTGTGCCATTCGAGTTAGGCCGATCCGCCTCGAGTGTCCTTGTGACGAGGTGATTCGGTTCGAAGTTGTAGTCCCGTTCTTGTTGGAATTGAACGGAGCGCGCCCTTTGGTGGTAGCGAAACTCCCGGAGACGTACGACTAAGGCTAGCTTCTTCTAGCGGGTCGGAACTCCGTAATCACATCGCGTGTTCAATTTCTCTCTCTCTTTTTCTCTTTATTATCTTGCTATACTTGAATTGCTTGTGTGCTTGCTTGTATTGGGTGCCAATTGAATTGTGTTAGGATAGTTCATACCAAACCGGTCCAAAACCTTAAATCACTTCCGCTAAACATTGATTAAGCCGCCCCCCTTAGGGACAACAAAGTGGTATCAGAGCGGGAACCTCGATTAAGCTATTCTTAATCTCGGTTTTCGATCATGGCGGCTAGAATGGTACAAAAACCGGGTAAATTGGACCATACTTGCACAAATTTCTCTATTTGGAAAAATGGTATGGTTAGCTACCTCAAAAGCATGGGTGTTTGGTATATTGTGGCAAACGAATCTAGATTTAAACCAAATACTAACAAGCTTACCACCGAGGCCTTGAGGGAAAAGGAGGATAATGACTATGCGGTCAATGTCATCCTAAGCTCGGTACATGAATCAATTGGTAGCACACTTGTTTGCAATTTTGATATAGCTAGGGACATATGGAGAGCCATCTTGAGTTGTTTCGAAGGAAGCCAAATGGGAGGAGTCCATACGAATTCGGAGTTCGATCCATGTACATCCGATTCGGACAATTGCGAAGAACATGCATTTGTTGCTAAAGAAATGGAATCCTCTATTCCTTCAAATCATTCAACTCCATCCACATCACCAAAGGCATGCTCTCCTAAGGTATATCTTCCTCTCAATGAATCTCTTAGTAGTAGTGATAGTGAGAGTGATGATGAACCAACTTGTTCAACCAAATGTGTTGATTGTGATAGGTTGAATTCTATTCTTGATGCTACCCATGATGCCTTGGTTAGGAAAGCCGATACCATAGAAACCTTAAAAACCAAGGTAGATGAGCTTACTTCTAAGATGGGTGAGTATGAGGCTAAAATAAAGGAGCTTGAAAAACAACTTGAAAAACAACTTGAAAAACCGATTTTAGCTCAAGCTCCTAAAACGGATTTGAAAAACCTTTTTAAAGGTCAAAAGCCTCATGACAAGTCCGGTCTTGGTTACCAAAAGCCTTATCAAACCAAGAAAAGGAACTTGTCACACAATAATAGGAAACAAGTTGCACAAAACACACAATTTCAAAAACCTAGGAATTCTCGCGGTCATGCACATATGTACCAAAGGAAACCTAGAAACACTAGAGTGCAAAACGAAAAGAATTTGCAAAATCAAGAAAAGAAGGTTTTTGTTCCAAAGGCGTCCAATAAAATTTATTTTAGAGGACCCGATGGATGGTTTTATGAATTTAAAGAGCAACACTCTTCTCAAAACCACAAAGCTCAATCCAATGGGCATAAAAAGAATGTTTCCCAACATTTCCAAAAGGATCGCAAAAAGGATTTTAATGCCTCATCCTATGATCCTAAGAAGAAGGCCGAATACCTTAGAGCCCATTACTATTCTCATTTTGTCAAGGGTTCTACCATGCCTAAGCCAACTAATGCATATTGCAACTATTGTTGTCAAAATGGTCATATCTCGTTGGAATGCAAACTTAGGAAACCAAATGGTGAGTCCAAAGGTAAGTGGGTTCCAAAATCTTGTACCTCTAGTGGTACAACTAGTGGTATAGTAACCAATGTGGCCTAAATACCAAGTTAACCCCCGGTCTTATAAGCCAAATCTTTAGGGGGAGCCTCTTTATTTCTATCTTATTTGTGTTTGAGAGGTTAAATTTGGTCACACTACTTTGTGTAGTGCTCTAAATTGGTTCTCCAATTCCTTTTCTCCAAAATTAAGGGGGAGCCATAAATTTAGGGGGAGCTTGCTACAATTTTCACTTTTTGTCGATTTACAAAAAGGGGGAGAATTGTAGTAAAGCTTGTGAAATGCCAAAATTTAATCGCTTTACTAATGATATTGTTTTGCAAATCGTCAAAAGGGGGAGATTGTTGTACTAAACGTCTCTAGGTTTGTCGATTGCAAAACAATATCATTTGGCATTTAACAATCTTCTTTGAGTTTTATAGGAAGAAGATACAATTTATGAGGACTTGGATAATAGCTTTAAGAAAGATTAAGATCAAGTCATTAGAGAGCTTGTAGGCTAGTTTAGACTAGGATAGAAGGTATACTTTGGTCCTTGTTTATCCTTAAAATGGTCTAGATAGCGAAAAGCTCAATAAACCAGCAAAATCCTGTTTTCTGTGACCTAGCGTCGTACAACGCTAGATAGAGTTACACAACGCTAGAACAGCTAAATTCATACTTTTGTGAATCAACGTTGCACAACGCTACATAGAGTTAGGCAACGCTGAGTCACAACGTTGTACAACGCTGAATAGAGTTGTACAACGCTACAGTTAAAAACTTGGAAATTTTCCTGAGTACCATCGTGCAACGCCATATAGCGTTGCACAACGCCACATAAATTCCAAGTTAGCTGTCCCATGTAAACAGTCGTTTTTACATGCAAAAGTTTCTGGAGACGTTAGCCAACGTCTTTCAGCGTTGGGTAACGTTAGCGTTGTGTGACGGCATATAGAGTTGTACAACGCTCTGTTGAATCTGTCAGAGTTGTTCCTTTTATCTCCCTTTAGCGTTGTGTAACGCCATTCAGTGGCAAGCAACGCTCTGACAATTTCCAACGGAATTGTCGGAGCTTTCCTTTGTTTTTACACTGCTGCGTTGTGCGACGGAAAATAGCGTTGCACAACGCTCTGACAGACCAACGGCTATATTAAAGAGCCGTTAGAATTTACAACGGTCATATTTCAGCGTTGTATAACGCTGATCAGCGTTGTACAACGCAGTGGCCTATTTTTGCTGGGGAACTGCTCATTTCGAGCCCTTTATATATCCACCCCTTGTTCTCTCTCATTGAGTGGCTTCACTTTGCAAAATTAGACCAGAATTGAGCCTTTGAGCACAGGGATATTCTCCCACTTGAGCTTTTCATAGCTAGACCATCTTGAGAGATTTAGTAGCCTCAAACACCACCGCCCCGACATTGTCGCTAGGTGTAGGTTGGAATAGGTTGAGAGCTCTTCTCCTTTGAGGCCGTTGTGCCATTCGAGTTAGGCCGATCCGCCTCGAGTGTCCTTGTGACGAGGTGATTCGGTTCGAAGTTGTAGTCCCGTTCTTGTTGGAATTGAACGGAGCGCGCCCTTTGGTGGTAGCGAAACTCCCGGAGACGTACGACTAAGGCTAGCTTCTTCTAGCGGGTCGGAACTCCGTAATCACATCGCGTGTTCAATTTCTCTCTCTCTTTTTCTCTTTATTATCTTGCTATACTTGAATTGCTTGTGTGCTTGCTTGTATTGGGTGCCAATTGAATTGTGTTAGGATAGTTCATACCAAACCGGTCCAAAACCTTAAATCGCTTCCGCTAAACATTGATTAAGCCGCCCCCCTTAGGGACAACAGAAGCAAAAATGCAAATTTGTCCCCTTTGGCTCTCACACTAAATTGTGATGCCTCAAGTTAAAATAAAAGTGTGAACAAACTAAAATCAACTCCCTGGTTCTCTCCAAGCCATGTCTGGCATAAGGGAAATGCTCTGTGGGCCCCACAACGGACGTATCAGATCAGACCCAATCCATGCCGGAATGTCTCAATTCAAAACACCTTATTCGAGACATTTACGTCAAATTGAACCCATAAACCTCATCAAAGCACCTTCGAGGGTATAATAAACCTCACACCGGCAAAGAAAAGGAGATAAAAAGCTTCAAACGCCATTAATGGAGGTTTGACATCTCTCAGGCGTGGGGAGACAGACCAAGTCTCTAAGGCTCCAAATAATGGCACCAATGTGATCTCCTCTCATCTACGATCCAAACGAACCTAACTTCAATCAAAACGGAGGCCGGAACAGCCGCCATTCTGCCGGAGAAAACACGAGGACCTTTCTGCATAAAAACCATCTCCAAGCGGGGAAGAAGGGTTTAAACCAGCGCCATACGCAATCCGCTGTGGCCAAAGCTTTGTGTCGGGTCACTGATGTGACAGCAAACCGTTACACCAAAATTTCGAAATTAAAACTTATTTGACATGTGGGTACCACTTGTCAGAAAATAAAATAAAATAAATGCCACGTCAGCTAGACACGCCAGCACCAGCTAAACGCCAAATCAGCCCTTTGTGCCTACGTGGACCAATCAGAAAACGCCAAATATGCAGAAACTTCAAAAATTCATTAACAATAGTAGGAAACTCAGAAAAATGCAAATAAAATATCCATAAAATTCTAAAAATCCAAATAAACCAAATTCACTGATACTTTGATATAAAAATCTGTCAAATTATTGATCTTTTCTATTTTTGAAGTATTTTCAATATTAAACAAGATTTTATAAAATTCTAAAATGATGTTAAATCAATTTTGTAAAATTCCAAATGATTTCAAAACTTGATTAAATTCTTCTAACGAATTTTCAAAAATAAACTTTGATATAATTTTGAAAGTAGAAATGATTTTAAAAGAAATACATATCAAGCATTTTCAAAAATAAACATAATTAGAAGTATAAAAAGATATTTCAAAAGTCCAAAATTAAAAATAAAAATAAAAGGAAATTGTGAAAATGGTGAAACCCAAAGAGAAACTTAAGAAATTAAAAGTCCAAACACGAAACCCGAAATCAAAACCAAAACCTCTTCAATCAAAGGAACGAAATCTCTTCAGCAAATCGAAATCGACTCCAAGTAACTTCAAGTTTAGAAATTCTCACGGGTGGTTCAAAATAATCTCGAGAAAGCCAAAGCCAAATCCAAAGGCCCAAAATAGCCTAGAAAACCAAATTCAAATCCAAAAGCCTAAAATAGCCTCGAAATCCAAACCAAATCCAAAGGCCCAAAATAGCCTAGAAATCCAAACCAAATCCAAAGGCCCAAAATAGCCTAGAAATCCAAATCAAATCCAAGACCTAAAATAGTCTTGAAAATCAAATCAAAGCCCGAGGCCCAAAATAGTCTCGAAATCCAAACCAAATTCCAAGGCCCAAAATAGTCTTGAACTCAAATCAAATTCCGAGACCCAAAATAGTCTCAATAAACTCAAATCCAAATCCAAATCCTCCAAAGGCCCAAAATAGCCTAAGGATCGAAAATAACGCCACAACACCAAAAGACGAAAACCAAGTTTGATTCAAACGATAAAATCATTCAAGTGTCCTCAATTAGGTCCCGTCAATTAGGTCTGGTACACCAATTGATACCAGTTTAACCAAAGGAAATAAACTCAAAATAAACTAAAATCAAAGATTATTCCTAGCCTTTACATATAATTCTTTAGAGCCCTTAATCAGAGGTTCTCGTGAGCAATCACGGGGTAATTAACATTAGAGGCTTGCGCCTACTGGAAAGAAAGGACCCACGAAATCAACAAACCTCTTTAAGAAGCGACTCATGTTTTGGTTCTCTTGTTGTTAAGAGATACTCGAACGGAGATCGAACCTTAAGGGGGGTGAATCTAAGGCTATGTTCCCATATCTCGAGGAAGCCCATTTCATTCTTCGAGGGATGACGAAAAAGCCTACACAAGTAACTGTTATATTTAATACATACAACTGTTCTAGTAAAATATATAACTGTTCTAGTTAAATATATATAACTGTTTTGATTAATATATATATAATTGTTATAGTTCAGTATATAATTGTTCTATTTAAAGATATAATTGTTCTAATTAAATATATAACTGTTCTAGTTAAATATATAACTTTTTTTGTTAATATTTATAATTGTTCTAGTTGTATATATAATTGTTCTAGTTAAATATATAACTAGAACAGTTACATATATCTCTATTTCACTCTCTTCCCCTCCCTCTGGCGCTCATCTCTGTTTCGCTCCTTCCCCCTCACCCCTCCCCTCTTATTCCCATTATCCCCTCATCTCCTAGACTTGCTAAAATGAAAAGGACGTGTTTTCAAAAAATGAAAATAAATTAACGCATATGTAGGGATGATGGAGATGACGGAAAGCAATTCCCCAATATAATTATATAACACGTCATGAGTTATTCTTGAGTTTCTATTTATACAATATAATAATTCAATCTTTTAAGTATTTCATTATCATTAAATAAATATTTATTACAAGAAGGAAATAACCGAAATAACTTTTTCCTGATTAATATAATTTTTTTAATGAAACACGCGAAGCACGATTTCTTTTCGAGTATAAATTAAAGGCGACCTGTGCTTTTTGCACCTAAACCGTCCAAGCAAGCAAAATTATCCAATATGACAAATTAGGCATGTGACTTTGCTTGTATCGATCAACTTTTGTGCTAGTTAACAATGTGCAGGATTTGCAATGGACAATTACCAGAAAATATCGATTATGCTTCGAATCTTTATTTTATGTTTCATGTTTTGATGCTAATGGTTCTACAATTGTTTTAGCTGGTTGCGTCTTTAATGAACGGTAAAGCTAAGAACAGTTTTAATGGCTATTTAAAAAATAGTACAAGATAAAAAGCTAATTTTTTCATTACAATCACCGGATTCAATTAGTTTAAAAGAGAAGGATGTCTTATTTCAACTTTATTAAACGCTAGTACCATGGAAATCTTCGCATTAAATTAAAAAAAAACGAATAAAGGAAAAGAAATTCATTATGAATGGGGTTATTTTGATTTTTCCTAGGAATATGAAAATTCTGATGAGTATTACAAAGATGAAAATATCGAGCTAAATACTTCTCTTTTCATTGATTATTGTTATAGCTGTTGTTGTTAACCGACAACAATTTCGATGACTATTAAGAAAAGATGGTTAGTGACTTAATCAAAATTATTATTCAATTCACTGGGGCTCCGTTTGGATGGTATGGGAGGCTCCGTTTGGATGAGGTGTGGGAAGAAGGGAAGAAGGGAAGAAGTATTGGGAAGTGTGTAACTTTGTGAAGAGTTTAGATTGTTTATAATAAATTTCTTCTCTTCTTCTCTTTTTCCCTTCTTCCCACACCTCATCCAAACGGAGCCAAGAAATAAGAGAAGAAGTATTGGGAAGTGTGTAATTTTGTGAAGAGTTTGGATTGTTTATAATAAATTTGGGAGTAGAAAGAAGATATTTTTTTATTCCTAGGCTCATCCAAACACAACCTGATTGAGATTTAGTCAGTTACGATACGTTCTACCCTCTCAAATTTACCTATATGTTCTACCCTCTCAAATTTACCTCGGCTTCCAATCTTGTACGAACAGTTAAATTCTTCCTGTCTAATATATGGCCTTCAATTGTACAGCTGCAAACTAAAATTGTGGTTAACCTCATCCGTGAGATGCCCCGGAGACGAAGGAGAGCTCTCTCTTTCATGCAGTTAAGAGGATATTGATAATTTTAATGACTATACACCAACAACTATTCTTTTTTTGTCATTAGAATTTTAGAACTTCGATTCTTAAAGATTTAAAAGGCAGAGGAATGAAAAATGAAAACATCTAAATCCTCCTCTTTCCGTTGATAATCTTGTCATTAAATTAATATTATTACTTTTCCTTGACACTGTTATAATTACTACTCTGGTGTATTGGGTCGTCCCAGTTGTGTGTGTTGATTTTGTTTGGTTCCACATACTGAAACTTGGTAGAAACAGTAGAGAAGAAAAGAAACGCTCTTGCAGTCTTGCTCATCTGATAATTAATAGGAAAACAAACATAAAGGTCATAAAAGGAAAACAGAGAAACAAAATTTACATAACCTTTGTTAAATATCCAACGAAACCATGCCGCGTAATTTTAGTACACTCTCATCTATTAATAAAACTCTGCCTTATGGTACAGCACGATGAGCTTATTCTCCCAATTGAAGATCTAATAAACTAGCTTGGTACCAAATAACCTAGTAGCTTTAAATCGACGACGTCGGTTTAGGCTCATCAACCCATGTAGCAATTGCTAAAGTGTGGCGACCACCACATGCGACAAACTTAGCGCACCATTTTCCATTAGAGCTTTCACTGTTTTTAGGTGGTGGTAACTTGAGGGGTACTTCCATTGGGTGACCAGTTGTAACCTTCCTACCATAGCCGAGTCGACCATGGTCTCCCCTTCCATACTGTGATTAATTAATTAGAATAAAATGTCCTCATACATAGTATCCGAGTCCAAAAGAAACTATAGTTGGTGGAGGGTTCAAAGACTTACAGAGTATAATCGTCCATCTCGTGTTAATGCAACTGAATGAGTGCCTCCACAAGAAACCTAGCAGAAGCAAGAGATCGGGTCAAAAGCAGAAGCAGAACATAAGCTTAAGCTAACTGCAACATGATCAAAAGTTCATTTGTATATTGGCTATATTTGTGTGAAGTCAAAGTCACCTTAATAATATCTTCACCAGCTAAGAGTTGAACCTTTTGCGGAACCATTTTGCTGCTTTTATCATCTCCAAATCCAAGTCTCCCATGCTCTCCTCTTCCCCAGGCATAGACCTATGGTGAATCAATGCAACATATTGATAAACAAAGATTCAATAAATTTGCACCATGAAGAAGCAAATGTTCTCTGGTATCATCTTACTGGTAGCTTTGGCGATAGCATTTTCTGGTATGGACACATTCATGGAATTTTTAAAAGGGAAAAGGAAATGCCTGGAGATGGCTTGACATCTGAAAAGGAATTTTGCTAAAAGAAAATAAAATGCACTAAATTACTTTGCAACCTAATCCACAATCTCATCAGTTGGCTATACCTAATATTTGCTAGTTTACTTTACACGATAATAAACGAACAACTATGTCTTTTCCATTCCAAAAATGCAAGGAAGAGAAATATTTCTATACAAGCAGAAGCATAATACGCACCTCACCATCGGCTGTCAATGTGGTTGAATGCCATCCTCCTGCGGCAATATCAACCTGGAAACAGAAACTAAGAATTAAATTTTGAAAAGAAAAACAAATTGGCAGTAACAAGTATAACAACAAGATGGTATCAGATAAATTTAAGAGAACTCACAAGAAGTAGGCCAGATAACCCTTGAACAGGAATAGGTTGTGATCTCGGTTGGGTATCACCCGTCCCCAGCTGGCCATATTCATTGTTGCCCCAAGCCCATAATATACCATCTTCCAGCAGTGCCAAATTATGAAATGCACCAACAGCTATCACCTTCACCTGTTCAAGGCCTTGTACTAGCACTGGTGTAGATATCTGTGTTCTGCAATGTGGTATAATTATACAGTGAACGGAGTGAACTGTGATATTTTATTTCTTTTTTTTATTTTATGTTGAAAAGGATGAATTACATGTCTCCAGGAGGCCAAGGTTGCCCCCATGTCCATACATGACCATCCTGTGTCAATACCACAGAATGGGTTCCACCGGCAGCAACCTGAGTTAAAAAAGAATAAAAAAAAGTATATGGCTAAATAATAGAAATATCAGAGATGCAAAGAAAAGCATTGCAGTTTTTGATCGATTTGTTCTCATATTGCAAGTACCTCCTTTGCTAGTATACAAGTAGCAGTGAAAGTTTAACATGCACTATAGTGCATAGGGCACTCCGTGCACCACGGACTTTTTCGTGGATATTTTTGTAAATTGACAAATCTAATTTCACCAATCTAATCTACATATTGAAATCTCATAGAAAATCAAATTTTACAATTTTTGAGATTTTATTACTATTTTTTTCGAATTTTTAAAAACATGCCATTTTTGGAAAATTGTAAATATATTACAATTTTCCAAAAATGGCATGTTTTTAAAAATTCGAAAAAAATAGTAATAAAATCTCAAAAATTGTAAAATTTGATTTTCTATGAGATTTCAATATGTAGATTAGATTGGTGAAATTAGATTTGTCAATTTACAAAAATATCCACGAAAAAGTCCGTGGTGCACGGATTGCCCTATGCACTATAGTGCATATTAAACTTGACATATAAAATCATAAATACAACAAATAACAACAGACTGACTAAATTCCAAAGTAACATTAAACATCACCCAAATGTAGAAAATATTCTCAGGTATAAAGATCCACTTATTATAAGTAAAAAGGACTACTCATCTACTTTTGCCAACAAATGTAGTAAGAATAAGGATAGAATATTAGATCTTCAAATCTTATCTTTAGTAAAGCTAAAAAAAGCACAAAGACCATGAGAATTATAATAGTGATACGGCATGCAAACACCCTTGGGAATCATGCATTACAAGTTTACAACTTGCACTAGTTGTTAGTATAATAAAGTAATATAAGCATGTACTCTTATAAACCCAAAAGCTTTCTAAATTTTCAGTAAATGAAATAAACAAGTTTGTGTGTTCAAATGACCTGCCGAACAGATAGCTTTAGTGCGCATCGCTGAGGGATCGCAATATCTCTCCTGAGAGCTTTAGTTCCATCTTCTTTCCTCTCTGGCTCCTCTCCACACTGGCCATACTCATTACCACCT
The DNA here is from genome assembly GCA_028095005.1 of Rhynchospora pubera. Lineage (NCBI taxonomy): Eukaryota > Viridiplantae > Streptophyta > Magnoliopsida > Poales > Cyperaceae > Rhynchospora > Rhynchospora pubera. Next base: position 21,939,504 of record CM051463.1, read on the forward strand.
ACCAATTTGTAATATAGATGTTCATGGTTATAACTTTACAAAATAAATAAAACCAAGTGCCGATAAAAATATTTTCTTTCCACCAACTTAACATTATTTGCAATCAGTTTACTAAGTTTGGTGCATTCCCAAAAAACACAATTGTGGAAAGTGGTGGGAAATTTAAAGGTGGAGGTTAATTATATAAAAAGAAATGATAGCTTTGCTTACCCCAAGCATAAGCCCTGCCTTGATCATCCACTGCAAGACAATGCCATCCACCAATTGCTGCCTAAATTAATTAAATAAAAACCAAATTTTGAAATTCCCAGACAATTCTTCTGACAACCATCAAAACTGCAGAAATTGATCCAATTTAATCTCTATACCTGAACAAATTTAGCATCAGAAAGGGCCTTGACAAGCCCAGGCTTACTCTCGGTTTTAGTCGTCGGCGGATGCCCAAGGGTTCCTCTCTGATTCCACCCCCATGTAAACAACTGCAAAAATTTATTGCACACCAGAATCAACACACCAAAAACAAAAACAAAAAAATCAAAGTTTACCCAATAAGAGAATTAAATCAAGGGATATAGAGTACGCGGCCGTCTTCACAAATGGCGAGAGAGTTGCGGCTGCCGGCAACGACAGCTGTGGCGTTGTACTTCTCAAGGGATTTGATGGGAGAAGCCCAATCCATCTCCTCCCAATTCCCCATCCCCAACTGCCCATCCTCCCCTGAACCCCTACAAGACGAAATTAACTCAAATTACAGAAACCCAACAAAATCTACTAGTGCTGATATAGTTTCATGGAGAGATGAGTGTGTGTGAAAGAGAAGGAGTGGTCTTTACCATGCGAGAACGAGGGAGGAGGTCGACTCGGTGGAAGCCATGAGCGCCGCTCTGAAGTGGAGAGAGAGAGAGTGAGAAAGGAAAGGGAAGCGGAGAAGGGACAGTGAGCTGGACAACGAATTTTGGCCTAGTATAATTGACCCTGGTTTTATTATTATTTAATAACAAGTCGGTGCGTCCCGAGAGGTTAGCTCCAGACTAAAGTGAGTTTGGTCAGGTCGGATTAAGATTTGTGGAGCTGCAATTGGTTGTTTTCGGAATATAGTGCATTAATGAAAGTTGCTTTAGGCAACCATATCATATTTTGATTTGTGAACAAATGATCAGCTTTGGTTAAGTGCCGCTCCAACTTTTATTTTAAAAGCTTAAATGCAAATTTTTTAGTGAACATACAAGGTAATGTATTTGCTTATATAGTAACAATATATAGAAAGGTGTTACATTAAAAAAAAAATTGCATGATTACTACAGTTGTTATCCATTTGTGATCGTGAATCAGATATTTAAGGGAATTGCTTAAGACCATCTCTAGATTCTATCATTCTCCATCATCCCTAGTGTGAACACACGTTTTTTGTCCCTACTATTTTGGTGAATTTATTCGGAATTGCTCTCCCTCTCATCCTTTCTATTTTTGGTCTCCACTGTTTCTCTTCTTTTCATCCTTTCTTATTTTGGTCCCCACTATTTCTCTCTCTCCCATTTTTTTTATTTTTGGTCCCCACTGGAAATCCTTTTGACATTTTCACGTCTTGGCTTGCTACTCATTTACCTTTTCAAATCCTTCATTTCACTACCCGCGTACAAGAAGAAAATTTTTTCTTAATAGTTTATATATATATATATAAAAATGTTGAAGTTATATATGTAACTGTTGAAGTTAATATATATAATTGTTGAAGTTATATGTGTAGCTATTGAAGTTATATGTGTAACTGTTGAAGTTATATGTGTAACTGTTGAAGTTAATATATATAACTGTTGAAGTTATTTATGTTGCTGTTGTAGTTAATATAAGTAATTGTTGTAGTTTGGATACTAACTGTTGTGGTTAATATAAGTGCCAGATGGAAAAGATGGGACAGAGAGAAATAATGGGGACCGAAATAGGAAAGAATGAGAGGGAGAAAAACAGTGGGGACCAAAATAGAAGAGGATGGGAGGGAGAGAAATAGTGGGGGCCAAAAATATTTCAAAAATAGAAAAAAACTAAAATATGTTCCCACTAGGGATGATGGGGATGATAGATCTTGGGGATGATCCTTATCACCCCCGGATATTTAAACCGGTATAATTCATTCTGAGATTTTTTTCCCCTCTGTTGACTTTTTTCTTTTTATAGATTAGAGAACTTATTATTATTTTATTCGATTTAAAGTTGGTTTAAGAACTTTTATCATAAATTTTTATACTTTCTATTACTTCACTTTAATATTTTTGCAATCCAAAATAAAAATGTAAATTTATTCTTAAACGGCTATTTTTTTGGTACACTATCATTTGTTGTCGAAATCAATTTTAAGTTTTTTCTTAATCCTTTCGTTCTTACTTTTTTCTAATTCTACGCTAGCTTGAGAATTGGTTATGAGAATTAAACAGCGCAATCAAGCAATAAAAAAGAACGCGCCTCTCCCTCCCCTCACGTGATCTCTCTCCTTCATCCCGCACCTCTCCTTCTCTTTTTTTTTCCTTCGGCGACCATCCTCTTCAATTTTGCGCATCTCTTTTCTCCTTCACGCACGTGTCTCTCCTCCTTTTAATTTCACCTCCACGTCTTTCTTCTCCCTTATCTGCTCGCCCTTCTCCAATCTATTTCACCCTTAACTGCTTACCCTTTCTTCTTCGATGATCAAAATTTTTTCTCTAATTCATCATGCTCTCGTTATTATATATAAGAGAGTAATTAAATATGTTTTTAGAAGTATCTAATATATTTAAGGGAGTAACTAATATGCTGAGGGAGTATCTAATATATATGATCAAACTAATTATCTAATTTAAGTGTTTAATTGAGCTATTTTAGTATATAAGAAATTTAAATAATTTAATTCAGCATGGAGGCATTCACATTCAACAAAGATCTTATAAGAAAAAATATTACATCGTTCAAATATTATTTTAGATTAGAAAAATTTATACCTCAATACAATTTATATAAATTATAAATAAAAATAATAATACATGTTAAAATAAAGGTGTCATTCCCCGGAACTTTTGACCATAAAACTGAAGATGATCATGATTCCTAGTCAACTAAGGCATAAGCACCAAAAGTTTTTTAAGTTTTCTCTGATATCTTATTATTGAAAGTAGATACTTAAATTGTATTATTTATCTCTTGCTTTTTTTGCCATCATAATTGGATAGAATATAAATCTTATAATGTTTTATTTTTATTTCCCTTTAGATTTTATGTTTATAGTTTATTTGTCATGCAAACTCTGTGAAGATAAAAATAGCATGTCACACGAAAATTGTAATTGATTGCATTCGAGATTTGCGTGGTGAAATTTGCATGCTTTGTATGTTTTGGATTCTAATTAAGTGTATTCCTTTTAGGGTGAAAGGATACAGAGATATTTCGTCTGATACGAGTCTATTTTAAAAAAAAAATACTTTATCGGCGAACAATTAAAAAAAAAAATTTCCATACGGCTCCGTTTGGATGGGTGCAGGAGTAAGAGAATAGCTTCTTCCTACTCCCAAATTTATTATAAACAATTCAAACTCTTCACAAAGTTACACACTTCCCAATACTTCTTCCCTTATTTCTCTTATTATTCCCACACCATACAAGGAAAAAAGAATACATAAATAGAAGCTAGTTTTTTATGCCAGGGTAGAAATATAAGCTAGTTTTGTTGTCCATTAGACCAAAATAATATATCAATATCCTTTAATGCCTAAGAAAAATAGAACTGCTAAAAACTCTAACAAAGTCAATCACAATATATTCTTTTTTGGTAACTCATCATACTTAAATAAGTATGGTGATGTATTCTAGAATTTACAAAAAATATAACAAGTCTAACATAGCAGTAGTACATTTAGAAAAATTCTCAAAAATAAATATCAATGATAGACTCGTTTATATAAAAAATGTGGATACATATATTTGTTCGTATTTGCATCCTTATCTTCATTAGTATCGCTTTCCATATCTATATCCATATACGTTCAGATATGAATATTACTATTCCAATCTGCAATTTTGCATATACGAATAGGATCGGAGCGGATATTATCTGTTCCATTTTCACCGAGAATAAGCCATGAATACGGTGATCAAATTCAATAGGGAAATTTAAAAACTATACATATTGATTTTTCACACGCAATGTAGAGAAACACGTGACTGGCGAAGTGTTTTTTTTTATATACAGTACAAACTACAAATTAAACAAAAATTACATTCTTATTTATTATATTTTTTATTTTGCCTAGCATTTGTAAAAGGAAACTGTTCGAAAGAACAGTACTAGTGTTGATATTAAAAAAATAATAACAACATATATACTTCTTTGAATACATATATTCAGTGGTTCTAACTGAAGTTTGGATTCGGAGTAAATAAAAACCCAAAGGAAAAAGGATTTTTGTTAAGTGAAGGTTGGCTTGAACTCAGTCCGATAATTGACTTCATGCTCATGCATGCACTTAGGTCTGTCAAACGTGAAAACATAATAACTTATTTTCGTTTTCGTTCCGTTTCAGACAACGGAACATAAATCTCTTCCGTTTCCGTTCCGTTTCATCAAACGAAACAGTTTTATGTTCCGTTTAACGTTCCGTCCTTTATTTACCATTGATTTTAGCCGATTTTTGTTTTCCGTATCGGTAACGTTTTAAAAAACGAAACTGATTTTTCTTTCGTTTAACAATCCGTTTGAACGGAATGGAACAATGAATGAAACGTTGATATTGACATGCCTACATGCACTTAGACTTTTAATGTTTTTTTTTTTTAGAAAACTAGGATAGATCAATAAATAAATTCTCACGATACTTAACTCTAAAAATTAAGATTATTTATTTTCCCTGTTGATATGAAATTCTGTCTAGGAGAAAAATATCTTTTAATATGCTGGCTTGCCGACCGGTGACAAACTGACAATTACTTGGTTTTGTTCCATCTATCAGAACGTATCACTTCACATTTTTTATTGAGCGATTGAATGATATGAGTAGGGTGTACAAGAAAAATAAAAATCCGTCTGATCCGTTTAGCCCGTCCAACCTGATTCGTATTATAACGGATTCAAATATTATTCGGGTTGGGTCGTATTTTAATTTTGCTAACCCGGTTTTATTGAATCGGGTTATATTGTTATTTTGATAATCCGATTTGTAACCCGACCCGTTTTAATTTTATTGATCTCATAAATATATGAATCGCATTTACTGTTTTTCTTAATCCCAAAGTAGGTTTCAAACTAAAAGTAGCATTTTCAGAGTTCCAAGACAAAAAACTTAATAACGCAACCAGAGGCACAAATATGGATTCATTAATATGTTGTTAGCCCCTTTAAAAAAAATATTATAGTGTCTTATCTGCATGGTTCTAAAACCAACAAAAACTACATAATGGAAGTGTTGTGAATAAGAATAGAACAACTTGTTCAAAAAATAAGGGTGGTGAATAATAAATGGTGAAAATTTGCTTATTCTTAAATTAAGAGATGTTGTTTGGGTGGTTACTTAAGAAAAAAAATATAAAATAAGAGGAATGCTAAAATACTATGCATAGCACAGATGGCCTTCGTGCTACGGATTCGTTCTTAAATATAATGCTTCAAACAATCGATCCAAACTTTTCATTATCTTATTCATATTAATACCTCATTAGAAACCAAATTTTACATTTTTTTTATATTTTTTACTATTTTTTCAGATTTTTTAAAATCGCTATTATTCCTCTGCTCTCCTTGACACATATTGTTGCTATTATTGAAGGGTCCAGAATTTATTAGATTAAGGATTAAAAAAATCTGAGAAAAATAGTAAAAATTTTCAAAAAAATATAAAATTTGGTTTTTTAATGAGATTTCAACACGAAGAAGACAATGAACGATTTTGATCGATAGTTTGAAACGTGAAATTCAAGAACGAATCCGTAGCACGAAGGACATCCGTACTATACATTAATGGATGATTAGCTTGTTCCAATATAGTTTCAATATTTTATTGGAACAAGAATAAGGATCCGAATAAGCTATTCGGCTTGTTCTAAAATGTGTTTGGCAACTCCTAGAACTAGCTATTTTCTCTCCACTAAATCAAGGTTGTTGATTGATGCAAGAGAGAAAACCATAAGGATTAGACTTGTTCTTTGGGTATGCTAGCACGTACCTTACAGAACGTGATTAATCCTCCTTGGTGGACTCGAGACGGCTACTCGACTTGGTGGAGGCAGTGGAGGTGGTGGAGAAGGCATGTCATCGATTCCCATGCCATGGTCGAGCCTCGCGGATCCGATTCCCCGAGAGGTAAAGAAATTCTCCTACCATTTCTCTTTGTGTGTTGATTGTTTGGCAAGATCCTCTTTGTGCTCGGTTAATTAAGTGTGATTAGCATAAAAATTAAATTTTGAGCACTTTCTAACAGTCATATGCAATTTTGCCATCACTTGTCATCGCTAAACACAAAGTGAACACATAAAATATACAAGATAGCCATATTGACAATCAAAGTGAACACTTACAAACAAATTAGTGTTGTCATCTCTTGTTCGGATTTTTATATACATATTTGACTTATTTTTATTGAACTTATTTGTTTATATGTGTTTACTTTGATCATTATATTTGTTCGTCTTTTCTATTGTATGTGTTTACTTTTTATTTAATGATGACAAGTTGCGGTAAAACTGCAGATGACAGTAATCAATTTTCAAATTTTAACCCCAAGCACAGTCCTGTTATTTACTAAACAGGTCCAGATTTTGAAGAAATGAGCCCAGGCAACATAAATCCGCCACTGAAATAAGTGCATTCTACATAGGGATGAAAATGGTGCGGATAAACTCTGGATCGAACCGCATCTAAATTCAAAAAATATGCTTAATATATGAACCGTATCCGTATCCGAACATATCTGTATCCATATTCGTATTCGACAAAAAAATATGGATGCGGATATGGTTTGACTACTGATGGTGATTTTCTTGCTTTAGAATTATACCCTATTTTACTCAAATTTGTATCGCAAGCGTACGATAGTCGTCTAAGTATTTAGGGGTCGAACCACAAGGACGGATGTTTGATAACCAAGTTTCAATTTTACTTAATCTACTAAACTAGAAGTTTGCAAGATTATTGAGTTTGGTTTCGAGATTAACAACTAAATTAAATCAATATTAAATAAAACAGAATGCAATAAAAATGGATTAATTGGCTAATTAGAAGTTAGGGGATTAAGGCATGCTAATTCTTTCAGTTTATTCCAGTCCTAGCGGTCCGCTGGCTTTCGTAGCGGCCCGCTGAAGTGGACTCAGGTCGCTTGACAGATCAGCTGGTCGCTGGCTACTTGGCGGGCATAGACCACCTCGCTGGTTCACTCAGCGGCCCGCTGGTGTCAAGCTGAGACTATTACTTGGTTGATTTAAATGTTGCTTTGTGTATAGAGTTGGGTTATTGTTGAAGTGCTACAGATCAAACTCTCGTTTTAGGTCTGGGGGTTCAATTCAACTAACTTCAAATCTATCAAGTGGATCTAAACTTCAACTTTCGTTTCGTGGTTTAGTTTCTACGGGTTTATACCTTTCTAACTTATGAATTCTTAAGCTTGCGCTATTAGAAAAGACTTGTAAATCTCGTTAGTTAGTCTTGGTTCAATCTTTCGATTATAAACCTTCAAGTTGACACAATTGATGTTAAATTCTTAGAGAAGTTTGGACTTAACTATCTAACTATTCAAGCAAGGCCTATACTTGATGGATACGAGCAAACTAACCTAAGCAATTCAATTTCAATTAGATAAACAATTGAAGAAAGGAAATAAAACACAACATGCAACTTAGAAATCAACTAATAACAATATCAATTCATAAACTTAAAGGTTCACTGCCATGGCCCCTAAAAAGGTATCTACTCGCGATTAGACATCAAACAAAACATCCAAGTATCAAAGAGAAAAGAAAACATAAGAAAGAAATAAAGTTACAACAGAAAAGCAACTCGATCCCTTTCTTTCTGTCTTCTGCTACTCGACAGCGGCCGACAGATATCTCTGGCGACCCGCTAGACCTGTGCAGAATCGTTCTCCTTTCGTCCAGAATAACTCCTCTAATTTGCCGACCCCTCTGTCTTCAACGCTTCCTCCTTATATAACATGCATTGGCGGTTCTCTAAAGGTGGAGGTCGTGCAAGTAGAGGCTCTAAATTTGGCATAGACAGTTATGGAGGAGATAGCAAATCTGGCTGGCTATTTTTGTCTGTCGGTTAACATCTTCCAGCGGCCCGCTGCTGTGTCTAGCGACCCGCTGAAATCTCCTATATCGCCAGTCAACATCTGCTACCCGCTGCCTCCCTGTGGGTCGCTGGCGAGTTCTGTGGGTCGCAGGTCTAGTCTGAAATCGCTCCAAATGTCGAGTCGAGTAGCCACATCGCGTAGATCCTATACAAAATGAAGCAACCATGGCAGTACCTAGCTTCTACCCTAAATTAACAATTAAACATTAGAAAAAACACATAAAATCACGAAATTAAGACCTATAAATGGTTGAATTACTAGGTACGAAAACCATTTATCAATAACTATCCGATCCGTATCCGATAAAAAAATGTGTTATCCAATTCAAATTTAGTCTTTATCCGAAGCGTTTTTTTCCTTAATTAAATCAAGACACAAGATGATTAACCTAATTACTCCTCTAGTACTATAGAAAAGATTTTTGATTTGATGAACTAAGTTTTTATTAGTTAGATTGGCTTACAATAATATTTTGGCTAGACTAATAACATAGGGAGTGGATAGTGTCAAACATATAGTACACAAGCACTTGTCCAACGGGATAAAATTTTAATTTTTAAGATTAAAATGGTCGATCCAAACCGCTCAAATTGTTCTACGTTATAAAATCTCCACGGAGACCAAATTTTATATTTTTAAAAAAAATTTAATATGCTAAATCTAAAAAGTTATGAACCCTCCAATTTTGAAAATTCGAAAAAAATAGTAAGAAAATTTGAAAAAATATAAAATTTGATTTTCAAGAATATTTTAGTATAGAAATCATATTGAGCGGTTTGGATCGACCGTTTGAAATTTTAATGGTCAACATTTGGATCGTGTTTGACGTCCTATATGTTTGATTCTAGCATTACTCAATAACATAATATGATGATAATATAGAATTAAATATTTATTTTTTCTTAATTTATATATATTTGTTTTAATATCTAAAATATATCCTTATTCGTATCTGTATTCCGCAATATCCGATATGTATTTGTATCTGTTTAACGTCCAATCCGTATTCGTATCCGAACATATCTGTATTCGTATCGGTATCTGAAAAAAATATGAATACGGATATGGTATGACCACTAACCGCATCTGATCCGTTTCATCCCTAATTCTACAGCCATCAATACGGTGATCAAATTCAACAGAAATATTTAAAAACTATATTGAATTTTCACAAAGAAGTAGAGAAACACGTGATTGGCGAAGTGCCTTTTTTTTATAGTACAAACTACAAATTAAATAAAAATTTACATTCTTAGGAATTATACTTTTTTTTTGTTGATAGCTGCATATGAACAAAAGAGGGGCTGAAAAATTTTTTGGTCCTTGCTGGGGACGGAAAAATTTTCCAGGCATTTGTAAAATAAAATTGTTCGAAAGAATAATACTATTGTTGATATTTTGGGGGGAAAAAATTAACAACATGCATACTTGGTCTTTGAACACATATGTTCTGTGGTTCTAACTGAAGTATGGATTCAGAGCACATAACAAAAAAAAAAAAAAGGGATTTCTGTAAGAACTAGGGGGCCATTTGGATGTGGTAGGAATTTGGGGAATTTGCAATTCTAGGCATAAATTTATTGGAAAGTGTGTAACTTTGTGAAGAGTTTGAATTGTTTATAATAAATTTTGCATATGAAATTCCGGGAATTTACAATTCCCTCTTATTCCAACCCCATCCAAACGCTCCCTAAGTGTTGTTTGGATGGACGAAAATAGCGCCTCTTACAGGAAGATCCTTATTCCTGAGAAGAATCAACCATCCAAACAAAACGAAGTGAAGATTGGCTTGAAGTCTTGAACTCATGGTTCCGCTAATGCAGTAATGCCTCCATGCATGCAGTTCGGTTTTTAATGTAATTTTCTTTAGAAAACTAGGATAGATCAATCATCAATCATCAATCAATTAATACATATATAAATAGCCGTTCCACTAACTTATTGTAGTTAGCACTATTTAAGAACAGTGTGGCTGACAGGTGGACCCCACCGGACAGGTTTGAATTGTTTATACCTATCTCTGCCACGTGGACGCTGCCCGTTGGAGATTGTTCGCCAGCTAATATGATCGACACAGAAAATCTGGACAAGTTTGATTTTTCAAATGCGTTTGACATGTGGGCACACAGACGAGTATTTTCTGTGACAGAAGGAACAAATTTCAAACACATATAAGTGAGAATTGTCACAGAAAATCTGGTATCTAAATCTGGCATGTGGAGGACCACGCGGTTTGTATAGAGTTTCAGGATTTGCCGTGGTATTTGAAGTAAGAATCAAACACATTTGAAAAATAAATTGTCACAGAAAATCAGATTTCTAAATGCCTATGAATGAGAATTGTGCAATGTCCGTTCGCTGCACATGCACGTGTGGAATGCTAAAGGTCTCCCAAAAACACTTTAGGTGGGGATATTTGGATGAAATATTTGAGAGAAATCATAGTGCACAATTTGTGAGACTAAACGTCTTCATAGTGCACATAAATTGTGAGATAAATAATATAAAATTTCTTATATTTGAATTATTTTTTCCGACCTCGATATGTTCTTTTATACAAGTTATAAAAATTATTCTATTCTAACTATATAATTTTAGAATTACAGTTTCAGCTTTCAATTGTTTTGAGTCCCTTGATCCCTTCTCAAATAGATATTCTCTTTAGTTTCTATCATATTATATTTTTTGTGTTCAAAAATATTTATTTTTTCATGTAAGTTGTGTAGTTTGCTATGTAAGAACATATGACGTACCCATGATGAAAAAAAATTAACAATTAATATAAAATTGTAAAAGAATAGGTCGCGCAACGCGCGAAAAAACCACTAGTAAAATAAATTCTCGAAGATATTGAGTGGTTACTCAAGAAATTAAGATTATTTCTTTTTTCCTGTTGATATGAAATTCAGTCTAGGAGGGAAAAAAAAATAATATCTTATGATATGCTGGCTTGCCGACCGGTGACAAACTGACAATTACTTGGTTTTGGTCCATCTATCAGATCATATCACTTAACAGTTAACACTTTTTTTGAATGATCGAATGATATGATGAAAGTAAACCAAATAAAAGATTGGTATTCCATGTATTTATTGGATGTTCAATTCATATAACACGTTCGCTGTATGGATACTGATTCCGATCAAACGTGTACTTACTATTTTATTTTGCAGAACAGTTTTTGTGTTTTTCTATTCGTGCAAAATTTAAAACGAAATTGCATGCTTTGTACACCAACAGATGTAAAATTGATCAAAATATTTCATTTCGAAGGAATATACTTATATACAAGCATGTATTTGTTTTGGCCACTTGTCGAGTGTGATACGAACCTAAATATTTTTGCTCTACCTTTCCAGTACGGCTTTTTTTTAAAAAATAAAAATAAAAAACCGGTTAAATTTAGATTCCAGTTTATATATAAATTTAGATTTATACATGATTAAGATCTACAATATAAAGTTATGAACTTACCCTTAATTTCATATTTAGTAAAGTAAAAATGTAAAATAAAATATATATGTGATGCAATGAGATTAACGGACGATCCGAAAAACAAAATTGTCTGAACAATACAAATCATTTTTCAAACTTCTGTTACCTACAATAGTTATTTATATTGCTATTTAATTCCGAACGACCGAACTTGAGAAGTTCTTACAATTTATGGTTTTCAACATTCTAATTTTAAAATCACAGCGTCGTCATAGTTGTATATATCAACATTTACTAAATTTCCGTAGTTTTAAGGTATATAATAAGGGAAATTTTGTCGTGAGAATCGATTTCTGAACTGAATTTTAATCTCAACTGCATATTTTTTAAAAATATTAATTTATTAGCACTCATGAATGGTTACAATTAAAGACCGATTCAAAATTAGTTCTCATAGCAGAATTCCCATATGATATAATAATAATAATAAACAACTAAAATTGCATACAGGAAAAAGGAGGCCTCCAGCTTCGACAAACTGGAGAATGCTCAAATAATGTGACCCTCCGGCGGAGCAACCGCGCACGAAAACCAGAAATCCCTATTCCTCAATCTTAGCCATCGTACCCTCTTTCCCGCCAAATCTCCCCGCCACACCAATTTCTCATTTCAATATTACCACTATCATCTGTCAATTCAATCAACACATTCTTTAACTTTCTCGTCTCTTCACCTCTCTCCGACAGTCCGACTAAAAACACCACCATTATAAAAAATAAAAAAATAAAAAAAAATAAAACCCTTCTCCCATGTCGCGCCGCCTCAGCAACGGCCGATCGCCTCTGGTACGGAAGCAAAGCCAGATCACCGCCTTCTTCTCCACTCCTCCCAGTTCTAACCCCAAATCGAAACTCAGCTCCAACCCTAGTTCCGACCCATCGCCATCTCCTTCTCCATCCACCTCTAAGACGAATAAGAAACCCCTTCTTGCAATCCCTCCTCCATCCAAAACCCCATCCCCGCCGATCAAGCCCAAGACACCTCCCTCGGCTGAAACGGAACCTCCTCAGTCCGATTTTGTTGGGAGGCGGATCAAGGTCTATTGGCCTCTCGACAAGACCTGGTACACTGGTCAGGTCAAGTCGTATGATGCCGAGTGTAACAAGCACTCAATCCAGTACGACGATGGCGAAGAAGAATCGATTGAGATTGAAAAGGAGAAGGTTGAATGGATTGAAGAGGAACCTCCGAAAAAGCTTCGTAGGCTGAGAAAGCTTTCTGAGAAAGTTGAGATTGAACAAGAGAAAAGTGGGAGTGGTGAGTGTGAATTAGATTGTGTGGATGATGATTCGAGTGATGAAGATTGGGGAAAGAATGTGGAAAAAGAGAGTTCAGAGGAGGTAGACTTAGAAGATGAGGAAGAATTAGAAGAGGTGGTTGCGGTAAATTCGAGAAAAGAAAGAACCACAAGCTCACAGAGCGCGGGGAAAAGGAAGAAGATTGACGTGGGTAAAATGGGCTGTGCTAAGAAGTTTAAATTTGAAGGGGATGAAGAGAAAGGCACGCCGAAGGCAACAAAGGGGTTTGTCGGGGTTAAGATGAGCCCAGGAATTGGTAGTAATAATCAAAGTGAGACTCTATCTAAAGGTGGAGCTTTAATATTTGTTGATAATCCAGCTTAATGGGTTTTTACTCTTATAATGACTACTATTATAACATATATATTCCTGTGGACTTGCTTTGCATCTTGTAGTTAGTAATTATCGTTGTTTAAGAATTGTGTTTAACTCGTACGCCAGATGTTGTGCTGGATATAGTAATTAGATTTCATTTTCCTATTTGTTTGTTCTCCTGTGTAAAGCCATTCTAATGATTCATAGAATTTGTACTTTACCATTGGATACTATATTGATTTAGGATTGGTTTTTATTTTGGGGATATTTCAGGTTCTAATGCCAAAGCTATGACCGACAACAACCTGACCGGAGAAGCGGCTGAGCGGTTTGGGAACCGCGAAGCAGAGAAATTTAAATTTCTCAGAGAGTGAGTTTATGTTGTTTGGAATACATCATATATAACCCTAGTCCAATTAGCAGTGATTATATTGGAAGCAAATAGTATTTCTGATCATCCTTATTTGCAATTGTGGCCAATATTTGATTTATGTGCTATACAGTTCACATTCTTTGAGATGCTCATAAAGAATACTAAACAGTCATATTGTTCTAAATCAACCTTTACTTTCCATAAGTATTATTTTATTGCCACTTAACTCTAATGAGCCCTCTTAAATATTAAATTGAACTAAATCAACATGCCGACTTGCATTCAAATTCTTAGGTTCTCTAAACTAATCATAACATAATTTGTTCTGATTTAATCTGGATTCACAAGCCATGGACAATATAGTGATCTTTTTTCTCAACTTAAATCTTGGTTTTACCTTGGGTTGATGCTTGTGGATGTATTGAAATTGTTGGGGCTTCACTTGGACAATATGAAAATGTTGGATATTTGCAAATAGTTTGAACTACTAAATTTAAGTTGATAAAATCCTTTCTTAATGTGTGTCTTTCCACTACTGTATTTAATTTAGAGGGAGAAAAGATGCAAAGGGGAGAAGACCTGATCATGTGAATTATGATCCTCGAACTCTGTACCTGCCTCCTGATTTTTTGAAGAGTTTATCTGGAGGACAGGTAATTTTTTATTTTATTTTATTATTATTATTATTATTATTATTATCATTTGCATCTTATTTTCAATTTTGGCTTTATGGCCGTGCCGTCGATACAATTTCACTGATGTTAGATGTCAACAGAGGCAATGGTGGGAGTTTAAGTCACAGCACCTGGATAAGGTCCTCTTCTTCAAGGTACACATCTTACATCTTCCTATTGTTGTTTTTATTTTTATTTTTCGTTTTTTACATGTATATTCGATTGCAATAATTATATTGTTGCATTTTTGTGTTTGTTGTTAGATGGGGAAATTCTATGAATTATTTGAAATGGATGCTCATATTGGTGCTAGAGAGCTTGATCTCCAATACATGAAGGTGTTTATTTTTCTTTTTCTTTTTTTGTGGAAGCTAATATTGCTGATTATTACCATTCAATAATAAGGCTGATTAATAAAGGTCTATAGTGTGGTTTTATATTTAAATATTACAGTTTACTAGAAGCACCTGATTTTGTTAAAACCTTTGTCGGAATATCTCCGATCATGGTAAGAGATTGACCTCCAAATTAGCATGCCTGGTTTGATGTTTAGGGTTTTGGGGATTAGGATTTCTAGTTTATGTTTTGAGGTTTAGTCTTCATGATTCAAACATGTTTTTATATCACTCGATACATTAAACTCTATTCATTTTTTTTTTCTTTTCTTTTTATTTATCCAGGGAGAACAACCTCACTGTGGATTTCCAGAGAAGAATCTCTCTCTGAATGTAGACAAGTTAGCTAGAAAGGTTTGCATGTGATGCTGAAATATTTTATTCTAATTTTGATTTTGGTTCTCGGATCAGAGTTTTACTTCTCTCTTTTTTCAGGGCTATAGAGTGCTTGTTGTGGAGCAGACAGAAACACCCGAGCAGCTTGAGATTCGACGTAAGGAGATGGGCTCTAAAGTCAAGGTTAGTCAATTCCTTGAATGAAATGCAATGGTGCGAAATTTCTCTATGGATGAATAAAAGCACGTGAAATAGTTGTCTTTTATCTTAATAGACTGCAAAAGGCATACAGGACCTGAGAGGATATATTAGATCAAATGGTTATAACGATATGTTTGAATGGAATATACGGGCACAAAACACAGAGTAAAATCATGATTAAGGCATTTTGATGATACTTCTGGTAATAACAGTTTTGGTGGTCAATCGCATCCTACTGGGGAAGATAAGGTCATGTACTATATTAACTGATTTAGATGGGAGGATCATCAATTGTTATTTTTAAATCATCACAAGCATCCTTTGTATTGTTTCTAAGGTTGTGAAGCGAGAAATATGTGCTGTGGTCACGAAGGGGACACTGACTGATGGGGAATCACTGCTAACCAACCCAGATGCTTCCTACCTGATGTCGATCACTGAAACTCCTCTTGAGAAAGACAGGGAAAAGGATACTCTTATTGGCATTTGTTTAGTTGATGTTTCTACTGGTAAATTTGTCGTCGGACAGGTTAGATTGCTACAATTCTGGTTTTCTATTTTTTTACTCATTGTCATGTAGATTATAATTCTGATAATAAAGTTCATTTACTTTTTGTCAGTTTGAAGATGACACCGATCGCCATTGGTTATGCTCAATTTTATCTGAGTTAAGGCCAGTAGAGATAATAAAACCTTCCAATACACTAAAACCTGAAACTGAAAAGGCACTCAGGAACAACACAAGAGAACCTTTGGTAAATGAGTTGGTCCCGTCCTTGGAATTCTGGGATGCTGAAAAAACCATAGAAGAGGTGAAAATGTATTATTGCTCTCCTGATGGTGAATCTGATGCGTTGCCACCAGTTTTGACTGACCTGGTAAGGTCAGGAAATAACAGCTCATGTGCCCTTTCATCTCTTGGCGGTTGTCTGTTCTACCTAAGGCAAGCATTTTTAGATGAAAAGTTAATCAAATGTGCTGAGTTTGTTCTTCTTCCCTGTGGGGTACTTGGTGGAAGTATTCAGAAGTACATGATTCTTGATTCTGCTGCACTCGAAAATCTTGAGGTGTTGGAGAACATGAGTGGTGGATCTTCAGGGTAATTATAATTTGAAATATTTTGTAGGCAGTTGCTGATCATTTTCTGCATAGTTATCTTGGCCAAGGTTAATGCATGTTAGTTACTTCATTATTGCTTTTTGTTGGTAATTACAGCACACTATTTGCACAGTTGGATCACTGTGTAACCCCGTTTGGAAAGAGGCTGCTTAAGAGATGGCTCGCTCGTCCGCTTTATGACAGAAAGACAATTTTGGAAAGACAAGATGCAATTGCTTCTTTCAAGGTAAATTATTTCTATTTAAATGTGGTTTTATACTATGATCAAAATTCAACAAGGCAATAACACTGTCAGTGGTTCCCTTGAAATATTTTACTGGTACTTTAAGACCCAAAAAAAAAAACAAACAAAAAATAAAGAAATACTACATAAATGTTTGTTACACTACCCCCTCCCTCCACCCAAAAAAATAAAATAAAATAAATAAAATCCCAGTCGGTTAATAAATTGTTTCAAAAAGAAGCTGCAACCTTTTCTTCTCTTTTGAGTGAGTTTGAAATAAAACCTGAACCTCTGCAGCTTCTGTGGATTGTAACTGGCAAGGCTTTAAGTTAAGTGACTTTCGACTTTGTTTTTCCCCCCTTTGATTTTCATCAGGGTGTAGGCCTCTCGACCGCACTTGATTTCAGAAAGGCACTTTCAAGTCTTGCAGATATGGAACGCTTGCTTGCGCGTCTTTTTGCTATCTGGTATAAATCAGTACTAAACTCCACGCCCAATTTAGTGTATTAATTCATCATCATGTTTTTCTATGTTAATTAAAATTGCCTAAACATTATCATGATTATTATTATAGTGAGGGGAATGGAAGCAGTGCAAAGAGAGCCATACTATATGAAGATGCATCAAAGAAGCAGCTTTTAGAATTTATCTCTGCTCTGCGAGGTTGCCAGCTTATGTTAAAGGCTTGCTCCTCTCTTACTTCACTTCTGTCCCTTGCTGAGTCTACTTTACTCCATGATTTGCTGACACCAGGTAAAGTTCTTTTGATCCACTATCTCTGTGTCTCTCTCTCTGGAAAAAATGATGTCTTGCTGATTTTGTCCTTGTGTCTTTATCTTATGCAGGTAGAGGATTACCGGAGATGTCAGATGTTCTCGATCATTTCAAAGATGCATTTGATTGGTCACAGGCAGAAAGTACTGGTCGTATCATACCACGTGAAGGCTGTGATGTGGATTATGACACTGCTTGTAATACTATAAAGGATATCAAATCTAATCTTACCAAGTACCTGAAGGAGCAACGGAAGTTAATAGGGGATTCTTCGGTGTGTATGACATCCAATACTAAAGTTCTTTTTCTTTTTTTTAGGGCAGTGTGGTGATTGCCAGTTGCCACCATGAAAAATTTTATTTAGTTAAAGAAGAAAGTACAGAGTGACTGTTACATAAATTGCATGAAATGAAAACACCTGCAACACTTAAAAACACATTTAATCTAAAGAACCCCAAGCCTAGATGGTTTTTCCTATCTCAGTAATGCCGCTCTTCCATTCCTCCCTCATAATCAGCAGTATACAATATCTATAAAGCTATTACATAAGCTAGAATTTAATACTTCATCTTTCTAATGCAGATAGATTATGTTAACGTGGGAAAAGACACTTATTTACTGGAGGTGCCTGAGAGCTCAAGAGAGTCTGTTCCTCGTAACTATGAGTTGCAATCTTCAAAGAAGGTTTGTGTAGTGCATATATCAGTCAACTGTGTCACCAGTTTGTATAATATTTTTGTATCTTATACTTTCAAATTAGGGATATTTTCGGTATTGGACGCCCAAAATAAAAGAACTGCTGCAAGAGCTTTCTCGAGCAGAGGAAGAGAAGGAAAATAGTATGAAAGGGATTCTTCACAGATTGATCCAGCAGTTCAGTGAGAACCATTGTACATGGAGGCAGTTGGTTTCTGTAACTGCAGGTAGCTATCTCCTCAGAAATTAAAATATCAAGTTAAGAATTTGTATATATTAGTATAAATCAAACATAAAACAAACAGCTTGTTTATTTTGGCATCAACTTTACATATCCTCTTCTTAATATAATGTCTGTAACGAACAAAATCTAGAGCTAGATGTGTTGATCAGCCTTGCTATAGCCGGTGACTACTATGAGGGGCCTGCATGCCGTCCAATCATTAATGAAGCAGGTGATTCTACCGATGGTGCCCCTTCTTTATATGCAAAATCCCTTGGCCATCCCATTTTACGAAGCGATTCCCTAGGAAAGGGGTCATTCGTGCCAAACAATGTTAAGATTGGTGGTGGGGCAGGCGATGCCAGCTTCATTTTGTTAACAGGGCCCAACATGGGTGGAAAGTCAACTCTCCTGCGTCAGGTCTGCATGGCTGTTATTCTGGCCCAGATTGGTGCAGATGTGCCAGCAGAGAGGTTTGATCTGTCTCTTGTTGATAGAATATTTGTGCGGATGGGAGCAAGAGATCACATCATGGCAGGGCACAGCACTTTCCTTGTGGAACTCACTGAGACTGCTTCAATGCTGGTTTGTTTTTGTTTTCCTTTTGTTTGTTTTTCTTTCTCCTTTTGAAATATTGTTACAAAATTTATGTGGTAGTTAAGTTTTAATTTATTTTCTTAACGTTGAATTTTTTCAGTCTGCTGCTACAAGAAACTCTCTGGTGGCTTTAGATGAGCTTGGCCGGGGTACATCTACCTCTGATGGACAAGCCATTGCGTAAGTCACACCCCCTCTCTCTCTTGTTGTGGACACTCGCATGAGTATTTCTTTACTGTTCTTTTTCTTTTTCATGATTAACAGTGCCTCTGTTCTAGAGTATCTCGTCCGTAATGTGCAATGCCGTGGCTTGTTTTCTACGCATTACCATAGGTTAGCTGTGGACTATGAGAAAGATACAAAGGTATAATTCTTTTTCAGTACTATTTATCTTTTCTCATCTATAACCTGATCTAAGAAGATTAAATGCAGGGTCAATGTCACATAATTATTTTCTAATCAAACACTTTCATATAATAATTTTTTGTTATGCAAATTTATATATATATATATATATATATATTTTTTTTTAAAGTAGTGCATACTTGATTCCCATATTGTTGTACTGTTGACCTGCATTAACTAGTAATCATACTGTTTTATAATTAATACATTGAGTTGGGGTACTTAATTTCTTTTTTTCTATTTTAAAGACCACTATTGAAAGGTATTTTGACTCCGCCTATGATCTTATCTGTCTGTTACCTCTTGCATATTGTTTTGTCAAGTCTATTATACAGTCTGTATGCTTTGGTAGATTGCATTATGTCATATGGCTTGCCAAGTTGGGATGGGGGAAGGAGGCTTAGAAGAAGTCACTTTTCTATATCGGCTTACATCCGGTTCTTGTCCCAAAAGTTATGGTGTTAATGTGGCACGATTAGCAGGTAGTTCAGCACTTCCCAAATTATTCTTCAATTGTTTTGTGTTTTTGTGCTTTTCCCCTTGCGCAAAAGCCAATTTATGGATAACAGCGCATATTGTGAATAACTTGAATGCTCAATTTTTTTTCCCCCTGCATGCACTAGCTGATAAGTTACTTTATTCACATCAGACCTCTGAATTTTACTGATACATGTTCTTGTTCTGTTCTAAATAGGAATTCCTGCAAGTGTACTTCAAAAAGCTGCTGACAAATCGAATGAGTTTGAATCAACATATGGAAAGCAATCTTCCAAGTCCAGCGACAAAATTTCAGATGCTATGGTAACTGTCATGAAAAGCCTTGCATGTGTAACAGGCACAGCTATGAAGCACGATAGAGATTCCACTCATCTAGAAGTCATCTGTAAAGTGCAGAAGAGAACCAGCTTGTTGATTTCAGGAAACTGATCAGTTTCTATTATTATTTTTTTCCCTAATTTTGCTCTCTTGGCCCACTATTAGTTTCGGGAAAGTGATTTTGGAAGATCTCCTACAATTGATAACAACTCACTTTTTTGTGTGGGATTTTGTAAATAGCATTTGAATCCAAACAGTAATTTGGTAACTCATTGTGTCCTTGATGTGTAATTTTGAACTTTCTATTAGTGGCAGTTAGCGACATCGTCTGTGGCCTTTTTATCCTGCAGTGTTGTTTCAGTACCAGGTTGCATAACAAGCTTTCAAGGGTCAACATCGACCGCCTGAACTTGAGTTGCAGTTAGGCTGTTTTCACCTTTTTCACAGGCTAGACTTATTCTGAGCCAATCTAATAAATATCTCCTTGTTAGATATTTTCCTATTGACAATGAAACCTCATCCATTCTGGTGCATATACTGCTCAGCAGTAGATACTTTTAGCGGTGTCTTGGATAAGATCTAGTTGGGTTGAGATTGCATGAAGGTTCTATTATGGTACTATAATAACGGTCAATTAAAAGGAACTGCGCACTTCTAAATCTGATTTTTATTTGTACCGTAAATGCCTGACTTCATAAATGGTTAAGAACTTAAGAGTTGGATTTGGATTAAACCCAATCTGCACCAGCCTGTCGCATTCCAATCGGTTAAAAAGCTAGTTATCTATCACGTTAATTAGAAGAGCAAATAAAATAAAATAAAAATCTTGCACAATTCAAAGAATTCACACGTACGTCATTGTAGCGGAAATAAATGATAGGAAGTGGCATTTTAAGACTTTCAGTTGGTTATGAGTGACGGCGGATGAGAATGTGCACAGGTAGTACTAGAACGCCAATTTTGGAACCGTTCAGTTGTGTTTTTTATATTTTTACGGCCTAATCTGCATTTTCTGGGGAATACTTGATACAAAATAAGACAGGTGCAGTGTCAACTGAAAGGTCAGTGAACAAGTGGGAGGCAAGTGACCCTTTCAGTCTTGGAAAAAGCCAGTATATTTTCAGTCCTTTAAATTAGATTGTTTAATTAATAATTGCTGCATATTTCTAGAGTTTTAAATATAATTTTAAATCGGTCTTTATAATTGTTTTACAAGCAATTATATATAAATATATTATTTTTATTCATAAAATTTGGCAGGCGACCTAAAAAAAGTTTTCCACTGAATTTTTAGTGCTGCCAAATAATGAATTATGTATAACTTCAAATTTGTTTATATGTTTCATATTTAATATAAGTATAAGCAG
Source organism: Rhynchospora pubera (assembly GCA_028095005.1). Lineage (NCBI taxonomy): Eukaryota > Viridiplantae > Streptophyta > Magnoliopsida > Poales > Cyperaceae > Rhynchospora > Rhynchospora pubera. Next base: position 21,961,114 of record CM051463.1, read on the forward strand.
AATTAATACTTGCTGATAATATATGTATGGACAAGCCCGAATGAGCGAAGTTTGCACGAGCGAAATCACTCTACTATTTCTGCATAAAATTTTAATTTATGCTTAAGGCGATACGAATATACTTAAAATTTTCCTTTAAAAAAAGTTGCAAATTGCAATCAGGATAGTGGCAGCGAGCAAAGCAGCAGCACGTGTTTTTGTTATTGCTACATAATTTTTTCAATAGAGGTTATATTGTACATAATAGTCCAAAGTCCAACTTAAACCTTTCTTCTATTTTTTGATACTGACGGGCAGTTTGGATCGCTTATAGATACTTGGGGTTGTTTGGATCTCTTGGGGAATTTCATATTTCTAGTATAAATTTATTATAAACAATTCAAATTTTTCACAAAATTACACACTTTCTAATAAATTTATGCCTTGGAGAATTTGGGGAAGTTGAAATTCCTAGGAATAAATTTATTGGGAAGTGTGTAACTTTGTAAAGAGTTTGAATTGTTTATAATAAATTTATGGTAGAAAGATTAAATTTCCCAAAATCCCCCATCAATCCAAACAGCCCCGCAGTGCCTACCCATAAGTAGCAATTGAGCATTTGTTTTCTTGATTGGAATTATAATTAGCGATCAATTTTAACACTGAACTGTTGTCATCCGAAGTTTGAATATTCTATTTGAAAACAGAATCAGCGAGTCTTTTGCGAGTGATGCAGCAAGTAAGCTAATTTTTAAATTAACTTTTTAAAGATAAATAAAGACTCTCTAGGTAGTCACTACCTAGCTTGTAAAAAAAAAAAAGATAAATAAAGACATGATTTCTAAGTTAATGAAACAGCATTTCGATAGTCTCTTTATCAGGGGTTTTCTCACTTCAGAACAAGAGAAAAAATGCAGGACTGCAGAAAAATAATTAAAAAAATTTAAATTTTAAAATATTCAGAGAAAGATATGACATTTTTGGGTCGAAAATGGGCGCAACAGCTTGCACTCCATTACTAAATACTAATGAGTATCGATTCAAAACAAGTTTTTAGGGACGAGGTCACAATAGATAATTAAATTTTTGCGTAAATAATTACACACGTTTAACAATATTTATTTTCACTTTTTTCCATATCAGATTTAATCCAAGTTAACAATTATTCAGAAACATTATTTAGCTAAAAGGTGAGTTTTGCAAGTATTTTAAAAATTCGCATTAGTAGCCAACCTCGTTAATCCAATTCATAATTCAAATGTACCATGCAGCTTGAATGATTCAACCGCCGAAATTACTTCCAAATACCACATGACCAATTTTTTTACCACGTGCGGGAAAGACTGCGGTTGTCCTTTGTCGGAACCTGAGTCCCTTGATGAACGGTGCAGATGCACTCTAAATTCTCAAACTCAAAAAAAAAAAAAATCAAAGACTGAAAGGTGACCTGAAGTATCTAGAGCCGGGTCAAATCTATTCTCCTATACGGTATACCTTCTGCGCACCTTCTTCCATACTCTTCTGCACGTCAACGCAAAATGATGCGATATTCAATTATTTATATATAAAGCAAGATATGATTTCTGCGGCTCAAAGTGCTCCACCAGACCACCAGTATGCTACAGTACAAAGGAGATAACAGTACGCGATCGCAACCGAGACCGAGTGTGATATATGTAGAATACGAAGATTTCCATTTCTCCGTTTGGGGGAAGAGGAGGGTCCAGTGCAAAAGCTAAGACCGGGGTGAGCAGTGAGCTGTCGCCAGCTGTAATTGGATTTGTTTACATAATTTATTTAGTTTAATATATAATTTTTAACACACGTTAAGAAATAAATAAAAGGAGAGATTTGGTTAGATCCTGTGTACTTTTTTTCAAAGAGGTGGGATTTTCTGTGCCTGAGCTAGTTGGTTCATACCTGCTATTATTAGGACGTAGACTCTTTTGTACCGTTGGATTTAGAACAAAAGGATGTCATTTATTTACGGACGATACAAGCTCTGGAAACTGATTGGTCTGGGCCGTCTGGCAACCAAGTGCTTAGTTTACTTTCTCTTAGTAAGGCTACGTTTGGATAGGTGTGGGAAGAAAGGAAGAAGGAAAGAAGTGATAAAAAGTATTGGAAAGTGTATAACTTTATGAAGAATTTGAATTGTTTATAATTTTTTTTCTTCATTCTTCATTCTTCTTCTTATTTCTTCCTATACCCAAACGCACCCTAAGGAAATAAATTTATTATAAACAATTCAAACTCTTCACAAAATTACACACTTTCCAATACTTCTTTTCACTTCTTCCCTTCTTTTCTTCTTCCAACACCTTATTCAAACGGAGCCAACAAAATTTTATTTTTCATATTCCATTATAATGTCATTAGGTACTCGGCTAAATGGTGTACGTTGCATGTTGGTGTTGGATTCTTAAAAATTCTTCCGCTGAGCACTGAACGGTCTGTATAAAGGTTATATTTTTCGTATGAACTTTTTATATTGAGAAAGAAATATTTTTCTTATTATATATTTTGTTTCCGATTGAAAACATTAATTTCATCGACATACAATTGGGTTGTTTTGGGCTCCTGAATTCACCTCCCATGCCAAATGAAATCCAGTCCTGCGCGAGATCGTGCAGCCCACATATAACAGCCATATGATTTAATTTTAATGGCAAAAGGAATTCCGTATATATAATTAGATTGATAGATCCGAACCGTCTAGATCAGACCAAACGATTCGTAGGCTGCGCTGAACGATCTCGCACGGGAGCAAATAAGGATTCCTCCCATGCGGCACAAAGAGGTGCGCTAGGCTCGGATCCGGGTAAATAGGAGTGATATTTAATTTTTGGGTCCAAGAGACCAAGGCCAAGAGGCAATGTTTAGATCTTGGCTCGCTTCATAAAAGAAAATAAATGTTAATTAACAAATAGGTTTAAATTACTGTATGAAAGATCATAAGTTTGAATTTGAGTATTTATTTATTACTTTAGGCTCCGTTTGGATGGCTTCTTCCCGAAATAAGGAATAAGAAATAATCACTTTTTATCAATAAATTTATTTCTAGCCATCCAAACTCTTCACAAAAGTTATACACTTCCCAATAAATTTACCCATTCCTAATAAATTTCTTCCCTTCTTTCTTCTTCCTACCTTATTCTCAACGTATCCAAACGGAGCCTTAAAAATAGTTTAAGAATTTCCATCTTAATTTCAAGCTTAACAATGGTTAATTTTTGTTGTTGTAACATGTCACAAAGTCATCTTATATTTTGGACTATTCTTTACAAGTTGCCAATAAATTTCGTTTGTCGTATTTTGCTGCCTATTTTATTCGTAACAAATTTTTTCATTGGAATTGAAATTGTGGAAGTTTCACGCAACAGTGGTTAGGAATGAGACCGTTTGTTGCGTACAATCCGACTAATAAATTCTTTTGCGAACAAAGTTATTCAAAGTTTTTTTTTCGAAACCTTGACAGGATCTGTCAAGAGAAAAATTATCCAAAGTTGAAAGTTTTCTAACTTTAAATCTCTATTACTTATGAAAGCATTCATAAAAAGATTGCAATAATTGTAATTAGGAAGTGTAAATAATTTTTGTATCATCTACGGACAATTATTTGTGTGATTTGATCTAATTTGTAGTATAGATGTTGATTTCAGATAAACAATCAAATTTTTGACAGAAGTGATGTGTTAAACAATTAAATTTTCGAAAAGATATCTATACGTATTAGCAAATTGAGCTACCTATTTTTATTGTCTAACATTTATTTTATTTTATTATTTTTTTTTCTGGACATCTTTTGCTAGTATTTATAAAAGCAAAATTATCGCTGGATTTTCCAAACATTGTATTTTGTGATTTGCCCATAACAAAAAATTGTCTTTTCAGCATAAGGTACAAGGTCTCCCGGAAAAAAAAAAAAAACACGCACACACACACTTAGGAAAAGCCTTCATTTACTGATTTAAAATCGCTAGATATACAGTATCATAAGAAGCGAAGAAGATGTTGCAAAATATATACCCAGACCGAGATCTCGCTTAGACTGCAGTCCTGGTCTCCTTGATCGGAGCATTCGACTTAAATTCCTCCCGGAAATGAAATCACAGGCTCAATTGGTCCCGTGTTTTTTTTTTTATACAAAATTTCAAGTTTTTAATAATTTGTATAGAATAGACCCTTAAGTTTTTTAAATCATTGAAATTGGGACGTCACTAACGAGAACATGTTATTGTCACGACGAAAATGTTATATACTTTGACAAGGTTATAAGATATCCATTGAAGTTAATACACCCCATTAATTTTAAAAAAAATACCCTAAAATTATACAAAATTCTTTACCACTTGGGAATTTTTTACAAGTTTATCTTGCTTCCAGTTAACTATACAAGTACATGATGGAATAGAGTGAATTAGAAGTCTTATGTCATACATTACTAGGGCTGTATACGAGCCGAGTTCGAGCGAGTTAGCCTCAACTCGAATTCGAACTCGTCACAACTCAAGTCAACTCGTGACTCGACAGCAAAGTAGTTCTGAGCTATTCGAGCTAACTCGAACTCGGCTCATTTTAACTCGAGCCAACTCGTGACTCGGCAATGAACTCATGAGAAGGTGTTGAGGTACTAGTCACCTTAAAATTTTGCTCGAAAATAGAAAAAGAGAAGCAGTCATGAGGGTGTAAGGGAGGAAAAAAGGTGTGGGAATTTGAAGACCAAGATTAGTGCACAAGTTATTGAATTGCAAATCAATAAAATTGTTGGGTTGTATATTAATATGACAACATTTTATTTTTTGCAGCCTGTATATTCCGACTCGAGTTGTACCGAGTTGAGTTGGGCCCAACTCGAACTTGACTCGTAAAATTAACGAGTTGGCATAACTCGAGTTGTTATAACTCGAGTTCTTCTAACTCGAGTTTTCATCGAGTTTTTTCGAGTCGAGTTCGAATAACTCACGAGTTACGAGTTTTTTGCTCGCCCCTACATTACTCCGAAAAGAGACGAAGATAAAAGGTGATTGCTATTTTATAAGTTTTTTGAGTGTGCCACTTTAGAATTTCATTTTACTTGTAAGGCATTTACCGTGCTGTATATTTGAGTTATTTTTTAAAAAAAAAAATAGACTCCCGTAGACCGTAGTGCTCCTGGCAGCCGTAGCATAAAAAATACGATAATTCTGCCATCGATATCTTTTTCTTAAGAATAAGAAGATATATGTCACTATGAAAATTGATAATTAAAGATACGGCACTCTTAAATTGTAAATTAGTTTTATGTCATTATTTTCGGTCAAAATTAGAGATATGCCACTCTAATTAAAACGTCGAAAATACCCTCTCATTAAGAAAAAAAAATATTGACATGAATTAATTTACAAATTTTCGAATTTTGGATTTAAATATTTAAAAACTTCGAATTTTCAATTTTTTAGAAAATTTTGAATTTCAAAATTCAAATTTTAAATTTTGAATTTTAAGTTAGAAAATTGAATTTAAAATTTCAAATTTTGAATTTTTTTTATAGAGTAAAATCACTTATTTATTTAATAGCGATATATTTCTAATTTTAATATTTTACAGTGGCATATTTCTAATTTTATTATTTTATAATGACATATTTAAAATTATATAATGGTCAAATTTAATTATCGGACGGCATAAATCTAATTTTATCATTTAGTGATGGCATAAAACTAATTTATCATTTAGCGATGATATTTTATTATTTTTTTCTTTACAGTGGTATAAACCTAATTAACTCTTTTTTCTTACATGAGATTAAATCTAAATCATCCATTCACAAAGATAAATCTAAATAAATGGTCGTGATTTCATTAGAGCTTGAACGAAGAGTCCAGAATTGTGGATTTGTGGTAAGAAGAATTTACCCAAAAAATATATATTCGCCACAGAAGATCACCAACAGAACTTAAATGCTGACGAGACGAAACAGCAAACACTCGTCTAACACAAAACAGATCCGCTGCCAAATAACCGCTCTCCACGTACTCCACAAAAGAAACCCACGCGGTTTGATTAGGTCAAGAGCGCGTGAAATTTCGCCATATCGGGTCCCATTCCTCTCCCAACCGCAACGTGTCGACCGTTCAGTGGCCGAAAGAACCGCTGTGGTGTTTGTTACGAAGCCATCGGATCTGACGCAACGTGCCATTCTGTAATTCTGTAATGTAATTGGAATCTCCAATGCGCCGCCGCTTCGAGGAGGTTGCGCCGGTATCAAGGGGCGACAAAATATGGGCCGTCGATTTCCTTTTCGGCGAAGATTTGGTTCTTCGTTCGATGGACAAGGTTTACGCCACCTTTGTGAGCCGCAAAAAAATATATTATAGTTTGCTTAGTGCTTTTGAAAATTTTACGCACAAGAGGTGTATGGTTTAGAGTCATAAAGAGAACGTATTACTGATATTATATTATAATCTGTAATGATATGATTAGGCAATAATGACAACTACATGTAGAGAGCAAAGTCGATGTTTCCGTGCGATCTCTCTCTGAGTAAGCTAAATAAATTAAAGTATTTTATATGTTTATTACTTCATGTCGGTCTAATGAGAGTTCAGATTAAAATATCATCATTTAACAGTATTTCAAAAAAATTCAAACTAGTTCATTGACTGACCATAAATTACTCAATTCGAGATAATTTATAAGATGTTAAAAAATAAAAAAAACATCTCTATCGAGCAAAAATATGAAAATTAATTTAATAGGCGAACATCAACCCGCTTATCTTTTGAAAATACCTAATGCCACTAATTAGTAATACAAAATTCATTAGTAAAATGATTAATTGATATTTAAATAAAATACCGAAGTTTATGGTCTAAAGTTTACGATAATATTCATCCTTTGAAATCTTGACAATATAATATAGTCTTAGAAACATTCGACCATGTTATTTTATTAACAATAAAATTCTACGTTGATATCCACAATCAAACAATCAAATTGCTATTTTGGAAAGACGAGCTTCACCTGGTTGCTAAAAATGAAAGGCATGCTTTGCCCTCTCTCACCCCACGCGCCCCTCTGTCCCCGCCCTTCCCTGCTTACGTAGACCTCAACCCCACTCCCCGTTTCACCCAAATGCTTCACCCCATTCCACCCCTCTGTCCCCTCCATCACCTTTTTCATTTGTATTATTCTTTTTCCTCACAAATTTTCTTCCCATCTCGCACATTTTTCCCTCCTCATGATCTTCCCTTTCGCTATTTGTTTCCTATTTATTTTGTATTTGACCGTTTTTTTTCTGCAAGATACTCCTTTAAATACAAATAAATACTCGATGGTGATATATAACTATGTGATCTTACAAACTGCTCCCTTGTGAAAAGATAAATAGTCCCTTGAGAAATAAAAAACTTCTTTGTAGTTCTTGGTTACTTTCTTAAATTAACCATGTATTTAGGTTTATTAGATACTCCATTGGTCTTATTATTTACTCTCTTATATTTATTATTTACTTCTTTATAATTATTATTTACTCTCTTGTACTAATTATTTACTCCCTTAATTTATTATTTACTCCTTGTAGTTATTAGTTATTCAATTTATTAGATATATATAAAAACTTATTAGTTACTCAATTGTAATTATTAATTACTCCCTTGTATTCTTTGTTTACTTCCTTCATAGTTATTAATTACTCCTTAATACAAAAACTTATAACTTACTTCCTTATTATTTATAAATACTCACTTCTACTATTTTAGTTACATTTTTATAGAAAAATTATACTATAAGGGGGAGGGAGTCACACTTGAGAGGGAGAGTGCCGCACAAGGGGTCACGGGGAGATCGTGGGTGAAGGTGAGAGGATAAATCACGCCTGAGGGAAGGGAGCACACTCCTCTGATTGTTTGATTATGTGCATGTGTGATTGCATAAAGTAATTCTCGATGACGAAATTGCCACAGTTACAAAAACACCAAACTAGTATTTGTAGCTCTTTTTCATGTTTATTGTCTACTTCTTAAAAAACTATTGGGATTGTTTTACGTCATCCCCCTGTTCTATCTTCCCCGTCATCCCCCATCCAAACGCGTTATCCCCGTCATCCCTCATCCTCATCCCATCGCATCCTATCTTTTCTGGCGATAATCCTTATCTATGGTCTCCTTCCTCCTTCCTCCTTCCTCCTTCGTTCTGTTTTTTTATTCCGTCACGTAACTTTTTTTTTCTTTAGTGAAAAGATTTTCCAGAACCTTTATATATATTAACTATAACTGTTATGTATATAAGTAGAACCTTTATATATACATTAACTAGAACTGTTATGTATATAAGTAGAACCTTTATATATATTAAGTAGAACTGTTATGTATATAAGTAGAACCTTTATATATATTAAGTAGAACTGTTATGTATATAAGTAAAACCTTTATATATGTTAAGTAGAACTGTTACTATATTAACTAGAATAGTTACAATTGTATATCCCTTTCATCTGTATTCGCTCCCTCCTCTCTGTGTCGCTACCTCCCTCCCCTCTGTGTTATATCAATATTCAAAACAGAGGAGATGGAGGGATGAGCGCTGGATGAGGATGATTGTTAAATTATATATAGAGGGAGAGAGCGAATCAGATGGGAACGAGGGAGGAAGGAGGGAAGAGCGAAACAAAAGGAATGGAAATGGAGCAAAATAGATTGGAGTGAGGGATGAGCGCTGGGTTTCTAAAAACAGAAATGACAGTTACGATAAATTTTCAAAAATAGAAACACATTTTCAGGGATGATGGAGAATGATGGGATATGGGGATGATCCTCATCAACCCGAAAAACTATGACTAAATGCTTATTATTTTATAATCCGGTTTTTATAATATCATCCTATATGTAGTACTATAAACATCTATATAAAACGATTTAAACAATTTCAAACATTGGTGAAAATAATTCTTAATATCAATTATGGACTATTAATTTCTCTAGTTTGATGTAATGATCTGTTGATATCAAACAAAAGATGCGACCTTTTGTAATGTCACTACTCAGTGGGGCCGTTTGGATCCCCATGGAATTTTGGGGAATTTCATCTTCCTACCATAAATTTATTATAAACAATCCAAACTCTTCACAAAATTACACACTTCCCAATAAATATATTCCTAGGAATTGCAACTTCCCCAAATTCCCCAAATTCCTAAGCGATCCAAACGGCCCACTAGTCTTTTTTTTTCTGCCGTATCTCTTTCCTTCCTCGCATAGATGCATTTTTCTTTCGTTTATATGCACCATGCATTAAACGCTTTCATTACTCCCTGCTCCCTAGTCTCTAATACGAATCATAATATTTCTTTTCTTCTGTAAACAAAAAACTTCTTTCGTTCCTAATATTGATACAAGATTTTTTTTTGTAAATAATTGATACAATATTTATATTTTATTGAATTACATTTTTATTTCATAATATTAATAATAAATCATCTTTCATGAATTAAGAAAAATTGACTATCTGTACATGATGAGCCAATGAAATTAAAAGGATTGTCACAATTTTTTTTTTCAAAATAATTTGTCCAGATATTGTATGGGCTCGATTAAGGCAATATAAGCGTACCTAAATAGCTAACCAAGTATCAATTTGGATTTTCTCTCAGCTTATTTTAAGATAGTTCATCATAATTTTTGTTATTAATTAATTTAAAATCGAAATTGCTTTCCGTCATCCTCTTTTTTCTATCATCCCCATCATCCCTTGACAGTTATTAACGCGTTTTTCTTTTTTGAATGAGGGGATGACAGGAGGATGAGCGATTTTTTTTTTTTGGATGAGGGATGAAGAGGGATGGATGATCGAAACAGAGAGGAGTGAGGGACGAGCGACACGGAGAGGGATGAGCGAAGAGGGAGGGAGCGACACAGAGGAGATGCATAACAATTCTAGTTAATATGCATAACAGTTCTAATAATATATATAACAGTTCTACTTAATATATATAAAGGTTCTAGTTATATACATAACAGTTCTACTTAACTAGAACCTTTATATATATTAAGGAGAACTGTTATGTATATAACTAGAACCTTTATATATATTAAGCAGAACTGTTATGTATATAACTAGAACCTTTATATATATTAAGTAGAACTGTTATGTATATAACTAGAATCTTTATATATATACAATTAGAACTTTTACATATATTAAAGTAGAACTGTTATGTATTAAGTAGAACTTTTATATTCTGTGTTCGCTCCCTCTCCTGTGTCGCTGCCTCCCTCCCCTCTGTGAGACGCTGATTTCTCAAATTTATTTCGCTCATCCCGCCCTCCCTCATCCCCTTATCCAAAAAAGGAAAAACGCGTTATCATCCCCTCATCCTCACCCCTTCTTTCCTTTTTCGGGATGCAATTAATCTAATTAGTGGGAGGATGATGGGGATGATAAAATTTGGAGATGATGGTTATCAGTCCTGATTTAGAATTATAGTATTGCTGTTTATGAATTAATTTCATTCTGTTCTTTTCAAACCTACCATATATACAAATCAATTAGATAAATAACAAAATAGAAAATTCTAAACAAAACTTCCACAAGGAAAGTGCTTAAAATCTCAGACGAAATCGATTTAATAATTACATTTTAAATAATTAATTATAAATTCCTGCATATGGATCACGTCATGCTTGCCTATACGGGACAACTACGGTGTACCGATCACCATGCACCGGGTGTTGCAAGAGATATCCTCGCCTCTCATCTTATCTCTTTCCTAGTTAGACCCCGAACTTTCTCCCTCTCCCCGTTCTCCTCTTCATTTTCTATTTTTCTATTTCCCTCAAATAATACAATTTTGAAAATAAAGGAAGCCCCTCTTTCCTCTCTCTCCTCTCTCTAAACCTAGAACTAGGGTTAGGGTTTTCTTCCGAGGGAGCCTCCATGGACGAATCGAAGAGGTACGCACGATGGGACGAGGTCGTCGTGTCGAACGACAAGGGGAGGAGAGAAGTGCACTATTTCTTGAAAGACAGCTTCGGGAACGCGGATCTGGCCGTGGTCGGAAGGGAGAGGAGCCTCCGCCACATGACCTACGAAACAACCGATGGGTTCCTTCGGTCGCGCCACGTGGCGTCGCCGTCGCCGCGGCGCTCGCCTCTGGCAAACGGGTTGATGCCCCTCAAGTGGAAGACTCGAAGGGAGGTTGTTGATTGGTTGACTTCGCTCGTCTCAGGTAATTTATAATTTTGAAGAGTTTTTTTTTTTTCATCTATCGTTTATTCTGTCGAAGATTCTATTTGGGTCTTACGAATTATCCAAAGATTTGTACCTTCCATCGTCTATTGCGTCGTTCGATTTCTTTGGTTTTCCTTTTTCTTTGCAATCGGTGAGGATCTGGGAGATTTCGTGGGTTCTAATAATCTCGGCAAGGTCTTCTTCCGATCAATGAAAATTTATCAGGTCTAATTAGAACTCAAGAAAGGAATTGGTATTTTTTATTTTTTTTCTGGAGGATGAGTAGTACAAGCGGCTTCCCTGCACCTGTTTTTCTATTTTTTTCTCTTTTATTTTTCAATTGACAAGTGACTTTTTTCGTCCTTATATATTATTCGGGTTGGATTGGATTGATTGGGATTCACAAAGGTTTAGTTTATGGCTGGCTTTGTTTAGGATTTCTGTTCTATTTTTTTTTTCCGCGTAGTTTGATTTGAGGCGGTGGCCAAATTTCAGATTAAAAAGTTAGCCCTGTTGATAAGTTGTTTTTCTGTGAATATTTCACCTTAAGGTCCACTATTTTTTAATCAAATCCTAGCCTTTCTTGTATATTTCCTTTATTTTCTTTGCATCTCTTAATTGGTTTTGAAAATTTCTTTCTGCCGAGCTGTTAATTTGTATGAATGCTTAGTAGTTCGTGGTTTAACCTTCAATTGGCCAGATTTACTAAATTCTTAGAAGAAAAGTAGTCTGGGATTTACCAAATTTTGGAGGATCTACAATCTTCAATTCATCTTATACTCGTTTTGACAGTAAAATGAAAACTCTGAATCTCTGGTCGTGAGCCTTTTGAGTTGTTGCTATCTCTTCAATTTTAATAAATTGCGGTCCAATTACCGTCGTGTTCCATAAAATTTCAGAGAGGGCCTGGCATGTCTCACTTTGGCATCAAAGTTGATTTTTGTTTCTGCTTCTTTTCAGAAATTATATGGAATCCAGCTGGGCTTAAACCATTCAAGAATATTTATTTTGAACAGGTTGCTTTTTGATCTATTTTTTTTGTATTAATTTACAAATGCTACATAATATGATATCCAAACTCACTCCCGAGGTTCCAGGTTTATTTGCCTTGGCGAGAATTTGGAAGAAACTCAAGTAAAGCTACTAACCCAGTATTGTCTTAGACACGTCGTATCAGAGTTAGATAGGTTGTCATATATCGAGGGGTATTTTTTTATCTACTATTGGTGTTAAGGTTCGGAGCTTCCATACTGGAAACTCTTTCCATATTCCTCAACTTCTGTTTCATTGTTTTTGTGTATTTCCTTTTTTTTTTACTGTTTAGAATTGTCAAGTAATTTCATCCCGGCTAAACCGGAGTTTTTTCATGTGATGCAAGGGATAATTTTCCATTCCTGTTAATGTTTGAATACCTTGTATAAAAAAAATCATCAGCGTGGGAACTTGATGCCTAGCTGTTAAATCTTCCAGCTTCTACAATTTTAAGGACCCAAATAATCTTTACCATTTTGTTTGTTGTATTACGAGTGAATCTAAACATAGTATCTTTTCTTTTAACAGGTTTTACTACCTTCAGATCATCCCCTACTGATGATAAATTTTCAGATTATGAAGACTTGGACCCCATGGATGGCCCTTCATCAAAGGTAAATTAGTTAATTCTTTCTCTCATCCAGCTTATATATCTATTTCCTTCTCAAACGTTCTTACTATTCCTTCTTTGTTATGTTGTTCAGATCATCATATCTTCAACAATAACAAATCAACAGCAGTCAAAAACCTTCTCTTGGCTGGGCTCCTCATGGACCTGTCGGAAAAGACGGAAGCACTACAGATCTTTCTCTAGGAGGGGAATCACCATTTCCGTGAGTATCTTGTCTACTATTGGTTTTCCTTGGTGAATAACATAATTTAGTGTGTCATATATGATGCCACAATCGTTGAGCACAGAGTGCTAGTGGTTGATCCCTCAGATTGTTAAAAATTTTCTTTAATGGTTTTCAGTTCAGTTTCAACAATTTAAAACTAAATAAGCCAGAATATTTGTAAAAAAAAAAACGCTATGTTAGAGTTGCAGTATATACAAATATTGGTACTAGTTAAGTCGTTAATCTTATTGTTACTTTTCGATAAGTTGTTTTTCTGTACTAATTCGGTAAACCTGGAGTTCAAATTTCAAATCTTTGGGTAGGTTATTGGACTGTTCTGTTTATATTTTATAAACTGAATTTGTTGGGGATAATTCTGGTTTCCTTTGAGTAGAACCAACTAATTAGCCCCCCCTAGGCATTAGCATTTTAAATTGTTATATCTACAGATGAATTAACCTGTTATATTTTTTACCTTGGACATCAGGTGCATGACTTTGTGTACATAATGGCTGAAGAAAATAAGAGACTAGTGGCCTATGTGGATGATCTGTACGAAGACATGCGAGAGAATAATATGGTGACTGTGAGGTGGTTTCACAAAGTAGACGAGGTCGGCAGTTCCATTGTCCTTCCACCTGATGTGGCTGACCGAGAGATTTTCTTCTCTCTGTGTTTCCAGGATCTCAGTGTAGAGTGCATCGATGGCCTTGCCTGTGTATTCAACCCAGGCCACTTTGATCAATTTCATGCTGCGGTCCGACCCAACCACCGCTTGTATCCATACATGTGCCGTAGATTGATAGACAATGATGACATAAAGGCCTTCGATATAACCCAGTTACAGGGTTATTGGAGTCAGGAGGCACTTAGATCCATTCTTGCACCAACTTCTCTAAAACTGAGGTTGAAAATTTCAACAGGTAAAAAGAGGAAACGGGCTGCTATGGGTGCAGACGAGAAAAATGTCCCTCTTGGGTTAGTTAGCGGAAATGGGCAGCTATTGCCAGGCCAATTTGTGGAGGTACTCTCTCAAGATAGTGGTATCAGAGGATGTTGGTTTAGGTGCATAATTTTGAGAAAGCACCAGGATCGGATCAAAGTGCAGTACTTGGATATTCAAGATGCTGAGGGAACAGGGCAATTAGAGGTAAATTCATTTTATTGATCTTATATGTGTTTATCTTCTCCAAAGCTTCTTTCTCAGTTGATTTCATCATACTTATCCCATTTATATATACATTTTTCTGGTTTAGGAATGGGTCCAGTGCAGTCGGGCTGCATCTCTGGATGATTTAAGCATACGTGTAGGTGGAAGGCCGACAGTGCGGCCAGCTCCTTCATCAGAGAGACCAATCTTAAGCTCGGACAGTTCTATTTACGTTGGTTCTATGGTGGATGCACGGTGGCTGGATGGCTGGTGGGAGGGCATTGTAATTCGCTGCGAGTCTAATGAAAAAATTCAAGTCTATTTCCCAGGTTTTTTTACAATTTTTTTTGATTAAAATTCACACAAAAAGGAAAAAACTGTATTCAGATCATTGTTGACTTCTTCTGATTGTGATTTGTAGGTGAAAAGCGAGAATCTGTCTTTTCCCTGGGGCAGCTGAGACCATCGTCAGAGTGGGTTGATGGTAAGTGGAGCCCTATGAAAGAGAGAGAAGACATTGTTACCTCAATACTGGCCACTATAGATAACAGACAGAGTGGAGCTAGTTCACAAGAGGAGATGAAGTCAGAAACCCTAAGAGAAACCTCTTCACCAACAGATGATTCTGCTCAGGAGAAGTGCACAACATCCTCGGATGACTTGAGAAAGGATTTGATGCTCGACGGACTGCAGTGGTGCTCAAGAAAGCGCCGCCGATTCAGCCCAAATCGTGTTAAACGAAGCCCTGGTTCAAGCAGTGGATGCACCCAGGAAGAGACTGAGCCAAGCGCATGTGGCAGTTTTGTCCTACTTGACTCATCTGACCATGAGAATTGCAAGATTGGTAGGGACCCGCTATTTAGTGCACCAACTGTAGCCATCTCAAACTTGGTGATGTCACAATAACTAAAGCTATTGGAGCGATGTGAGTTTTTCTTTCGCATCCCCATGGTCATTCTTTTGAGATTCTAGAATAAAGCTGAGATGAGGTGGTTACTGGATCCATGCTTGTATATTTTACTAGCTTAGAGTTTTGTCTTTTGTTTGCATGTTTAAATTAGTTTGGATTAGTTAGTGGTCAAATGAGAGAGGCAGGGTTGTTGATTCCTTTGTTAGTGAAGCCTAACCCAAAGTTTTGTTTGCTAACTTTGCTAGTTTGTTTCCTGTCTCGTAGGGTTATAGATGTTAGTATCAGTTGTTTTAACCAAGTCTAATGCTAGTCTTGTTTTTGAAAATATATGTGAGGGTTCTGTTGATCTACTGCTAACCTTTGCTAGTTGTGATTGTCTCTCGCAATGTAGTAGATGTTTGTACTAGTTGTCTTAAATAATTGTGATAATTATCTTTTTTCTCTAGAAAATATTTATGAAGCTTCTGCTGATATTATTTCTTCAGATTAGATTTGTCAGTATATTTGTTTCTTGCCTTTTGATAGTACAATTGAGGAAAGAACGAAAGAACGAGAGTCAAAAGAAACAGAGTTCGAGTACAATAAGTAGACGCAGAAAAAGGTGAAAGGGAATCAATATTTTCTTAGATATAATGTTTTGACCCTTCAATCCCCTATTTCATATATCTGGCTCCAGCTCTGTGAACGCAGCAAGAAAATAATATAAACAAAGAAAAAGAGAAGATAAAATATTTTGTTGTAATTGTTCAATGATTAATATAAAACAATCAAATTTTGCAATATGCATACTTCTTTTTCAACGTTGGTCGATAGCTGCAGTCAGAATCCATTGTTTTGTCTTGACTCCTAAAGGCGGTTCATGTTTTTTCGTACAACTGATACATCAAATGTCAAGCAAGTTTATTAGGTACTGGCGTTCTTTTTTTTTTTTTTTTTTTTTTGATCGAAAGCCAGTAGGCAGTACTGGCGTTCTGTGAGTTGCAATATGCAAACTTGTCTGAATGTTAGGTACTGGCGTTCTGTATGTATATGCGATAGTTTAAACAGAGGAGAAGTAATTGGGAGAGAGAATTAGAGAGTAAATTGATTATGTGTACTGGTATATTGTTCTTGATTCACTAACTGCTCTCCATTGTTTGTTGTACTGGCGTCTCCATTCTTCTGTCTAACAGTATATCACCCCCGTTTTATATTTGGCATAAACCGATACACATTGAAACTCATAGCAAAGGCCTGTACATTGAAACTTGTATGTATAAAGGGCGGTACAATGTGCATCAGGTTTACTTCATTCCCATATTTGGCGTTTTATATCACTGGCCTTTACTCACAAACCGGTACAATTCACAGCCATAGAGAATTGAAACTCGCAGTGAGACAATCCTTCTCAAGGATGCTTCTCAAGTGATAGAAAATTGAAATCTTAGAACGAATATCAGTACAAATATTATACAACACCAAATTTGAAATCATACAACCCATTATGCTTTTCTTGTAAATTTACAAAAGGAAAAAAAAGTTATAATCAATCAAATATCAGAATCACGAGAACCAGCTCTTGGTCTAGTGGCAAAGAGCAATGCACCTTGACTCCTTGAGTGAAAAGTCGCAGGTTCGAAACCCGGCTGGGGGGGTCTTTCATAGACATTTAATTTAAAAATAAGTTGGGTGGCTTAGACCTCCAATTTATCTTCAAAAAAAAAAAATATCAGAATCACTGAAATCTTTAACTTAAACAAAGTTCTTACACTAATCTTATACAAAAGTCTAAAAGTCTAAACCAAATCTACAACATTGAGAAACTTCAACTGTATCAAGTATAAACAAGATTATTACAATTACAAAATAGAAACATAGACTGTATCCAACTATCATCCTTCAACAGCAATCAACTCCCCCCCATTGCAGAAGTGTGTTCCAGTGTTAATTGGATTTGCTGGCCACCATTTGTAGAGGAATCTGTTCCCATGCAGCTGGTCTCTATTATTTGAGCAATTGTGTTATCTCCTCTTTTATGTTGCCTGTCCAGTATATATTCAATTTATATATTAGCATCAATATTTCTCATTGTTTTGCCATTTGGAAAATTGGTTCTTTTAAACACAGAAATCATCAAAATCATTCGCAATTGGTATTAGTCGTTAATAAATAACTAGGCTATCTAGTGCCCCTGCCTCAGTGGCGGATATAGGAATTTTTTAAGCCTGGGCACAATAATTTTATACTAAATTAAATAGAAATAATAATAATTAATATTTTAATATAAAATAACTTTTCCCATATATTTAACTAACAAAAAATGAGCTTTTTTTTTCATAAATTTGAAGTTTCTAAACACTGAACTATATATTGGATGAAATTTTTGAGCGTACTAATACTAAATGATGATTATTGGATGAAAATATCGAGCAAGAAGCTAGGATTCCTCCGCTGGAGGAGAAATTAATATTTTGTATATATGGGAATTTTTCTTGGATAATGCCTAAAAAACAATATATATATTGCATTTTGCTTCATGGAGTTGGTGCTACATATATCCCATCTTTTAAGAAGAAAAAAAAAATGTACCGTGGAATCAATCAACTCAATAATAATGTACTGTATTTAGCAATAGTTGTACAAACGATTTAAAAATGAACTAAAAGACAAATTGGAAGTTCAATTTTTTTCTGCCAGCAATATGGATACAGATTGCTTACTGCCATTAATAAATAATCTCATGTAAAAATTAATTTGGATACAAATCTAATAATAAAATATAACTTACCAAACTACCAATATGATTAATTAACTTTTTGTTTCACTGCACATGGGTAACCATTAATAAAAAGAAAGCTGTTTTGTACAAACTTAAAGCTCAGGCACTGGAGCGATGTGAATTATCCAAGGAAAATGTTACGAAGGAAAATAGAAAAGATAACACAGAACCAAGACTAGGCACTGCATCAAATTAAGCCCGGGCACTGACCTTCCAAATTTTTAAATTATACAGAAAATTAACGCTTGAACCCAAATTTCAGAAAATCAAGCCTTGGCACGTGCCAGGGCTTGCCTCTGAATAAATCCGCCCCTGCCCTGCCTTGATCATATTGTAACTAGACTAACTAGTAAATAAAAAGATAAGCCTAACATTTGAATCATTCCATCAAGAATCAGTATCATTTCTTAACTGAACAGATAAACATTCTTAAAGTATCTAACTGGTTTGTGATTGCCATAAAGTATGGTAGTAAGTAGTAAATACCATCGGTACCAATCTTACACCTAGCATTAATTAGTACCATTTACTTCCACCAGCAACAATCTAGTCTGGCAACATAACAATCTCAAATTAAACAAAATAAGAAGAAAACAGCAAATTGAACTTAAAATCAAATGAATAGAACAAAAATACCCTGCGAAATATATACTGAGAAGAAAAATACATATTTGTAATATACAACAAAAACAAAAAACAACTCTTCCCACCAATTCTCTGACATATGGGAACTGGGAAAGCAAAATTAAGCGGTAACATTGTTAGTGCAAAATGAATAACAAATCGGATAATATGAATATTGTCAAAGGAATAAAAGGAATAGAAGGAACAAAGTTAACCGAATCGCGCTAAGCGCTGTCCTTAAGCGTATTCCGTCTCAACGTGCGACAAAAAACGCAATCAAGATAAGATGGGGTTGTCAACTTTTAGAACATGACCATGAAGGTGACTGATGAAAGTCTCCAAAAAAATATCCAGTAGAATAACTAAATTGGGATTTGGAATATCAAATATTATCAATAGGAATATGAGAAATTGGATAAGCTGTATAGCTAAGTTTTGTATATCTCAATTATCAACGAAATGGATTGTTTATATAGCAAAACAAGTAACGGCTCAGACATGCCATGATTAATTTCTGAATTAAGAAAAAGATCATGGAGATAAATGACGAATTAAATTTCTGTATTTAATTATCAAACGAATAAACTTACAAAATTGAAACATGCATTATCAAATAATGGTTAAATAGAATCACGGCATATAAAATTTAAGAATTGGAATTTTACATGTTCTCATGCTTTAATTTGAATAGAAATTCAAACTAATAAAATATAGATTTTTTGCATATTGCTCAAATTATTTTTCATAGAATAAATAAAAATTTTGAGTTTTCTAACCATATATTCAACAACCTCTACTACGGTGGAAAGCCGCGATCTCATCAACATAGTTTAGAATTTATTTAACAGAAAGAAATCAAGATTCAGTTTTTGGAAAATTTTGAACAAATTATCTGCTAAATTCTGAAAAAAAATTGAACAAAAGTACATCAAAATCTCTGAAATTGAACAACGGGACAGAAGGGGAAGAAATATCTCCAGCTGCTCCCAGAGGAGGTAGAGGTCTAGAGGAGGCACCGGCGGAGAGTGATGCTCAACATCGATGGATCATGGATAGGGGTGCATAACGTGGAAAACGAATACGAAAGTGGTCATTTTCGTTAACCGTTGCATTGATGCACGAAATTTTTATACTTATTGCGTTGATTGTTGCATCCGTTTAACGCATGTTGCGTTGATTGTTCCGTTGATGGGAACGATCAAAACGGTTATAACCATCTTTGACTACCTAACTGTTTTGCATTTTATTAAGATGTAAGAAAATAAACTATTCTGCATTTTATATGAAACAGAGATAGAGAAATGACAGGTTAGGTCACGCGGAAAAGGGGGAGGAGGCACTATAATCACCTCTTGCTCTCGACGGCGATTGTACTCGGTGGTACAGAGGCGAGAGAGATAGATGTAAGTGTGTTCGGCGGAGAAATGACGGAGCGACGCTGCAGAAATCTAATTTTACTCATTTCTCCCTCGATCTCTCTGCTGATGTCCTCTGCAATCTAATAATAAAACCATAAAAAAAATTTTAGACGAAATACACGAAATAAACGACCACGACACGTACCAATTTCACTAATCGTTCCGTTCTGAGACGAAAAAATATTTCTATTTGCGTTGGTTGTTCCGTTCCTTAAACGAAACTGAAATCCTTATCCGTTATCGTTCAGTTCCGGACGAAACGAAACGAAAGAACGGTTGAAACGACTACCGTTTTCAGCCCTAATCATGGAGCCCAAGCTGCTCCCAGTTAGAGCTGCTAATGGACAGAATAGTCCAATGGACAATATGGACTCAACAATATTGAAATTTTATGTAATGGACTAGTTTTGGACTGAACTAAAATCCAGTTCAAGTCCAATTGCTAATATTTTTTTGGACAAATTGTGCAAATTTCGGACAAATCGTGGACGAATTGTGGAAACTACGGAAGAATTTTTCGCTCTCTATCTCGAACACTCAGCCCATCCCCAAAACCCAATCGATGCTCGAGCGACTGTGCAGCACGCCAGCAAGTTCGGCCCCACCGAAACCACCACCTCCTCTCCCTCTCATTGCGCTGTCTCGTCTCGTTTCGTTGGATCGAGTCCCGATGTCAGCGGTGGCGTCGTACCTTCTTCTCCCCCTCGCCGCTCCAATCCTGCTCCCTACCAACTTCGCTTGTCAGTGACACTAGTACCTGTCCTCCTCTCTTGGTTACTATTTTACCATGACTATAAATTCAATGAATTAAATGAAATTTGTCTTTTTTAATGATACTTCTAGAGAGCGATGATGAATCAGAGAGAGGGTAATCGACATAAAGTTTCAAATATGATTTTTTCGTTGAATACCAGTTGTTGTTAATTGTATATATTTTTCTTCATTTAGTTTGAATTTTGAGATGTAAGTTGAAACCTTACATATAATAAAGATGCGTGGATGATCCTAAAAGGTGCGAATTAAAAGGTGTCTGTCAAGTGAAGTCTTAAAAGGTGCGATTTAAAAGGTGTCTTGTCAAAAGATGCAATTGAATAGATGCCTCCTACATTAAAGGGTACTAATATTTTATCCATAAATATGGCTCCCAAATTTAACTTTTCATCAAACATTTCACATTTGCAAAATGACAAAAATAATAGGTATTGCATCACTCTGAAATAATAACAATATAGGCGGGATAAGTGCATGGGTCACTAAAATTTGGTCCGCAACATATTGGAAGACGGAAAATACATGGACCATAAATTAATTCTACTAGATAGTAAGATTAATATTTTATTTTTATGCAATAAATAACTTTTTTTCCTAGATCATTTCAATTTCAATATATGAAAAGAATTCGTTTTCAACATTTTTTTCATATTTATGCATTTGGGCCAACAATTTTATGGACTATATATGAATTTTAAAATATTAAACTTTTTTAATTATTAAAAATACTTAATTATAATATTACGTTTCTTTCGAAAAATACTTTTTATTTTGATATTTAAGGAGGTGCTATACAAGGTGTTATTAATATTGAAGATTATCAACGGATCCAAAATGATTTTATAGAAGGCTCTATATATGTGAGATTAGATGTTTCAACATAAAACATATTGGAGGAATCACCTTTTAAATTCGAAGGATGTCATTTATATGATACCTCTCTAAAGGATGCAATCAAGTGGATGTTTTAAAGGATGCGATTGAAAAAGTACTATGTATGGTCCCAAAAGATGTGAACGAAAAGATGCATATTTGTAGAGACCTTTTTATCGCCGCGGAAGGAAATAAACTGAGGATCCACGGGAAAGGGAAAGATCTATCCAGATACCCTCCGCGCGTCACAATTCGATATAAGTCCTTTCTAAACGAAGAGAGAAGAACTCATATGAATTTCTATTCACGCGAAGGTTTATTGTTTTGTGAGTTCTTTCTTTCCAGCAGGCGCAAGCCCCTGCTGTTAATTACCTCGGGAATAACCGCGAGAACCTCTGATTAAGGGATTCGAAGAATTATGTGTATAGGCTAAAAGAGTTGTGAAATGCAACTTGTTGGGTGATTATGTAGGTGACATTTGTTTATGAGGTTTTTTATGGTAAGTTGAGATTTTAGATTTTAAATCTAACTTGAACCATAATGGTAAATTACCGACCAGTCCATTAGTCGATCAAATACCGCTTTATTTTTGGAGTTGAGATTTTTGTTCTCGTTTTTGACATTTGATTTAGGATTTGAGTTATTTGTTCTCGAATCCTGTGAAGTACCAGGTTCTAAGTACAGAACATATTGTTGACTCAGGAACGAGGACTTCGCAAAGTTAGGGTCAAGAGTGTAACCGCACTGGTCACTCAGGCGCAACAACCTTGCAACCTCATACACTGAATACAAAGCGGGCTGCTGATTCAGGTGACGAGGGAAACTTATGATCAAACTGGGGCTTTGGTCCGGTTAGACCGCTTTTGATTTTATTTGGCATTTATTTGGGTATAACTTGAGTTAATTTGAACTCAAATTATAATTTGGTTTTGCTTTTGTTAATTTGAATTAATTTAGATTCAAATCATGTTAGTTCGAGACGATTTGGGGCCTCAAACTAAATTTTGGATAACTTGAGTGTATTTGATACTCAAGTTAGTTTTGATTTAGATTTGACACGATTCGAGTCAACTTAGACTCAAATCGAAATTTGGTTTGGTTTAGTTTGTATTTGTGTCAATTTGAGTTAATTTAAACTCAAATCAGAATCTTATCACAAATTTCAAACATTGGAGTCTCACAAATTTAATTTGATTTTGTGGACTTTTCAGAGTTTCTAAAGGAATTTCAATTTCACATGATGCATTATGATGAAAATGATCCAAGTTGGATTTGACTAATCTTTAGATAATCTTGACATCAAATGACCAGTGAAACTGAAATCTTTAGATTTTTCTGAGTTTTGGTGTATTTTATTTGAGGTTTTTCGAGTTTTCTGTGAATTTTAATGTATTTTGACATTTGGACAAATTTGAAGATTTTCTGGGCTGTGCACTTTGGACAGGACCAACCAGACCATTAATCAGTTCAAAATTAGAAAAAAAGTTTCTCTG
The DNA here is from genome assembly GCA_028095005.1 of Rhynchospora pubera. NCBI lineage: Eukaryota > Viridiplantae > Streptophyta > Magnoliopsida > Poales > Cyperaceae > Rhynchospora > Rhynchospora pubera. The sequence goes on from CM051463.1 coordinate 21,984,166, forward strand.
TTTCACCAAAAATTATGAAACCAGAATCAATTGAAAGAAGACTCAGAGAGGATTTTTAATATCATTTTTACATAATTTTCGGAATTTGTTTTATTGGGCTTTGGGCTTTATTTCTCAAGGTCATTTTCTGAAATAAAGTTCTGTCAGTTAACACGACCTTTGATCACTGTTTCAATGAATGTTTTTATTCTGTTTCGAATTTTTATATGAGGTTTATTTTACTTGAAACTAGACTTCAAGAGGAAAAGTTTGATATCTATAATGAAGTTTTCTGAGTTGGTTTGATATTTTTAAGTGAATTTTCAATTCAGGGAAACTTTCTGAAATCGGATTCCTGAGACAGACAGACCTCAGTGCAGTTTTTGAATTTTCATTTGCTCTCTTTTTATAGTTATGACTTGAAACTTTCCGATTTGAATTTATACATCTTGAGGCAGTTTCAGTAAATTTCGTAGAAATTTTAGAGATTTATTTCAAGAGTTTCAAGGCATCAACTTTCAGACACATTTACTGGCACGGTTTGCTGGTACAGTTTTCTGAAACACAGTTTCTGTCTGATTTCAAAAATTCACTATAATTACTCTGAGTGTCCAACAATTCTGAAACTTTTACAGTAGATGTGTCATATTATGTTTCATCTACAGTTAAAATTTCATTTAATTCTGTTCAACATTTCATGAAATAAAAAAGATTTCGTAAAACTGTCTTTTTGCCAGTTGTACCAGAAACTGTGCAGAGTTCAGTTTTAACATTTGTTTCTTTGTAAATACTGATCATTTTTACCAGCAAGCATCTAATCTTCATCATGGAACTTCGAAGTTCTTTTTATGTTATGAACTATTCCTACTCAAATTGATATAGATCAATTTCTGAATAAGTTGTTTCTTTTATGTCATTATCAAATCTTTTGCTGTCCTTTGATTAACTTTTCTATGCAATTAAGCCATGCTCCACAGATGGATAATTGCCTAGAAAATTGATCAAAAGATCAGCCTTGAGAAAAAGGAAAGCCAAAGCTGTGCTAAGGCACCTTTTAATCAAGTTTATATCATACGAGGATCAAAGCTGTGCTAAGATCCCGCTCGACTTTATCTCCACACAATCTGTTTGTTATTGCATACTTCTTCAAAGCTATGCTAAGTCGAAGTATAAAATACAAACATATTGTAAACAAAGTGTAAACTAGTCATAATTTACTCAGAAATCAATCAAGAGCCCAAAGCTGTGCTGAGGTCTCATCCTTCTCTTTTAATTTTATCAGATTTAACAAAGATGGATTTGCTAAACAAGTGTAATTGAACATGTAATCAAATCAGATTGTAAACAGGAGACCAAAGCTGTGCTAAGATCTCTTTTCTTTTTTATTTCAATCACGTTTTGATAAAGTTAGTTTGCTCTTCTGAATTTCTTCAAAGCTATGCTAAGTCGAAATCCAAAACCGAAATTGAAAGCTATTGTCACGGCACATCAATAAAAATGAATTTCATACATAAATCAAAACTAAAATACTAATACACAAAATATAAAATAGAAGAATTCCTTCCATTAACAGTAGGAGAAAGATTTTACAAACCCATACAAACCTTTGAATGCTCTTGATTTCTGTTTGTTTTCTTTCCTTTTTTTTTTACAAGAATTTCCCTCTCTCACTGGTTAGTTTTTTTTTTTGTCTCTTTTTCTCTCAACAGATGACTTTTTTTTTTTTTGCGTATCAGACCTCTCTCTTTTTTTCAATTTCTATTCTACCTTCCTCAAAAAATCTGATGCGCCTCCTCTTTTATAAGCCTCCATCTTGACAGTTGTTTCTTAGATATGGACAGATCATATGTTGAGTTGGCAAAGCTTGATTGGTCTTTCTCAACGGTTATGAGAACGTGGGCAATTAATTTTTTCTGAGAACGATTCCTTTGGCAGCAATTTGCGCCTCTCTGTTTCTCTTTTTGTTTGTGGCGCCAAAATGAAAACCGCCTGCAACTTTTGAAGGTCGATTTTGAAAAGGAATAATAGGCAGGGGATCGATGACCTGGCACCCCTTCTTCTCTTGTTTTCAGTTAACCGTATATTTGTCTCAAAAACATGGTTGATGTTGGAGTGTTATTCATCTGACCAGTGGGTCCAGGGAGCAAGAGTTGGGCTACTGAATTTTGGCCTTTAATTATTTTTCATTTCTTGGGCAAATGGGCTACGCCTCTTCACTTGCAATGCATATATTTTTCATTTTGACTACTCTCCATTTCAGCACATACTTCTTCTCTCCATTTTAACTATATGCATTTTTTTAACGCACAACAATATTTTAACATATATTCCATAAGGTTTTATTTGAGATATATCTTTCCAAAAGATGCAATCAATTGAATGCCTTAAAGGGTGCGATTTAAAAGGGACTTCCCCAATTAGTAACAATAATTTAAAATAAATTTGCACATCCTTTGGGAAAGCATCTTTTAAATCGCACCCTTTAAGGCATTCAATTGATTGCATCATTTGGAAAGATATATCTCAAATAAAACCTTATGAAATATATGTTAAAATAGGCACCTTTTCGTTCACATCTTTTGGGACCATACATAGCACCTTTCCAATCGCATCCTTTAAAATATGCATCTTTTCATTGGCACACATTCATTAAATATATACTACACATTCGCACTCTTTCATTTATTAATATTTAATTAACCTATCTATCTATGATTTATTAACAATAATAATTTAAAATAAAATGTGCAATTTATCATACACAATTGTACCTTTTATTTCTTTTTATTTAATTTATATAATTATGATTTTTTAATGATAATTTAAAAAGAAGGAAATTTTAGAATACATAATCACACCATTTCATTTGTTAACATTTAAGTAATCTAACAATCATTTTTTAAATATATATTTCAAATAAAAATGATATACTATTATATTTAAAACTATATATAGTACTTTAAGAAGAGATGATATATTATTATATTTAAAATACATAATCGCACCATTTATATACTTTAAGAAAGAGATGTTTATAAAAGTTTTTTTTATTGAAATATCAAATGAATCATTAAGAAAATTTGTAAATTTATAAGTGTGTAGTATTAAAGATTTGTGTGTAAATTTATTATATTGTGTGTACTATTAAAGATGTATATTGTGTACAACTTTTCATGTGAAAATGATTATATTACCAGAATGCTTAAAGTATTATTATTGTTCTATCATGATCAAATCGATTTATCAAATTAATTTTCTTATAGGAAATATACTTAAAAAAAATAACTTTACATTAAAATTATTTATTCAGAATGATCTATATACAAAAAAAAAACATCATAACATTCCATGTATTCTTTAAAATATATAAAAACCAATATTGTCGAGCGAAGCTCGACGCACAAAACTAGTATGAATTAATTTTTGTAAAATTAAATCATTGACTGTTGTATTTATAATTTTTATATTTATTTATACTTGTTGCTTCTCTTTCAATACACACCAAATTATAATTAAACAGGTAATTTAATAATTTGAGCTGACATGTAATTTCTAATCCATTTTAATATCATCAGTTTCTTTTTAATTAATTATTTCAAAGGTTGGTTTCAACAATTATTTTGACAGTAGGAAAACTGCTCACAGTACTTACAACAATAAATAATAATTGGGCACATATGCAAATGCGAACAAAAACATGAACTCAACGTCAAAGCATGTACGAGTAAAAAAATAAAGGGGAACGTTTTCTCGAATTACTATAAAGGCTATCAGAGTTAAGCACATATGAAGACATATATTGGTCAGTCCAAACCTTAGTCCACATGGACAATACATGTACAAATGTTGAACACTAAAATGTCCCAATAATTGATTGAAGGGATCAGTTATGAGGAGAGAGGTTAATCAGAGCGGAACTATCACCTGGTCTGTCGTCCGATCTATGTCTCTCTCTCGCTTCTCGTCAGCCGGAGTAGAGTTCGAAGAACACAAAGGAGATGACCACTCTCGCTTCTGGTCTGTCATTTTGCGATAATCACAATCACTCTTTTGATGCACTCTAACTCGTGACAACATTACACGTGGAATACTTCTTTTATTTACGGTCTAAAGCATCCCAAAACTGGGGACCTAATATCATAAAACAAGCATTCAAGAGTCAAAAGAATGACTCTGGAAAGTAAGTAACAAGATACCAATAAAGCCAACAATCTAAGCACAACAACATACTGCAAAGCAAACGCGAGCGATAAGAAAAACAGATGTGTTTAGTACATTTGAAATTCATTTCGATGAAAATTAAGACGTTTCTAGTACTTCAAATATTTATGGAAATTTTGAGCTCCTTATCAAATAACAAAAATACTTGTCGAAATATTTTGTAACCTATATATATAGTTTTCATGCAATTTAAAGCAATTTTTAGTTATTAATTTAAGGAAGCTGGGTCATATGAAGTATGTAAACCAAAGCCGAACAATCATAGATAGAAATCTATGCCTCAAGTGATACAAATATTATAACAAAATATGTTTTGGCTCGCTGACAGATTAAATGCAAAGGCATCACTTTTGGATTTCATATTTTAGAAATCATCTATTATACAATGTATGGTGGTAATGCAAGATATAAAACCATAAAAAAAATGAATAAAGATAACTACTAAAAAAATCAATAAATTATTATTTTTTTCGGCAAGCAATCCAAAAATACAAAACAACACGCAGGTTGCCAAAATAACAAAATTAAATTATTAAAAATTGGCACCGCAGCCGTATACAACCACAAACAAGAATTCATTCATACATCTTTCACACAAGGCAACTTGACCATACTACCCATTTAAACTTTTCCTGCAAAAGAAACTTAACACTTAATTCAAGTCAAGTGTTCATGCACATAAACAGATCATTGTTTGCTGCAAATAAGACTAGCATGCTAAACAGAATTTCACCAGACCTAGCATGCTAAACTGAATTTTTTCACACAAATTTCAGCAGACATAATTATAACGCACAGGATATGCAAGTGTATATCAGAACATATGCTGGCACTAACATACAAATTATAGCCAGTGTACGCATGCAAGCAGGTATCTAATTACCAGTAAAGAGCAACTTCCAGTTCTGAAATGTTCTCAGACCATATTATAGGTTTTCAGTTTAACCAAAAGGAAAAAAAAAATTTACAAGCATCACTCATCTCTCTATGGGTGCAGGGACTAAATTGCAAATTCAGTCAAGTACCACCCAGATCTTTCTGTCGCCGTTCATACTAGCTGCTTGTGTCAAACTAGTTGCTTGTATCATACCTAAAAGATACCTACCTTGACATGCTAGCCTATCAGGTATCAAACAAGTCACCCCCCAATAAAGTATATATTTGGATTCTCATCCACAATCATAAACGTCCATCACATTTGATCTAATATGCTATTGGTGGGGGCAGTATATTAAACAAGTCAAATTAAAATCTATACAGACATAGCTCAATTGTGCTTTTTTTGGTACTTGTTTATACATTAAAAAAGCAAGGAGAAATGCTGAATTAACCAAGACTGATAATCTTTGGCAAGATCCACTTGGTTCTTATCCTAATTTGCTTTAAAAACTGATAATCTTTCAGAAAGCTTTCTACAAAATCTAACTTTTGATGCACAAAGGAGATGACCACTCTCGCTTCTGGTCTGTCATTTTGCGATAATCACAATCACTCTTTTGATGCACTCTAACTCGTGACAACATTACACGTGGAATACTTCTTTTATTTACGGTCTAAAGCATCCCAAAACTGGGGACCTAATATCATAAAACAAGCATTCAAGAGTCAAAAGAATGACTCTGGAAAGTAAGTAACAAGATACCAACAAAGCCAACAATCTAAGCACAACAAAATACTGCAAAGCAAACGCGAGCGATAAGAAAAACAGATGTGTTTAGTACATTTGAAATTCATTTCGATGAAAATTAAGACGTTTCTAGTACTTCAAATATTTATGGAAATTTTGAGCTCCTTATCAAATAACAAAAATACTTGTCGAAATATTTTGTAACCTATATATATAGTTTTCATGCAATTTAAAGCAATTTTTAGTTATTAATTTAAGGAAGCTGGGTCATATGAAGTATGTAAACCAAAGCCGAACAATCATAGATAGAAATCTATGCCTCAAGTGATACAAATATTATAACAAAATATGTTTTGGCTCGCTGACAGATTAAATGCAAAGGCATCACTTTTGGATTTCATATTTTAGAAATCATCTATTATACAATGTATGGTGGTAATGCAAGATATAAAACCATAAAAAAAATGAATAAAGATAACTACTAAAAAAATCAATAAATTATTATTTTTTTCGGCAAGCAATCCAAAAATACAAAACAACACGCAGGTTGCCAAAATAACAAAATTAAATTATTAAAAATTGGCACCGCAGCCGTATACAACCACAAACAAGAATTCATTCATACATCTTTCACACAAGGCAACTTGACCATACTACCCATTTAAACTTTTCCTGCAAAAGAAACTTAACACTTAATTCAAGTCAAGTGTTCATGCACATAAACAGATCATTGTTTGCTGCAAATAAGACTAGCATGCTAAACATAATTTCACCAGACCTAGCATGCTAAACTGAATTTTTTCACACAAATTTCAGCAGACATAATTATAACGCACAGGATATGCAAGTGTATATCAGAACATATGCTGGCACTAACATACAAATTATAGCCAGTGTACGCATGCAAGCAGGTATCTAATTACCAGTAAAGAGCAACTTCCAGTTCTGAAATGTTCTCAGACCATATTATAGGTTTTCAGTTTAACCAAAAGGAAAAAAAAAATTTACAAGCATCACTCATCTCTGTATGGGTGCAGGGACTAAATTGCAAATTCAGTCAAGTACCACCCAGATCTTTCTGTCGCCGTTCATACTAGCTGCTTGTGTCAAACTAGTTGCTTGTATCATACCTAAAAGATACCTACCTTGACATGCTAGCCTATCAGGTATCAAACAAGTCACCCCCCAATAAAGTATATATTTGGATTCTCATCCACAATCATAAACGTCCATCACATTTGATCTAATATGCTATTGGTGGGGGCAGTATATTAAACAAGTCAAATTAAAATCTATACAGACATAGCTCAATTGTGCTTTTTTTGGTACTTGTTTATACATTAAAAAAGCAAGGAGAAATGCTGAATTAACCAAGACTGATAATCTTTGGCAAGATCCACTTGGTTCTTATCCTAATTTGCTTTAAAAACTGATAATCTTTCAGAAAGCTTTCTACAAAATCTAACTTTTGATGCACAAAGGAGATGACCACTCTCGCTTCTGGTCTGTCATTTTGCGATAATCACAATCACTCTTTTGATGCACTCTAACTCGTGACAACATTACACGTGGACTACTTCTTTTATTTACGGTCTAAAGCATCCCAAAACTGGGGACCTAATATCATAAAACAAGCATTCAAGAGTCAAAAGAATGACTCTGGAAAGTAAGTAACAAGATACCAACAAAGTCCACAATCTAAGCACAACAAAATACTGCAAAGCAAACGCGAGCGATAAGAAAAACAGATGTGTTTAGTACATTTGAAATTCATTTCGATGAAAATTAAGACGTTTCTAGTACTTCAAATATTTATGGAAATTTTGAGCTCCTTATCAAATAACAAAAATACTTGTCGAAATATTTTGTAACCTATATATATAGTTTTCATGCAATTTAAAGCAATTTTTAGTTATTAATTTAAGGAAGCTGGGTCATATGAAGTATGTAAACCCAAGCCGAACAATCATAGATAGAAATCTATGCCTCATGTGATACAAATATTATAACAAAATATGTTTTGGCTCGCTGACAGATTAAATGCAAAGGCATCACTTTTGGATTTCATATTTTAGAAATCATCTATTATACAATGTATGGTGGTAATGCAAGATATAAAACCATAAAAAAAATGAATAAAGATAACTACTAAAAAAATCAATAAATTATTATTTTTTTCGGCAAGCAATCCAAAAATACAAAACAACACGCAGGTTGCCAAAATAACAAAATTAAATTATTAAAAATTGGCACCGCAGCCGTATACAACCACAAACAAGAATTCATTCATACATCTTTCACACAAGGCAACTTGACCATACTACCCATTTAAACTTTTCCTGCAAAAGAAACTTAACACTTAATTCAAGTCAAGTGTTCATGCACATAAACAGATCATTGTTTGCTGCAAATAAGACTAGCATGCTAAACAGAATTTCACCAGACCTAGCATGCTAAACTGAATTTTTTCACACAAATTTCAGCAGACATAATTATAACGCACAGGATATGCAAGTGTATATCAGAACATATGCTGGCACTAACATACAAATTATAGCCAGTGTACGCATGCAAGCAGGTATCTAATTACCAGTAAAGAGCAACTTCCAGTTCTGAAATGTTCTCAGACCATATTATAGGTTTTCAGTTTAACCAAAAGGAAAAAAAAAATTTACAAGCATCACTCATCTCTCTATGGGTGCAGGGACTAAATTGCAAATTCAGTCAAGTACCACCCAGATCTTTCTGTCGCCGTTCATACTAGCTGCTTGTGTCAAACTAGTTGCTTGTATCATACCTAAAAGATACCTACCTTGACATGCTAGCCTATCAGGTATCAAACAAGTCACCCCCCAATAAAGTATATATTTGGATTCTCATCCACAATCATAAACGTCCATCACATTTGATCTAATATGCTATTGGTGGGGGCAGTATATTAAACAAGTCAAATTAAAATCTATACAGACATAGCTCAATTGTGCTTTTTTTGGTACTTGTTTATACATTAAAAAAGCAAGGAGAAATGCTGAATTAACCAAGACTGATAATCTTTGGCAAGATCCACTTGGTTCTTATCCTAATTTGCTTTAAAAACTGATAATCTTTCAGAAAGCTTTCTACAAAATCTAACTTTTGATGCACAAAGGAGATGACCACTCTCGCTTCTGGTCTGTCATTTTGCGATAATCACAATCACTCTTTTGATGCACTCTAACTCGTGACAACATTACACGTGGAATACTTCTTTTATTTACGGTCTAAAGCATCCCAAAACTGGGGACCTAATATCATAAAACAAGCATTCAAGAGTCAAAAGAATGACTCTGGAAAGTAAGTAACAAGATACCAACAAAGCCAACAATCTAAGCACAACAAAATACTGCAAAGCAAACGCGAGCGATAAGAAAAACAGATGTGTTTAGTACATTTGAAATTCATTTCGATGAAAATTAAGACGTTTCTAGTACTTCAAATATTTATGGAAATTTTGAGCTCCTTATCAAATAACAAAAATACTTGTCGAAATATTTTGTAACCTATATATATAGTTTTCATGCAATTTAAAGCAATTTTTAGTTATTAATTTAAGGAAGCTGGGTCATATGAAGTATGTAAACCAAAGCCGAACAATCATAGATAGAAATCTATGCCTCAAGTGATACAAATATTATAACAAAATATGTTTTGGCTCGCTGACAGATTAAATGCAAAGGCATCACTTTTGGATTTCATATTTTAGAAATCATCTATTATACAATGTATGGTGGTAATGCAAGATATAAAACCATAAAAAAAATGAATAAAGATAACTACTAAAAAAATCAATAAATTATTATTTTTTTCGGCAAGCAATCCAAAAATACAAAACAACACGCAGGTTGCCAAAATAACAAAATTAAATTATTAAAAATTGGCACCGCAGCCGTATACAACCACAAACAAGAATTCATTCATACATCTTTCACACAAGGCAACTTGACCATACTACCCATTTAAACTTTTCCTGCAAAAGAAACTTAACACTTAATTCAAGTCAAGTGTTCATGCACATAAACAGATCATTGTTTGCTGCAAATAAGACTAGCATGCTAAACAGAATTTCACCAGACCTAGCATGCTAAACTGAATTTTTTCACACAAATTTCAGCAGACATAATTATAACGCACAGGATATGCAAGTGTATATCAGAACATATGCTGGCACTAACATACAAATTATAGCCAGTGTACGCATGCAAGCAGGTATCTAATTACCAGTAAAGAGCAACTTCCAGTTCTGAAATGTTCTCAGACCATATTATAGGTTTTCAGTTTAACCAAAAGGAAAAAAAAAATTTACAAGCATCACTCATCTCTCTATGGGTGCAGGGACTAAATTGCAAATTCAGTCAAGTACCACCCAGATCTTTCTGTCGCCGTTCATACTAGCTGCTTGTGTCAAACTAGTTGCTTGTATCATACCTAAAAGATACCTACCTTGACATGCTAGCCTATCAGGTATCAAACAAGTCACCCCCCAATAAAGTATATATTTGGATTCTCATCCACAATCATAAACGTCCATCACATTTGATCTAATATGCTATTGGTGGGGGCAGTATATTAAACAAGTCAAATTAAAATCTATACAGACATAGCTCAATTGTGCTTTTTTTGGTACTTGTTTATACATTAAAAAAGCAAGGAGAAATGCTGAATTAACCAAGACTGATAATCTTTGGCAAGATCCACTTGGTTCTTATCCTAATTTGCTTTAAAAACTGATAATCTTTCAGAAAGCTTTCTACAAAATCTAACTTTTGATGCACAAAGGAGATGACCACTCTCGCTTCTGGTCTGTCATTTTGCGATAATCACAATCACTCTTTTGATGCACTCTAACTCGTGACAACATTACACGTGGACTACTTCTTTTATTTACGGTCTAAAGCATCCCAAAACTGGGGACCTAATATCATAAAACAAGCATTCAAGAGTCAAAAGAATGACTCTGGAAAGTAAGTAACAAGATACCAACAAAGTCCACAATCTAAGCACAACAAAATACTGCAAAGCAAACGCGAGCGATAAGAAAAACAGATGTGTTTAGTACATTTGAAATTCATTTCGATGAAAATTAAGACGTTTCTAGTACTTCAAATATTTATGGAAATTTTGAGCTCCTTATCAAATAACAAAAATACTTGTCGAAATATTTTGTAACCTATATATATAGTTTTCATGCAATTTAAAGCAATTTTTAGTTATTAATTTAAGGAAGCTGGGTCATATGAAGTATGTAAACCCAAGCCGAACAATCATAGATAGAAATCTATGCCTCATGTGATACAAATATTATAACAAAATATGTTTTGGCTCGCTGACAGATTAAATGCAAAGGCATCACTTTTGGATTTCATATTTTAGAAATCATCTATTATACAATGTATGGTGGTAATGCAAGATATAAAACCATAAAAAAAATGAATAAAGATAACTACTAAAAAAATCAATAAATTATTATTTTTTTCGGCAAGCAATCCAAAAATACAAAACAACACGCAGGTTGCCAAAATAACAAAATTAAATTATTAAAAATTGGCACCGCAGCCGTATACAACCACAAACAAGAATTCATTCATACATCTTTCACACAAGGCAACTTGACCATACTACCCATTTAAACTTTTCCTGCAAAAGAAACTTAACACTTAATTCAAGTCAAGTGTTCATGCACATAAACAGATCATTGTTTGCTGCAAATAAGACTAGCATGCTAAACAGAATTTCACCAGACCTAGCATGCTAAACTGAATTTTTTCACACAAATTTCAGCAGACATAATTATAACGCACAGGATATGCAAGTGTATATCAGAACATATGCTGGCACTAACATACAAATTATAGCCAGTGTACGCATGCAAGCAGGTATCTAATTACCAGTAAAGAGCAACTTCCAGTTCTGAAATGTTCTCAGACCATATTATAGGTTTTCAGTTTAACCAAAAGGAAAAAAAAAATTTACAAGCATCACTCATCTCTCTATGGGTGCAGGGACTAAATTGCAAATTCAGTCAAGTACCACCCAGATCTTTCTGTCGCCGTTCATACTAGCTGCTTGTGTCAAACTAGTTGCTTGTATCATACCTAAAAGATACCTACCTTGACATGCTAGCCTATCAGGTATCAAACAAGTCACCCCCCAATAAAGTATATATTTGGATTCTCATCCACAATCATAAACGTCCATCACATTTGATCTAATATGCTATTGGTGGGGGCAGTATATTAAACAAGTCAAATTAAAATCTATACAGACATAGCTCAATTGTGCTTTTTTTGGTACTTGTTTATACATTAAAAAAGCAAGGAGAAATGCTGAATTAACCAAGACTGATAATCTTTGGCAAGATCCACTTGGTTCTTATCCTAATTTGCTTTAAAAACTGATAATCTTTCAGAAAGCTTTCTACAAAATCTAACTTTTGATGCACAAAGGAGATGACCACTCTCGCTTCTGGTCTGTCATTTTGCGATAATCACAATCACTCTTTTGATGCACTCTAACTCGTGACAACATTACACGTGGAATACTTCTTTTATTTACGGTCTAAAGCATCCCAAAACTGGGGACCTAATATCATAAAACAAGCATTCAAGAGTCAAAAGAATGACTCTGGAAAGTAAGTAACAAGATACCAACAAAGCCAACAATCTAAGCACAACAAAATACTGCAAAGCAAACGCGAGCGATAAGAAAAACAGATGTGTTTAGTACATTTGAAATTCATTTCGATGAAAATTAAGACGTTTCTAGTACTTCAAATATTTATGGAAATTTTGAGCTCCTTATCAAATAACAAAAATACTTGTCGAAATATTTTGTAACCTATATATATAGTTTTCATGCAATTTAAAGCAATTTTTAGTTATTAATTTAAGGAAGCTGGGTCATATGAAGTATGTAAACCAAAGCCGAACAATCATAGATAGAAATCTATGCCTCAAGTGATACAAATATTATAACAAAATATGTTTTGGCTCGCTGACAGATTAAATGCAAAGGCATCACTTTTGGATTTCATATTTTAGAAATCATCTATTATACAATGTATGGTGGTAATGCAAGATATAAAACCATAAAAAAAATGAATAAAGATAACTACTAAAAAAATCAATAAATTATTATTTTTTTCGGCAAGCAATCCAAAAATACAAAACAACACGCAGGTTGCCAAAATAACAAAATTAAATTATTAAAAATTGGCACCGCAGCCGTATACAACCACAAACAAGAATTCATTCATACATCTTTCACACAAGGCAACTTGACCATACTACCCATTTAAACTTTTCCTGCAAAAGAAACTTAACACTTAATTCAAGTCAAGTGTTCATGCACATAAACAGATCATTGTTTGCTGCAAATAAGACTAGCATGCTAAACAGAATTTCACCAGACCTAGCATGCTAAACTGAATTTTTTCACACAAATTTCAGCAGACATAATTATAACGCACAGGATATGCAAGTGTATATCAGAACATATGCTGGCACTAACATACAAATTATAGCCAGTGTACGCATGCAAGCAGGTATCTAATTACCAGTAAAGAGCAACTTCCAGTTCTGAAATGTTCTCAGACCATATTATAGGTTTTCAGTTTAACTAAAAGGAAAAAAAAAATTTACAAGCATCACTCATCTCTGTATGGGTGCAGGGACTAAATTGCAAATTCAGTCAAGTACCACCCAGATCTTTCTGTCGCCGTTCATACTAGCTGCTTGTGTCAAACTAGTTGCTTGTATCATACCTAAAAGATACCTACCTTGACATGCTAGCCTATCAGGTATCAAACAAGTCACCCCCCAATAAAGTATATATTTGGATTCTCATCCACAATCATAAACGTCCATCACATTTGATCTAATATGCTATTGGTGGGGGCAGTATATTAAACAAGTCAAATTAAAATCTATACAGACATAGCTCAATTGTGCTTTTTTTGGTACTTGTTTATACATTAAAAAAGCAAGGAGAAATGCTGAATTAACCAAGACTGATAATCTTTGGCAAGATCCACTTGGTTCTTATCCTAATTTGCTTTAAAAACTGATAATCTTTCAGAAAGCTTTCTACAAAATCTAACTTTTGATGCACAAAGGAGATGACCACTCTCGCTTCTGGTCTGTCATTTTGCGATAATCACAATCACTCTTTTGATGCACTCTAACTCGTGACAACATTACACGTGGACTACTTCTTTTATTTACGGTCTAAAGCATCCCAAAACTGGGGACCTAATATCATAAAACAAGCATTCAAGAGTCAAAAGAATGACTCTGGAAAGTAAGTAACAAGATACCAACAAAGCCCACAATCTAAGCACAACAAAATACTGCAAAGCAAACGCGAGCGATAAGAAAAACAGATGTGTTTAGTACATTTGAAATTCATTTCGATGAAAATTAAGACGTTTCTAGTACTTCAAATATTTATGGAAATTTTGAGCTCCTTATCAAATAACAAAAATACTTGTCGAAATATTTTGTAACCTATATATATAGTTTTCATGCAATTTAAAGCAATTTTTAGTTATTAATTTAAGGAAGCTGGGTCATATGAAGTATGTAAACCCAAGCCGAACAATCATAGATAGAAATCTATGCCTCAAGTGATACAAATATTATAACAAAATATGTTTTGGCTCGCTGACAGATTAAATGCAAAGGCATCACTTTTGGATTTCATATTTTAGAAATCATCTATTATACAATGTATGGTGGTAATGCAAGATATAAAACCATAAAAAAAATGAATAAAGATAACTACTAAAAAAATCAATAAATTATTATTTTTTTCGGCAAGCAATCCAAAAATACAAAACAACACGCAGGTTGCCAAAATAACAAAATTAAATTATTAAAAATTGGCACCGCAGCCGTATACAACCACAAACAAGAATTCATTCATACATCTTTCACACAAGGCAACTTGACCATACTACCCATTTAAACTTTTCCTGCAAAAGAAACTTAACACTTAATTCAAGTCAAGTGTTCATGCACATAAACAGATCATTGTTTGCTGCAAATAAGACTAGCATGCTAAACAGAATTTCACCAGACCTAGCATGCTAAACTGAATTTTTTCACACAAATTTCAGCAGACATAATTATAACGCACAGGATATGCAAGTGTATATCAGAACATATGCTGGCACTAACATACAAATTATAGCCAGTGTACGCATGCAAGCAGGTATCTAATTACCAGTAAAGAGCAACTTCCAGTTCTGAAATGTTCTCAGACCATATTATAGGTTTTCAGTTTAACCAAAAGGAAAAAAAAAATTTACAAGCATCACTCATCTCTCTATGGGTGCAGGGACTAAATTGCAAATTCAGTCAAGTACCACCCAGATCTTTCTGTCGCCGTTCATACTAGCTGCTTGTGTCAAACTAGTTGCTTGTATCATACCTAAAAGATACCTACCTTGACATGCTAGCCTATCAGGTATCAAACAAGTCACCCCCCAATAAAGTATATATTTGGATTCTCATCCACAATCATAAACGTCCATCACATTTGATCTAATATGCTATTGGTGGGGGCAGTATATTAAACAAGTCAAATTAAAATCTATACAGACATAGCTCAATTGTGCTTTTTTTGGAACTTGTTTATACATTAAAAAAGCAAGGAGAAATGCTGAATTAACCAAGACTGATAATCTTTGGCAAGATCCACTTGGTTCTTATCCTAATTTGCTTTAAAAACTGATAATCTTTCAGAAAGCTTTCTACAAAATCTAACTTTTGATGCACAAAGGAGATGACCACTCTCGCTTCTGGTCTGTCATTTTGCGATAATCACCATCACTCTTTTGATGCACTCTAACTCGTGACAACATTACACGTGGACTACTTCTTTTATTTACGGTCTAAAGCATCCCAAAACTGGGGACCTAATATCATAAAACAAGCATTCAAGAGTCAAAAGAATGACTCTGGAAAGTAAGTAACAAGATACCAACAAAGCCCACAATCTAAGCACAACAAAATACTGCAAAGCAAACGCGAGCGATAAGAAAAACAGATGTGTTTAGTACATTTGAAATTCATTTCGATGAAAATTAAGACGTTTCTAGTACTTCAAATATTTATGGAAATTTTGAGCTCCTTATCAAATAACAAAAATACTTGTCGAAATATTTTGTAACCTATATATATAGTTTTCATGCAATTTAAAGCAATTTTTAGTTATTAATTTAAGGAAGCTGGGTCATATGAAGTATGTAAACCCAAGCCGAACAATCATAGATAGAAATCTATGCCTCAAGTGATACAAATATTATAACAAAATATGTTTTGGCTCGCTGACAGATTAAATGCAAAGGCATCACTTTTGGATTTCATATTTTAGAAATCATCTATTATACAATGTATGGTGGTAATGCAAGATATAAAACCATAAAAAAAATGAATAAAGATAACTACTAAAAAAATCAATAAATTATTATTTTTTTCGGCAAGCAATCCAAAAATACAAAACAACACGCAGGTTGCCAAAATAACAAAATTAAATTATTAAAAATTGGCACCGCAGCCGTATACAACCACAAACAAGAATTCATTCATACATCTTTCACACAAGGCAACTTGACCATACTACCCATTTAAACTTTTCCTGCAAAAGAAACTTAACACTTAATTCAAGTCAAGTGTTCATGCACATAAACAGATCATTGTTTGCTGCAAATAAGACTAGCATGCTAAACAGAATTTCACCAGACCTAGCATGCTAAACTGAATTTTTTCACACAAATTTCAGCAGACATAATTATAACGCACAGGATATGCAAGTGTATATCAGAACATATGCTGGCACTAACATACAAATTATAGCCAGTGTACGCATGCAAGCAGGTATCTAATTACCAGTAAAGAGCAACTTCCAGTTCTGAAATGTTCTCAGACCATATTATAGGTTTTCAGTTTAACTAAAAGGAAAAAAAAAATTTACAAGCATCACTCATCTCTGTATGGGTGCAGGGACTAAATTGCAAATTCAGTCAAGTACCACCCAGATCTTTCTGTCGCCGTTCATACTAGCTGCTTGTGTCAAACTAGTTGCTTGTATCATACCTAAAAGATACCTACCTTGACATGCTAGCCTATCAGGTATCAAACAAGTCACCCCCCAATAAAGTATATATTTGGATTCTCATCCACAATCATAAACGTCCATCACATTTGATCTAATATGCTATTGGTGGGGGCAGTATATTAAACAAGTCAAATTAAAATCTATACAGACATAGCTCAATTGTGCTTTTTTTGGTACTTGTTTATACATTAAAAAAGCAAGGAGAAATGCTGAATTAACCAAGACTGATAATCTTTGGCAAGATCCACTTGGTTCTTATCCTAATTTGCTTTAAAAACTGATAATCTTTCAGAAAGCTTTCTACAAAATCTAACTTTTGATGCACAAAGGAGATGACCACTCTCGCTTCTGGTCTGTCATTTTGCGATAATCACAATCACTCTTTTGATGCACTCTAACTCGTGACAACATTACACGTGGACTACTTCTTTTATTTACGGTCTAAAGCATCCCAAAACTGGGGACCTAATATCATAAAACAAGCATTCAAGAGTCAAAAGAATGACTCTGGAAAGTAAGTAACAAGATACCAACAAAGCCCACAATCTAAGCACAACAAAATACTGCAAAGCAAACGCGAGCGATAAGAAAAACAGATGTGTTTAGTACATTTGAAATTCATTTCGATGAAAATTAAGACGTTTCTAGTACTTCAAATATTTATGGAAATTTTGAGCTCCTTATCAAATAACAAAAATACTTGTCGAAATATTTTGTAACCTATATATATAGTTTTCATGCAATTTAAAGCAATTTTTAGTTATTAATTTAAGGAAGCTGGGTCATATGAAGTATGTAAACCCAAGCCGAACAATCATAGATAGAAATCTATGCCTCAAGTGATACAAATATTATAACAAAATATGTTTTGGCTCGCTGACAGATTAAATGCAAAGGCATCACTTTTGGATTTCATATTTTAGAAATCATCTATTATACAATGTATGGTGGTAATGCAAGATATAAAACCATAAAAAAAATGAATAAAGATAACTACTAAAAAAATCAATAAATTATTATTTTTTTCGGCAAGCAATCCAAAAATACAAAACAACACGCAGGTTGCCAAAATAACAAAATTAAATTATTAAAAATTGGCACCGCAGCCGTATACAACCACAAACAAGAATTCATTCATACATCTTTCACACAAGGCAACTTGACCATACTACCCATTTAAACTTTTCCTGCAAAAGAAACTTAACACTTAATTCAAGTCAAGTGTTCATGCACATAAACAGATCATTGTTTGCTGCAAATAAGACTAGCATGCTAAACAGAATTTCACCAGACCTAGCATGCTAAACTGAATTTTTTCACACAAATTTCAGCAGACATAATTATAACGCACAGGATATGCAAGTGTATATCAGAACATATGCTGGCACTAACATACAAATTATAGCCAGTGTACGCATGCAAGCAGGTATCTAATTACCAGTAAAGAGCAACTTCCAGTTCTGAAATGTTCTCAGACCATATTATAGGTTTTCAGTTTAACTAAAAGGAAAAAAAAAATTTACAAGCATCACTCATCTCTGTATGGGTGCAGGGACTAAATTGCAAATTCAGTCAAGTACCACCCAGATCTTTCTGTCGCCGTTCATACTAGCTGCTTGTGTCAAACTAGTTGCTTGTATCATACCTAAAAGATACCTACCTTGACATGCTAGCCTATCAGGTATCAAACAAGTCACCCCCCAATAAAGTATATATTTGGATTCTCATCCACAATCATAAACGTCCATCACATTTGATCTAATATGCTATTGGTGGGGGCAGTATATTAAACAAGTCAAATTAAAATCTATACAGACATAGCTCAATTGTGCTTTTTTTGGTACTTGTTTATACATTAAAAAAGCAAGGAGAAATGCTGAATTAACCAAGACTGATAATCTTTGGCAAGATCCACTTGGTTCTTATCCTAATTTGCTTTAAAAACTGATAATCTTTCAGAAAGCTTTCTACAAAATCTAACTTTTGATGCACAAAGGAGATGACCACTCTCGCTTCTGGTCTGTCATTTTGCGATAATCACCATCACTCTTTTGATGCACTCTAACTCGTGACAACATTACACGTGGACTACTTCTTTTATTTACGGTCTAAAGCATCCCAAAACTGGGGACCTAATATCATAAAACAAGCATTCAAGAGTCAAAAGAATGACTCTGGAAAGTAAGTAACAAGATACCAACAAAGCCCACAATCTAAGCACAACAAAATACTGCAAAGCAAACGCGAGCGATAAGAAAAACAGATGTGTTTAGTACATTTGAAATTCATTTCGATGAAAATTAAGACGTTTCTAGTACTTCAAATATTTATGGAAATTTTGAGCTCCTTATCAAATAACAAAAATACTTGTCGAAATATTTTGTAACCTATATATATAGTTTTCATGCAATTTAAAGCAATTTTTAGTTATTAATTTAAGGAAGCTGGGTCATATGAAGTATGTAAACCCAAGCCGAACAATCATAGATAGAAATCTATGCCTCAAGTGATACAAATATTATAACAAAATATGTTTTGGCTCGCTGACAGATTAAATGCAAAGGCATCACTTTTGGATTTCATATTTTAGAAATCATCTATTATACAATGTATGGTGGTAATGCAAGATATAAAACCATAAAAAAAATGAATAAAGATAACTACTAAAAAAATCAATAAATTATTATTTTTTTCGGCAAGCAATCCAAAAATACAAAACAACACGCAGGTTGCCAAAATAACAAAATTAAATTATTAAAAATTGGCACCGCAGCCGTATACAACCACAAACAAGAATTCATTCATACATCTTTCACACAAGGCAACTTGACCATACTACCCATTTAAACTTTTCCTGCAAAAGAAACTTAACACTTAATTCAAGTCAAGTGTTCATGCACATAAACAGATCATTGTTTGCTGCAAATAAGACTAGCATGCTAAACAGAATTTCACCAGACCTAGCATGCTAAACTGAATTTTTTCACACAAATTTCAGCAGACATAATTATAACGCACAGGATATGCAAGTGTATATCAGAACATATGCTGGCACTAACATACAAATTATAGCCAGTGTACGCATGCAAGCAGGTATCTAATTACCAGTAAAGAGCAACTTCCAGTTCTGAAATGTTCTCAGACCATATTATAGGTTTTCAGTTTAACCAAAAGGAAAAAAAAAATTTACAAGCATCACTCATCTCTCTATGGGTGCAGGGACTAAATTGCAAATTCAGTCAAGTACCACCCAGATCTTTCTGTCGCCGTTCATACTAGCTGCTTGTGTCAAACTAGTTGCTTGTATCATACCTAAAAGATACCTACCTTGACATGCTAGCCTATCAGGTATCAAACAAGTCACCCCCCAATAAAGTATATATTTGGATTCTCATCCACAATCATAAACGTCCATCACATTTGATCTAATATGCTATTGGTGGGGGCAGTATATTAAACAAGTCAAATTAAAATCTATACAGACATAGCTCAATTGTGCTTTTTTTGGTACTTGTTTATACATTAAAAAAGCAAGGAGAAATGCTGAATTAACCAAGACTGATAATCTTTGGCAAGATCCACTTGGTTCTTATCCTAATTTGCTTTAAAAACTGATAATCTTTCAGAAAGCTTTCTACAAAATCTAACTTTTGATGCACAAAGGAGATGACCACTCTCGCTTCTGGTCTGTCATTTTGCGATAATCACAATCACTCTTTTGATGCACTCTAACTCGTGACAACATTACACGTGGAATACTTCTTTTATTTACGGTCTAAAGCATCCCAAAACTGGGGACCTAATATCATAAAACAAGCATTCAAGAGTCAAAAGAATGACTCTGGAAAGTAAGTAACAAGATACCAACAAAGCCAACAATCTAAGCACAACAAAATACTGCAAAGCAAACGCGAGCGATAAGAAAAACAGATGTGTTTAGTACATTTGAAATTCATTTCGATGAAAATTAAGACGTTTCTAGTACTTCAAATATTTATGGAAATTTTGAGCTCCTTATCAAATAACAAAAATACTTGTCGAAATATTTTGTAACCTATATATATAGTTTTCATGCAATTTAAAGCAATTTTTAGTTATTAATTTAAGGAAGCTGGGTCATATGAAGTATGTAAACCCAAGCCGAACAATCATAGATAGAAATCTATGCCTCAAGTGATACAAATATTATAACAAAATATGTTTTGGCTCGCTGACAGATTAAATGCAAAGGCATCACTTTTGGATTTCATATTTTAGAAATCATCTATTATACAATGTATGGTGGTAATGCAAGATATAAAACCATAAAAAAAATGAATAAAGATAACTACTAAAAAAATCAATAAATTATTATTTTTTTCGGCAAGCAATCCAAAAATACAAAACAACACGCAGGTTGCCAAAATAACAAAATTAAATTATTAAAAATTGGCACCGCAGCCGTATACAACCACAAACAAGAATTCATTCATACATCTTTCACACAAGGCAACTTGACCATACTACCCATTTAAACTTTTCCTGCAAAAGAAACTTAACACTTAATTCAAGTCAAGTGTTCATGCACATAAACAGATCATTGTTTGCTGCAAATAAGACTAGCATGCTAAACAGAATTTCACCAGACCTAGCATGCTAAACTGAATTTTTTCACACAAATTTCAGCAGACATAATTATAACGCACAGGATATGCAAGTGTATATCAGAACATATGCTGGCACTAACATACAAATTATAGCCAGTGTACGCATGCAAGCAGGTATCTAATTACCAGTAAAGAGCAACTTCCAGTTCTGAAATGTTCTCAGACCATATTATAGGTTTTCAGTTTAACCAAAAGGAAAAAAAAAATTTACAAGCATCACTCATCTCTCTATGGGTGCAGGGACTAAATTGCAAATTCAGTCAAGTACCACCCAGATCTTTCTGTCGCCGTTCATACTAGCTGCTTGTGTCAAACTAGTTGCTTGTATCATACCTAAAAGATACCTACCTTGACATGCTAGCCTATCAGGTATCAAACAAGTCACCCCCCAATAAAGTATATATTTGGATTCTCATCCACAATCATAAACGTCCATCACATTTGATCTAATATGCTATTGGTGGGGGCAGTATATTAAACAAGTCAAATTAAAATCTATACAGACATAGCTCAATTGTGCTTTTTTTGGTACTTGTTTATACATTAAAAAAGCAAGGAGAAATGCTGAATTAACCAAGACTGATAATCTTTGGCAAGATCCACTTGGTTCTTATCCTAATTTGCTTTAAAAACTGATAATCTTTCAGAAAGCTTTCTACAAAATCTAACTTTTGATGCACAAAGGAGATGACCACTCTCGCTTCTGGTCTGTCATTTTGCGATAATCACAATCACTCTTTTGATGCACTCTAACTCGTGACAACATTACACGTGGAATACTTCTTTTATTTACGGTCTAAAGCATCCCAAAACTGGGGACCTAATATCATAAAACAAGCATTCAAGAGTCAAAAGAATGACTCTGGAAAGTAAGTAACAAGATACCAACAAAGCCAACAATCTAAGCACAACAAAATACTGCAAAGCAAACGCGAGCGATAAGAAAAACAGATGTGTTTAGTACATTTGAAATTCATTTCGATGAAAATTAAGACGTTTCTAGTACTTCAAATATTTATGGAAATTTTGAGCTCCTTATCAAATAACAAAAATACTTGTCGAAATATTTTGTAACCTATATATATAGTTTTCATGCAATTTAAAGCAATTTTTAGTTATTAATTTAAGGAAGCTGGGTCATATGAAGTATGTAAACCCAAGCCGAACAATCATAGATAGAAATCTATGCCTCAAGTGATACAAATATTATAACAAAATATGTTTTGGCTCGCTGACAGATTAAATGCAAAGGCATCACTTTTGGATTTCATATTTTAGAAATCATCTATTATACAATGTATGGTGGTAATGCAAGATATAAAACCATAAAAAAAATGAATAAAGATAACTACTAAAAAAATCAATAAATTATTATTTTTTTCGGCAAGCAATCCAAAAATACAAAACAACACGCAGGTTGCCAAAATAACAAAATTAAATTATTAAAAATTGGCACCGCAGCCGTATACAACCACAAACAAGAATTCATTCATACATCTTTCACACAAGGCAACTTGACCATACTACCCATTTAAACTTTTCCTGCAAAAGAAACTTAACACTTAATTCAAGTCAAGTGTTCATGCACATAAACAGATCATTGTTTGCTGCAAATAAGACTAGCATGCTAAACAGAATTTCACCAGACCTAGCATGCTAAACTGAATTTTTTCACACAAATTTCAGCAGACATAATTATAACGCACAGGATATGCAAGTGTATATCAGAACATATGCTGGCACTAACATACAAATTATAGCCAGTGTACGCATGCAAGCAGGTATCTAATTACCAGTAAAGAGCAACTTCCAGTTCTGAAATGTTCTCAGACCATATTATAGGTTTTCAGTTTAACCAAAAGGAAAAAAAAAATTTACAAGCATCACTCATCTCTCTATGGGTGCAGGGACTAAATTGCAAATTCAGTCAAGTACCACCCAGATCTTTCTGTCGCCGTTCATACTAGCTGCTTGTGTCAAACTAGTTGCTTGTATCATACCTAAAAGATACCTACCTTGACATGCTAGCCTATCAGGTATCAAACAAGTCACCCCCCAATAAAGTATATATTTGGATTCTCATCCACAATCATAAACGTCCATCACATTTGATCTAATATGCTATTGGTGGGGGCAGTATATTAAACAAGTCAAATTAAAATCTATACAGACATAGCTCAATTGTGCTTTTTTTGGTACTTGTTTATACATTAAAAAAGCAAGGAGAAATGCTGAATTAACCAAGACTGATAATCTTTGGCAAGATCCACTTGGTTCTTATCCTAATTTGCTTTAAAAACTGATAATCTTTCAGAAAGCTTTCTACAAAATCTAACTTTTGATGCACAAAGGAGATGACCACTCTCGCTTCTGGTCTGTCATTTTGCGATAATCACAATCACTCTTTTGATGCACTCTAACTCGTGACAACATTACACGTGGAATACTTCTTTTATTTACGGTCTAAAGCATCCCAAAACTGGGGACCTAATATCATAAAACAAGCATTCAAGAGTCAAAAGAATGACTCTGGAAAGTAAGTAACAAGATACCAACAAAGCCAACAATCTAAGCACAACAAAATACTGCAAAGCAAACGCGAGCGATAAGAAAAACAGATGTGTTTAGTACATTTGAAATTCATTTCGATGAAAATTAAGACGTTTCTAGTACTTCAAATATTTATGGAAATTTTGAGCTCCTTATCAAATAACAAAAATACTTGTCGAAATATTTTGTAACCTATATATATAGTTTTCATGCAATTTAAAGCAATTTTTAGTTATTAATTTAAGGAAGCTGGGTCATATGAAGTATGTAAACCCAAGCCGAACAATCATAGATAGAAATCTATGCCTCAAGTGATACAAATATTATAACAAAATATGTTTTGGCTCGCTGACAGATTAAATGCAAAGGCATCACTTTTGGATTTCATATTTTAGAAATCATCTATTATACAATGTATGGTGGTAATGCAAGATATAAAACCATAAAAAAAATGAATAAAGATAACTACTAAAAAAATCAATAAATTATTATTTTTTTCGGCAAGCAATCCAAAAATACAAAACAACACGCAGGTTGCCAAAATAACAAAATTAAATTATTAAAAATTGGCACCGCAGCCGTATACAACCACAAACAAGAATTCATTCATACATCTTTCACACAAGGCAACTTGACCATACTACCCATTTAAACTTTTCCTGCAAAAGAAACTTAACACTTAATTCAAGTCAAGTGTTCATGCACATAAACAGATCATTGTTTGCTGCAAATAAGACTAGCATGCTAAACAGAATTTCACCAGACCTAGCATGCTAAACTGAATTTTTTCACACAAATTTCAGCAGACATAATTATAACGCACAGGATATGCAAGTGTATATCAGAACATATGCTGGCACTAACATACAAATTATAGCCAGTGTACGCATGCAAGCAGGTATCTAATTACCAGTAAAGAGCAACTTCCAGTTCTGAAATGTTCTCAGACCATATTATAGGTTTTCAGTTTAACCAAAAGGAAAAAAAAAATTTACAAGCATCACTCATCTCTCTATGGGTGCAGGGACTAAATTGCAAATTCAGTCAAGTACCACCCAGATCTTTCTGTCGCCGTTCATACTAGCTGCTTGTGTCAAACTAGTTGCTTGTATCATACCTAAAAGATACCTACCTTGACATGCTAGCCTATCAGGTATCAAACAAGTCACCCCCCAATAAAGTATATATTTGGATTCTCATCCACAATCATAAACGTCCATCACATTTGATCTAATATGCTATTGGTGGGGGCAGTATATTAAACAAGTCAAATTAAAATCTATACAGACATAGCTCAATTGTGCTTTTTTTGGTACTTGTTTATACATTAAAAAAGCAAGGAGAAATGCTGAATTAACCAAGACTGATAATCTTTGGCAAGATCCACTTGGTTCTTATCCTAATTTGCTTTTTAGAGGTACTGTTACCGGTCCAATCCAACAAAAAATATTACAGCAGACCAGTACCCTTTTACCGAACAAGACACACAAAAAAAAAAAAAAACTATTCATCCAAGACAGAACAAAAACAAAAATAGAATTCTCTTACCTTCAAAAGCAAGGATCATTTTGGTTGATGCCTCCTGGAACTCAAATAGAAAAACGGGGCTTGGAGTTGTTTGCTATGACCAACCAGATGAGCTAACATGGAAAGCATCTGCATCAGTTCAAAGCACCTTCACCCTTTACTGCCGAAGCCAAAGCCCTTCAACTAGCGATCCAAACCCTCGAAAAAACATTTCAACAGGATACAAGTCAAACCATCATTCTAACCGACTGCCAAAAATTAACTTCTTGTTTACAAAACCCTAAACCTACAGATCTACCATGTTGGCAAAGTTATGAACTGATTGCAGATATTCAACAAAAAATAGATCAACACAGAGACGAGATTGCAGTTCGTTATTGCCCAAGACTGCTTTGACTTTGTTACTAACATGTCAGTGACCAGAAAGTAAATTGCCATAATTAAATAATGCAAACCATGCCTAAAATTAATAACAACAGAAACATTCAATACTAAGCCATCAATACTACGTACTGACAAAATGAGACATAGGTTGGTTCAACATTCTATGACAGTGTTCATTGAAACACTCATTTATTTAAAAATGAAAATTATTCAATTTATAAAGACAGTGTGAAGGGTTTTAAACCGACAAGCTAAAAGATACCTACCTTGATATGACATGCTAGCCTCTCAGGTAACAAACAAGTCACCCCCCCCCCCAATAAAGCATATATTTGGATTCTCATCCACAATCATAAACGCCCATCACATTTGATCTAATATGCTACTCAAACGCATTAACCCTAACTAATCAGAGAGCAGCCCATAAAGAAATTGTACCTTTTTTTCGAAGCATCTGTACTCGGGTATCCGCTGACCTGCACCAGAGGCGGCAAAATCACCGCCGCGATTTACTCACTAAGCTCAGGCTGGTATGCATCAAACCTGAAAGAAGCCATTCGTGGGGGGCAGAATATTAAAACATTATCCAACATTAATTTGAACAATATGAACTTTGATTAAGGGTCCATCCTAGACAGAATTTCACCAAACCTAGCATGCCTAAACTGAATTTTTTCACACAAATTATAGCCAGTGTATGCATGAATTCTGGTATCTAATTACCAGTAAAGACCAACTTCCAGTTCTGAAAGGTTCTCAGATCATATTATATAGGTTTTCAGTTTAACCAAAAGAAAAAAAAAATTTACTAGCATTACTCATCTCTGTATAGGTGCAGGGACTAAATTGCAACTTCTGTCAAGTGCCAGCCAGATCTTTCTGTCGCCATTCATACTAGTTGCTTGTGTCAACCTGAAAGAAGCCATTGGTGGGGGCAGTATATTAAACAAGTCAAATTAAAATCTATACAGACATAGCTCAATTGTGCTTTTTTTGGTACTTGTTTATACATTAAAAAAGCAAGGAGAAATGCTGAATTAACCAAGACTGCTTTGACTTTGTTACTAGCATGTTAGTGACCAGAAAGAAAATTGCCATAATTTAAGGGTCCATCCTAGAAAGAATTTTCAGTTCTGAAAGGTTCTCAGACCATATTATAGGTTTTCAGTTTTAACCAAAAGGAAAAAAAAATAATTTACCAGCATTACTCATCTCTGTATGGGTGCAGGGACTAAATTGCAAATTCTGTCAAGTCCCAGCCAGATCTTTCTGTCGCCGTTCATACTAGCTGCTTGTGTCAAACTAGTTGCTTGTATCATACCTAAAAGATACCTACCTTGACATGCTAGCCTATCAGGTATCAAACAAGTCACCCCCCAATAAAGTATATATTTGGATTCTCATCCACAATCATAAACGTCCATCACATTTGATCTAATATGCTACTCAAACGCATAAACCCTAACTAATCAGAGAGCAGCCCATAAAGAAATTGTACCTTTTCTTCGAAGCATGTACTCGGGTATCCGCTGACCTGCACCAGAGGCTGCAAAATCACCGCCGCGATTTACTCACTAAGCTCAAGCTGGTATGCATCAAACCTGAAAGAAGCCATTCGTGGGGGCAGAATATTAAAACATTATCCAGCTTTAATTTGAACAATATGAACTTTGATTAAGGGTCCTTCCTAGATAGAATTTCACCAAACCTTGCATGCTAAACTGAATTTTTTCACACAAATTCCAGCAGACATAATTATAACGCAGAAAGGAAAAGCATGTGAAATTCCAGAAGTAGATATGTACTTTTTATCGAGCTAATAATTTCACAGACACATACTAAAAAGGAGCATGTACAACACTTTAAAACATGCGGACGGAGGTATCAATCTACTTGCTGATCAGTCAGTATATAATATGACACATAGCAAATTCGGAAACAAAAATCTATATTACATCCCAAAATGCAGACTAATAAAAATTGAACGATACCTTGCCAATATATATATCAGCAGCAATCGACCCGTATCCAAGCTGAAAAAGTAATAAATGTTCAGTATCATACTTCAAAATTAGAAGAAACACAACACACAATCTGTACCACTTACAGATTTCTTAATCCTATCTATCGGAAAACCATAACAAATAGTTTAGGAAATGGAGGATTAGGAGTAAAAGACCTTCATACCTTTAACAAAGTCTTAACCCTTAAAAATGTCTGGGCAGTTGCAACAAATAAATCCCCCATTTGGGTTCAGAAATGGACCTATGGGGAACAAATACAAAGAAAGGTTGCAGTCAGCTTTGGAAAGACACTCAAGAAATTAAATGTTTTTTCAAATCTGATATTTTTCGGGATGTTCACAATGGAGAAAAAAAATTAGAGCACAGAACTAACCTTGGAATAAACATTGGGAATTGAAGACAAGGAAACCGCCACTCCAAAATTGGCTTGCAAGTGACCTTTTTGATGACTCCACTTCTGATTGGAATAAAAATTTACTACAAAAGTTGTTCAATAAAACAGTGTAAATCAATCTCAGAGAATGCACCAAAACCGACACCTAATGCATTAACTGAAGATAGGTTAATTTGGTCCAAGTCTAAGTCAGGTTGTTTACTACCGAAGAAGGGTACAAAATCTTACAAAATAACCTCCATCCAGCCCAAACTCAAGTTTTTGACTGGGCCAAATTATGGACTTGCAGTCATATTATTCCCAGAGTTAAAGTTTTCTTGTGGAGAGCCATTCAATATGGGTTGATTACAAGTCAAAAATTAAGCCACTTCATCCCCTCTGTCAAAGAATTGTGTTCCTTGTGTGGTGCAGAAACAGGAACAACAAACCACATCTTATTCTCCTGTCCTTTGGCAAGATCCACTTGGTTCTTATCCTAATTTGCTTTAAAAACTGATAATCTTTCAGAAAACTTTCTACAAAATCTAACTATCCTTACAGGTAACATGAAGCCAAAAGATTTTGCCTTGTTTTGTTCTACCATATGGTGTATTTGGAAGGCCAGAAATAACTTCATTTTTAGAGGTACTGTTACCGGTCCAATTCAACAAAATTTTTTACAGCAGACCAGTACCCCTTTACCGAACAAGACACAAAAAAAAAAAAAAAACTATTCCTCCAAGACAGAACAAAAACAAAAATAGAATTCTCTTACCTTCAAAAGCAAGGATCATTTTGGTTGATGCCTCCTGGAACTCAAACAGAAAAACGGGGCTTGGAGTTGTTTGCTATGACCTATCAGATGAGCTAACATGGAAAGCATCTGCATCAGTTCAAAGCACCTTCACCCTTTACTGCCGAAGCCAAAGCCCTTCAACTAGCGATCCAAACCCTCGAAAAAACATTTCAACAGGATACAAGTCAAACCATCATTCTAACCGACTGCCAAAAATTAACTTCTTGTTTACAAAACCCTAAACCTACAGATCTACCATGTTGGCAAAGTTATGAACTGATTGCAGATATTCAACAAAAAATAGATCAACACAGAGACGAGATTGCAGTTCGTTATTGCCAAAGACTGCTTTGACTTTGTTACTAACATGTCAGTGACCAGAAAGTAAATTGCCATAATTGAATAATGCAAACCATGCCTAAAATTAATAACAACAGAAACATTCAATACTAAGCCATCAATACTACGTACTGACAAAATGAGACATAGGTTGGTTCAACATTCTATGACAGTGTTCATTGAAACACTCATTTATTTAAAAATGAAAATTATTCAATTTATAAAGACAGTGTGAAGGGTTTTTAAACCGACAAGCTAAAAGATACCTACCTTGATATGACATGCTAGCCTCTCAGGTAACAAACAAGTCACCCCCCCCCAATAAAGTATATATTTGGATTCTCATCCACAATCATAAACGCCCATCACATTTGATCTAATATGCTACTCAAACGCATTAACCCTAACTAATCAGAGAGCAGCCCATAAAGAAATTGTACCTTTTTTTCGAAGCATCTGTACTCGGGTATCCGCTGACCTGCACCAGAGGCGGCAAAATCACCGCCGCGATTTACTCACTAAGCTCAGGCTGGTATGCATCAAACCTGAAAGAAGCCATTCGTGGGGGGCAGAATATTAAAACATTATCCAACATTAATTTGAACAATATGAACTTTGATTAAGGGTCCATCCTAGACAGAATTTCACCAAACCTAGCATGCCTAAACTGAATTTTTTCACACAAATTATAGCCAGTGTATGCATGAATTCTGGTATCTAATTACCAGTAAAGACCAACTTCCAGTTCTGAAAGGTTCTCAGATCATATTATATAGGTTTTCAGTTTAACCAAAAGAAAAAAAAAATTTACTAGCATTACTCATCTCTGTATAGGTGCAGGGACTAAATTGCAACTTCTGTCAAGTGCCAGCCAGATCTTTCTGTCGCCATTCATACTAGTTGCTTGTGTCAACCTGAAAGAAGCCATTGGTGGGGGCAGTATATTAAACAAGTCAAATTAAAATCTATACAGACATAGCTCAATTGTGCTTTTTTTGGTACTTGTTTATACATTAAAAAAGCAAGGAGAAATGCTGAATTAACCAAGACTGATAATCTTTGGCAAGATCCACTTGGTTCTTATCCTAATTTGCTTTTTAGAGGTACTGTTACCGGTCCAATCCAACAAAAAATATTACAGCAGACCAGTACCCTTTTACCGAACAAGACACACAAAAAAAAAAAAACTATTCCTCCAAGACAGAACAAAAACAAAAATAGAATTCTCTTACCTTCAAAAGCAAGGATCATTTTGGTTGATGCCTCCTGGAACTCAAATAGAAAAACGGGGCTTGGAGTTGTTTGCTATGACCAACCAGATGAGCTAACATGGAAAGCATCTGCATCAGTTCAAAGCACCTTCACCCTTTACTGCCGAAGCCAAAGCCCTTCAACTAGCGATCCAAACCCTCGAAAAAACATTTCAACAGGATACAAGTCAAACCATCATTCTAACCGACTGCCAAAAATTAACTTCTTGTTTACAAAACCCTAAACCTACAGATCTACCATGTTGGCAAAGTTATGAACTGATTGCAGATATTCAACAAAAAATAGATCAACACAGAGACGAGATTGCAGTTCGTTATTGCCCAAGACTGCTTTGACTTTGTTACTAACATGTCAGTGACCAGAAAGTAAATTGCCATAATTAAATAATGCAAACCATGCCTAAAATTAATAACAACAGAAACATTCAATACTAAGCCATCAATACTACGTACTGACAAAATGAGACATAGGTTGGTTCAACATTCTATGACAGTGTTCATTGAAACACTCATTTATTTAAAAATGAAAATTATTCAATTTATAAAGACAGTGTGAAGGGTTTTAAACCGACAAGCTAAAAGATACCTACCTTGATATGACATGCTAGCCTCTCAGGTAACAAACAAGTCACCCCCCCCCCCAATAAAGTATATATTTGGATTCTCATCCACAATCATAAACGCCCATCACATTTGATCTAATATGCTACTCAAACGCATTAACCCTAACTAATCAGAGAGCAGCCCATAAAGAAATTGTACCTTTTTTTCGAAGCATCTGTACTCGGGTATCCGCTGACCTGCACCAGAGGCGGCAAAATCACCGCCGCGATTTACTCACTAAGCTCAGGCTGGTATGCATCAAACCTGAAAGAAGCCATTCGTGGGGGGCAGAATATTAAAACATTATCCAACATTAATTTGAACAATATGAACTTTGATTAAGGGTCCATCCTAGACAGAATTTCACCAAACCTAGCATGCCTAAACTGAATTTTTTCACACAAATTATAGCCAGTGTATGCATGAATTCTGGTATCTAATTACCAGTAAAGACCAACTTCCAGTTCTGAAAGGTTCTCAGATCATATTATATAGGTTTTCAGTTTAACCAAAAGAAAAAAAAAATTTACTAGCATTACTCATCTCTGTATAGGTGCAGGGACTAAATTGCAACTTCTGTCAAGTGCCAGCCAGATCTTTCTGTCGCCATTCATACTAGTTGCTTGTGTCAACCTGAAAGAAGCCATTGGTGGGGGCAGTATATTAAACAAGTCAAATTAAAATCTATACAGACATAGCTCAATTGTGCTTTTTTTGGTACTTGTTTATACATTAAAAAAGCAAGGAGAAATGCTGAATTAACCAAGACTGCTTTGACTTTGTTACTAGCATGTTAGTGACCAGAAAGAAAATTGCCATAATTTAAGGGTCCATCCTAGAAAGAATTTTCAGTTCTGAAAGGTTCTCAGACCATATTATAGGTTTTCAGTTTTAACCAAAAGGAAAAAAAAAATAATTTACCAGCATTACTCATCTCTGTATGGGTGCAGGGACTAAATTGCAAATTCTGTCAAGTCCCAGCCAGATCTTTCTGTCGCCGTTCATACTAGCTGCTTGTGTCAAACTAGTTGCTTGTATCATACCTAAAAGATACCTACCTTGACATGCTAGCCTATCAGGTATCAAACAAGTCACCCCCCAATAAAGTATATATTTGGATTCTCATCCACAATCATAAACGTCCATCACATTTGATCTAATATGCTACTCAAACGCATAAACCCTAACTAATCAGAGAGCAGCCCATAAAGAAATTGTACCTTTTCTTCGAAGCATGTACTCGGGTATCCGCTGACCTGCACCAGAGGCTGCAAAATCACCGCCGCGATTTACTCACTAAGCTCAAGCTGGTATGCATCAAACCTGAAAGAAGCCATTCGTGGGGGCAGAATATTAAAACATTATCCAGCTTTAATTTGAACAATATGAACTTTGATTAAGGGTCCTTCCTAGATAGAATTTCACCAAACCTTGCATGCTAAACTGAATTTTTTCACACAAATTCCAGCAGACATAATTATAACGCAGAAAGGAAAAGCATGTGAAATTCCAGAAGTAGATATGTACTTTTTATCGAACTAATAATTTCACAGACACATACTAAAAAGGAGCATGTACAACACTTTAAAACCTGCGGACGGAGGTATCAATCTACTTGCTGATCAGTCAGTATATAATATGACACATAGCAAATTCGGAAACAAAAATCTATATTACATCCCAAAATGCAGACTAATAAAAATTGAACGATACCTTGCCAATATATATATCAGCAGCAATCGACCCGTATCCAAACTGAAAAAGTAATAAATGTTCAGTATCATACTTCAAAATTAGAAGAAACACAACACACAATCTGTACCACTTACAGATTTCTTAATCCTATCTATCGGAAAACCATAACAAATAGTTTAGGAAATGGAGGATTAGGAGTAAAAGACCTTCATACCTTTAACAAAGTCTTAACCCTTAAAAATGTCTGGGCAGTTGCAACAAATAAATCCCCCATTTGGGTTCAGAAATGGACCTATGGGGAACAAATACAAAGAAAGGTTGCAGTCAGCTTTGGAAAGACACTCAAGAAATTAAATGTTTTTTCAAATCTGATATTTTTCGGGATGTTCACAATGGAGAAAAAAAATTAGAGCACAGAACTAACCTTGGAATAAACATTGGGAATTGAAGACAAGGAAACCGCCACTCCAAAATTGGCTTGCAAGTGACATTTTTGATGACTCCACTTCTGATTGGAATAAAAATTTACTACAAAAGTTGTTCAATAAAACAGTGTAAATCAATCTCAGAGAATGCACCAAAACCGACACCTAATGCATTAACTGAAGATAGGTTAATTTGGTCCAAGTCTAAGTCAGGTTGTTTACTACCGAAGAAGGGTACAAAATCTTACAAAACAACCTCCATCCAGCCCAAACTCAAGTTTTTGACTGGGCCAAATTATGGACTTGCAGTCATATTATTCCCAGAGTTAAAAGTTTTCTTGTGGAGAGCCATTCAATATGGGTTGATTACAAGTAAAAAATTAAGCCACTTCATCCCCTCTGTCAAAGAATTGTGTTCCTTGTGTGGTGCAGAAACAGGAACAACAAACCACATCTTATTCTCCTGTCCTTTGGCAAGATCCACTTGGTTCTTATCCTAATTTGCTTTAAAAACTGATAATCTTTCAGAAAACTTTCTACAAAATCTAACTATCCTTACAGGTAACATGAAGCCAAAAGATTTTGCCTTGTTTTGTTCTACCATATGGTGTATTTGGAAGGCCAGAAATAACTTCATTTTTAGAGGTACTGTTACCGGTTCAATTCAACAAAATTTTTTACAGCAGACCAGTACCCCTTTACCGAACAAGACACAAAAAAAAAAAAAAACTATTCCTCCAAGACAGAACAAAAACAAAAATAGAATTCTCTTACCTTCAAAAGCAAGGATCATTTTGGTTGATGCCTCCTGGAACTCAAACAGAAAAACGGGGCTTGGAGTTGTTTGCTATGACCTATCAGATGAGCTAACATGGAAAGCATCTGCATCAGTTCAAAGCACCTTCACCCTTTACTGCCGAAGCCAAAGCCCTTCAACTAGCGATCCAAACCCTCGAAAAAACATTTCAACAGGATACAAGTCAAACCATCATTCTAACCGACTGCCAAAAATTAACTTCTTGTTTACAAAACCCTAAACCTACAGATCTACCATGTTGGCAAAGTTATGAACTGATTGCAGATATTCAACAAAAAATAGATCAACACAGAGACGAGATTGCAGTTCGTTATTGCCAAAGACTGCTTTGACTTTGTTACTAACATGTCAGTGACCAGAAAGTAAATTGCCATAATTGAATAATGCAAACCATGCCTAAAATTAATAACAACAGAAACATTCAATACTAAGCCATCAATACTACGTACTGACAAAATGAGACATAGGTTGGTTCAACATTCTATGACAGTGTTCATTGAAACACTCATTTATTTAAAAATGAAAATTATTCAATTTATAAAGACAGTGTGAAGGGTTTTTAAACCGACAAGCTAAAAGATACCTACCTTGATATGACATGCTAGCCTCTCAGGTAACAAACAAGTCACCCCCCCCCCAATAAAGTATATATTTGGATTCTCATCCACAATCATAAACGCCCATCACATTTGATCTTATATGCTACTCAAACGCATAAACCCAAACTAATCAGAGAGCAGCCCATAAAGAAATTGTACATTTGATCTAATTGCCAAAGAATTGTGTTCCTTGTGTGGTGCAGAAACAGAAACAACAAACCACATCTTATTCTCCTGTCCTTTGGCAAGATCCACTTGGTTCTTATCCTAATTTGCTTTAAAAACTGATAAGCTTTCAGAAAACTTTCTACAAAATCTTACTATCCTTATAGCCAGTGTATGCATGAATTCTGGTATCTAATTACCAGTAAAGACCAACTTCCAGTTCTGAAAGGTTCTCAGATCATATTATAGGTTTTCAGTTTAACCAAAAGAAAAAAAAAATTTACTAGCATTACTCATCTCTGTATAGGTGCAGGGACTAAATTGCAACTTCTATCAAGTGCCAGCCAGATCTTTCTGTCGCCATTCATACTAGCTGCTTGTGTCAACCTGAAAGAAGCCATTGGTGGGGGCAGTATATTAAACAAGTCAAATTAAAATCTATACAGACATAGCTCAATTGTGCTTTTTTTGGTACTTGTTTATACATTAAAAAAGCAAGGAGAAATGCTGAATTAATCAAGACTGATAATCTTTGGCAAGATCCACTTGGTTCTTATCCTAATTTGCTTTAAAAACTGATAATCTTTCAGAAAGCTTTCTACAAAATCTAACTATCCTTACAGGTAACATGAAGCCAAAAGATTTTGCCTTGTTTTGTTCTACCATATGGTGTATTTGGAAGGCCAGAAATAACTTCATTTTTAGAGGTACTGTTACCGGTCCAATTCAACAAAAAATCTTACAGCAGACCAGTACCCCTTTACCGAACAAGACACACAAAAAAAAAAACTATTCCTCCAAGACAGAACAAAAACAAAAATAGAATTCTCTTACCTTCAAAAGCAAGGATCATTTTGGTTGATGCCTCCTGGAACTCAAATAGAAAAACGGGGCTTGGAGTTGTTTGCTATGACCAACCAGATGAGCTAACATGGAAAGCATCTGCATCAGTTCAAAGCACCTTCACCCTTTACTGCCGAAGCCAAAGCCCTTCAACTAGCGATCCAAACCCTCGAAAAAACATTTCAACAGGATACAAGTCAAACCATCATTCTAACCGACTGCCAAAAATTAACTTCTTGTTTACAAAACCCTAAACCTACAGATCTACCATGTTGGCAAAGTTATGAACTGATTGCAGATATTCAACAAAAAATAGATCAACACAGAGACGAGATTGCAGTTCGTTATTGCCCAAGACTGCTTTGACTTTGTTACTAACATGTCAGTGACCAGAAAGTAAATTGCCATAATTGAATAATGCAAACCATGCCTAAAATTAATAACAGCAGAAACATTCAATACTAAGCCATCAACACTACGTACTGACAAAATTAGACATAGGTTGGTTCAACATTCTATGACAGTGTTTATTGAAACACTCATTTATTTAAAAATGAAAATTATTCAATTTATAAAGACAGTGTGAAGGGTTTTAAACCGACAAGCTAAAAGATACCTACCTTGATATGACATGCTAGCCTCTCAGGTATCAAACAAGTCACCCCCCCCCCCCAATAAAGCATATATTTGGATTCTCATTCTCATCCACAATCATAAACGCCCATCACATTTGATCTAATATGCTACTCAAACGCATAAACCCTAACTAATCAGAGAGCAGCCCATAAAGAAATTGTACCTTTTCTTCGAAGCATCTGTACTCGGGTATCCGCTGACCTGCACCAGAGGCTGCAAAAACACCGCCGCGATTTACTCACTAAGCTCAGGATGGTATGCATCAAACCTGAAAGAAGCCATTCGTGGGGGGCAGAATATTAAAACATTATCCAACATTAATTTGAACAATATGAACTTTGATTAAGGGTCCATCCTAGACAGAAGTTCACCAAACCTAGCATTCCTAAACTGAATTTTTTCACACAAATTTCAGCAGACATAATTATAACGCATAGGATATGCAAGTGTATATCAGAACATATGCTGGCACAAACATACAAATTATAGCCAGTGTATGCATGAATTCTGGTATCTAATTACCAGTAAAGACCAACTTCCAGTTCTGAAAGGTTCTCAGATCATATTATAGGTTTTCAGTTTAACCAAAAGAAAAAAAAAATTTACTAGCATTACTAATCTCTGTATAGGTGCAGGGACTAAATTGCAAATTCTATCAAGTCCCAGCCAGATCTTTCTGTCGCCATTCATACTAGTTGCTTGTGTCAACCTGAAAGAAGCCATTGGTGGGGGCAGTATATTAAACAAGTCAAATTAAAATCTATACAGACATAGCTCAATTGTGCTTTTTTTGGTACTTGTTTATACATTAAAAAAGCAAGGAGAAATGCTGAATTAACCAAGACTGCTTTGACTTTGTTACTAGCATGTCAGTAACCAGAAAGAAAATTGCCATAATTTAAGGGTCCATCCTAGAAAGAATTTTCAGTTCTGAAAGGTTCTCAGACCATATTATAGGTTTTCAGTTTTAACCAAAAGAAAAAAAAAAATTACCAGCATTACTCATCTTTGTATTGGTGCAGGGACTAAATTGCAAATTCTATCAAGTCCCAGCCAGATCTTTCTGTCGCCATTCATACTAGCTGCTTGTGTCAAACTAGTTGCTTGTATCATACCTAAAAGATACCTACCTTGACATGCTAGCCTATCAGGTATCAAACAAGTCACCCCCAATAAAGTATATATTTGGATTCTCATCCACAATCATAAACGCCCATCACATTTGATCTAATATGCTACTCAAACGCATAAACCCTAACTAATCAGAGAGCAGCCCATAAAGAAATTGTACATTTGATCTAATTGCCAAAGAATTGTGTTCCTTGTGTGGTGCAGAAACAGAAACAACAAACCACATCTTATTCTCCTGTCCTTTGGCAAGATCCACTTGGTTCTTATCCTAATTTGCTTTAAAAACTGATAAGCTTTCAGAAAACTTTCTACAAAATCTTACTATCCTTACAGGTAACATGAAGCCAAAAGATTTTGCCTTGTTTTTGTTCTACCATATGGTGTATTTGGAAGGCCAGAAATAACTTCATTTTTAGAGGTACTGTTACAGGTCCAATTCAACAAAAAATCTTACAGCAGACCAGTACCCTTTTACCGAACAAGACAAAAAAAAAAAAAAACTATTCCTCCAAGACAGAACAAAAACAAAAATAGAATTCTCTTACCTTCAAAAGCAAGGATCATTTTGGTTGATGCCTCCTGGAACTCAAATAGAAAAACAGGGCTTGGAGTTGTTTGCTATGACCAATTAGATGAGCTAACATGGAAAGCATCTGCATCAGTTCAAAGCACCTTCACCCTTTACTGCCGAAGCCAAAGCCCTTCAACTAGCGATCCAAACCCTCGAAAAAACATTTCAACAGGATACAAGTCAAACCATCATCTAACCGACTGCCAAAAATTAACTTCTTGTTTACAAAACCCTAAACCTACAGATCTACCATGTTGGCAAAGTTATGAACTGATTGCAGATATTAAAAAAAATAGATCAACACAGAGACGAGATTGCAGTTCGTTATTGCCCAAGACTGCTTTGACTTTGTTACTAACATGTCAGTGACCAGAAAGTAAATTGCCATAATTGAATAATGCAAACCATGCCTAAAATTAATAACAGCAGAAACATTCAATACTAAGCCATCAACACTACGTACTGACAAAATTAGACATAGGTTGGTTCAACATTCTATGACAGTGTTCATTGAAACACTCATTTATTTAAAAATGAAAATTATTCAATTTATAAAGACAGTGTGAAGGGTTTTAAACTGACAAGCTAAAAGATACCAACCTTGATATGACATGCTAGCCTCTCAGGTATCAAACAAGTCACCTCCACCCCAATAAAGTATATATTTGGATTCTCATTCTCATCCACAATCATAATCGCCCATCACATTTGATCTAATAAGCTACTCAAACGCATAAACCCTAACTAATCAGAGAGCAGGCCATAAAGAAATTGTACCTTTTCTTCGAAGCATCTGTACTCGGGTATCCGCTGACCTGCACCAGAGGCTGCAAAATCACCGCCGCGATTTACTCACTAAGCTCAGGCTGGTATGCATCAAACCTGAAAGAAGCCATTCGTGGGGGGCAGAATATTAAAACATTATCCAACATTAATTTGAACAATATGAACTTTGATTAAGGGTCCATCCTAGACAGAATTTCACCAAACCTAGCATGCCTAAACTGAATTTTTTCACACAAATTATAGCCAGTGTATGCATGAATTCTGGTATCTAATTACCAGTAAAGACCAACTTCCAGTTCTGAAAGGTTCTCAGATCATATTATAGGTTTTCAGTTTAACCAAAAGAAAAAAAAAATTTACTAGCATTACTCATCTCTGTATAGGTGCAGGGACTAAATTGCAACTTCTATCAAGTGCCAGCCAGATCTTTCTGTCGCCATTCATACTAGTTGCTTGTGTCAACCTGAAAGAAGCCATTGGTGGGGGCAGTATATTAAACAAGTCAAATTAAAATCTATACAGACATAGCTCAATTGTGCTTTTTTTGGTACTTCTTTATACATTAAAAAAGCAAGGAGAAATGCTGAATTAACCAAGACTGATAATCTTTGGCAAGATCCACTTGGTTCTTATCCTAATTTGCTTTAAAAACTGATAATCTTTCAGAAAGCTTTCTACAAAATCTAACTATCCTTACAGGTAACATGAAGCCAAAAGATTTTGCCTTGTTTTGTTCTACCATATGGTGTATTTGGAAGGCCAGAAATAACTTCATTTTTAGAGGTACTGTTACCGGTCCAATTCAACAAAAAATCTTACAGGAGACCAGTACCCTTTTACCGAACAAGACACACAAAAAAAAAAAAAAAACTATTCCTCCAAGACAGAACAAAAACAAAAATAGAATTCTCTTACCTTCAAAAGCAAGGATCATTTTGGTTGATGCCTCCTGGAACTCAAATAGAAAAACGGGGCTTGGAGTTGTTTGCTATGACCAACCAGATGAGCTAACATGGAAAGCATCTGCATCAGTTCAAAGCACCTTCACCCTTTACTGCCGAAGCCAAAGCCCTTCAACTAGCGATCCAAACCCTCGAAAAAACATTTCAACAGGATACAAGTCAAACCATCATTCTAACCGACTGCCAAAAATTAACTTCTTGTTTACAAAACCCTAAACCTACAGATCTACCATGTTGGCAAAGTTATGAACTGATTGCAGATATTCAACAAAAAATAGATCAACACAGAGACGAGATTGCAGTTCGTTATTGCCCAAGACTGCTTTGACTTTGTTACTAACATGTCAGTGACCAGAAAGTAAATTGCCATAATTGAATAATGCAAACCATGCCTAAAATTAATAACAACAGAAACATTCAATACTAAGCCATCAATACTACGTACTGACAAAATGAGACATAGGTTGGTTCAACATTCTATGACAGTGTTCATTGAAACACTCATTTATTTAAAAATGAAAATTATTCAATTTATAAAGACAGTGTGAAGGGTTTTAAACCGACAAGCTAAAAGATACCTACCTTGATATGACATGCTAGCCTCTCAGGTAACAAACAAGTCACCCCCCCCCCCAATAAAGTATATATTTGGATTCTCATCCACAATCATAAACGCCCATCACATTTGATCTAATATGCTACTCAAACGCATAAACCCTAACTAATCAGAGAGCAGCCCATAAAGAAATTGTACCTTTTTTTCGAAGCATCTGTACTCGGGTATCCGCTGACCTGCACCAGAGGCGGCAAAATCACCGCCGCGATTTACTCACTAAGATCAGGCTGGTATGCATCAAACCTGAAAGAATCCATTCGTGGGGGGCAGAATATTAAAACATTATCCAACATTAATTTGAACAATATGAACTTTGATTAAGGGTCCATCCTAGACAGAATTTCACCAAACCTAGCATGCCTAAACTGAATTTTTTCACACAAATTATAGCCAGTGTATGCATGAATTCTGGTATCTAATTACCAGTAAAGACCAACTTCCAGTTCTGAAAGGTTCTCAGATCATATTATATAGGTTTTCAGTTTAACCAAAAGAAAAAAAAAATTTACTAGCATTACTCATCTCTGTATAGGTGCAGGGACTAAATTGCAACTTCTGTCAAGTGCCAGCCAGATCTTTCTGTCGCCATTCATACTAGTTGCTTGTGTCAACCTGAAAGAAGCCATTGGTGGGGGCAGTATATTAAACAAGTCAAATTAAAATCTATACAGACATAGCTCAATTGTGCTTTTTTTGGTACTTGTTTATACATTAAAAAAGCAAGGAGAAATGCTGAATTAACCAAGACTGCTTTGACTTTGTTACTAGCATGTCAGTGACCAGAAAGAAAATTGCCATAATTTAAGGGTCCATCCTAGAAAGAATTTTCAGTTCTGAAAGGTTCTCACACCATATTATAGGTTTTCAGTTTTAACCAAAAGAAAAAAAAATTTACCAGCATTACTCATCTCTGTATTGGTGCAGGGACTAAATTGCAAATTCTATCAAGTCCCAGCCAGATCTTTCTGTCGCCATTCATACTAGCTGCTTGTGTCAAACTAGTTGCTTGTATCATACCTAAAAGATACCTACCTTGACATGCTAGCCTATCAGGTATCAAACAAGTCACCCCCAATAAAGTATATATTTGGATTCTCATCCACAATCATAAACGCCCATCACATTTGATCTAATATGCTACTCAAACGCATAAACCCTAACTAATCAGAGAGCAGCCCAAAAAGAAATTGTACATT
Source organism: Rhynchospora pubera (assembly GCA_028095005.1). Lineage (NCBI taxonomy): Eukaryota > Viridiplantae > Streptophyta > Magnoliopsida > Poales > Cyperaceae > Rhynchospora > Rhynchospora pubera. The sequence goes on from CM051463.1 coordinate 22,026,102, forward strand.
TGATCTAATTGCCAAAGAATTGTGTTCCTTGTGTGGTGCAGAAACAGAAACAACAAACCACATCTTATTCTCCTGTCCTTTGGCAAGATCCACTTGGTTCTTATCCTAATTTGCTTTAAAAACTGATAATCTTTCAGAAAACTTTCTACAAAAAAAAAATAGATCAACACAGAGACGAGATTGCAGTTCGTTATTGCCCAAGACTGCTTTGACTTTGTTACTAACATGTCAGTGACCAGAAAGTAAATTGCCATAATTGAATAATGCAAACAATGCCTAAAATTAATAACAGCAGAAACATTCAATACTAAGCCATCAACACTACGTACTGACAAAATTAGACATAGGTTGGTTCAACATTCTATGACAGTGTTCATTGAAACACTCATTTATTTAAAAATGAAAATTATTCAATTTATAAAGACAGTGTGAAGGGTTTTAAACCGACAAGCTAAAAGATACCTACCTTGATATGACATGCTAGCCTCTCAGGTATCAAACAAGTCACCCCCCCCCCAATACAGTATATATTTGGATTCTCATTCTCATCCACAATCATAAACGCCCATCACATTTGATCTAATATGCTACTCAAACGCATAAACCCTAACTAAACAGAGAGCAGCCCATAAAGAAATTGTACCTTTTCTTCGAAGCATCTGTACTCGGGTATCCGCTGACCTGCACCAGAGGCTGCAAAATCACAGCCGCGATTTACTCACTAAGCTCAGGCTGGTATGCATCAAACCTGATAGAAGCCATTCGTGGGGGCAGAATATTAAAACATTATCAAGCTTAAATTTGAAAAATATGAACTTTGATTAAGGGTTCTTCCTAGATAGAATTTCACCAAACCTAGCATGCCTAAACTGAATTTTTTCACACAAATTTCAGCAGACATAATTATAACGCATAAAGGAAAAGCATGTGAAATTCCAGAAGTAGATATGTACTTTTTATCAAGCTAATAATTTCACAGACACATACTAAAAAGGAGCATGTACAACACTTAAAAACCTGCGGACGGAGGTATCAATCTACTTGTTGATCAGTCAATATATAATATGACACATAGCAAATTCGGAAACAAAAATCTATATTACATCCCAAAATGCAGACTAATAAAAATTGAACGATACCTTGCCAATATATATATCAGAAGCAATCGACCCGTATCCAAGCTGAAAAAGTAATAAATGTTCAGTATCACACTTCAAAATTAGAAGAAACACAACACACAATCTGTACCACTTACAGATTTCTTAATCCTATCTCTCGGAAAACCATAACAAATAGTTTAGGAAATGGAGGATTAGGAGTAAAAGACCTTCATACCTTTAACAAAGCCTTAACCCTTAAAAATGTCTGGGCAGTTGCAACAAATAAATCCCCCATTTGGGTTCAGAAAGGGGCCTATGGGGAACAAATACAAAGAAAGGTTGCAGTCAGCTTTGGAAAGACACTCAAGAAATTAAATGTTTTTTCAAATCTGATTTTTTTCGGGATGTTCACAATGGAGAAAAAAAATTAGAGCACAGAACCAACCTTGGCATAAACATTGGGAATTGAAGACAAGGAAACCGCCACTCCAAAATTGGCTTGCAAGTGACCTTTTTGATGACTCCACTTCTGATTGGAATAAAAATTTAATACAAAAGTTGTTCAATAAAACAGTGTAAATCAATCTCAGAGAATGCACCAAAACCGACACCTAATGCATAAACTGAAGATAGGTTAATTTGGTCCAAGTCTAAGTCAGGTTGTTTACTACCGAAGAAGGGTACAAAATCTTACAAAACAACCTCCATCCAGCCCAAACTCAAGTTTTTGACTGGGCCAAATTATGGACTTGCAGTCATATTATTCCCAGAGTTAAAGTTTTCTTGTGGAGAGCCATTCAATATGGGTTGATTACAAGTAAAAAATTAAGCCACTTCATCCCCTCTGTCAAAGAATTGTGTTCCTTGTGTGGTGCAGAAACAGAAACAACAAACCACATCTTATTCTCCTGTCCTTTGGCAAGATCCACTTGGTTCTTATCCTAATTTGCTTTAAAAACTGATAATCTTTCAGAAAACTTTCTACAAAATCTAACTATCCTTACAAGTAACATGAAGCCAAAAGATTTTTCCTTGTTTTGTTCTACCATACGGTGTATTTGGAAGGCCAGAAATAACTTCATTTTTAGAGGTACTGTTACCGGTCCAATTCAACAAAAAATCTTACAGCTGACCAGTACCCTTTTACCGAACAAGACACAAAAAAAAAAACTATTCCTCCAAGACAGAACAAAAACAAAAATAGAATTCTCTTACCTTCAAAAGCAAGGATCATTTTGGTTGATGCCTCCTGGAACTCAAATAGAAAAACGGGGCTTGGAGTTGTTTGCTATGACCAATCAGATGAGCTAACATGGAAAGCATCTGCATCAGTTCAAAGCACCTTCACCCTTTACTGCCGAAGCCAAAGCCCTTCAACTAGCGATCCAAACCCTCCAAAAAACGTTTCAACAGGATACAAGTCAAACCATCATTCTAACCGACTGCCAAAAATTAACTTCTTGTTTACAAAACCCTAAACCTACAGATCTACCATGTTGGCAAAGTTATGAACTGATTGCAGATATTCAACAAAAAATAGATCAACACAGAGACGAGATTGCAGTTCGTTATTGCCCAAGACTGCTTTGACTTTGTTACTAACATGTCAGTGACCAGAAAGTAAATTGCCATAATTTAATAATGCAAACCATGCCTAAAATTAATAACAGCAGAACAATTCAATACTAAGCCATCACCACTACGTACTGACAAAATTAGACATAGGTTGGTTCAATATTCTATGACAGTGTTCATTGAAACACTCATTTATTTAAAAATGAAAATTATTCAATTTATAAAAACAGTGTGAAGGGTTTTAAACCGACAAGCTAAAAGATACCTACCTTGATATGACATGCTAGCCTCTCAGGTATCAAACAAGTCACCCCCCAATAAATTATACATTTGGATTCTCATCCACAATCATAAACGCCCATCACATTTTATCTAATATGCTACTCAAACGCATAAACCCTACCTAATCAGAGAGCAGCCCATAAAGTAATTGTACCTTTTCTTCGAAGCATCTGTACTCGGGTATCTGCTGCAAAATCACCACCGCGATTTACTCACTAAGCTCAGGCTCGTATGCATCAAACCTGAAAGAAGCCATTCGTGGGGGCAGAATATTAAAACATTATCCAGCATTAATTTGAACAATATGAACTTTGATAAAGGGTCCATCCTAGACAGAATTTCACCAAACCTAGCATGCCTAAACTGAATTTTTTCACACAAATGTCAGCAGACATAATTATAACGCACAGAATATGCAAGTGTATATCAGAACATATGCTGGCACTAACATACAAATTATAGCCAGTGTATGCATGAATTCTGGTATCTAATTACCAGTAAAGACCAACTTCCAGTTCTGAAAGGTTCTCAGATCATATTATAGGTTTTCAGTTTAACCAAAAGAAAAAAAAAAAATTTACTAGTATTACTCATCTCTGTATAGGTGCAGGGACTAAATTGCAACTTCTGTCAAGTGCCAGCTAGATCTTTCTGTCGCCATTCATACTAGTTGCTTGTGTCAACCTGAAAGAAGCCATTGGTGGGGGCAGTATATTAAACAAGTCAAATTAAAATCTATACAGACATAGCTTAATTGTGCTTTTTTTGGTACTTGTTTATACATTAAAAAAACAAGGAGAAATGCTAAATTAACCAAGACTGTTTTGACTTTGTTACTAGCATGTCAGTGACCAGAAAGAAAATTGCCATAATTTAATATTGCAAACAATGCCAAAAATTAATAACAGTAGAACCATTCAATACTAAGCCATCACCACTACGTACTGACAAAATTAGACATAGGTTGGTTCAACATTCTATGACATTGTTTATTGAAACACTCATTTATAGAAAAAATAAAAAAGAAACTTCAGGCATCAAAACAAAAAAGAATAAACTATGCAATTCTTGAATGTTAATATCTGTTATCTGAGGAGAAAAATTAAAAAGAAACTTCAGGCATAGATTTCCCAAATTATAGAAAACAATGAAAGCAATAACTCAGATTAAAATTAGGGCTTCAAATCATTGACTAAAGAGTTGCGCGTCCAGCAACTGAAATTAAATAACAAATTTGGCGAAATAGAAAGAAAGAAAGGAATATTTACGAAATTTTACCTTGCTTGTAAGACTCTGAGGATCGTCGATTTCATCCAGTTTTGATGCTCAAAAACAGTTAATTTCTTCGATGAATTCGCTTTTGTGTGCGGCCTCGTCTCTGGACTCGTCGGGAGCCCGTCAGCCCGGCTCTTCTCTCTCTCTCTCTCTCTCTCTCTCTCTCTCTCTCTCTCTCTCTCTCTCTCTCTCTCTCTCTCTCTCTCTTTCTCTCTCTCTCATATGGAGGAAGAGGAGGCAGATGAATTGTGTGTTGAAAAAAAAACAGTCTGAAAGGGTTTAGGTAGGTAGATATATATATTATGGAACGGAGGTTTCGGATCTGAGGTTAAGCTTCGCTTCGATCCGAAGGAAAAAGCGAATCGAAGGAAAATTGAACGGATTCGAAATGATTATTTAGAGATTCAAAATATCTATCAAAGATTCATAGCCGTTATGGGTGATTTTTTAGAGATACTAGGCAGAGAGAGCCGTTATGGGTGTTGCGCTCTCTCTCTCGCTTACCATAACCATGGAAAAGGAGCTTGCTTAACTAAGAAGTCACGAGTATAACTGAGTAAGAACGCAGACCACCGACACCGATCAACAATTATTCCTAGAGGTCCTTAAAAAAATGTAAAATTGTATTTACCGGCTAAAGTTCTCCAAATAAACGAAAATTATTGTTTTTTTACAAGTTTGGACTGTATCTTTGCAATTTAATAATATATATATTGAGTGTCTTGCCCTTTATTAAACCCATGAAATAAAAACATGTACCTGCATTTATTTTATCGCTGCTAACAAGAATTCATATTTTGGCATGAAATAATGAATAATTGCCAATATAATTACATAAAAGCTTATAAAATGAAGTTTTTGGGACAATTAAATTAGAAATTTGTCAAATAACCAACATATGACATAAAAGGGTTCAGTTGAGTACAGACCTCGTAATAAATATATACTGTGATTGGGTTTCTTTTCAGAATAATGGAAAGAGGTGATCTATACCACTTATTTGAAAAAAAAAAGAAAAAGTAATTTAGTCTGACGCTCTGTCGTCATTAATTCGTACATGTTTTTGCAACTATTCAATTATTACAGCTGAGTGCCACTAATGTTGAAGATAAGTACCTTTTGAAGGGAATCTTAGAAGCCGCTGGTGAATTTAATAACTTTCCAAATGACATTGAGACGGTCATAATTGAGCCGCTGGTAAATTTAGTAACTTTCCAAATGACATTGAGACGGTCATAATTGATTGGCTTTTAATTTTTACTCGCACAAACAGAATTCAGAATAATGATTTAAGGTCAGGCACATTAAACAAAAAAGCCTACAAGCTTTAGCCCAAAAATTTGCAAATTAAACAAAAAGAAGCCTACAAGCTTCAGCCCAAAAAGTTTTACATGGGCCTTTTCACACAGTAAACAGAAAAAGTATAACTTGCTTGAATCTGGTCAACTAATTCACCTAATAATCACAAAAAAGTATAATTTATAAAGGACCCAGTGGTTGACACTAACAATAAAAATTCACAGCATATTTTCATAAAACTACTCTATTTTTTTATGATTTTCGTAATTAAAAGGGATACAAATTTTACTTTTTTATCTACCCAACAACAAAATTCCAAGGTAATCCATGTAAAAAGGTGCACTAGGTTTATTTGCCGTGCAATTTACCTAACATATCCGTGCAAAAAAGGTTTGCAAACCCCGCAACCTTATCAGGAGGCAAACAAAGTTGAAAAAAAAAAAAAACGATCCCAAAAACCCCGCAAGAAACCGTGCAGTAAGAAAGCCTGGAACAAGGAAAAAGAACTGCACGCTAATCCTTATTATAAAGCCTACCTTTCCTCTTAATTTTTTGAGAATCTGATTCTCTCTTAACGAATCTCCCAAGCAATGGCCTCTATAAGTGGTACAAGGAAAGCCATTAAAGCCTACTTCTCAAATTCTCTTTCCCCACTCTCTAAAATTCTCACTCAGAGCTTTCCAGCCTCAACTTTTGAACCAGAACAGCCAGAGCTTTCTTTTCCTCCCAAGAGATACATTATGACTGACAGGGTAAGATATTTTACTCATTCTTTTTCTTCTTCTATGGACATAATTTTGGCAAACTTTTTTGAGTTCAACTAAAAGTCTTTGTTGATTGTCAGGAAATTGAAACAAGGTTTTAAAATCCATTGCAACTCTTATGGCGCTTGGTCTATATTTGTTTTTTTTTTTTGGTTTTTTCTTTAATATTTTTTTCTTGATCTTTTGGTTTGAACAATTTATATGCATGACTCTGAGGATGAACATAGATTGTAATGGATGCTACAGGAAAATCAGAAGCGCTCTTCTCCAAATGCAAGGTTCAAACTAGTCTAAAAGAACAAAAAAAATATACTAAAATTCCATGGTTTTTTCTTAGTTCGGTTTCCTTTTTGCTTTTGCCTTTTTTGACACATGATTTTTTTTTAAAAAATTTTCACTAGAGTTGGAGAGTCATTTAATAGAGAAGAAGCAATCTAGAGTGAGTGTTTGCGGCATGTTCAATCCTCAAGATGTGGCAATAAAGATCAGAAAGAAGACGAACCGGAGAGTTGAGATACTAGAGATCAAGGAAGTGGAAGCTGCAACCCAAGAGATCGGCGGACACCGACCTCCGCAACCGTAGGTTGTATAAATGCTGTAGTTAACATATTGTAATTAGTAGCGACGGCAAACCTTGTGTGTTTGCAATTTATGGCATGTTGATGGCTTCGTCCATACATATCAGAAAAAGAAAGGATTGCATCAATCCAGTAGTTTCAATTTAATTTAATTTAATTGAAAAGTGTGGTACTTGAGACGTGAGGGTGTTACAATAGATTAGTTTTCGTTGAATTGGAATTTGTTCGGAGATCAGCATGTTTGTACTTTCTTTTCCTCTGTTGTTAAAAAATATAAATCTCAACACGTAAAAGGCCAGACAAATTCATTTTTCCCAGTTTATTTGAAAGAGCGATCTATTTTTTTTTTCTTTCTCCTTTTTGGTTAACTAACTTATTGTTCACCGTCAGCAAAAAGAATAAAGCATCAGAACATCATCTCTACTATATTCGAACTTTATTCCTGAAATCCCAATCACCGTTTTATTCCTGGTCAAATTTGATCCTCTAGATGTTTGTGTGCCTAACGCATTAAAGAACTCTTGATATTCTCCTAAACTTGGCTAATTTAATTTTAAGTATCTAATGGAAGTTCCGCTTACTAATAAAAAGTAAAAGCGTAACACCCAATTTCAAAAGTTTGACCAATTCATAGTTCATAGCTTATAAAAGGTATTCAGATGAAAAAGCAGTCTGCGTAAGAATCAATTGTCTTTCCGATCTTCGTGAAAATTCGATGGTATTGAAGGAGAAAAGCGAATAAAATTTTTAGAAATGGAAGAACCTTCTGAACAAACTCCAATATGAACTACCAAGTATGGCTTTAACAATATTTTTATATTATTTTTTTTTCTTTTCCGAGCATCCTCAAATTACTTCTAGTATTGTGCATTGGAATTGAATTTGCATATTACAAACGAAAGGTGTACTTTATTAACTATTGCACTGGGAAGTTTCGTCTTTAGAAAAACAGTTGCAGCAACTTCTCCCCAGAACTTGCTGGAGGAAGATTTGTTCACCAACCCAACTTCCTGCTTAGTAGAAGGGAAGATGGCTTGTGTTTTAGTCTAATGGATTTTGAAGTTTTGTTCCAACCATAAATTATACCAACTGTTGTCTGCGGACTGCGTATACTGACACAACACGAGGGTGAAAAAACTGAAAATTAATCTGTTCCAGTACAGAATCTTTTAATTTGCTTTCTTTCTGTGACATCTTTAACTTCGCTCTTCCTCCATACGCAGAGCAAAAATTTGTTGGCACTTGCGTATGATTGTGAAATTTGACCATGAATACATACTTTACAGTTACCATAAGTATTTATGGTGTAAAACTGCTAATGCGAGCTTAAGCTGAAGGTAGAATGGTGCCTCACAAATTAGTAAACTTAAAAAGTTGAACTAAGTAATACTCGATGCTAGAGGTCCAAATTATTAAACAAAAGGCATATATAGTATAATTATCGTGTTCTTATTATAAAGGCAATAAATTGGTTTTTTTTTTGGGTTGGGGGGGGGGGGGGGGGAGTTTGGGGATGCTTGCTAAATATTTGTTAACAATTTCTTTCTTTGTGTTCATAGTACATAATACAAAAAAAAGTACTAGTTTGCAACAAAAATTCTCTTAACTACAGATTATTCCAAAATAAACATTTGAAAAACAAAAGAAGCCTCAGCATTAATATTGGAGCAAACTGACTGATGTTTACAACACCCAACATTATTAGCAAACTAACCCTCACAAAGTCAAATTGTCAGGGTTTTCGACAATCTTTGCAAAGGTTTCGAGGAATGCCGCCAAGTCGGCACCATAAATAATTCGGTGATCAGCCGTCACATTCACCTGATCAATGAACAAAGAAAAAAAAAATTAGTATGTAACAAAGTGCCATAATCTTTGTTGTATATAAAAAGGAACTTCACAAAAGACTTCGAACTCATATAATATACACTGCAATTGAAATGAAGATGATAAAATCTAACACATACCAGCATTTTACTCTTGACACTAAAAAAACCATCCTTATCAGCCACAACAGTAGGTTTTGAGGCTCCAACAGCCATGATAGCTCCCTGCTCACATAAAAGTCAATCACATAAACAAATTGTTGGGAAAAACAAAGACAATAACGCAAAAGAAAAGAAACCCACCTGACCAGGAGGAAGTATGGCATCAAATCTATCAACCCCGAACATACCCAAATTTGAGAGGGTAAATGTACCTATATATACAAATCACATTCCAATCAGCCATTGAGTTGTTGCAATTTTCTACTTCAAAGTTAACGAAAAAGAATAATGAAATACTATAACCTGAATTGTACTCGTTGGGTGAGAGCTGCTTAGCACGGGCCTTCTTCACCAACTCTTTCCATTTTTCAGACAAGAGGTACAGATCCAACTGCATTCAGTTTCACTGCCAGTTAACAACTCAATATATCATGGGAGAACCAAAATTTATAAAATTCGTGTCAAATTGAACACCTTGTCAGCATCCTGTAGGACTGGGGTGATGAGGCCACCATCCATGGCTACAGCAACAGCAATGTTGATGCTGCCATTGTAACTGAAACTCTTTCCATCCTTACAACTTGCATTAACGACAGGGTGCTGTGCAAGTGCCATTGCTGCTGCTTTTGCCAGTATAACAGTCATTGTCACACCCTTTGGTTTGAGCTATACATAGATCCAAGACTAGTTGTTAGTTCAAAGATCAAACAAACACTTGGAGAACAGTAACAAGTTGCAAATTTATTGCTCATCTCATAACAATGTGATATAAAATTGAAAATGTAGTTCAAAAGAGCAGATTATCCTAAGAACCTGGATGGACAGCAACCTAAGCAGCTAATTACATTCACAAGCACCCAACTGAAGAACAAGTCTAGATCAATAAGCAGATGCCCAATAGTTTATTGCTCACACATCTGAACTAGATAGTCAAGTTGTCAGTTCAATTAGTCCGGTTCTAAATTATATAGTTCTTGATTTAAACTCTAATTATGCTAGATTGATACTTCATTTATCGAACCTACACTTAAGTTGTGCACATTAACTCTTTGATCTAGAATGGTTGTTGCTTATGTATTGAGATTAACACTTCAATTAACTTTTTTTTTCAAAGTATTATCACATATATACAGCAATTTTGCACTTTATCACATATATATAGCAATTTCGCACTTTATTTATCCCGGATCAACACTTAATTTAATAGTATATTTAATTACTAGCAAATCAAGGTTCACGGGTACAATGCCATTGATGTGCGGGCCATGGTTAAAGAAACCTGTGTCACTGTTGCATCCAACTTTTTAATATGATAGGTCATCTTACGTTCTATGGGTTTTCAGTTGGCAGAATACAATACAAAGAGACACAAGACCAGCCAGTCATGTCCTATTTTGATATGAACATACATTGAAATGGTTTGTCTCCATTAGGCATGTTGACATTTGCAATGCAGGTATAGAACTAAATTAATTTCAGTTCATAGCCAGTTACTACAGATAACCAAAGTACCTTTGCATAGAGAGCATCAAGAGCATCAGTTACTATTGGGTAGCCAACTCGGAAAGTGGGTACCGAGAGGCTCTCCATCATGTTCTTCGAGACAGCGCCTTGCATTGTAGTGAAAGGTACCACGCTAGAACCTGGAAGTGGAGGAGGCAAAGATGCTGAAGCTGCAGCAGCTGGAGCAGGAGTTGCAGGAGCAGCCGCAGCTTGAGCTACAGGGGCTGGAGCTGGCTTTTTGGGTTGGATCCCAGCAGCAGCCTCAATATCTGCAGGTGTGATCCTCCCGTATGGTCCTGTCCCCACCACCTTGTTTATGTCGACCTGACACCGGACAATACAGATTAATTTATATAATCAGAGGCTTCTAATTTGTTCATCATTTCAATCAATTGTTTTAAATTGCTTGCATGCAATTGAATATTGCAGAATTAATCATACTCGACTACAACATCATGTAGGAATCTCTGAGACCCATACACAACTTCTAATCTCCAAAGATAAATACAGTATTCAGTATGCATTACACGTTTACGTCCATTCAAAAATGGTGTCACTAATCATCTTTTCCTCCCTAGTTCTTTGACATGAGGCATCACACTAAAATTCCCTCAGATCACAACTTAACAGCTCTAAGTTAACAATCAATAACATACCTTGTGTTGTTTCGCGAGCTTCTTGGCATGAGGTGTGGCGACAGTCTTCCTTGGTCCGTCAGCGACAGCAGTCGCAGCAGGAGCCGGCACCGCCACAGCAGCTGGAGCAGCCGCAACCTTCCCATCAATTTCCACAGCAGCTGGAGCAGCAGAACCACCACCGCTCGAATTTGAGTCAGCCTTGGCTTTGGCCAGAGGCACCTCTTCCTCGGTCTCAGCAAGGAAAGCAATCGCCGCCCCGACGGGTGCGCTCTCTCCCTCGGGCACCACAATGGCCGCGAGGAATCCATCATAGAATGTTTCGACATCCATGTCAGCCTTGTCGGACTCCACGACGACGACGCTCTCTCCCTTCGTGAGCCAATCGCCTTCGGATTTGTGCCAAGAGACGATCTTTCCCTCGGTCATGGTGGAGCTGAGCGCAGGCATGAAGATCTCCCGGATCTTGGCTTGGACGGCCGGGACGCGCGCGCGGCGAGGGACGGCGCGGAGGCGGCGCACGGGGAGGAGTTGGGAGGAGGTGAAGGAAGAGGCGAGGTGAGAAGTCGCCATTGTCGGAGAAGGAAGGATTAAGGAATGCGGAGTTGGTGGAAATGGAGAGAGTGATGGTTTTAAGAGAATAGTAGTAGCGGAGGTAACGAGGTGGAGGCTTTAGAAGGAGTTTAGCGTTGTAAACATCGACGCACTTGTTGTTCTGGGACGAAGACCAGCACGATTCTCTCCAGTTTGTACGACGAAGGGACACGGAATTCATATCCGACCATGATGGGTGTCCGGTAGTGAACATCCAAAAGCCTCTGGCCCTGATCCGGCCCTGGCCAAGTCCTTCTGACATGAAGGACCGGCCCGGCCTCTCTAAGCCCTTAAGAAGGGCCAGGGTTTAGAGAGGCCAGACTTTGAAAGGGCCAGGCCACAATCTCAACTGAAGAGAGGCCTAGAGAGGCCAGACTTTGGAAGGGCCAGGGCCTAAAAAAGTCAGGTTTAGGAAGGGCCTAAGGTCTAGAGAGATCGAAGTTATGAATAATCAGACACAATCTCAAGTGAAAGGTAAGATCCTATCTGATACAATGTAAATTGAACAGATCATATTAAATAATATTATAAATTTTGAACATGATGTTAATACAAGTTAAAAATATATACATATTTTTCATCTTTTACGTTACATTATTTCATACATTTGTAATTTTAATTTATTTTAATTCATAAATACATCAACAAATTTTTTTTTTTTACATTTTTATGTTATTATAATATAACCGGTCTTAAATCCAAATTAAAGATGAAAAAAATATTATATATAATGAAAAATAAATGTGTAAAATTATGTTTAAATAATTTATAGCTTTTTATTATCTTTTACAAATAAAAATTATTCATTTTAAATATAGTTTTAATAAATATTTAAAGAAATATATTGTCTTTTCGTTGGCTCTTCAAGCCCTTCAGGCCCTTCAAGCCCGGTCTCTCGAAACCCGGAGGGCCTAAAAGGGCCAGGCTTGAGAAGGACCAGGCTCGATCTTCATATTTAAGCCCTTCTAAACCTGGCCCTTTCAAAAGCCTCTCTATGTTCGGCCCGGCCCGGCCTTCTAAACCCAGATTATTATCAGATCGGTCAAAATTTGAAGAAATTTATCCGTTCAAATTAGATCGACGGTTGGAATTTATATTCATATTTTCATAAATTTTTGCAAATGGATTAAAAAAAGCTTTAAATTTGGTTCCAATAGTTGGCTATTGCCTATTGGTCTGGTTTTGGGTCATATAAATGGGGATGTTTGAAAGTGCATGGAATAAGAATAACAACAAGAACAAGTTATTTTATGTTTGGAAGTGTATGGAATAAGAATAACAACAAGAACAAGTTATTTTTCTTAATTTAAATTAACTCATTTCTTGTTCCAACAAAATTTTGAACAAGTCTTGTTTAAATATTTTACAGTTGTAATAACTCGATGATACACTTATTATTAAAAAATAGATATGTGGAATAACAGTGGCAATCAGATGGGCTTTGATAGGATATCCATCGTGTAAAATAGATATATATCTAAAATGAAGATCAAATAACTCTAAATGTGAGATTATCCTTCAATGTGGATTCAACATATTGCTGATATATCAGGGTATAAAATAGAAACCTTCCATCTTCTATTTGTTGAGTCCTATGCATTAGAACAAATGTCACGATTTGTTGAAATTTTAGGGTGCCACAGAATGTCAAGACTTTACTTTTTCGTTAAATTTTAATTTTTAAAATGTAAATTTCGAATCTAAATAGTTGATTTTCTTCATTTTAATGAGCGATGCATTTCCATATAAGTTTTATAAAATTTTGAGTTGATTTGACACTTGATCTAGAGGTCAAACCATGAACGCATTATAATTAATCTGTTATAGTTAACTAGATTCGTTCAATTTTTAACATCTTGATCGAGTATCAAATCAAGTTCAAATTTTATAAAACTTATATAAAAATACATCACTCGTTAAAGCGAAGAAGATCAACGGTTTAGATTAGACATTTACATTTTTAAATTTTTTAAAACGACTAAATATTAAACTTGTGACATTTAGTGGCACCGAGACCTCCTCAATTACCTAAATCTGCTAAAAAAATTGCAACAGATAAAATAGAAACCGAATTTCAAGTTTGGAAGCTTAACTCTTTATTCTTAAGTATCAGGTTAATCATGATTAAAGGTGTGTTGTCCTCTGTGGCTCTTTTATCTTATGTCTTGTTGTAGTCTTTCGATTTGTACAACTATACAAGTGTCAAGGTTATAGTAGATAAACTGATCGTTCTTTGAAGGTTCAAAGGTTCGAGCTATAAAAGAGTTTTAGGCTAACTACATGTCCACATGCAAATGGGTGCGAGGGTTAATATTAAAGTTGTGTACTTGAGTTGTTAGCGGTAAGTGTTAGGAACTCAAGTCCACGTGCAATTAAAATTTTTATTAACATTTAACAAAAAATTAATATGCACGATTAACGGATCTAGTTATTTAAGTGATTAACATCATAAAAAGAGAAACATAGGAGATTACCTCTTTCGAAATTGTATTCGGAAGGCTCGGATCCAATCTCTTGGAGTCGGTGGCATGCTCATCGCCGTCGCGACTGCCTTCGGTTGCCTCGAGTCCACCTAGAAGATTAACCAAAGTCTCAAGACAAGTGCTAGCTTGTCCGAGACGATAGCTAATTCCCTTTTGTTCTTCTTCGCGCGATTAACCGATTAATTGAAAGAAGAAGCGCTCAACTCATGAGCAAGAGAGATGGATGGATGCACAAGCAAGAGGAGAATCAAATTTCTGCCATTGCTTGAGCCTTCGACTAGAGGAAGGAGGAGAAAATGAATTAGGTCAAGACCGACTTGTTCCCAAAGAAACAATCAATATATATGCAGTCTTTTTTTTCCAATTTTTGTCTGGACAAAAATACCCTTCAAAATCTGAAATTTCCAGAGTTTTTGTGGGCTAATCCATATGATATAATGGCCCATTAATTCACTCTATTAATCCATCTCAAATCGGACTTTTAATTAACTGATTAAACAAAAGACCGATTAGCTCAGTATAATAAAATTGCATTGAACGAATTTAATTATTAACATATTAATAATTAATTTGGAATTAGCATATGCATTATATTATTTCTATATGATCCATTTGAGTTAATTAATTATAACGGTTCATAATGATATATAATTAATTAATCAACTTATCATATATTCGCAGTTTTCGCTACTGCTAATAAACAAATAATGCACGTATGGTTAAAGTCTTATTTGTGTGACCCTTTGAGGATTTATGCTATGTTGGACATGGAAAATAAATCACCATTTATTTCTAATAATCATAAGCGGTATCTAGCAACACGTTATGATTCCCAATTCGCATAAATAAATACTGTACCAATACAGTACTTCAATCCTGCATAAGAAAAAGTATCTTATTGTTTTGGTTTTTATGTCACATGATATCCTTGTATAATCCAAGATAGGAATGTGTCATTCTTGCAGATTATACGTTTCTTGATCTAGAGTTGATCGCCTAGTTGCGCTCATACGATCCAACTCCATCAAGGGGCCCAATAGATATCATCACTCACTAGGTGAACTAATGAGGGACATACGGTTGTCTTGATGAACAGTTTCTCCCCGCACAATTCAAGAGAACATAAATAAAGTCCGTATAACAGCCCTTATCAGGAATCAACGTTAGACGATATTTATAAAACCTATCCTCATGTGGAGAAATTGAATCATCTCAAACTCAGAATCAAACACGTATGAAATAAATAACGACACATAACACAATCCATATATTTATTTCATTGGGTCATGTCCTGTGCTATGTTCCAGTAACATGCACATATGCAATCAAGTCGATAACTCCTTACCTATGATTTGTAAAACTTAATCATCACTTAACTTGCATACTAATCTTATATGATAATTAATGTTTCTTGTTAATTATCAAGATTATGGACTCTTTAGAGACATTATTGTCATTCTAACGAATGATCTACATAAATCTACAATTCAGATCCTCAACCTGAATGATCTGTCAATAATAATCTCTAGGAACAAATGATCAAGCATCATCAATAACATAAACTAATATAATAGCTACCAACTGATTGGCTTCTAGGACATATCTCTAACAGTAAGCCGGTAAGGTAAACAATCCTAGGAGGTGTATAACGTCTAAAACGACCACAAACATGGAGTGTTGCATTAACTGTTTCATTTTGGACACGAAACTGACTACGTGTTGCGTTAACCGTTTTATTTTAGACGAAACAATCGAAATCACGAAAATACACATAGACGAAACTATCTATATATTGCATTAATTGTTTCGTTTTAGAAATGCAATCAAAATCTTTAACCTTTTCGTCCGAACGGTTAAAAGAATAGCAGTTTTCACCCTAAACAATCCCATGGACCCATAGCTTTAAGCATTACATTGGGCCATTATGGGCCTGTGTCTAAGGCCGAATCACTGGACCCTTGAAAAAGTGTTTAAGATGGTCCAAGTGTTCTGGACATTTCGGATTCGTGGATTACTAAAGTCTTCATCACTTCATGCTATCTCATTGCTGCCGAAATTTTAAAAAATAGTATTAAATTAATATAATATATTAAAAATAATATTAATATAATAAGTTTAATATAAATAGTATCACGAGATCGGAATCTTGGATTCCGAACGTTAGATCGGAATCCTGATTAAGCTTTGATCGGATTCTGAGTTTCCGATCTAAGCTTAGATCGGAATCTCGGATTCCGATCTTAGCTTTTTAATTTTTTTATATATTATTTATTTATTTATTTAATTTGTTAATTAGTTAAATAATTAGAAAAATAGATAATATATTGTAAAAATATTGAAAAAATATGGAAAAAATCAGGAATAATTAAACTAAATTTTATATGTAATTTAGTATATTTTGGGAAAATTAAAATTTTTTCCTTTTATTAGTTTATTAATTAGTTAATTAATTAGAAAAATAGATAATATATTCTAAAAATATTGAAAAAATATAAAAAATCAGGAATAATTAAAAAAATTTTATATGTAATTTAGTATTTTTTTTGGAAAATTAAATTTATTTTCCTTTTAATTAATTAATTTAATTAAATATAAATTTAATTAATTTATTTAATTAAAAAATGAATAATTAAGTATAAATTTTTAATTAATTTAAACAACCATTTGATATGCGTCCCGGATGTCATCCTCTGTATATATTATTTTCATATTATATATTAAACAATCATATCGAGTCTCATGATCAAGGAAGCACTTTCTGGATTGCGTTAGAAAGGAATCACACGAGATTGATGTTTTACTGAGACGGAGAAGATTAATTTATAATTCACTAAATTCACTTGATTTACTGCATTTCTCTTTTTAATGATTAATTTATAATTTTAAAAACATTTTTAGTAGTTTAGAGTGGTTTTTAGGTTTGCAAACTTTCAAAGTGGATTTTGGAGGTCCAGAGAGCGTTTTTTGGCCTCGAAAATGGTCGTTACGGGGTTTCACAGGGTTTCACCCCGGTAAAATGCGTAGATCTCGTCGCCAGCTTTCCGGAATGTCCTCGATCGCCCCAAACGGACCTTCCTATCAAAAGTTAAGCCTGTTTAAAGTTTTAATGTTCAAATTATGCCTTTGTATCCCTGCAAATGCAGAAAGAATTAATAAAACTTTGAATATTCTGAAAGAATTATGCCTTTGTATCCCTGCAAATTCTGAAAATTTATAATCCTTTTTAAATGGTACAATTTATTTAATTAAATAAGTTATAAAAATTTATATTTTAATTAAATAAATTAATTAAAATGAAAATAAATTTAATTTCCCCAAAAAAATACTAAATTACATATAAAATTTAATTTAATTATTCCTGATTTTTTCCATATTTTTTCAATATTTTTACAATATATTATCTATTTTTCTAATTATTTAACTAATTAATAAATTAAATAAATAAATAAATAATATATAAAAAAATTAAAAAGCTAAGATCGGAATCTCGGATTCCGATCTAAGCTTATATCGGAATCTCGGATTCCGATCTAAGCTTAGATCGGAAACTCAGAATCCGATCAAAGCTTAGATCGGAATCCTGGATTCCGATCTAACGTTCGGAATCCAGGATTCCGATCTCGTGATACTATTTATATTAAACTTATTATATTGATATTATTTTTAATATATTATATTAATTTAATACTATTTTTTAAAATTTCGGCATTGCTGTATATCTATTTTGTAAATGAAGGCCCGTACGGACTTGTCTTCATTCAATTTGCATAATAGTAATTGGCTAATTGCCTAATTGGTGTCCACTTATATTTTGTTAAGTTTGACTGTTTAAAACTATTTATGTTGTGTAATTTGAATTCAATTTGAATTAGCTCGATATATTGTTATAGCTCGATATGTTGTGTAATTTGGCTAATTGGTGTCCACTCATTGTTATATTGTTAATTTTGAAACAATTAGACATTACTATAACATAAAATACTAATAAATTTTAGATACAGCGCAAATAATAAATTTTCAAAATCTGCTGTATAATAGATCCAACACAGAGAGTACTTGGGCCTATTAAATACAAAATGGCAGGAATTCGCTTTTACCTTCCTCCCACCACCGATCTCAAAGTCATCCAAGCTCGTACCGAGCAAGATTGCATAATTGTATTGGAGTTTTTTTTTGAGTAAATCTATTGTGAACCATGATGCATAAAGCGCTCCGTGCACCACGACCGTTTGATCGGTGATTTTGCAAATTGACAAATCTAAATTAATCAATCCAATCTATATATTGAAATCTCATAACAAACAAAATTTTACCATTTTAAAAAAAATTTTACTATTTTTTTCGAATTTTTTAAAACTTGCCATTTTTAGCTTATAAATTAGTATATTTATAGCAAAAAATGGCAAGTGTTAAAAAATTCGAAAAAATAGTAAAAAAATTTTAAAAATTGTAAAATTTTGTTTACTATGAGATTTCAATATATAGATTGGGTTGGTTAAATTAGATTTGACAATTTGTGAAACCACTGATCAAAACGATCATGGTGCACGGAAGCTTATATGAACCATGGTTCACAATAGATTTACTCTTTTTTTTTTGTATTGTACCATATATATTGCGACTATTTCCGCAACTGTTAAAATCTTATGTGCTAATTAAACCACTAATGCATATCAGCAAAAATAGCAAAATAAAATAATATAAATTATAAGAATACCATGAATTTCAGTTAATGCACAACAATGACGATAATTCACCAACTAATAATTATTCCTTATAAATGGATATATAACCCAATAATAACTAATTAACATAGAAAGCAATCATGTCCATATATACTAAACACATCAAATACATCACTACATCCGAATCCTTTTCACATGGAGGACCCAGTGCATAAAACAACCACTTACCAATTAAAGTAATATTCGACACATATTAATGGATTCTAGATCAAACACAGACATGTTCATATACCCAGATTGGACTTATTTTAGCGGATCATCCCTTGTGGGGGAGGTGGGATGGCGGCTGGGAGCTGAATCATGCCACCTCTCCTTTCCAGATTGAGACGGTACCCTGCAGATTATTTCCATAAATTCAGATAAATATTTGTAAGAATGTTATATTTTCATATGCCTGTCATCGACATATAATATAGAAGAAACCAAACAAGAATTCTGAATGAGAGCATACTGGTACAGATTTGTTCATGCCAGTTGGATTTGACTAGTGCGTACAACAAATAGTAACAAAGCAACTATAGTGCCAATGTGCAAAATATCTTACCGGCAATACCATTTATACAAGACCTGACTAGTTGACTTGACCACTATGCTCAAGCATACTATTTCTGACACTTTCTTTGATTTAAAAGTTTATGGTTCATAGCTAGAGAGAGAAAGAGAGAGAGGAGACCTAAGCTGAGGTCCCAGCCACGGTTCTTGAGCTCCCTGGACATCTGGCAAAGTGCACAACCTTCGCAACAGAAGTGAACGCAGCAGTCGGCGCAAGGAACTTCTTGAAGATTATACTCCATCCTCATCCGAGAGCGGTATGTGCATGCGTAAATCCATTGGCACCCCGTCAAACACGCTAACAGGATATAAAGGCCTCCCGCAGTGCCACAAGCTACAATTGTTAAACAATCCAGGTGTTAGCCTGTTGAGTCAAGAAAGAGGACGAACTCACAATCTTGTTATTATTTTAATTTAATTGTCAAGGATTTGATATCAGCACTAATTAAATTTTCCATTCTATTTAATTTGATTGTATATATTTTGTTTACCATAAACGGACTGTTAAAGTGTTAATTTTCGATCAACTTAGAAGTGGAACTGGCAGCAAATGTGATCCATTCATTTTCTAGTCGTTAATATGCAATTTGTTCGAACAGTATATATATGAGTTTAGGACCACTCATATAATAGTGTCTACATGCCACACCATCACAGAAGGAAAATACATATCAAGTCTAAATAATAGAAACTTTGCACGCAAAACTAAGTTATTGATAATTTTGATTCAGGCACACTTACAAGTGTTGCCTCTGTCCACAATTTCTGCTATTTGGCCAAATGTAATGCATGGGCACCAACAAGTAAGACAACCTGCAAAAAAGAAACATTGGTGTCATGCCATCATCTTTTTTTGTAACTAATGTATATATGGTGCATGCAGTTTAATACAGCAAAAAATACCTTGCTTAATAAAATGAAAGAAGACCCTCAAAAAATAATGAAAGAATGCTTACAGTTGTTGACATCATCAAAACAGTCGCAGAGGCCAGTAGACCATGCTTGCTGCTGTGGCAAGGCATATGGCGGTGCAACGTGTGGGTAACCTGTGCCGGTCGGGTAACCTGGTGCAGGTTGAGGTGGTGGTGCCATTCCACTTGTTTGCTTAGGATACTCCATGCTTGGAAGAGAGAAGTTGGTTTGAACTTTGAAGTTTGTTTGCAGAAAGAAAAATTGAGATTTGTTGGAGCAACAAGAAGAAGAAGCAGTCTATATATAATCAAAAGTTCAAAACCACAGATTGTGATAGGGGATATTTTTCATTTATTTTATAGGACCATTTGGACCAGTTCTAATTCGCACTAATGCACTCGACTCCTTGAGGTTTCCATATATCTATGATCTATAACGGATGATTGAAATATATGTAAAAAAAAAGAAAAATATAAGTTGGATAATTATTAAAGTTCTAAGAAAGCCATTATAGTACCTATAAAACTATGTCAGCTTAAAAAGTAATATGCAAATTAAGAATAGTTTTGTACCGAAATGAAAAAGGCAGCTGATTACTGTGTCAAAAAAAGGAAAAATTTTGGTACAAAATATGTAGACATTCCATGTATTTTATTATTTTTTTTAAGGATAGTTTGATGTTACTAACTAACGATTTCATTAAAGAAACGAACAAATTACAAGTTAATTACACATTTAGAATGCAATCTTAGTACAGCAAAAAAAAAAAATATATCAAGCCAGTAACGAATGGAAAGTTATTTTTGTTTATTATTTTTGTAATACTACATTATTGTTATATTGCAATAATGTAGCCAGTATGAAGATGATTTATTCCTAATTAAATTAAATTATATACAAGTACAAAAATTCAGTTAACAAATGCGAAGATGTACAGAAATTTGATCGGTTAATTATTTAGCATTATACATAAAATAAAATGTCAACAACAAAACTCTTATACTCTTAGGATTTGACTTTGACTTGTCGTTGCAGATAAGTCTTCACCTATTAATTATTACATTTTTAGGCTTGAAGTTATTCTTTTCTGAATTGAGACCATCGCCCCTCCATCAGACCATTATACTCGCCTGGGTTTTGCGCGTTGTGGGTTGGTAACTTGGTACTCCGTACTTGGTAGAATGATAGGTTGTCAGTATTGACTCGAACAAAACCACTTGCACGGATCACCATCTGACAGACTATTTCATATTCATATTTCAATAAATAAACGAGTTATTCTTCATACATATACTATTCGTAGAGTATAATTAAGGCGCGTTTTATGGATAGAGTACAACGCATTCAGGTGCACGCTGAGGTTGTGTTTGGTTGAGGATTAAATAAGGAGTAAGATTTTTAATTTATTTTTTATTTTCCAAACAAAGAGTAAAAAGAGAGGAGTAAAGTGGAGTAAGAACCAAAATCAGAGGAATAAATTACTCTTCCTAGATAGGTGGAGTAAATTTAATCTATAAAGTAAGTCCTCAATAGCAGGTCCCATACTTATTTCTTTTCTCAACATATCCTCATTCTTTGGCAAAAAAAAAAAGAAAATAAAAGATATTTTGTTCATTTTATAATCAGTAATTATATAATATTTTTATATATCACTTACTCCTCACTTAATCTTCTACTTTTCATACTAAAATGACTTATAACGTGTGGAGTAAAGAGGCTTAAGTACTTAATCCTCCTTAACTTTAATCCTCTTTTCCTCTACCAAACACAGCCTTAAAGCAAGACCAGTAGGGGTGCAAACGGTACACCGTGTATCGTTTTTCGTGCACGTTTCGTCCAAACGGAACGGTAAATGAATTCGAAATTTCAATATGCTTCAGTGACGGAATTGTAAACGGAAAGCATTTCGTCATTTGTTTGGGTGAAATACAATGTAAATATACACGTTCCGTCCAAATGGAACGGTTAGCGAATCAACTAGTACATATCGTTACCAAAAACGGAACGGCAAACGAAACACTGCATTCTGTTTCCGTTTGGCACGTTGTGCAGGCCTAGTCACACTATTTGACAAGTCAAATTCGCCCCAAAATAATCCATAGGAATCAGTATTCGGTAAATTGAATAGATTATAGATATCGCGATCGAACACGTAAGCCATGTCCATCATGTATTGTTTATTAATTTATTATAGTTTAATAGAGTCAACACCTTTTAAAATATTATGTATATGTACAAGCATCAAAATTGTGTATCTATAAGTTAAACTCGTCAACTGTCCCAAAACTTTCAATGCTCCTGTAGAAATGACTCCATGTGCGGGAAAGGAGCGATTTGGAGGACCTCAACCGGCACTACCATCTGATGCTCTCTAAGATACAGTAACTCCCTCAAGTCCCTTCTCAACTACTTATTCCCTTGTTGCGCAGGCTTTACATCTACAGTTATTGTTCTCTCAGTAGCTGTGCTTTAATGCTCCTGTAGTTTCTTTGGTACCTCTTTGTTTTTATGGTCATGTACCGTTGTTAACCCTTCTTTTTAACAATCCTTCTCTTTATCTCTGCCTTTACCCAAACACTTGTTTCCTCTCTCTATTCAATGTCTCCTTATCATTATTTTCCCACGCTGTACCTCCGAATTGGGCAAATCTTCACACCTATCTACCTAGCTCCCCACTCGTTATCGCTAGCACCATCATTGCCAGCAACCCAAGCAATGAATGACGCTTTAACCCCTTTCATGCACCCTTGTGAACCAGAGGTTTGGATAGCCTCAGGTCCCGGTGTACAAGAACCAAGTCCACATAGTGAGAACGTGTTTGGTACTGATAAAGCTACTATGAAGTACAAGCATGCTCACGAAAGCCAAGGCTACAACACAAGACCCAGTTTTCTCAATCAATGCAACGGCCAAATGAAATTAATGAAAGGTACGGAGCTGCAGACATTTAATGTACTTTCCAGAAAACTGAAAAGAGTGATGGGGCCAATGTCATTTTTAGAAAGCAAATGTGATGACCCAGGAGCAGAAATGGAACCTGAGGGGGGTCAACAAATTAGTTATATGGGTGGCCCTGGTAATAAAAGATGTGAATGGCTGGAAATTCAGGAATTAAATAGGGAACTGCAGGCTGAAGCTTTTCCAAATCAGGCCACAACCTTAAATGGGCCTTTAATGCATCCGAATTCGGACCCAACTATCTCCTCAAGTAATACTAAAACTTCTTTACTGGGACCTTCTCCTACCAGTGGCACCGAATTAAAACTTGAGAGAAGAGTGCAGATACAGACTACTGTTGCCAAGATGAACCTAACTGATGAAGAATTTCTGGCGCAGTTTGCAGCGCTGAGCTCCAATGATGAGGCAAACCCAAACTTCATTCACATTCCTAGTGAGGAAACGAGAGTCAGAGATTGGGAAAATTGTTTGCTAATGAGGGTGGCTTCTATGCGTACCATGTCAGAGCAGTTCTTTGCAACAAATTTGAGAAGCTTATGGGGCATTCACCCGGAAACAAAAATAGAAAGTATGGGAGCCAATTACTTTCTGGTTGAGTTTCGAGTCATTGCAGAAAGGCAGCGAATGTTGGGGAAAGGAATATGGTCGTTTAAAGGAAACATGGTGCTTACACGGCCAGCAATACCAGATGATCTGACAGAACCAATTATCTCAGAAACAGAGTGCTGGGTCGAACTGCATGGCATACCTAATCATGCTCTCACAATGGAGTGTATTCAAAGAATCATGAACAAAATGGGGTCACCCGTGTCTGAAATGAGGAATTATATGTATGGTGGAAGGAGGGTCTATAGGCAGAAACTGATTGTGAGTATCACTGATTCCCTCAAATATGAAATTCCAATGGGTAATAAAATTGTTGGCAACTTCTGGGTACATGTGGTGTATGAGGGAATGGGTAATATATGCATGTTTTGTGCAACTATCGGCCATGAACAGACCATGTGCCCAGTAAAGTCCAGATTGAGAGAAATGAAACAAAAGGCAGAATTTGCTGCACAGATTGGGGATGCACATTTGCAGGATAGGAAGGTGGGATCTTGGATAAATGACAAAACCATGGTACCACGGGACAGAAAGCCCCCTAATGTGGTGCAAGGTGGTGAATCAAGCGGGCAGCAGGTTCCGGTGCAGGCTGGGCAATGTGGGGGTCACGAGAAGTCCGTGGGGAAAAAGATGAAGCGATCTATGGACCTAAACATTGAAGCTGGCAAGCAAGTGCTGGCTTTGGGCAGTGATGCCATCTCTCAAAATGCAATCATGCATTTAAACTCCAAAAGGGCCAGGGAGGCGAACCCAAACTCGCCTCCAAGTGCTCAATGAATGCCATATCTTGGAATTGCCGCGGGTTCGGAGGGCCGCGGAAAAAACAGTTCCTCAAGGATACTCTCCATGCCACAAGATCAAGCATTGTTTTCTTCTCTGAAACCAAATCATCGTCGAGAAGGATGGCGAGGTTCATGAGAGCCTTTCCTACCTATGACTACTTTGTAGTGCCAGCACAAGGTCTGAGCGGCGGGCTATGCTTGGCCTGGAACAACACAGTGGCAGTTGAGGTATTGCATTCATCCTTGAGTTATATTTGTGCTAGGATAACTACGAAAGACAAACCTCCTTGGGTAGTTATCGGTGTGTATGGTGATCCTGAGCATATTGCTAATAGATTTTTGTGGGAAACCCTAAAACAAATGATCAGACTTTACGAAGTAGTGTGCCTATTAGGGGATTTTAATGAGATAGCCTCAATACAGGAAAAGGAGGGGGGTAGTAACAGATTAAAGCCTAATAGCATTGTTTTTCAAGATTTTATTTTTGAGGCGGGGCTAGTAGATATGGGGTACAAGGGGCCAGCCTTTACATGGACTAACAAGAGACATGCATCTCATGCAATCTACCAGAGGCTGGATAGAGTAATGGTCACACCGCAGTGGATTCAATTGTTCCCGGGGGCACATGTTAACCATTTACCGATGATTCATAGTGATCATTGCCCAATCCTCCTGAAAATAAAAAAACCACCAGAGAAAGGGCTCAGTTTTAGGGTAGAGCACTGGTGGTTCATGCAACCGGGGTTTAGGGAGGCATGGGTAGAAGTCTGGAGTCGCAATGACTCGAGTACTTGGGAACAGAAATGGGCCGAAATGAAGACATCCATGAAGAATTGGGCTAAAAAGCAAGAAACCCCAAGGAAAAAATTACAGAGATTGGCAGATAGAATTTTACAAGTGCAAACTCATCATCCTTCAATCCGTAACCATACCTTGGAAGAGAATTTGCTATCTGATTACAAATTGGTGGAAGAACAGCATGAGGCATATTGGCGCCAGAGGTCAAGGATTAAATGGCAAGTGGAAGGAGATAGAAACACCCAATTTTTTCATACAATGGCGACCAATCGAAGGAGAAACAATCTTATTACAGCTATCAAAGACGATCATGATCAGCTCACTGGGGATGAGAAATTGATCCAACAGAGGTTTTTGAACTATTTCAAAAATCTTTATAGCCCGCAGCAAGAAGAGACAATTAGGCTGAATGATCTGGGGAGCCAAAATGGTAGTGTTGAGCAGCTTTTTAAGGAGCTAGAAGGAGATGAAAAGCCCATAATACCATCAGATGCCCATAACAAGATTTGTGCGTTACCGGGATTTCACGAAGTTAGGCGCACTTTGTTCCAAATGGGGCCAGATAAGGCTCCGGGCCCTGATGGTGTTACGTGCAGATTCTTACAAACTTATTGGCCTGACATTGGACCCGGTTTGGTGGCTCAAATTCAACATGTTTTTCGTTCTGAAATGGTACCACAGAAGTGGTTAGAGTGCAATGTTGTACTAATACCAAAAAAGGAGGAGCCGGAGACGCCGTCAGATTTTAGACCCATAAGCATTGGCACAGTCTTGTACAGGTTAGTTATGAAAATTATTACCAATAGATTGAGACCCTTCCTGAAGGATGTTATCTCAGAAGAACAAACAGCTTTTATGAGAGGGAGAAGCATTACTGATAATATTCTCTTGGTTAAGGAAGTGCTTCATTCCTTTGGTAATAACAACTTTAAACAAGAAGCTTTCCTGTTGAAGGCTGATATTACGAAGGCATTCGATATGTTGGACTGGGAGTTTCTTACAAGAGCTATGAGGTATGTAGGGGTACCAGGTAAAATTGTTAATCTCATGCTATCCTCATTCCAAAGGGCCAGAGTAACAATTAAGATAAATGGGAATGGTGATGGCTTTATAGCTCCTTCTCGAGGACTAAGGCAAGGTTGTCCTATGTCCCCGTATGGCTTCAACATAGCCATGGAGATGCTCTCGAGATTGCTTCATATGGCTCATATAAAAGGAAGAATCCATGGTGCTAAGCTTGCTTTCACCAGCCCTATAGTTAATCACATCATTTATGCGGATGACCTGGTACTTACGGGTCTAGCCCAGGAACCAGAGCTCAATGAATTCAATAGAATACTACAGGTTTTTGGTGAGGCATCGGGTTTAAAAGTCAACCCCGCTAAGTGTAAAATTTGGTTCTCCAAAAGCTGTAGGCAAGAGAGCATTCAGAGAGTTACAACCTTTTTCCAAGCTAGCCTAGCTACTGATGGTGAAAGATATTTAGGGGCACTGTTAGCGCACAAAAATTCTTCCAAGAAAATGGGGTTAGTGTTGTTGGATCGCATGAAATCAAGGATGGCGGGCTGGAAAATGAACATGTTGTCACATGCAGGTAGGTTGGTCCTCATTAATTCGGTGCTGACCTCTTTACCGGTGTATTTCATGTCCTTCGAGGCGATCCCCAAAGGCATAATCAAACAAATAAATAGCTTGCTAGCTAAGTTTTTCTGGGGAAAAGTTGGGCAAGATAAGTACATGACATTTATCTCATGGAAAAAAATTTGTACGCCAATTCATAAGGGAGGTCTCGGAGTTAAAGATTTGTTATGCTTTGGTGAGGCACTTCTCCAAAAAGTGGTTTGGTTCCTTATGCAGGATGAAAAAAAATTGTGGGTGCAAGTATGTAAAGCCAAGTACTATCCAAGTATAGGCTTTTGGAATGCAAAAGCCAACCCATCAGCAAGCCATGTTTGGAAGCAGGTAGTTAGGATAAAGCAAAGGTTCAGAGAGGAAGTTATGTGGAATATAGGAGATGGCAAAACTGCACATGCGATCTCGCAACCGTGGTTCAGGGGATGGGATTTAGAAAATCAGTCGTCTTATATTGACAGGAAAAAAAAGGTGATGGATTTGTTTGATTTTGAGAATGATCAATGGAAGATGGAAGAGTTGCTGAGACTCTTTACACTGCAGCAAGTAGACACAATCATAAGAGAAGTTGCAAAACCTACCAGAGAGCAGTTGGTCGGTGATAAGCTGATTTGGAAGCACTCAAAAACCGGGTCTTACTCGGTCAAAGAGGGGTATAAAAGACTTGAGGAACTAGCACCACGCTTAGGAAATATGGAAGGAGAGTTTTGGCAAAGAATTTGGGGTTGGAAGGGAGTGGCACCAAAAGTCAAAATTTTCTTATGGAGACTGCTATCAAAGGCGTTACCGGTGGCACGTAACATGCACACCAGAATCAATAGGTTTTCCCCAATGTGTCAGAGATGTAATCAGGAAAATGAATATGAGGTACATTGCTTCTTTTTCTGTCAAGGCTCAAGAGCTGTGTGGTTTGGGTCAGTTCTGGGGATTCAAACACAGCATCTGCCCTTGGAGATTGGGGAGACTATCAAACAAATCTGTAATGGCCTTGATGAGGAGCAGTTGAAGGTGTTCAGCTATACCATGTGGGAAATATGGAAAGAAAGAAACGAGGCAGTCATTCATAGAAGGACTTTCCAACCAAAAGCGGTGTTGGCAAGAGTTAAAGGGTGGCTTAGACCGATTGAACAAAATATTCAGAATGCTGGGCATTTTAAGCAAGAGAGTGTGGAAGGTAGGCACAATTTTCGTAAGGATAGTTGGCAAGTGTTACTAGATGGATCATGGGATGTCAGCAAGGCAGCAGGTACAGCGCATTTGATTTACAAAGGTGGAGTTCTAGAAGCTGTCGGAGTTCAGACCAACAATTTGCAAGATTCATTTCTGGCAGAGGCAGTGGCTCTGCAACAGGCAATCAGGCACCTTAGAGAGGAAGTAAATCTCCAGCAGGAGCAGGAGGTTTACTTTTTCACAGATTGTGCAGGTCTTGCTACTGCAATTTATGAAAAAGATGTGCAAAATTTACCTTCATGGCATGCTACGAGAGTTGTGGCAAAAATCATAAAGGATTTGGAGGGATTAGGAAAAAGTGCTGCAGTATTTCACATTACAAGGAAGGGTGTGGAGGGATCACATTTGCTGGCAAATCAGGCTAGGAGAATTCCAACAGATTACAGAGGAGCTCCTGATCATAACAAGTGGCCAGAGTTACAAAAGTATTTGGTCCTAGATGAGCAATTCTTCCAACAGGTGCAGGAGGCACCTCCTTGATTTTTCTTGTTCTTTTTTCTGTCTTAAGCACCCTCATACCCTTGTTTTAGGTTTAGATTTAGTGGTTTTTTTAGTTTTTTATTTTTGGGCTTTACTGGTACTACTTTTTTTATTTTCAGTTTTTCTGGTGTTCACTGGGGTTAAGGCTGGGTGGTCATACCAGTACTTTGATGGGGGTCGCTTTTATTCTTGCGCTTTGTAATTTCACTCGTTGTAACTCTAAACTTCTTTTCTATTAATGTTTTAGCCTACGGGCGTTTAAACCTTCAAAAAAAAAAAATTGTGTATCTATTAAAATATTTTGTCACATGATGTTTTACTGATTTGTACAACAGTACAAGTGGTTTTGTACGCGTCAATACTGACAAACCAACCTATATCCATAGTCAAATATGCCTAAACTACTAGATCAGGTCATCAGTCATGACTCATCGGGCATGATCTTCAGCTTTTTTTATCAATGTTTACCGATACTGTATGATGGTAATGAAGCGGGTCGCCTCGAGTTGAAGTTCGGTTGGATTGAGTTCAAATCAATTTTGACTTTGAATTATAATCAGATTCAAGTTATCGGATTATCCTCCGCAAACTTTCGATCCAAATCATCCGATCTAATCTTGATGGACAAATTTTTACAAGCATATTAATCACATAGCATCCATCATTGATCAGACGGTTTAGAATTAAAAGTTTGTCTTCTTCAGACCTCAAAAGGTCAGCGGAGAATGTGAAATATTGAGTCATCCCAAGATAATGCATTGGATCGTCTCACTTGAGCTCATTTTTTAGTATGTTTTGAATCAGTCAGGTTGGATCTAATATTTAATTTTCAGATTTTGAGTTATCCTATATTCCAAGTTTGGGTTATACCAAATTGCAATATCAAATTGATTTTTCAAAACTAGTTGATCTAGTTCAAGTTCAATTTTTTTTTTAAAAAAAAAGATGAGGAAACTAATCCCTTGAAAAATATTTAGGCTTAATTGGAAAAAGGAATCAACTAATGTTGTATGTTCAACGAATATTACGAATAACAACATTTACCAAAGAAATCCATTAGAGTCCTTTGGGATATTATTGGTTATACATTCTCAATATCTGAAATGCCAACGGGGATGTTTCTCCTACAGAAGCAAGTTTTTTTGACTCATTTCAAATAGGGACTAATAGTGTTTGTTAATTCGGTGAAAAATGCAAAAAATGCAAAAAAAAAAATAATAATAATAATAAAATAAAGATAGGCAGGCAGCCCATGTGACCCATGTGGGTGAGGTTGGTGAGAGATACAGAGAAACTGCTTCTCATTTTCTGTAGAGAAAAGAGACAGCTAATTATTGAAATATATATTAAAAAGAATTGGAAGATCCAATCAAAAAAAACAAAAACAAAAAAAAAAGAATTGGAAGATGCATATGACATTATGACTCCGCGTCTTAATTCGTTAAAAGATCGTTAAGAAGCCTCTAAGTTATTTCATTGAGACGTCGTATTAGACCCATAGCCATGTTTGGTAGAAGAGTAAACTGTGAAGTAATTTAAGAAAGAGTAAATAGTTAATTCATTTTATTTCTTCAATTTTAGATTATGTTTGGTATAAAAAGATGGAGTAAATATAGAGTAAGAGTAAATAAAAATGAAAACTATCTCTTAATTTTATGGAGTAACTTTACTCCACCTAAAATGGTGGAGTAATTTTCTCCTCCTTACTCCACACTACTCCACTAAATTTAAATCATGTTTGAAAGAGTAAAAGTGGATTAAATGTGTTACTTAATATAGAAAAGACTTTATCTGTAACTGGTCAAGAGTCAAACCCAATGAGTCGTATAAGCCGGAAAAAGCCAAAAAGGTATGCAAGATGCAACCATGACTCATGAGGAACGGTGCTTGTGGTCCTCCCCCCCCCCCCCATTGATATTTGATCTTAATAGATAAATTGTACGCGCGGCGCATTAATTTTTTTATACTTGTATTTGTTAAAATTCTGAAAAGTTGCATGATTGATTTAAATTAAAACTTAACTTTATTTAGATTCAAAAAAATTGATCCAAAAACGTACGTATTTTTTTTTTAATAATAAGCGCCCTTATATACCCGATTAAAATTCAGCACAGCTTGTTATTTACATTTTTACTAACTAGTATATATTTCGTGGTAATTTTGTCGGCCGCGTCTCCTATGGAAATTGAGCAATTCAACAAGCAAACTAATTTGAGTAATTTAGACAAGCAAACTAGAATCACATGTAGCGGACATATTTTAATAGGGATTTGGGAATGAATCATCTTCATGTACATATATTGAACAAACATGTTCCTATTTTCTTAAAAAATAAACAATGCATATATATATATAGAGAGAAAAAAACATATGGTGCATATTAATGTACGAAGCTTCGGTGCATACTGTTTCAAATTCTTGAATCTATTTCAAAATGACCGATCCAAACTGTCCAATATAATCTCCTTATTGTAATCTCCTTACTGACCAAATTTTACATTTTTTTTGAAAATTTTAAGTATTTTTTCAAATTTTAGAAATCGCTAATCTAATGTTTTGTAAACCGTTCAAAAATATCAGTTTTTAAAAATAAAAAAAAATACTTAAAAATTTTGAAAAAATGTAAAATTTGATCGGCAAGGAGATTTCAATAGAGATATCATATTTGATAGTTTGGATCGATCATTTTGAAGCAGATTCAAGAGTTTGGATTAGTATGCACTGAAGCTTCCGTATATTAGTATGCACCATAGGTTTTCTCTATATATATATTAGGAAGGTTCCGATATCTACATTTTAGTTGTCCCAAATGCCAACATTTTGCTATTTAGTTAATTTTTTTAATTTTAAAATTTAATTATTAAATTCAAAGCGTTGATCTTATTTAATTTAATGAGTGATGTGTTTTCATATAAGTTTTGTAAATTTTAGAGTTTATTTGATACTCGATCAAAAGCTAAAATATGAACGTATTAGAACAAATCTATCATAGTTAACATTGTTCATTTGTTTTTCTATCTCTTGATTGAGTATCAAATAAATTCTAAAATTTATAAAATTTATATGAAAACGTATCGTTCATTAAACTAAATAAGATCAGGTTTGAATTTAATATTTGAATTTTATAATTTGAAAAAAAAAATTAAAAGTAAAATATTGATATGAGATAACTAAAATGTTTGCAACGGAACGTTCCTCTGTATGTAAATACTGACATATAGATGATCCAAAAAGGTGCAAGCGTCAAAAAAAATATCGAGTTGGCAAGTGCAAGTCCACCGGACACTGGTCCAACCAAAATAATAATAGAATATGTCCCCGTCAACATTCCATACTTTTGGTTATATATAGACGGGTTCCACTTACAAATGTTCCCACAAATCAATCTCTCTTCCTTCCACCAAGCAAACTTGAAATCAACATTTCCCAACCGGTTTCTATCTTCCAAGCTAGCATGGAATACTCTAAGCAAACTGAAATGGCGCCACCACCTCAATCTGCGCCGGGTTACCCGGTCGCAGCGCCATATGCCACGCCACAGCTGCAAGCATGGTCGACTGGCCTCTGCGGCTGTTTTGACGATGTCAGCAATTGTAAGTATATAAATTTTTTTATTCTTTCAATACTAGATAGTTTTTTTTTTTTTTTGTATTGAAATGCAGCATACATTAATCATCGTGTGACTGTGACATTTAATGTTTTGCTTCTTCAGGTTGTCTTACTTGCTGGTGCCCATGTATTACATTTGGCCAAATAGCAGAAATTGTAGACAGAGGCAACACTTGTAAGTGTTTCTAATCAACGTTGTTTTTAACTTTCAAAGCTTTGAAAATTTTTTTGGTCATTTACATTTAATATTATTTAATTTCCTTCAGTGATAGTTTGGCATGTAGAAATTAATCATTGAAGTGGTCCTCATTGTTTAAAAAAATTGCACACTAATAACTACAAAAGAGACCACTTTTGTTGTCAATTCTCCTTTAGATGATTGAAACTTAACACTTCATTTGCGGTAAACAAATTAATTACAATAATCAAATGATCACTATATTATAATATCAGTATCTTGACGATTCAAAATACTAATTGCATTTTAAGTTCATCATATTTGTTAACTCAACGACCTAACATCATGTAACAATTGTAGCTTGTGGCACTGCGGGAGCCATTTATACCCTGCTAGCATGCTTGACGGGGTGCCAATGGATATACTCGTGCACATACCGCAATCGGATGAGAATTGAGAACAACCTTCAAGAAGATCCTTGCGCAGACTGCTGTGTTCACTTCTGTTGCGAGTTTTGCGCCCTTTGTCAGATGTCAAGGGAGCTCAAGAACCGCGGCTGGGACCTCAACCTAGGTCTCCTCTCTCTCTTTTTCTCTTTATTTCTTTAGCTATATATCGACCTTGGATGTATATAAATCTAGCAAAGTGCTAATCAGCCTCGGTATGGTACCAATTAGATCTCGTACTACGTATGTATGCCCACTTAGCATGTGTTGTGCAATGTGCATTGACAGTTACTTTGTTACTGTCCGATAAGTACCAGTCAAATCCAATTCTGGCATGTACCTACCTGTACCAAAGTACCAGTGCGTGCTGTCATCAGGAATTCTTGTTGATTCCTTTTATGAGGATGACCGGCATCTGAACAAAACATCTTTCTGTTAACATGTCTTTATCTTTATATATAATATTATATATTAGGCTCCGTTTGGATGCAAGAAGAAGAAGGAGGAAGAAGGAAGAAGAAAAGAAAAAAATTATAAATAATTCAAACTCTTCATAAAATTACACACTTCTCAATACTTCTTCCCTTCTTTCCTTCTTTCCACACCTATCCAAACGGAACCTTAGTTAATCTGATTCTATGGATTTGATCTTTCCATTGCAGGGTACCGGCTCAATCTGGAAAGGAGAGGTGGCATGATTCAGGACCCAACCGCCATTCCGCCTCCCACCCAAGGGATGACTCGCTAAATTCAGTCTCCATCTGTGTATATGAAACCATGTTTGTGTTTGATCTAGTAAATAAGAATATCTGTGTTTAATATTACTTGGAAATCTCTAATGTTTGGCCAGTAAAATTTGGAAATCTCTAATGTTTGGCCAGTAAAATTGGCGGTCATTTCCGTTTGGATAGGTGTGGGAAGAAGGAAAAAAATAGAAAGAAGTATTGTGAAGTGTGTAATTTTGTGAAGAGTTTGAATTGTTTATAATTTTTTTCTTCCTTCTTCCTTCTTCTTATATCCAAACGCACCCGATCTATAATAAAAGCTTCATGTGGACCTTTAGAGTTTGGATGAGAAATTTGATGTTGGAATGTGTTCTATATATACTTTTACATATCATATATACGAATAATGATGAAATTTGATATTTTTTCAGTTTATTAAATAACTTTAAGTTTGCAATGATATGTCAAATTACACTAATTAAAGTGCATGAGATTTGACACGACTAATCTATACTGGACCTCGAAAGAAAAAATTACTTGATATTGTACTTGTTTGTGTTTAAAAAACAATCACAAAAAATTAGGGATCCACGTCAAAATTTTGAAGGACCCAGCTGAAAATGTCATATTTGATTTGAATTACATAACGACGTCTAAAAAATCACTTAGGGATCCAAATAACATTTGTTCCGGACTAATTATCTTCTTCCTTCCTCCCCAATAAATCTTATTAAGACAAAACTTAGAATATAATGAAATATTTGGGTGACTAATTATTAGTAGCATATATATACTAGCATGAATCTCGAGCATTGCATGATTTGTCTATATAATATTTTGTCAAATTTAGGACATTATAAACAAAAACTACCACATAATATAAAAAATACAATTCGGATATTATAAAAAAGAATTCACTAAACATTCTAAATGTTGTTTATGTCAAAAAAATTTCAAGTGCCACAAAAGATCAGAAATATTGTAGTTTGAATAGTGACCGAACTCCTCTTTTTGCCTCCCATCTTTATATATCTATAATATACAAAAATAAGTTATAATATAGAATAATAAGTGGAGTAATGCTTATGTCGTATATGTTTGACACTAGCCAATCCCTAGTAAGTGTTCATAGAGATTTCTAATAAACTTATTATGCAAAATTATGAGAAAAATAAAAATTCATAGAAAATTGTTGTACTTTTTTTTATTGTCTTGACTTTTGAATTAATATCTTGTATATTAAATATATTATTTTAGATTTTCTATTGTTATTATAATATATATTTCATTTCTCTTGAACTTTTATGTAGCATTATTTAAAAATTATTATTATATTATGTCTATATTAGATGTTACATCATATTTATTACAGTCCTGACACAAAATCCCAACTTCGCCCTAACTATATGTGCCTATCAAAGATTTTTCATTATGTTACTTTTTTGGATTTGATAGTAACGGGCCCACTACATAATCTACAATATTCACATATTTAAACGAAAAGTATGAAATGAAATAATTGTATATTCTAGGACATGTACAAATGTACAAAAATATTATTTCAGGTCTGTTATTATCTGCCGGGGCTTCGAGGGCATTAGCCACGGACTAAGCTGTCGAGCTTTAGGCAATTATTGTACAAATCATTGTAAACATTTGCAGAAATAAAATGCTTAAGTTTTCAAGCTCTTCACTGCAAATGTTTATCGGACTAAGCATGTTTGGATGCGTTAGGAATTTGGAGATTTTTTAATTCTTAAACATATATTTATTATAAACAATTCAAACTCTTCATAAAGTTACACACTTTCCAATAAATTTATGCTTAGAGGTCCGTTTGGATGGCTTCTTCTCGGAATAAGGAATAACGAATAACCATTTTTTACCAATAAATTTATTTCTAACCATCCAAACTCTTCACAAAAGTTACACACTTCCCAATAAATTTCTTTCCTTCTTCCTTCTTCCTACCTTATTCTCAACGGATCCAAATAGAGCCAGGAATAGAAAATTCTCCAAATTTCTAAGCGAAACAAACGGCCCCTTAGGCTTTATCTCATTTCGATCATTTCATCAAAGCGAATCTAGTGGACCACATGTGATTAATACATTATCAATTCATATGGGTTTTAAAGGCTATTTATCATGCTTGTGTAGTATATTTTGTACTAGATAGGTATGGCTCCGTTTGGATGAGGTGTGAGAATAAGAGAATAAATTTATTATAAACAATCCAAACTCTTCACAAATTTACACACTTCCTAATATTTCTTCTCACTTCTTTCTTTATTCTTCTTATTCCCACACCATCCAAACGGAACATATGAAAAGTTATAAGAAAAATCAATGTTTAAATCTGGTTCAATTTCGGCCTATAAATGGTGGAAAATGTATTTATTATTCTTTGTTGACATGCTATTGACACATGTGATAATCCGTTTACTAGATTTTTTTTTTCAAATAAATATACTATACTATACTGTACAGTTTACGATATAGAGGAATCTGACGTCTCAGATGCTGTTTTTTTTTTTCTTTTTTCCTTTCATTATTTTCATATTTTTCTTCTTTTTTTTAATGTACAAATCATTGTAAACATTTGCAGAAATAAAATGCTTAAGTTTTCAAGCTCCTTAATTATGTAACATCATAATTGTTCTCGAACGTTCGACTTTGTCCGATAATTCTTATATTTCATAATCTGTCCCCATTTGGAAAAAATATTTCGCTTGAAGTATCAACTAAATTCTGAGGTAATACAAATTTTTTTCATTACTTTATCTGAATTAAAATTTTGTGTGATTTATCGATTATCGTAATATTTTTTATTGTGCGGGACATAAACATTTCAGAAACATATGCGTGTCAAATATTTACTTAATGTAATTTACTTTATGAAATTAAATTTTATTAACAATTTAATTTTTTTTCCTTTGATATATATTTTTCTTCGAGAAGGGAAACATCATTAATGCATGATAAAGATTTTTTTTAAAAAAAAAACACCATATGTTCGGCCGGATTACTTCCAAAAGAGGGTAAAAACCTCGATGGTAGATAAGAGCAAGGGGTATTCCAGATAATAATTGAAGAAGAGAAAAAGTACTAATTTTAAAACACACAATGATTCAATGAAAGATCATGAAGATAGTGCTTCAATTATTTTTCGACTTTTCTTGATTTTTTGCTTTTTGTCTCCTAAAAGCAATTTATAACAACGGACAAAAGAAAAAGATTGTGATGTCAAACTGAGAATAATGAAAACAGGAAAGGAAAGAGATTAAGACATTAAAAGTTAGACCTTATGGGACCTCTCCAACCACCCAATATAAATTTGGTTGAATCGCATACAGAAACAACATTCGTACTGCCTTCTTTCCTGCAATCGATTCAAATTACATGTGATGAATACAGATTCAGATCATATTTATAACCCACAAGTTGTTCTCAAGGTATCTATCATACTTAAGAGTGAACCAAATTTGTACACGAGTCCAAATATGAGAAGAATAGTGCTAGCTTGTGCATGAGCGATTGAAACAGAACACACCACCTGTACACCGTCATAATTTAGACCGTTTAGATAACATAATGTTTGTTGCGACTAATTGAATATTTATACTTAAATAACATAATATTTGTATTTATTAAACTGAACATTTAGATACGACGAAAGTGCGCTGGATGACAGACCATCTCTGAGGCGCTATCGCTGCACTGAGGGCGCGATGACTTGTGATGGTAATTAGTGGGACGGCATTAATTAATTTTTCCTTCCAAAGAGGAAAAAATAAAGAAATAAAGAGGACAGAATGAGTACCAAAATGGATGGGCCAAGTTGCGAACATGTTGTTTATACATAGGAAGCCGTACCTTTTTTGGGCCATTAGGAAACATCGACAGAATAAAAAATTAAATTAGACCAGTAAAACAAAAGGGCCAGAATTTTATAATATATCCTCATGAAAGAATTATATTCTGACCGGTAAAACAATCTTATCTCCATCTCCAAATAAATAAATATATTATATATTTAATTATGTTGAGTATGAAAAATGAGAACTGCAGAGACCAGCCA
The DNA here is from genome assembly GCA_028095005.1 of Rhynchospora pubera. Lineage (NCBI taxonomy): Eukaryota > Viridiplantae > Streptophyta > Magnoliopsida > Poales > Cyperaceae > Rhynchospora > Rhynchospora pubera. The sequence continues at coordinate 22,063,909 of CM051463.1, forward strand.
GAAATGATGGTACGGTCCAACAATGATTAATGACAAAAAGAAACTAATTGCCTCTGCCGCCAGTCAAGGGTACATGAAATGATGAATATTTACAAATAAACACACGTGGTTCAATTGCAATTTCACGTTTCGTTTTGTTTGTCAGAACAGAAGAAAAAGTAATTATTTAACACGAGTGCAATTTCTTGAACGGATTTTAGTCAAGTCTAAGGAGCTTGGATTTAAAGCATGCTCATCAGTTATTTTATTCAGGAAAGCAAAGAAAAGATTTAACAGATAATTAATAAACAAATAATATTTCGTATAGTAGCAAATGACCAAATTCAATCGTCCAACTTCCGTTTCTTCTTCATGAATGTTTTTCTACCAAAAACAAATAGCATTTAACTTGTAGCAAGATAGCAGCCATACAATCCAAATTATCGATGACATCAGGGACGGAGGCAGTATGGGGAAAATGGGGCCCCAGATATTTTTTTTCAATTATATACTAAATTTTGTTAATATATAACATATTACATTTCTAATAAAAAAAGTTAAAATACAATCTAGTTTAAGTTTATTGTTTGTTCAAACTTGTTTAATTGTAATTTTATCTTTTAGAGCAAATTTAGAAGACGAAAAATCACAAATAAAATGTTGTTCGAATATGAAAATCTTCGCTTATTATTGAAGAGAAATTATTGTATTTGATATAATTCATGTTTAGAAAATTATTACTATAAAATAACGCAATATTATTTTTTTGTCAGTTTTTTAAAATTTTGAAACTTTCAAACTTTAATCTGTCTAAGTCGAAATTCTAGCCTCCAAATCAAAATCCTGACTCCGCACTCATATTGGAAAATTATTAACAAGTGATATTTTAGGAGATGCCATTACTTTCCGACCTTTTAATAATAAAAGCGTCATTGATTCCCTTCTGTGTTGGGTCACTTGAGAATAAAAATGAAATTTGTTAATTGGAATTAAAAATTGGCGGTGATAAGGATCATCTCAGAATTGAACATCTCATCATCTCCTAGATGATGTGTTTTCTCTTTTTTATTTTAAGAATGTGATTAATTAAGCGTCAATTGTCTTTCTATTTTTATCATCCATCTCCATCATCCCCTAAATTTATCATCCACAGTGTACCTTCCATCCCTTGCTAGCACCTATTTTTCCCTTCCTTCCCCCACCTCATTTTTTTTCCCAAGGCAATTAATTTTTTTCCAAGATAAATAGTAATATTTTATATGACAATTAATTTTTTTCTAGGACAATTAATATTTTAGTTAGGGTAAATATTTTTTGCAGAACAATTAATATTTTTTTAGGACAATTATTTTTTTCCCATGACAGTTACTCACATTTTATAGGATAAATATTTTTTCCAGAATAATTAGTTTTTTATTTTCATGTCAGATATTTTTTCTAGAAAAATTAATATATTTTTCTAAGGCAACTAGTATGTTAAACTAGAACAATTAGTATTGTTTTATGAGTAAAGTTCCGGTACCACAAGTTTAGGGTGTCATCAAATACCTCAACTTTATCTTTTCATTAATATTTAAAATTTAAATGTCGAATCTAAACTATTGAACTTCTTTGTTTCAATGAGTTATGCATTTCCATATAAGTTTTATAAAATTTAGAGTTCATTTGATACTTGATCCAGATCTCAAACCATAAACATATTATAATTAATTTGTCATAAATAACTAGATTCGTTCATTTTTACCTCTTGATCAATTATCAAATCGACTTCAAATTTTATAAAACTTATATGAAAACACATCCCTCGTTAAATTGAATAGGAGCAATAGTTTGTATTAGACTTATAAATTTTAAATTTTAAAAATATTGATAAAAAGTAAAATTATGGCATTTGTGGCACTCTAAAGTTGTAGCATCAGAATCCTTCTTTTGTTTTATAGGACACTTCTTTGTTTTATAGGACAATTGTGGTATTTATGAAAATAATAATTATTATATTATAGAACAATTAGTATCATAATACTGTAAGACATTAGTATTATTTGCTGGGACAATTAAGATATTTATTGTGGCAATTAGTATCATAATATATGATATCAGGAGGGGAAGGGGTGAGTAACCATTGCTTAGGAGATAGGGTAGGTAATGCTTGATACCTACTGGATGATGCTTATGGATATAAATGAAAAGGGGGTGATGAGGATGCTGGACAAATATTCTGAAAACGGAAAAAAAATAGTTATTTAGGGGATGATGGGGATGGTGCTGAGAAGGGAATGATCTTGAGTAATTCCTATTTAAAAATGCTAGTTTTTAGTTCTAAGATGAAATTTAATTTTTAATTGGAATTTGTTAAAATTATTTTTAAGTTAAATTAAATTCACTACAATGTTATGTTGTAAGTAATGTCGTTTTTATTTTTATTTTTTTCAGAACGTAATAATCTATTTTATCGCATTTGAAAAATTGTTTTCGTTACAATTATTTTAACAAAATATTTTTATAATGTCATTGTAAAAAATATGTAAATAAATATAATTTTCAACATTTTACTCAGAAAAAGACAAAGAGAGGAGGGTATAGTATCGGCAGAAAATTTCGGAGGGTAAAGTATTTTTCATGTTGTTCGTATACATGCAACCAAATGGTCTCTTTTCAGTTGGGAGTTATATATGCAAAAATTCCAACAAAATAGCTTGCAAATTGCCTTTTTTTTTTTTTGGCGTTCGTTTTGTTTGTAAATTTATTAATGTTATTTGAACTATTTTATTGAAAGGCACCGCGTACAGTCTACAGACTTATTATTAAAAAAAAAAACTTTCTGCCCTTTATGGCTCCGTTTGGATAGATGTGAGAAGAAGGGAAGAAGTGGGAAGAAGTATTGGAAAGTGTGTAATTTTGTGAAGAGTTTGAATTATTTATAATTTTTTTTTCTTTTTTTTTCTTCTTCTTTTTTCCAACGATCCAAACGCACCCTATTATATTATATATCACACTATATATTACATGAGTCATACTGCAGATCAATTAATCGCCGCATTGTTGCTTCAAACGGTACAGTATCAGTCTGTATCAGACACGCCAACTTGGAACGTCTCAGCCAAATGCCACGTCAGCTACAGATCAGTACAAAAAGATCGGACGAAAAATGTTGAAGACCACCCGTACAACAACAGATTTACATTCAGAACAGTACCAACACAACACCAAGTCATAATGTAATTTCGACTAATAACAATTGTAACCAACTTTTCCAAGCAGCACACAATGTAAGATTCCAAAATCCACTGATGACGTCCACGCGATCGCAACATCGCAAGCCCAGTGTGTACAGAGATAAATTGAAAGTCAATTTTGTCAATGCGACCTCTTCGCACTGGGTCCCACATGAGTAATATACCATTTCTTCGAAGAACTAAACTAAAAACGCGGAAACGGAGGAAGCTTGAAGCGAAGGCAGTTTAGTTTATATTAAAACCAAAAAAAAAAAAACAAAAACAAAAAGAAGAAGGAGAGAGAACAGTGTGCGGTGCCGCTGAGACGTGAGAGGTTGGCAGTTAGGTTAGCTCTCTTCAGCAGATCTTTTTATATTAAAGTGTTCTCTCTTCTCAACACTCTACTTGCTGATGACGAAATCTACCAAATCGACAAAGCTTCTCACTATGCTGATGAACCCCTTCAAGAGAGATCGAGGTGAGAACTTCATTTCCTGATTCTCCGATTTCGATTTCCGTCGAATTTGCGCTCTGATCGGATCGAATTTTATAATTGCAGCTAAAAGGGAGGAGGAGGAGGATTTAGAAGCGATTGCAGCCAAAGAGCAGAAGGTTTTTAGATACGAGACTTTAGTCGCCGCCACGAGAAACTTCAGCCCGAAGAATAAGCTCGGAGAAGGCGGGTTCGGTCCTGTCTTTCGGGTAATTGAATTGATTGGTATATTGATGATTAGATCTTGTGAAAGAGTTTTGGGTTCGGATTGCTTGAAATTGAAAAGTTTTTGTGTTGCGTTTAGGGACGATTGGAGGATGGGAGGGAGGTGGCGGTGAAGAAGCTCGGATCGGGGTCGAGACAAGGCGCGAGGGAGTTCCAAAACGAGGCGATACTTCTCTCGAGAGTTCAACATAGAAATGTTGTGAACTTGTATGGGTATTGTACGCATGGAGATGAGAAGTTGCTGGTGTATGAATATGTCACGAATGAGAGCCTTGATAAATTGCTCTTCTCCTCAGGTTTGTTAATTTCCTCCTTTTTTAGCTTTGTTTTTGTAAAATTTGATCAGTTCTATGCTTTGATATTTCTTTGTTGAAAAGAGTGCGCGTTTGGGAAATCAAAAGAGAAATAAATGAGTGTTATGGATTGTAAATTAAGCTCTAAATAATCGCATTGAAGATAGTATTTTTGCAAATACTCGACTTCTGGATTTCGTAGATTCAATTTTTTTTCCTCTCCAGTTAGAAAAACGAATCAAATTCCTGTTTATTGGGTTTTTGTCCCTGATCTAGTATCTATCTTCCATCCTTCATGCTATCTAGTATCTACCTCACAAAGCAATCAGCATGAGGTAAGCAAGAACTGGAGTACAGTCCTCTCCATTTCTATATTTCCAGGAGAAAATCTGTTGGTCAAACACGCATCCCAATGTACTCCATTCCATATGATGGCGTTTAAATAAATGAAACTGGAAGTCTCCTTTTAATTCTAAACTGGAGAATACAACGAAGCATTCTAACAAACGAGGGTCGACTAGTGGCCAACCTTTGTAGATTTTATTTCCATATGAGATTTCTAGACCGGGTTCCGTATGATATGAGGTTTCGTGCTGTCCTCGACCTCGTGCTATTATACCAACAATTTTCCTTTTGTTTTCCTTCAATTTCATTTCCATCCGTGTGCTCTTATCCTGTTTGTTTTCTTTACTATTATCGTTCCTTCGGAGTCTCCACATTTGAGCCGTAATATTTGCTATCTTGACCATTTGGATAGCAATCATAGAATTGGTTTTGACTTTTGGATTTTTGACAAATAAAAGACTTTTGTTCAAGTCCAAACTCCAAAACCACCCTTTGAATAAATGAATTCACTGTTTGCTAAATCATAGACAATTCATTTGTGGCTTTTTGTGCGTGAACTTGTAAACTTCTATGAAACCGCACCTTAGTTTGGAGTTTGGACCCGTTTTATGTTGGTGGTAGGATAACACTTGATAATAAATGAAATTATGTTTTAGTTTTATGAATAATTCAAGTTGATTTAGCAATTGTCAATTGGTCATGACCAGGGGCGGATCCAGTGGTGGGGCGGGTGGGGCTAGAGCCCCACCTACCGCCGTCGAACCCTGAAGTCCCTCTTTAGCCTCAATGAATTTTTTCAACCATTGGAGTACTCAAAGGTGGGGCTGAAGAACAGAAAAAGAGAAACCGTTCGATCAAATGATTCATTAGAGCACTCAGCCCCACCTAAATATTTTTGCTAGATCCGCCACTGATCATGACGTATTTGTTTTGTCCTTTTTCATCACTTCAAATATAACTTATTATTCAAGCAATCAAAACTTTTCAATGTATGAAAAGTCTCAATTTGCTTTAGTTTCAACATAAATTAATACAATTCAAGTTAGATGTAGCACTTGGCAATCTAAAGCGGACCGGTATAAGTGTGTAGATAACTTGTTGATTACTTGTCTTAAATTGAGAAAGTTTATATTAAACAGTAAATTACTATTTTTAAATTAAAAACGCTTACACTATACAGTAAACAGGAACCGGGTCATATTTCCGTAGAAAATGGGCTTGACCCGATGAGTTCATCCAGGTTCTTCTTAGACGCTTATTATTTTATGCCAAGGTGAAGAGTTTGCTTTTAATTATTTCAATTGGATGCTTAAAGTACCTTATTTAATTTAAAATATATAACATAGAGATGGAATTATCACTATCAGAATTCAAAACCGTTTGCTCGTAGGCAAAGAACACAGTTTTAATTTTTTTCAGTCTATTCAGGTCTTTTGACCGAGTTCCTTGTAAAGTTTTATTTCAATCTTTGTCAAAAGCTGGATCCCAATTTCTCAATTTTTTCTCTTTGCTTGTGGCCTTGTGGCCCTTGTGGGGGCCCTGATGGTACAACCCGTGGGAAAAAAACTTTGTATGTTTGTTAAATGTTCTATTAAAAAACCTATTCAGATTCAGCTAAAAAAGCCTAAAACCGAAAAGTTCTATTAAATGTTAAATCATTCTCATGGTGCTGTGCATAGCTGTCAACCAGTTGCAAGTTGCAAAGAATGTACGCTTCAATTTCTAATGTAGGATGCTGATCCAGCGGTGAAAAAGAAGTCATCTATCTATCAGTGTAATGCTACTGTTCCTTGCCCTTGTTCCACGTCCTTTCTTTATTGCCACCATCACTATTCACCAATCACCATCTCCAATTTACAATGAAAGTAACCACCAGTCCACTGATTCACCATCAGGGTTCTTCAGTGGAAATTCCCTTCGGCTTCGCTTTTGTAAAATAATTAAAAATTGTTACTCTCTTGACTATTGAGCTTTGACTGATTCAACCCGCCTTTAAAGATAATTGGTGGATGTCTTCTCTCTTCGTTAAATAATTGGTGGTTACTTTCTGACAAAATACTGGATCTTTTTTTTTTTCCTTCTGAAATTAAACATAATGGACCTTCGAAAAGAAACCTAACACACCGATTTTTTTATTTTATTTTATTTTTGGTTATTGTTTGTGTCTGGATCTTTAAATCCTTGCTGTCAGTTGCGAACAAACCATGTAATTGGCGTCTTTACTTTTAATTTTAGTGCTTGTACAATTTTCGGGTAAATTTTAGTGCTAATATTAGCATAATAATTTGAGTACAAAAGAGAGATGCAAATACACAAGCATCATACTTTAAAAAAAAAAATACACAAGCATCATTCGACATTCACAATCAATGATATACAAGCACATAATAAATATAACAATAAATATATCATTATTAAAAATTGTTATGCAATACACAGTGAGAGGAGGTGGTGATGAATCAAGGCATCTGGCAGCAAGACGAGCCGAGCTGAACTGGCAGAGACGGTATGATGTGATCATGGGCATAGCACGGGGCCTACTGTACCTGCATGAAGATGCGCACACACCCATAATCCACCGAGACATCAAGGCAAGCAACATCCTACTAGATGAGAGGTGGTGTCCGAAAATAGCTGATTTTGGAATGGCCAGATTGTATCCTGAGGGGCAGACACACGTGAATACACGTGTAGCGGGTACCAATGGGTACATGGCACCAGAGTACCTGATGCATGGGTCCCTCTCTACAAAGGCTGATGTATTCAGCTTCGGTGTGCTTGCTTTGGAGTTGGTTTCGGGTCAGAAAAATTCCAGTTTTGCTCCACCAATTGGTTCTGATGCACAAAACCTTCTAGAATGGGTGAGTAATTATAAGTCTTTTGTTTTTCTCAGTTCTTTCCCTTCTTTCAAGTTTCTTCATAAATCTTGACAGCTGGATGGTGTTAATCACATACATAGCATTAGAGTATTTTGTAGTCAATAAGGTAGATGCATTTATTGCTGGTTGTTGGTTGTGTTTTTGTGTTTGGACAAAGATTCAATTAGGGGGCCATCAATACAGTTAACACATGACCTTTTTCATATCATACTGTGGATAATCATATGCAACTCTGTAGAGTTTTTATTAAACCTCAACTCTGTAAAGTAACCTTTTGAGGAAGGTACCTACATGTTTCTTTATCCATTCAAGGAGAAAATGTGACTCCACTTGTATTAAAAAAAAAATTATCCCATACTTAAGAATTGAATTCTATTTGAGTATTAGAAGGGGCATTTGGTTAGGTCATTAGAACATTTTATTGAGTTTTCAACTATAATAAAGTCACCTTCTCAGGAAGGTACATGTTTCTTTATTCACACCAGAAAATACAACTCAACTTGAATTAAAAGAGTGTGATAATGGTCGGGTATAGGGTGAAGGTATGGATCTAGTAAGGTAGCCATTTATTAATATAAGGGTCCCCAGCTGTATGTAAGCATTCATGCATTTTCTTTCTCAGGTCACCTACTTTTGTTATATCTATTGTCATATGACTTTTGATCTTCAAAAAGCATTAAATAAGCCTAAAATGATAGTTACATCTCGATTCACAACCTGGATGGTTAAAAACAATTTATTATCTCCAATTTTCCTCTCTTTTTAACTCATTACTTGCGCATTTGACAGGCCTGGAAGTTGTACAAGAAAGGACAGAGTGAACAAATGCTGGACCCAGCACTAAAACAAAGTGCAGTAGCAGACCAAGTTGCTGTTTGCGTGCAACTTGGTTTACTATGCACACAGGCTGACCCCAAACTACGTCCAGACATGAAGCGGGTGGTTGTTATTCTATCAAAAAAGCCGAGTCATCTGGAAGAGCCGTGTCGACCTGGTGTACCTGGTTCAAGGTACCGTCGTAGAGCCTATGGCTCAGGTGGATCATCTGCAAATACCAACTCGAGTGACAGCTCAACCTCGACACCTCATTCAGCTACTGGTTCTACTATTGCAAATAATACAGCCACAACCTCGACGCCTCATTCAGCTAGTGGTTCTGCTTCTATTGCAAATACTACAGCCACAGCCTCAAGTAGTCACACATCTAGACGAAGCCGAGGATCAGGATCTCATCAAGGAGAGATTCATAATGCGAAATAGCATGCTTTTTTGCCCCCTTTTTTCTCTTGTTTGTTATTGTGTTCATTGTTTAATTGATTTTGTAAAAAAGGCTAGAGAGTAGTTTTGATACTTATACGAGATGGCTAGTTCTTGTATGCAACCGGCTTTTTCGGCCCAAGAGAGCTGTTTAGCTGGAGCTCATGTAAATACAGTCGACCGAAAAAAATCATGAAAATGTCAAAATTTTGTATAATGAAAAGGGTTTTGCGGAGTGATATGTTAACCAACTAAGTTTTGGAATCAAGATGCGTTGTTTGGACCAGTTATTTCGTTATATTCCGCCAACTAAATGATCCTTGATTCGATTCACGGCTGAGAATATTTATTTTCAAAATTTTTATAATAAAATCGTTGGTTTCAAACTAACTTTCAAAAAAAAAAAAGTTATATTCCGCAAACTAAGTGGTCCTTGATTAGATTCACGGAAAGAATATTTATTTTCAAATTTTTATTAATAAAATCGTTGGTTTCAATCTAACTTTCAAAAAAAAAAAAAAAAAAATAAGTTGGGGAGTCAATTGAAGACATAAATTATCGCTGGATTGTTTATAATTTATAGATCGCTGAAATTGTTGGAATGTTTTGCGACTCATAAAAGATTTCGAAAATTGATTAACACCATTGTATTGTTTAATTTGTCATCACTGTCATCGCACATCAACGAGCAGAGTTCTCTCCCCTTTACTCATCCAACGCGCACATTATTTTTTGGTCATTTTGTTATTATAATTGTTCACTTTATTAGATACAAATGTTCACTTTGTATTATAATTGTTCGATGTTTTATAAGTGTTCGCTATGTTCACTATGTTCATTTTATTATATTTTTATTTTTGTCCAAATGTTCAATTTAATAAGTACAAATATTCTGTTATTTAAATATAAATATTCAGTTAGTTGCAACAGTAAAATATAACTGTTATAAAAAAACCAAGCGAAGGAGTCACGAACCAGACAAAAAACACATGAAAAAATTAGAAGGGGTCATGAACCGATCCGGTTCAAATTAATTTTTTTCCGACTCTACCCTTACTCCCTAGAGCAGCTCTCTCTGATCCATGCGCGACACCCTAGCGCGACTCTGTCCATTAGTTGACGCATTTAACTGAACACTTGTGATTATTAAACTGAACATATTTGATTATTAAACTGAACATTTGTAACATAGTACAACGATGACAGCGATAGTTTATTTAGGGATAGTGATTTTGACACTCCCTTTATTGATAAAACACTTCTAATTTTTTTTAAAGACTAAAATATCCTTGGTCAATTAGACAATTGAAGTATTTAAGAGTTATCTTAACTGATAAAATTCTCTAGTTGAGTACCACCGTACAAAACAAAAAGGTAAAAAAAAAAGCACACACAAACTTTGAGAAGAAAATTAATTTGCGTTTAGTTTCTCTTGATTTTTACAAGCTTATCACAAGAGGCGATTCTTTTTTGTTTATGAAAGTATATAAAATAGAGAAAACTATTTAACGGGCTATAAAATTAGAATAATTTAGATCGGTTAAAATCTCATATTTTATTGGAAATTAATCTCTAGCCTTGGTTTCAATCACCAAAAAAACAGAGGAATTTTTTACTATTAGCGACACAGAGAATAGACGGTTGTTTATTTCAAGATATTTACTGTGATGCACGAAACCAATGATTTACATACAAAATCATTGCAAAGTCATTTTTTTCATTTTTGGTTTATTATAAGTTTATAACTATTTATTTTAGGTTTGTAATATAACAGTGCTTATTCCACCGTGACCATGAGAGTACAATACCTACATGCGCTATATGCCTATATGTGCTATATGATGAGAGAATAATTGCTTAGATAGGGCATGTAAGAGAGCGTCAAAAAATTAATAATGAATACGTGGTGTTTTATCAAGGGGTATTTTAATCATAGAGGAGTGTTTTATCAATAAAGAGAGTGTCAAAATCACTAGCCTTTATTTAACGATAACAGTAGCTGAAAGATTTCTGTTAGCCGTCCTATCAAAACAGAATCTATAGTTGGTGGACCTTTTGTTGCCCATATCAGATTTGGGCCACCTTTTGTACAACCACCATGATTAGGCTTTGCATGTGGTAATTTTTCGACGAATTTGTCAAGCGGTTAAAAGATAACTAAAATGGGAGTAACTGAATGCTGAAGCTCGGATAACCTGTTGAAAGATTCGCCTCATTCTTCTCCTTCATTATCTTTCGCCCTCAAAACTTTGAACTCGAGAGCAAGTGTTGGAAAAAATAACAGGTTTTCTCCTTTTTTTTCCTTCAGCTATGTAAGTATTGGTGGGAAAGCAACAGGTTTCGGACGCCACTGAATTGTTATTCTCTGCACCAAAAACCTAACAAAAAAGAAAAGGGTTTCTTTTCACCTTCTGTCCATTTGGATGCTAAAATACACATTTTCTATTTTAACTCCGAACATAAACTTAAGCTATTTTTCTCAAATAATCAATTCTATAAACAATGAGAAACACTTGTGCCCGTTTATTTACAGAAATCGAAGGTAAGAATTGGCACGGGATTTCTTAGTTGCCAAGCTAAACAAATACCACCGAGAATTAGTCATATTTCAGAAACACAATTATTTGTACAACTAATCAATGGGTGCGTTTGGATAGGTGTGGGAAGAAAGGAAGAAGGGAAGAAGTGAGAAGAAGTATTGGGAAGTGTGTAATTTTGTGAAGAGTTTGAATTGTTTATAATTTTTTTTTCTTCTTTTTTCTTCTTCTTCTTTCTTCCAACGATCCAAACGCACCCAATACGTTGTCATTCCAAAACGTTGTTGTTCCCAAATTGTCTTATTTTGTTTTCTTTTTTTTTTAAAGTAAAAGGATATTTTGTTTCCCTTTTTCACTTCGAACAATCATAGAGTGACCATTTTATTTTATTTTTTTCAATACCTTACAACTTACATTTGGTAGATGACCAGTTCAATTTATTGGCAGGAAGTTGTATATACCTAGGTGGATATTAAAACATGAGATGGGCTAAAATCAGCCACGACTAACGAATACAACCGTCAGCTACGATCAAATCTCAATTTTCGAGATTCTAACAGTCGATCTGAACCGTTCAATGTGTTCTCCATATTGAAATCTCATTGGAGACCAAAATTTATATTTTTATGATTTTAATTTACTATTTTTTTTAGATTTTTAAAAATCATAGTTATTGAAGGGTCCAGAATTGCTTAGATTAAGAATTTTGTAAAATATCAAACAAATATTAAAAAGTTTCAGAAAAATGTAAAATTTGGTCTCCAATAAGATTTCAATATGGAGAACACATTGAACGGTTCAGATCGACTGTTAGAATCTCAAAAATTAAGATTTGATCGTAGCTGACAGTTGCATCTGTCAGTCATGACTGATTTTAGCCCATCTCTTAAAACATTGGTGTCAAGCCATAAACACAAGTGGATTGTGAAAAAATGGGTCCTCTGCAGCTGTGCTACATATTTGCTATGGAAAATTGCGGTTTCCAAAAGAAAATTCCAAAACATTTTTACCATACAATGTATCTGGATATAGTTGACGGAATAAGTACCCCCACTTGTTAAATTATTTAAAATAATCATAATCAAACAAGGAAAGAGCTTTTCTTTCTGTTTTCTTTCCACCGCTTGGTAGCCTCTACTGGTTTGTCCAAAAAAAAAAAGCAAGGAAAGAGCTCACTCCAAAATGGGATCTCTCAACTTGCACAATTGCTTGATAATTTTGCAAAGTTAGGATCAAGTGATCAACGAACCTTTCCCTGACCTTCCAATTTTAAATTTCCACTTGATCAAATGCTTTTTTTTTCCAATAATGAAGAATTTCAAAGAGAAGCAGGGTTGTGCAATGTCGGCACATTTGACAAAATAATTTGGAGAAAATTAATGAGCAATTTGGGTTAAATGGCACGATGCAACTTGCAATTAGACCAAGTCGCGCCAGCCCGAAGAATCAACTCTGACTTGACCCCAAAATAAATTAAACGGGTGAATGGGTGATGCTCCTCTCTATTTATGTAGAATTGCTCTCGATATCCACAATCATTGGTCCATTGTTATGATTTATGACTTTCATATTCGTTTTAGGTATTCACTTAAATATTATAATAATTAGTAGCGAATGTATCCACCTAATGGGTGGATAAATTAGAAATGACAAAATTTTTACATATGTGTTCTATTTTCAAAATAAAAATTATTATTATTTTAATAAAGTTTTTTCATATTTGTCATGTTCTGTTTCCAAACACAGTGCACAATCAATCAAGTAATAAATTTCTTTCTACAATCAAACTAGTGAATTTTTTTTTTATTAAAAGTGAAGAGTTTGTAAACTTATATTCATTACTAACATTCAGCCATTGGTTTAAACGATCAATGGCTAAGATTGCATAGAGTAAACAATTGTCTACACTTTATACCTAATTCTTTTAGTCCTTAGATACGTGCTTTTATAAGTAGTAGGGATTAAGAAAATATTTTTTTATTGAAGCCAGATCATATATTCCTGCGAATCTGCTAATCATTGTTTCTAGTTTGAAAAAAAAACAACAACTCCTTAAATGATACTTTTCTTAGCTCAAGCGATTTTTTTTTGTCTCAATTTATCATTTTATTTATTTATTTATTTTTGTCGTTGTTGTTGTTTGATGATGAAGATATTCTCCAACGGTGGGAATGGACACAAACTACTGGGTTTTATTTCACCGCGGTGAATTTTACAATATTCATGTTTCAATGTTCCGGGTTTGATGTTAGATAAACATTTCAGGATCTTTCCCAGAAGCTGCGGCTCGTTGTGTTCACGCCTGGCTGTTTAGTTGAATGCTAAGCTGCTCCAACTAAGTGCTCGTGAAAAAAGCAAAATAAAACTATTTCCTAAAGTTTTGTTATGGTGAGTTACAATTTATGGAGTCTTCCGTGAGTCACGATTAAAACTCTTTGATGTGATTCAAAAATGACCGATTCAAACCGTCCAATATAATTTCTATATTGAAATTTTCTTACAGACCAAATTTTATTTTTTTAAAATTTTTAAATATTTTTTTTCGGATTTTTAAAAACTGCTGGTTTTGAACAGTACATAATTAATTAGATTAGTGATTTTTAAAAATTCCAAAAAAATACTTAAAAAATTCAGAAAAATATTCATTTTGGTCTACATGGAGATTTCAATAAGGAGATCATATTGGATGGTTTGGATCGATAATTTTGAGACAGATCCAAAAGTTTTGATCGCGACTCACAGAAGGCTCCGTGAGTTGAAACTCACTATAGCAAAAATCCCTCTCTCTCTCTCTCTCTATATATATATATATATACAGGCTAAAGTATACTCCAGCATACGAATCAAACCCGTATGCTAGAGTCGTTTCTCAAAATCTAAAATTCAAACAGTCGATCCAAACCGTTCAAGTTGTTCTCCTTATAAAAATATCCTTCAAGACCAAATTTTACATTTTTTCGAATTTTTTTTGTTATATATTATGCTATTTTCAAATTGAATGGTCAGAAATACTCCTTTACAACTCCTTTACAGTGTTTTTTGAAAATAGCATAATATATAGCAAAAAAATTTGAAAAAATATAAATTTTGGTTTCCTAGGAGATTTCAATATGGAGAACAATTTGAAAGGTTCGAATCGACTGTATGCATTTTAGATTTTGAGAAACGACTCCAGCATACGGACTATCTATATGCTGGAGTATACCTTAGCCAATGTCTCTCTCTCTCTCTCTCTATATATATATATAGAATGGCTAATGTGTCGTAGATGACACAGAGGGTCCCGTGCCATAGAGTCATTTTTTGAGATTCAAAATTCAAATGCTCAATCCGAACCGTTCAAGTTATTCATCATACTAAAATGCCCTTGGAGACCAAATTTTACATTTTTTCGAATTTTTTTGCTATTTATTATGATATTTTAAAAAAAAACGTTATAATTGGAGTATTTCAGACCCTCCAATTTGAACATATCAAAATAAATAGCAAAAAAATTCAAAAAAATGTAAAATTTGGTCTTCAATGGTATTTCAATATGGTGATCAATTTGAACGGTTTGGATTAACTGATTGAATTTCGGATCTTCAAAAAATAACTCAAAAAAGACGTCTATGGCATTGCCATCTATGGCACTTTAGCCCACCTATATATATATATATATGTGTGTGTGTGTGTGTGTGTGTATTTTTTTAAGATAAATTGGGGTCAAGCCTCTCTATTTTTAAATTAAATGTCTATGAAAGACCCTTAAGTCGGGTTTCGAACATGCGACCTTTCACTTAAGATGCATTGCTCTTTGTCACTAGATCAAGATTTGGTTCTCTGAAAATAAATATGTTGTGTGATACATCCAATTGATATAAATGATCGATAATTTAATAGTGTGAATATCAATTTGGGCAATCTAAATCTCATTGATCTTTCCATCAAACAATAAAAAAATTTCAATCTACGAATTTCGGCGACCTTTGATTGGCCATTATTCAAACTTCATATTAACTTAGATACTTGGTTTTTTTTTTCTAAAGAATGAAAATTATATATATAATTTTATTATGATTTATATTTTTAAGGAAATATATGTATCATAAAGATCTATAAATGCTTGAATTTTTTAAAGAAAGAGAATGAAACGCTTGATAAGTAATTATCTTGGCAATGATAAATGTAAGATTTAATTTGAAATCTTATGTTATAGACATGATATGCATGGTAAAAAAAAAAGATGAAAATCGGTATGCTTTATAGTTTATCAATTGATTTTAATTGTCAACAGTATATGAAATAAAGATCATTGTTGCATCGTCGAACAGTATTTAAATTGCATAAAAAATTTGCAAATTAAGTTATCTATACTGCATACATCATGTAATATATCTGTAAATTTATTTGTAATTTTCAATATTAAAAAACACTTATCTTTTTATTTTAAAGCTGAAGGTCCATAGACCGGAAAATCCATTTATTACTTGTAAAATAACCCTACTTATTTGTGCTGTAACTGTTTCTTGGAGCAAATTTGGGACACAACTAGGAGAGGTAAAAAAAATAAATAAAATAACAAAGGCATGGCGAGCGCCTACTCGCAACATCGCAAGTGGCTGTTAACTATTTTCTTTTCGAGAAAAACAACCTTATTAAAACGCATTATTGCCTCGTGAGCTGTTTTTAACGGAGCCAATTATTCAAAGGCATCGTCCTTGTAAAAAGCTTACCATAAGTTTCACCGTACGGCATGTCGGCATGCTAAGACTATTCGTGATTTAGGCTCCGTTTGAATGACTTTTTTTCGGAATAAGGAATAAGGAATAACTATTTTTTACTAATAAATTTATTTCTAACCATCCAAACTCTTCACAAAAGTTACACACTTTCCAATAAATTTCTTCCATTCTTCCTTCTTCCTACCTTATTCTCAACGCATCCAAACGGAGCCTTATATACTCGGAGAGTCGGAGGTACAGCGCAGAGGAGACACCTTCCTGCTATGTTGGAATGATGACTGGTTTTTTCTCACCTATCAATCATATATTTTACAAATCTAAGATCTAAGATATATATTAAAAACCGTGGCCGATATTTAAACTTGAAATATCGGTCAAAAATAGAGTTAATTTTTTTACACTGTTATTTATATAAATTAAAAATAGTTTAAAAGTTAAATATATTTGGAAATCTAAGGTAGATATATTTGGAAGTCTAAGGTAGTTCATGTCTAACCTATAGGAAAAAAAAATTTATTCTCTCATACGACATGCAATCTAAGCCCACCAATTTTCGTTGATCGATCAATCTGAATATATTCTAGAAGTTTACCCTTCTTAATTAAAAGCCATGATTCCATCGGCTTTTAATTAAAAATATTTTTTGATTAAATATATTAAAAATAATTGTACCGATCATCTAAGATAGTTTTTTTTATATATAAAGTAAATATAAAATAGATATATTGAAAACATATATTTCTTTATATATTGATAAATTTAGCCATCAAAATTTATCAAATGGCGGCGTACCCCTCATCTAGTTTTATTTAAATCTACTCTAATCTTCACACATCAAAATTTGAACATACTAGAATGTCCAATCTCAAAGATAAATATTTTTTTGTAAAGCTTTTCTCAGAATAGGAGAAAGAAGAACTTTGCAAGAAAGAGACAATTTCTTTATTATCTTTCTGTCAATCTGTAATACACCGCTTTTGCCTATATATAGACAACTCAGATACAAAACATAGTCTAACCAATAACAGATGGTATGTAATGTAACTAACTCGAAAACAGAAAGTATCAACTATTAGCTGAATCAGTTTTCGGTGCCAGTATCATCCCTGGGTATGACATTCTGTGGCCCTTGTGACTGAGAGTTGATGTGGTGAATCACTGCACTGTTTTGATCATTAACATTTTTAAAAAAATAATAGTTTTGAAGATTTTTATGACAGTAATTTGCGGCATCTGACTGTGTAGACAGTCTATGAAAAACTTAACTTCACCCGCTATACAAGGGGAACACGGGTCATCGCCGCAAAAACAATAAAAACACCATTTACCCGCCATAACGGGACAAATTTCTGAATTTCGTACAATATTTGGCGAGATGGGTATATAAATAACAACTTTTTTTGAAATATAAATAATTAACTTAATTTGACCCGGTATATAGTGGCCACACGGGACGTCGCCATGGTGAGAGAAAAATTGATAGACCCACAGGCCACAGTAACTCAACATTTAACTATTATAAATTTTAAATTTATTTTTTAATTTATTCTCGCTGCCAATATGTTTCTGGTGGATTTTGACTATATAAACTCAAATGAGCTAGCGATACAGACTTGACCAAAACAATTCAATTAGAGTATAAATAGTATTGTACAAGATGGTTAATCGGCTGTAGAAATTATTTGGTCATAGTTCTTCATTTTATCGACCATCAAATCAATTGTAAATTTTAATATCGTAATAAATCTGATACAATTTTAAAAATGATCATTCATTGAGCAATTTTAAAAATTATTAAATCCTATATTTTATAGGCTTTTGATTTTGATTAACGAATAATTGATCTTATATTACATTAGATTTGATTCGTGACTTAATCTAAATTGTAAGGAAGTTCGTCTGTAATTTTACTTTCTGATTTCAACAAACTTGATTGTCAGTGTTCATGATGGTCAAGCAAAATGAAATATGGATATATTTTTGTTCCCGTTATAAAAAGGAGGTGGGTGGGGATCCTTTTCCTTATCTTGTCAAGAGGTGACAATATTTTCTTAATCGAGTTATATTAGTTTTTAATTTTAAATAAGTTCATGTGTATGTCGGGTTTTTTTAAAGATAAATCGGAGTATAAGTCATCCAACTTATATTTTTAAATTAAATGTCTATAAAAGATCCTCCAATCGGATTTCAAACCTGCGACCTTTTCACTCAAGATGCATTGCTCTTTGTCACTAAATTAAAAACTGGTTCTTTCCATATGTATGTCGTTGGATACATAGATAAAAGAAATTCAAATTTCAATGCATTGCATGAGTCATTAATATTTATCGAAAAATTCAAATTCATTTAGAAACACACATGTACCCATTTTTGTCGTTATACACGTGATATTTGCACGATATAAATCATGTCTATAATATTAAATTTAAAATTAAATTTTATTTTCTCTAATTGTCAAAAAAAAAAAAAATCAAACTAAACTATTTTCACTTATTAATAAAAATGTCTAAATGTAAAAACAAACAGTTTAAGTATTCTTTAGTGCGTCGAGAACAGGACCATTAACCATTTGATTGGTGACATACGATCCAGATTATGTTTGAAACTATTATTAAAGTTTTAAACAAATGATTATTTTTGAAACTTCAGGGACCATCTCCTTTTTTAATGACAAGAAATGTGTGGTCGGCGGACTGGCGGAGAACAGCAGAACAGCGCCTGTCTACTTGCAAATTGGAATGGATCCGATCGATGTGCTGGCGTAATTGCTGTAATTACATTTTTTTTGTCGTAAAAAAAGATAAAATTTTACATGCACCTCGGAAAACCTCAAAATATCAGTTTGAAATCTCATACGATGACTTGGTTAATATTCCGTTGAAATAATCTGTAGCTTTATCAGTTTAATTTGGTGACAAATAAAATCTGAATTTTTTAAAGTAACAATTATATCCTCCTTTTTTTTTTTTGAATAAAAGCGACCCAATAAAGGGTAGCGAGCTTCCATTAATCATCCCAATTATTTAATAATACAAAATTTTCTATATTTTGTAGTTTATTTTTCTTTTTTTAGAATGATTGGCAGTGGGCGCCCGTATTTTCTAGTTCACTCGCTTTTATTTCCTCCGAACATAAAAACGCTAGTAAAAAAAGTTGAAATAATCTATAGCTTTATCACTTTACTTTGGTGACAAAATAAAATTTGAAATTTTAAAAGTAAAAATTATATCCTCCCAATTAATTAATAATACAAGTTTTTTTTATATATTTTGTATTTTACTTTTCATCTGCATGTATTTCCTACTCCGCTCGCTTTAATTTCCACTGAGCATAAAAAACGCTAGTAAAAAAGCTAATTGAATAAGAAACACATGCAGATAGATAGATAAAGTTTGAAATAAAAAAAAAGTGTTTTGTGATACTGTAATTATCTTTGCGAGTTATGAATTTATAATATTTCGAGATTTTTGTATTATAATAAATAATAATATAATGTAATTTATTTATTATAGAAACTTAGGCCATATTTGGATGCTTTAAAGTAGTCCTAACACGAGAATAACAATAATGTTCTGTTTGGATACAATTTTTCTTTTATTGAAGGGCACAGGAAATTATTGGTAATTTTTCATTAATAAAGAAAAATGTACATAAATATAATAAAAACTTAAAATTAATATCATCAATATAAAAACATGTGATCCTATTAACTTCTAACAAGGGCTATACTCAAATAGCAGTACCATACCAGTATTAGTTCGGATACAATTTTATACGGACAAAAGCCAAAATTTTATCATCGGAAGAACTATAAATTTGTAACATGTTTACACAATAATATTTAACACAATTTAATAAGGCGTTCCGTTATATTATATACAGTCATTGTATACTTTTTGGACATGATTACTAACATTTATTTTTTTCTTATGAATAAACCCACACAATTTAACAAATGGACGAATAACGTAACTCCAATGTTAACAAATTTTAGTTCGAATTTATAAAATTGTAAAATAAAACTAGCTTTATGAAGATGAGAGATAAAATTGTAAAAAAAAAAAGAGAATTCCTAGTCGAAAAAATTACAAACTACAAGTAGACATAGCTTGTTGTTCAAAATGACAAACAATATAAAGAGATGTTTTGGAACTAAAATTAAAAGCTCATGGAGATACTTTTTTTTTTTTGGAAGTAAGAAGAAAAGTAAGCGTTATTTCGATAAATATTCTCTTCATATTATTTTTGAATATCTGGAAATGAAAAAAAATGCATGAATATCTTTTGTGTATGTGTGTGTGTATACGTTAATTTTTCTGCTATAATTATTGCATTTGCTATTAATAGTGAATTAATTTAGGTATTACTAATTGAAACCGCATATATATACGATTTTGGAATCAATTTCAATTTACACAATAGTTCTGTACCGCCTAAATACGGAGAAGAGTAGAAGACCAACAAGGGTTTAGGTTTCTTTAGTACTCATCTTTGATCTTTCATCAAATAACTTTTCTCAACAACACTGGCGGATACTAGGCCGTGCTCCAATACTAAAAATCTTGTCGGAGAAGAGAATTGAAGAGGTAAGGGTGCCCAGATTTTTACCACCTCAAAGTTGAAGATTAATAATTGAGGACGTAGTCTTTCCAAAGAAATGAGTCTTAGTTTTCTCCTCTCATCTTTTTTTATCTCATGTTACAAGTTATGGAGCAAGTAGACTAATTTGGAGCGAACCCTAGCTAAGCTAGAGCTTAATTTCTTAAGTGATAATTAGCTGCTCAGACCTCAGGTATGCATTGAGCACAATAAATTATATCGTTATTAAACACTTTATTTTATTCCGACGATATTTTTATAATTCCTCTTTTCTTTTCTTTTCTGTTTTTTTTTTTTTTTTGAGGAAGATGGATGAAATCTTCCAATTTAAGCTAATTAATATCTATATGAGAAATTCTTAGTCGGGTTTTGAATTTTTAATATCTTTATATAAGAGGCGTTGTTTAGATCACCATAAATTTTAATTCTCGAGATTTTATATTGTTGAACATTTAATAAATTAATTTATTTTTTTGCTGGTTAATTGTGATTTGTGTGTGCATATATGACTTCGTTGTGTGGTATGCATATACATACGCGACACAAAAATATAATAGATTTTGTAAATCGTATGTGGTAGTTTGTTTTTTGTGTGATTTACTTTTACCTCCAATATTGAATTTATGAAGCGTTTCTTCTTATTTTCTCAAGTAAATTTAATTCTATGCAATGCTTTTTCTGTTATTTTTTAATTCACCATTGTATTGTCTTTTTGTCAACACGAGTCAACTTACTTAATGATTAAATCGAAGCAATATTTGTTTCGGAACTATTGTTTTTGAAGAATACGTGCATTAGCTCGAACAAACGAACTTTTGATTGACAAAATCACTCACCTCGTTATGAACTTTGGCAGCACGCGGGTTTGCTATTTTGGACTTTTTTAATACTCGAATATACAATCCAAACTATTGATATTTCTTAAACAAACAACTAACAACATTAAAAAATAAACTATAATTCATTTATTATTTTTTTTTTTGCTAGGTAGTACAAAATAAACTTAAAAAAATCATGACAATTTATATGAATTGAAAATTATTATGAAAATGAATAGGATTAATGGTTGAAATTTGGTAATCTAAGTTTTAAATTATGCAATATATAAATATAATATGAGTGTTGGGTCTTAGTTCGCACAAAACATCTTTTGATACTAAATGTTTTTCTTAGGCGCTGCTCCACAACTCAAATAAAGGAGGAGAGATTAGAAGAGGTGAGATAAACTATATTGTATGGATAATCGAACCAGTTAGAAAGAGAGAATTTGGCTCCACAGTGGAGATGAAACTGAATAAGCTTGGATGAGGCATGGTAAAGAAGATCCATATTTAGAACGAGTTAATTCCGAATCTGTAATCTTCATATTTGGGGTAACGTTCACCTTCGACAAGGACGTACCTAAGAATTTAAGTCATTAGGGTCTATAATTTTTTTTTCTTTTTGAAATTTTCGGATGATTTGCAAGGAAGGGGAGGGAAGTTGATTCGTCAAGAATGAATGCGATCTGGGTCCTGATCGATTTTTCAAGATTCACTATGCGATTTAAATCCAACGCAATCAGACCACTCGGGTCCTTCAAATTTCTACGATACTTTTTTATTTACATAGCGGTCTTATCTCAAGTAAATTTTTTTTCATGTAGATCTCTCGACCCACCAAGGCCATCATAGCTCCGCCCCCTTTGCACACTTAACTTCAGTTCGGATCCTCTGGTCGTTTTTCGATCTGAGCCGTCCGATTTAATCTCAACGGTTAAATTTTTTAGGCCTATCAATCTGATATAATTTACGGATCATCCATAACCGTTGAGATAAAATCGAACGGCTGATGTCGAAAAACGACCACTGGTGATCTCGTTCACCCCTAACCTCCCCATCTCCTCACCCTCTGTTATTTTATTTTTACAGCACAACCTTAGTAGTTTATATTATTTAAAAAAAATACCTTCATTTTTCAATGAAAAAAAGATTACGTTCACAATATAAAGAGAGACAAAAAAGAAAGGGAGATGTGATGTGTAAGTTTTAACTTTTAAATTCTAATTTGAAAACTCTAATTTTAATTACCATGACACGCAAGCACTTATCATAATTGGGGCCAAAACGCGGTGATCTCTAATAAAACCCCTTTTTTTATTTGGCGGAAAAAACGTATCATATTTAATTATTTCCTCGAAAGAATACAGCTACAGATATTTTGGGTATTCTAGCCGCGCCTCTCTAAACCCCAGTATATCATTTCCAAATGCAGAAGGATCTTTATTTAACCCTTCTCTTGTTAGGACCCTCCTCCTTTAAACCATCTTCCCTCTTTTGAATTCCTTCTTACTTAAGCAAGGAGAGAGAGAGAGAGAGAGACGCACGCACTCCACAAAATACGTTTCATTGAACTTCGTTTTGTTTTTTTTAACTGTTTTGGGGAGGAGAGAAAAGAGTGAATCAGTGGCAATCATTAGATGAATATGAATCTAAGGTAAGATTAACAACCGATCTGAACTCTTCTCCGCAATTTCTAGCACGATTCTATGTATTGTATTCAT
Source organism: Rhynchospora pubera (assembly GCA_028095005.1). Classification (NCBI taxonomy): domain Eukaryota; kingdom Viridiplantae; phylum Streptophyta; class Magnoliopsida; order Poales; family Cyperaceae; genus Rhynchospora; species Rhynchospora pubera. Next base: position 22,086,997 of record CM051463.1, read on the forward strand.
CAATGATCTTTCTTAGTTATCCTCAATACTTGAATATCGTATTGGTTCGTACTTTTTAATGTTAATTTAAAGATGAAATTAACCTAAGAAATTTTAATTGTATATTTCGTATAGATTCTTAATCTGGTTCGTTCTCGTCAAAAACTTTAATTAATCCAACTGGAATAGTTTCTAGAATTTGAAGCTAAATTATCTCATGCGAATTTTTCTATTTGGCTAATTATATTACAGTCGCAAGTGTGTTTTAATTTTTGAATACTACATTGCTCAACTTGCTTGGAATCATACGCAGCATGATTGAATTTCCATCTAGACATAAAAAAAATATAACACCTACCTTTGGTTTGTTATTAAAAAAACTTTTCACTTTTTTTTTTATTTTTTATTTTTTGCTTAGAATCATACGCAGCTTGTTGACTTCAATTACTAATGACCATCTGTATATATACTGTATATAAAAATAGCAGAGGAAAATCAGTCTTGACATTAGAACTTCGTATTGACCAAAAGGAAGAAAGTGAAAGAACACTAGTACATTATCAAAATCAGACCGGGCTTTGGGTCTGTATTATGGCCATCACAATTTTTCTTAAGAATTTTAGACAATAAACTTGATCGTGTTGGTTGGGGTCTAAATTTTCCATTCCCGTGGTCGTACTTAGGATTTGGCTCCTAGTTGTTCTTCAATTTCAACCTTTGAGCTGTACAATATTTCCTTCTTTTTTTTGTGGCTGTATAGTATACATGCAACTGTTAGCTGTCATTCTTGTTTCGTAGATCATTGATGAATTTTCCATCAATGAGTCAATGACCTGAAATCTCAAAGCTCTGCTGCTATCTTGCTGTCCAGTGTGCATGTTTTTAAAATACAAGTAAAAAATTTTAGGATAATTTGTATTTCAATATGATTTTGCATTAGAGTATATGTGCTTACCGAAAATATACAATGATTGCTTTCTAAAACTTGTATTCTTTACTCAGGTTTTGCATTTGGTGGCAGCAAGCTAGAGGGAGCAACTGCATATCTTGCAAGAATCTCGTAAGTTCTATTTTGATAACAAATATTTGACTGTGAAATTAGGATTTTTCTCATATGAATTGTTTTTAGGGGAGAAGTTGCAAAAACCAGACATTCGCTTTACTACTAGAAAATCTGAATTTGAAACAATGAATACAACTGTCTACTTTGTTCAAATTAAAGAGCAAGGCTGCAGAAACAAATCATCAGAAATTCAATGCTCCAATTTGATTGTGTTTCTATCAATTGGTTTGTTGGCCTCTTAAATCCAAGACAAAATGAATTGCCGAGTTCTCTAATGTTTGACATGAACGCGTTGTCTGGTGTTGAACAAGAATTCAAAATCAAACAGCTTGGATCCATCATTTAATTTGAAAATATAATATTAATGCAGAAGAATTTATTGTCGTCAAATTGTAATTTGAATCATTAAAAGCGAATCTAGCTAAATAACAATGTGGAACCATTCTGAAAAATAAACTAGAACAACTCGTTACCACATATAGCAAACACATCTGTTATAAAACTTTTATATTATGTCGTGAGGTGTAACAGTAAGATGCTGTAGTAGTCTTAAATTATTCCAATCTACACTGACATTAGTTACTTCAATATATTGTTCAGCATTCACCAAGTATGCATGACTCAAGTGCCTAACCCCGTGAATCTAATCAAATCATAAGATTTATAATATGAATAAAAAGATTCTAACTTTGTTGGAAGCAATGTTGACAGATTGTGGGAATGACATGCTTTGCTTTTTGTATACACTTGTTGATCCTTATTTAATATATATTTGATCTTGTCTTTGCTATTCTAAACTTCTACAAACTGTACTTCATGCTGAAACTCTTATACAAATTGGCTTTTTCAATGAGCTTTACATGAAAAATTTAGAAAACTATGTATTCCATGCTGCATACAACAGTAATATGTAATCAGTATTAAGTTATTTGTGAATGCTAGTTTAGTCCTTATAGACATTTGGCTAAGGCTTAGTCAATAATTTAGCAGTAAACATACAAAAATCCTTTTTAGACTAGGAACTTTTAATTGGTATTTCAACAAGGTGACCTCACAACTTAAATTTTCAAATTGTCCAATCATGAATTATTGGCCTAGAGGCTCCAGTCATAATGTAGTATGGATTGTTGTTCCAGTAGGACTCGGAAGAAGAATATCCTGGTAAGTTTTATTTATTTTGTAAATCCTTTCAGTTTGAAAGAATAATACAATCTGAACAAAATAAGTTAAAGGTCAGTGGCAACTCTCCAAACACAAAAAAAAAGGTGAATGGGATAACAAAAATCTGCAATTGTCGAGGCTTTCCTCAACATATGAACTATGCAAAAAAAGTGTTCCTAAACTAAATAGCCAATCCCAGCCTTTGATAGGATCATGGGTCCGTCTTGCTTTGCTTGAACACAGTCCAAAAACTATGTGCAAAGTGGTGAAGGTGCTGGACCTTCAGGTATAGTGTACTAGAAGAGTCCTTGTTGAACCACGGGTGAAACCAGTCAACTATCAACGGAACCGCAATCTTATACTCTTAGTTCAGGTTCAATCTGCATTATTTATACTCTCAATTAATACTTCACGAAACCATATTCCAGGATACTGCTTAGCATATGTGCAATCATTGATATTTGTCAAACTCTGCCCTTCTGTCAGCTATAGTAGTTTTAATTGTGCTGACATGGCACCTGTCAATTTCAATTAAACATGTCAGATGACGACATGCACTTTTTGGGTTTATGAACTGTCACACGAAGCTTCTCGTCATTGGTCATTGCCTAGACTGTTAGCTGTGCCATTCTCTTTTTAAGACGTTTTTGTTTAAACCTGTAAGTTGCAACGTTCTCACCTGGCAGGTGCCATGCTATTTTCTTAATAAGCACCCTGTCACGTGATAGGATTAAACATTAACTAACAGAACAGCCTAATTGAACTGAGAACAACAAATCCTGCTGAATAAACCAAGAAAAAGGTCAGAGGACTTATTATATTTCAGTATCTAAGGGGCCAAAATCAGACTTCTCAATACAAATACTCACCCCAAATTTGAAGTCATTGTTAGGTTCATCTTTGTTGCTGGTTCAACGGGATTGATACCTAGTTCAGCAGGAGCACTTGCTTCTTCCATTATAGAAAAGCTATATGGAATTGTTGAACTAGAATTTTTGGAACTCTCTCTCATTTCGGCATCTCTTAACTGGTATACCTGCAATATCACACCTTAATTAAAACAAATAATTGTTCATCTGAAAACTTCACATGAATACAAACATGTATTTTATTTGGTACCTTTTGAAATAGTTCATAGTTTTCTTGACGCATTGCTGTAAGCTTTTGATGGAGGTCCATATTTTCTTGATGCATCTGTGTACCCTGTAATATCATTAAATAAATTAGTTAGCTCATGATCTTATATGCACACTATTATATTGCAGTCTCATGCACCACTGGCTTGATCCTATATAGTTATTGGAGTTGAGCAGTCTTGGAAAACATGTACAGTCTGTATCTTTTGTGGATTGATTGGCTGAACAATATCGGGTTAATTATTTCACCAATGTTATTTGAATCTGTGCTTTTTGCATTCCTTATTCTTTGTAATTTGAGATGTTAAGAATCCTGGTCTTACCTTCTTTCTCAGTTGTTGGAGTTCACCAGAAAATGCTTGGTCCTGTAATAAAGAAATCTAAAATGGCTTTCATATTCTTCAGTAATGTTTATGTAATGATAGAAATTAATCAAGGACAACATAATAACAAATCAAACCTTTTTAGCTCTTACTACTCGTAAGCTCGCTTCAAGTTGGTTCTCTAGATTCTGTAAATCCTTTGCATCTATACCGGCAAGTTCCTCTCCAGTTATCTGCCTGAATAAATTTTCTATTACTATACTAAATTGCTCACAATGCTTTCATCTGTACTATTCTAGATTTAGACAAAATCCATTTCTTCTAGAAATTTTCAAAACAAACTTATGAGTTATGATTAATTCTGTTTTTCTGAATCTTTTAATAGGTCAGAGGTCATACCGATTAGCTTCTTGCAAGTTGTGCAGTTGCTGCCTCAAGCTTGCTGGTTCCTTCTGCCCAGTCCAATCCTGTCAGACAATTTTTCTTATATCTTTTTGTGTTCAATTTGAGACTAACAAATGATATCAAATTGGCATCAATATTATTTTTTTAGTAGTTTACAACCCTAGCATCATGTGAATAAAACAACTTGTGTCACTGCATGTCCTTTTTCAGTCATGGCTCAAGTTTTTGTATTTTATTGTTTTCAAATCTAACTCTCTCTCTCTCTCTCTTCACTCTGTCCTCCTCCCTCTTGGTTTTTGGGAAAGAGAAAGTACTTAGCCATACTGAGACTTCATGTACTACCGTTATTTGGGTTTGTAATGGGAGATGCACACCAACCGGAATAATTTGGATTTTGGAATAAAATGAAGATTAGTTATTTGGAATAAAAAATATTATTCCTAAACAATTGAGAATAAGCTTTTTAAAATTAAGAGTGGTTTTTTTGAGTGATCCAACAACTGGAATAATTTTTTAATCCTACTATGTTTGGATCACCTTTTTGATCTGTATTAAGAAGTTGTTGGGATAACTTTTTAATCCGGACTAAGAAGATGATCTAAACACACTAGGAATAAAAAATTATTCTAAAATTTAGACCATTTGGAATAACACTCTTATCTCAAAAAAAAAAAATTCTTGATCGTTTAGGAATAATATTTTTTTATTCCGATTAACTAATTCTAAGTTTATTCTTAAGCAATCCAAAATGCACCCTTAGTGTTTTAATTTTGCCTCGAATATGTATCAAGAGGTATATGGAATACATGAGAATGAAAGCTACAATAGCCAGGAAAATGTATTAAGTGAATGTGCTGTTTGCCGGGTATGCTTTTTGAAAGCTGGTTAGAGTACTCATGCAGTTGTAGAAATAATGAAATTTGTTTTGCATGTATAAAGCTGAAAAAGAATATCATAATTTACAAGGCATGCATGCAAGAATAACTTCTGAAATCAGTCTAAATGCATATGAAATAGAAGTTGATTGTAACATAAATAAGCTAACCGTTTCTGACTTTGGTATGTCCCCAAGTGGCTTCTCTGTGGATTGAGTTGGGACTTCATTTTGGGTTCCTGTAGATTGAGAATTTGTAACAGTGCCATCCTGAAATGCACAAACAGAGAATTTATTTGTTTTGCCAGGGGAGTTTCTGTCTGTCTTGATTTTTATGTCTGATTTGTTTTTATTTATTTGGAGGAAAAGACTGGAGAAACATCTGTGTATGCTGCTTGTTCCCAATTTTCATAAAATGTGCTTTGTGGATAAAAGCTTTGCCCAAGGGTTTCATAATTGCAAGATTTTTAGCACTACTATATTTCACAATTCCTATTTCTTGCATTAATAAGTTGAAATCCAAAGCTTAACAATGAAAAGAAGTTTGGTAATTTTGATGCACGTAATATTCTTGTAGTCAAAATCCAAAGCTTAAGCACTCCCGGCAGTCAAAATGAGCTCTTGTGTACTGATATAGATCACTAATACTGTATGTATGGACACTGTTCTGTTTGTTTCATCTCTTTCAATGATAGGCATCACATATAGAAAGTGGGTGCATGTACCCTACCGGTGCCCCTTGTATGTTTGTTTGTTCTTTCAATGAAAAGAAGCTTATTCTATCTGGCAAGAGGAGTTTCTGGAACAAACACCTTTTTTAGATTGGCATAAGCAGAAGGTTGCTTGGCACAGATGGCACTATAAACCTCAGGTAATAATGGGCATCATATTTTTGGTGAAGAACTATTGAAGCCAATTTAGCCAAAGAGGGAACAAAACTAGCATTATATTGGATGCAATTGCAATGCTTGCAAACTATATTGCAGTACATTGACCAATCACTTAAGCTAGATATGCCGACACTTGAACTTTTGGACTTTCAATTGTATCCTAATTTTATGTTAAATTTCTAATGTAATACAAATTCAAAACTTAAGAACTCTCTGATATAAGTTCTGTTAAGTTCAATACATCTCTTAAAACTGTGTTAAATTTCTAATGTAATGCAAATTGGAAACTTCATAAATCTTTGATTAAGTTCAGTACGCACCTTATTAACCTCTGATGTATTGGATCCTGGGGGCTCGTCTTTGGCAGTCCTCTTGTATCTATCCATGATAGAAGGGATGCTAAAAATTGAATAAACTCTTGTCAGATAATTATAATAGGAAGAAAAACAAAGAGAGATATCCCATTGATAAGTTCAAACATAAACAGTTCAGAATTAAGCTAGAATAGCACCAATGACTTTTGCAGACAATTTTGTTGGAGCTCAAATTCAATAGGTGCAATAATGCTGAATTGTACACTGAATGAAATACAAGCAGTTCCTAACTTCTCGTTGCAAGGTTTTACAGAAATCTTCTGAGGAATGCAGTTTTACGTTACAAAAAGCTTTTCATAGCAAATGTTTTATAAAACTGTCAGAAAAAGAAATAGTATGGTTTGTACAAAAAGCTTTTCATGGCTGATGCCTTATGAATCCGTCAGAAAGAGAAACTGTATGGTTTGCGGTGTGTCTAAACTCGGGATCAGAAAAGCACAATGTGGGGGATCAGAAAAGCACAATGTGTCTAGGACTGCTTGCTTGATTGATCTTTGCTGGCTACAAAACTGGTCCATTAAATAATTTGGTTCTCTCAGACGTATTTCCATTCCTGACTGGGTGGTGTTTTTGGTTTGAAATTTGTCTGTAGATCAACTATCTCTTGGCATGGAATATTGGTTTTGCAAATTTAACTATGATGTTGTATTTTTTTTTCATATAATGAGGGCAGGACACAGAAATTAAAATCCTGCCTCATTTTATGAAAACAAAAAAAAAAGATTTATAAAAAAAAAAAAACTCAAGGATGCTGGAAGAAACGAACATAAATAATTATGCACACACAACAGAGATCTCAAACTGACGTGCTGGGAGGCGAGGCGAACTCATAGAGGCGGCCTGTACTTGAAAAGACAATAACTCCGACCTCCGCATCACATAAAATGGAAAGCTCCTTGGCTTTTTTAATCAGTCCGTTTCTTCTTTTTGAAAATGTTACTTGTCGACTTGTTGAATTATCTATTCGCTTTATTTGAATCTTTCCCCTACCCATCTCATCTCTCCAATGGGCGGTGTCTCTTCAAGGTGTTATGCTGAATTCACTCCTTGATAAATACCACCACAGTTTCTCAAAAAGGGAGGCGATTACTTTATCGGCTTCATTTACTTAAAATAGGGAAAGGCCAATTGTGGTTCAAAATTGTTCAACTAATAATAGCAACGCAAGCTATTTTTGTAATTAAGTTTGCTTCTGTCGGTGGCTTTGAAGACTGGATACCATGTGGGGCCTATTGTATATGGCAATATAAACCAAGCTTGATGATTTGCAAATTATTCGATGAGATTTTAGTTTAAATTTCTGCTTTAATATAAAATATGTTGTTGCTTTTTTATAATATCATTAAAAAAATAAATATTAATTGGTATGATTATTACACATTAAATAGACACATAACTTTTATAATAATACTATTAAAATGAATAATGTGTCGTTGAATATTTTCTAATTTGGCATGGAGCTATTTGTAAATTAGTGAGAGTACTTTGAAAAGTTCATTTTTTGAAAAGTTCATTTGTAGTGTTATTACTTCTTTTTTCTTTTGTTCCCTAATTTGCTTGCCCGAGTTCAATAAAAGCGTCTAGGAAAATCACGAACTTTGCCAACTATAGTGTCTCTAAAGATATACAAATATGGATGTACAGCTAAACTTCGTTGTTCGACTCTTTTGTGGTCTTCTTGATTTTGCAAATACTAAATTCCGAAGTCAAGCTAGGTAACTATTTATTAATAGATGTTTCTAAATCTTTATTACTTTCCATACTTTTAGAGCTCTTCTTAGCCACACAAACACCTTCCCAAATTATAGAGAATGGTTGACATTTTCAATGTGCGTTTCGGAATTTTTAATAAATAAAATTATTATCTTAAAATCTATAATTAACATTTATTGATATCGCTGATGAGGTACACGACTTCTGGAAACACAACAGCTCGATACTGGTGAATAAGCAAACTCTTTAGATGGCGGCTCTTTGGAGAATTTGGAAGACGAGGAATGAATTTATCTTCCAAGGGAAGCAGCCGAGCTTACAAAATACATTCAGATTGATATTACAAGACTCAATATTGTGGAATGTTTACTCTTTATTTAAATCTCCTAGCCTGTGTATAGGTAGCATAAAAGACAACCGAGTGGCTCTAGATATAGGTTTGGCTCAGGGATTTTCAGTTTGATCTTTCTGCTAAGTATTTCTGTAAATTTTTTTCTTTAATTAATAAAATTCTGTAGGCGTGATTTACCACCCTACCCTCAAAAAAAAAAAAAAACATTTTTTGATATCAGTTCGCCCTCGGCTACATTCACATTTGGAATTGTTCTGTTTCAAGATGCCTTCAAAAACCATGGGTACATTCCAGTTAGGACAAAAAGATACATAGGTGTGCATGCTTAAGGGTAAAAAGAATAATTGTAACTTATGAGAATATCGCATGTTCCACGATTACTTTTTTTTTTTAATTTCTCTTGCTTGTTGATGATTTATTATTTTATAAGTTTTTTGGAACATGCTTGAATTGATAATATTTATTAATAAAATAGAATGTGATTTTAAAATTATGTAAAACAATTTCAAAATCTGAAATATTTAATATGGTATCGCTAAATTTGGTATAATATTCTAAGCATTCGTATACATTTTGACATGAAAATTAATTTAGGAAAGCCCTTAAATAATTTCAAAGTTAAAATACATTTTTTAGAATTTCTAAAATATTGAAACTATGCAAAATATTTTAAACATTGAAGAATATAAAATTTAACATCACCAAATTCTCTATAATCTTACGAGCATGTAGATAATATTCGATGAGAAAATAAATTTATGAAGATGTTCAAATGATTAGAGATATAAAATACCATTTTTTAAATTCCTAAAATATTAAAATCATGTAAAATATTTTAAAAGTCATAATGCAAAAATTTGGTACTATTAGATTGGTTATGAGATTAAAGAAATAAAATATCATGAGATTTGAAAAGATATTTAAAATATTTTAAAGGTATAATTGAATTTTTTTATATCATTGTGAGCAAACATATAAAATTTCAAGATGAAAGAAATTAAAAAAAATCCCCAAATAATTAAAAGCAAACATATGCCATCATTAAATTTAAACATTTTAAAAGAACATATCTCTTCGTGCAAAAAATAGAGACGAAAAGCAGGAGGAGTCTGGATTTCGGAATTATTGTATAATATATCCAAGAATAAAAGGAAAAGACGGAGAGGGCCTCATACCCTCTAAAAATTGCTTAAATAGTATTCGTCGGGGTGATGTTTTGAATGTAGGACCTACAGGCTAGAGTACATCAGGTGGCACACAGGCACAGTAAAAGACACCTCGGGTCGTCGGCTACGTTTGAAAAATTGTATTCTTTTTTTATGGATCGACCTTTGAAACAACAGCCCGTATTTTCATATTATATCCGAGTTGGATAATTCAAATTGTGTTTAAGTCTTAAGTAAAAGATCCTTTACTATTTTAAGAATCTTGCAACTAAAAAATTATGACGATGGTCAAGACATAAATTCACTGGTCCATAAAATTAATCTTTTGTTAATCATAATAATTTTAAGATTTAAAGATTGAAAAGAAAAATACAGAAGTAATTTAATCAAGTGATACGTTAAGAAAAAAATATTACGACTTAAAATATAGCACATTTAACTTATAAGTTTCTAAAGAATTATGATAATTCTAATCCCTCAGGTATCCTATACGTACGAAAAGCTATAACTTGTGCTTGAAATACTGAAAGCAAATTTACAAAATTTATATTTTGTGGAAGAAAAACTATTGGAAGTTCGTTGAAATTTTCATTATTTTTTTTTCAGCAATGATAGAATCTAACATATGGGACGTCAAATATGATTCGAAACGCCAACTGTTAAAATTTCAACGACCGATCCGAACCACTCAGTATAATCTCTATATTATAATCTCCTTGAAAATCAAATTTTATATTTTCTTTCAAAATTTTCAACTTTTTTTTTAATTTCCAAAATTGGAGGGTTAATAACTTTTTAGATTGAGCATATTCTAAAATTCCAATCAAGCTTCTAAATTTCGGCGAAATAACAGAAATAGCGGTATTCTGTGTCAAACCGCATGAACGTTACAGTCTTAATTGAGAAAATGACGTAACGCGTTATTTCAGTTATTTCGGAGGTATAACGCGTTATTTCAGTTATTTCGGCGAAATAACAAGCTGTTATTGCTACTATTGTTAAATTGTGTATTCAATATTGAACTATTGTTAAATTGGTACAAGCTGCTACTGCTACTCAATATTGGTACACTGCAGTATATTGAATTTGGTATGGCCGTATGCTATTTGTATGGAGTATTGGAGGTGTATAAACATATAAATTGATAGTTATAGAATTGGTGTGTGTCAAACTTTGAAAAAAAACACTACACTGTTATATTGCCGTTATAACATCGAAATAACACCGAAATAACATGGAGACCTGGACCGTCGTATCGAAAAAACCGAAATTTTAAGGCTTGATTCCAATATATATGTAATTTGGACTCCATGAAAATTTATCATGGATAACAATTTAAGCAGTTCAGATCAGCCATTTTAATATCAAAAATTGAAATTTCATCATGTTGGACGAATGTATCTGTCCAACATGTTGGGCTATGGCAACTCCCAAATTTTCCCAATTTTATCTCAATCGTAGTTGTCTGAATATAGCTGTTGCAAAGTAGCAAATTAATTTTGACAACACACATTAATAGAATTATTAATAATATTGAATGGCTCAAAAAGCTATAGCCCGTACAAATATAGATCAGTGAAACTTTTTTGTTTGGAACTGAATGTTGTAACATTGGATGAGAGCTGTCAACAAGTGAACTCAGTTTGTTTAAAGATGCAGTACAAAACCCAACAAGGAGGAGCGTATATAGACTCCAATTACCATTTCCAGATGCCGTAATCAGCCCAAAGCTATTCATTGCGAATAGACAACATTGTAAAGTAAAAAGCCCAATGGTAGCCCATTATAAATAAATGGGCTTTATGGTCCAGCCCAATAAAACGAAGCCCAAAACTAATATTCCATTACGCGTGAGCGAAAGAGGAAACGAAAAAGATCTGGGAATGGAGTCGTGGGTGCGATCGTCTGTGTCTGTCTATGCACCTCTCCCACCTCTCGTTCTATAAATAAACCTTTTCGCACACTCGATCCCACTCTCAAATTTGCAAGAACCAATCCAACCAATCAACTGCCAAGGAGGCTTCAGCTGGAGAAGAGAAGAGAGAGAGCGAGAGAGAGGTAGAGACGATTGTCTCTCTTTCGTAGTTCATTCCATGGTCTTTGGAAACCCTACGGAGGTCAGTCATGGCGAAAGCGCGGAGGCAGAAGGGCGAGGAGCAGAAACCAGAGAGCCCTGGATGCGTGCTTCTTCACCAGAAACTGTGCCTTTCGGTCGATGTGGATGGCAAGAGGATTTTCGGGTGAGAATTTTTCAGAATTTGTCGAGATCACTTGTTCTAGGGTTAGCTTTTGTTCTTCTTGTTGTTGGCACCTGACACTTTTGAGCTTGATTCCGCTGACTAATTCCTCAATTTGGGACCTTTTCCTAGTAAGCGTGCTTTTGTAGGGGGATTTTTGACTGGTGGAGTCTGGATTTGACCTTGTAGTGGTGAAGTTTGTCATTTCTTTGGTTAATTGATTCGCGTAAATGGAATTCCAGTGTTGGGATGTGCTGCACTGGCCAGTATTCTAGGTAGAAGTGTAGAACGATCATAATTTAGTGATTTTTCTAATAATAATTTGGTGATTTTAACTATGTTTTCCCTCTTTAAGATACACTGAATTGAAAATCCTGCTGAGAGAAGGCACCGAGCAAATAGCACTGAATGCTGGCAACCTGAGCATTGGTAATGTAATGGTGGATGGCAAGCAGTCTAAATTTGAATACTCACCCCATTTTCAAGACAAAAGTAGTGAAGATGACAGGAGATGGTCTTCTGTTGAGTGCTCCAACTCAGCTGCTACTGCTGCTTCCTCACTTTACATCTCTACTCTTGCCCAAGAAGCATTGCCTAATCTTGTTATCCAATGCCAGAAATCTGACATGATGTTGTCTAATGGGAATGTTGAGGAAAACACAGAAAATGAGGCAAGTGTAGTTCCCAACAATGCTGATGAGCAAACTGCTGATGGCTGCAATGGCCATTTGGTAGATAAGGTAAGATTCACTTGTAAACTTTTGTGCAATATATATCTCTGGGGAAGGTCCTGCAATCTCATATTTGCATCTCATGCCCAACTTCATTCTGGAACTTTCGAATAACACAACCTGTACTTTAATTTGTTATTGAAAGGCTTATTTAAGCCAGAATGAGGACATTTGCCCCTAGCCTAGGTGAATTAGTTAAGGTAAAACCATAGAAAGTGGAGTAGTATCTTCTGTTCCCTGTTAAGGAGCAAATTTTGATAAGGCAAAAAGGAATAAATTTGTGGGTGTTGTGTTAATTTCTAATGACATAGACCTTTTTTTTTTTCTGAACATTCGAATTACTTGTTAATAACCCAACATGTGTAGATGCAAATATGGAATAGTTATCTATTCTGCAAATACTGTGATATGTCAGGTATACTATGCAGAACACTTTCCTGTTCCTGTCATATTTCTGTTAATATATTTGGTGCTTTGTGGTTGGTTTCGAATGTAGGCACAAAATGTGAAGTTGGTACATATTGATTATTCTTTAGAGGAGCCTGAGACAGGAATTCATTTTACAAAAAGTTTAGCCCATACGAATAGCCAAATTAAAAGGGCCTGTTGTTGGTTTCCTTGCATGGACTCTCTCAACCAATGTTGCTCGTAAGTGATACTTTATTCCTTTCCCTGAACTTGTCTTCTTTGAGTTATTTGAAGTTAAATTGTGTTCTAAATTTTTGCCTTTTGAATTCTTAGTTTTGATTTGGAGTTCACTGTGAGAGGTGACTTTTTGGCTGTAAGCAATGGTAACTTGCTTTATCAGGTACTCAGCGGCACTCTATGTTTTTCTGTCTTCATTGAAATTGCAAATGCTGGATCTCTTGTTTTATTAATTTTAGTTGTAGGTTCTATGATAAAAACATTGGCTATTTGCTATTAATGGATCTTTTGACAACTATTTATCTTCAATGATACCATCTTTTGTTTGGGAAAACAACAAGTTATGGCTTGTTGTCATGCAATTTCTTTACCTTGTCTTCATGTTCAAATCTAGAAGATTCATTGGTTAAAATAATTTGCTATAGGTATTGACAAATGATGACCCCCCCAGAAAGACATTTGTATATGAATTGACTTCTCCTGTCAGTGCTCATCATATATCGTTGGTTGTGGGCCCGCTTGAAGTTCTTCCTGATGGCCACAATACTGTTCTGTCTCACATGTGTTTCTCTCCTCATTTACCAAAGCTTCAACACACCGTGGGTTTCTTTCATACTGTATATAGGTATTTACACATGAACATTGGAGTACAAAGTATATCTTGTATTATTTTCTGCTGCCTTCATTTGTTATTAACATTTGCAGCTATTATGAGGAGTATCTTGGTGGAGAATTTCCCTTGGGTTCGTACAAACAAATTTTTTTACCGCCTGAAGTTTTAGTATCATCTACATGTTTGGGGGCATCAATGTGTGTCTTCAGCTCTGATTTGTTGTATGATGAAAGAGTTTTAGACCAGGTTTGTTTCCATATTTTGTACACACCTCTACTAGTATCTCTTTGAAAGACCTTAGAAAAAGATTTGGTTCTAGGCTTCTAGCTCCTATTTACCTCTATAAGTTGAAACTTTATTTGACCAATTTGAATGTTTTATCAGATATGCCATCAGGTCAATGGTACATGTATAGGTATACTTATTATTGTTTAGATGTTTGGTTTCATTCGATCAGCTGGGGCAGTAGATTGTTATAATTGAATCAGTGTTGCATTTTTCCTTTGTTTTGTGCTTTATGCATCACCTTTTTTTTTTTTTTTTTCTGAATCAGGCAATTGATACTAGAATGAAACTTGCACATGCTCTTGCAAGACAATGGTTTGGAGTATACGTTACGGCTGAGGATCCAGTTGATGGTACACTTTGCTATACTTACTTTTGCATATTATTGCAAATTGAAGTGTAAATATACAGCCTGTGATCAATTTGTATGCAGAATGGTTATTGGATGGACTGGCTGGTTTCCTGACCGATAACTTTATGAAGCGATTTCTTGGAAACAATGAAGCACGTTTTCGGCGTTTTAAGGTTTGTCTTCTTCCTGTGAGCTATTTCACTTTCCTTTTACTTTTTATATCCCTTTTAAGTGCTGCCTCAAATAACCATAAATTGATTTTATTTGCTCCTGCTCTAATTTACCCCTGCATTATTAGGCCAACTGTGCGGTTTGTAAGGTTGATGTCAGCGGTCTTACAGCATTGAGCTCTACTGCTGCTTCAACTGATTTATATGGGACTCAAGCAATTGGATTTTATGGGAAAATTCGTTCATGGAAGGCTGTATGCTCTCCTTTGTCACTCTCTGTTAATTTGTTTTTTTGTTAAAACATAGCCTTGCTCTTGTTTGACATTCTTCATTATAGGTTGCAGTTCTCCAAATGTTGGAAAAACAGATGGGTCCGGACTCTTTTCAAAAGGTATTGGTTGCATACTGCTTCCCATTAGTTTAATTTTGTTTCATCATTGACTATTGGTGCTTTAAATTTTGGTGTCAATAATTTTCTTTTGGTTTCCTGATTCTCAGATCCTTCAGATGATTATTGGAAGAGAGCTTGGCACATCCCGGTCCAAGAAACTTAGTACCAGAGAGGTCAGTGAATGCTCTAGTAAGTTCTGTATTGACTTGTATAACCTTCAGTCTGTCAGATGGATTTCAAATGATGTAATCAAACTGTTGATCTTGGTTTACTTCGGTAGTGTTGCATACATAACAGACATCATAATTTTTTAATATTTTGTATAAGACCAAGATGTAGAAAAATTTGTTTGAGTGCATTCATATTTTCTTATTATTTTCGATAACTTTGTCACGTAAAAATGAACTTTTGAATTGGACATCTACATTCATGCATCTCTTTTGAAGTAAGATCAGTTTGGCGGGTTCTGATTAGGTTTTTGAAGCTCACATTAAGGATTAATGACTGTGGTCATCAAATCGTGGTCTATTATTTTAGTGATTGCAGGTCAAAGACTGATCCAAATGGGATCCTTTTTTTTCCCTTAAATTTCCTTTTAACTAACAATATTAACATGTCTAAATAAGAGAAATGATCGTATTATAAACAACAAAAACAATGTCAATCTGGATCCAGACTTTACTTCCAATTCTGTTACAAATAAAATCAAAACATTCCAAAGACCTAAGTTCCTTTTAAGAATCATTGTGGATCTATTACTGAGCTGTTGGATTATTGATGTTACTGATAATCATAAGTCTATTAGTCTCCATTTATGGATAGGCAATTAATTGTTATCTTTTCTTATTTTGTTTTTGTCCTCTCTCTCTCTCTCTCTATCTCTTGCTCTCAACTTATAACAGTTCAGACACCTTGTGAACAGAGTGGGCAATCTTGAGCGTCCTTTTTTAAAAGAGTTCTTCCCTCGGTGGGTTGAATCATGTGGTTGCCCATTGATGAGGTAAAGAACCACACATTTCTTCTGGTCAATTTATCGAGTTTATTTTAATTAAGATGGCTGTTTTTTCTACATTGGCTTACCACATTTCTTCTGATTGATATATTTTGGAAATTCCATAAGCTGTGCAGTTACTGAAGAATTTTTGTGTTTAGGATGGGCGTTTCCTACAGCAAAAGGAGAAACATGGTTGAATTAGCCGTAATGCGGGATTGCACTGCTGCAAACAGTGGTTTTATGTCAACTGATAATAATTCTGGTAGTGAAAGTGTCATGAGTGGTAAAGAAGGAGGCGATGGTGGTTGGCCTGGAATGATGAGCATACGCGTACATGAGTTGGATGGGGTATATGACCACCCCGTTCTCCCATTGGCTGGCGAGACTTGGCAACTGGTGGAATTGCAGTGCCACTCTAGGCTATCTGCAAAGCGCAACCCAAAGTCTAAAAAGGGTGCGAAGCCTGACGGATCTGATGACAATGCTGACCTGGCTAATCAGGATGCCCCTCGTTCTGGGTCTGCCACTTATTCATTCTCTAACAGTTAATTTGTGATTTCAATATTTGAATCAGCCACTATTAAGTGCTTGTGTCTATTTTCACATGTTAAAACTATTATATTCTTTGATTTTTAGCTTGTTTATTCACTACAATTGATTGCTAGTTAGCTGACCTGGAGAGATAGGAGAATTTTTTAATTGACAAATGATTTTTTTTTCTTCAGCATGGATTCACCATTGCTGTGGATTAGAATAGATCCAGAGATGGAATACCTTGCTGAGATCCACTTTCACCAACCTATCCAGATGTGGGTATGTGCACAATTCTATATTCATATTGTTGTTTCTTTATAGCTTAGCATTGTGTAGAAAGTGGTTTGGATATCCAATAGCTTCTGATGCAGATAATCATGAGGTGAGGATTTGCAGTAATTGAAATGTTTCAGATGTATCCATTTATGCTTATAAGTTGGAGTCTGTTTGATAGGGTGGTTGAGTAATTATTGTTCCTGTATCCAATTTTTGTGTTAATATCTTTCTGTTGAATTTGGGCTAGAGTTCGTTGATTATGAGCCGGAGATCCTTTTCTGTCGACTTATTTGTTCTTGTTTTTGTGTCCAACGTGGCAGATTAACCAATTAGAAAAGGACAAAGATGTTGTTGCCCAATCACAAGCAATTGCAGTGCTGGAAAGACTCCCCCAGCTATCCTTTTCTGTTGTTAATGCTCTCAATAATTTCCTCCATGATTCAAAGGTAAATTTATTATTTTTGTGTGCAGTATTACTTTATATTTTATTTTCTTTTCATGATGGTTAATCATTTTGGCTTCTCAGGCATTTTGGAGAGTAAGAATAGAGGCGGCATACACGCTAGCAGTAACAGCTTCTGAGGTGCCCTCCTGTCATGTCAAATATTTAATATATATAGAATTCCTTTTCCTTATAATATTCATATTTTTAGTAGGCATTTGTGTTTTTTTGCTTTAATTTATAAGCACATAGTGGTTGATCTTGTCTGGCATGCATTCTTTTGTGCAGGAAACTGATTTGACAGGCCTACTCCATTTGGTTAAGTTCTACAAAAGTCGCCGATTTGATCCTGATATAGGATTACCCAGGTCCTTCCTTTTTTTTTTTTTGTTTATTTGAAGAGTTAGTGGAAACTTATGTGTTGTTTGATGCACGTGTTAAGATAAGATTTTACTCAATTGCAGACCTAATGACTTCCGTGACATACCAGAATACTTCGTACTTGAGGTAATACAGTGAGGTAGGAATAATCATTAGCAAAAACACTCAGAAAGCAAACTATAATTGCAAAATTAGCCTAGCTAACCTCATTTGATAAAGTCCCTTCCTTTGCAATATTATAATTATCTAATGTTGCTTGTGCTAAAGGATTAGTAGAATTAAAATAATGTTGTTCTCAGTAATTTTTCATAAGCATGATCACAGCCTAATTTAGAAATATGCCCATTTTTTAGGCTATACCACATGCAGTAGCTCTGGCTAGAGGAGCCAATAAGAGAAGTCCAAGAGAAGCTATTGAGTTCATTCTACAATTGCTAAAGGTTGGTTCTCATTCTAATGTTTGTTTCTTGACTCTCTTAATTTTGTTTCTCAACTCTTTTAATTGTTATATACTATGTATGTTGCCAGTTTGCAATTTTGGATAAGATGATGTGATATTGAAATGGCACTGAATGCTTCTCTGATTTTATAACTTCATATCAATAAAATAGTAGGAACCCCTCCTAGTTGACTTAACGTTTGTCATGGATCCTTGAGGTTGTGTTTGGGTTATTTTGATTTCAGTTTAATATCTGGTCTTTAGGTTAGTTATGTTGAGCCATTTTTTTCTTTAGAATAATCTTTGTTTTTTTAAGGGTGTGTATTGAGCCATTTGGTTGGGGACATGCATGCCAGGTTAAGCTAACAATCTTGGGGTTATGCTTTCTCAAGTTTTGGGTTGGGTAGGTGTGCCATTTAGGTAAATTTTGGTGGCCACTGCAGTAGTGATTTGGAGTCCCTGCCAATGATATGGCGAACTACTTTTTTACTGTTCGACCATCTATTTGCGTCAGAATTAGTGGTTTCAAAACGAAGTCATCATAAGATGAACCTGTTCCCATTGAGACATCTTGGTTATGATAGGTCAGTCTGTTTTCTCAAGGTTAGATCTGGTAGTGGGCTGGCCAGGAGTGGAGTTAGTTTTGTGTTTTCGACCTCTCTCACATACACACAAAGAAAGAAAGTTTTCATTCTTGTCTTGTTTCGTCAGCTCTCTATCTCTTTTGAGTACAATTCTGTTAGTTGATGTGAACTTGTGGCCTCTTGCAGTATAATGATAACAGTGGAAACCCTTACTCAGATGTATACTGGCTTGCTGCGATGGTCCAGGCAATTGGTGAACTTGAATTTGGTCAACAGGTATGGTCTTGTATATATTTTCCAAAGAATCATGATTGTTGAATTGTAACGCCAAAAGTAATTTTGCCCTTATCTAGGCAAGTTAAATGTGATGAAGCCCCTGATATTATACTGTTAGTCAGAAAAAAATAATGAGAAATTCATTTGATACAGAGCATATCCTATTTGACGTCTCTTCTTAAGCGTATTGATCGGCTTTTGCAGCTTGACAGGTACATATAAAAAGAAATCTACTTTCGATGTTTTTTTTTTCTTAATTATCTGTTAACTGAATATGTGATGCAGTTTCATGCCCAGCTATAATGGAGTGCTGACTGTAAGCTGTGTTCGTGCCCTTGCGCAGATTGCATTGAAAATGTCCACTTCGGTCTCTGTGGTAAGCAGAAGTATGCACCAGATCCTTGTCGGTACACTTCTCTGCATGTTTCACTTAATAAACCTTCAATCACACATGTGCAGGGTCATATTTATGAACTAATCAAACCATTTCGAAGCTCAAGAAACCCTTGGAAAGTTCGAATAGAAGCAAGCAAAGTTCTCCTTGATCTTGAATTCCACTACAATAGCCTGGATGAAGTTATATCTTTGTTCCTGAAGTTTCTTTATGAAGAACAGTGTCTACGAGGTTCAATTTCTTTAGAACACTTGCAGCTTGGTAATGATTCTCTTGCTCTGTACTGATAAAAACTTGCTTTACAGGACAAAGCAAGCTGGCGCTTCATGTTATGCATCTGTGCCAAGTTAATGTTGATTCGAAGATGGAAAGTCAAATATCATATGCTACACTAGTCGGTCTTCTTGACTTACTAACAAGTAAAATGTCATACAACAATGTTTATCTTCGACACCATGTATTCTGCATCTTGCACATTGTTGCAGGGAGGTATGTTTACTCTTTTCTTGATTGTCATACTTATTGTCTTTCCAGAATTGAAAAAGAAAAACAAACAGAGGGCACAACTCGAACTTTCATTATCAGGTCACCAACCCTTTATGGTGTTCCCAAGCCAATTCCTCGAACATCAGTTCCAGAAACATTTGGGGATGCACAAAACAATATGGCACCATTGGAGCCCCCAATTCAGGTTCCTCAGGAAGCTTCTGCTGATTTGCAGCCTTCAACCCTGGCGCCTTTAGAAGTTTCCGCGGATGTGGATCCACAACCTCACTTAGTTGTTGAAGTTTCCACTGATGTGGAGCTACAACAGGGTCGCAATATGACTGTAGAAATTTCTACAGATACATCAAAGCATTTTGATGTGCCCCCTGCAGAGGGCACAAGACTACTAGAACCTTCAACCGCTGCATCAAAGCAAAATGATGATTTGCCACTTGTAGAAATGATGCCACCTAAAGAACCTGATGCTTTACCTGTGGTAAAAGGTGCACTTTCTCAGGAACCTTCAACTGACACCTCAAAGCACTTTGGTGGTGTTCCCATCATTGTAGAAAATGTAAGGGAGGCAAACAGTGTCTCCCAAGGCAGCGAGAGGAGGCCAAATGTACTTAAAATAAGGGTGAGGCAATCGTCAAGCAAGGCAGATGAGGGCAGTACCAGAAATCTAGGTCAGACTCCAGCAAGAAGTGCCAGGGGTAATGAAAATGACGCGGGGCCATGTAGCTCTGTATCAGTGGATGCACCAGCAAGAAGTACCAGGGGAACACCAAATGTGAATAACAATGAGGCAAACTCATTTCATGACGGTGATTCTAGGATGACAACTAGCATTGCAAGTGCTAACAAACAAGTGAGCATGCATGATGAGATCTCGAAGGACTTGCAGTGCACTGCTGATTCAAAATATGAGGATGCTGGTGGTAATAAAGCTAAAATTCCTTCAGAAGAGGAGGCAAAGGAGAAAAAGAAGAAAGAGAAGAAGGAGAAAGATAAGGAGAAGAAAAGAAAGCGGGAGGATAAACTGGATAAGAAGGATGACCCTGAGTACATGGAAAGGAAGCGGCTGAAGAAGGAGAAAAAGAGGTTAGAGAAAGAAAGGGCAAAGATGGAGAGTAAAGGTATTGTAACAGCTACTTCGTCTGAGCCACCTCGGGTTGTTGTTAAACCTGTTGGGGTTCCAGTTCCTGGGCCTAGCATTGTACCCCAAATATCAAGAGAAACAAATAAGGTCCAACAACAAAGTGGGGCTCCGAAAATAAGAATCAAGATCAAGGGGCTTGGTCTAGGCAGAAGTACCCCGTCAGAGAAATAGAAGAAAACCCAAGAGTTTCATGTCTTGTGTATTAGCCAATTTTCTTAGTTTAGGTTAGCTATAAAGTGAGGGTGCTGGGAGCTGAGTTTTCGTGTGTGATGGTTTTATGTCTCGAGGTTATTGATGGAAAGAACCTGCCGTTGAAAATTTCAGCTTGTCAGATTAGTTATGTATCTGATTCTCCAGCCCATTCTAATCTTTTGTAATTTTTTTTAGTCTTTAATTTTGATCATTTTATCCGTGTTGCTTTGTACAGTCTTGATTTTTGGTGTTGGCACATGCAGAATTTTCAACTTTTTGGTAACACGTGTTAGGCTAACAGGGAAAAACAAATAATACCGATTCCGTGGATTATAATAGCAAGTCCTCGAGAGGTGCTCTTTACTGATATGTAGCGAAGGTACGGTCTACAAGATAACACAGATCGTCCAAACCGTGAACGTCACAAGGTCTGAATTAACCAAGAAATATAATGTAACATTATGACGAGTACCAAGTCTATTAATCAACCGCACATGCCGGTATGAATAGGAGCACAGATGATGCAATCATTCGATGCAACGCATAAATGAGATCAAAGTAGCGCGCAGATGATTTTTCTTATTCTGTTAGGTAAAGGTTAAAATTTAATCCTTATTAGATAGCTGACCGAGGTGCCGAACAAGGTCACTGAATACAATAGCACATCAATACCTCTTATTGGTTGATTACCTCCTCTTGGCTCGGTTTGGATGAGGCGTGAGAATAAGGGAATAAGAGAATAAGGCTCTGTTTGGATGGCTTCTTTCCGGAATAAGGAATAAGGAATAACCACTTTTTATCAATAAATTTATTTCTAACCATCCAAACTCTTCACAAAAGTTACACACTTCCCAATAAATTTACTCCTTCCCAATAAATTTATTCCCTTCTTCCTTCTTCCTATCTTATTCTCAACACATCCAAACGAAGCCTAAGGAAATAAATTTATTATAAACAATCTAAACTCTTCACAAAGTTACACACTTCCTAATAATTCTTTCCACTCCCCTTATTCCTCTTATTTTCACACCATCCAAACGGAGCCTCAGAAGAAAATTATCATATAATTTTGATGTTAACTGAGCTAAAGGTCTGCGTTACTGGACTAAATTATTAAAGATCTCTGTTTTGGATATGTAATCACAGCCACATCTTTTTTACTTCAAAATTGTACAGAATCCTAAGATTAATTACAAATAAACTATTAGAAACATAAACTTATTGCAGCCATAAAAAGTTGGGAACATGATAGTAATTAGTGGATAAATTATTGGAAATGCACAGAAGCACAAAGTTCAACTATTGGTGCTGTCACCGATTCCCCATAAAGTTGCATTCACTGATTGCAATCCTTTCTACTTCCCTGCTAGATGTGGTTCTTATTTATTGCTTTTAATTATTGCTTTAAAAATTTAAAAGCAGTGAGCCAGTGAGTTCAAACTTGGACTAAATTTCTTTGACTCTTTGCTTTTAATTATTGCTATAAAAATTTAACGTCTACTTTTATCCAAAAAAAAAAATTAGAGAGAAAATATTATAGCAATCAAAATTTAACCTTTGTGGTAAATGACACAGTCATTTTATAGAATAACAAATTTAAACTCCAAGGATGCTGAAAGAGAAATTTTATGTCTCTGAGGCACAATTTTCTCTTTTAGAGAAGGCCTTGTATAAAGTTTTTTCTCTACTTCCAAGTTTTTTTCTTGAATACGACATGTAGGCCTGGCAAACGTGCCAAACGATCATGGAACACCCCATTTCCGTTTTCGTGCCGTTTCAGAAACGGAATCAAAGTAGCTGTTTCGTTTCTGTTTCGTTTTTTAAACGGTAGTGAAAATTTGCGCCACATTCCATTTCGTTTCAGTTTTTCACTGTAATTTTTTATTTTCCTGTCCCATTTCAGCAAAACGATATAATTATCTGTTCCGTTTCCGTTTCGTTTTTTGAAACGACAACGAAAATTGGTGCCACATTCCGTTCCGGTTCTGAAAACGAAACGGCATCACGTTTTTATTTTCCGTTTTGACAGGCCTAACGACATGTAATAAAGTTGAATTTTGAAACGAGTGCACGGCACTTGCAAAAAGTTCAACCTAGACGTAGCCACTACTAGCTTCCAAAGAAAATGATTTACCATGAGAAGCATAGACACAGTTTTGAGGCTTCTGTCCAATTTTAACGAGTTTATGGTTGTCCTAATTAATAGCTCCCGTCCGTTCAATTTTATTTTTTTCCTCTTTAGAACAAGTGGTCTCTTGACCATTCATATGTTTCACTGACTGAAACTTTTTTGATATAACATGTTTAAAATCTAAGCCCAGCTGATCAATCTACCTTTAATAGTTATAGTTATAAATAAGAGTTCAGATCCAGTCTAAACCATCTTATCTGAGAAATGGACGGTCTAGAATTATACAAACCATCAGAATGATCTT
Organism: Rhynchospora pubera; assembly: GCA_028095005.1. Taxonomy (NCBI): domain Eukaryota; kingdom Viridiplantae; phylum Streptophyta; class Magnoliopsida; order Poales; family Cyperaceae; genus Rhynchospora; species Rhynchospora pubera. Next base: position 22,110,449 of record CM051463.1, read on the forward strand.
ATAGATTTTATGGAACTAACTGGAGAGGAGCCGAATCGAATAAATAGGCCCACATTATTGAAGGCAGCCCATCGTAAAAAATGCGAGCTTTTAACAAGCAGGCAAGCAGCTAAACGTTAATTGTAATTGTAGGCCTGAAAACGGTGCTCGTTTTGTCCGTCTTTTCGTTTCGTTTCGTCCAAAACGAAACGAAACGGCTAAAGATTTTGGTTGCGTTTCAAAAATGAAACGGTTAACGTAAGCTTGAAACGGTTCCGTCCATGTACATTTTCGTGATTTCGATCATTTCGTTCAAAACGAAACGGTTAACGTAAATAATAATCAGTTTCGTGTCCAAAATACAATGATCAACGCAACAGTCTATTTATGTGATCGTTTTAGACGCTATGCACCCCTAGTTATTTGGTAGCCTCTTAAAAAGTATATTGAAAGAAAAACAAAAGCGGGCTTCGACCCCCATTTTTTTTAAAAAAAAAAAACAAAAGCGACTCAAAGGAGAATGAAAAAAAAAATTTAAGCAAGTCTTTCAACTTACTTTTCACACCGACGTTGCCTTTTAATAGACTGCTGATGGCATATTTCTCTATATATCTCCAGCGCGCGCACACAGAGAGAGGTTGGCTATACTACAATCTAGTGGTGTACGGATGTCTCTAAACACCAGAGTCGTTTTTGAAATTTAAAATTCAAACGATCAATTCGAATTTTTCAAATTGTTTTTCATATTGAAATCTTCTTCGAAACCAAATTTTATATTTTTTCGAATTTTTTTATATATTATGTTATTTTTAAATTAGAGGGCCTAAAATACTTCAATTATTATTATTTTTTTTTTTGAGAATAGTACCCCAAAGAAGGGCACCTGCATCCTATTAATAAGCATGCCAGAGTTGATACAGAGTATAAGTCACTAAGTAAGTGACTCAAGACAAAAAAACCACCAAAAGTATTAAACCAACACACCAAACAGATCTAAACAAACAAACACAAGGTTTACAACAGAAACAATAAGAGAGCTGTTGCCAGAACGCCACCACTAGGCTATTCAGTCCAACAAATCCTCATCCTCCTCCGCAACTGGCTCTCCGCCTTGTTGCTGTAAAGTTTGCTCCAAACCTGTATTTTGACCTGTCCAATAGTAATAGAGACTCAATACAGAAACATATAAACTAGAGGTATGATACCTTGCAACAGTCCCTTGTTGCTCAAAAATAATTCTATTTCTAATTCCCCAAATTGACCACATAAATGCAGCCAAAACCGTCTTGAAAAAAAGTTGATGTTCCTTATGTATTGAGCAACCCAAGTTCCAGATATTGCATAACGTGTTTCCCTGTACTACTATTCCTTTAGTATTACATCTATTGAACGTATCCCAAAAAGTGAACCCTACTGGACAGTGAAGGAATAAGTGAACCCTAAAATACTCCAATTAACTATAGTGTTTTTTTAAAACCATAACATACAGTAAAAAAATAAAAAACATATAAAATTTGGTCTCCAAAAAAATTTAAATTTGGAGAACAACTTGAATGGTTCAAATTGACTGTTCAAACCCCTCTCTTCTGTGTTTGTGTCTATATTATCAATGTCCTATAACATTAATTAGTAGATGGAACTAAGTAAGTTGTATCTGAGATTGTAGTTCCGGAATCTTCCAATTTGTGAAATTTTCTCATATATGATCATGAGTACTATTTTTTTTTTTGGGATATTACTTGTATATGAAATTTGATACTTATTTGAAAATTGATGCTTATTTGATGATATTCATCGACAAAATGACGGAACTCTAAAATATATATAGTCATATAAATAAACTTAAACTAACAAGTGCCAATAAAGTTAGAAGATTTCAATCAAGTATTAGCAAATTAATGTCAATGAAACTGCTGTAAAATGTATGCATTTTGCCAATCTATATAGAGTATAGAGGTGGGCTAAAGTGCCATAGATGGCAATGCCATAGACGTCTTTTTTTAGTCATTTTTTGGAGATCTGAAATTCAATCAGTTAATCCAAACCGTTCAAATTGATCACCATATTGAAATACCATTGAAGACCAAATTTTACATTTTTTTGAATTTTTTTGTTATTTATTTTGATATGTTCAAATTGGAGGGTCTGAAATACTCCAATTATAACGTTTTTTAAAAATATCATAATAAATAGCAAAAAAATTCAAAAAAATATAAAATTTAGTCTCCAAGGGTATTTTAGTATGGTGAATAACTTGAACGGTTCGAATTGAGCATTTGAATTTTGGATTTCGAAAAACGACTCTATGACACGGGACCCTCTGTGCCATCTATGGCATATTAGCCATTCTCTAGAGTATATATGTCATGTATTATAGCAAATAATTAATGTCAATGAAACCGCTGATTGCACTATTGAGAATTATTTTATTTTTATGGTGATGCCATAGTTAGAATTACACAATAACTATATTTTATAAAATTCTAAACGAGCTTGAACTTGAAGCAAGACAAATCATGAGACTATTAAATTAGTAAATAAAACTCCAAAACTTTTATTTTCTTCCATATAGTGTAGTGTAGATCTCAACCCAATATATTTTTCAATTTTTTTCTACCAAATCATCATGTATGTAGTTCTCTTTTTCAATTTGTATTTAGTATAGAAATTAATCAGTGACTAGTTATTTATAATAAATTTCTTACACAAAATTTAATGGCAACACGTACGATTATTCAATGATTGAGACAAGTATACAATCAATCACTAGGTCAATAGCCCATTCAAACATACATGCTCTAGTAGCGGTTACTGCCGTTAAATGGCTTTAGTTAGAAGAAATTTTGACCTGACGACATGCATTTGGCATTGACGGTTGACCACACAAATTATGGAACTCGTTAAAGACCACAATTAAACTGTATGCGCCGGGTGTAGGAATACAGTTGATGCAGGGAATTGCTTCATACACGTTCGGGCGTTGCTTTTTGCACGGTTCAAATTAGCAAAACACGGTCAAATATTACTAAATGACGGAAATACCCTCCTATGACCTAAGCAGTGTGCATCCCCTTCTCATTTTGTCCGAACCCGTCTCTCTCCCACTCTTGGCTCACGATCTTGCATCTCTTCAAGCCACTCACTCAATCTCAACCTCTCTCTAGCAATGGCGCTGGCTCTATATCGCCAATTTGTTGAATTTAATTAGCATTTGTATGTCTCGTTGGTACAATTTCAATGTTTGTAATTAACTTTTCTGAAATCCATCTCCCATGAACAGGAGCATTAGCAACCTCGCTGAAGAGGATTAAGAAGAAGTAAAGAGAGACGTTCTCGAGTCTAGAGAGGGGAAATTACTCAGGGAGGCAGAGTTTGATTTTAAGCATGCTTCAACTTCATCAGGTAAGAAGAGGAGGGTATTTCCGTCATTTAGTAATATTTTACCGTGCTTTGCTAATTTGAACCGTGCAGAAAGCAACGCCCTACACGTTCCAAGATCAGAGATTCACTTTTTTTAGACCAAAATGTCCTTCACATTTCAACTGGGACTTGAATTAGAAAACTTTAATTAAAGAATGACAAGGATATTATCGATAAAGAGGAGTGGATCTCCAAACTTAGAGCGTGTAGGAAGCAATTTCCTTTGATGCAGCTCTTGACAGCTCATGTCAAGGTTTCGAAAAAAAAAAAAAAATATTCCCTTTGATGCAGCATAGCCGAATTTGGATAAGATTAGTCTGCAATTTTATAATCGAATTATTCCAGAATTCAAATATGATTTTAATTTGAATCACATATTGTATAACGTTAATGTTTTACTAAATTATTTAAAATTTCTCATAACATGAAAGTTCTTTTTGGTATATCAGTTTTTGTTTTCTTTATAAATAGTGAACGTCTTCCAGGATCGGGCCGGATTCCCGGGAGGCCGGGTTTAAAAGGGCCTACTCAAGGGCCGGGCCGGGCCGAATATAGAGAGGCTTTTGGAAGGGTCGGGCTTAAAAGAGCTTAAATATGAAGATCGAACCTGACCCTTCTCAAGCCTAGCCATTTTAGGCCCTCCAGATTTCGAGAGGCCGGGCTTGAAGGGCCTGAAGGATTTGAAGGGCCGACGAACAGACAATATATTTCTTTAAATATTTATTAAAACTATATTTAAAATGAATAATTTTATTTATAAAAGATAATAAAAACGAATAATATTTTTTATTTTTCATTATATATAATATTTTTTATTTTTCGTCTTTAATTTGGGTTTAAGACCGGTTATATTATAATTACATAAAAAAATATATTTTTTTTATTAATGTATTAATGAATTAAAATAAACTAAAATTACAAATGTATGAAATAATGTAACGTAAAAGATGAGAAATATGTATATATTTTTAACTTGTCTTAACATTATGTTCAAAAATTAAAATATTATTTGAAATGATATGTTCAATTTACATTGTATCAGATAGGATCTTACCTTTCACTTGAGATTGTGCCTGATTATTCATAACTTCGGTCTATCTAGACCTTAGGCCCTTCCTAAGCCTGGCCTCTCTAGGTCCTGGCCCTTCCAAAGCCTGGCCTCTCTAGGCCATGACCCTTCAAAGCATGGCCTCTCTAGGCCTCTCTTCAGTTGAGATTCTAGCCTGGCCTCTCTAAGCCCTAGCCCTTCTTAAGGGCTTAGAGAGGCCGGGCCGGCCCTTCGTGTCAAAAGGGCTTGGCTAGGGCGCCAGAAGCTTTTGGATGTTCACTATTTATAAATAAGGAGATTTCACTAGCTTACTTGATTGATTAAGAAAATTTAACAAAAGAATAAAAACTTTTTGAGTAAGACCAGATGCTAATCAGCACTATAATAGTAAATTTTAAATATTATGTCTCATTGATATAAGCCAATAAATTTTTAATACATCTTAAAATTTTGATAAATTTACAATATTTGCGATATTGAAAAACTATTCTTATTAGATGTTTTAAATATTTTTAAACATATCCAATTTCTTTAAAAAAATGAAAATAAAAGTTAAAAACATACCAGTTGGTTTTCTATGAGATTCTGATGTATTGAATGAGTTGAGTGCTTGATCAGCTATTTGAATGTGCCTTAATAATCAAAAATTGAAAACACGGAATCAATTAACTGACGCTATACATAACTAGTTCATGGGTCAAATCTTTTTTCTTTTAGATCTGAAGCTTAACATCGGAAAATTGTTAATTTTAAATAATATACATATCATATAAATAAAGAATCATAATTCTTTTAATTATTTGATTTTATCGGTCTATTATTGTTTTTAATTTAAAACATAAATAAATTGATCTATATTCTGTACTATTTTACTTATAAAGTATGTACTAAAAATGCCAAAATTGCTGTTGAAACCAATTTTAAATTCTATTAGTTGTAATAATAGTTTAATAAACGTATTCTTATATCACAATTATTTTGCAGACTCGAGTCATATTTGAGCATAATCTTCTAATAATCACCACAAATCTAGATATTTTAACAGATTCCACGAATTTGAATATTTCAGCGGATTTTTAACCCGTTTAATTTAATGTTATTTACCATTCAACGAATCCACTTGACAAAAGCCTGCAAAAGTGCAAATAATAAATAGCCGCTTTATCACTCATTCACTCTCCAATCCAAACGCTAATAGTAATATCCCTGGCCTGTCTCCTCTCTGTCTCCAATCCCTTTCTCACTTACTTCCTAGTACCCCCTCTTTAAATCTACTCTCTCTTTCAAACCCTAGCAAACTATCTCCTTTTCTAAAAAGCTCAAAATACCAAAAAGCAAAGAAAGATGCTACCAAATTATACTAGCTTCTCCACCTTATCCGATCAAGCCTACTATTTTGCCCAAGAAAGCGTACCTCCTCTCCCTTCTCAAATCACTTTCGAATCCGAACCCCAGCTGAATGAACTGCTACCAATTGAAGCGGGATCTGCTGCCACATCCATGAGCCAAGCACGCAAGCGAACGGGCCGTTCTGATCGTCATAGCAAGATCCGTACTGCTCATGGAGAACGCGACAGGCGCATGCGGCTCTCAGTACAAGTGGCGCACGAATTCTTTGCCTTGCAAGATCGGCTCGGTTTTGACAAGGCGAGTAAAACTATTGACTGGCTACTTACTCAAGCCAAAGATTCCATCGATCAACTAAGTTCTACCTCCTCCTCCGAGCTGCGTAAAGAGAAAATTCCAGCTGATCAGTCACCTCTCTCTGATATTGAACTAGTGCATGCAACAGAAATAGCACAGAAACGAAATAAGGCAGTAGAAAGTCAACAGAGAGCAAAGGATTTGAGGGCTAAGGCAAGGGAACGAGCACGCGAGAGAGCAAGAGAGAAGAAGATGGTTAGTTGCCAACTAGACCAGCTCGTGCCCGCTGCCGTTTCTTCTGCTGATGCTCTGATGGATGTTGATTGCAATGGCATGGAGTACTACTATGACCTCCTTAACGAAATTTTGAATGGCGGTTTTTGTAGTGTGGGTATTGAAGACGAAGAAGGTTCTACTTCAGCTGCTGTACATTTTAATTAATTAAGATTTAAGAATTAATGCTTTGGACTTGGAGTTGCAGGAGCTTCTCTAGATTAGGGTTTTAAGGTCTCCGTTTATTTTGAGCTATGGGTGGTTTGATATTGAGCATGGCAATTCATGAGAATGCTTAAGGTGAACCAATTGATGAACATTAGTAATTTTGTTCTTAAATTTCATGCGTTCTGCATTATTAAAATGCTTGTTTTCAGATGTGCTCTAGCTGGATTCAATAATTGAAAATTTGAAGACTGGACTAAAGATAGCTTAATATTGTTCATTGGTAGACCAGCTGGCGTTTTGAAAAAGAAACAAAAATAAAGTAAACCTAATTTTTATATCTTTGAAAAATTCTGTTATTTTTAAATAAAGGTTGATTTTTCGTGTTTAATTAGTAAGCTTTGCTGCAGGGAGGGTGCTAGCTTGTTTCCTCAAATTATTATTTTGGACATTTTTATGTTTTAAAGGTCGAAGAATATTCTAATTTAATGGTTTTTGTTAGAATATGGATAAGGGTTCAAATTTTTTATTCTTGTGTTGTTTGCGTTTCACTAAAATAAAGAATTTAGAGCTTATTCTTACCTGATTCCTTATTCTTGCGCATCCAAACACATCCGTTTGAATTGTTTAATAATAAAATTAAGATTAGTTATGAGGAGTAAAAAAATATTATTCCTAAACGATCAAGAATAAATTTTTTTGGGATCTAAAGCGTTGGTCCAACATCCGGATTAAATTTTTATTCTTAAAATATTTTGATCATCTTCTTAATGTGGATTCAGAAGTTATTGGGACCACTTTTTAATCTGGATTAAAAAAATGATCCAAACATCTTAAGAATAAAAATTTAATCTGGATGTTGGACTACATAAAAATAACATTCTAGATCAAAAAAAATATTCTTGATTGTTTCAGAATAATATTATTTTATTCTAAATAACTAATCTTAATTTTATTTTTAGATGATCCAAACGCTCGAAGTTTTATCATATTATTCTTGCTTGTTTGTGTCTTCGGATGTTCTTGTAAGTTCTTAATATTCCGTTAAGAAACTACTGTTCTTCCTATATATACTCCAGATCAAAATTGAAATATTCGGTGACTGAAACTTTGTAATTATTGTTTCTAAATATATAATTATGTACGTACGTGGTTACGTATGAGAGACAATTTAAACAAATCCAACAAAAAAAAAAAAAACTCGTGTTTGTCCATATATATGAATCATTGACTCATTATTAAACTAGCTAGTTCTCATGGGCTCCATATGAATCGCCAAGCTTAGTTAATTACATGCATAGTAAATCATACCTTATCCATCAGAACCTTTGCTAGATGTTCTAGGGCATTATATAATTCCACCTGCGATAATAAACAGTCATCATGTGAATCACATGATCTTTTATCTTGTAGATCTTCTTATGTAAGATGCTTTTGGATTGCTTTAGAGTCGCATTTCAACATTTTTAATTTCTTCCGCTAAATTTATTGATGTGCTTGTTTATAAAACTGATTGTGCATGGATATAAGTCCTCGACAATTACACTGAGAATAATTAGATGGGCAGTTGTCCTGGAGATCAAGAATAGAAGAATAATTCTTGAATGAACAACGGCGTGATACATACTGAGGCTGATAGAGAAATTGGGCCTAGTTGCAAAACAGGTAATTTGATTGTTGTTTTTTTTTATTAATGGAAATTATCATTTGACATCTTTCAAAAAGGTAATTATAACATAACAATCGTAAAACAGACGATTTCTAGTACGTACGTACCACACACCAATCTGTGTTTACAAACAACAAAAAGTAAAAATATATATATATTTAGGTTTTTATTTCGCAATAGGAATACTAAATATATACATACTGCTTAGTGCTTACAGCCCACCAACAATTCGGGAATACATTTTAAAAAAATTATTAGAAACTAGTTAAATATATTATTATTATTTTATTAAATTCTAATGGCTTAGTGCTTACCACGTATATGCCCAAACTCATAGTAACCTAGTCCTAATAGTAAATGATACGATATTAATTACGATGCGAATACTAAAATCACCAAAAGCAGTATGCTTAACATAAATAATTACTTGTGATTGTGAATGTGAATGTGAATGTACTGGACATGTGTGTACTGTGTAGTTATGAACCAGTCTGTCATCACAATTTAATAAACCACGGTGCCATTACATAATTTTTTCTCAAAACAAGCCGACAGGAAACTAACATTAAAACATTAAATTTAAAAGTTAAACTTACAGAGATAATTTTGTCAATGTAATTATACACAATGTATAACACATGAACTCTAAATCTGGTTATTCTCATTTAGCAACGAGGCAACGAGTTACAGAAAATTAAGCACCAACATAATTTGACCAATAATGTAAGAGTATAAAAGTATACTTGGCATGTCCCACGTGTTGTATGACATGCATATCCATTTGGCGTGACAAATAAAAATGGCACGACGCATGGTTTAAATTCATATAATTTCAAGGAAATTAAATTGATGGATAAGAAGCGAAGAAAGAAAGAAAGAAAGGAGGTCCACTTTTATATAATGGCGTTGTACGTTCGCTCCAATGGGATTTTAGATTTGTTTCTTGAAGTGCTGCTTTTTTTTTTTATTATTGAACTTGAAGTGCTGCTAGTGTGATGCCCATGTGCTGATGTGCATCTCTTTCAAAGATAGAAAGGAGATTTGTTTAGTTGTCTTTTGTTCCTAGCTTAATTACATGATTATATCTGTCCCATTTTGGGAGGCTCTTAATTAATTAAATAATTAACTTAAAGTTGAACACGTCACATCTGTTTCCTAAAATTTCGGAGGGGCCACTGGATAGCATCTGGAAGGCGACAGAACTCTGACCCAAAAAAGTTTGGTAAAGTGTTTTGTTTAACAGAAAGATAGAAAGCGTGCCACATTTTGGTTGGTCTCATGGTCTGGCAAAACAAATATAAAAAAGAGTATTATGCATTCTCTATTAAAAAAGTAAAAATAAAAGATCTTCTTTGCTATCAATAATTAAGCAAAAGATATTTTTGTCCTATATTTATTTATTAACTCTATATATACATGATTCCATCCCAGTGTGTTTCGTAGGTATTTGGCATTTTTGTTTAATAGAAACTTTTGAGTATAACCTAAATTGAGTTTCTTTGGCTTTTTTAGTACTTTGTTTAACAAATCCTAAAATTTTTTGGTAACTAAAGCGGGAGTATGTGGTTCCTAGCAAGCTAGAGCAGGCGTGCATTAAGCCTTTAGATCTAAAGCCATCAGATTTTAATTATATCATCTTTTGTATATCAGAAGATGTAACAGAATAATTTCTTAGACTAATCCTAACTTTATTTTCCTCTTAGCAAAATTTATACGTTCTTTAATATCTAGGGGCGCTTGGATCATCTAATTAAGAATAAAATTAGAATTAGTTATTTAGAGTAAAAAAAAATTTCCTAAACGATATTAAGAATAAGTTTTTTTGGAATATGGAGTGTTATTTTTAAGTGGTACATGATTTAATTTTTAATTCTAGGATGTTTGGATCAATTTTTTAAAATATGGATTAAAAAGTGGTCCCAACAACTTCTTAATCAACATTAAGAAGATATCCCAAACATCTTTAGGAATACAAATTTAATCGGAATGTTGGACCACTTAAATATAGCACTTTTAGATCTCAAAAATATATATATACTTAATTGTTTAGGAATAATATTTTATACTCCGAATAACTAATTTTAATTTTGTTCTTAAACGATCCAAACGCAACTAGATGTCTTATGAATCTTATTTTGCACGTACATAAATATTGCTCTCATTTTTACATCCAAAGCCATGCTCCATACAAATGTATGAAATTAAATCCACTAGTATGGGTATACTGCATGCTGCGTTTAGCGCCCACTAGTTGGTGACTTGGTGTGTTGACTGTTGAACACACACTATGGAGTGCATTTGCATTGATAATCACTTGTTTAATCCGGTGAATGCTCTAGCTCAATAAATGCAAATTAATGCAAAACATCTGTATCGAGGAAGCAATCTTGCTGGAAATAAAAACATGTTATATTTTTGCTATCAATTGGTTTTCCAATATTGTAATGTGTCTTCTTCTTATTTATCAAATTGAATCACAAAAGCAAGTTGCTTATACTCGATCTTTTTTCTCTAAAAAACCTCAGGTCGGAGGATTAATTTGACTTTGACCTCCGTCTATTTTCCACAGATATTATTTGTGATTGTTTGTTAATTACATCATTATATTATATATTATTGCTCTCTTGTGTTTTAATCCTTGTAACTAGTTATGCGGCCTTTTTTAAGCAAAAATGGCCGGGTCAACTCCCCATCTTAATTTCATTAATGAAATAATAAAATAAAAATTTATTTAAGCCAGTAGCTAGTTAATTATGTGCCCTTATATTACATCTTTTAAGCCAGTAGCCAGTAACTTATTAGCCTCTGGATTATATATATAAGCAAACACAGACACTGCTCCATTTGTTTGAATCAAATAGCTCGACGTCCAATAAATGATTTTTTTTTAAATTTGAATTATAATTTCTTAATCGATATTTTGGTCAAATTTTGTAGCTCATTAGTTGTTTGACCCAGAATTATAATTGGCAGCGGCAGCCAATTGATAAAGTAATAACTCCCTTCATTGACTCAACAATTTTTCAGGGATAAAAAAATAGAAAGCAAAAAAAAAAAAGGAAAAACTTTTGAAGCAGTTAACAAAATGACAAGATTATAATAAAGTTACAATTTTCTTATTCCAGGATTTTTATCTTGCTTGCCCTTTTATATTTGTTTTTTCTTATCCAGCGACACCAAACAGTACTTAAAATAGTTAGCTAAGGTCTAGGTTCTGGCATAGTATTATCGCTTTATTTTGACTGGCCTATAAGCTTAGATTTATAACGGTTACCTCACAATCTAAGTAGTTAGCGCGGTACTACATTTGTTGAGATTTTCTGTGTATAAACAGGAACCTGTGCAGCAGTTTCACTATTGAAATAATATCATATACTTAGAGACCATGCTTGGAAACAGTATAAAGCTGAAATGGCATAATCAAGTACAATATACACCAGCTTAATTGATACAAGTCTTCAAAGCGCATTTTCATGAGGGGCTGCTACGACCAGGCTACAATTAAAGCTTGTAATAACGTCTTTCTAAAAAATGCGATACTAAGCCTCAGCATGTGTATTTATTTTATTTTTTTAAAAAAATGGTGTCAGCATGTTGTTGTGATACAAATTTAATTTATTTAACTTTCAAAACTTCACTTTATTGCTATCTACACCTATAATTTTTTTTTTTTCAAAGTAATTGTCCTTCGAGGTAGCATTCACTACAAAAAAGGTATAAAGTATAAAGAGAGGTACATCAGCATTAATACTATATTAAAATGTGAAAAGTAGTACTAGTTTAGAATTTATTAATGTTATATTGTTATCATGTGGCCAAGAAGAGAGTTCTAAACTTGAACCCCAATTTATCTTCACTCTAAACAACTACCAAGCGTCGAGCTCTTTTCATGCGTCCAACTTTTCCCCGGCGGAACAGCCAACACGAATCTCAATGCAAATCTCTTTAATTAATTAAACATTATCATAGAAAACTCAAATTTTCGTCAATAATTTTGTTATGAAATCTTATGACTGCCATAAATAATTGTACATGGAGTTTTAGGGGGCGGGGGAAATGATTTTTACTATAGTCCCATGCATCGTGAAAGTTGCTAACGACCCCTTTCTTTTCATTCGGTTATTAGTAGTTCAATGTTCATTAACTAATTTCATTTGGTTTACAGTGATCTTTACTACTTATAAAAGCACCAGTTCAAAGGTCTATCTAAAATTTGAACCGAAAGGAGCAAACAAATGTTTACCCAATGCAATATAGACCGTTCATTTTTTCGATTTGATCAGATCAGTGGTGTATATTTAATACTGAGATAAAAAGTTTAAAACTTTCGTATAGAGCTGTTAACATTTTACTCCAGCGATATTGCGCTCGTGCAAGTTAGCGCTGTAACGTAACCGGTTCGATTCTCCGTTTCTTTTTTTTTTGTCGCACTTTTCATTAAAATTTCATTATTTTTTATATTCCTTTATCCTTTCCTCTTCGATCGATTTCTGCCGATATCCTTCCAAGTTAGACAAAGTGCAATAAAATAGATCTCTTTTTACTTTTGCTCGCTAGGGTTTGTATACTAGCGCCGCTCCTTTCTACTCTCTTTTTAGCTTCTCTCCTTTTGACTATCCATAACCCTAGACGCGGTTCCCTGTAGAGGCGATGGGAGGCCAACCACATCGCTCCCAATTTCATCATCCTAGGAGCATCTGGCTTCATCCATCAAAAATGGTGTCGGGATCGGGGATCTGCGCACGGCGCATCGTGGTGGATGCGAGGCAACACATGCTCGGCCGCCTCGCCTCCATCCTCGCCAAGGAGCTCTTGAACAGCCAACGCGTCGTGGTGGTGCGATGCGAGGAGATCTGCATATTGGGCGGTCTCGTTTGCTAAAAGATGAAGTACTTGAGGTTCCTTCGCAAGAGGATGAACACCAAACCCTCTCATGGCCCCATCCATTTCTGTGCCCCTTCGAAGATCCTCTGGCGCACCATTCGTGGGTATGTCTTTCCAAATTTAATGAATTTTGGTCTTTTCTTTTTTATTTATTTCCCCTTGCATTGCTAGAGTTATAGCTAGATTACCTTATGTAGTAGAGGACCAGGTGATAAATAGGAACATAAAACTGACCATTTTGGATGTATAAAGATATTAGGCATCAGATTAAAACACTTGGCTTAGAGCACATATCAGTATGATACTTTCATCAAATAGTATCTTTTAGACTTTGTAATTGTTTTGTTTCAGTTAAATGTGTTATTGAAAATTTCATATGCTCTTGTGCAGAATGATTCCGCACAAGACAAAGAGGGGAGCAGCTGCTCTGGCCAGGTTGAAGGCCTATGAAGGTGTGCCTCCTCCATATGACCGTACAAAGCGCATGGTTATCCCAGACGCACTCAAGTATTTCTCTCTCCATCACACTCTCATTTATCACATTGTAATGGGGACTGAATCCTTTGGTAAGGCTATTAGAATATTCTATTACGCCATCGGGCGTACCTTACAATGTTTGCCAATTTACATCGGATGTGTATCAGATACAGGTACAGCTGCAGAGCTGGTTCGATTCTCTGTAATGCATCGTTAAACTATTTTTTGTGTATCCGAGGCAACTAACAAATTGGTAAATGTTGCAAAGGTGCAGAGATTTGGTTGTTGAAAAAGGCAATGCCTCAAGAAATTGTTTACTGTTCCCAAAGAATTTTTATCAGAATATGTGAGTAACAATTTAGAGTAAAAGTTCTGACTTATTGAAGGAATTGGGTATTAACTGGTTGTGTTTGGTCAATTACTCTTGTGAAAAATTATATTTTTATCAGATCCAGAATGATTCATCTAAAGATCCACTGATCAAGGTAGAGCAGTGTGAAAAGGAGATTGATACTGGGTAAGATTCCTTGAGAAAAAAGTTCGTTGCTTTCGCTCATTCCCCTCATCTGATCTTGATAAAGACGTTACATTAGTTACACATATGACAAGCTTCCTTTTTCTGTATACAGTTTCAAAAATTTATTCGAGCACATGTGAAACTAAAGGTTCACCTCCTCCTTACTCAGCTCTTTTCCTGATCAGATCCGATCTCCACCACCGTTCCCCGGCTCTTCGTACTCAACCAATCGCCAACACCGCCACTCCGCCTTGCCGCATCTTGAGTTGCTAATTCTTTCTTCTAAGATCTGAACCACCCTTCCTAAGGCTACAGCCGAAACAACTAAAGGCCTCAATGCCCACAGTTGTCTCTGGATTCTTCTTCTCCGATCCAGAAGCCCCCTGACACAAGGTTGCTACTCTTTTAGTTTCTGTTCAATCAGAGCATTGTTTTGATTTCTATGGTGTCGTGAAGAATTCGGGGCTCAATTTTTATGGTTTTCTCAAGCTCATGAATTATATCAGGTCTCAGGTCTGTATTTGTTGATCCTCATTTTCTATGATGAGATTCTTATTCGTTACTAGAAGTTTCAAAATTTTGTAAGATATAGGAAGATCTTTTTTGTTTATAAGCAGATCATATGTTATGACGAATTCTTGTATTTATAGGATTGTCCTTGCAGAATTTAGATTCTACAACTATACAACTAATAATAAAATAAAGCAGCTTTGTCAAATTAGTGATTACAGGGGGTGGTGCGGGAAATGTCATGGGGCATGATCTTACAATTGTTTTGAATTACAAGCAAATCTTTGCAATCACGTTTTAGACGAACATTAGAAATTTTGCAACCCACTTGAAAGAATGATGGGAAAAAGCATGTATTTAGTTGCAAATGTTTCCAATCAGGGAGCTCATGCTACCCCTACCATAGCCTCTTTCTGCCTCAAGGTGAATTTGTTAGTCTCTTTTTATCACAATTCTGTTCTTTTTCTTGTTGGTAGGTCTCACAAAATAAATGCTGGATCTGTGACCAAGCTTTCAAGTGTGACCAAGACATGCATTTCCACATTTTAAGGTATCTATTTTGATATTATTGATCTTCTACAGTTAGAAAGAAGCGTGCAAGTTGAAGTGCCTCAGTTGATGCTTATTTTTTTTTTTTTTGCAGGTTAGGATGGATTCTTATAGAGATGCATTCTGGAATAACAGAAGTCTCTTAAATAGAACAATATTACTTGATGTCGGCTGTAGTACAAGAATATTAAGGTAAATTCCACTGCCAATTTATCATGTTTTTATCAATATTCTGATTGCAATAACAGCAATCAGTTTTTTTTCCCCAAATTTAATGGCAGAAATTGTCCTCACTTAATGTTCTTTGCTCTCTATTTAGTTTAGCAAAAGTCTAACGAGCTGATTGCTTCATAGTTGTTTTATTCAATTTCATTTACTGAATCTGTGAGTTCTGATTCATTGTTAATTATAAATATTTGATCCGTGTTCTTTGTCTGGAATGTTTGTTAAATTAGAAATTCTGTCATTTCTAATAAAATAAGTATCAATACTACTAGAATTCTTTGATGCTCATTAGTCAAATTTTATTTTATTGGTCAGGCTGTGTGGCACTCGTGTACAAAGGACAATGGGAAGAAATTTGTACCTGAAAGCTATAGTTTGCATTCAATAGGAACAAATTTGTATCTGATAGTTGGAAAATATGAGCTTTATAATTTTTTGCAAACCAATTTTTGTCGCGTTATTTCCCTGCTCTGAGTACTTTATTTTTATTCTCTCTTCTTTAATTCTAGGCACTTCAGTCTTTGCAAAGACTTACATATAAATTTTTCTCATTAACATGAAAATTAGATGAATTTCTACTTCATGCAAATAGAATTGAATGAAAATATATTGCTGATTTGTTTAAACAATTGTCTTATGAGCCCTTTCTTTTTACTATATTTTCTCCGGCATATGCAAGTAGCAATTAATTTGAGAAAAGGAAAGAACATATAGCATGCAGTGGCTTGGAATACAAACGAAAAAGAATTTTTATAGGAATTATAAGTCTACATTTCTCACATCTCACTCAGTTTGCAAATAAACTTAATGCAATGATAAACATATACTTCACTAAGCGACAAGTCCAACAGATGTTGGTTAAGATTGAAAAAGAAATTTCTTAAAACAAAAATGACATGATGGAATGTGGAAGAATTATCATCAAATGATCCTAAAAAAAACAACTAAGGAAACATAGAGATCTGTAAAAAAATAAAAATAATTCTTATTAAGAAAGTATTTCTCATATATTGAAGTCTGCCCACATATTGGGTGGGCACTGCTGCTAGTATATTTTAACATTGCAGTTTGTTCACATCCTTCCAATTAATTTTAATGTGATATGATGATTTGATTACTAGCTAGATCCGTTGTTTAATGATATCAACTCAACTTTTGTGGTTCTAATGGCTAATTTGAATCATTCAATGTGTTCTTCATATTAAAATCTCATTGGAGACCAAATTTTACATTTTTCTGATTTTATTTACTATTTTTTTGAGATTTTAAAAAATCATAGTTATTGAAGGCTCCATTAAAAAAACAGTGTACATTAAAGCTATCTACGCATGGATCTACATTAAAAAAACAGTGTATTACAAGAACAACATTTTATTATATGACCAATATATGTGATCGGTTAACTAGGTTTTTCTGAACTAATTAACCGATTTGGTCCTAATATATAATTGTGAAATTCGATACATTAAGCCATGCAACATCAGTAAAGTCGCATATTTTTGGTGCAATGCTCTGACTGCTAACGAATTAATAAATCGAATCAATATTAGAAACAATTTTTCTTCATTGTCTCTGATAAGGAGACAAATTATCCAAGAACGTATTCAAAATGTATTTGCAACTTTACCTGAATTAATTACAGGATGATTTGGCTAAAATTATTAGATAGTAATAATAAAAAAATAATTAGTACAATTAGCTTATCCATAAATACCAATATAAATCTTTTCATTAGCATTTCACATTTAAACATGAGTCCAATAACTTTATCCATTACACATGTTAGAGCTTTTATTTTCTAACCCTAGCTAAGAAGCCTACCAACGAAGCAGAAACCATCAAGTCTGCTATCCTTCTAATCTCTATTAGTATCTAGATTTGCAATAACGATGAACCTGAATGAAAATTCTCAACAAAATTTAACAAAATCCTAACCATGCATTAGCCGCATCACAATTCTTTTACAACACTGCATTACTGTGGTTAAGCTGGAACTTAGTTGAACTAAAGCGTAATGCAATTTTCTATTTGAAATAAGTACCAAGTAGTTCCACAAATTTCATAAACTCATACACAAATATAATCTTTTCACTCTCTTAGTCACAGAGATTCCTTTCAAAGTGGTACTGTTAATTAAAATTATTCATTCATAAGTAACCAGTTATCACTTGTCCAGGTCAAACAAAATACACAAAAGGTGGAGCTTACCTTGATTAACCCTTTTATCTAATGGGGAAACCAAGTATGTAATAACATGAGCATCATCGATATGGCTAAAGTGAATGTGTATTAACTAGACTGTCACCTACACATTCATTCATCTAATGCATGTCCATACCAAAGTATTTACAAGTGATAATTACACCAACGGCAAAAATCTGACAATTCATTTTCAGCAGCCACCACTCGCAGGTTCAATTGAGCTTAAGAGACCGTTGCGCCTAAGCTGCCTGCAGTGCTCCTCTGCCTCAGCCTGGGAACAAATAATCACAACTGATAGCCCGTTATGGTGGGCCTCTTGCATTATATTTACGGCAGTGTCGAGTGTCATTCCTGGGATAACCTTCATCAAGACCTGAACTACATACTCTCTCCTGTTGATATCATCATTGTGTAGGATAACCCGATATGGTGGTGTGATTTTCTTTTTCTTCCTGAAATTTAAAATTAGTAAATTTTCTTAAGTGACACTCATATGAGTATGTCAAACCTTAACTGAAAGGGCTTTTGCAAATTATAAAAAAAAAAAAATGAAACTTTTGCAAGCATTTCCAAATTAATAGAGGATGCATTGTTATTAGAACCTCAACCAACTCAAATTCATAGAAAAGGTAAAATAACTGCATTGCCATTTGGACCCTACTTGGGTCAACAAGAAACTGTTTCCACCTAAACTCAGTTTTATGTCATTCAGTGTACATTCCCTGTTTGTCTCAATCCCATACACTGATTGACTTTGTTAAAAAAATGAAACTAGAGACGGTTATCAATTAAAGATAAACAAGTTCAATAGATCATAAACAAGTATTCACAATTATGTTGGATTTTCGCTTAAAGGCAGGTGTTTTTATGGAAGAAAGAAAAAAATATCGTCACAAATTCAGATTCACCTAAAGGCAGTGGAGCTACAAATCTTAAAAACACATTAGAATAAGAAAACTCGCTTACTTGATGTCAAATTCAGATTCACGGCCTGGGGGAGTTTTCTCTTTGACTGGTCGGTCCAACACACCACCTCCTTTACCTGGTGCAGTAGCTGACAAGGCCGTAACCATACCTCCAGTAAGGCTCAGAGCTTGCCCCTTGAACAGATAAAACTTATCCCCTTAAATACATAGTACAAACTGTAAGAAATTCAATCCATCTTCTAGCTAGGTAGAAATGAAAATACTGAATGGTCAAAACCTGAAATTGTTTCTACTAGCAGTGAAGCCAATTCATCAAGTAAAGTACAATTTAGACTTTCTAAAGTTTTGAGATATAAAAAATTTTAGAAGTCTAAATATGGTACTTTTCTTGATAATTAAACAATTATAGTCGCTAAAACAAGTAGACAAGATAAACAAAAATTGCAATCAACTGGCACTAAAACAGTTGGGCAGGATCAAACATCACTTAAGTTATACTGTTACTTATTGCAAACATCACTTAACAACTCAGTACTACTTACAAACAACCACTTCATTTGCCCCAGTCTTAACTCTTAACTATAACCAGTAGAAACTATATCCACTCTATTTGATAGGCATGAGAAGGTACTCAATTTCATTATTTTCTCATATAACAATAACAATAACAATTCCAGTATCAGTTCCTCTAATACGAATCAGATCGAATAATTGTACTTCAAATTGATCATACCCAATTCCAGATTCACCAAATAAGCTGGAACCACACTAATTCACACAAGAAACAGTCCAAGTTTAGAAGCCATCAAGGCACAAAAAGGGAGGAATGGAGGAAGTTACCTTGTCTAGAATTCAGAAAATGATTAGAAGAGATAGGGAGTCGATAGTAGATCGCCGTCTCCATAGCCATGTCGATCACACAAGCACCGATTCTCACCTCTGTCTTCTTCTTTTTTTTCACTTTTTTTTTCTGTGTGTTTTTTGCTCGTTGGAGACCTCCTCTCACTCTAGAAATCACACAAGCACACAATTTTTTGTGGAAGAGAGAGATAGCAAGCAAAATAATAAAATAATATTGTCAGCAGCTACGATTTTTTTACTGTTTATAATTTTAGGCCTCAGTACGACAGGCCTGTCATTAACTGAAAATTAACTAATTCGGCCCAATAGGCCGTTAAGTCACTCCATTGGGCTGGAATTAAGCATATAGGTATAGCTCAACAGCTTCTGTTACCCCTTTCATTAACAAATATAAGTTGACTCTTGTAGAAACCCATTTTAGGAAAATCCCATCAAAGGCATGTAACATGTTCATCAATTCTTATTCGAAACCTCCTGCTAACAAAAAACGGGTTTTGCTAACATCATTCTCTCCTCCCTTGGAAAATTATAGTTACTGACAACGTAACATTTACTCGTAAAATGTTATACTTTAATGCCACTGTAAAGTGTAAACCAATGCTATTATGGCCTTATACCTACTATCAAACTTGGCAGAAATTTACAGTATCTTGTATATGTTTGATACTACTATTTAGACTGAGATACTATAGAGAATCTAAAATCCTCTCTATTTTCATTGTTTTCTTGTGAAGCACAAGTGCCATCATTGCAACCTCCAGCACCCTTCTCCAGAGGAAGCCTTACCAAGGCATTTAACTCATTTATGATTCGATAACTGGGACCTACCTCTTAACCTCGACCCTCGACTTGACCTGACGCACCAAGCCCTCCCCACGACCAAACCATCCATTTGTAATTACTAATAGTTCTTCATCTTTCACATCCTTATTGAACCCATCAATTAATTCAAGTGATATAATTTAAAGATGCAATTAAATCCATGTGCTTGTTCAGAATAGTTTCTTACGAATAAATATGCAATTAAATCCAGTTAAAAATAGTTTCTTACGAATAAATATGAATTTTAACTATACAAATTACCCTATAGGTGTTGAAAATCAGAATTTTAGACACAATCATACAACTTGGCACACTACTTTCATGCTCACCAACACAATATACATCCATATCATACAGGATTTGCATGCTCTTAATGCTGGTACAAACAAATCAAGTGTCAGATAGTAGAAACATACATGCACACCAACCGTTCAGAATTTCACATTTTCACACAAGATCCAAACCTGAAGCAACATAATCCCTTTTAGTCTTCTATTCTAGGTCCACCCAAATTAGATCAATGATTTTACTCAAAAAAATTCAAATTTTATTGAACAAGCTGAAAATTTTAATTATGAACAAAATCAATTTCAAAATCAACAAAACATACACCATTATAATTTAAGCAAGGAAAAATGGGGATGAAAAGATACAAAAATTACAATTTCTCATACACTCAGTTATACTGTGGGAGCCCCACTCTGCTGCCAGAGATTAATAATGTCAGTTGCCTGATTAAGCAGGATAATCATTCTCTTTTGTGAAACCCAACCTTTTTCCTCGAGTACGGCCTTCAGCTCCTCCCAGGCATCTTTTCTTGGCCAAAAGTAATACGGTGTGAGTGGTACACTTCCTTTACCACCCGGTATTAACTATTAGAAAGATAACAATATTCAATGTTAGAAACTGCAGGAAGACTGTTTGAGAATACCAGTTCCTTCTTGTATGCAAATGGAAATCAATCTCTTGTTGAATATTTTTTACAGCTATTGAATTGGTTTTTTACAAATTACACATTTCTAAGTAAAACAGATACAATTTTCTTGTGTTTGCAACTGCCACAAAAAATTCTTCAGGGTGATTATACAGTGACTTAAATTTTCAGATTAGTGTGATACAAAGGGTAAACTAGGTCAAATGATAGTTGTTTACACACCTTTCCCAAAAATAAAAATAACCTCAAATGAAAATAAAGAAAATAGAGGATTCCCTTGTTGGTCTCACGGTTCTTTACAACACAATTTGGTTCAGTAAAGCTTGTGAGGTTTAACTGCTAGATGTCATAATTACTATACAGTTGCCCTTTTTCCCTTCGAAGTAGTTATTATTTGTGAAGAATTAATGAGAATGCCGAGGCAAATCACAAAAGTGAGATATTTCCCCTTGTTTGTCTTTTTTTATGCTTCTAATATTGTGAAAGACTGGAACTAAATTGCGTACAGATAACTAAGTAAATAAATTTAGGCCACCAAATTAATTTAGACCACCTTCTCCAAGGCAAGGCCAATGTTCTTCTCCATCCAAATAAATTTGAGCACCATCGGGGCCTGCAAAGAATCCTCTTCTTCCTCCTCATCCTCTTCCTCTGCTTCTTCTCCTTCCTCTTCCCCCTCTAGAAACCCAAAAATATTATCACCATCACCTTCTTCTTCCTCTACCACCTGAAAAATTTACACCCAAGAGCCACTCGATGAAATGCCACAAAGAGAGATACAAACAACCAAAGGATAAACCCATTGTTACTTTGTTAGTGAATTGGAAGAAAGAATACCTCAAAAGATCCACCGTCCGCTTCTTCCTCGACTTCCCCTTCTTCTTCTTCTTCAAATCCTTCCGGTTCAAGCGAATCCGCTTTAACAGCCAATTGAAATCTTCTAGAAAGGTGAGATGGCTTGAAAGAGGAGATGGGAAGAGATGGTTTGGAGATGGTAGAAGGAATGGAAACAGAGAAGGGTTTGCGTTGGAGAAAATGGCGAGGGTGTGAGGTGAAGATGGAGGTGGGAGCAAGAGAGGTAAGGCAGGGAAGAGATAGAGAGAGCATTTTCGCTCACTTTTTCTATCAGTTGTGCTATCTGGATTAGTAATAGTAGATAGTACAAGAGAGCAAGAAGGAGCAATTGTAGAGTGAAGACGTTATTGGGCTTTTATTAGAATCTAAAACCTTCTTGGGCTTATTAGGCCTTGATTTAGAAACCATAGAGTGTAGCGGTATTCAAACAATAGAAATGATAACTATCATACAAGATAAACATATAGATGATCAAGTTAACACTTACAAACAAATAAATTTTTTCATCTTTTGTTTAAATTTTTATATGCATATTCAACTTATTTTTATTGAACTTATTTGTTTGTATATGTGCACTTTGATCACTATATATGTTCACCTTATTTAATTTATGTATTCATTTTATGTTTAACTATAGTAAGAAATGATAAAACTGCATATGGCAGTAATCAATTTTCTATCATTTGAAATTGGTAGTTAATAAACACATATGAAACATATCGTGGTTAATGAGGAATTAAAATTTTTGGTTGAGGATTGATGGTTAATGCTTTAATGGTGTAATAATTGATTGATAGCTTGTGCTTTTGACGTCTTATTAGGTAGAGAATTATCTTTTACATACAACTTAAAAAAAAAAGAATTATCTTTTACATAGGCTCTCTGTCCCAATTTTTCGCAAACAATACATACTTCCCAATAAATTTATGTCTAAGAATAAAAAATTTCTCAAATTCCTAAGCGATCCAAACTGCCCCTAAAATGTGTTATAAACTAAATTTTCTAGTATATACGCTAATTGTTGTGTTAGATATACTTGTTGTTACGGTAAATACACTAAATTTCGTACAAACTAGATATTTTGATGGATACACTAATTGCCTTACCATTGATCGTATATGTTTACTTTTGGCGCACCAACTGTGTGTGGGGAGGATGGTGTTGGCGGGTTGGCAAGAGAGGGCCGGTCTGATTGGCGGGAGGGGCACTATAGATAGGTGTTGAAGTAGGAATAGTCGTTGGACGCTGGGTGAGCGCTGGAAGAGGTAGGAGTAGGGTGAGCGAGTGAATGATAATAATAGAGATGATAAGAATGATATGATTATATATAAGTAATTTTCATTTTTCTATAATTGTGACATCCTAAAACCGGGTATGTCACAGTCGCCGCGAGTGCACGCTACCATCTGCACACCCGCAAGACTTAACTTAAACTAATCCATTAAAATATTACCATTAAAGTATTTAAGCTACAAATTCTGCCAACTTTCATCAAAGCATTTCAAAGTAAGAATTATTGATATCATGTACAACATCTTAAAGAAAGTTCAAGTGGACATGTTACACAAATTACATAGTTCATAACCAGAATAACAATTGGCCTACAATATATCGATCTTCTCGCCGCTCGATCTAGAACTTGGAACCCACACCCAATGTGGAAACAATGCAAAAAGCAGAGCATGAAATAATTATAAAATTATCTCAGTGCGGTATTCAGTTCTAGTCACACAAACCCTAAGGTACATGATCAGGAACTAACTACCGGCTGAGTTTTAAACAAATATTATAGCTATACAAATAAGTTAGATAACATCATACAAAATCATTAGTTTCAACCTCATCTTAATATAAAACATGCAATATATTATGAGCACGGTAGTTGCATCCTTCAATAAGGAACACAATTACAATATGGCATTTCAAAAACCGGCTCAGGTTGGACAACACATTAAATGCAAGTCTGGTTATTGATCATTACGACTTCATTCACCGATTTTATAGTCCGTAGACTCAAATTTTATAGTCCGTAGACTCTGCCTTTTATAGTCCGTAGACTCTTCCTTTATAGTCCGTAGACTCAGATTACCACAATTCAAACAAAACAGAATATCAAACAGTACTACCAGAGAGAACATTGTCAGAATACCGATCATAAGCGCTTATCTCTCGGGGCTCAAGGAACGGGTCATGACTCCGTCCTCAAGTCAACCAATGTCTATTCAATCACACAAGTAGCACAGACCTTTTGAAGTCATTCAATCAGAAACCATTCATCATGTATAACATTCATACAATAATATTAACATATGATACAAATACAAATATGCATGCAACGAATGAGTAACTCAACATGATGCAAATGTCATAGTTAAGTTCATAAGATGTAAATCAGAGTTTGTGTGCATCCGCACCTGAAAGCAAGGCACTTCATAAGCAAGCAGCAAAATATCAAGTATAGACACAAGCAATGACAAGTAAACCCTAATTACCACCAATAGTATCGGGCTCCTTGAGTCCCGATATGTCTTTATCCAAATCTACATAATAAAACTATTCTAAGTACTTGCTTAAGTAAAGAACACAAGAAACAAGTAAAAACAAGCAAGAAAAACTAAATACAAACTCCAATTGTGACTCATAATGTGGCCGGGTTAGGGTTTACCACGACTTAGACATGAACGATGATTGTACAAGTAAATTTAAGACCTAAACTATACTTTTATAATTTCTAATATATCAAAGGACTATAAGAGGTTGTAGAGCTCTTCAAGAGCTTTATAATGGGCTTTGAATCACCTAAAACGGACTCCGGATGACAAGGTTATGACCAAAAGAAAATCTGTTCTCATTGAGAACAATTCGGACCGGATTTTTAGAAGCTGAAATTCCATAGAAAACAATCCGGACTGGATTATAACTGATCCGGACCAGATTCCAGTATCTGGCCTAAAATGCTGAACAAGGATAAAATTTGGTACCAGTTACTAAATGGCTTAAACCAAACACATAATGCACTATCCAAACCTTGCATGCATACCAGAAACTCAACATAAAACCCAAATTCTACAAATGTACCATGCATGCAACTAAATCCAATAGAAAACTTTAATTTAAACCTGATTCAAGCACCAAATTTCAGAAATTACTCAAAAGTTCAGAAATTCATTTTAGAACAAAAATACATTTTTGCATGGAACCAAAATTCAAGAAAAATATAAAGTACAATACTAAATATACTACTAGAGTATACTACTAACATAAATGAACAAGAAATTTCAGTTATAAACCTCATTCAAACCCTAAATTTCAGAAATTGCTCAAAACCGAAATAATTAAAGGTTCAACGAAATACTAACCAATAAGCACTCAAATCCGAAAATAGATGGGTTGCATGTACTCTCCTTGCCTTCCTCTCTTCAATTCTGATTTTTGCCGTATTTTTGTGAATTTTTCTGAATTTATTTGAGTGGAGGTCATGGAGTTTGAGTTTGGAGAGAAAAGAATGGAGAAATTTCAGTAGAGTTGAAAGTGGGAAGAAGGAGAGAGAGGGGGGTTTTGCTGATGGGTTTTGGAGTAAAAGTGTGGGGTTGGTTTTTTGCAAAATAGCCCCTTAACTTTTGTCAAATTAGAGGTATCAATAAATTTCCAGATTTGAGCCTTATAAAACCCAGAATTCTAACAATAACTTATAAAACTTTTGCCATATCTTTAGCACACAACATAATATTTATACCATACTAAAAACTAATATAAAACCAACAATCAAACATGCAAAAATTAAAATCCTAAAATACTTGGTATCACAATAATCTTCGTCTTTAAAGAAATTTTTTTTAGCACTGGCTAGCATTTTGTATTGACTTTGTTTTAATGGAAACATGGGTGCTATTAGGGAGGTGTTTTGGACAATGAGATTTTTATTTGGAGCAACGTGATTTTTTCTAAATGTCTAAATTATCCTTAGTATCAATTAAGATTTGTTATCTAGATTATTTCTTCACTGTATTTTTATTTTATTTCCTTAACCGTAATTTTGTCTTTTAGATTTAAGCAAAAAAGAATTGTATTCTACCTCCCTCTATATCTTACCATCGTTTTTTCGGCCTGGGCAACAAATGATGAGGTTAATGTGATATACAGGATACAGCTATATTTTCTAAAGAGCATTGTACTTTTTATAGTTCCTTTACACATAGAGAGTTGACTAATTTACTCTTTGAGTTCAAAAGTTAGCAGAAGTTAATTTTAATAGAAAAGAGTGAAAAACAAAAAATTTGGTAAAAATTTATATGCTATAAAAGCAACATCTGTGTCAAGCATATACCTCTCTCCATGGCACTCAGCTTGTCTAACTTAGAATCACCATTTGCTGCCACACCTCAGCAATATAGCTGATAGACAATTCACGTGTATTAAACACTAGATGAAAATAAACATAAAATAGAAAATATAAATCCCAATGTAAGTGGTAGGTTGTTCAGTATGTGGGTTTGGGCTTCTCATTGGCTCCATTTGGATTTTATTTGGGAAGAAGAGAATAAGAGAATAAATTTATTATAAACAATCCAAACTCTTCACAAAATTACACACTTCCCAATACTTCTTCCCACTTCTTCCCTTCTTCCCACACCTTATCCAAACGGAGCCATTGAGTGCCTCGCTGCAGAATAGATCGCCTCTTCTCTTCTTGCTCCTTTGTTCTTTCATTTAGTCAAGTGGAGAGGGGAGGAGAAGACGGGCTCAACGAATTTGCAATATTGATAGTAAGGATAATTTAGACATTTAGAGAAAAATAACGTTACTCCAAGTAAAAATTATGTTGCCCAAAGCAACTCCCGTGCTATTAATCCCATTTTTATTTCCAAAAAAGAAATGAGAATGTATGGAAAAATTCACTTCTGTTCGATTTTTTTTACTATTTGTTGGGAATATGTAACACAAATTGCGAATTTTCGAAGGATATTGATTGCAAACTCGCAAGATCTTTTTGAAATTAATTAGCATTTTTCAATGATAAGGTCTAATAAAATTTTTTTCTAAAAGTCCTTAATGTAAGAAACTGAAAATCTTTTAACACAAAAGAAATGATTTGCAGAAATATTTATTCAATTAGCATATCACCATAACTTGGAAAATAGTTTTGTTGCTAATTTTGTTAAAACTCTATGAATTATATTGTCCGTAATGATTTCTTTATTCAATTTATCAAAGCTTGAGAAGTTTTTGTGTTTTATGATGACTGTGTAACAACCTAATTTATGTCCTTACCTAAAAAGTGCAAATAAATTGCAAGCTTTCCTTCCTTGTTATACAATTCCTACAATTAAAGAAAGCATGCATATCCCGTCTTATTAGACTTTTTCCTAATTATTGTTGCACTTTACATTAATTTCACTACTGCCGTCTACTACAGCTTTGCGAACAAGGTGATCAATTTATAGTTACCACTTATAGCAGTTAGCTAGCTAGTTACAAATATTCTTTTTGAGGGCTATTTTTTTTTTTTTTTTTGAGGGCGAATCTAGTTACAAATTTCATCATACAGATCGAGATCACAAATAAGAGGAACGGATGAATAAAATAAAACTTCATATCCACCGATTTTTGATTGATTGATATTAATTAATTTATTTATTTTTGAGCTTACATATTATGTCTATCTCTATCTCTATCTCTACTGTTATAAAAGACACGGATAAATTAAGGAGTTGTTACACACTAGATCTAGCATGTAAATATGTATTTTTGTTGTTCGATCGATGTAAACTGTGGTCGGATATTATCGTCATACGAAATAATAATATATTTTGATTTTCCGTCTAATAAAAAAATAAATTAAATAACATATCTATTTGTATTGATTCTAGATTAAACAATATATTTTTATTATCTAATATTATTTTGTTTCTTTATTTGCCCACATATGAGGGCATCTTAAACTAGCATACATAAATTGAACTTGTAAAGTACCATCAATACTTGAGCAGATAAATATCGGTTAGACAAGTAATCCAGGACCCGATAGGTTCATTTATAGCATTAAATTGATAAATAAAGACAATGAGATCTAAAATCTCAAATAAAAATTAAGATTAATCACTTACTAATAATTAAATCGAAAAAAAATTAAATGAAGACAATGAGATCTAAATTTAAATAATTAGTTTAGAACTAATTAATAAGAAGCCGTACAACATGTAATAAACATCAAAATGTATATGTTTACTTTTCTTCATGACATGTAATTATTTTTTTTAGAAAAAAAAAAGAAACTCAACGAAATCACCTTATATATGCAAATTACTGAATCGTATATAAACAAAATTATTTAATTTGGACAAAAATAAATGATACATATATTCAGCAAATAATTTAACTTCTGAAGCACTAACAAATGCAGAGATTATAATTGGATTACGATGTCCGTAGCTACATTATAATAAGGATAAATGTAGAACCTTTTTTTTTTTTAATGCAACCACGATAATGCTATCCTGCGTTTAAATGCCAACTTGCCAAGTCAGTATTAAATGAGACGTGGTGTAGTCGAATATATTCTCTGATTGAATTAAAAAAAAAATCCTACAAATTCTATGTATCACAGTAAAATCAGATATATTGCGCAGAATATATATACAATATAACCTTCTATGATTTATGATTTATGATTGCGCAGAATATATATACAAAAAAATCCTACAAATTCTATGATTTATTAAGATCATAAATTATGAATTTATGATATTATCTGACAGAAAGGATTTGCGAGGCCGTACAAACGCCCTTTATAAAAGGTATTCATTTAATTCATATTTTTTGGTAGAAAAAGGGAGTTAATAATTGATTTTTGTCTTAATTACTGTGTACAGATATTAACAAATTGTTAGCTTAACTAATCATAGATCGATATACACATAACAATTCTATCGATTAGTTAAGCTAAAATCCCTTGCGTGTTTTATTATCCCATCTATCATATGTTAGCTTTTGATCAATATTATACATCAGATATATTCTGTTTAACAGAACATGTCACTTGAGACAATTTTCTACAGCATGTAGTGAGAATATTGTCATGCAAGATAGCATGAAACCCAAGTTGACTTTGCATTAAAACAAAGAAATTCATTGTTTTTGGAAACAAAGTAAACGATCACACTTGATCAACATTTTCAATCTCCTACTATGACCATTAATATAAGGAGATCATGAACCTTTTATACACCCCCCAACACCATACCATGTAAAACCCCCCGTTTCTATCTTTTTAATTTCTTTATCAAGCCAGACAAACACAAGGAATAAATAAAACATTCCCTTGTATGTATCCCCCACCACTCCCACAAACCCCAAACCCAAAGAAGACCAAACCCTAACACACTTGATCGAACTCCAAATCCAAACACCTATACCCTAAAGAAAAACCCAAAGCCCCAAACACACAGTTAATTAATTAATTAATTAACTCATACTACTAATTAAATCAGTAAATCCATATTTATATAGAACCTTGTTCTTGCACATTGTTCATCCTCTGCCGCTTGATGCCGCCACTCGAGGACGATGAGTCTGACGAGGTTGCTTTCCTGTCCATCACTGAACGAAGTGCTTCTTGGATAGAAGCAATATATTTATGATGTTGACCGAAAGACACATCACTAGCACTGTCCTCTCCAGCAATAATAAGAACATTCTTCATACGACCGCCGAGGGTTGTGATCTCAGCCTTCCGTGTGCGTAGTTTCAATGATTTCAAGGTCCGTACAAGATCGGGGATAAGATCAGCACGGTCTTCGCAACATAAGGAGGCTCTCACAAGTAAGTTTCCTTCAGGATCACTCGTGGGGTCCACTGTAAGCTCATCTGCTTCGGTAGGTAGAGCTTGGCCATCCTCTTCAGTAGTGATGGCAGATGTTTGGCGTTTGAGTTCTTTGACATGCTCTATTACTTCTGCAAGGAGCGATGCTTTATCGGTCTGCATTAATAAGGAACAATATGAGCTGAGTACGATCATCAATATATAAAAGGCTAATGATTAATAGCACTGTAATGTAAAGATCAATGATACAAGATCCTATAAACAATCAAATAAGTACTTTGTTGTTGCCTTGTTGGTTTTTTCGGTATACAATATGATCATTTCGGTAATCTACCATGCATAATCATGAAAAACATGCTCTAATGCTCTAATTCAGCAGAATCAGAATGGAATTCACATTCAATAGCTCTTCCTGTGAAATAGTTTATCCTAAATTATGAGTTATCACCCAAAAAAGGAAAACGAAACTCTTGATCATATATATATATACAACAACATGATGCATGCATGCAATTAACCCGCCGAAACTTATAATATTTGGAGGGTTAATACTTGATCATATATATAGAGAGAGGATTGTTAAAATGCTATATATAATATGGATAGCCTTCATGCTATGGATTTGTTCTTAAATTTCATGCTTTAAACGTTCGATCTAAATCTTTCATTTTCTCCACATTGAAATCTCATTTAGAAACTAAATTTTACATTTTTTTTTTCTTTTTTTTTACATTTTTAGAAAATTCTTAATCTAATTAATTTCAAACCCTTCAATAATAACGGTTTTCAAAAATTTGAGAAAAATAATAATAAAAATTTAAAAAATGAAAAAATAAATTTTCAATAAGATTTCAATATGAAGAAAATATTGAACAATTTCGATGGATTATTTAAAGCATAAAATTTGAGAATGAACACGTAGCATAGACTCATCCGTGCAACGCATAGTATTGTAGTATAGTCTCATTATGTACCATCGAGTCATTTTTTAAGGTTCGAAATTCAAACAATCAATTCGAACCATTCAAATTTTTCTCTCTATTGAAATATCCTTTGAGACCAAATTTTATATATTTATATATATTGCTATTTATTATGATATGAACGGCTTAAAAACTACAAGTACAAAATGCATATATACTCATTGGCAAATGTATCGTTTAGCAAGTAAGTTCATTCATAAAGGTATAAAAGTAGTACTAAAATTTCATACATTACTACTTATTATAAGTTACGTTCACTAAAATATTACATTTGAAATGAGAACAGAAATTGACGGATACAATATCGGACTATCAGTTGGCAAGTTTCATAATTAAATTGCTTTTGGTCGGCATACAGTTCGTCTGTTGACTCATGCACACATTCTACAATATTTCATGCACCTTTTCCAATTGATATGAGATGTGAATTGGAACTAAGGCATGTAGAAGTAAAGCTTAGAACAGTGGCTACTTTTTCCTTGTTATCAGCCTCTGACATGAGCGTGAGTTGCTGGACACTAGCAACAAAATTTTGTTTTTTGCCTAGAACAGCTAGAAACAGTTTCCCAGCAAATCTTTTCTGGTTCAAACTCTGCCTGATTTTCTGGTTCCTCTTTTTCCCGTCAAATTTCAACAAGGCGGCTCTTTGTCAGCTCTTGTCTTTTCTTATTCATTTCACCAGGTTTTATTTCAGGCTTTCATTTCCGAGGAATTAGTGATGAGTAGAGCCCGAGAAGAATATTTATCACTAAGCTTATAAAAAAAGTAAGAAAACACAGCACCAAGGTCTAGCTACCTAGCTTGTTTGCCCGTTTTCGTGCTCACTCATATCATAATAAAAGTTATAGATGTGATGATACTAATTTGAAAAAGTTTCTTCAAGAAATTAAATTCCGACCAAACCACCAACCAAAAATCAATCATATAAAAGAAGATTATAATTTGTAAACATAGACTATCTACGAAGTTGGAAAAAATGGAAATATATAATCCATGTATCTATTTTTAGAGTAAAATTTAGAAACATCGACAAAAGAATAATCATCCTCAGTAATCATCCCATATCAAACCGATTCTGATATCGTACCAATTGGTAAATTATTGTAAAATTTTAAGCAAACAAGAAGATTTGATCTCACTTGATATTTAACTTAACACAATAAAATACTTACCTTAGTTGTATTAGGGAGCATACTGCGCAACCTCGCAAGATGACCATTGATTCTTTGGCGGCGGCGGCGCTCTGCCTCGCTATGGCTCTTTGAGGCAGCAAGCGCTTTCGCATCCATCATCTCCTTTGCTGTCATCTTACCAAACTCTGCATGAAGGGTTCCAAAGAGGGACATCGGCCCCAAGCCCTTACCATGCAAAACCCCATCATAGATCCCGGTCTGGTCTGCGCATGCACCAAAAATTGCACCATCGTAGCCGAATTGATGCTCTGCGGCAAAGGGGAGGTGTGGAATGGTGAAGTAGGGAGACGATATTGGGTGCACAGACGGGAGAAGAGCAGGCGGCCATGCTAAAGCGCTAGCTTCGCCTCCACTAGCGAGAAGGAAGCTATTGGTGGGGGTGTGAAAGCTCTCTTCCCACATATCCTATGTCGAATGTGGAACTCCACTATCTCTCTCTCTTTTGTTTCTCTTTTTCGCGATCCCTTTTGATCTCTCTATCCCTTTCTATCTTCCTTGCTTTCTGTCTTTCTCTCCAACTTTTCTAGTCAAATGGGGTCTCCTTTTAAGCTGCTCTTTAGTGGAGGGGATATAGAGTATTAGAGTATAGACCATCAAAGGATTAGAAGGGGCTCGTGTACGGCACTAACAGCTAGCGCCTTTGCCTTATAATTTCATCCGCTTGCGCTTTTTCTCTTTTAGTTTTATTATATATTTGTTTAATCTCTCTCGCTATCAGAGTTCTGATGAGTTGAGGAGGAGGAGGAAAAAGGGGATACCGACCAACGCTGATCAAAAGTTGTGAGAAAGAAGAGAAATAAAACTAAAAAGAAAGAGAAGGAGAAAAGTTGCACCTGATAAAAGAACCAC
Source organism: Rhynchospora pubera (assembly GCA_028095005.1). Lineage (NCBI taxonomy): Eukaryota > Viridiplantae > Streptophyta > Magnoliopsida > Poales > Cyperaceae > Rhynchospora > Rhynchospora pubera. Next base: position 22,143,256 of record CM051463.1, read on the forward strand.
GTTTTGTCCCCTGCGCCTGCGCCTGCTTGGCCCTGTCGCTTTTTCTCAGATCCACGCCTACGCTACACTACATTCATCCCTTTCTCTCTTTCTCTTTCTCTCTTTCTCAGTCCCAAGGAACGACCAAATCATTTTGCTCTCCCTCTCTCTCTCTCCGTGGTTCTTCTCTCTCTAACTCTAAGTACTCCAATGTTACCTATATATTACTAGCTACTAGTACACTTCCTCTCTCTAACTCTATCTAATAACCTATTAATTAGTATTTATTATGTTGTGTGAAGTATTAGGGTTAATAAACTATTAGTTGCCAAATTAAGTGAAGTACAGTTATTTATGCATTTGTTATGGATTGTATAGGTGGGTTTGAGACACGAGGAGGCGCGCATTTGGGTTTGATCGATTTGGCTAGCTATAGGTGGATATAGAAGGGACATATATGCATGGAGGTTTTGTTTAATTGGAAATTAATGTGGCCTATGACTATGAGAAGGAAATGATGCCACCAGCACCATCCACCATTCATTCAAGTGGGTCCATTTGTAAAGTCTCAGATGTAAGCACTACGCTGTCCTGACGTAGATATGAACTCCTGTATAGAATCCGGTTTGCTCCCTCGCTGACAGGTGGACCCGATTAGAATCATTCAAAGAATTTATGCTAATATATAAATAAATGGGGGGCACTAATTAATATATAGGCGTATTAGCGCTCATGAGTCATGCTACACCAAACAACAAATTATACTGCCACATACATTTAATTTTTTGGTGCCGCCTTCGGTGCCAATATGATCTTGCGGCATACAAGTAAAAATTGTCAGCTTGTCCCCTGTTAATGTAACTTGATGGTTTAATTAATGTTGATATGCTGGTATATATATATTTTTTTCCTTTTTCGATGCGTGTTAAATGACCACATTTGAACAATAAATATAATAAATAATAACTTTATGACATACTGTAGGTCCAAGATCATGGCAATAGAAAGCTAATTTGTTACTTTATGACATACAATAGTAGGCCTTTGTCGAGGGGTCATTTGATATGCAATCTGTAATTTAGATGGAAAACAAACATAATTTTTTTTCAAATTTTAATTTTGGAATATATTGTATCGGTTCATTAATTGTAAAAATTGATACATGATTCAAACCATGTCAAGGTAACATAACAACTCACATATATCTGATTTGATTAAAAAGACCGGCTATAAACTGGAAAACCCGAAATAAAAATCAATTAATAAAATAATATTAATTTATTTAAATAAAGCGTTATTGCACGTAATGACATTATTTTTCATTTTAACTATTCGCCCGTAATATATGCATCTTAATTAACAATAATTGTTAAACTACGATATTATCTTCGTTACAGAATTAAAGAACATTGAACGACCAAAAGTATCTAATTTGACCAATCGGGCCGTGATATATAATTAATAACATCTGATTAACAATTGTTTATATATGTAATTAATTACAAAAAAGAACACTGTATCCAAATTTAATTAGTTATGTCTAGCTTAACCAAATTGTGCGGAAAAAGACTATTATAAAAGGTACTTATATATATATATATATATATCCTTCAATATTTGCAACTAGAAGGTCCAACATGTACCTTCTTCTTCCCTAACGTGGTTGATCGACAATTCAAAAATGGCAAACATGAACAGAAGAGAATAGTGCAATTCTATAATAGGTCTGAACACGTGGCACTGCCCCGTTGACCTGCTGCCCATGCAGCCACAAAAATCTCAAATGTGAAAGCTATAGTTCCCAGATCGAAACGGCTCCTTCAAAAATATAACAACATAAAATAGTGCACCATACAACTTCCACTATTTCACACATAGGCTAGGCTCCTGCATGAAGGGACCCTTCAAACAGTTCCGTAATCTGTATCCACAACACAGTCAAATTTCCAAAAGACCAAAATAAAAAAGAGTGGCATGTTGTTTCAGCAAAGGCGCTTGAAATTTGGACAGGAAAAGCTGCATGAACAGCCTTGTAATTTACTCCATGTACTGATGTACACAAAGCAAGAGTCAGGAGTCATGACAAACATTCCATATATATGTGATCATGATCATGATCATGCTAGTGGGTGGATCCTTGGCACGCACGCACACGCACGCACGCACGCACCCAGTGCTTTCTCCCATCATGCGTAATGTTTGATCACACGGTAACATCATCAAGCATATGTAGTCATGGCATCCTCCAATTAAGCCGAGCTGGTCGCTCTTCGTTGGTAGCTTGTTAGGTGCATTAATTATATGGTTAAGTTTTTGGGAGAGTTTGAACAAAAGTACTCAATGTGTAATCCCTTTCATGATAACAGATTATGTTAGACATTTCTTTCTCTATGAACATGTTAGAGCACAATGCGAGAAAGAAGCAAGGGTCGCTTTTTTTCTTTTTTCTATCAAAAGTTGTAATAAGGGTCTACTTAAAAGGAGTAACATTGATTATTTTTTGAATAAAGGTTGTTTACTTTAAGAGAAAGCAGACATTACTTTCTAATACAGATATTAAAATGCATGATTTGTTGTTGCTAATTCAAAAATGAACCTGGATTTATTTATAATAAATAATTAAATAATCTCAATAATTGTAAAAAATAACATATTGTTTTGACATCCTATAGTTTAAAAGTTATATATACTTATTTATATATATCGTATATATAAATTCTAGTGAATTTAAACTAAATTGTTTTATCAGCTCGATTTTGAATTAAAATATTTATATTAATTTGATCATGTTTGATGGAATACTATATGATTCTTAATTAATTGCACAACATATGATTTGTGCACTCTACGAGCTAATAATGTGCCGGCAAAATTTTAAAGTTAAATATTACTTAAAAATATTATTTTCGTTGTCGATCTGTTATTAATTGCTCTATATATTTCTAAAAAGTTCCATAATATTGCTAGAGAAATTTAAAATTTCCATCTTAGTGAAATGTGTCATTATATGCATGCATGAAATTTTGAAAAGTTATCCTAGCTCTTATAAATTTAAAATCTCCATTTGGATAGTTAAGGATTAGTATTACAAATTTAGAATTGTTTATTTGGAGCTAATGTGTGAGAATAATTAAAAGAGAAATATTAATTTCATAGTGTGGGATAGTGTTAGTTTTATGCTATACAGACAGTTGTTTTGATTGAACGGTTGAAATAGCTCTGATCTATATGATCGGGGCCAAATGCTTCTAAATTTATATCTAACTATTGCGAATCTCGCGCGTTGCGCGATTCATTTATATTTTTATTTTCTTAAATTCAACATTATAGATCTAATTTTAGTTATTAATCGGGTTGGTTATTAGATAATGGGGCATTATATATATATTTAGAACAAAATAAAGAGAGATAATACGTTGGACCTATAAATAAAATAAAAATAAAGAAGCCACTCTGATGATCAGTTAACGAATAAACAAAATTATCAATCATAGTACTGAATCTCTTTGGATGATTTACAATGAAATAAATATTGTGTCACACATTTAGGAGCACGCTATTTATCTCTAACATGTTTGTTGTCTATAAATAATGAAATTTGATATGTCAAAAAAAAATTGTATAATCCAGAAATAATGAATATATGTACATTATTTTGTTTCAAAAATCAAAATACATTGATTAAAATTCCTATTCAAAGGGCTAACTGCCCAGATGATGTCCAGTTGATGTAATTAATAGCCAAAAGAGCCAAAGGTTATGCGTATATTGTTCCACCATCAATTAATTTACGTGATAATTCAATGCAAAAGAACACACAATTAGCATTTGAACTGAATTTCCTTACAATTGAAAAGGCTTTGCTTGATCGGGCCCTTATGGTGAGTATAAAGCTAGTGTATTGTTGACAGAGAGAGGCATCTCCAACTTCTTCTGTTGTGGTTAATAAAACCATTGCAATTGACAGCCACTGGGTTTGAATAAATCAGATTTGAATAAATCATACTAAAATCACCAAATAATGTGAAGCCCGATCTCGCAAAAGACATTGCCGTCAGCACCTTCGTGTGCCATGGGTATGGGCATGAGAGCTTGGTTAGCACCGAAATTGGTTAGAGAGGTGAGTCTCTCTGGTGACCTCCGTAGCGTCATCAGCCATCGTCGATTAAGTTAGGATTCTGATCGAGCGAAGCGAGAGAGAGAGAAATGAGAGAGGATAAGCCTCAAGAGAGGCCAAGGATTGCCGACCATCAGCAATCGCCTCCCTCCCTACAGCCGACAACAATCCCTCTGTCGAACCTATCCGTCAGATTCTTCATGTGGAGGAACCAAGAAAAACTTAAGTAAAACAAAAGATAAAATAGCACTGAAATCAACCTTGCATATTGTTTCATTGTGATATTGTATATTGTATATTAACTAAAAAGTAAACTAATACTCGATCTGTGACTTAGTTGAAGAAAAAATCAGCCACCTTAACCCCAGATTTTGATAAGACATGGAGAGTAGTTCATCAAATATGTTATATGCGCCAAACCGTCAACCCGTTCCTTAATCTACTGATAGGACACACATATTAAGCTTGAGCATTTCAGCGAACACATGGAGAGCATTACAACATACACCGAGAAAATGATCAACTTAGTTTAATTTAGTTCATGTTTTCATTATTGTCGCTAAGAACTGTTCAATACCTCCATCTTCGATAAAAAGAAATAACAAAAGTTAGATTCTCAGCATAAATTTTTTTCATGATTATGATTACGTCGTAACACAAAGAAATTAACATACTACAAAAGACTCACTGAAATCAAAACATAAATGAAAAAAAGAGCTTGGGATCAGGCACTGAGGTTAGAGAAAGAGTAAAATCATAGAAAGAGGACTACATACTAACCAACAACACCCTTATAGCCATCTCTGTAGCCTTCTTCCTCCCTGCTGTTGAACGACACCCCATTGCTCAAACTGGGTGAGAGCGGAGGCCGAAGGCGTCTGAAATCTAATGACGAAGAGGTTCAGCGCCTTTTTCCTTTTCCCTTTTCACCTTAAACAACCTAACTCACATCAGTGGCGAAGTCAGGATTGAAAAATGACGGGGACCAAAATCTGACTAAATGAAATTAAGAACCAAAAGAATTACAAGTTTAAGTATTAATTGACTAAAATAATACTAGCAACCATTAATTTTTCTTAACCAAAGCATCATTGAGCATAATATTTTGAGTCTAGAGGAGGCCCATAAAACTTAATTATATAAATTATCTTAATAAATTAACATATGGTTGGAAAATATTCTAATTATTAGGGAGGTCTGACCCATGCAAGTTCCCCTCTGTCTTCACCACTGCTCACAGCCACGTGCCAAAAAGTGAAAATGATGGCAAAGAGGGAGAGTGATAAAGGATGTGAAGAGAAACTGTCGTTCCGTACGCAACCCTTTCGAAGGTTGGCGCGGTTTCTATCAGAGAAGAGCGTAAAAGGAAGAGGGAAGAGAGATAGGAGAGATGAATCAGTTGAGACTTGAGAAGAATCACAAAGAAAACCCTCGCAATCAATAGACACGATTAAGTGAAGAGCAACCAACGGCACATATGAGTTATTGTAGTTAGTACAGTAAAATAGACCTCACATACATCGCACAACTGTCCAGCTTTATATATTTCTAATTTCTAATTTCTAATTCTAATTCTAATTTCGGTGACAAGCTTACATCTACATCGAGTATCAGTTGGGACCAAACAATAGGGAAGGGCTATTTTTTTTTTTTTTAGAATTTAGTCGATTTCTAATTAACTTGACTTCATGCATGGAAAAGGTCGAGGTACAAATTGGTTTAAGAATTATTTTTGGAATTTTATTAATTTCTAAAATTAATGTAAATAATCATAATATGTTTAAGAATTAATTAAGAGGTTAACTAAAATTAGTCACGACTAACGAATGAACCCGTCAGCAGGAATTATATTTTAATTTTCGACGTTCTGGTAACTAATCCAAACCGTTAAATGCGTTCTCCATATTGAAATCTCATTGGAGACCAAATTTTATATTTTTCTGAATTTTTTTACTTTAATTTAAAAAATCGTTGTTATTAAAGGATCCTAAATTGTTTAGATTAAAAATTTTGTAAAATATCAAAAAAATTATATATAAAAAAATTCAGAAAAATGTAAAATTTGGCCTCCAATAAGATTTCAATATGAAGAATATATTTAACGGTTCGGATCAGACTGTTAGAATCACGAAAATTGAGATTTAATCGCGGTTGACGGACTCAAATATCAGTGGCAACTGATTTTAGTCTAGTCATTAATTAAAGATGTAAAATTTGACTTTATGGACTTGAATTATGGTCAATTGCTCGGATCTAATGCATGGCTGATTTTAGGCGGATCCATTTGAATCCAAATGGGTTTGTTTGAAATTTTCGTTTGATAAGTTTATTTAATTCTACATTTTATCTAATGGTAAGTTATTCGATTTAATTAAGATCTTAAATTCTAACATTCATTTATGGTTTAATTTCCTTAGTTCAACCTTCTAACATCTTATAAATTCTAAATTTTGAACTTTCATTTCTTGACTTAGGTTTTCTATATTTACCTTTCTAATCTTAAGATCGTCCTACATCTCTCGATATTAGGTAGAGATATATGTACCTCTCAGTTAATACCTATCCTATGGTATGCAATCAGAATTTGGCTTGGAATTATGATTCTAATTATCTATCGATCTAGACAAGGTTTTAGTCTATTGGGTAATTAAAACCGTCAATTCTAGAAATTCATAATCAACAAGTAATCAATTCAATCAAGAAAGACAAATCAATGGATAAAATATGAAACTAGACAAACTTCAATTAACTACCAAGTATCGGGGCCGAAGCCAGAATAACAATTCAAGGTGGGCCAAGATAAAAATTTGAGTTTTTGAAGGGGTCATTTTACATAATTGTTGAGATTTTCACTATATTTATCTTATAATTACTAATACGATCCAATAGGTTCGGCATGATAAAGACTAGTCCAAATTAGAATTGGTTCCCTAAAGACCAAAAAAGATAGGTCTTATTAAGGGCAATAGGCACAAAGATAGATCTCGGCTGCACTCTTCTTCTCTTCTTCCTTCAAGATCTATTTCTCCATGACTTAAGTTAACTGAAAATTCACACAAAATCTTGTAAAACACCTCTAGTCTAACACACTCTACTCTAGACGGTAACACAATCCAAACCCAACCAATATGCATAATACTAATGGTTTTTTTTGCGAGCTGTGAGAGCTATTCTTTTACAATTTTATATCAATCGCTGATTTTGTTTTTTCATAAGCACGTCATATGTTCTCGCATAGCAAACTACACAATTTACATGAAAAAATAATTGTTTTGGACCAAGAAAAAAATAATATGATAGAAATCAAAGAGAGTATCTATTTGAGAAGGGACTCAAAATAATTTAAAGCCGAAAATATAATTTTAAAATTACATACATAGAATAAAATAATCTTTAAAACTTATATAAAACAACATCAAGATTGAAAAAAATAATAACACTTCATAGTGTTCAATTTGCGAAATTCATTGAAAATTTATTCATGGAAACAAATTTGGAAAAACTTTCAAAAAAACATAAAACAGTATTTTTTTAATTCACAAAACCAAAAATATTTAAAAAAAACATAAAATGAAAAATATTTCATCAATAAGTTTGTGATAATTTTGTGAGCATACATTTAAAATTCATTGAAAAATATAATTTGAAAGGAAAAAAGTCATTCAAAAGCAAAATATATTTTTTAAACCATAGAAATAAAATATGATGATGTTTATAAAATTATTTATTCTGAACGTGAATAATAAAAAAAAATTATTGTCGAAAATTAAATCTATTTATTTTAGCATGCATACAAAATTTTATGGCGAAATAATTTTGTAAGAGCTTGAAATAATAAAGAAACAACATATATTTTTGTAAACTTTGTGAAGGCCTCCATTTATAAATAAAGTGGAGAGCACAAAAAGGAGAGATGGTGAGTAGTTATTCCGTTTTTTTTTTTGTGGAGAAACTGCATGAGTCACCCACATGGTTGCAGGGGCAGATCTAGGGAGTTGCGGGCATAGACCTGGTCTACGTCGAGAAAAAAAAATATCAGTATAAAATGTTACAAAATATCGTGCTAATTTTGTTATTTTATATATCCGGCCTACTTTAATATTGAATACTAAGTTACAAAAGTGCAATTGAAGTCGAACGTCGACAATTCGGTCTACTCTATCTTACAATTGTGGTTCCGCCCTTGCACGGTTGGATTTAGGAATTATATTCTCTATGACAATTATTTTTGAAATGTGTTCGATTTTTATTGTAACAGCCACAGAAAATTTTACAAATTCATCCAAACACGTGGTCCACCCACATGACCAGATTTAGGCATCAGATCTTCTGTGACAATCCTCGTTTATTTGTGTTTGAGATTTGTTCCTATTATCACATAAAATTCACGTCTCTGTGCAAACCTATCGTTTGACCCATTGTTTTAAAACTCGGCGATTCAACTCGGAATCGGCCCGAGTTGACTCGGACTCGGCACCTACCGAGCCGATTTTTCCCGATTTGGAACGAAAACTAAGTTTTAACCGTCATTATTGGTTTATATCAACGGAGAGAGGTGGTGAGGCGCGGGGAACACCGTCTAAGATGGCTAGGGGCGGAGATCCGTCGAAACCACGCGGGGAGGCTGAGGGAAGCACTACCGGTCGCCATGGGTTTCAGATTCAACCCCCTTTTTGAACAGTAAAGTGAGATAACACGGAAATAAAAAATTTGAAGAAGAAAGGTTTAACTAGATACCTCCAGTTGCGATTTCCTTATAGTATTGGACGGCCCAGATTTCATAGTTGTGATAAAAATAAAAAAATTTAATGATGTTCTTTCCAAACATTAGTCAAACGGCATGAAAAAACAATAAAATTTCGCGCTCTAACAACCTAACTGATATGTTAAGATGGTTTAATGGATGTATTGTTATAAAAAATATTTTTCCATAAAACATGTATGTCATGAAATATGAATTTAATAATTTTCAAAAATTTATTTCCCAAAAGTGCAGGCTCCAATAATTATATTGTTTTCATATTTTAATTATTTTATTAATCATTAAATCTCAACTTAATTGTTTTAATAAATTTATTTCAAAAAATTAAAATTTTATTAACTTATTTTGAATAAATTATTTTTCTAATTTTTTCATATTTTTTTCTGATTTTTAAAACACTAAAAATGATATTTTAAGAAAATCCGAGTTTTCGATCCGAGTCACCCGAGTTTTTCCGAGTCATCCGATTCGACTCCTGTGACCAACGGTCCGAGTCCGAGTCCGATTCCGAGTTTCAGAATCATGGTTTGACCGTTAGCCGATAAACATGCTCCAGTGGACAACGTACATGTGATAGCGATAAGATATAAAAAAATTCAACTCTATAAAACGGCTGAAATACGAAATATTATACGAGATCACAACACAGCTAATCCTTTCAATATCGGAAATTACACGTGGCTGTACTTTTTTTTTTTCCCTCCGTCGTTCTTTTCCACTTGCCACCTAGTCTGACCGATTTCCTCGGTGTGTCGATCTCTTCCGACAGCTACTCTCTCTCCCTCCTCCTCTTCGGCTTTTGTCTCTCCGATTCTGATTCTTCAATTTCAATTTCAAGCCTTGCATTGAGTTTCTTTTTGGAATATCGATCTTTCGACCAATGCAATTTATATTATATATATAATCCCATCCATTGTAAAACAACTCTCAAAGCCCACAACGGCGCATGCCTCTCTCTCAATTCGCCTTTCTTTGATTCTGCTCCTGGTTCCGTACGGAGACCTTGATCCAATCGTTGCATCTTTTTGTCTCAGATGGAGTCTTCCATGGCACTCTTCAACCTTAAGTCCCATCTCCTCCTACTCTACCATAGGAGGCTGTTGAATCATGCTAAAGAAACAAAGGGAACTCATTGTGACATTTTCTCGAACACCATGCTTGCATTGCAATCCAAGGATTTTATTTTAGTATGCAAAAGGTGTTTTCCAAAATCTATCATTTTTAACTTGTTTGTGCATTTATGAATGATAGTATCTTTTGCCCTTGGAGCTATTTCAGAGGAAATTGTACATGGTGCTACATGATCTATAGGAGATTTCTTAGAATCTGTGTAGAACTCTGGGCATTTCAACGTATAGATTGGGGGGAGGCTAGGGTTTGGCACGAATATTGAGACGCCAATTCGGCGATTTTTTGGCGATTGCCATCTCTCCCGTAGAATCCAAACTTTGCTAAAAATTCTCAAAAAACTTCGAGAAATCCACAAAATCCTCTCAATCCTTGATGGAGAAGAGATTAATGGAGAAGTTTGAGGCGATGGTGGCACGCCTAGAAGCAGCGATCGTCAGCACATCTATCTCCTTCTCGGAGCGAGCGCTCGAGAGAGATTTCTTACTGGCGGCGACGGATCCGACTTTCGAGGAGCTATTGACAAGACCACTGCATCGTGTAGCCCTGGCAGCGGAGAAATTTGGTAGGGAGGTTCTTGAAGCCATGAAGAACATGGAGAAGGCGTTTGGGAAGAAGAAGGAGATGAAGCAGATCCAAATCAAAGACAGTCTGACTCAGAGATGGCGACGAGTGGGAGAAGCAGGAGGTGTGGCAGATCAAGTGAACTATAGAATCTTGGTAAAGCAAAAGATTCAATCACTCAAGGCTTCATCTCTCTCAGCTCCCATCTGTTTTCAGTGTGAAAATAGTGGACATCTGGCCAGACAATGCCCAAACAAGGTGATTTGTTTTGTTTGTAGTCGATTGGGGCATCGTGCTGCTCAATGCAGAGCCATCACTAACCCTACATTTGGTATTGGAAACACAAATCCAGTTGGGGCTGAGATGAAGAGAGTTAGTCACAATAAGAATAGGTCTCTATATAATTCCAGCAATGAAGGTAAAAGACCTTCATCAGGGGTTGAGACAAACAATGAAGGTACCAGATGGCAACCAAAAATAATAATACAAGGAGATAGTATCCATACCCCTCAACAGAATAATAGTTCTATTGTAAAGAGTGTGAAATTAGTGGAGAATGAAAGTGACTTGCAGAATTTTGATTTGGGTGATGATAACAGGGAGAAAATGCCTATTTTGGATCTGGCACAGACCAGTACAAATCTTGGGGTTTCTAAAAATTTGGGGGAGGATGAGGTTCAAATCATTCCAAAAGATTTGAATCAAACTTTAGTGGAGGGATTGGGAATAGAAGATAGAAACAAGAAAAATGATTGCCACCCAATGCTTGCTGGAAAAATATCAGGTGAAAGAGCACAAGTGAGAGATCATGAAAAAATTGATGTTGAAGAAACCCCAAAAATTCACATGTCACATACCTTGGTGCTGAGTGGTGGTAAGAGAAGGCCTAGAAGAAGTATTAGAATGCAAATGAAAATTGCAGGTCAATACATAAGAGTACATTAGGTGGTGGTTAAGAAGGGGTGATGCTAGTTGCTGCCGTGAGACTTGAGGATTTATTTTTAGTTTTGCTGAGTGTTTGTACGTTTTCTATTTTCTAGATTGATTTGGAGCTGTCAGTGTAAGTAAGGGAGACTTGTTGGTTTAGAAACTAGAAGGTAGTTGTAGTTTGATAGTTGTTATAGTTTGTTGGAGATTTTTTTTAGGATTGTAATACTTTGTTTCTGCAATGGAAACGGGCTCAATAGCCTTTTCTCAAAAAAAAATTTCAACGTATAGATTAAATGAAACATGCATTTGTTCCATGCATTAGTGAAACATGCAGACATTCGCTGCACTTTAAAAAATACATATATATATTTACATGCATATATGAATGAATAAAGAATTATAACTGGTTTGACTTTATTGCTAATGTACTTTACTAGCTTGCTGTGGTTCTTATAATTTCAAAATATCCTTTTTTTTTTGAAGATAAATTGGGGGTTCAAAATATCCTATTTATTCAGTTGATTTGTTTAATATTAGTTTTCTTGTTTTTCTTAAATATATTCTTTCTATTTATACTTGAACAGGCAGCAGAGCCATTTTTCTTATTGGCAGGCCCCAATGTCATAGAATCCGAGCAACATGCTCTCAAGATGGCTGGTCATATTAAAAGTGTGGCAACCAAGTAAGAAAAAAAGGAATTAACTCCATGTTATATCTTATCTGATGCATGAGCAGAATTGAGGGTTTAATAAGGAATTAAATCAATATTGAGTCTTAAATATGTTCTTAATTTTCCAATTTTACAGGCTTAAATTCCCACTTGTATTCAAGTCTAGCTTTGATATAAGCAAACCGTACTTCTTCAAAATCATTTCGTGGTCCTGGTATGGAAGAGGGCTTGAAGATCAGGTTATTCTGTCCATATGAATTATACAATTTAATGAATTTATATATTGTCTATTTCTCTTTCACAATGAATGAAAACATAATGTGCTAGAACTAAAAAGTTAATTTTATCCAGATATTAGAGAAGGTTAAAATGATGCACGGTCTTCCAGTAATTACTAATGTACATGAACGTGGCACCATGCACGGTTATAGTATGTTTTTCATTCCTCTGTACCTCTATCGCACACTAATGGAGTCTGATTAATAGAATGCCATTGTCATAATCTGTAGACATATCTTGTATTTGATCCAAGAAACATGGAGTGGCTGAGAGATGCTGATTGCCCTGTGGTTAATAAAACTCATTTTTTTCCCCCATAAAACTCGCAGAATTATATATTTTTTTTTTGCTCCAAGGCTCTAGCATGGTTGTTGATTATTGGTGAATAAAACCATATTAATTTCCATTTTGTTATTTCAGGTTGCTGACATCAGGGGCGGAGCCAGAAATAATAATCTAGGGGGGCAAATATGCAATTTTTAATGACTGGGGGGGGGGGGGGCAAATTGCTTAATTTCTATACAATATTACAAAAAATAGTAATACTAATACACTAAAATCTCAAATCACGGGGGGTGCAACAGCCCTTGCCCGCACCCCCACTGGCTCCGCCCCTGGCTGACATTACTCATTTACTACAACATCCTGCTGGAAGAAAGGTTGGACTATTCAATTTTTTCCTGTTAAATAACGATTTGCGTTTTATTAGCTTATTGCGCTCTATGCTAGATAGTTTTTTCTAGGGTTGACAATCTATCATGACTATAAGGAAATATATAGGTTCATATAATTGAATGCTGCCATATTTGAAATTAAATATTTTGAATTATCCGAGCTTTGCTTATTGCCACTTTTTCTTTCTAGTTTTGGTTCATGAATTTTATTAAATTTGTATCCAGTTTTCTGAATCTGGAATTGCCGAGCTTAGCTTCTAACAAATTGTTTTATTTATGTATGTTGTTCTTTCTGATTTGCTGGGCCGCTTAGACATCTGGAGGAGCTGCTAGAGGAGTTAATTGCCATAGCAGTATGTTTTATCGCTCCTTATTTTTTTGTCCATTTATTATCAGGGTTGCCATTCAAAATTAATTGTCATCCAGGACTGATCATTTCAACAAAATTCTGAAGGCCTTTTTTCTCGTTTTCTATTGTTTCCAGTGTTCAATTTCTGAAGTAAAATTTAGGTAAATTTGGGTTAAATTGAAGTTTGCACCTTTGTGATGGCTTTAAGTTGGGTTAGATTGACCATACCATTCTGGTACTGTATATCCTAATTGCTGATTTAACTGCACTTAATCTATAGTATAGCTGCTATCTGCCTGCATCTTTTGCTTTTATTTATTTTCTTATATATATTTTTTTTATTTTCAGGGCATTCTGATCACAATAGAAAAACAGATGATCCAAAGTTTCCAACTTTGTGCAATAAACTCACCTTTCCATCCCCTGAAACACATGAAAAACTTGATCTTTAGAGGCAGATTCAAATCCCAGATTATCTCAGTTTGTTCCCTCACCCAACCCCCTTGTTCCAACAATAGATATAGAAAACCGGTGATAAATTTACCATTTGTTGTCTCGGTCCACTTCAACTTATCAGATGAAAGGTGAAGGGGAGCAGATGCAAATACCTTTTGTGGCACTATAAACCGGAGAGATTTTGCCTTTTAAGACTTGCTCTCTCCCATTTTAGGAATTTTTAATATTTACCAAAAGAAGCCACTCAGGACATTTTTTTTTCCTTTTTTCTTTCATTTGTTTCACTTGTATTTTCTTATCTTTCACTGATTTAGAATGGATATGTTCCGAAAAATTTCTATTATGAAAATTGATTTTTACTCCTGGTGTACAAATGTTAGTCTCTACTTTTTCTTAATAAAAGTCGAAATGTATAATCTTTCAATAAAAGTCGCCAACTTTAATAAGCATGCAACTTTTGGTAACAGTTTCTTTCATTGATCTGTCTACCGGTTATGCTACTTACATTCTTTTAAGTCAGGTTAATTCTTCTTATATTTCATTTTTTTTTTAATCCCTCCTTTTAATCGGAATACTACAAATTCAGTTGCTTAAGAAAGTAGATTTCGGTCATTTTTCACAATCACTATCCCATTGAAACTATGCCATATCTGAAAAATGGAATGTAGCATCAAATATAATAGTGCTTTTTGGTAACAAATGGTACTGAGAAATGTCATTTTTCACAATCACTATCCCATTGAAACTATGCCATATCTGAAAAATGGAATGTAGCATCAAATATAATAGTGCTTTTTGGTAACAAATGGTACTGAGAAATGTGCTTTCCTCAATAATTTCATTAGAGCAAATTTGCAAATGCTGATGAACAAAAATGAGGCCAATATAAGACCCTCTCTGCTTTAGCTTCACAGGAAGAAACACCAAACATATTCACATTGTAAACTTGCACAAGTGACTTTGATCTCTATGAATTATGAAACAGTTTGCACATTCTGTGCAAATTATCTATCTTTGTACAAGGGAATGTTGGGATCATCCTTTGGAGTTGACCAGGGGAATTCCATTGTTGGATCCCTGGGAAGTTTTCTGAAGTTGATAAATGGGGCCCACAACAGCAACCTTGTAAAGAAAAAAAGAACACAAAAAAAAAAGCCATGTAAGTCAACTTACAATATCAGGAGATTAAATAAAATACAGTTTTTACTAATGAGTTGTAATTTTGGTCTTCATAAAGATAGTTATGTACTGTTTTAATCAAGGCTGAGATCAATTAGAGTCTAAAGTCTTTGCATGTGAGCTAATAATAATATTATAATTATTGTAAAAGCAATGTGGCTACTAACCCTGGAAAGAAGATGAAAGTGAACATGAATTGAAGATACATCTCAAGGAATTTGCGCTTGTACCATCTTAGTCTCATCCAGTTCATGATAATTGGCTGAAATCAATAATCGATCAGAGAACATAAAAATAATGAGAGGCCTTATGTCTTATGTCTCATCAGATCAGATCGGGTATGTAATAATCTACTAGTTTGCTTACTGGCGCAATGAACAAGTAGCCGAATGCAATAATAGCTCCATACAGCAAAGTTGTTAGGAGATCCTCCTCATTATTATTTTCTCCAGTCACAGCCAGAGCAGCCGGTGCCTCAACCTTAGCAAAGAAAATTAAATAGAAGAAAATGATTACAGCCTGATTTTTTGCATAAACTTTAACATGAAAAGCAAAAATAGTTGGCTGAACTTACAGCAGCAAGGAAAGCACCATATTGTAGAACCGATAGCAGCTTATCAAAATGTGTTTTTGTAGGTTTTGAACTGGTAAGAACTGAGGGCTGCATAGAAAAACTTGTCAAGTAAAAAATATGAGAATAATAATTTTTTGTTTGACTGTTTAGAATGAATTGTTGGTTACCTTGATTTTGTAAATAGAGAGGATTTTAAGCTTGGATTGAGGAGCTTGTTTACGGAGGGAAGCAGAGACCAAAGAGGAAGAAGGGAAGCTTGATATGGCATTCATACTTTTGAGAGGCCTGAGCTTCTTTCAGAAGTCAGGACCTTATCTGTTGCTGTACACAATTTTGGGCCATTTCTAAGTTTTCTGGTCTGCATACTTTTGGATGTGGCTAGTATAACGGATATGAATTTTAAGACCTTTCAATTAGGCCGTGAATTTCATCCAATCGTCTGGTTTGGATCCTCTCCAATTGCAAGGCACGATTTGGAGGATGGGAAACGTATCTTACCCTTTGATTTCAGATAGTATGGTCCCAATCAGGCAATATGTCTGAACAAGAAATCCTCCAAATTGGAAGTCTCTAGGTCAAAGAAGATCCAGACCATTTGATCTTAAACATACGCTGTTTTCTACCCTGAACATGTTAATTCATGTCCTAACAACTTGAGAGGATCCAGACTTAAGATTTTGGACAGACATTCAACGATAGATGTAATTTTCTTAACATGGTAGCATTTTCTTTATTTAATTTTTTTTTCTTTTTGAACCAATAACTAATCCATACAATCTACTAAATTTTCATCAAGTGTCCAAACAGAATATCGAACTACTCTTCAGAAAAACATACTCCTACACTACAAAAACGATAGTCTAATAATAATTATAACAAAAGTAATTAGTTTCACAAATGCACTGCTCTAACATCTGATGTAAATCGAAGCTTAGCCAGTAATGTACATTGAAACTTCAAGGAGAATGTCTCCTCCATTTTATAAATTGAAAATGGTACATGGGCTCATTCGGTCTTGACAGATGAGTCTGCTGGTCTAATTTGACAAGAAAAATATATGAGGCAAAATCAAAGATCGGCAAAATGTGATCAGGGGTCTGCTAATAGAGACATGAGGCCAAATACCAAGAAAAGAACTCCACTTGACAGTGCAACCTACAACCAAAAAGCATAAGAGAAGATATCAGTTTTTAAGGTACTTTAAGAATCAATTCATTTTGGAAGGAAAAAAAATTGATGGATTGAGATTGTGGCATTTCAGCAACAAAAAAAAAAAAGAAAAAAAAGAGGATTCCAATGCCTGTCATTATTTGCAGAAAATGCCAAATTACACATTTGTTGTACTATTATACCCCCTTCAAATATATCAGCACAAAAATCCATTTAAATTCAGTTCTATTCTTCATTTTTGCATCATTTCTCTACAACCATAATACTAACAATGTACTTAATTAGGGACTTGGCAGGAAAGGAATGTCATCTTCAGGAAAGAAGTTATTATGGCCCAATGCAAAGTAAGAACTGAAACCTTGATACTGCATGACCAGCCTTTTGACCCGTTCATGTACAGTATCTAGTTAATACATGGGTGTGTGCGTAACTGAGGAAACCAGCCTTTTGTCTCGTTCATGTACAGTATCTAGTTAATACATGGGTGTGTGCGTAACTGAGGAAACCTCTGCATCTTGGGTTTTTACTGACCTCTTTTATTTCTTAGGTTTTCAGATTAAAATGTTAATTTATAATTTGTACATTTTTGTGTCAGTAATGAGACGGGTTCTGTCTTCTTTCAGAAAAGAACAAATCCTACAGGAAAGTTCTTATGGCCCAATGCTATGTCATTTTGTTTGTTGAAGAGGGTTTTGCTGAAGAGGGCGTAATTTCTCTAATCAGCTAATGGTCAAGTCAGTTTTGGTGTCTTTTGCCAATACTATCAACCACCAGTGCTCTTTGCAAATAAGGACAAATTATATATGACTTTGTCACAATTCCCTAAAAATTACCATCTTTTCAGATATTTGTGAAGCCAGGCTTTTCCCTCCAATAACTGCAGCTGTGGTGCACAGTGCTTGTCCCCTAATTCCAAAGTTAGAATAGTTTAAAAAAAAAAATACCAGCTACAATTTCAATTAAAAGTAATTGAAAAATTTTTGCAGCTTACAGAATTCCTCCAAGGACTACGCCGAACGGATCTTCGTCTGAGGCCATGGCAATTGTAGCAATCTAAAAGGGATAGAATTGCATGAAGAAAGGTAAATAAGTGCCATCCAGAAAAGAATATGAAGAAAGTAAGGAAATGATGCCCTAAAGTATGGCAATTTCAAGCAGTTGCTCTAAAGTTTAAACCACCCTTTTTAGTATTAAAAACATCATAGCAACTTTTAGATGAAAGAATGGGACCAAAAAAAAAGTGGCTATTGTTAATACTCCAAGAATGGAAAAAATAGTAATTCACATAGAAATAAATAGTAATTAGTAATACAAGGAGAAATTAACTTCAACATACTAACCTGGCTCTTATCACCCCATTCTCCAAAGAAAGTTATTGAAAATGCCTAAAAACAATAAAATCCTCAGCTTTAGGGGAAAAGGCAGTTGGGCCAAATCACTTCTTGAGGTTTATGAACATAAAAGGGATGAAAGAATACCTTCAGAAAAATTGGTGAAAAGAGCTGCAGAAGGAATGACCTCTGCTGCTTCTTTAGATCATCATCATCCTAATGTTCAATCAAAAATGGTCTTAGTTTTGATAATGGATGCTGGAAATCTGGAACAATCTCAACAATCTTAACAGATGTGGACTAGCAGTACCAATTAATTTGTTTAACAGCAAAACCTTTTTATTTTATCAATATTAAAATGGTATTGACAATCAACAATACCATACTAACCTTACTTTTAGCTCCACGTTTATCAGTCTTGAAATCAGCATTCTGATAATTTGATAATAGTTAAAAAGAAGAAAAGATGAAACATATGCAAATAAATTTTTTTGGTATCAAAATAATTTTGTACAAACCAACCAGTTTCTCTTCTACTTCTTTTAACTCTTCAGCATCACTGTACAATAAAATACCATATCAAAAGATTGTCGAGCATGTTTGAAGAAAAGAAAACATAAAATTAATAAAGCACAAATGTAGCATTGCTAAAACATAGAATATATATACCCGTCTCCCTTAATTCCTTCCCACAATGTCCAAAAACCAAATCCGAAGAACAACACAGTGGTAACATGATGGGCCCATTTACGAGAAATCTGTGCACAAAAAGTAGTCGAACTTTAGAACATCAGTAGAGAAATTCATGATAGTTAAATAAAAAAAAAGGGATTATGTTCTACCCACGGAAAAGCCGACTAATCTATTGGGTATAGAAAAAATAAATTCATTTTATCCACACAAAAAGTTTAGCTCTGAATGGTTGGTTTAAATGAAGACATCATCATACAAAAATATGTGCTGAATTAAAAAAGGAAAAAAAAACCATGGGAATTTAGATGAAACATCTTATTTCAATATGATTTATTTAAACTGCCACTTACTAGATTTGGTGCAGCCCAGCCAAGTGTAGCAGATAAAATGGTCATAACCTACATACACAAATTAATTAGTAAATAGAGCTGATAAACTAAGTTTTGTTTAAAACAAAAAAAAGTAAATACTCACAATTAATGCACTCAAACAGCCAGAAAGAACGATCTTCCTTGGGTGCCGCATCGCTAGGATCTAAAAATAGAGAAAACAAACAATCCAGAGACTTAAGAGCTGAGAACTGGATTGCTTGTGTCAACCAATACTGACAACAGATTAACAGAATTTTAATGAGCTGAGAATTGTATTGCAAATAACCAAATACCAATCACATACTAGAATTCAAGAGAATTTTGATGATTTTTTTTTATTATTATTAATGTCACCTCAATCTTTCCTAAGAAAATATCAGAATTTAGTTGATTCTTGCAAGAATCAACCAAAAGGCATAATGTTGAGGAAATTAGAAGTTGGCTGCTTCAGCAGATATGCGGTTAGCTTTAATAGCAGGAAAAAAAATTCACAGCAGTTGTCAAAATTAACCCAGCATTTTTTTCTGGTAAATTTTGCAGGGTAGGTACAGAAATGTTCAATCTATAATAAATAATGTTGAAAAAACACTACACCAACCCTGTACTTAACTAGACCAGCAAAATTCCGATGCAGATCCCAACTGAGATATCAAATTCCACCTAAAATCTCACCAAAAAGTGAAAGACCAAACAACCAAAAAATAAAAAATAATAATAATAATAATTTACCGCTGCTGCAAAGAAAGTCTTATCTCCGATCTCCGACAAAACTGTCATCGCAAGAGACTTCGTAAACCCCTGTAAAATAACAAACAAATTGCATCAACCCAAAATAGAGACACATTCAAATCCAGTAAATTCAATTTCCAAATTACCAAACAATCAAGCGCACCTCGATTAGAGAGAAACCCATTATCCTCTGAGCTGAAAAGACGACCCTGAATCGATTTGAATTGAAGCTCAGAGGAAATTAAGTGCGAGGGAAGAGAAGAGAACAGATGTGGGATTGAATCAAGTTGAAAAAAATGGTGGGAGAGAGGTGGGACGACGTAAATTTCCCACCTTTGAGGTGCAGCCGCGCAAAGTGCAGACACAAGAAACCACAGAACCAAACTCATGCGGCTATATAAAATAGCTGAAAGGTCTTTTTTTGTATTTTCCCTTCTAAAGTTGTAAATTTGACATTTATTTTTGGTGCCGTTGAATAATGCGTAGTATTTGTTGCTGACTGTGCTTTTATTATTTTGTTTTCTTCAGTTGACATGTTATTTATTATTATATTTTCTGATTATTTTTATTGCTAGTACATGCACTTACGGACATACGGATGGATTAGTTTTGTTAATATATTATTTATGATAGCAACATTTGAAGTTCAAAAGGAACCCAGCAGCTTAGTCTTAGTGTTGATAGATACCCTATAATAATGTATAAAATCATACGTGTCATGGGTAATGTGGCTAATTATTTTCATGATTTTTTTTAAAATTGGAGTTATATAACGGCGGTTGAGGAATCCGTTTCAATCTTCCGAAAATGGTGGATGAAAAAAGTAAAATATTATTTATAATAAAAATAAAGATCGTTCTTAAAAAAAAGATAAACTTTCTTCTAACTATTTTTTTCTATAAATAAATGTAGTAAAGTTCTGAATTAGCTGACTTTTTTTGTTGAAGTTGTTCCACTAAGACTTTAGAGAGAGAAAAGTTTTCTGGACAAAACAGTGGAGGTCCTAATCAATATCATTTGTGTATATTCCTCCATTTATTAAGAACATTTTTCCGCTTTTGTATAAAATAAAACACTCAACTTAATGGGGGGAAAAAAATACGGTACATCATCAAAAACGTAGAGTTGTCAACAATAATAGAGAAAATAAAATATATGATCCTTAATTATTCACTCCGATTCGTTTTGGCTCACTTTGAAAGTTTCATAAAATGTTTTATTTTTATATGTAAGCTATAATTGAAGCCCTGGATTTACTATATTTTCATATTTGTCTTTTTCGTGGTACCATACTTTAGTTGTAATAAATAAATGATGCAGAAATAGATACAAAATACCACTTTTTACTGAATATTGATGGCAAAGACCAATTTAATACAAAATAGAAACTTTATATAATTAAAAATTATGGTAAAAGTAATTTTGAAAACTAAGCTCTTTTTATAGCTTATTACATAACAAAACATTCGTCGAGGATAACTTGATTAAAAATGGAGGGGTCTACTAATTGCATCTTTTGCGGCAAATTATAGATAATGGATCACCTTTTTTCTGTCAGAATTTAATAGAGTTTCGATCCATTTTTAATTCATCCAACCCAGATTGTGGTTTGGTGCTTTTTGTATGGCCAGCTTTCTGAAATAGATATTTTATCCTCATGAAAAGTGATGAGGTTTATTGTAAAATCATTTTTTGCAGCTTTTATTTAGTGAATATGGAGGAACATAATATAAGAATTTCCAAAATTTGAAGGGTCGTCTTCAAAATAATCCAAAACTTTTTTTATCATGGCTGTGTTTGGATGGTGGGAAGTGGGAAGAAGAAATAAGGAATAAGAAATTTTTTTCAATAAATTTATTCCTAACCATCCAAACTCTTCACAAAAGTTACACACTTCCCAATAAATTTACCCATTTCCAATAAATTTCTTTCCCTCTTCCTTCTTCCTACCTTATTCTCAACACATCCAAACGGAGCCCATGTGTTCAACATTTTTAGCGGACCAACATGATGAGTGAGAACTGAGAACAGAACAGGGATGAGCTAGGAATAAGTATTTGTTTTGTTTCTAAGTACTGATTAAGCCATGGAGGCTGTAAATACTGTTTGATTGCTTTCACAAAGGAACAAAACCTGGTGATTTTTTTTGGACAATGATTTTCATAAAAAGAATTGAATTAAAGATATATTTAAATTTTAAAAGAATCAAAATAGTAAAAATAATAATTTAATAAAGACTACTACTGTAAATAATTTACTCACAAGTATTTTGGAGTACATTCCTCAACAAACTTGGTCAAACATTAGTTATTGATTTTTAAATTGGAGGAGCGGAATCCGTTGTCCAACAGATTCAAAACTGATTAGATCATTTTTTTTCCTTACTTTTCTTGCCCCCGTTATTCAAAACGAACGATAAGTAAAACTTCGTTTTTGTCGCGAGAAAAAGAAAAACAGAAAACAAAGCTTCACTGCTTCAAAGGTTAGGAGCTAAAGAAAAACCTGGTAATAAAATACTCTGAATCGGACATGTGATTAGCACATTCGTCACTATCTAATAATTGAGCGCCTAGAAGATCTAGGTTTGAATTCCATAGACATAGCTACAACCTTCCAAGTCACCTAATATACATTTAATAGATCCTTATAATTGCATTAATCACCGCCTTGTTATCTACAAATGTCATAGACATAGCTACTACCATTTTTGTTTTTGGAAATTCAGCGTTCATCTCTCTTCCCTCTGTTTCGCTCCCTCCCTCCTTCCCTTAACGCCACACTTACCCATTGTCTCATCCCCCTCCCTCCTAATTGAGAACAAATGTTCTAGTTAATATAGTAATTGTTCTAGTTAGTATATATAACTATTCTACTTAATATATATAATTGTTCTACTTAATATATATAATTGGTTCTAGTTAAAATAATAATTATTCTAGTTAATATATATAATTGTTCTATTTAATATAGTAATTGTTGTAGTTAATATATATAATTATTTTATTTTAATATAGTAATTGTTCTGTAAATTTTGTTTAGAAATAACGTTATGTCTAGTGAAGAAAATATTAATTGTCTTTATTTTTTTTGGAAATAACGTTATGTCCTCGTCCCTTGGCTCTCAGCCTCCCTCAACGCTCATTCTCTTATCCCCTGGACTTCTAAAAATAGAAGAGAGAAGTTATTAACGTGTTTTTTAAATATGGAAAAAATTAAACGCGTCTGTTGGAGGATAATAGAAATGATGGATATGTGGGGATGATGGAAAACATTTGTTTATTTAAATGCTTTGTCATTACCATTATCATTATTTTTGACAAAACAAAGGTTTAAAATTGATGTTTCAATTGAACTAATATTTCTTTTTAAAATTGACATTTACACAGAAAACTCTGTTCACTGTACAAATGAATGGCAGACCCATTGAGGGACAAATTTACTACATTCTAATGTATTTAAGTGTATTTTAGTGTTCATAAAAGAATCTCTTTTCTTCAAAGTGAGGTTCTTTTCTATCTTTCGTCAGGGCACATGCACGAGTGCTAGGGCCCTTTTAGAAATTTTCTCTTGTACTATATAATAATCATTTTTTTTTTATGGAAAAGGAACAAGAAATGGGAGAAATTTGTTAATTGATCGGACCTGTTTTATTATGCCAGAATCCTATTCTGGAATAGAATGGGAAAAAAGTGAAGGCAAGTTGTATGCCTCTGCTAATCTGTGGACCTATACTGGCGACAGACCGACAGTTGTAAATCTCTCTGGAAATTCTCTATTCGCACCTCTAATACAGCAATTTGTATTGCGGTCCTCTTTCTGGACAAACTCACATTTTAATAGGGTGGAAGCTTAATATCATTTGTGGTTTAGATTTATGTTCCAAGTTTTTTTTTTTTTGGGTCTTTCCCTGTTCCTCCATTAAATTTATTATTACAGAAGATCCATTGACACGTTGTTGGACGGTACACTTCTTATCGTCCTAGTATTCTTTTTGAAGATAATTTATTTTTCGCGTTCTATACAAATATACAATTATAGTGGATTCAGTGCATAGAATCGGAGATAATAGTAATTAGCAAATTTTTTGGACAATTTATATATTTTGAAGTGTATGAGTTTTGTAAAAGAAATTTAGAGAACCCCACTTCAGAGTTCAGACATATATTTAGAGAGTGCTAACACAAATTAAGTATTTTTTTAATTTATTATTTAAATATTCGTGAATTTATCTATTGGTTGAAACAGAAGGAACTGTAGTATTGTGATCTTTCAAGTCATTTTGGCTCCCTTTGGATACCTTCAAGAATAAGGGAATAACCCTCTTCTTTATTCCTAACCATCCAAATTTATTATAAACAATCCAAACTCTTCACAAAGTTACACACTTCCCAATACTTCTTCCCTTATTTCTCTTATTCCCACACTATACAAACAGAGCCTTTATTCAGAAACTAAAATTTGCACAAATATGCTTCTAACCTCTTAACTTAAAAAAAAAATATATAACAACATCTTGGCAAGCACGAGTTGTATTTTGTTTTTCTTGGCTAAAATCTGAAAGTAATAAAGAAGGGAACTAAAATTTTATGCAATAGTAACTTGAAAGCTATTGTCAATTTTTTTTTATGCAGTAGACCAATAACCCTGCTATACAAAGTGCAGCACAGCCGTTGTAACAGTTAAAATATGGAATGTAACTGGTGGATCCCAGAATCGGATACTCTCTCCGGTCTCCACACAACACTTTCTTTTATTATTTTTTTCTTGATAATTCTCCACTCAAAATCAAATGTACCGGCTTGCCTGAGAAGCAGCAAAAGGACAACAAACTTTGTCCAAAGAAATCAAATCATTAATTAAAAGAAAAAGATGACACACGCTTTTCCATTCTACAAACCAACCAAGATCCTTTAAGGCGGGTAGTTTTATTATTGTGCATAAAGTTGTTTATAGATATAGTCATATAGGCTCCATTTGGATGGCTTTTTTCCGGAATAAGAAATAAGGAATAACCACTTTTTACCAATAAATTTATTTCTAACCATCCAAACTCTTCACAAAAGTTACACACTTCCCAATAAATTTACCCCTTCCCAATAAATTTCTTCCATTCTTCCTTTTTCCTACCTTAATCTCAACCCATCCAAACGGAGCCATATAGAATCCTGTGAGGCTGTGAAGCGATACATGAGCGAACAGTATATATATTTTTTTCTCAAGTCTCAACTCTCAACAGCAATGTTGAACTGAAATTTTCATGTATTTCAATAAGATTGGACAAACGTCCTATAAGTTTGTTAGGCCTCAAGATGCAAAATTTGAAGTTTTCTAATTTTTTTTCCCAGTCTACACCGCCTAATCCGAATTGAACACATCCATCTGTTAATGTTATCAAAATGAATTTTGATTATGGCATCAAATATTTTTTCTATTAATCAATACAAAAGAAAAACAAGGACTCGATCCTTAGTTTTTATTTTAAAAAGTATTAAATTATCAAACTAATTCAATGCAGTCAACTTCTATTTTTTTTAAATAAAAAATAAAATTATGTGATATGAGCACATAATAAGGGCTAACAGGCGGGATAATATTTAACAAAAAATTGGTTTCTCCGTGGAATGGTCAAAGAAAACGATGTAACTCAGCCAAGTCGAAGAGATCAGTATCATCCTTACGCTAAGAATTGGCACTAAATAACAAATTATCAACCCCAAATGTCAAACAACGACTTGTTTCTTGATTAATAGTACATGGTATATGTATTTATTCCTAATTGGCTGGGTTTGTTGTTGCGTGGTGTGTTTAATAAATCATAATCATGCTCTGCGCAATATCTTTCTATGTTGAATCTTTACGGTGGTGTGACGAGTCACTTCCACACAGAGTGCATTCAATAGTTTTCATCTTGGGAGGCCATGCACTATGATTCACTGTACCGAGGATTATCAGAATAAGCCGCAGAATATCTGAATCAAAACCTGTAATTGCACGTGATGTAATAAGTGGTGCTGTTGTGATGAAGTCATGCTAGTATTCTACAGGTTAGATTTGAAAGTAAAAAAATATTGATGGCTCCATTCGGATGGACCGGAATTGTAAATTTTGAATATTTTATATGCCAAATTTATTATAAACAATTCAAATTTTTTATAAAGTTACATACTTTTCAATAAATTTATGTTTATGAATTACAAAGGGTGTGTTTGGTTCGCGCATGAACTAGGAATGAACAAGGGAGCCACGAACAACATCTAGTTCGCGCCTAGTTCATGCCTAGTTTTTGAAAATTGGGGGATTAGGGACAAGGGAAGATGTTCGTGAACAGCCTAGTTTGTGATGTGTTTGGTTCGCGCGAACTAGGGCTGTTCACGAACAGCCTGTTCGTGGTGGTATCCAAACACGTCCAAATTCTCCAAATTCCAACAACATCCAAACGGCCCGATAAGAGTCAAATATGATAATCATCTGCGTCAAACTTCATGTGGCTGCTCCTGTTACAAGTCTCCGCTGTATGAATATGCCGGCATATAAAAACTGGTTCTATGAATAATAAAGGATGTAGGTTCAATCATTAATGACTTGTTACAGAGACGCCACCAGGGTTTAGGAACAGAATATTCACACTAGAGCCCCATATAAGGTGGTTTGTTTAATGTTAATCAGGAAGTTAAAAGAATAGTTTTGGTGGTTAATGTTTATCTCCTTCCATCTGGTCAAATTCAGATCCAGACTCCCAGATCCTACTTTTCAAACCATCCGATGTCACTAAATTAGAAGTTGTAACCATTACAATTTACAGTACTGATATGATAATTTTAAAGAGGTTATAAATTCTGTAACTTTTTGTAAATTATAATATAAATTATGGGAATATAAAATAATTGCTATTTTTTAAATTGTTTTAGCAATTAGGCTGAAATTATTATATAAACTTTTTAATTCTTTGTACTTGTCATAAAAAAAATATTAAATAATATAGGGAGACATGCTATGGTAGAAAATGACTTCATGGATTCTAACTTCAAACTAAATTAGATCTGAAATTCAAGGGTACAAATGACCAATTCAAACTGCTCAATGTGCTCTTAATACTAAAATCCCATTGCGGACCAAATTCTCAGAACTAATTAGATGTGAAATTTTCTAAAATTACAAAAAAGTAAAAACTTCAGGAAAAAAATGGTTGGGAAGGAGATTTTAATGTAAAGAAAGATGAATAGAATAGTTTGAATCGGTCATTTAAATTTTCAAATTTAAAATAAAAGTTCATTTGACGGTATTATCTATTCGTATTGCTTGGACCGTATCACTTCTCTGTTAAATTGGTCTTTCTCATTAAAATTAGATATATATAGGGGAATTGATTAACACCATCGGGCGATTTATCATTGCGCGTCATCGTTGAGGCGCTCTTCTCACCCAGCGTTCGAGTGGTCCCCTCACCCAATGCGCTTGTTTTTGTTCACTCTTTTGCTATAAGTGTTCATTTTATTAGTTATAAACGCCCACTTTTTGTTATTAGAAATACTATATGTGTTCAATATGTTTATTTTATTTTTTTATTTCTTATTCAATTATTATTTTATGTCCGGTATTTTTTTATATAAGTGTCGATTTTGTTATTATAAGTGCTCATTTATATTGTTACAAGTATTCATTTTGTTGTTTATTGCATATGATGTTTTTTGTTATTATAAGTGTTCATTTTATTTGTTATATATGTTCATGTCGTTACATTAAGGGTTCAGTTTGTTCTGTTATTATTTTAATGTGAAATACTTGTTTTCACTTTATAATTAGTATGTAATAATATCATCAGTTGACACATTTAACGAAACACATTTGTTATTAAACTAAACAAATATAACGAACATCTGCGCTGACAAGTCCAAAATTCATGCGAGGCTCACGTGTGATGACGATGGTAGTATATAATAAAATCATCAGTTGACACATTTAACTGAACACATTGGTTATTAAACTGAACATATATAACGAACATCTATGTTGACAGGTCCAAAATTCATGCGAGACTCACGCGCGCCTGTCTTCTATTCAGCGATGGCACTCGATGATAAATCTAATGATGACAGTTATCATTTTTGATATATGGAATAGAAGGCATGATGATTGATGAATTGATGGTGGCTTCCATAGTTCCATTGGCAATTTGGCATGACCAGAATAAGCCCACTTCTAAAATAGGCAGCCATTGGGCCCAAAATAAAAGACTAACTGGGCTGTTTCCAATCCAGTATAGATTTCCTTGTAGTCTTGTTACGATCGGAATAAGACTTTTTGACAACAATCGCTAATGACGACCAGAAACGTGTTTGTCGATGGAAAAATCCCACTGAGCCGTGTCTCAATACGAAATATATATTTCCGTGGCGAACATCGCAGAGAAATTCATGTAGCAAATTGTCAACCACATAGACCGTACCCATTCCACATAACACACAAAAGCCACATTATTATGTTCACTGAAGATCTGGTTCCCATCAAACAACAAACGACCCGAACTCAGGTTACGAGTCCTTGGGGGAAGAGTTAGCGCTGCTTATGGACCGGGTCGAGCCGGATATCCGGCTTGGACCTCTTATTAAGAAAATTGAGCTCGGCTCGGATCCGGCCCCTTTTTTCGGTTAAAATACTCGGTTCTGTTTACAACTTTCAATACTGTCCACACATAAAGTCCGAGCTTGGCCCTTGGTCAACCAAGTAAGATGATCCTTTCAGTGAAAGCCTGCTCGAGATTTTTTGTGGCGTTAAATCTGTAAATAACATCTATAATAGATAGCTGATAAATGAGTTCAAATAACTTCACCGTCTTTTTCGCTTTTCTGTAAAAGATGCTTGAAATATAAGGTATAGCAAGATTAGAAAGTACTTTAAGTTCTGTTTTTATTAGTACCACACAAATGAATGCATGTTAGACTTCATAAAAGAACATAAAAAGACTAAAGAATGAGGGGCGCACTTTTTCTGTACACGTTTTCCTTCTTTCCACCCTTGTTATTTTTTCCATGTACATGGTGTTATACACCTAAGTTATTCCTTTTATCTTTTTTCCATTTAGCTCACATGAACCGAGTTCAATTTATGAGTTATTAGTCTCTGCCCACCCCTGATTCGATAGAGAGAAATTGAGAGAAGACTGAAGTTCGAGCAGCTCGAGCAGGGATCGAGTACAGACCGAGGGCCATCTTCCTCTCTTCGATTAAAATGGACCGAGTCGAGTTTCAAGCCCTCTACCAAATAGAACTCGGTCCATTGAAAATTTCGAGCCGTCCGGTCCGTTTAGCCCACGGGCCGCCCTACCCATTGGCAGCCTTAGGAAGAGTCGGAGAGGAAAAATGGATTCCGTTATATTCGTTCTGGAAATCGCGAATATACGGGACCCGAGAAAAGGAAGATCCGATTGGAATCGAGCATCCTTCCCTCTCCGATTCCCTTCCCCACACCCCATCTCCTGTTTTGTCTCTCCTCTCTTCGCGCTTCTATATATATACATTTATTACTGTGTTATCTTTTCCCAATCCAAAGTTTGTTCCTTTTGCTTCGCTCCTACCAGGTAGCTCTGTCGCATCCCTTGATTATGTTAAATTGGAATAGAGATTGATTTTAATTGAGCTGGAAGAACAAAGGGAGGTTGCATTGTGTTATTGTTTATGTTACCTTGTTGGGTTGTTCGTAATAAGCTAAAAGATTTTGTTGGTCAGTCTGATAATTACCAGATTAGCTAGACAGATTTTATACTACCTTTGGAAATGCACCAGTAGAAGATATTTGTCATTGAGCATACCAGACCATAGTTTAGCACTTTGGTACAGAGATACTGAAACAGGCTGATTATGAACTAGAACACTAGAACCATACCAGCACAGTCCAGGTCGGTTTTCGTACAGATTGTGAGTTACTGCAACAAATTGTCTGGTACAGTACTTTATCCATTTGATTAATTGTGCAAGCCTTTCTTATAAAGTGTTGTATTGAAAGGCTTGAAGCATAAATGGGAGCCGAAGATGCATCAAAAGCTAGATTTATTGAGGGTCTATGTGGTCTTTGGAAATGCACCAGTAGAAGATATTTGTCATTGAGTATACCAGACCATAGTTTAGCACTTTGGTACAGAGATACTGAAACAGGCTGATTATGAACTAGATTATTAGAACCATACCAGCACAGTCCAGGTCGGTTTTCGTACAGATTCTGAGTTACTGCAACAAATTGTCTGGTACAGTACTTTATCCATTTGATTAATTGTGCAAGCCTTTCTTATAAAGTGTTGTATTGAAAGGCTTGAAGCATAAATGGGAGCCGAAGATGCATCAAAAGCTAGATTTATTGAGGGTCTATGTGGTGTACAAGCTGAAAGTGATGGATTAATCCAAGGATTACAATTTGGGTACGTGTTTTTCTCTTTCTTTTATATTTTGTTAATATTATTGATGTGCAATATTGTAATATCTGTGGAGGCTTGAACAAAATTAGTATTGTTATACTGATTTGGGGGTTTTCTGTGCTGTATGCATTTAAGGAATCGGTATGTAATTAAATCAGGACTAATCTTTAATAATTTCTTATGTAATTCAGACAATTATGGCAGCAAAGACCAGCATGCTTCAGGCCAGTTCACTGTAGTCTTACATGTATGTAATAATACACATTTGCTACCGACTATTTTATTCATGCAAACTAGTTTAAGTATTTGTAAGTCAATTATAATTTCAGGAGAGAATTGCTGAAGTAATTTCTGTGCTTACTAACAGGTGACAAGCATTGGAGAGAGACAATTGCCAATGTAATCACTTCAATTCCTTTTATTGTTCTAGGTCTCCAGGCTCCAAGGCAAGCTACTTTAATATTCTCTCTTTTTCTTTCTCTCTCCCCCAACCATCCTTCTCCCTCTCCCCACCTCCATCCCTCCATTATTTCTCTCCCTGGTCTCGACCTAAGGTGTGGTTTATTAGTGTCACAGGAAGAGCTGGAACAGTAAATTATATGCCAATTCTTTGATAGGAGTTGGAATTGCATCAACTCTGTACCACACTTCAAGAGGAGAGATCAGAAAATATCTCAGATGGGCTGACTACACCATGATAGCCACAACCACTGTGGTGAGTAGTGTACTAATGCAAACACAGATCCAGTATTTTAATTGTCCTTTTGTTCTTAATGAGAAGCATTTTCAATTTCTTAGATTTTTTTTTTATTTATTTTCCATTCCTTTTGTAGTGTTTATCAAGAGCTCTTAGAGAAGAGAACCCGAAATTTCTGATGACTGCTTCAACATTGCTCTTGCCTTTTCAACCAATGATGGTTTCTGCTCTCCACATGGGTATGATGGAGGTAAAAGCACATTAAGCTGGTGAAACACATTCTATCTAAATGCTGAAAATTTCTGGCCTTCTCTACCAATAGTTTCTTCCCAAGTGTATGTGGAACTTGAATTAAGCAAAAACTAACCCAATGCTAGTTCCAAACTTAAGTGAACTTGTCAGTAGTGTATTTTTGTTGATCAGAACAGTGATGTAGAAGCATAAATGACCAATGATATTTTGTTTCCAATTTACTAAGTATATACCATCGCGCAGAAAGTTTCATTTTGATGTTTCAGTAATAAAAGCATCTCTTTAATGGGCAGTAAATGAATTTTTTCAGGTGTCATTTGCAAAAAGAGCATCTGTCAAGCCAGATCTAAGAATGGCACATAGCCTTCATACCATGTCTGGTTTGCTGGGTGGAGCCTTATTCTTTGCAGATGATTGTTTTCCTGACACTCCTTATCTTCATGCTGCTTGGCATCTGGCAGCTGCCATTGGTGTAGGCACATGCAACAAGCTTCTCGAATGATATTATTGAGCAGCAATTGGGATCTCATGTATATAATTTATTGGTCTTTTCCTTTCATAATATTTTTGGCTGTCTCCTCCTTGAGATTATTTTTCAATTGTTGGTTTGATAAAAAACATTTTTCTGGGGGTTGGATGGGGATTTCCAATGTCAATTCGTCGAATTCAATTTTTGCTGTAAGTAGATCATATTTATTTAGTTCTAAAGTTAGAATGTTAAATTATTACTCCTTTTATAATTTAATGATAATTGTGGATGATTGTATCTCTTACTGGAAGTGTGGTTTTCCGTTTTCGGGTGTTAATCCCAAATACTGGCTGGGAGTTCAAACTTGGACGTTATACAGTAAAATGCCAGGATGACATTTTTGCAAGTAAAAACTGAATGAAACTGATCTAATACAGACTAAAAGATATCGTCATTTCAGCAGTCCATTTTATCAAAGTACTTGCATTGCCTGTGCCTGGATACTAAGGATATCATCAGGATCAGCTGCAATGCACTTCTAAATTTTGCCTTCAAATTTCAGAATGCCTTGCAAAGTAATCTTATTAGTTTTATACCCATTGCTTCCAAATTATTGATAAGATAATTTACTGGTATAAAATTTGCATTTAAGCCCCGGCAGAGTCATAAACCCTGATGAGATAATAACATTTTAGCGAAAAAAAAAGATAATAATAAAGGAACTATCGAAGATAGTTATATCCAATATGGTGGGCCTGCAATGGTTTAATTGATTGTGATTTGAGCCTGGGATGTGATGCCGGATCTAAACTGGTACCGTATTTGTTAAAACTGGCTCAGAGTAGTCTAGGTACAATAGAGAAATTCATATACTCGCATTGGGAGTAATAATGTAATATGCAACTCATGAGTGATCACAAAATATTCAAAAAGGTTAAATTGCAAGGCAATTTACCATCTTACTAATACTGCTTACAAACGGCAAAGCCGATAATCACTTAATTCTCAATTTCTCATGATTCCCAGAAAATAATTTCACCATTATCTCCAACCAAACCCAAATCTTTAAGCCTCCTTTCCTGGTAGTATTCCAATCCATCCAACTCTGATTCTCTGTTTCTGAATATACTATCTATCTGCTGAAGCACCCTTTTCTCACCAGCTCTAATCCCTACAGCTATTTTCATCCTGGAATCCAAATTTCCACTTTCCATGAGCCTTTCATCCTGCATTTGAAAATTTTTAATTGATGAGCTTTTGAATGCTATTTTGCAAAAAACATTACTGTTTGCCAGTGTGGAAAAAAAGGGGGAAAAAAGACACCCATAAGTTGCAGTACACATAGACCAATTTTCTTCTTTTCTCAAGTTCAATTAATTCCTCTCTAGTTTCTACTTTCCGAATGCTTATTTTCTAAAAACCTTACCATACTCTCATTTCATGAGAAGATAATTGAAAAATACAATGCTGTATATACATGAGGTACTTGCATAATTACCAGATTAACTAGCTATTGATGTTACTAGCTTGGGCCTTAGCTAAAATCAATGATAAATCTTTTACATAAGACATAAAATCCTTGTACCTCTTCTACAGAAGTATCATAGGCAGATAAAGCATTCTTGCATGCATCTCTCACAACACGGCAAATCGCCTCCTCATTTTCCCGGCTCACAGGCAGCTCAAGGTGGCCCCAGATAGTATTTCTGAAAATTGATTCCAAAAGAAAAGCATCGGTTCCACCAAGGGCAACGAGGCGTAAGTAGGGGAGCAGCTGAGGTGTCAGAGTCTGACCTAATACTATGTCAAAATATGCAGTCTCATTGAGACCGTTGGTTTCAACTATGTCAAGCTTGTCGCCATAAAAAGGATCTGATTCAGCAATCTCTAGTGTCAAAGTGTATGTTTCACAGTTCATGTTTGATTCAATGAAACCATAGTCGAGTGCCAGCTCTGCATTGCTCTTCTCCAGGTCATACTGGATGCATACCTGTCAGAGATATCTCCGTCAATCGATCACAACTTGAGGGGTGAAAAGCGGCACTACATTACTTGCTTAATATAATTCATCTGAGGCATCTAATAAAGCCTAAAAAACTATTCATGTGCAAAATTCACCTGCTCCCCAGATTTCACGAACAGTGGGGCCCTCAATGCGAAAATCTGGTCCCTCCCGAAAAGACCTTTTCCTTTGATCTCCCATGCTAAATCTTCTGAAGTAATGTCCGGATTGTGATTAATCTATCAAACCAACGTATATTTTTTTTTTTTAAAAAAAAATAATGTACAAGGAGAAACTCTTACACAGTGTCTGGTAAGCACATAATTCCAAATTACTATTTGATATGGAATGATTGAAGAACGTACAAGATCAGCAAATGGGATGAGAGCAAGGTTGTCACCACGCAAGCGGGAAAATGATCTTGATCTCAGTATTCCAAATGCCCACAAGAAATCATCATATGTTATAGAGCCAGGAAAGAGATTCTTGCTTTTAAGAATGATTTCTTCTTCCACCTTGGCAAATTCACTTTGCACATACTCCTTCACACCAATCGTCGTGCTCAATAATTGTGTCCCTAGAGATTATATAATTTTTAATGTATTAGTATGTCAGTGGAAGTGCCATTCTGACCTGATAATTGCCTGGGCTGGCCAAGCAAACGCTAATTTAAATATGTTACTGGTCATAAAACATCCAACTGATATTTTTAACTGAAAAGAATAAATTCATTTCTATTAATTTCTTTATCACTCGGAGACATATCTATTAACTAAATGAGTACGACACAAATGGTCCTGAAAATATCATGAACAACTGTTTTGGTATTGATTTGTTCTGATTTATACAAGTTTGATCTGATCATCTGACGTATATCTTACTAAGTAATAATGCTATCGATCGGTTATCTTGTTGTCAAATCTTTCAATTTGAAAAAAGTTCATTTTGTATAATTTTGACTATGCTTTCCATTCATCTTTTGATAAACGATAGACATAAAAGGTATCCAGGTTATACACTACAAGGGCAGTATTTAGCATCCTTTAATCCAAACAAAAGAAAACAAACTGAAAATAAGTTTGGTTGTACCTTGTATTTGGGAAAGCTCCTCTTCTGACCTGCACTGGAACCATCAAGAAATTACGCTCGCATTAAAATTCTAATTACCAAGTACCAACTAAAACAACCAGTTGGTTTCCTACAAACAAATTTTAACATTCTGCTAACTCACCAAAAGATGGTGGAATCAGTAGAGGAAGGGAGAACATCCAAATACGGCTTCCAGGGGGAAGCATCACCTAGTGCTCTTTCTCGTAAAAGAAACAATGAAATGGAAACCCACGGTCTGAGGCCTCCGCAAAGCCGACCGATCTCCGACGAGGCAACCGTGTCAGCATCAATCCAGAGCTTCTTTGGAACCTCCACCACCACCTCGTTTCTTGATATATCTCTCTGTGCAATGAGACCCAGTCCCTCTGGCACTGGACCCGGCTTGACAGAGGGAGCCATCCCTCCTTTAGAGAGTAGCCAATTGGAGAAGTCGACGAGGGATGCGTCGGAGGGGAGTGAGGTGGCGCTCTCTTTTGATTGGAGAATGGCGCGAACGGTGGTTTTTCGAAATTGAGAGGAGAGAATTAGAGGAGATGGGAGGCGAGGTGGAGATATGATGCGAGGTAGCGCCATTTTTTTTCTGAATGGCAAGCTGAGAGTGAACTGAAGTGGATATTCTTTTGCTTTCAAATGGATATTTTTCTTATCGGGAGAATTCAAGTCCGGATTCTATGTTGCATAAGCCGAGTGTAAATTTTGTAACAAGTCAATGACTAGAACAAAAGTTAATCTGTTTGTCAGAATATATCTTTATTTGTTTTTGTTCTTGTTTTTTTTTTTGGGCAATTGTTTGGAGGATGAATCATACGATTTCTTATTTGATTTTGAAATTTATTCTTTTACGGCCTAATTATTTATAACCCCATCAAAATATTGTGCGGGTAATGTTCACGGCTAAAATGGAATTTGTATCCGTTGTTATTGTTGAAACGAGTAGCATGGTCAGGGCGTAGTTACAAATTTATGTTAGCAAGGTTCACATAAATTTTTTTACTAAAAATGTATGTACGAGCGATGATTGGTCAGATCACTTGTAATTAGAATTGGTCAGATCACTCTAGTATTGGTATGGCACCTTTTATTGGCGGAGATTGGTCAGATCACTTGTACCTTATCACTCTAGTATTGGTATGGCACCTTTTGAGGCGCTTTATGGTCAGCGGTGCAGGACTCCAGTTTGTTGGGGACCTACGGGTACTTACCGACCTACTGGACCACAGATGATTGAGAAAAGTGTTGAGACAATGAAGATAGTGCATGAGCGGTTGAAAGCTGCTCAAGACAGACAAAAGAAATACGCTGATCCAAAAAGACGAGACTTGAAGTTTGAAGTAGGTGAAGAAGCTTTACTTCGGGTTTCACCCAGAAAAGGAGTGATTCGTTTTGGCGTAAAAGGAAAACTTGCACCCCGTTACATTGGACCTTTCGTGGTAGCAAAGCGAGTTGGACCTGTTGCTTACCAACTTGCTCTTCCAGATTCCCTAGCAGGTGTGCATAATGTTTTTCATGTCTCTGAACTTCGACGGTATATTCCTAGTGAATCCCATGTACCAAAAGAGGAGTCCTTGCATGTTGAGCGGGACTTGACGTACAGGGAGAAACCGCTAAGGGTTCTTGACGCGAAGGAGACCA
This sequence comes from Rhynchospora pubera, assembly GCA_028095005.1. Taxonomy (NCBI): domain Eukaryota; kingdom Viridiplantae; phylum Streptophyta; class Magnoliopsida; order Poales; family Cyperaceae; genus Rhynchospora; species Rhynchospora pubera. The sequence goes on from CM051463.1 coordinate 22,179,781, forward strand.
GACTTCGTCGCCGCACTATCCGACATGTTCTGGTACAGTGGGAGCACCACACTCCTCGCGAGGCGACTTGGGAGCTCGAGACTGAAATGCTTGAGCAGTTTCCTGAGTTGTTTAACTCTTCAGGTTAGCTCTTCTTTCTTTTGTTTTAGTTTCGGGGACGAAACGTCTTTTAAGGGGGGGTAGGCTGTGAAAACCCGTAAAATTAGAAAAACAGAATTTAAATTTTAAATTTGCTACTTAATTTCTGAAATAGCTAAAATTATTAAAACCAATGACTGATATGATATTAACAAAGGAATTCTTAGAAATCATGATAAAATCTAGTTAAAAAACATTAATTGAATCGTAAAAATCTAGTAAAACTTCAAGCAAACAAATAAATGCAAGTTACGAAAAATTCAATTAAATGAATTGCAAAATTTAATGGATTAATTGATGTTAAAAATCTCATTTTCACTGCTCAAATAAATCAGTTTTCAAATTCCTTCAATTTCATCTGTTCTGGACCGTTTGATCAATTCCAAAATCATTGGATTTTTCTGAGCCGTTGGATCAATTCCGTTTCTCTCCTTCTTCTCTTCTCCTCTCTTTCTCTTCTCCTTTCTCCGACAGAACTTGTCGTCCCCACTCGCCCCACCTCTCTTCTCGACTGGGTCGCCTTTCCTCTGTCGCCCTTGGCAGAGCCCACAGGGCCCCTCTCTCTTCCCTCTCCCTTGGCCAGTAGAAGCTCGAGCCCCACTCCTCCCTCCTAGAATCACTCGACCCCACCATTTCCTCCTTTCCCCCATTCCGATCGATGTTCAACTGGGACCCCTCTCTCCTTTGCCTATCTCCCCCAATCGAAAGGAGACCACTGCAATAACCCTCCTTTCCGCTGCTGCCATGCCCCTGGTTTCGCCAAACCACACGGTATCAAACCCTAATCGCCTCCATCTCTCCTTTATCACTGCTCTGTCTCTCTCACTCACTCTTTCACTCACTGGCACTTGAGACCACAGAAATTGCTCCCTCTCCCTCTCACTGCTCTTAGTTCCTCCTCCCACTCACTCACTAACTCCCTCACAACAGTCACTCAGACCCACTCTCTCTCTCTCTTTCTCTCTTGCTGCACTGACCAACAATGGTGGTTGATGGATGGCACTTGGCGTTGGCTTGATGGCGGTGACAGCAATAGCTTGACTTGTGGCAACTGTCAGCAGCTGCAGCCTTGCTCTTTCCCCTCCTTCCTCTTTGCTAAGCTATCTCGGTTTGCAAATTCTCTCCCTCTCTCTTTCATCTGATTTGTGTTGAGATAAGATAAATGATGTTGAGGCATGCACTTGCTATTGAATTGTTGCTTAGACTGTTGAGTCGATAATTTGAAATTGTGGAATGTATTCCTCATTTGGAACTGCTCTGACTTGTGTGCATGCCTCTGTTGTTCTGATATGTCGTGTTGTTTGCCTTTGTGGCTCATTAGATCTGTGATCGAGTATATTGAACTGTTCTGTGCTTGAGATGGTTTGTTTGAGGCTTTATATTGATTTGTTAAGTAGTAGAAGCCTCTATTTGAGTCTTTGTGGCTTAGTGTATCCATTATGGCGTTGTTTGTGTTGTGAGTTGCCTTCTGGCTTGGTGCCTAGGCTGGTACAGGCCAGGTACCAGGTTGGTACCTCTTATTTCCCTTACTGGTACGTTGTGGTTGTGTGCCAGGGACTGATCCGTGAAGCTTTCCGAGTTTAGGACCTTTTTGCAATAATCTTTGAATTGCTTGAGGATCTTATCATAATTTATTCGGTCAGTGAGGTCCCTAATGTATAATCTGTGTAAATAAAATAGATCTAAGGTTGTTTTTGAAAAATGTCAAGTGTAGCGGGTCGGATCCCATTTTGATGCAGTGGGTTCGGATTTGATCCTCGAAACCCATGGTCCTTGGGTCTGGATCTGTTAAGGCTGACAGGTGGGCCCCATTTTCCCACCTGGGCATGTCCTTCTGTTCTGGGCCTTGTTCTTTTTCACTGGGCCGTGTGTATGCTTCTCTGGCCTGTTACGGCCTGCCAGGCCTGACGGGCTGCTTTGTTGAGTTCTGGCCGAACTGGGCTTTCCCTCATCTGTTGAAATAAATTGTTTTCTGGACTGGGCCAAGTCCAGAATTAAAAATGCAGAGTTAATTAGAGAAGTAATTAAGTTAAGTAAATGGGATTAACTTAAAAGTGAGAAAATGATATACTAGTCGATATTAGCTTAGTGGGCCGAGAAAAGGTTGAGACCCGAATTAAAAATAGTTGCCTAAATTAAAAATCGGATTAATACGTAAACATAAAGATGGGATAGGATTTTAAATAGTCCAGAAATAATTCTGAAAACACAGATACAATGGAAACAACTATCTGGACTCGTATGATCCCAAACACACTAAAACACCAACACGTTAAAACATTAAACACAATAATTAATTATCATTTGTAGATTTATTTATTCTCTATCTATACTCAATATAATTATAGTTAATTTATTTCTAATGACATTTGAGTTTCATTTATTTATATTATATTTGTATACTTTTTGAGTTTCATTTATTAATTGACTAAAAGTGTTAATCCACAATTTAAATTGTTAAAGGATTTCGTAAGTTTCTATCTACGTCTATAACGCGTAGAATGGACTGACTGTAGGAACACGTCAGAACGACTTCCTTCACACTGTTTTCTAAATGGAACTCCGTCAAAATTTTATAAAATACTTCTTCTAGATTAATAATATATTTTAAAACAGAATCCTCTTTTCAGATAATCCAAATCCTTAATCCAAGTAGTTAGAATCTCAATCCAAAAGAGGGTTAATTGTAGTGATCGTTAGAATGAGTGTTAAGTCTTAGTTTCCTTTCCGATCGGTCGATCTTTCGTTAGGTGAGCACGAGGACTACTCCGGAGTAGCGGACGAGTACTACCCAGAGTACGAGGCCGGTGACGCAGGACAGGACACCACCGACCATCAGGAGGAGTAGTCGCGTTTTCTTAGACTTTTCCAGGTGTGGATTGTCTTTTTATGACTATTATGGATGCCTTAGGTTTTGTTTAATTCTTAGTTAGTAATTAGATCATTATTTAAATGTGTGCATATCATGTCATCTACATTAAGTAAATAATTAAGAGCATATCATTAAAGATTAGTTTTGCATATATATAGGATATGCATTCATATTAATAAAGTGATTAATAAACTTAAAAGTGCCCTAAATCAACACTTGCATCTGGTGCGGATCAGGATAGTGAGACCGAGTGAGATAAGGGTGTTTTGCACGCGATTTCCATTATCGGGAGTGGTACCTCAGCCATTGCCGGTGGGCTACTTATGATAGCGATCTCGAGCAACGCGTTTCTGATGATCACTTAGCAGACCGACCGTCAGGCGGTACTGCGGTCACTTGATAATTATTTGTGTTACTATTATATCCATTTGTCTTGTGTATTATATTCCTTTGGCCTGACATTGAACTAAGAGCTGAGTGTGCCATTATATCAGACTACCTCTCGATCCCCATGAGTCAGTTGGCCGGTATCGTGTTTTACTGCCCATTTCTTTAGCGGGAATGTGGGAATAGGGGCAAGGTTGAGTAATCGAGCAAGGCTGAGTTAGGTAGATCTGTAGGTACGGTTCAT